>OU830602.1:12505000-15005000 GCA_917563855.2 Limnephilus lunatus | reverse complement strand
TTGAGGAGTAGATTACATGTTCAATATTTATCACTATCCGGAATTTAAGAATCTAGAAATCCTGTGATTCGTTAATATGCTAGTCTAAACGTTCAATAAATATCACGATATTTCATAAATATAGCACTCCGATCCAAATTGATGGATCATGGTAAATATTGAAGTTTTAGGCTACGCTAAGAGTGAAACAATAGGTATACAATCCGAGCGCCATAATTTTTTTTACATTAACTCCAAACAGGAGGCCCAGAGGTAAATAATGTCCCTCAGAGCCTACGTCATCTTTAAGAATACTGTGTGGAGGGTCTTTTTATGGAGAGGAAAGAGTGAACCCAGTTCTTTAAGAGGCCGATGTTGTAGGAGGGAGAAAACGAGTAGGAAAACGATGGAACGAGTCGTAGAAACGACCCATTCTTATGTGACAAATGTCAAATATTTTGCGACTGTGTACCGGTACCTAATGAATCAATAACGCTGGTTCCTCGGAGCATCTTCCATTGAAACACTGGTAGAACGAGGACAGCATTCCCCTGACGACCTGTGCTCTAACGAGTGCAATCCTTTTTGTTACGATAGAAGTAACTATCGAAGCCCGTTTCTGCAAAGAGCAGAGGTTTTTTTCAAGTATTTTGTAGCTACAGACAGACCAGAGGTGGCTGCCAAATTTAATCGTGGGGCGCACTGGCAATTTGTGCAAAATTAGTAGTAGTGTACTATTAAAACCCGGTTTCTAAGAAATTCCGTGATTTCAGCTAGGTACATATTAGGGAACCAAGTACTATCCACATTTACATCACTCTCCATATCTTGCAAGATCAAGAAGTAAATAATTTGCTTTGTTTTTAAAGGGGTTTTTGATGTTTTCTTTACAATTATTAAATTTAACAAAAGCAAACAATATTTTCAATAATAAAAATTTAGCATTTCGGTTAATGTTTTTCTATGGTAATTGTTTTATATTGGATGAGAAAATATAATAATTTAATTTTCTTAAGTTTCTATTTTATAAGATATGTTTTTGTTATTCCTTATAAATTATGTAACTCTGGGCTTGGAACATAAAACACTACAAAAGTATGTTTTTTTTAGAAAATTGCGGGTCCCTCGAACCCACGACATCACTTACAGTATTATTTTTTACGACGCCAGTTTAGGGTTAAGCTTACTTCAACGATAACCTTCTGCTTCGCCGTCCCTGTCTAACTTGTAGGTGGGGGTTGGAGAGGGGGAGATGAAAAGCAGATATCTCCAAATTGGTCCAGTAATAAAGAAAATCGTGTAACAACTACGTGCAGGTTAAGTAAACTGCTCTGAAGTTATAATGGGATTGGTTAGTCGGGGAATTGCGGCGAATTTGGTTTCTTTAGAATCGACCGAATTAGTTTGGAAAATCTACATTATTTTCAAAACCATGTTAACAATAGCAGAAATAATAAGGCTGAAAATTTGTTACTTTATTACACGCTTTTGGCTCTTTGTGGAGGGGCATGATGATATTAAGGTGATGATATTAAGTGAAATTTTCGATATATCCATAGATAGAAGCCAGTATGGGTACCGCCGCCCCGGAAACTATTTATTCTAATCAACACCTCTCCCATAGATCAACCCAAGTGATTTACTATATTTGGTGACTTAGCAGGGGTGCACGGGTTCATGGGTGAGGTTTGTCTGGGTCTTGGCGGCGGATGAGTACTCTCTCGGAACACCGCCTTGCACTGCAGTGGGAGGGGTGGATTCATAAGTCCGTCACTCCTGGATACACTGATCCTCAGATTCCTACGCCCATTTCCTTTTTCCTTCTCAGAACTTCCTCTCCTTCCTTTCCTAAAAAAAACCCCCACACAGCATCCCCAAAGATGACAATGGCCCTGAGGGGAATTACTTTTCTCAGGGCCTCCTGTGTGGAACTAATGTTAAAAAAAGATAATTATAACGAGTTGAAACTTCGTGCCCCGAATTTACGTCACTAGTACCTAATCGGTCCCACTAAACAGATCAATAGTCAAACCATCACTACCGCACACAGGTTGATTACTAGTAAAAAGAATCCGGGGCACGATGTTTCAACGCGTAACAAAATGAAATAAAACGAGATAAAGAAAACTAAAGCGGCGAAGTCATTAAATGCGTTCGATGTGTAGGTAGAAATAAAGGCGGGGCGCCGCTGTGCATGTATTCGAACTTTAGCAGGATAAGTGCACAATGTTGGCGAAACTTGTTCATGCATTTTCATACCTAATAAAGGTTGATAACCCATTCCGTTAAGAAATATCCGAAATAAATACGCACTTGTAAGCAACTATCTAAAATTTAAATGGTACTGTTAAATTTATACAAAATTAAAACACCATAAATTAAAACAAAATTTCGTAAATTTGACATTTATTGGAGGAATTTCAATGTTATTATTTTTTTTCATTAGCTCCACACATGAGGCTATGAGGAAAATAATTTTCTTCTGGGCCTATTTCATCTTTCGGAATGCTATGTAGAGGGCTATTTTTAAGAAAAGGAACTTCTGGGAAGATAAAAAGTATGTGAGGGGTGGGTAGGAATCTGGTGGATGGAAACGGATGTATGAATCGATTCATCCCACTGCGGTGAAAGACAATGGAAGAGCATACTGCTGGATTGGTAAAAAGATCTCCCTAAACCAGTGTCTCCTAATCCGGCCCGCCACACAATAGGTTGGCAGACGCATGAACCTCCAAGACTTCACCAGACAATCCTCACCTCATGGACCCGAAAACCGCTGTTAAATCACCAAACGTAGCTAGTGAACCACTTAGGTTAATTTTTTAGAAATTTAATTAAATAAATTTGATATGTTATTATCGAGTTCTGCAAGTATTTATGAATGTATTTTAGTTACAGCTGTTTCGACTTATAAGGTCATTTTCAAACATTTTAATAACATACCAAATATATTTAATTAAATTTCTAAAAAATTGAAATGGAGTTCTACGAATTAAACACAAAAACAATTAATAATTACAATTAACAATTAAACTGTGGAAGAGGTGTTGGTAATCAAATAAAATAATTATCAATCGAAACAGTTAAAAACGTCATTGAAAAAAACACTAATTATATAAACGAAAATATAAAAGAGAACAAGACACAAAAAAATGAAAAGATAACGCTCGCAACTGCGTTACGAACCCAGTACCTCTCATCTAACTGCTGACTATCTACATCTGACTGCCACCTCCTATATTTTAAATTTTAAAATTAACAATATTGTCTTCGACTATTTTTTTCATATTCCCGTATATTAGGTACATTGATGGGAATAACCTTCAAAAGTTGTAAACAAATTAGTTGTTCTAATAAAAATTGAGTTAAAATATTTTTTTTTTTACTTATTTAACATTTTTTTAACTTTTTGGCCTATCCCGGTTAGCTCCAGACTGCGTACATTTTTGTGTTGTATTTTATTCATCCAGTACTTTGGTAAACACTTCCGCTAACGTACTTCAGTTTCCCCGCCTCTAATAGACAAGTTGGTGTTTTTGTAGCCACCCCGCACCTTTACCTACCTTCACTTTACTCAGCGCACTTCATCCCAGAGCCTACGTAGTTTGGAGCAACAGTTCATGTTACTAGTACACCGATACATGTACAGCATGTATGTATACATGTATAATTCGAGTAGTTCTATGCATGTACTTACTTTAGGGTGGGCCGCAATTATTTACAAACTTAGAAAAGGCAAAGAGTACCTGTATATTACTTAAAACTTATGGCGTATTACAAAACCAAAAATCAAAATTTTAAGCAACCCCCGATACAAAAAAAGAGCTGATAACCTTAAAACGCTGAACAAATTTTCATGAATTGTAGCTAAGAACCATCTCGATCACTTTCAAACAACAACAAAAAAACCGCATCGTAATCGGTCCATTTGTTAAGGAGCTACGATGCCACAGACAGATAGATAAACAGAAAGTCAAACTTATAACGATAAAAATGATGAACAAACAACAAAAGTAAATATTTTCAAAATCATGCTTTTTATCAGTTTGACAAATAATTTACGAAAAATATTTTTTGTAGTAAAACTTCTTTACGCACGCTTGACTTGGGGAGTAAGCTGGTGAATGCCTGATGAAAGCGTTATGAAAAGTGTGATCAGGTGAGGCGAACGGAAGTTGAGAGGGATATGGAAGTTAGTGAAGATAGAAAGAGAGAGAGTTACTGTAGGGGCAAGAGAGAGAGGTGCGAGCACAAATTTTCTTTCTCTATATCTATCATAGCCAGTTACGTTTCGTATATCTAAGACACAGTGTTGTCTGTATCACACTGTAGGAGCAAAAGAGAGCAGTGCGCGCGCACATTTTCTTTCTCTCTATTTTTATAAGTTAGTGAAGTTTTACTTCAGTCGTGTGGTCTAAGGCACACTCGTTTTTTTTTAAATTATGTACGGGTAGGAACCCAGTGTACCCACCCATTAACATTTTTTTCAACTAGTTAATGAATACTTAACACGTATTTGCCTTTTAACTGTATATTAAAACCAATGATGACATCGATATAAAAGTATTGCGCCGGGTCAGTGCGCCTAAATGTTTTTTTTTTATTGACGCGGTACTGGGCTGTTACAACGTAGTTTAAAAAAAAGTCCTTCGCAGTATTTTATTAATGCATCAAAACTATTTCTAAGCGATCTGATTTTCAAACACAAAAATAAACGATTTTGAAGAAATTTGGAACGCGCCGCCAGAGAACCATTTATTCGATAACCAACACCTCTGCCATAGGTTACCCCAAGTGATTCGCTACGTTTAGTGACTTAGCAGGGGTGCCCGGGTTCATGGGGTGAGGTTCATCCGGGTCTTGGCGACGGAAGCGTCTGCCCACCAGCTCCATTGCAGGCCGGATCGGGAGAGAATGGTTAAGGGAGTTCCTCCAGCCGTACTCTCTCGGAAAATCATACGTTCGTTACTCCTGGACACACTTATCCCAAATTCCTACCGACCCGTCATACCTTTTTCCTTCGCAGAACTTCATATCCTTACTTTCCTTAAAAGACCCTCCACACTGCATCCTCTAAGATGACATAGGCTCTGAGGGAAATTATTTTCCTCAGGGCCTCCTGTGTAGAGCTAACGTAATTTTTTTTTTAATATCAAACAAATCCTGTTTAAATGTACGGTTCTCCCTAATGTACAACCTATGTATGAAGTACGTATACATGACGTGATGTACGCGTATGTTTTGAAGAGGCCTACTTGTGAAGTACTTGTACGTAAAAGGATCACTTTTCACGGATACGTGTAATAACATCACGTTTGAATATGTAAGGCACCTAAAGCGGGAAAACCATGTTATATATTTGTTCATTTACATTATCCGTACAAGGTGCTTTTAAAAAGATCAGGTATCATGTAGTGATAGAGACTTAATGAAGACCACCAAGATGAAACGCGTCCGGGCGTTGATTTCCCCCGTATTTATATGTGGTGTGGAAACATGGACACTCGGCGAAAGAAAGCAAATAGACGCCTTCGAAATGTGGTGCTGGAGAAAAATGCTTAGGATTCCGTGGATAGCCAAATATGTCCATTACGGAAGAGCTACGCCTCCACAATAGGCTTTCAGCTATCTGCCTACAACATTTTAAAATAATTAATTTTTTAAGCTTCAATATTTTCCATTTCCTGCTTGAATTTTTGGCAAAATTAAAGATTATATATTGCATTAAAGAAAAAGATAACAATAATAATATAAACGAAAATATGAAAGAAAACCAGACATAGAAAAAAAGAAAAAGTTAATGGTTGCAACTGGGACTCGAACCCTGAACCTCTCGTCTTACCGATATGATATATTACATTGATAGGAATAATAACGTTCAAAATTTATAAAAAGACAGTTTTTCTTATAAACAAAACTTTTAACAAAACAAAAAACGACTTAAAAAAATGCACTAAAAAGTAAAAAAAAATATTTCGTACGATTTTTATTTTTGGAGTCGGTGTCAGCCAAGGTAACTACATACATAGGTAGTTATAGGTGAGATGTGGAGATCTTGGCTGACACCGACTCCAAAAATAAAAAAATCGTACGAAATAATTTTTTTACTTTTTAGTGCATTTTTTGAAGTCGTTTTTTGTTTTGTTACAAGTTTTGTTTATTTTTTGATTTTTAGTGACGTGAGTGAGCGTGCGTAAAGAAGGTTTACTTCAAAAAAAGAATCATCGAAATCTGTTAATCTGGCGTAATATTGAGTTATTCGTCCATTTGTCGCGCACATACTTATTGCAAATTTAAGACATATATGGTTTTCTCACGGATACCATTGTCAAAACTGGACCTAATTAAAATGGGACCACACGGAAAGCATCAGCTTTCTAATAAAAAAAGAATCATCAATATCGGTTCACCCAATCAAAAGTTCTGAGGTAACAAACATAAAAAAAAAATTTAAAAAAATACCGTCGAATTGATAACCTCCTCCTTTTCGAAGTCGTTTAAAAATGAATTATATATTGCGATGAAAAAACCAAATTACAATTTTTTTTGCTTTGTATATTAAAATAATCGTTCTTTACTTCAAAACCATGTTTTTTATTCGCAAAATGAAAAAATATATATATTACATAAAATTCTACTCATTCGGGGAAAGACAATATTTAGGTACATTCAAAGCATTTTATTTTCCAAAGCCGAAAGTCGAGCACAATATAACTATGTTCTACGAATAGTAGACCTCACGTCCAAAAAAGTATGTTTCTAATTAAATATTATTTTAAATCAAAACCAAGACAACCTCGGACATGATAAAATTTATATGTAGGTACTTAAACTACTATCTATTTTATTAACAAACAGGACGATTTCACATTAAAAAAAAAATCTTTACAGAATAATGAAAACGGTCACCATCTTGAATCGTAACCGAAAAGTTACAGATCAAATGCCAAATGGTCGATTAAAAAAAGGACTGACTACTTCAACATACAATTTTTATAGAACTTAGAATATACATATGTATAGAATGAAAATGTATTTATATTGAATATATAACTTAATGTAGTAGATATCTCAATTCTTAAATAATGTTTTTCAACCGCAATTTTTAATCCAATTCCATCACGAAATCTCAGATAAAAATATATTTAACCCATCATATTTATAATCGAGTACAAGTATATAATATATAGATAGGTTTTGGTTAAATTAATTATAAAGGAGTACCTAATACTTACATAGGTAGTACTCTTTTGGAACGCTTTTGTTATTTTTCAGATTCTCCAGAACGCGGAATCCTTCAAAGTTCCCGAAAAAAGCTGAAAGGAAATCCCAAGAAAGAATGAACTAAGAAAATTTTCTGTAGATCGGGGTCACATTTTTGATTTATTATCTTTTATATAAAGGACCTAAATAACGGATCTTAAAATTTTGCGCTTGGAAATAATAGATGTGAACGAAGTGGGCGGGTGATGAAGAAAATTTCTTCCAGTTGGCATATAAAAAATATTTAGTTATAATATAGTAACTGCTCTTCTATCCATTACTTTGTTGACACTCTTGTTTAAAGGTACTTCTCCTTATTCAACAGTTGGCAGTGTAATAGTTTTGTTTAGTTTAATTTGAATGTTGATAATTATGAAAATAAAAATAAATGCAAATCTTTTAATACTAAAATTTATCCTCATTTCTTCACGCGAGGAAAAACTAATTGAAATGTGTTGAATTTACAGGCATTGAAACTTTAAGATCTTTTACTATTTTTTTACCAAAATCTCTATTTTTACATACAAAGATTTAATGAAAGCAAAGTGACGAATAAAAATAAAGAAATTCTGATAAATGAATAAGTATGGACCTGCCACTGAAAACTGCGTTGTGTAAATTGCCGGCTTCCTCTTGAGTGTACCTTCTGTAAGGATTTGCAAATGAAATACAGACTTTAGGAATGTTGCCGGACATCTGAATAATTGGGCCAGTTGTATCCCATTTTATTGGGCTAAACATGTACGTGTCTACATGTGTTAAAAGGGTTAGTTAATCTGATATCTAAAAGAAGCGCATGGGAACCTGGTTTTACAAATAAATGCGACGTAGTCCCACGGTTTGTCATACGAGTAATTCATGCAAAGGAAATTCTACACCATAGAAATGTTTGACGGTACATCCATTTGCTGTCCGATATACCCGTCTTACAAAATGGAGAAAGGTTATACTGCAGTTTTTAATGGTGTGGTGTGTATGTGTTAAGCATGTTTAAAGTTACATTTATCTGTAAGAGAACATAGTGTGTTGACGTTGGTTCAGAAGTCGTGGAAAGTTTCAAGAAATGCTGGAAATTTAGTTAGAAACATCCCCGGTAGGTGTATCAGGCGTGACAGCACCGGAAGTAGGTCGTAGCCACCTGCTGAGACGTAAACCCAATGTATCCGCCGGAAGTGGTGGATAAATCACGCTCTGTGATCTCGGGGTGTCCAGGGGGATCAGGAAGAGGTTGGGGGAAGTTGTGGAGGCTGTGGGGGGGGGGGGCGGTGGGGGGCAGATCAGGTGATTCCCAGGGGGTAAGGGGGCCAATAGGGGTGCAATCTACAAACTGTTTGATGGATGGTACGCTCCATGTAATGAAAAATTTCTTCAAAAAGTATTATAAAGGGGATAAATTAAACTTTTATTGGATTTTATAAAGCAAAGCCTTGACATTTTTCATTAAAGTAACAATATAGAAATCTGGTAGAGTATTTTACACAGGTACGTGTCGTAAATTTGCTTTCAGTATCAAAAAAGCAAAATAAACCAGATTTTTTTATTGTTACTGGACAGTATGACGAAGCGGTGTTGAATAAAAAAAAAACTTTATGGTATAAATTAGTATTTTTACTATGATCTCAAGAACCCCAAGTTTTTTAGAAGCATGTTATAGTACGGAATAATACTGGTCCCAATACTAATGAATAACGATTGACCCCGGAGGGGACATTCAAGATATATTACGGTAATGATAAACTATTGTTATGCTGCGTTTATATTTGTTAACCAAGAGGCGAGCCGAGCCGCGAACTATAGGAAACCGTTTGCGGTTTATAATTCGTGTTTCAGCTCGCAGTTCGGCTCGCCAGAGTATACGCATCCTAAATAAATAATTAGGCTTACATGTAATAATACATCAATCAATCGATTTAGGAAATTAAATTTAGTTAATGTAAGATATTAATGCGTGATATTAATGCAAGATTATATTTAAATATACTGCAAGATACTAATGAAAGATACTAATGAAAGGTACTAATTCAAGATATTAATGAAAGATTCTAACGCATGATATTAACGTAAGATATCAATGCAAGAAACTATTGAAAGATACTAATGCAATATATTAATGAATGATACTAACGCAAGACATTAATGTAAGATATTAATGTAAGAAATTATTGAAAGATATTAATACCAGATACTAACAAAATATACTAATGCAAGATACTCATGCAAAATACTAAAGCAAGATACTAATGCAAGATACTGATGTAAGATAATAAAGCAAGATCAATGCAATTTACTGATTCCAGGTATAAGACATTTATTAAAAATAAACACAATACATTTTGAGTTGCTTAGATGGATTAGGCAGTAGGTACCTACTGACCTAAAATGTTGTTGACCAAACTCTGCGATATCCATGAAACGTGTTAATTTAAAAGTATCGAAATTCGCAAAATTCTCATTTTGATCCGTTGGCATCTAAAAAGCAATTTTCATAATTTAAAGCATGTCAAATAAAAGCGTTGATTTATATCTCTGTTTTTCTATTTTCATAAAATCTTTATCTTAAAACGTGGGTGGAAGGATTCCACCTACATTTTTCATTTACCACATTTGCGGACAGCATTAATTTATATAACGAATTATATATTTTTTTACTTTTAGCATAACACGCACGTGTTAAAAAGAAATTTGTTTGCGTGTCAAAAATAATTTAATTTTTGTGAATGAAATGTCTAAATTTGGCTGTGCTGAAATGTTTCGAACTTACAAATTAATCTACCTGACTGAATAAAAGCTTATAGCCATGATTTCACTTCAGTGTAATTAGTTAAAATTAAGTGGAGCTTTTGGCCCCGAAAGAAGCTGTTGCCTGAATAAAATAAATCAGCGGGAAGATTTACGTGTTTTTATTTATAACGTAAGCTTTTTTTTTAAGTTCCTTACAAAGCCTATCAGCTCGGTGTTTCTGTACCGAAAAAAACAAAACAAAAAATGTACATAGATTCTGATGACGGTTTCTACGTACAGAGTAGAAAATATAAAAAAAATGAAACCACAAAATTTGTGGGCTGGCAACACCAATTTAACTCTCAAATATTATTTTAAAGCACAATTAAAAAAAAAAACAATTTTTTGTTCTTAAAGAAAAAAAATTAAATCGAAGAAGCACTGTTGTTAAGGTACCTACTTAATGACATAAATTTGATTGAATTGTGTTTGACAAAGCGATTTGCTTTCATTTAATTGACATTAATTTGAATTTAACAGAAGGGAGAAAGGAAGAATCACTAACAGTGAGTTTAGTTACACTGATTTTAGATCTAAATAATAATAAAAATAATGATTTATTGTTTTCCTTTCTTTACAAACATCCTCGATAAAGAGATAATGATATCCTCACTGGGATTTCCCGTGCTGAGGATTTCATTTACATATTATAATTTAATTATAAGAAATTAATATGAATTTGTTATAAACATATAGGTATCATGTAGTATTTTGTTAAATTATTAAAAATTAAATAAAATTGTGTTTTTTTTTTATAATTCAGTTCAGTAGATTCGGTTTTAGTCTGTATTTGATATCGGTATATTTTCTATTTCTGTTCTCCCTATATTTAGTATCCAGCTTTTTATTTGAGATTTAAATGTTATACTGTTGAGGTTTTTAAGTTAGAGTGGTATTTTATTGTAAAGTTTAATACCATAATACAAGAAGCTTTTTTGCCCAAATGTTGTTTTAGTAGTTACTTGTTGGATATGTTTTTGACCATGAGATCTAGTGTTTCTAATGTACGTGTAAGTTGTCATTTCTTGGGTTTTGTACTTATGAATGTAAATGAGTATAGTTTTAGAATACAGTTGTTTAATTGACATGATGTTAAGATTGTTGAAGATTTCATCAGTGCTAGTTCTTACAGGAACTTTCAGTATAATTTTCATTATGGATTTTTGAGTTTTAATTAGTGGATTTAGTATGTTTTTATTTGCACTGCCCCATCCGATAATACCGTATTCTAACAGTGATTGGCAGAGAGCCATGTAAATCTTGATTAAGTCTTTTTTTATGAGGACATTCCTGATAGTTTTGAAAAAATAACATAGTTTTTTAATTTTATTATTTAAATAGGTAATGTGTTCGGTCCATTTTAAGTTTTGGTCAATTTTTAGACCCAGATAAGTTATTTGGTCAACGTTTTCTAATGAAGGACAATTACAATGCTCATTTAAGTGATGCTGACTATGAATTTTCAAGTTCAGGTTTTCTTCAGAGTTTTTCTTATTTTTTATTTTGAAAGTGATGAATTTGGTTTTATTAGCATTAAGTGTAAGTGAATGGTAGTCTAGCCAATTTTTAATTCTTTTAAGTGTGTCTTCTGCTTTCTTAAATGTTTCTGCCCAATTTTTCCCATTTATTAGGAGAACAGTATCATCCGCAAATAAATGAGTTAAATGTATTCAGATCTAAAATTAGAGACGTGATCTAAAGCCCGAGCAACGCTAGGTACTTATGCTAGTATTAAATAAATGTGAGCAATTTCAAAACTTGGCTTTATATTTTATTATAATATCGTAATTCTTCGTTATGTTAACACAAAATTGCAAGGATATAATATACCTATTATACAATTCAATTTTTGAGATTTTTTTTGTAGATTAAACATATACTGATTTGATTGTGCCATTAATAGTTAACAAAGTAAATTTTAAGTTTTAGGTGACATTATTTAATAATTTTTTAGACTCAACCCTTCCTAAGCCAATCAACCATTTAGTTATTATTGAACCAATTCATGTCATTTTGCATGTTTTAATATTTAATTCTGGGGGGATTTTGTTAAACAATTTCGGCCCCAGATATGTATATGTCTTTTGAAACTTTGCCGTATTGCTCCCTGGGACCACGAGATCCTTTCTGGTTTGACTTCTTGTGATATATTTATTATCAATTTTATTAACATTTTCTTGTTTTTTATGTACATGGATAATAACCCTTTTTATATAGTTTTGGCGAACATCAAGTACATTATTTTTTTTGTAGAGCTGATCGCTATAAAACCTACTGGGTTAACGCATAATGACTCTAATTATGGATTTCTGGGCCTTCACTAGTGGATATAAAATTGTTCTACCTGACGCTCCCCAACCAATACAACCAAACGTTAAGATGGGGTTGCGTAATAAGTGTACTATGCAATTGTTCTATCTATATTACAATACGGTATTACAGGATGGGGAGGAACATATGATGTTATTTTAAATCCTCTCAAAATAGTTCAAAGATTAATAATTAAGATTATATTGAAAAAACCATCTACATTTTCTACCGAAAAAATCTTTGCAATATTCAAAGTAACTACAATGGACAATTTATATAAAAAATATTCAATGCTACAAACTTTCAAAGAAATACAGCTAAAAAAAAATTACATTTCAATATCTCAGCAAGATATCAAAACAATATTAAAATCCCAAAATTTAGTACCAAGCACATCCAAAATTCCTATTTGTATCATGGTATAAATTATTTCAACAAACTCCCATTAAAAGTAAAAAATATTGAAAATAAAAGTAAATTCCAAACTAAATTAAAAAATTACCTGAAACAATTGTAAGAGTTACATTACTATTTCACTTCATATAAATCTGTTAATCGACACATCTCAAGTTTCTCTTACTATATCTATTGTTGCAACATTATTATTCACCTACTCAAACGATAACATTGATAACATAACTAAGTTTGAATTCACTCACCAAAAACAAGAGCCTTGTCTCTTTATGGTGAGGAAAGGCTTTTATTACATTAATACTACAAATCTGTTTAAAATGTAAAAAAAAAACAGTATAATTATTATAAAAACAAACAAATATTAAATAAAAAAATAATCCGAAATATATTTTTCTTGGGTATTGTTGTTTGATTATATTTCGTAAATTAAATTATCTTATTGTTTTACATATCTTCCAATTTCTCACCTTCTATTGCATGTTTTACCTAGCGGACTCATCCCAGTAATGCGATTCTTGTTTCATCACCGCTGTTGATCTTTGTTAATACCTTATTGTTTTACATGTAATAATAATAATAATAAATTGTCACATGTTCTCCCTAGCAGAGCCATCCCAGTTACACGATTCCGGTTTCATCACCCCTTATTGTTTTACATTTATTCCAATTTATTATCTTCCATTGCATCATTTTATCTCTAGCAGAGCCATCCCAGTAATATGATCCTGGTTTCATCACCCCTTATTGTTTTACATTTATTCCAATTTATTATCTTCCATTGCATCATGTTATCTCTAGCAGAGCCATCCCAGTAATATGATTCTTGTTTCATCACCTCTATTGATCACCTCACGTTTTGTGTAATAAATAACTAATTTGTATATTATGTTGTTTTTGTTACAGGTAAGACCAAAGTTTCGAACAATTCCCAAAACCCCCGATGTCGTGTCACACCGGTCCATCGACAGGAAGATGATGGTACGAAAATATTTTGTAAAACCATAACAAGCATTTTTTATGGTACTAAACCCTAACCATTCGTCTTCTTTACAAATGACGGAGTTGAACTATTTTTTTGCTATAACAAAATTAACAATAAAGATATGCTGTCAGAATCTGATATATTTTGTCAGACAATTTTTTAAGCTTAACTGCTAGACACACACAGTTATGCCGGATGGTTTTTTATGGTCATCGGTGCTAGTTTGTTTCGCAATATGCACAAGGTGTAACACTAAAATTGGCCCGGGAACAATCCCATACAAAGTAGCACCGGCCGGCCGACGAAAACCGGCCGACAAAACCTATGCGTGTGTTGTTGCGCTAACAGAAGTTTTGTCTAACAAGTGATTTGTATAATTAAGTTTTACCATCGTGTCTGTACGAATATCGCGAAAAACCCCCAGAAGTATTGAAGACAACGATATACAAAGTTATTAAAATATTATTCGTGTTAAATGTGAACTCGAATACAACAACTGGGATAGTCTCAATCTAGATACTGAACTTTATAACACGTTTGGGCTCTTAAGCCCCCAAATTCAGAATTTCGTAGTTAAACACTTACAAACACTTATTAAATATTTTGAATTATTAAGAACTTTCCAAAATCATTTGTCGAGCCAAAACGGTAAATGTATGAAATTCCCTCGATAGAAAAAAATATCAAACAATGCTCCGAAAATTAATGTAAAAACATTTTGTTCTGTTAATAATAATAATATTTGGACGATTTATATAGCGCCGTTTTCGTGAAAAATCACCTCAAGGGCGCTGTACAAACTTACCATACATGCCTAAAATCTAGAAAGACTACAAGCTAGACAAACAATTAAAAACAACTTATGGCTAAAAATTGCATACACCGGTTCATTGATCACCGATAAGAAAATATAATATATATGTACAATATTTTGACCAATGAACGGGATGCTGCCTAAAAATGAATTAATACAGGACCATACTTACCTGGGAGGTCGCTTGAAATTAACACTGTTTATGTCTATTTATAGAAATTTAGATAGAGTTCGCACGCAGAGGACATAATTATGCACACATGTTGTTTAATCCTGAAAATATTTTAATATTAATATGTTATTTAACATCTTACAAATTACAGATTAGAAATTTGTGGAGAGATTTTTGCTCTCTTTTATATTATAATGAATGCATATTAAATATTTTCGCTGACACGCTTAAATTAAAATATATTTTTTTTATATTAGTGCTCCCCCCTGTAATATTCATATTTAAATAACTCTCTTTCAAACCATATTCTTCTTCTTTTTAAATGCTAATTAGGGAGCCATAATGTTTTTTTGGATTTAGGAAATATATAATGAGCCTTATCAAGTGCCCTTTTCATCAACTGCCCATTTCAATGATTTCCGTAATTTAAAAAAAAAATTGTTTGTTGGCTTGCCAACAGAATACATCACATATAATTATTACGTTAAGCTTCCAAATTGAACATGGTTACAGTGACAAATCCAATTAAAGGTGAGCACACCATTCATTTCAACATTCTTAATAGGTATGTTTATACAGTTATAAATTATATTACATGTACGTGTATAAAACAAGAAGGGCCAAATATTAGAAAATACAAACATACGCACGTACGAAAATACAAACACACGCATGTATACGCATACGTGGGCACACTCCACACAAACACGCAAACACACACTACATACACATGCTCACATGTACAATGTACATTGTACATGTACATTGTACATTGTACATACATACATGCCCATAAATATATATTTATACACATATCGTCGCCTCAGTTCTTAATTGTCCAAACGACCATTTTAGTTTTTGTTCAATCTCCACATTAAAACTAAAAAAAAAGTATAAAAAATGATAATTAATCACTTAACTAAGATTTTTTTAACTAATGAGACCCTTGCCTTTACGGAAATAGCTTTATCTTAAGCTCCTATCATAATGTTTAATTGAAATAGTGAAAGAAATCCTTCTCCTCTCGGAAAATTTTCAAATGGTCGTTTGGACAATTAAGAACTGAGGCGACGCTATTATAGCTCTAAGTGAGGATAATAATAATACAACATACTACCCAAAATCGAATCTACTTAGGTACCTACACACTACACACCAAACGCATAACATTCATCAGCTGTACAGTGCCCTTTATCCTTTACTCAGAAAACTTTCTTGAAAAGTCTCTCAATCACTGCCAACAAACGTCTGTCTTTTTTAGTATTTTTTACACCTTAAATCGGTATTAATACCTCTATCCTCCAACCAAAATCTTCGAGTCAAACATTTCTATCGAAATGTTCCATAATATCAAATATCATACAAATTTTAATGGGCAAAAACGTGATTTGATCAACACAGACGTTTATAGTTTTGACAGCAGATGTTTTAAAGTCGATCCTCGGTCTGTTGAGTTGCTCACAAAGTTAGTTGGCAGAGAGTTGTGTGACACCTTTGTTCTTTGAGCATGTTTGAGCACCTTTTCAGTAACACGTTGAGCAGGAATGATTAATAAAAGATATCGCAAGCCGAGCTGAAATAGACGACTGTATTCAATTTACAGCTGCTTGACCTTAGACGCTTCTAGCCTATTTCTTCTCTATTGATATTCCCGAGATAGTGGAGAATTTTCGCCGAAGAAATATAGAGGATGCAGCTTAACTGTAAAATGAGAAATAAAATTGTGAATAGAGGGCGCCAGATATATTATTATCGAAAATGAGTTTGTTATAAGTAACTGGAAAAAATAATAAACCAAATAACTATGTCCTTTAAGCCTCGGCAACCCGAATTTCTTACATATCTCCCTTAAACATTTGAAGTTTTTATGCTCTTAAAGAAATATGTTATTTTCGAAGATAATGTCTAGATTAGATGCTGCCCACGCAGAAACGCAAATTATATGAAATTCCCTCGATAGAAAAAAATCGCAAAGTATGCTCCAAAAATTATTAAAAACAAGTCTGTTTCTATTATCTTATAAATTATATTTGTGAAAAAATTCACAATGTTTCTTTAAGTGATACTTAACATGCTCCCCACAAGTTTTTTTGCTCTTTTTTAGACGAGTCATGTTTTATTAAACATTTTCGCAATTTTCGCATCGATTTTGTCGCTGTAAATGTTAGCGCGCTCCTTTAACATTCGTAATTTCGTATCTCTCCATCTTCTTCTTTCCGAGGCCGGTTGCGGAGCCTTAATGTTTGTTTATGGTGACAATAAGATAACCGATGATAGCTCCACTACAACTTTTCCTTCTTTCTCATAAAAGAGTCATGTAACTAATAAAGATGTAACAAATAATTGCAGCAGGATCTTGTAGATGCAGTTTTTGTTATTTTCTTTTAAAATATTCACAAGTGGTTGTTATTTCAAATGAAAACTGCTACTTTCTTAGCTAAAAAGTTTCGAAAAGCTTTGTGCGTGTAGGTATGGCAACAATTATTGAGAGTTTTTTTACATTCGCTCCACAAAAGAGGGAAATTATTTTCTTCAGGGCCTGTGTCTTCTTTGCCTTTGTAGAGGGTTTTTTAAGGAAAAGAAGGTGAGAAAATCTGGGAGTCAGTGTGTCTTGGAGTGACGGACTTTGAATTCATCCCTCCCACTGGGGTGAAGGCGATGGGTGGGTCGATATAGTCCTGCTGGAAACATAAAAAGTTCTCCCTCAACCAATCTTCCCAAATCCGGCCTGCTACACAGTAGGTGGGCAAACGCCTCCACCAATCTCACCATCTACATCCATCAAGATCTAGACAATGTTTTTTCCATGAGGGTAGGCTCCAGTTTTAAGGCATCAGCCCACGTGTCTAAGAAAATAGCAATCTTCCGAACAGGACCTCCATCGATTGGTGTAACTCATTGGTGTAACTCTAAGTGACCAGACCAGCTCAGGTATGGGGGCTCCATCAAAACCAGAGTTAAGTTAGCCTCTCAGAAACTGGTCGTACTGTACAGGGCCCGCAGATACTTTAATAGTACACAACTGCTAACCCTGTATAAATCGCAATTGCGCCCCACGGTTCTGTTCAAAAACGGGCGGTCCGATTGATAGATTATCCTTAATTAATTAGCAATCTTTAGAGCACAGGCGTCAGGTGGGAATGCTGTCCTTGTTCTACCGGTATTACAATGGAAGATGCTCCGAGGAACTAGCGCTGTTGATACTCTCAGCACCGGTGCATAGTCGGGTACACCGTTGACATTAGTCACATGAGAACGGGTCATTTCTACGACTCGTTCTTGAGTTCAACAGCTTGGCTGTGGAACGATTGATGCCAGCCCCTGTGTTTCCTCCCTTCTTCAACATGGGTCTCTTCAAGACCCATGTTAACTCCTTCCTTTCCTCAAAAAGACCCTTCATACAGCATCTTCAAAGATGACACAGGCCCTGAGGGAAATTATTTTCCTCAGGGTCTCCTGTGTGGAGTTAATTAAAAAAAAAATCATGATATAAAAAAAAATCATGTCCTATAGTTATTTCATCATAAGAAGAGATGAAAGATGCACGTAATGCAGCAATTAAAGAAGTTAGTAGGATGTCTCTGTTGCAAGCAGTGCTACACATGCATTTACAGAATAGTGCATTTGCACTACTTTGAAGTGAGCTTTTCTAAATATAGAAGCTTCCTACTCCAAATAATTATCGTTAAATTTTATGTTTGGAATGATACACGTAGTTAAAAGTGTTGACTGCGAATGAGAGCGCTGCAGAACGTGTATATTGGGGATTTGACTAGGCATCATTATTTTCATCAAATTTGTCCATCTTTAACGACCGCGGAATTATTCAATTTTGTACTTTGAGATGAATTGATGTCCATCACGTCAATTATATGAGAAAAATTACTGCGATGACTTACGAATTATGAAATTATATGAACAGAAATGACCTATTTTTTGGTTACCCAGCATTTCTAGCACGATTAACACAATAAATTATTTAATCTCCATTTTACCTGATTATTCAAATTTTGCTAGAACGCCCTCTGTCCGCAATGACGTTTTTTACAGTTGACATCGACCAAAAGTTCTTTTCTTATTCTTAATACCGCACAAGAGTCCCTACTAATCCCAACCGCCTGGGGGCCTAGTCACTATCTTTTACGTTTCACAAACAGCACGTTTGCTAAACATGGTGGTTTGAGTAAAGTTATCGCAACTGGCTAAAAATGATAGTCAGTAACTATTTGGATAACGTTTAGTTTATTGTGGCGTCGCTAGGGCATTGGGCGTCTGGAACCAGTAAGACTATGGCATCCACAATTGGGGTACGTTGTGAGGCTGAAGGTAGTGGAGAGAGGAAGGAGTGGGAAAGAGGAAGAAGTACCTGGCTATTCATATCTAGCCACCAAACACGTTTAAAGCCATTTCAAGGCTAAAACCATTTTTACGGCTAAAGTCGTTTCAATTCTGAATGGTGTACTTATACCAGGGTTATACTGAGGGTACCTTCCGCTCTGAAACGTGCCGCAAATATATATTATTTTTAATTAATCAATTAAAAGTGAAATGACACAAATCAATCAAATAAAATTTACTTGCGCACGCTGGGATATTACGCCGGGAATCCGCGACCTCCAGATCGCTAGTCGAGAGCCTTATCCCTCGACCACGGATGGCATGTACGTTTATTGTGGCTTATAGCTAAAGTTGTCATCGGTTTATTGTGGCCTATAGCTAAAGTTGTCATCATCATCACTCTTGGCTCTACAACCCCTGGTGGGTCTTGTCCTCCTCAAGAGTCTTCCTCCACTCATCTCGGTTTTGTGCCAGATCTCTCCAGTTTAGAATCTCTAAGGTACAAATACTTTGAAGACTTTGTCACTCCATCTTAATCTCGATTGTATATATAATCGAATTATTATAATGTAACGATAAAAATCGAATTATTTTTAATTTTGCACGCAAATTCAGATTAATGAATTATGTTAAAGAACGGGTTTGGATAAAATTCAACTTGGGTAAAACGCGTAAACTGATATTCAGGATTGCCTTTGAACATCCACATTCAACAAAAAATGCCTGAATTTCTTCATAAAACCAGTGTCATTAAACGAACACCATTTGATATTATAAGTTCCAAAATGACGTACAACTGGCTGATAAGTCTTTGTTGACATTGATACATTTCTCGATAAATTAACCGATACAGTAATCGATAAACTAAGTGAGTGTGTGACGTAATGATTCTTCTTTGATGAAAATTTGAGAGTTCTAGATCTAAACCACTTTTGAGTAATGCATCTAATTTCTAACCAGCCTCGGTTGCATGTTTCAATTTTCGCAACCAGAAAATAGAATGGGTCGTATAATATTATATATTATTATGTAAGGGCGCGTGAATCTAACCTTCAATCATATTTTTTAGATTACCTTTTCATATCAAAGAAGTTTTTGCAAATTAAACTGTCAAGTGTCACTTTGACAATGTTTATTATCGCATGGCGTAAATTTGCAAAAATGAAAAAGGTTTCTACAAAGTAATCACTTCCTTTTTTCTCATTCAAATCTTGTCTTTCCGCGTAAAGAATAGTTTCTTCTGGTAAAAGGCAGAACGACTTAATTATAGAAAAATAAGATAGGATTGAAAAAATATAACTATCTGCCGGTTAGTAACGAGTGGACAAATACGTCATTAACATTTTTTATTCCAAATAATGCCTTAATCCTGGTAAAAGAAAGTCAATTACATTCCTTAATACCCTGAATATTATGTTTTCAAAAATCGTGTCTTCTGTCGAAAGTAATTACAATAACATCACTTTTCAAATTTAAAATAATGTTTGATTATTCGAAAACTAAGCAAATAATAAAATACGTGTGGGTAGGTATTCAAAACCGGGTAGTAAGAGTGGTAAAGAGGTTCCAAGACAACTCAGAATCAACTCGACTCAACACCTCTTTGCAAAGTCATTAAAATCTTTAAAAAAAATGAAAAATTTCCTAACCTATCCTAACGTAACCTGTTTTTTATAACCTAACGTAACCGAGTTGTATAATATATATTTTTCTTCAATAATGGAGGTGTTGAGTTGGGTTTATTCTGAGTTATTCCGTCCCCGTAATAATACTATTAGAATAGAACCAGCGCGAACCCGTGAAAATCACGTTTTTTTGTTTGTTTTTAAGTAAATATGGGATATTTTAATTGCTGAATTTGTGAAGTTGATAGTATTTACGAAATATTTGCATCAAGATTTAGATAGCCGACCAGATTTACCTTCCGAGTGAACACCGTTAGTAAATGTTTTTATAACAAAAAACTCTCTTTTTATAACTAATTTCACAGTTGCGACCATTATCTTTTTCTATATTTCGGTGTCTTTTTCTATGTCATATTTTCGTTCAGATTATTTTTGTTTTCTTCTTCTTCAATGATACCGTTATTAAACTTTAAAAAATCTTAATCATATTCAGATTTAGATCTGAATGTATGTATTAACAAAAAAACATATTAAAAATTATTACTGCATAAAACCATGTTTGCATCTGGTTTAAAGCTTTCTGATATGATTTATGCTAAAATATTCCAATTTTGAAAATCAAAAGTTCATCTGCTTATTCTCTTTTATACTGGAATATCATTATGTCACCCATGCATAGACAACCAAAATTACTATGGATACTTATTAGGAGTACTGTGGTGATTGTCAGCAATACAGTAACATAGATATATCATCGTCATCACTCTTGGCTCTACAACCCCTGATGGGTCTTGGCCTCCTCAAGAGTCTTCCTCCACTCGTTCAAAACCGTGACTAGTGGAGGAGCTCTCTCCAGTTTAAAATCTCCAAGGTGGATAAATCTTTGATGACGTTGTCGCTCCATCTTAAACATGGTCTTCTCAGGCTGCTTCGCTCTGTCGGTATTGAGTTTAGTGGGGACTTTGGTGCTTGATGCTCAGTCATTCTCTCTACATGACCCAGCCACCAAATTCTTCCCAGTTTAATACATTTTGTGACGTTTGGATCCTTAAATAGAGTATATAGCTCATTGTTATAATGTCTGCGCCAAAATCCATTTTCTGAAACCGGTCCGAAGATACGCCTAAAAATTTTCCTTTCAAAAACATTTAGTGCTCGCTCATTCCTTTTAGATAGTGATAGATATATACACCGCATTATCTACACTTCTACACTACCCCATCGCCATCGTACCGGTGTGACAGGTCGTATGGCGTATATCGCGTGGCGTGTGGCTTGCGGTCACCGGTGGCACGTGGCCAATGCGTGCCTCCGCCGTCCATTTCCATCAATCAAAGAAACGAATTCCTTGAAAATTGATTCTTTTGTAAGTTTGTTTTTCCGACGCTGGACAAGAAAGATAATATCAAGATACACAACAAAATAGATAACCAATACTGTAAACGAAAAAATGAAATTGTGGTTTTAAACTGAATCTCGATTTTTCATTAATCTTGTTGATTTTTAGGAAAACCTACCTTTTAGCTATATTTAGTCTCATTCAGTGATCGTTTCTTCTAGTGATATTGTTATTATGATGATTGGGCGATTTCATGATGTCAAATCATACTGAATGATACAGTTAACCCGGCGTCATTGTGGCGTAAAAATGTTGCACTAACGTCGATGTGGGTCATTATGACCCTGATACAATTGTTACTATTTTACCTTGTATAAAATAATTTATAATTTTTAAAATCCGATATTTATAATATATAACTGTATATATATTCAGTAACAGCAATAGCACACATTGGTTATAAATTAAACAATTTTTATTTTTAAATTTCACTCTCTTCTAAATTTTATCATCAATTTTTTTATCAACAAAAAAACAATATCGTTTCTTACAAAAATATACTTAAATCAAATATATACTACCTTACCTTTCTATCATTGGAATATTAATTACAGAAATAATTAGTCTTTCGTATCATAATTCTTTTTTTAAATTTTTTTCATATAAAATATGAAAAAAATATATATTGGCACAAAGCAGCAAATTCGCCGTTGAGCTGGGTCATAATTACCTGGTCGCAGTTTTACACACTTGTTGCTCCTAGCGTGGGCGATGGACGACTAAAATGGGGTACAAGAAGCGGGGGGGGGGGGGGATATACTTAGCTGCAGCTACTGAGACAGAAGGTTGTGTCCGGCAATTATTTCTAAGAATTTTTTCGTACACAAAGCGTGCAGGGTCATATTGACCCTGCCTCAATGACGCCTGGTTAAATATGACCTAATCTGATAGCGACACGTAAGCTTAGGGTCATAGGTCCTGGGTTCGAATCCTAGATGTGACAGTTTCTTTCTCTGATTTTTTTGTTTTAGATTTTCGATTGAGCTTCTCTAATGTTGTCTTCACTAATTAAACATAACAATTTGAGGTTTTATTCATTAAGCTAAAATAAAAATAAATACTTACCTATTACTTCATAATAATAATAACCTTTATTCAGACAGAAAATTATATTACATTATTTATAATATTTATAACACTTATCATGCATCGACTCCCTGTCTGCATGTATGACAAAGGCCTCCTCCAACTGTCGCCATTTCTCTCTATCATTAGCTACTCTTGTCCATGTACCACCTGCTATGGCTTTGATGTCGTCAACCCACCATTTAAATTCAAAATGGTCTACCTCGTTTTCTCTTCTTGTCACTTGTGAACCAATTCATGACCTTTTTTTACCATTTTTCACTTCCTCTGATTGTGTGGCCTGACCACTTCCACTTTAGCTTTTTTACTGTTTTTATGACATCTTTTGTTCTTTTTTATTTCTTAATCGTTTCAATTTTTATTCTATCGGACAGTCTTTTCCCTATCATACTTCTTTCCATGGAGTTTTGGCAAACTTTATAAATAAATAAATCTTTAAATCTAAAATCGTAAATTTACGTTATACTATGGACAGTGCTTTTGACGGCTTATCGAGAGGACTGTGAAATACTCCCTTAAACTCAATAGAGAATAATTGATTATCATTGACTGTCCGCTAAGTGCAGCTAACAATGACAGGCGTGGTAATACTGATATATTGCTTGGAGCAGAATCGTATAATCGCGGAATCAGGCCTTTGATTCGATTAGGACTATAATAATTATTCCTATTGACAAAATGTCACTGTAAATTGTCTCTCTGTTACGAAATACGTTTGTGCAAATGAACATTGTATCACAAAGCTAAATTCAATTATTTTGATATTTGAAATTGTGAAATTATTACGGTTTTGTATGTTATTAGTAACGTCACGTAAAAATCACGGGATAGACTAAATTCTCGACAAATCAGAAATATTTGAAAATTTTTGTTAAAGATAATTTTTTTATGTAGGTAGGTACTTTATCGCTCGTCTAAATTTTTCAAGAAGTTCCAATTTTGAAAATTGCACATTCATAGCAAATTTGCGTTAATTAAACTAGATTTCACATAGGAATAACTAGTATTTTCCACTCTGGAACATGCCGCAAATATAATATGTATTATTTTTAAATTAATTAATTGTGAAATAATTCGATCAAAAGTATTCGATCCCGCGACCTTCAGATTGCTAGCTAAAAGCCTTACCCCTTACCCCTCGACCACGAAGGCCATCAAACGCACATAACAGACAACCCAAGTTAGTATGCTTGATTACTTGCCTAGACCCTTTTTTAATTCCAATTTTAAAAAAGACAATGATTGTAATTTTTTTTTCAAATGTTGTATTCTTCGTATAATCAGTTCCAATTAAGAAAATGTCACTTGAATTGAAAGCAAATTTGAGTTATTTGAAAAGTTTTACGCAGAAATAAAGCACATTACAGACAGACGAAATTAGTTTATTTTTTTTTTACATTACACACAGGAGGCCCTGAGGAAAATAATTTCCCTCAGGGCCTATGTTATCTGGGATGCTGTGTAGAGGGTCTTTTTGAGGAGAGGAAGGAATGAACATTGGTCTTCAAGAGACCCATGTTGTAGGAAGGAGGAAACACAGAGGCCGGCAAATCATTCCACAGCCGAGCTGTTGAACACAAGAACGAGTCGAAGCTGGGCACGCGTTTGGCGTGTTTCCCGACTATGCACCGGTGCCGAATGGGTCAATGACGCTAGTTCCTCGGAGCATCTTCCATTGTAATACCGGTAGAATAAAGATAGCATTCCCATCCGACGCGACGCCTGTGCTCTAAAGATTGCAATCCGTCTGTTAAGATTGGAGAATCTATCAAACGGACGGCCCGTTTCTGCAAAGAGTCGAGGGTATTTTTCAGGTATTTTGGAGCTCCAGACCAGAGGGGGCTGCCAAATTCAACCGTGGGGCACACTTGTGATTTGTACAGTGTAAGCAGATGTGTATTATTAAAGTATCTGCGGGCCCTATACAGTACAGGCCCTTGTAATATTTGGAAGATCTTTACCTACCTTCTTCACCCTTCTTACTATGTAGATACTTTCTCCCAGGCTATGTCTCTCTCAGGTGTGGATTCTCAACCCTCATATCATTGATCAGGATAGGTTAATGTCAAATTAAACAGGTTGTTTACTTTAAAACATGTATTGTGAATCTGAAGTCGGACAGTTATGCAAGTATTCCTACCTATATTGGCTCATCACGAATCTTATACAATAATGTTAATGGGGAAATCATACGCTTTGCCGTGGTCCTTTCTTGATGGCTTCGGTGGTTGTTGAATGCAGCCGATGATGTGGGATGCCGACGCCTGCAGGCTGAATGCCCAGACGTCGGAAGTACGTGAGCAGTTGGGTCTCCTCGCCCGTGGTGCAGAAGCTTCCCTATAAACTCACAACCGGGACCAGACCTCCGGTTGGAGCTGTATTTACGTGACTGATTACGTATGAATTAGTCTTTATTTTAACAGTCAATATCAGAGTCTTTCTGCGTAAGGATTATTATTGAAATCACTTCTTTATCACTTTGGTAATTAGGCTAGGTATATGAATGCGCTGTCCGAGTGACAATTGATCCTGCGGGGAGTTCGGTTCACTTAACTGATGTCCGTATTGAATTGTGGAATTATACGTAATTCGTGATATAGTCTAGTAGGTCGGTGATGAAAGGTTAGTCCGGGTTTAATGCACATGACTCGGTTGGATAACGAAATGTTTAGATTACATTTTTAAACGGATTTGGGCTATTGCTCCCGACACTTCTTTCACTTTAATTAATACATTTCTCCTCCCATGATTTACGCCTGCACGTAACGCCTACCACCGACGTGACCTTTTTATCTAGAACTACGGGCGCAACTAACTGAAGTGGGCGATCCGTGGTTTATATACCCCGTCCAGTTATGCCTACGTGACCAGTGCTCCTTGGGACGAACCTGAGGAGGTAGCGGGCGTCGGGGAGTGAAGGGCTTCCTGTTACTGCTTGTGTCCAGCCGACGGTCTCGTGCTTCCTAATGGAGAAACATTCAACGGCTGCATGCTCTTGTCCCTTGTGCGGACCGGAGTGAGAAGCGGGGTGAAGGGTTTGTTTATTCATATCCTCGTTTTGACTGAAGTGCGGAGCGGTGCGCGGGGTTTCCTGTCCGTTACAATTGCGCTGTTTTATACTGATGTAACATCCTACGGTCGCATGTTTCTGCCCCTAGCGCGGACCGGGAAGAAGCGGGGTGAAGGGTTTGTTTACTCGTTCTGAATTGCGTTGCTTATGGTTTGCTTGGAGTTTTAACACATTACACCCTGTAGTTTGATTATTACCATTTACTGTGATATCTGGATTCTACTGAATTTCCAGTAAAAAAAAATTGTTGAACCAACAAAAGCAATGGTTATTATTTCTAAACCCCATTTGTTATTTCAGAATTTAACGAAGCGAGCTAAAAAGTAGTCACGTCGACCTAGAAGTTCTAAAGCCACTCGTGCGTGGAGATACTTCCAAGCGACCCGGGGTTCATGCACATACACAGTACACACGGCCGCTCGCGAGTACCCGCCATACTATTTAGACGTTACGCGTCGCCTACGGGTTTGACATCAGTTGCACGCTACAGTGCTGGTAGCGCGCTACGTGAGTTGCATTCGATTCTATTGGTAGTTTGAAAAAAAAGACGTCCGAACATAGTTTCAATGTTAAATTAGTTCTTGGAGAAATAAATAAAATATTTATGTTTATAACCATAATTTTTCGGAATACCTAAGAAAGTATTTAGCGAAGAAGGAGTGAATTGAGGTCAGAATAAAAGTAACTTAATTTGTTTTGAAGACGGTAAATGCCCTACAATTGTTATTTATTTCGTTGTATGTGTTTATCCAAAATCTTTTGATGTAAAAAAATTCTTGCACCGTTGTGATTTGAAACTCGATGAAACGAATAATAGCGATACTAAAAAGAGACAAACACATACATCCATGGGATTTAGCCTGCGAGATAATGAGATGGTATAATCAGTCTCCTCTTCGTAGCCTATCAGTCATCTCTGTGTGCGGTGCTTCGTAGCCTCCCCACTTTTGTCTACTTTAGTTTACTGCGTGTGAATTGCACATTCTGCTTTTTATCGTTTTTTTGCTTATAAGGATAAAGAAGAACAATATTACTGTATTCGTCGCTGGTGTCAGTTGATATCTTATCAATTCCACAGCTTCACGTGAAAAAATGATCAAATTCAGTTTATTTCGAGTAGCGCCGTGTACGAAAACCAGTATTAAAGAGTAGCATATCGGTAGGCTACTCGTGGTTGCGTCACATTCGCGTAGCTTGTAAGTATCTCTATGTACTAAGTGGAATACATAGCCCATAGTTGCCGATGGCTTTGCGAATTGTTGAATCCTGGGCTAAGTAATTGATCTGAAATCGCGGTTTAATCAACACGACTAGGTTTCTAGTCGAAGCCATTTTACGGGTATGTAGAGTTCGTCGAATAAATACTATCGCAAGCAAACACGAACTAATGGATGCACTGACGGCTTTGCAATCATAGCCGAAATATCTAAGATATTGAAATATAAGGAGATATGCTATTATGTCCGCCCGACTGTCGGCAGAATTTGGTCTAATGGTCCTAGTTTGAATACGGAATTTAGTTGATTTTTCGAAGGTGTGCAGTTGTATTGGTTAACAATATAGTTTGAATACGGAAAGAATTAATTCATTTGGTTGATTTTTTGAAGGCGGGCAGTAGTATTGCTTAAAAATATTGGCATCACCAGGAAGCACAGTGCCATCCAGTAAAACTTCCGATAGCCCATCACCTTATATTTCAATATCATTGCAAAATATAAATATCATTTTGGCTCTATCAAAGTTCCGAATGGTACATAATAACATAATTCCTTAGTTTAAAAAAAGTTACGTAAAATGTTGTTTGGTAAATAGGTATTTGTGTCTACTTACAAATCTAATGATTTCAGGGAAAATTTTGGGTTTTAATTTATTAGAATATTAGATATTTAGAAAATTAGAAACATGATTTTTTTTAACGCGAGGTCTACTATTCACCGAACTATTAGTTTAAAGAGCCGTGTTAAAAATACTGTTAGAGACATGAATTTCCTACTCCGACTTGATGTTTAACCTGGCACAGATGTACCCTAAAGAGACGGGACATCAAATAACATCACAGAGATAGACTCATCATCTGATCCAAAGTTTGGCTCGGCTTTTGCAAATGGCGGCAGTGACGTCACAACACAGTCACCGAGACTGCTCCAGTCACACTGAATTGAATGAAGAATAATAATAATAATGACTGCTAAAAATTTCACTAAATAATATTGTTTTTCGTGTGTGAAAATAGACCTTCACGTAACTTTAAATGACGCCGACATTTTTCTTGAACGGAAAACCTTGAATTTTTGGACCATGTGCTAAAAATACGAGTAGAATCAGAATAAACACGTGCACAGAATAATGCGTGCGTTCTCTAGTAGGATCGTTTTAATTGCATTGGTACACAGATGCGTTACTGTATATGATTAATACTTTACAGTTATTTATTTGTAACTTAAGTAAGTACTATATTTGAGGCTTACTATAATCTGAAACCTGAAATTACTCGTTGGAAATCTAGAAAAAAAGAAAACAGCTACAACCCTAACTAGAAGATCAGAAAAAGAAGGGTAACATTGCTTACATAAAATATGACAAACTGATAGTATTAAAATCGAAGGACAACATTAGCGAAAAGAGAAAAAGAGGAACTTCAACAGGAAGTCATCAGCACAGAAGAAAGTAAATATAAACAAAATATTGAGCAATCCTTCAAAATCTCTACCCAAAATTAGCATGAAAGAGATCACAAGACCTAACATACTGAACTACGTCAACTGAGCAAGTTCTGACTCACAACTAAATGCTCCAAAGAACTAAAATTGCCTCGGAAAATCGGAAACAAAGAGTACTAATACCAAATACCAACTAGAATTAACAATTAAACCCAATTTTTAAAAGAAGTCTCCCAATTCGGCTGGTCCCCGCAGGAGTTAAAGACCACGACCCTCTGACGACAAGAAGAAACAAAATACTCAATATTGCAACGTCCCAGTGGAAAATGTTAGAGGAGGCCTATGCCAAGACGCAAACTGAGCTTCGGGATATATTACAACAAACAAGAACATGTCTAGTATTCATACCTAACAGAAGTTCAGAATAAAAAGCCTTATTATTATTATAATCTGAAGCCTACTTTAATTTGAAACTTCAAAATCAAACCATAAACACGATCGCTAATTATATTGAAGAAAAGCGAAACTGATACCTAACCTGATTTGTCTTCTGAGTTGTCCCAGGTGTCCTTTTTTAAATAGTCACTGTAACGTTACTGCATTCTTTCTATGTATCCGAACCATCCGCATCCAAGGGTCGTATTCTTAATCTTATTCAATTCTCGTTCTGTGACCTAACACCTTATTCAGTTTAGTTCTCTCAGATGTAAAGATCGTCTTTTTTATTTAACTATGTTATCTTTTTGAAGTAAAACTTATCAAAGCACGCTTGACTTGGGGAGTAAGCTGGTGTATGCGTGACGAGAGCGTTACGAAAAGTGTGATCGGGCGAGGCGAACGGAAGTTGAGAGGGAAATATAAGTTGCGAGCACACATTTTCTTTCTCTATTTCTCTCTTTCTCTCATAGCCATTTCGTATATCTACGACACAGTGCAGGCCTATTATCTATACCACACTGTAGGAGCAATAGAGGGCAGTGCGCGCGCACATTTTTTTCTCTCTTCTTTTATAGTGAAGTTTTGCTTCTTTTTTAATTTATTTAACTATTAACTTATTCTTCGTAACAAAACCATATAACTTACAAAGCACGTTCGATACTCAATAGTTAAATTATATTATTTGATGTGCTAAGTGAGTTAGACTTTTCTGTACTCAGATTTAAAAAAAAAGTTGTTTCCGGAGATCTTAGGTTTATATCCCGACATGCGCAAGAAAATTTTATTTGATCGATTTATGTTATTTAATAATTTATTCATTTAAAATAATATATAGTAAACTCACGGCACCACCAGGATTTAACATTTCTTGAAATGGCTTTTACCGTGTTCGGTGACCAGATCTAATAAACCGGGTACTTCCCCACCTTCCATTTTACTATTCACCTCCCCTACTACTTTCGGCCTCACAACCATACCCCAATTGGGGATGCTTTAATCTCATTAGCTCCATACGGTTGGGAGCAGTTGGGACTCTCGCGCGGCATTCACAACATTTTTTTTATTTATTTATTATACCTTAATGTACATATGTATTTGATATTCTTTAAAAGATATTCTCTTTCAATGATTAAATATTGAAAAAGAGTGTATAAACTGTGCTTATAAATACTTCAATAAAATGAGCAAACATATTCTTGGCAAACAGGAACGCATAATTTTTGTATCTAGATGTCAGATAGCACTTTCTCGGATCACTAAGTTTGGCATTAGATCAGTTTTATTCAAAATAATTTCAGTTTATTTTTAAATTGAGGGTATCTTCGTATCTTGTTAATGTAATCACTTTTGGCAAACGAATAAAACTTGTATAGAAATACTTTCATTCACACAAGTCATTAAAATGAATGATGGAGAAAGTTATATATTTACAAAGTGATAGGTGTATAATAATTTTTGGCAAAGTTCGAGTTTAAGGCATGTATTAATGTTTGACGGTTGATTTTGATATGTTTAACTTAATACACAAATATATAGATTTAATAGTGTTAAGTGTATTAAAGTAGTATATTTACTATCTACCAGTACATAGTACAACGTGTTATGTATATTAAATACTTCGAAACCTCAAAAGCATACAGGTTCGTACGTGTTTCTTCAGAATAATTGTTGGCATAGTTTGATTTGAATTTAGCACGTATTAATATTTGATGTTTGATTTTGATAGGTTAACTTTGTACGCAATTTGCTATTTCACTTTGTACTGGTAGATGGTAGATAGTAAATTCATAGGTATCTGTATGTACAGTTGTACAGTTCATATTCATAAAGGTCCTCCACACTAGAAAGAGACAAATTTTTAACAAGGGTTTGAGGTAATCTATCATTCAGTTGAAATATTTATGTTATAAGAAATTTCAAAATCACAGATGTGCTACTGAAACATTATTATTCTCACAATTAAGACTAAGGCGATGTAGAGGCAAATTTTTAACAAGGGTTTAGTTTAGGGTAGTTTATCATTCAATCGAAATATTTATGTTATAAAAAAGTTCAAAATCACAGATCTGCTACTGAAACAATATTATTCTTATTTTCCGATGATCTTTAAGGGTAGACCTGACAATAAATATCTCGAATAGGTTAAGGTAGCTGAGAAATATGGAGATATTCTTGTTCAACATAGGAAAATCAAATATTGCAATCGATAGAAAAATTATTTGGGTTTAATTTATTTCGTGATTATTACTGGATTCTTACAGAGGTTCACACGTAAATATATGTGAGAACAATCCAGTTATAAAGATTCAGTAAGTATACACTTTGGTCTGTCAAAGAATAAATGATTTGTACATAAAATTATATTTCTTATAGTAAAATTATACCAATACGCACTAGAACGACACGTAAAGTAGTAATGCAACAGAAGAAACACAAAGAGAGATACTTAAGTGATTTATAATATAATTAGCTTAACAATAGATTTGTTACATATTTTTGAGATTTTTAGTTGCAATAATTTTTTTCTGAATATTTTTAATTATGGATTAGGGGTGGCAGAGTTGAATTTCCGTTCTTTGCTATTTCTATGGTAAATAATTGATTGAATCCATAGACATATGAATATTAATAGACCAGAACATAGAGGTGAGGGGTAGAAACCAACTATAGCGGGACGAAGAGCAAGAAGACGGTTTTGGTGATACGTGATTCGTCAAAACTCAATCTGACAGTATACAGGCATCTCGCACTATAAAATCATCATTTAGTTCTTAAAAGTAAACTCTGCTTTTGAATGAATAGACCTTTTTACATGAGAGCGCGAATTGCTGGCCGCGCAATGAACAAATTTGAAGTTCAAATACGTCAAAATAAGGTCGCCTATAAGATCGAGTTCAATATTTTGCTCCTGTAGTTAGTTAATACACTTTTACAAGTGTTTCATAATTTACTTACCCCAGTAAACAGTGACGGGCACACGCCATGTATCTCGGAGTGATAGTGTATGTATGGGTGTTTTGGTATATTTATGGTGTATGTTCAAAAACGATCATATTATGTGATCTGAATTAGCTTAAAATAGTGTAAAATAATGCTTGCTTATGGAATGTAATACCACAATTGGGTTTATTCTCTTTTTCTCTTCTATTTTTACACGTTTTTATAGCACAAGCCACCATTTTTACTGTGTTATTTATGATGAGAGCTCGACACTGGTCCGGACAAGAATGATGACGTCACATTTTTTAGATAGACGCGTGGCTCTCGCAAGCCCAGCCGGTTCCGAAAAATGGTTCCAATGGGAGGGGGAAATAATGCGCCTTTTATCGGTTAGGGCAAGTCCATGTATTTTGTACGTCCGTGATTGAATCAGAATTTTTCCACCATTTTGGTCAAAAGTGCATTTATTAGGGATATTAATCAAAACGCTTTTTTTAATACGAATTTTTTTATGAGAATCTGCTTGTTTTTGCAAGTACTCTTCGCTGTATTTTGACATTAATTTCATCTAGCATAAAGTGACAAAAGGCATCGATCCATCACCCTCAACCAACCAAATTAAATTTTAAAACTCTTTAGAAATTCATTTTGAATTGTAAATTCTGAACAATAAAATCGCGAACACCAGCCTATAATAATAGACTATAGAGTCTATTGGTTTCTAGGTCTGTTTGTTTAATGCAATCGGCACCGAGAGCCGGAAATCCGCTAGAGGATAAAAATATCACTGAATAATGATTCTTTTCAAATGGGATTTGTAAAATGTCGACAAAAGTATTGGGCTGTTTTCCAGTTGGTAAATTTGGACTCGTAGTTGCAAACAATGCAATACTTTCAAAGTACTTAAGCCTCGTGAAAGCACAAGTCGGTCCAAGCTTTTGCGGTGGAAAATACTCGGATTTAACTGGGTCGAATCCCACAAAAAATATTACGAAGTCGGCCAACTGTGCGAGTTTCATTGAATATTTCAGTTACGACTGTAAATTCCACATGCATGTGATTTTACTGTAAATAGGTAAAACGCTTCAAACTGCGAAGTGGAGACTTTACGAGAAACGAGAAAAACGGATATTTATGGAGTCGTAAAACTAATAAAAAATCTTGAAGTTTGTATTAAAATAATAATGCTTTATTCCAGGATAGTGCAACCCCACACGATCCATATTGTTTTACACCTTTATGTGGTAAGTAATATGAGAATACAGTAAAATTTAAGAAAATAGAACAAGTATAAGAGAAAAGATACTTTTTTGGACGCGAGGTCTCCTTAACTGTTCATAGGACTACCTGCTGGTATTTACAAACTAACAATAAGCAGATACGAAAACAAAATAATCATTTGCAATGTCTGCTGAATGAACTATGCAAATTGGCGATGTAAGTTTTCGTTCAAATCGGTATAGATCAAATTTCTGGGCATTTTCGGTCCAGTTCAAACAAAAGTAATTTTAAAATGAATAGGCAATATTTTTTCAAAAATTAAAAGGAAAAGAAAGCGATGGTTTTAATCTTTCCGAATAACTATTTTTACGGTGTTTTAATGAATTTCAGCCCCACGTTAATTCCGTACGTAATAATTATTCACATCACCGCATCATTACAAAAACATAACACTGATTACACTCCAGTGCATAGGTAAATTATTTACATCCAATCTCCCTTTAGGCTGCGTACATTAAAGATGGGAAAACAACTCAGATATAGAAAACAGAGAGAAAGCCGTCGCTAGGAAACGGGAGATAAAACGTTTCGTGAATTTTACATGTTTATGTCATAACCCCCCTACTCCCTTCCCCCTTGCTACTACTCCTCCCAACTACAGTTTATCAAAATGATGTAGACAAAAATGGAGGGTGCTGCAATCAATTTAATAATTTTTTAAATAGCAACACCAAGATGGTTGAAAGAAAACACGAATAAACTTCAAAAATACACTATTGAATGATATTTTTCACATCAATATTTAACGAAATTCAGAAATTTGGTGTTATTCCTGAAATAAGATGATTTCACGTCATATTCTAAAGGAAACGTTACATTTTACCTTGTTATTTTTTAATACTTAGCAAGATATTTGCATGAAAAAGGTTTTTTGAAGTGAAAATATCTTTAACACCGTTGTGATTTGAAACTCGATGAATCGAAATATTGCGACATTAAAAAGAGACAAACACATACATTTAGCTATACGATTTCGCCTGTGAGAGAATGAGATAGAATAATCGGTCTCCTCTTTGTGTGGTGCTTCGTGGCCTACCCATTCTTGTTTACTTTAGATTTCTGAAGGTTTCACGTCTATAGGTAACTGTACACGTATATATATATATTTTTAATGTAGGTAGGTAAAAACTGTGTGAAAGAAGCGTGCAGTTGAGTTTTTTTAAATAAAACTTTTCGAAAAATTATTGAGTTATGTCATTTTTCTCGTTCAGTCAACATGAGATAAAAAAATCAAACATAACCTCACATTTTAACCAAAAAATAATTATGTGACCGCTGAAATAGGTATCGCCACTGTTAAGTTCCGTTTTATTAAATTTGAAGATCATTTTGACACACTGTACAATATGCTGTTTATATTTACATTATGTTCCCCAGGCGAGTGAGGCGGGGGGAGCGGTGGTAGCTTTGGGACTAAGCAAGAAACAAATTATATCGTAATGGATAAACAATTACGGCGCTGGCTTCCAAGTGCCAAAGTAGCGGATAATTCCGGCTGATGGTGGGATAATGCGCAAACGGAAAATTGATATTTTAGGATTTGATAAAATACACATTTAAGATTATTTTAATATTTTTTATTGCATAACGCATTGTAAAGGTTTTACCCAAAAAACTTTTCATATTTATTATTAATGTCATGTTTTCACATAATTTTAAGCATGTGCTTCACTGTCATGTCAAGACCGAGGTAAGGGTAGAAAAATATTGTTTTTTTTCATTTTCGTAAATCAATTTTTTTTAAAGCTCGTCATCGATCGATCGTCCAGTTGATTAGTGAGATATCTCCAAAATTGAAATTAAGTTGATTATACAATTATACGTAAAAGTGTACCCTCTATCTGGTGGAATAATCATATTACTCCTTTACACCGCCAAATCAATTATAATGTAGAGAAACTTGTAGTAAAATAAATAAAAAATATTTTTTCTGCGTCACTAATAGGAAATTTCATAGTGTCTTACTAATGCACCAGGCCGTTTTGCTTCCGATGTTAATATTTGACATGTGAAACACGGACACGTGTATATAATATTAGACATAACCACAGGAGCTCTTTTAGTCACAATATGGTACCATTTAAAATATCTCGGATTGCTTTGCTGCCAGTTTTAGGCAAATTTTCCTTAGATGCGTTAATTTTTTTTAATGTTGGGGAAAATATTCAAAATGGTCACCTAAAAATCATGAGCAATTGGAAGAAAAAGAGAAAAATCGCGCTGTCGCTCGAGTGGTTAAGGAGATTTACACTACTTTCCTAATTATCCCAAAAACTTAATATTTGGAGATTTCTGACATGGACGATCGATATCTCAATATGGAAATAGATGTCTGAACTGTAAATAGTTGCATTAGCCTGGAAATTCCAAGTTATAAATATGTGCATTTTTCACGACACCAGATCTCAATTTTGAAAGTTAATGCTGCTTTGGAAAACATAATATTATGTTCTGCCTAGAATTTCCACATTCTCAAAATCTTTTTCTCATCAAGCAACTAAAAGAAAAAATATGATTGAGCAGAATATATTATATTGTATCAGATGTACCTATTTAAAATTAATATCAATATGTACATATATAATAAATTATGTAGTATGTCTCCTGACACAAAAATAAACTTAGCAAAAGCAAAAGTTTTCTTATGAGTGTATAATTATTGTTATATTCTTTTCACAAAAGTCAAACACAAAGTCTTCTTAGTTTTTTTTATATGAATTGGTACCTCACAAGTCCCAGCTGCTCCCATCTGGAGTCAGTGGGTCTATTGCATCCCCAATTAGGGTGTGTTGTGAAGTAGTGGGGAAGGGAAGTACCTGGCTATTCCGATCTGGTCACCAAAAACGGCTAAAGCCATTTCAAGCAATTCTGAATGATGGTCTTACACCAGGGTGATACTAAGAGTGTCTTCCACTCTGGAACGTGCCGCAAATATACTAAGTATATATTATTTTTAATTAATTAATCGTGTAATAACACAAATTAATCAAATAAAATTTATTTGCTCACGTCGCAATTCGATCCCGCGACCTTTGGATTCCGAGTCAAGAGCTTTACCCCTAAACCACGCCGGCCATCAAATAGTTAGTTTAAACTATAGTTAGATATAGACTCGTATGAGATTCCACACTCTCAAAATCTTTTTCTTATCAAGTAGGCAACTGAAAGAAAAATAATGATTGTGCGGAGTAATAACCTATTTAAATAAAAAGCAAAATTAATGATATGATACATTCTGTAGTATGTCTCCTGACACAAAACTAGCAGTAATAAACTTTGCAAAATGAAAAGTATTCATATGATTATAAAATTATTGTTATATTCTTTTTATAAAAATCACACAAATAGTCTTCATAGAACTTTAGTCTCAAATAGTTGAAAAGTTTTTGAGCGTTCGTAAATTATGTTTAATTTTCCGAATGATCCCCCTTTCCACCGAAGAGGCTGGTTGGATAACAACCCCGTCACTTGACTCCAGATGAGACTGTCCGTCAAAATGTCACAGTGTCATGAGTCAAAAGTCACAGCGCGGAATCTGACAAACAAAGCCCGTCACATAAGCTCATAACAAACGTGCGTTTATTGGATTTTCAGGCGTCCCGCGGCGCACACCCCTCCCCGGGGCCTTTTCAAGTATTTTATACAAAGTCATCAGGGGGTGTATTCTGCAGAGCACATAATGATAAATAATAAGCCGCCACTTTACTGAAAATCATGTTAATTAAGTCTAATCATGTATTTAAAATATTTTTTCCCATTGAAAAATATGGAGAAAACGATTTTTGATCTCCCTTCATTTTTTGGACACTTAAATTGATATATTAAACAAGGGTTACAATTATTATAAGCAATAATCATCAGCCTGAAAAACATTTGTAATTTATGTTACAGATGTTTGCAGTAGTGTGAGGTCCAATACTGACAATCCATTTCTTTATATCTGGTTTGAATTTGGTCATTGATTCAGTTTGTTTAATCGTAGTTATAAATGATTACTCTATATAGACACACGGTCTTGCCTTCAACCGATATCCATCTGATTATGTCTTTAATGGCAATAAAAATATGTATTACAGAATTTCAGAAATTGTTCTACACTCATAGATAGAAGAAATAGCAATGTGGTCATAAAATGTATTTTATATTTCATAGAAACAAGATATCATTAATGAGGCCTTCGTTTTGAGTAAGCCATAACATAAATATCAGGTTTTAACTGATTTCCTGAGGTCACCACAATCTGATAACTTTTGAAATTTAATACAGAGTGGAATAGGTCAGATTATGAAAGATGAGATGGGAGCTATAAAGCTTTTGTCCACTGCCACTGGGGGTGTTTAGCGTTCACTATCCAGGGTTAAGAGTCTCTTGCTGTTTGATATTTAGCTGGCAAATATTTAGGGGCTTAAGAAACAACCCCTAAACTGCAATTAATACCTCTCGAGGTTATCTTCAGATTGTTCCAAGAATAGTGGGATGGCCAATGGTGAAAAATTAGGGCGTTTGTTGTCGCGTGAAAATACGTGTATTAAATACTTTATGCAGGGTTTTAAGCGAACAAACTTGCCTTTTTTCGACATTAGCTCCACACAGGAGGCCCTGAGAAAAATAAATCCCCTCAGGGCCTTTGTCGTCTTTGGGGATGTTGTGTGAAGGGTCTTTTTAGGAAACGAAGGAAGTTCTGGGAATTAAAAGGGTATTAGGGATGGCTAGGAATCTGGTGGTCAGTGTGTCCAGGAGTGACGGACGAATGAATCCATCCCTCTCACTACTGTGCAAGGAAATTTGGAAATTTTTCGAGAGAGTACGGTTGGAGAAGTCAAAGAGACTCCCTCAATTACTCTCTCCTGATCCGGCCTGTTGCAGCTGGTGCCAGACGCATCCGTCGACAAGATCTGGACAAACCTCACCTCATGAACCCGGGCACCCCTGTTAAGTCACCAAACGTACAGAACCACTTGGTGTGATCTATGACAGAGGTGTAAGTAATCCAATAAATGACGGTACCCATACCCGCCTCCCAAATTGTTCTAACCAGTGATTCCTGACATTATTTGAAATAAAAAAATGTTAACGCAATTTTGGTCTCCGGTGACTTTTTCGTGGTGTTTTTTTTTGTTCTCTTTTTTTTCTTTAAAATAAAAAAAAATCTTCCACGTGTAGTCATTGGTCAGTAAGCGCCCAACTACTCACCCCACCCTCTAATTGTAAACAGTGACCAGCTTTTTTCACTGAAAAGTAGCTACATTAGAAAGTGGGTTTTAAAATGGAACTTTTTTGCATAGAAATACTTAAAAAATAAATTAAATACGATACATTATACTGTAATGCCAAAGACGACCGCTTTTGTAAAATATCGCTTCACAAATTGAATCTAAAAATTCCCTAAACGCTACTAAAAACAACACTTCAGATATTTTTAATTAATTGTAAGTTGTCAATTATAAAATATTAATTAAATTTTATGAGAATTAAAAAAGTTGGGATTTAATTTGTATGATTCTTGAAGAAAATTTGAATAGGTAAATCATTTTCTAAATTATATTTCAAATTTAATTAAGGTGGGAGGACTTAATCCAGTAGAAGATCGGGAGTGTCTGAAGAAAATATAGAGCTTTAATTAAATTAAACATTCAATGAAGATTACCATTGAAAAATATTTTTCTTTTTGAAAGCATCTATTTTAATAATTTACGTAATCATTTTTTACTTAATAATTTAGAAGATAGATATAATACTTCTATATCTTTCTGCAAACGCTCTGAGAATCTTCGATATATAATATATGTATTATATTTAAAAAAAAAATTCAAATGTGCAAAAACAAACCAAAAGCCTGTATATTTGAAACAAAGAATACAGGCGATAAAATGCCCAATATCTCCTACATTAAAATTGAATATCTATTAAATCATTAGATTAAGCAAATCTCTGTTTCAAATCCCACATACTTGCTTCCGCGCCAACAAAATGCTTGGTTTTGTTCTCCATTATGCGAAATCATTTACTAAAGTAATCGCATACGGAGAACATATATGAAGCATTTGTTCGCAGCATCCTGGAATATAGCTTCATTGTTTGGACCTCTTCTGAACAAAACCATATCTTAAAATAATAAAAAGTATGAAAATTTTTTATGCGTTACCTGCATATGAGAGAATATGTATACATACTATCCATACCTGTAATAAAAAATCCTTTTTCCAAAAAGGTTCGATTTCAACACCTTAGAAGCTCGAAAAATATTTTTACGTTCACATTATTATTTAACTTAATCTTTGGAACTATACTCAATCCACCGATATATTGAAAGAGGTTAACTTATATGTATGTTCCAAACATGTATACTCGTGGGAGATCCCATACACTTTATTATATTCCGAAATCGAGGACTTCGCCTGTTAACTGCTGAACTGCATTGACCATCGGTATTTTCAACGTCACTTACAGATAGTTCAGTTTCTACCTTTTGACCCATTATACAAAATATTTAAATAACTGCCCCATATCTGTTTAATTTGTAATATTCTCGGTGATATATTGGTACGAATAAATAAATAATTAATTATTCCGGCAGTTGTTAAATTATAATAATATAAGTTAAAGAAATGGTATTCTCCATCAAAGGATTTTGAAAAATAAAATGTGTTCCTTTGAATGAACTGTTGAGTAGATTATTCTAGAAAATTTAACTTGTTCTCTGATAATTTCACATTGTTAAGGTATCGCGAAGATGTGGATTGGATTTTCAAAGGGAGATCTTGGTGTCTTTTCAACCTCTTAGTAATATTCTGCTCCAAAACACGCAAGATTTGAAGGTACTAGGTGAGATTACCGTCACTACTCATGTCCACCATTCAGATGCCTTGCTTGAGGCTGCTTACTGTTTAAACGTCACAGATGGTATCTCTTGACACAATAACTCTTTGAGAAGACTTTGTTTAGCTTCAAGTATTATTTCCATCTCAATACGCTATCATTTCAGGTTGTTGTTTTCACCCCCTGTGGAACCGCCCTCTCCTCGGCGGGCGGAATAGCGTGTCTATGGCTAGGAGTAAGTGATTTAGATCTTTCTTCGTGATAGGAATTACATGTTATTTTCCGGAACTCGTTCGTTTCTTCCGCCCTCCTTCTACACCTCACACTTATACTTCTACAACTTCTCCACACTATCCGGTATACCTTCGTCATCCTTTTCCTGTTTCCCTTACACTAGCAAGGATATTTCACGTCGGAAGAGAAAAAATATACTAGATTGTCATAGGCGGCTGAGTCAGATTCGTTTGTTCGGTAAGGGGGTGAAATGGCGTTAGAGGACGAGTAGAGGTCGCATAAGTAGAATAAGTTGAGGTGAGAAAAAACATTTAGGATTACTGGCACGATCACAATATATCGTTGATTTGTCAGACGTCTCCGAAAAATCGTAATTTGAGTTGAATATGCAGTTATATGTAAAAGTATACCCTCAATCTAGTAAAATATCCAGATTACTCATAAACACCACAATCAATTACAATACAGAAAAACTTGTAGTGAATTTACACTTAGATCATAATTACGACACCAGACAAGCAAAGAGGAACCCAGTAGTTCCTCCCACCACCTCTTTATATGTATAGATAACTTATAGTCAATACATTTTAGTTTTTACTATAATATTTTCTGCATTTTAATTTTTTATTCTTTTAACTTTTACATTATACTTTATATTTTATAGTATATGGTTTTACTTTATACTTTCATTTTATACATCTCATTTCTTTTTGCTACTTATTACCTTAACTCCTTTTTTAACCTTTTGTTTTTTGATTTAACTCTACTTATATATTTTACTTTATACATGTTATTGTATTATAATATAAGTATATAAATATTATAATTATGTCAATGGCACATGTTGTGCCGTATGTTTTGAAATAAATAAATAAATCTTTAGCTCAAAGACAATTTTCATACTTAGGCCATAAAATGCTGAATCTTATACCCGATGCATGGAAATCAAAAAGTGCTAGCATTCTGCGTTATCTGGTAAATTATTGGCTTCTGGTCTTGGGGAGAGCTGAATGCGAAAATGTGCTAAGTAACTGTCATTAAATTATTTTAACTTAAATTTTTATTTTATTTTCCTCTCCTATATTTGTATTACATCAATATTATTTTTATTCCTATGTAATTTCAAAAAATTCTTCTTTGCATTTAGCGTTTCTCTACTTTCGTTCTTTATTTCCTTTTCTGTATCTATTTTTTTTTGATTCTCTAGAACATAAATTCATCGAAATCAAAACTAAAAATTCATGGAATGGTTGAAAAGCATACATGTTTATTATTTTTTGTTTCTATTTGAAATTTCTTTTTATTTCTCTTCTCTACGTTTATATGATTTTAATATATATATATTTAAATTTATGAGCAACTTCTTATAAATACCTACCAACAAAACTTTAATATATTAACCTTAAGTGTAATATATAAGTAAAAGTCAATATAATCACGGACGTACAAAACATATGGACATGCCCTTACGTGTTAAAAAACGTGTTATTTCCCCCTCCCATTGGAACCATTTTTCGGAACCGGCTGGGCGTGTCCGGACCAATGTCGTGCTCTCGTCGTACATTTTACGCGCGGACGCTGTATGTCTATGAAACACATACTTAGACAATGAAGAAGACTTGGCGAATCACAAGTCTCTTTCCTCTCTTCGCCCCGCCATAGTTGGTTTTTACCCCTCATCTGTAAGTTCTCGTCTAGTTATTTGTATGTCTATGAATATAATAGACAAAACAATATTTCATGTAATAAATCTGCCCATTCTGACTCTCCTAAGACGGGTAAAATTCCTAATTGGACAGCCCATTGTAATATGTAAAGTTTTAAAAAAATAAAGAAATAAAAATTAAACAAAATGTTGTTGTTTTCTGGATCACTAGTAGAATATTTTAAAATGTTATACTATAATGTACCGGACCATTACGCCTTGGTGTTATTTTATGGCAAATTTAATATGTAAAACACAGGCACGAGTAAATAATATTTGATTTTTGGTGATAAAATAAATTATATGTAGAATCCTTTCGTTCCAGTTTCAGTTCCTCTGCATTATTATGATCATTGTAAGAAAATACGCAATTCAGGAACCGCGTTGCTTGGCATACGTACATTACTCGGTCTTCGCGCGTTGATTGAATTTTTCCAATATCGCTGATCAGCCTAAAATACTCGATGTTTAGAAAAAAATTCCTAAGTGAACGAAAAAAAAAACTTTTCAATTTGTTGAAAATGAAGACAGGGCATTTACGATTCATCGTAAATTAATCTATGAATATAAAATGTTTAATTGTATCTCCTATCCTTATCCTTTATTCCTATTCTTCTCGCATTCACATGATTTCAATTTTTAATGCACAGTAATGCTTTAAAATAATATTTTTTAAGTACGTTTAAGAATAAAACTCTGTAATTTTCTTGTTTTGTTCTATTCTGTCTTTTCTTCTTTTCTCTCCTTCTCTTTTCCATCATATTTTTTTAACCTTGTTTTATTTTTTTTCTTTATTTGTTTTCTATTGTTTGTTTCTACTTACCCTTTCTTTTATTTTTCGTCTATACTATATGTGAAACTTACATTTTTAATATTTAATGCCTATGTAAGATTGTAATTATTTCCTACCATCTATGAATTGTAAGTTCCTCCCGTCTTAAAATGAATTCTATATCTCACCGAGATTGACTTGTAAGAAATAAAAACTTTAAAAAAATCTAAAAAATACTCATAATATGAGTATTTTTTAATTTTTTTTAATATACATATTTTATATGTAAGCAACTTAAGTTTGAGAGACTTTTCGGTATAACTTTATTTAACCTTACATAAGTAAATAGGTATAAATGTCTTTGTATTGTGATGTAAACTGTTTGTTTAGAACAATCATAAATTTTTTCACAGATAATAGAAATATGGGGGATGGTGCATGAACTGTTACTAAAATGAAATAAGAAGTGTCTTCATCGTGGTTTATGCACGCTATGCATCTACGCACAGCGGCGCCCGCCTAAATTTCTACCACACCAAACGCAAAACTTTAATTTCTTTGATAATCCGTACAGTTTGGTAGTAGGTCGGCGACAAGAAGCACGCTTCTATGCCAAATTTCCTTGTACTTTTATTAACTTTTGATATTTATAATATTTTTATTGATCAAGTGTGAGGTGAAGAATAAAGATAAATCACTAAGTACTTTCTTTTTTTTAAATATAATTATATGGCTAAAATCATCTGTGACAGTTTACAATCATTAACTTTTTTTTCTTTCTTAAACAATTATTCACAAAATATATTTAAAAAAAAAACACTTTTGCTTTTCAAATCGTGATCTCTAGACTCCGTTTGCAAAGCGATTTTTATGCCTATTACCACGGACGTACAAAATACTTGGACTTGCCCTTACGTGCTAAAAGGCGTGTTATTTCCCCCTCCCATTGGAACCATTTTTCGGAACCGGCTGGGCTTACGAGAGCCCCGCGTTAATCTAAAAAATGTGACGTCATCATTCTTGTCCGGACCAGTGTCGAGCTCTTATTGTACATTTTACGCACGGACGTTGTATGTCTATGGAACACATACTATGACATCGAGATACATGGCGACGCGAAACACAAAGCCGCTGTTTACTGGGGTAAGTAAATCATGAAACATTTGTAAAAGTGTCTACGGAAATAAAATATATCGTCTATGAAAATACTCAGAACCTTACTTTGCGAATTTGGACTTGACACATATGTTCATAACGTGGCAAGCAATTCGCGCTCCCATATAAAAAGGTCTATTCATTCAAAAGCAGATTTTACTTTCAAGAACTAAATGGTGATATTATAGAGCGAGGTGCCTATACACTATTAGATTGATTTATTGGCGAATCACAAGTCTCTTTCCTCTCTTCGTCCCGCCATAGTTGGTTATTACCCCTCATCTGTAAGTTCTCGTCTAGCTATTTGTATATCTATGCCTGTTACCCATATTTGTGGCGATGTAAGGCATACTACGAACATATATATTTTTGGCTTGTGGCTTCCTCTTGATTATTAACTACTAAATAGTGAAACTAATTTTATGAATTTCAAGATGAATGGGCTTTACTTTTGTTTTAAACCTTCTCTTTTTTATTAAAATTATTCGTAATTAATACATAAGAGCTTTAATATCAGATAAAACTTTTATGACAAATTAAAGTTAAAATTTTAAGTCCTTCAAGACATCTTTTAAAAAATGTTTTAAATTAAAATTAATTCTTAATAGTTTCTACTTCCAAAATATAAATTGATATAAAGTTTAAAACTACTTATAAGATTAGTTTTTGTAAGCCACGATAATAAATATCGTTCGCACAAAGTTTAGCACTTGAAATTTGAAACTTTGCTAATAACCATTAATCATAAATCATGAGAATAAAAAATTATTAAAGCCATGACCAAATTAAATTAATAAGAGAAAAATATTTTAGCTGATTAATATTAAAGCGATTCCATCGTAATAATTTAAGACGCAGTTTCGTACAAAAATGCATTTTTTCGATACTAATTATTATTTTAGTAAGACTCGATCCAATGGTAATAACATTTTCCACTGAATCGGGCATAACTACCCCAGGCAGGTTAGATTGAATTTCTATCGCTAAAACCCAGGCCGAAATTAAAATACTCAAAATAATTCGTACTTCAAAAAATCCCGCCATAAAAACAACAGTTTTATTCGCATATTATCATGGACAAATTCGTACATTTGTTAAACTAATAAAATAATAATAATAAAATAAATTTTTACAAGAACATTTTTTTGAAATATGGTGTTTCCTGAGCTTCATACGCCTTGAAAGTAACACCTATTTAAATAACCTTCGAAATACTAATCCTTGATGCTAAGTTTAAACGGCAAATTTATATAAAGATGGCAAAACGGTACCTCGTGCAAACGACTTGCACAAACGTTATTAATTTGCGCAAACTATATTTGATCTAATGTACGTTAAGACACGTACACTTCAAATGATTGCGACAGGTTTGTCAAACTGTTTGCGAATGCAATTAGTAGTTCTGTGAATATCTACCATCTTGATTAAAAAAAACATTTTTTTAAGTAATAATCTTTACTGAACCGTAACGTAACAATCAAATTTAAAGACAGATGAAATGCCAAATGGTCGAGTTGAAACTGGACTCGCTACGCTCAGTCAATAATCAAAACACAACACGATGGTCAGAGCAGCTGACCGGCAATGTTCAATTCCCGTTGGCGGCCAGTATCTTTTCTCGGAAGATTTTTTCAATGTAGATGAGTGTTTCAGGCTGATAATTATTGATTATAATATTTGTTATCTACCCTTTGTGCTATGCATAAAAATCTTGTTTAAACGTTAGTTTATTAATTAAAAATAATAACAACACGATGGGTTTCATGTTGACATTGATCCAGAACAAAAAACAAAAAAGAAATTAATTTTACGTTTACTTATTTTACGGCCTAGAGTAAAGCTTTCGGTAATAGAGGCTTGTTTTTTTGCAAAACAAATCTGCTCTGGTTGGGATAGAATCTGTTCGGAAAGCTAAAAACGATTCTAATGATTTATTTATCAGGTTTTGAAAAAAACAAAGTGACTATTTTTTTATTAAAAATAGCGAATCGATGTTCTAGGAACATCCCAAATTTAAACCGGGATAAAAGGTAATAATATTGATATTTTTCAAATAAATTAAAATTGGATGGAACGGTTACCATTTTCAAAACTATGTGTTTTGAGTGACACGACTCTAAATTTTCTCTTTTGTGCGAATACCTGCTTTTAACAGGAATAATAATAATATCTTTAAGTATTTTGTCACAACTGACAAACTCACTGTCTAAGATATAAAGAACTTCGACCTTTAAAACGATGCTGGATCAACATTATTTATCCATCTGTATTACAATAATTCCTCTGTAAATCCAGAGAAAATAAAAATAATTTTGTTATCAAGAGATAAAGAATGATTCAGATCCATCACGTGGAACTAGATATTAGTAATCAGTATAATATTAATCATTGCTCCTAGTTTTTTTTTCATATAAATTGATTGATTTCAGCGTTGATTGCATAATAAACGAAGTATTATGCAATGAACGCTGATTGCATAGTTGCAGTAATAATCTGCTGCAGTTTAATTCCGATTTCCGACGAAGCTTAACGCGAAATCACTACCTAGATTGATCTTTACCACGAATAAGTTTACATTATGAATACCAAAAATTGTCATACGAAAAATAAAAGTTTTTCCTATCGTTTCGCTTGAGTAGAATTTAAATAAAATTATTGAAAACTTAATTAAAAAAAAATTTAGTGTCAACTACTAAAAAATGTATTTTCTTCAATAGAAATGTGTAAGAATACAATTTTATGGCTGAGACTATTGGTAACAGTTTATTTTTATTCATTTTTATCATAAATACCACTTTTGAGCTTAAAAACGAGCCTTTAAGACTCCTTTTGCCAAGCGATTTTTATGCCTATTACGTATTTTCGTGGCGATATAAGGCACACTGAGAATATACACACTTTTGGCTTGTGGCTTCCTCAATTCGGTTCGCAATACTAACTAACTAACTAACTAACCATCACGCCGTTTCCCCGTAGGGGTAGGCATAGAGGACGGACCGCCAAACAACTCGGTCTTGGCACACACTCTTTGCCTCAATCACATTCATACATCGTCTCATACATTCTCTTTTATTATTCTGACTTTTGACATGGCCCGACTCAAGTATCTGATTCACTTAATCGTGCCATGTCTTCCTCGGGCGTCCTCGACTTCTTCTACCATTCGCAATACATAATTTATTAATTCTGGTAATTTAAGAAATTGATTGATTTATTGAATGATAAAAAGCTTACTACTAACAACACTGTTTGCTCTAACACACTTGATAATATATATGTATGTAGGAAAACTTATTTTGTTTGCTGCAGCTGTTTATATTTAAAATTACTCTCATCGTGCTGTTTATATATATAGTTTATACCAAATTATTTTCAGCTAAGATATTAAAATTTATAAATTTATATTATGTATAACAAACCTTAGATGCTGTTAAAATTACAGTACAGCATTGTGTAGATGTTTATATAATTAATTATAATTAAAAATATATCGGATGGTTTTTATATCTAAGAGAATGAAAAATAAACTATTGGAGGAATGTTAACAACATTATTATTAAGTTATTTTACGCTGCAAATATGGCAAATAAGATAGAATAACATTTGGTCCATTACAAAAGCTTTGGAGTTGTACTTAAAATATTTTACTTAGATAATTTAAGGCATCAGTAACTGAAAAGTTAAATATTTACAAACATCTTTTCCTTCTTCATATATAGACTGTGATGAGCTTGATTGCTACTTAAAGTGGGTGATAGACGCACGAGCAAGTAAGTACTTATGGCTCGACGACTTTTCTCGCACATGTGCCTCTCTAAGGACATGAACTTTAAAACCGCTGAGCAACTTCATCGGCGATCTAACCTCTTTGAAATTTTGCTCGTACCTCGCCTCGGCTCGCACGCCCGTCATCGCCGCGAGACGCTATTTTTCCACAAGCCATTACCAATTGCAAAATATATTTTCATACCAATTCAATATAATAATAGCGAAATTTAGAAGGCTCATATATATATTTCCAGATCACTATTAGACGCCAGGTCGCTGTCCTGCGTGATTCCCTTCAATAAAATTACAGAAACGTTTTATGAGATTTACATGTGTTCCTAGAGGTTTATGGCTTCCAAAATGTGCCCCCAATAATGATATTTTGGCCTTAAATCCAAACTGTATTCTGAGTATTGAATATCCATCCTTAGATATGGTATTCGAACTTGGGGACATGCAATCACTACTTTCATTAAATATATTCAAAATTTACAAACTGCCATAATAAAAGAAATTGTCCCAACAAATATTTACAAACAGAGACATAACCTAAAACTACTATATGGCTCAGAGAGCCTACTTACAATAAAAGGACTCCACTGGTTCACTACTATTATGGATAATATGGGGGAAAGCCCTTAAAAACACCTACTTGTACACAAACATACCACAAGATTTAGAGAAGGAAAGGGCCTAAAAACTCCTCGAATATTAAATAAATATGGAAGCCGTACTCTTGAATATCTAATACCAGTGATTTTCAATAAAATCAATAAAAACATAAAATTTGAAAAAAATGAGAGACTATATCCTAAAATGATAAAACTATGGTTAATGAACGAAAACTCCATGTATCTTTGAATATCTTAATATAGCTGCCTACATATCTTGTTATTAGGCAGGTATATTGAAATATCTTATATATTTATAGATGTAAGTTAAATTATCTAATATTATGTGATCTATTCTAATGTTTCCTTAAAACTATAAATGTATTTACAAATATTTTCTTAGATATTATATTAAGAATGTTTAAATTGTTAGAACCTGCAGTCAAGCTGCCATATGACAGGTTTGTGGGTCTACTCAAATTGTTGTACAAAATGTATTTTGTTATTTAATAAATAAATAAAAAAAAATAAAAAAAGTCTTTTTCTGCTGCGGCTAATGCATACTCGAATAATTATTAAAATCTTCCTTCTCGTCGTGTAATTTTCTTTATAAAGTCAAATGTGATAAACGCTATCTTTTCTTATGCCAGATGCGCTTCACCCTACTAACCGATTTCGTCTTTTTTTATTGCTTTTTAAAGTGTAATATGATGTAATTCCTAAATAGTACAAAGCTTCTTCTGTCGACAATATCGCGTCACAGCTGTTGCGCGTCACCGACTTCGAACCAAGCAAGTTCGCGAACCACGATTTTATAGCTCCAGCCTCTATCATCCGCTTTACCAAACCAAAAGATGGTAGATTCAAATCAAAATTCATTTAAAAAGATTTTTGCTTGACAGGAGCTATATCGTATGACTTATGCGGGGTAAGAGGGGACTGCGGACGGGTGTCCTAAACTATTTCGAATACACAATTACAACAATTGTATGATACATTTAAAAACAAACATAAGAAAATACTAAATGTAATTTAATAAAAAAATTACAATTACTTTTTTTTTACATTAGCTCCACACAGGAGGCCCTGAGGAAAATAATTCCCCTCAGGGCCTATGTCATCTTTGGGGATGCTGGGTGGAGGGTCTTTTTAGGGAAAGGAAGTCGTGGTAAGGAAAAATGTATGAGGGGTGGATAGGAATCAGGGGATCAGTGTGCCCAGGAGTTACATACGTATGAATCCATCCCTCCAACTGCGGTGCAAGGCGATGGGTTGAGAGATGGAAAGGTCAAAAGCTCAACCAGTCTCCCTCGATCTGGTCCGCCATGCAGCAGGTGGGCAGACGCATCCACCGCCAAGACCTGGACAAACCTCACCCCATGAACCCAGGGCACCCCTGCTAAGTTACCAAACGTAGCGAACCACTTGGGGTGATCTATGGCAGAGGTGTTATCCAATAAATAGTTCCCGGGGCGGCGGTACCCATACCCACCTCCCAAATTGAATTGTGGCAAGTATAATACACTTAGATTAAATTAATATTGATTGAAAAGGTAAGATAGTACTTCCTTATTGTACCACCGTTGATGTGTACAAATCCATACAAATGAGCGCTCTTTCAACAGATTTGCCTTTATGCATGTCACTTTAAAAATGAATATGCAAACAGCTACTACTACTCTAACAGCGTGAATTATGCCGTGAACAGAATAGAAATCAAAGAATTATTGTTGTGCTGATGAAATTCCTGTCCCAGTTGAAGCAATATAATAACTTTGCAGCGTGCTCAGGCTTCTTAGGTTTAACACAATTCTGTCACATCCCCTCGGCCCTCCCTCAGGGGTGAGGTGTGGAACCACCCCGGCTACCCACTATCCACCCGTCCGCCCCAGGGATGTAAACTTCAGTAATGAGTTCAGCACAGCACCGCGATATTAACATATCTCAAAAGAAAGAGTATAACTTGATTCAGAATCGCAGGAAGTTGTATCGATTTAGGAAATTTCCGAAATTGCCCAAAACGTGTCGGGAACTTTGTAATGAAATATAAAGTAATTTAAGTTATTGAATTTTTTTCGCAATATTATATTGATAAGAGCAAAATCCAACTGGAAAATATTGAATGAATTATTCATGTTTTTTGCGAATTCTCATTCACCCCAGTAATTGAGTCGGGTTCGCACTTTTGGGAAATGGGGCTATGGGCATCGCAATATTTCAGCCCACTTTCCAAACAAATAATAATAATATAGAGACCTTTGCAATATGCCCTTATTTTCGTGCAATAAAGAACGCAGGTAATTTGAAACAGATATTGTTGGGTCGCAGGAGTGTACGGTGTAAGTAATATTATTTTTATATTTTATCTGCTTTAAATATAATTTTAAAAAAAAAACAAAAAAATACGAAGTAAATTCTGAAAATAAGGAAAATGTTTTAAAGGTGTTTTTATAAGAAAATGGTTGTTTTTTTTTTAAACTTATACATACTAACTGGCTTCGTTAGAATATTTTTTTTTATAAATTGAGGATGATTTCAAAGCTTCGAAATACTCATTAAAAAAATGAAGTGGTGACATGTAAAGAGTGAACCATTTTTCCTTGTGCTCGAGGATTTTTTTTAATTTTTCATAGAATAGAAACCTAAGATCGCTTGTATAAAAATACTACTTCATACCTACAAAAAAACTAAATAAAAAATTACTATTTTAAAATATTGATATAAATTTGTTTTATCACTTTAGTTTAACAAAAATATTCGTATATTTGTATTATTACGCCGTGTACATCCTTCTTTAGACAACTTTTGGGAAACTGTAACGCTGTCCGAAACGTTGGCTAAGGAAGGAGGTAGCGCAACACAGCATAATACCCCAAAAATAAATCACGATAATACATCTCGTGTACATTCATATTTCTGATAAACTAAGACTGGCCGCGCACTAGGCAGCCAGGCTGCGGAAGCCAGGCTGCCGCAGCCAATCTAACGTACAGTGGCTCATTGGAGCCCGCGCACTAGGCAGCCAAGAATTCCTGGCTGCGGCAGCCAATAGATCGCGTACGATTGCACGGAAGCCAGCTGGCTGCACGCAGCCGGAGCGTGCAAGGCAAAACCCACAAGTTAGTATGTGGCTGCCTTCAGTCTCCGCGCACTTGTCGTAGCAGCCAGAAGTATTTTTCGCTCCGAAACTAGTTTTAACTTCTTTTTGAAAATTAGTTTTTCATTCAATGATCAATTTTTCTTCTGGAATTATACAAGCTCGCATACGAGTACCCATAATTGTTTTTTTTTTCAATTGGTTATCAAACGATTTCACTGACATTCTTGTATAGTTAAAAAAACGTTCTTCGTTCCAGAAGAAGAGGATGAATCCAAAATGTTTTCTTTGCTTTGCGTTTCTTATGAAACAAGAGGTAAAGAGTTATTTCTTCTACCTACATATCGCTTGACGGAAGAGTGACTACTGGCCGTCGACTCTGGCTGCCGAAACTGGCTGCTCAATATTTTGGCTGCGGCAGCCTGGCTGCCTAGTGCGCGGCTAGCCTAAGTAAACAGCAAATAATAATGAAGCATTTAAAAAAATGAAGTACCTCTCCTTGCCTTCAGAATAAGAATAATAAAATTAGTTTTAAAAATTTAAAATGGGGTAATGGATGATGGGAAAATGATTGGAAGACACCACGAGAACATTAATTCCTGATGAAAGAATGACACTTTTGATACCGGTAGATATGTCTTAAAAGTTTTAAACAAATGAAAAGCGTTTTGAATTTTAAATATGGTAAGTCACAAAGTAAATGCTTATTATGAATTCATACATTATTTTATCTTTTTAACATTAAAAAACCAAATGTTAAATACATATTATAATTACATTCTGTGGGCACAATAACCTCAAACGTAGCCGAGATCAAAAGCCTGCAATTTGAGTGTAGCCTCCAGCGCCGAGAATCTACGCCTCCCAGCTTTACGAGTGGAAACCATAAACAGATTATAAATGGAGAAGTCATGTCAACTGGAATCGTCAAACAAAGTATTTCCTCGACCCGGAGAGAACACTCTTTGTACACTTAAGAGGAACGACTGCGCGGCCTTTTTGGTTTAAAACTTAAATTAGAATTTGAGGCCATAATACCCAATTAAACTGAAAAAATATTTTCTTCATTCAAAAAGTATAGCAAATGGTTCCATGCCAACTCAGAATCAAGTCATCCCAATACCTCTTTGAAAAGTCATAAAAGCTATAAAAAAATAATTTTACAAAAGCACCCTAACGTAACCTATTTAACAATTTTTCTTATTGTTTAATCATCACTTTTAATGACTGTTCTGAAGAGGTTTTGAGATGATTTCATTCTGAGTTGTCCGGTCGCCACAGATAACATCTAATACGGAAATGTGCGGCTTTAATTTATAAAATACATATCATTCAAAAAAATCATTTTCATGAATTTAAAGCTACTTTGCCAATTATTTGTAAAAGTGATAATTATTTTTCTAAAAATCTCTCTTTGCTATAAAAATATCATAAATTATAAAATAAAAAATGTTTAAAAAATCATTCTTAGATGGGAGTAAATTTAAATTATAAACGACCGATTTATAAATTTGTAGCTTATATCTACCCAAAAAACGACATTTTGACAATGTTTTATTTTATTTTTCATTATTAATAATAATAATAATATTTTATTTGGAAAACAAACAGCTTTACAAAGATACATAAAAAGAAAGAGTGCTTAAATAAAACAGTAAGCCTAAAAACATGTTTTCGCTGGTAATTTTTTTTTTTTGTAAACTAAACTAGCTTGTAGCTAGACAAGAAAAACATAAAAAAACTAAGAAAAAAAAATATAGTTAAGAGAAGTTAAAATAAAACATAAAGAAGAAAATATTTAAGAGAAGCTAAATACTTAAATATGCATGAAAAGAATATAGAAAAACACAATAAAGGGTAAGCTTATGATCTTGTAGGAGTATAAGGATTAAATGCATGTAATTAGGGAATATGTAAATATATTACAAATTAGGAAAAGAAATCTGATTAATTATAAAATAAATATTAAGGATGATGTTATTTTTATTCGTTGCTTTGATGGATACATGTATGTGCCCGTGTTATGATGGTCAATATATTAACACAGTAGGTAGAATAATGCTATTTTTTTGAACAATTACAATTTACTCAGAAAAAAATACAAATTTGCCTATAACATCATGAAAAATTGATTTTTTTATTAACATATCATAATTTCAAACAGAAATAAATAAGGGCGCATATCCGTACTAAATACATGCTATACCTTTTCATTAAAACAAATTGTGTAGTTAGGTATTTTGGCATCAAATCCAATTTCAAGTTTTGTATAAAAAAGGCCCCTCAGCTGTTCCTCTTAACGTTCAGGACGTTTTGTAAGACGAAGTGAAATACGAGCAACGCATCCTCCTCGTGGCATTGTGTGACGTGTATTGTACATGTAAGAACAATAGTAATTAGCGCTTTACGAATGGTAAAATTTGTGGAAAATCGATGTTGTAATTATTGTTTTAAGCAATTTCATAATTTCTCTATAATAAAAATTTCTATCTTCTTTGTTTCTGAACACTTTATTTGAAATCTTTCTTCTAATTAAACCATTGATCATGGGATAACCCAATGGACAAGCAATATAGCGTCTCTGTTTTCAGGATATTGTAGTTTAATTTTGTAACTCTTTTATTCTTGGTAATTTAAATAGTCACCGTATTATGATTTATTATTTTTTAAATCCTGTGTTACTGTTAAGTTATGTTTTTACTAAATACGAATATGATATTTATAGGACAAAGATCACGTGGATATGATTCTTTATGTGACTATGCCAATTTGAAATATTGTATATGTATTATTAACTAGTATTTACTTCCTAACTTTTTCCAGTTTTTAGAGCCATTTTAAGAAACCTTTAAAACCATTTTAAATAATCGAACCAGCATTAAATAAGTATGCCGTTTTACTGTCTTGGGGTTTGGTATTAATTGACCAATAGATTTTTATTTATGAGCGCTGTAGTGTTTACGATAGCAAAACTTAAAAATAAGCAAGGACATAAAAATTTGAGAGAGAAAACGCTAAGCAAATTCAAGAAGCTTTCCGTTATAGAATTTTTGCTGCTTTGGGCACATAGCTTATCTACTTTATAACATACATATATAGGTAGTTAAGATTTTAGTCTAAAAAATTAATTAAATAAAAACAACGATCTGATGGTATTTTTTAAAACCTAATCATGGTCTTCAATTATTTTAGCAAAATCGTGCGTCGTTTTAATAAATTTAGTAAAAGTTTTTAACATGTTTCAACACCAATGGTTCCTTTCTCAGGATAAAAAGTATACTAAACAATATTATGAAAAAAATGGTGACACAAAATAAATATAATGTTTGTTTTCGAAATTAAACTTGTATTAATTAAAGAAACGTAGTGTGGGCAGGTATTAACATGAAAATAAAATTAATAAAAATACATAACTACAAAATTGGCTTATGTATACTTTGTATTATAATGAAGAAACCATTGGTTTTAAAACATGTTAAGAGCCAGTGGCCGAAAATCCACATTTCGTCGAAAGAGGTTCTTACGATCGTACAGGGCGGTCCCAACGAGAAAGATTAATTACTCTCCGTACCACCTTTTTTAAATTATAACTCTATATCGATTTTATTTCATTCCAAATTTGCTTTAATTTATACCTACATCCAAAAATGCTGAAAGGCGTGATGATAAAACTATTAAAATTATATAATTTTTGTAATTATTTTTTTATCATAAGTATTTATCATTTTTCAATAATGTCTCAGCAAAATAAGAATGTAAAAAAACTTTGAAATATATTAGTCTGTAAGTGCGCAAATAAATACACAAACAGACCAATTTTCGTCAAGAAACACATGTACTTATATATTTTTTTATGATTTTATTTAAACTTAAATTAAAATTCTGTTACAAAAGTTTACCAGATAATGTATTGATTTACTTTACTGCATGATTATATGACATGAAATGGGTGTTGTATAATAAATGTACTTTTTTGAAAATAAATAAAATCCATGGTATAACTGGTATAACTTTATTATCCTAAAAAAAATCATTTTTCTGAAAATTTAAAACATACTTTTACTAGCTAAAAGAACAATGTTTCGAAACCAATTTATAATTTCTTGTGAAAAAGAGTTAATACGTCTAAACACTGATTTAAAAATGACATATTTCTGGTGCTCTCTGGTTATACGCTCTTAATAGACTTTATACTTTTTTTACATGAATACCGCAAAAGAGTCCCAATTGCTCCCGACTGGAGCCAGTGAGACTATGGCATCCCCGATTGGGGTATGTTGTGAGGCTGAAGGTAGTGGGGAGGAGAAGGAGATTGGGAAGAAGAAGGTGGGGAAGTACCTGGCTATTCAGATCTGGTTACCAACACGGCTAAAAGCCATTTCAAGTATCGTTTCAATTCTAAATGGTGGTCTCAGGGCGATACTGAGAGTATCTTCCACTCTGGAACGTGCCGCAAATATATTATATATTATTTTAATAATTATTACACAAATTATTCAAATAAAATTTATTTGCACGCCGGGATTCGATACCGTGACCTTCGGATTGCGAGTCAAGAGCCTTACCGCTATACCACGCCATATATATAGTGTAGTTTTTTTACATTAACTCCACACAGGAGGCCCTGAGGAAAATAATTTCCCTCAGGGCCTATGTCATCTTTGAGGATGCTGTATGGAGGGTCTTTTTGAGGAAAGGAAGGAGTGAACATGGGTCTCTTCATGTTGTAGGAGGGAGGAAACACAGAGGCTGGTAAATCGTTCCACATCCGAGCTGTTGAACTCAAGAACGAGTCGTAAAAACGACCCGTTCTCATGTGACTAATGTCAAACGTGTACAAATGTTGGGCGCGTGTTTGGCGTGTTTCCCGACTATGCACCGGTGCCGAGGGGATCAACGACGCTAGTTCCTCGGAGCATTTTCCATTGTAATACCGGTAGAACAAGGACAACATTCCCACCTGACGCCTGTGCTCTAAAGATTGCAATCCGTCTGTTAAGATGGAAGAATCTATCAAACGAAAAGTAAAGTATTTATTTTTTCTTTTATTCATTGATTAGCATTGAAATAAATTGTTTTAAATCGCCATTCAAAGAAGCAAATAGTAAATATATTTATTGAACCTCAACTCTTTCCAAGATTATGCATAATATAATATACCATTCCTACCAATTTCTGATCATTCTTCAATAAAGTAGGCAGAAATATCTCAACAATACTTGTGCATTTGCCCGATTGTCTCGTCCGAACGACCGTCATGTTTTTATTTGTTATCTCAAAACACTTACCCACATATTCTCGTTAAATAATTTCTCGTCTATCTCACGTACTCATATTATTACCCGAATCGTAGGGTCCGCTCTCCGCTCGACAATATTGCTTGTCCCATTTTGGGAATGGGGAAGGACGACCCTTTAATAGAAGCCTTAATTCGAAAAGGTCACATTTCACGTAGAAAGGAAACAATGTCCCATAACCTTAAATTATACGTCATAAGGAGCATTTTAGTGTTCATGCCTTGACAGGAGCCAGACCCCTCGGAGTTTTGGGCTGAATGTAGGTTAGGAATGCACAATTTGCAAGGGAAGGTTTTATCATTCTACGAGTATACTGTTTTTCAGTGCTATCCACCAGTAGCGTACTGTTTGATAATGCCTTCAGAAGGCAACACGGATGTCAAGCGTGGTTATAAATACACACCAGAACTCGGTTATAAATAAACCCTTTTTTATAAATTTAGTATTAGTATTACTCACTTATTCGAATGAGAAACGGATATTGTTCCGTTCCTTCTAATCTTTTTAAAATTCACATCCTTGATTCTCCAGATTGTACATTTTGTGGTCTAGATGTGGGAACTTTAGATCACATATTTTTGGTTGTCCCTCTCTAAATAAATATCCCCTCTTCTATAAAGCGTTATCTAAAATTACCTCTCTCCATTCAACATTTCATCTCTTCTAAATCTGAACTCGACTCCAATCTTCCATATAATTCTGAAATTTGCTCATTTAAATAAAATTAATATATAAATTCACCTTTCTTTTCTCTGTAATAATTGAAAAACAAAAAAATAATAGTATAATTGATTGTATAAAAGAAATAGTTATAATTTAAATGGAGTTCTACATACTAAACTTGATAAACCATAAACAGATTACTGTGTTGTTTATAATAAGGTAGCGCAAAAGTCCTGACTCAATTTCCTAAGGCAGTAAATTTTTTTAAACTAAAAAGAATTTGGTTGACACAATAATTTCACTTTCTTCGGAAGTAGAGCGATATAGAAGGTAATTTCTACTTCTGTCTACCCCACAAATGTCAAAACTTTGATGACAAGAAGCGGATAGCAAAAATGAGAGCATTTCCGATACGGTGAATTTTGCGCCATCTTTTATTACTTTTATTATCAATTTATTAAGTCACCCGCCACTGATATCCACTGTTCTCCGTTCTGTCCTCTTGTGTTTTTAGACAAAATTTAAACAAGGGTTGATGTAAAATATTCGCCCTTTTGAAGCGATGAAGCTTTTATGAACTATTTATTCCATTCTAAAAGGGTTGTAGTGTTTTTAACCAGCTGACTAGTAGGTTTTCTTCTTTATGACAAACAATGCGTGTTGTAAGTACAATTCTCACTACAGCTTTCCACTGAAATATGTGTGTTTTTTTAAATTTAATAAATACAATTATTTTTTTTTAACATTTTTGAGAGACAATCCTTGTACATGCATAGATACAGGGAGAGCACTTTCAAATTTTAAAACCTTTAAAAAATATTGGCCACTGGAAATGGTGAACCATCGTTTTCGGTAATATTGTGAGGATTAAAGAATTTGATGGAAGGAGAAAATGAATTAGTTGGAAAGCATCTGGCTGTTAGATCTCATCACCGAACAAAGCCAAAGTCATTTCAAGCAACTTTAGATTCAGAAACCCCTATACAATTCAACCAATTTATTTCGATTTCAAACCGGTGCGCGGTGCTCTTGGGATCTAGAGCTGTATAATTAACGAAGAAATATTAATATATATATATATATATTTGTGAAGGCATTGCACACATTTTTCATGGCCCTTAGAAATAAAGATCTTTGTAAGCAAAACTGATAGCATTTTACGAACGTAGCCCTCCGGTAGTCAGGTTGTGACTAGTTATCATGCACGAGTGGCCTCGTCTGGAGGCTGTGTGATGTGAAGGCCTAAGTAGAGTAGTAAAGGTTAACGCTAGCGATGCCGATGCCGACGCCGAGCTGCGCCGTTTAACGGCCGCCGTTACACGCCCTACGACGTGACGTCATAGAACGGAGCGTTTTTAGATTGGCGTCGCTTTAGCCAGAGGATTTAAACCTTGGGGAAACCAACATTACTTGTTGTTCCACGAATTACCGTATTCGTCTCCTCTGATCAAGTGTGCTCGACATAATTAATAGTTACTCATTTTTTTAGGTGAAACTTCTTTAGCATCGTTGTGATTTGAAACTCTATGAACCGGGAACGACACTAAATAGAGAAAAACACATACATCTATAGGATTTAGACTGCGAGAGAATGAGATAGCAATAAAATATGTATTTATTTCATGGGTACTCGGTATCAACATACTACGATAAATCCACGGTCCCATGCAAGTCTCCTTTAGTCTAGTAGTAAAAAAGCGCCTGGCGAACCTCACCGGCCAAACATTCATCGGACTAAGTGTCAAATTTTACGAAGTCCAAAAAAATTTTTTGAAAGTCGATATCCAATCTTCAAACCACTCCAAAATTAACAGGAAAATAAAACACAAAGGAAAGCGACTCCGAAGAAGAAAACACAAAAACATACTAATAAGATGACCAAATGAATAGAAAAGGGTGCACTAGAATTCGACAACAAAAATATGGAAAAAATCTTCATTCACATTGATAAAAAAGTGCTTCGTGTTCTCCCCACTTCTGTTTACATTCTCATTGCACATTATCCCATTTCAAACCGGTCAGTTGCTGAGTGGGCGTCGCGTTTGGGTCCCACCCGAGCGTCGCGTGCTTGATTCCTCGGCTGGCTAAATCCTCCATCACGACACAAGCAACATTTTCCGCTTAGTGTGGTGGTATTAGGAGATTTTCAAACAATATTGGGTTTTTCACAACCAGGAAATGTTTGTCTTTCTATTAAAAAAAATGTTTGTTTCCTCTACAAATTAAATTTACCAGTACCTATCATTTACAGCTAGTTGTTACTGGTTCCTCGACCATCCTACCCTACTCCAATATTTTTCTTTTTACTCAGTTCACCTCCTCCCCATAAATTGCCTCTGAGAAACTTTATCTTTGAGAACTTTGCTATGATTTTCATCTAGATATTTGTCATACTTCCTGGGGCCAGGGTGATACTGAAGCCACGTAGGGTCCAGTGTTATACTTCTGGTCTCCAGAAATATGTCCCTCCCGGGGGGGGAACAAGTGTTAAGCAGGCCCCCCGGGGGCAATATGCCTCGGCTTGGAAGGCTCAGCTCAGGGTCGTAGGGCTCCTCCGAGGCTGTCGATGGTTGACTCCAATGAAACAAGGTTTAGGCACAATTCAAATGTATTCAATAATGCAAGGGTGAACAGTACAGGCAACCAGGTAAGCTGTTTAAGGCCTAGCATAAGAGAGAGAGAGAGGCACTAGAAATACTACTGAATTTAGGCTCGGAAATACTATAAGAGGGTTTAAAATCTCACGTGGCGTCGTACGGATGCAGGCAGCTTCCTACGAAGTGGAGAGATCTAGAGCAAAGCTCATAGATCGTGTGCAGGAACGAGGCGGCTCGGGGTGCGTGGGCGGCTTCTCGGCGTCATGGTGGGCGGATTCGGTCAGCTTACCGAACCGGTGGGTGATAACGGTGAATTAAGCGGCTATCGGCAATGTAGGCGGATTAAAAGCCGGGCGGCCAGGGCTGCCATGGTATAAAGTAGGCGGCAGTAGGATTATACAGGCGTCTGTCGTGATAGCGCCATACTGGGATCGTAAGTGAAGACTTAATTAGCCGCGTCAAAGGGTGGCATACTGCCCGACAGTACGTAGTAGTGCGTACGACCGCTCGCGCCGTTGTCTGAAATATGTCTGTTGCTTCGGTGAACGGTGGCCGGAGTTCTCTGTCCGTGATGAGCGAGACGGAAGACTCTAACGCGTGCCCTATAAGGTAATGTCTTCTGCCATTGGCTGGATTTCGCGCCGTGTAGCCATATATGGTAATGTCTTCTGCCAGCCTGAGAGGGACAGTAATAATCACGCGAGAATGTACATGTACTGAGCACGTGACACACAGCTGCCTGCCGCTTGTATAGTTCGTTCGTAGGATTTATGGGCAACTCTGCCGCTTGTATAGTTCGTTCGTAGCATTTATGGGCAACTCATAACACTACCCTCCTCCCCCTGAAAAATGAAGGGAAAAGGCAGCGAGGCTGATGCAGGGGACCACGACCTTCCATACAGCATGTGATGCGATGATTGCCACAATGTGAGGTACAGAGCTACCTCTTCACCAGGATTTAAACACTCCCTACCTAAGAGCCAACAAAATTTTAACTACCTGTGAGCCCAGCTAAAAAAAACTAGCAATAAACTGAACAAAGGTTGCCAACTCTCTCAAGAAATTAAAAAAAATGTGACGTACCTAGTGCGATACAAGACACGCTAACGAAGGTGCATGAAGAAATAAAGAAAACATGACCCTTCCGAGAAGGATTACTACCATGTAAAAATCTTAAAATTAGACAAAAAATTTCCAACACTATTCCTGTTATGGAATATTGTACGCTGACCAATGTCATGAAATGATCGAAACCAACTCATATTCGCGTCTTACAATAGAATTCTTAAAATTATACAACTTTGTTTTTATACACTTTATTCCTGTTATGGAATATTGTACGCTGACCAATGTCAAGAAATGATCGAAACCAACTCATATTCGCGTCTTACAATAGAATTCTTAAAATTATACAACTTTGTTTTTATACACTTTATTCCTGTTATGGAATATTGTACGCTGACCAATGTCATGAAATGATCGAAATCACTCATATTCGCGTCTTACAATGGAATTCTTTTTTTTTTAAATTATACAACTTTGTTTTTATACACTTTATGCTATTTTCACAATTCAATTCTAACCCAAATGTTAGTTTCCCGCACTCTCAGCTTGTCATGGTTTGTCTGGTTTGCATTTAATTATCAGGCATAAACGACCATCCTCTCATGTTCGCATATAATTGTAAGGTAATGCTACAAAACCTATCATGAATATTAATTTTCAGGCATAATATGAATCCTCTCATGTTTTCTCGACTCACCCTCGGTGACCCGTACAGCGCTGTACTTGGTATACTAGAAATATACCCTTGCCGCAACGACATAGACAACCGGATAGATCCCTTGGAATCCTCACGGTGAACTTGCGTTCGACGAAACCACATAGGACACCCTCTAGGTGTTCCCACCAAAATAACCAGACGAACCGTAATGACCATAAGTGCAATTACATTATTCTCTAATAAGAACAATACGACCCGAATGACATAACTTTATGACATTACCGAGCTAATTTACTCAACTGGGTGCATACTTTTAAATCTTCTTACTACGAGAAGTACTACTCCTTATTTGAATACAGTGATATAGCAAGTTACAAAACACCGTACAATTGCGTCCTGATATGGCAAGGACTTTACACGCTGGCTTACCATATTGATACCGAAGTAATCAATTACGTGTTTACAAAATATTTATATAGTAATTTAATTAATTACATTTATCATAATTAAAACACTTGAATATACATTTGTTTACCCACCAAAAACTCTATGTGTGTGAGTACAATTTTGTTAAATAACTTTCAATTCGAGTTTGTTTCAACTCAACTTAAACTCTCAGGGTTTGACTACGTAAGGAGAGAAGAAAAAAAAAATTAAAATAAATAACAACAACGCCACGTATTTTTACCAAAAAATACGAAAATTTAATACTACCGACAATGTTATTAGAAGAGGAAAAAAATTTTTTTTAATTGAGTAACGAATTTCTTCCTAACACCGGAATCATATATATACTTTAATTTGTTCGGAAATTCGCGTTTCCAACAATCCTTCCTGCTCTAATTCTAAGGAGTTTAGCCATCCTATCACGCATTGGATTATAGCTAACAGCCGAATGACACGTTAGGTCGATACCCAAGTTCCATCCTATCGGACTTGTAACAGCTCTATAATACCACACAACGAGTAACCGTTGTTATATGATCGCGGAAGAAGGTTAAAATTCGATACCACCACAACCTATGTGAACCGAATAGTGTTGTCTATTGGGCCGATTCTGATAACAAAAATGTGGTAATATTATTATTACATTGCCTTTTCATCGTGAATTCACTCCAACATACGCCAGAATTGAGACATACCCCGTTAAGGAGTGAGTAACTACCCGATTGTGAACGTTTTACCGCCCCAATTTCTCCTATATCGCAACGTGTGAGATGTCCAATACCATAACGATTTAACCTACATGTGAGAATAATTCGACAATGAAAGAGATTGAAAAACCCGAAAAAAAAAAAGGACAAAAAATAAAAAAAATTATAATTGAAATGATATTTTCATTTATACATGACCTTATATTAATATATACACAAGGTTATTTACAACCATAAGGTTCCTAAGTTTCTTACTACTCAATGACCTACCCCAGTATGATGAGAGCTAGGTGCCTTTATACCTACCACTTGTACAAGAATTTTCTTATGCCGTCTCTTGTCAACGAAAAGAAAAGAATATGCTTGCATATTCTTTCATTGCATCTAAAATTAAGTACTTTTTAGAATGCAAATTGTTCCACGAAAATAGAAATTAGGTCTCTACTTCGGTCCCGGGCAGGATACTGAATACCTAACGCAGTTTTTTCTAATGAAAAACCTAGCCTAATTTAGGGTTCCTTGAACTACGCCCTCAATCAGTGTATCGTGTCGTGTTTCTTAGACGAATTTATATACTTATGTAACCATATTCATATATAAATTTAAAAAAAAATTTTTTTTTTTAAAAAAAAAAACAACCTAAGTGGCTACGCATTAGGAGAAAGTAATAAATTATTACTACCAATAATAGTCATTACAATAAATGAACTAAATATCGCCTCAGTAATTTCACTAGTGTAAGGTGAGTTACCTCTTTTTTTCATAATAAAAATAATGACAACAAGTCTTCACGTGGAGACATACCGGCGTCCCGGATTATCAACACTTGTGATGACGATCCATTAAGAAAGGAATTGTATACAACTCTAATAACAAAGGTTAAGTTATATGCGTTATAACCTCGTACTAACCACTAGGGTTCATGACGTCCTTGGGTTATATATAAAAGACAATACAATACATGTACCTCGTGAATAAATTTACAATTTTTTATTAAGGTCATCCAATGATGGACAATAATGCTGACTAAGTCATGTAATCAATGAAACTGATACATATTCGCATTTTACAACCTTATGTAGAGGACAATACAATACATGCACCTCGTGTTTAAATTTACTGTGTCATTATAATTTGTAACCAATTTCTTTTCCTACTGATGGACTAATTTCCATACTCTGTTCTGTTTTTCTGTTTTCCTCTCCGTGTAATTCTCAGGATACGCCTCCTATAGCGTCGGTCATATTATAAGGATACCTCCTATAGCGTTTGGCATATTATAAGGATCTCTCCTATAGCGTCGTATAATTATCAGGCTATACTATAATCCTCTCGTGTTTTCAAGAGATACGTTTGCAAACGTCTATCTCCGTGTGGCCACACCGTTACGTTCAGAGAACCGTAACCTTGCCTTAGTTCACCAACACAAATGAGAAATTTCCTTCCTCAAATGCCTGTGCTTCGGCAAAAAACAACACATAAAAATAACACAATATCCAAAAAAACAGAACTTCATTAATTATTTTAAAATTTATGTTACTACAATTTCTATAAAATCTTTCTTTAAAAGGTTACTTTATATTTAACAAGAATCGTTCCCAAATTTTAATAACACAGGTTTAATAACACCGCAATACGATGCGCAATACACACTGACTAAGTCGCTCAAATACCTAAGTATTCAATTCGTGTGTTTACATTTAACATTACATGTTATAAGCTAGCAATTTATATACAAAAAAAAATTGAATCATAACTGAATTGCTAACGACGTTGCTTCTTCTACAACTTCAAAATTTAAAACTTTTACTTGTTTGACTGATTATTTGAAAATTCCTTTTTTAAAAAAAATTCCGTGTCTATTATTTATTTACTCTTAATTTAACAATATTATCCGGTGATAACTTTTTTTACTAATAACTTTTCACTATAAGTTTCAGTTTAATCTCAACTTTTCTGTTCATAACTTTTTTAACTTTTGTTCACTTTACTATTATTTTGTTTTAGAAAAAATTCCATTGTATTTAACTATATAAGGGCGCCATGACATTTTCTAAAATAGCTATGTCAAAACTATACGAATTTACAATTACCTAACGCTTACTTGAGGGGTTAATTCTCTAATTCCAATTCTTTCCTATATCACAAATTTCTTTTTTTTTTTTTGTTCAAGATTTCACATCTTAACAATCCCACTATGCCCTAATTCTGAGGAAGGCATTCCTATAACGGTTCGAAACCAGAATTGTATACGCGGGTACCTATGTATCCGTAGTACATTTCTTGAGTCTATTAACTCAATATCTAATACGATATAATTTCCTTACAACGATCACGTTGTCATATTTATGAATACGAGAAAAAATGAAGAAGACAATTTCTTATAATTTTTTATAACCCTTTCCTTCATTACAAGTAAGCCATTAATAATTGGATTCTATTCACTATTTGTTTTTTGTTACTAAATGACAATGACAATATCGATTTAACTGTCGTAGTTTACTTTTAATTTTATGTTTTAATAATTTTCCACAGATGTTTTCAAAAAAAAAACTTATTTTATCTTTTCTATCCTGAATTCTATTATACTGTTATTCATTCATGTTAATTTATTGCCGAAAACATTCCTACATTCTTATGAAAAAAAACTTAATTGACGCTAAACATTTAAATGTTCTTTATTCGAGAGTTTATTCTGTTAAATTTTACAAGGATTTCACTTTAAAAATTCTTCGTTATTTTCTATTTAAAACGGTAATTTGAACATATGATGCTATTCACTTGTTTCCTCTGAAGTGTCTTTACCCACGATAGTTTATTTTATTATCCGCATACTACTATTTAGAGTGGGATAGTCCCGATTAAAAAACAAAACATGTTCCAATACTGTCTCTATGGTAAATACCTATAGCATATACAAAATTTTATTATTAAACCTTCCTTAGATAATCCTTCGAAAAATCAAGTACCTAGTAACATATTCCTTGTAGTTTGGAATTTATTCCTTAAATGATGTTCTACTGCTTTTCACTAATTTATTTAATTTTCTACCACTATAGTACGAAAGCAATTCAGATAGATTTTAAGAACTTAAACTAACAAAAAAACACTTAGCCAATTATATACATTGATATACACGTTGCCTTGTTTATATACATTTTATATACACGTTGCCTTGTTTATATACATTTTATATACAAGTTTGTTTCCTTTCCCGAACGTTTATTATTTTAACAACCCTGTGTTTTCTAATTTGTGTAATATGGAGTATTAATTCAATGATGTACGATCTCTAACCGTGGGTTCATGACACTCATGATTTTCAAACGAAACAACATTAAACTTCTAAGAACTTTACTATTTTTAACCGATCTGTACCTAAACTTTTGTTTCTTAAAAAAAACTTTTGACTGAATTTGTTTATTCCTTTTCCTTCTAAAATTTATGTTATTAATCTACATTTGTCCTGAACTGTTCATTAATCCAATACGCAGTTAGCTACTCTGCCCTAGACAATCAACAATCAAAATTACAATTCTAATTTATTATGATGCATCAACAATAAATCAAAACTTCTATGAAGAAAAATAACAATTGTGGCTTTAACTAATATTACAAGGGAAGCTTTCCATATTAACTTATTCTGTTTTGAAAATTAATAATTTGTTGCTTTAAAATTTCTCTTTTATAACATTATGTAACGTCGTTTTCCATTTTGCGTTTTAAAACTACCTATTGAGAGAAACGAAAACTAACTTTATAACTTGTACTCATTATTTATTGAACTTTTCGTTTAACGTTTATTTTATAATTCAACTTCCGGGATTCGTTAAACTCAACACATTGTTTCCGTAAAGTTAAAAAAGCTCTTTTGGGGACTACGCCTCTATCCATCAACATTTTTCTTATTACCGACGCGTTTGCTTTCTCGAAATTTAATATTCTATCCATTATTGGTATGGTGGCCTCCATGATTATGCGTTATTATAATGAACAAAGCAAAAAAAATTTCGGACGAATAATATAAGACGAGAGCAGTTGCTGGCAGTCGTATTTACAACTTCCTATTACAGGGGAACGGATGTGAACGAGCACAATCTGACAGTAGTTACTACCTTTTATTGGAAACAACCACTGCTCTTCAAGGAAGAAATAACGCAACTTACACAGCAGCCACTCGGAGAATTTAAAATAACGAGATTCATTACTCAATTAAAAAAAATTCCGCGCGAATGACGAACAACTCTGACTGCCGCGATAGAACGTAATAGCGTAAGACGTTACGGTAATAAGCGATGTTTAAAATACCTAACACTCGAATAGCACTAGCCGACGGACTCGCGACGTTTAGAATAATTCACACAGAACTACCGTTGTTGATGGGAGCACAAATATAAAATATTTATAGCTAAGATTACATAATTATGTTTCTAGGGAGACAACAATCGACAAGACTTCGGCCCAGTTGGCGCGCCAGTGTCATACTACTGGTCCCCACGTTGAAAGCCAGTGTCATACTTCCTGGGGCCAGGGTGATACTGAAGCCACGTAGGGTCCAGTGTTATACTTCTGGTCTCCAGAAATATGTCCCTCCCGGGGGGGGAACAAGTGTTAAGCAGGCCCCCCGGGGGCAATATGCCTCGGCTTGGAAGGCTCAGCTCAGGGTCGTAGGGCTCCTCCGAGGCTGTCGATGGTTGACTCCAATGAAACAAGGTTTAGGCACAATTCAAATGTATTCAATAATGCAAGGGTGAACAGTACAGGCAACCAGGTAAGCTGTTTAAGGCCTAGCATAAGAGAGAGAGAGAGGCACTAGAAATACTACTGAATTTAGGCTCGGAAATACTATAAGAGGGTTTAAAATCTCACGTGGCGTCGTACGGATGCAGGCAGCTTCCTACGAAGTGGAGAGATCTAGAGCAAAGCTCATAGATCGTGTGCAGGAACGAGGCGGCTCGGGGTGCGTGGGCGGCTTCTCGGCGTCATGGTGGGCGGATTCGGTCAGCTTACCGAACCGGTGGGTGATAACGGTGAATTAAGCGGCTATCGGCAATGTAGGCGGATTAAAAGCCGGGCGGCCAGGGCTGCCATGGTATAAAGTAGGCGGCAGTAGGATTATACAGGCGTCTGTCGTGATAGCGCCATACTGGGATCGTAAGTGAAGACTTAATTAGCCGCGTCAAAGGGTGGCATACTGCCCGACAGTACGTAGTAGTGCGTACGACCGCTCGCGCCGTTGTCTGAAATATGTCTGTTGCTTCGGTGAACGGTGGCCGGAGTTCTCTGTCCGTGATGAGCGAGACGGAAGACTCTAACGCGTGCCCTATAAGGTAATGTCTTCTGCCATTGGCTGGATTTCGCGCCGTGTAGCCATATATGGTAATGTCTTCTGCCAGCCTGAGAGGGACAGCAATAATCACGCGAGAATGTACATGTACTGAGCACGTGACACACAGCTGCCTGCCGCTTGTATAGTTCGTTCGTAGGATTTATGGGCAACTCTGCCGCTTGTATAGTTCGTTCGTAGCATTTATGGGCAACTCATAACATATTCTTTCCTCATGAACAGTCTTTCTCTGACTTTAGGTCCTACAGAAACTTACAATAGTGTTGAATTTAATTAACCTATTTTAGGTGCTATTCTCTACCGTAAGCCACTTTTTTAAAAGATATATATTTATTTATATTTCTGTTTAAAATCTAGCATAATAAAATCAACTGCCCTGAATTCTTGGCGCTCATAAATTTTAATTTACCAGCCAGAAACACAAGGTCAGTACTACCGTATTATTGTAGCAATACTAAGACCATGGCCCATTTCCATATACTACTACACAGAATTCAAAACTAAGGCAACCTGTATTCGCACATAGATGCATGGAATGTGTCGCTGTTACAATATAAACATGAAATAATTCAATTATTTATCCATAACTCAAGTACTCACTAAGGAAGTTCTTTGGTAAATTTAATATACTTCATCGTCAAATTTACTAAATATATCTCTAATAATGCATCTTAATTAAATATATGATGAACATTTTCAACTTGAATCTTTAAGTAAGTTATTTGCATATATTATAATATAATATAATATATATAATATAATATTTTTTATAGATATATTTTTTCATCGTTGCAATATTTTAATATTTAAATATCGTAGTCTTTATTTTTCGTTTGTTATCTGCGCGACTACATAGGTCTTTCTCAATTATTTCTTACTCTATTACAAGTTTACAAGAGCTGTATTTTTCATGTTGTTGCTATACCTTATACTATGATATTTTATGTAAAAGCCGAAAAGCGTTAATGTAATGTCCTTGATAGACTTGAATCAAGACAAAACTAAATGAATTTGTAATGAGAGATAGGATTGTAATAGACGAGTTTATTGACGTTATAAAGTTTACAGAGTAATAGTATCTCTTATGCTAAGGTCTACGAGAGAATGAGCGCAGAGCCGCCGATGTACCGCGCGCTGCCTGCCTCCGACTACCGACTTCGGGTGCCATCGGAAGCGTTCGGCTATTTTCGTAAATTTTGCCATGCTGAAGCAAGCTTGCGGATACTACAGTTAATATTATAAATTAATAAATAAATATAAGAAATAAAATTATCCTCAACCGATTTTTCAAAATATTACAAAAATTATTGAATTTTCTTTGAATTCACTATAGCCATTGGAATGTCACCAATGATTCGATTCCTAGAAATTAATACATTCTCTGCAAATACAAAATTAAAAAATACATTTTCATATTCAACGTTGAGAACTCATGTCCTGGCTCCAAAGATAAAGACGAAAAAACCCCTTTAACTATTACGACTTTCTTCATTGCCCCGCTCGAGTATACCACAAAGGTCATCGCTTTAGTACTTAGTAGCATCGGCGCTAGAATTTAATGTGTGAAATAAGGGCGGTCGTGAGAACCATTAAAAGAATGGGCGGCTTGGACCACAAAAAACATTACTTCCTTAAGTATCAATCTCATTACGATATTATGCACGTTTCTTTATCAGATTATTTGGATTTCGGTATGAACAATACTTAAATAAATTGATTTAATGACAAATTTATTTTTATTTTTAACCTAATAAGTAAAACTACAAATTGAAATTAAATTAAGACAATATTAGCGAAACTAAATCGAAAATCTGAAAATAGAAAAATCAGATAAAGATATGGTCAAATACGGTCAGTAAAAATGAACATTTATCCTAGACTTGCAGACACATTAGCTCAGATGGTAGAGTTGTACCCCGGCAAAGCGAAAGTACTGGGTTCGAGTCCCAGGTGTGACCATATATTTTTCAGATTTTTCTGTTTTCAGATTTTCGATTGAGTTTCGCTAATGTTGTCTTCATTTAATTAAATATTCATTATTAAAATGTCACTTCAATATCACATTCATCAGGAATGTGAATTACTAAAATAAATAAACAAGGTTGGGACGCAGGCTCGATCAAGGAACCTCAACTTTATCTATATATATTATTCATTGTAAGGACACAAGGGAGTTTTTTGGTACCGACATATACGACAACCTTTGCTCAATGACACTATACGTGTGCATCGCCTCAAGCAGACAACAAACTACCACTACAGACTATAGCAACACAGTCTATACTGGCAGATGTAACTTATATGTTTTTTTTATTTTTTTTTATTATTTAAGCGACTATATAAAATAATTCCATAAGTATACAAAATATAATGGTTAAGTGAGAAAGGAAGGTAAAGATATTGTATTTCTTAGTCCTCCTCACTAGGGGTTCCTGTGCCGAGGCGGACTAAAATAGTTTAATTACAGTTAATTTGTCTTCTATGTCGTTTTTAGTGTCTTCATTAGGTAGTGTCTTCATTGTATTCCTTCAACAAAAATAACATGGCTAATGAGAAAAGATCACAAGGAAATTGAAGACCTTATGAAATATGTAAAACTTGTTATTCTATAAGCATCGCTAATAACAGTACTTTTGTGGATTTTTATTTTATTTTATTTAGTTATATTTATTCAACCAATTTTGCTTACTTTATTTAAAAAGTAAAGCATACAATTAAATTATGTAAAAAATAATTATGGTACCTACCCATATTGCTGTTTTTTTTATTTGAAACTAAAAAAATAACATTTCAATAAACGCATATTTATCTGCATTAAACTGAAACTATAACAGCGAATAACTATTATCTAATTTTTCGAAGAAAACTTCTTCCAGAGCTTTTCACTTTGTGATGGCATTATTTATTTTGTTAAAGAGACAAATAACTAGTTTTACATCACTTTTTTTATATAAACACCATCTACTTTTGACATTTCTCTTCTAATGACATCATAATTCCTAATTCTAATAAACTTCCCTCACTCTTACCTCCCCCCCCCTCCTTCTACTCCTACCTCACTGTACGTGACATATATTTAATTTTAATAATAAAAACAAATATATAAAGTGATGTCAACTGAGCTATTTGTATTTTTAACAAAAATTACTAATATCTAATACAACCCACGAAATGTGTTACCATTACCAACAGTTGATATTAAAAAAATGTTCCACAATTATTTCCAATAATCGTGATACTGATAAAAAAAATAGTATTTAAGAGGGTTTCCGTAATATATTATATAGTTAGTAGATGCGTTGCTTTCGGATAGAGTTAGAGGTCGAAGCTAAATTATTATTTTTATTTTATGTGTCTTTTTAATCGACCTGTTTGCCTGATGTTATAAGGCAAATTAGCAACAATAATTTTCTTTTTGAATGACTTATGAATAAATGCTTTCTCTGCAATTAAACTCACGTTAAACTTTATCTTGTCGGTTCACGTGACAGAATATAACTCGGTGGAAGTAGTGTGTTACGAGTGTTGCCAATCAAATAAACTTCCCGCACATATCAGGGGCGTTCCAAGAATCGTACGAACGAATTCTTCAAGTGCCACAGCGGAGGGGGTCCGCGATAACTTCGGAAACGCCTTCCTAATATTTTTGACGTAAGCCTGCGCGAGACAGGCTTTACTACGCGCTGGAGTACATGAAATCGCAGAACTCGAGTTCTATCTACGTGGAAAATTATATTTTAAGCTCCCGCGCTAAAGAAAATCCCTTTTGGCGAAAGCAGGTGGAGATTCCCCTCTTTTCCCCACACTTTCCCACTTTTCCCACACCGTGGGGGTGACGGCAACTCCGGAATAAGGGAAAAGAAGACACTTTTTTTTTAAGTCTTCCACAATTTTTCAAGACGTCTTGCCATTATGTATAAGTATTGAAAAGATAAATTCGTTAGAAGTATGTTTTTTCTATTTGTCTCAAATAAGCCAATGTTTTCTTACTGCAGGTAAAATTTGTTTATTTGTAAGAAACAGATAGTGTTAAACAAGGTTAAGACAAAACAATTTATAGAGATCGGAGTTTTTTTTTGTCTTAAAACTATAGGAATAGGAATATAGGAGAAGGGTTGGAGACGCCTTCGATATTCTTCTTATTCATCTATGCTCATACAATCGCGAAATTGATCAAACATTTGGAAATACCACAAAAATGAATGTGAAACAAATTTAAATGTTTACGCAATTACGCAGTACTATTTACAGACAGATACATGATACCTTATTGCTATTCCAGAGAGCGAAAATGGTATGTTATCTTTAAAAAAAGACGCACATTGTCAGAACTGATGTTTCTACATAACTTGCTTAATAATAAAATAGATAGACCCAAATTGCTATCTGTCATTGGTTTAAATGTTCCAATGTGGCGTACCAGGCGCACATCGCTTTTTCTTATAGAATCCAAAACAACTAATGCAGCAAAAAAACTCGCTAATCTCTCGCGCAATCACATTTTATACACACTATGAAAAATTACTACACTTAGAAATTTTTCTTAGACATACAACTTTCTTCTTTAAACTTATATTTTCATTATACTTTAATTAGGTACCTACTACCCTTGAGCATGTAATTCTTGTTCTAAAAATATGTCTCTTTATCTTCGTACACAATATTCCTTTATATTACTCTACTCATTCATTCATTAGTTAAGTTTGAAGAACTGTTCAAATCCCAGGCGAAATTATCTAATGACAATCTACGGACTTAACGTGTAGTAATTTTATTTAATATTCCTTATAACTTGTAAACCTATGATCTGTGTATGCCTTAATAAACAAATAAAACATAAATAAATAGGGCCATTATTCTTTGGTACACAATTTTAATTCAACTTTTGCATTGAGCCCACAGCATAAAGAGAAATTAGAATATATTTATTGACACCTACATTTTTTACTCTAAATATGCTCAGTAGTCGCTGGTTAAAATCCTTCGGGTACATGCTGTTACACCCTGTATATTACGAGTATCCCTGGGTTCATCTGGGGAATTACCAAAGACAAAGCAACGAAATTGAGAGACTAATAATATCTCTAAGGACTTAAGCGGAATCCTTTGTGGACGATAGATCAAACAGTTACTCAATAAAATGTTATAAGACTTAAAGTTATTTTTGTTACTTGATGTCTACTTCCAGAATATTTCCAATTTATTGCTATCTGGGTCCAATCAATTGCGAATCAATCAATTTACAGTAAGGTCTTTAAATAATGATGAATTAACGAAATGGATGTGGATTGAAAAAGATATATTTCCACAGTGGAATCATATCCCTCAGGGGAGAACCTTTTTGAATATAGGAACCATGGAAACTGGGTCTTCAAGAGTGTGTGTTAGAAGAAGAGTGTCTAGTCATAAATATGAGCCATTTTCACGTGGAATATAATTTAAATTTTAAGTACAGATACATCTTAAAGGAACGATAGAAACTGGGTCTTGAAGAGTCTGTATTGAAGGTAGTAGGAAGCATTGTGGCTAGTAGGGCATTTTACACACAAGTTACTAAATACGTGTAATAGTCATCAAAATTAACCATTTTCACGCGGAATATACTTTTGATATTAAGAACAGAGACTCTTGCTTGTGTAGTGGTGTACTGAATGAGTTTTAAAAAAATAGTTTAATCATTATCTTGTATTTTCTTAAAAGCTGAAGATGACAAGAAATGAAAATAACATAACCGAATTGAAGTCTATATTTAAACGTAATAGATAATCATAACTACGAATATAATATCTTAGATCATTTGGAGGTAAGAGGGGACTGCGGGCTGGGATTCCAAACTAGTTACGAAAACTTTTTTGCAACTTTAATTGTGTCTTCTATTGATTAACCTGAACCTATATACAAATTTGCACAAAAAGGGATTTTTTTAGAAGTAAACTATTACAAAACACGTGTTAAAAATAAATATATAATCGAACAATATGTGGTGCGGCAGGAACCTTCCACTTATCGGGAAATGCGCTCACCAGTGCTGCCGTATTTCTTTTTCAATTTTTTTTATATTTAGGTCACGTTCTCACCGGGTTTCAAACTCCGAGCCTTTGGCTTACCGGGCGAGTGTTCGTACCAGTTCAGAAATCACGCCAACCTTCAAAGCTGCCGCATTTCTTCAAAACATATTTTTTGGTATTTAGGTCACGAACTCTTGTCTCACTTAAAAAAATTAAAGATTTACGATTGTCGTCAAGTGAAAGGCTCGGAAAACTGTTAAAATAATAATACATTATTAATTTAAAGCTCGTAACAAAAAATTCTATTGTTTCGTTCGCAAGTTTCCGAGGGACTGACTAATTTGGACGCTGGCCAGTTTCGCATCAGAACAGAGAACACATAATTTATTTAATTAAACCTCTGCCAGCAATAAAAAACTGAGCAGAAATGTTTTCGCCTAATTAAATACCTAAATCAAATTTCATCATGCTTCCACGCTTCGGAGATTTCTGCGGCTTCCTTTTTATGTGGAGTAGAAAAATCTCATGAAAATAATATTATAATTATTATTTTTTCCAAAAAAGTTACGGCAAAAGGGTAATATTTCATATGAATGTGTACCAAGCACACGTAGATTCAATTTCAAATGAATTAGGTCACAATTAGACTCTTTTTTTGATATCCAAAACGGGGTCGAAATATTCAGCATCAGATTCGATGCCTTCGAGAAGTGACCAGATCTGAATTTTGTCTCATGCTTTATATGTTTGTTAACGCAAATAAATGAAAGGGAAAAACGTTCCTGTATTGTATTTATCATAAAGTCGTGTAAATTGTTAATAAAATTCCTGCTTGATAAGTTAAGTTAATGCAAACAATTTCCATCCGAATTATTAATTATGTAATTTTTGTGATTTTCTTGTCATTATTGTTATGTTTTTTTTTTTAAATGAGGAGAACTTATCATTTCAGGCTTAATTTTTATATAAGACGTATTATCAGAAAGTCTGTTTCTTTTTGTTTTTTGTTCTGCATAATTTTTATAGGGGCAATCCGTGTTACCCTGGACAATTCCCAGTTTTTAATAAACATATATTTTTTTAAACTATATAAACTATTTAATTCATAAGTTAATATATATTGGTAGCTAGATAAATTAATGATCTTTAGCATTCTAATTTGTTAATGCATTATTTTTAATTTTACTCCATAGACATATGAATATTAATAGACCAGAACAGAAAGGTGATGGGTAGAAACCAACTACAGCGGGACGAAGAGCGGGAAGACGGCTTTGGTGATATGTGATTCGTCAAAACTCAATCTGACAGTATATAGGCAGCCCGCGTTATAATACCACCATCTAGTTCTTAAAAGTAAACTCTGCTTTTGAATGAATAGACCTTTTTACATGGGGGCGCGAATTGCTCGCCAAACACATTTGCGAAGTCCAAAGACGGCAAAGTAAGGTCGCCTATATATATGGTCGAGTCCAATATTTTGTTGCCGTATTTAGTTAAGACACTTTTACAAATGTTTCATAATTTACTTACCCTAGTAAACAGCGACGGGCGAACGCCATGTATCTCAAGTGATGGTGTATGTTACAAAAACGATCATATAATGTGATCTGAATTAGCTTAAAATAGTGTAAAATAATGCTTGCCTATGGAATGTAATACGACAATTGGGTTTATTCTCTTTTTCACTTCTATTTTTACCCATTATCAAAACATAAGCCACTATTTTTGCAGTGTTATTTCGTAAAATGCACCGATGAGTGCTCGACGCTGGCTCGCAGAAGAATGATGACGCCACATTTTTTTGATTAACGCGAAGCCATACTCGATCCCAGCAGGTTCCAATGAAATGGTTCCAATGGGAGGGGGAAATAATACGCTTTTATCACTTAGGGCAGGTCTACTAATATTCATATGTCTATGTTTTACTCTAAATTTTTTTTTTTATTGTTAGAAGGAAAGTTTGTTTTTTGTCCAAGAACAATGCACGCATGTTCCTCTGGACAATAATTGAACCTCTGGACAGCACGCAATTAATTATTTCTAAATAATAAATAAAATAATATACGAGTATCTTTCAAAACATCAAGAACTCATATTTATACTTTCTCAGTACGTTTTTTTACTACTTTTTTTTTATAAGATGGTGATTCGTGGTGAATTCTTCCTTTGGACCCGTCCAGAGTAACGCGCAAAAATGAGTCCTGAGGGACATTAATTCATAATTTCTGATAGTTTTAAAAGATTCTCGTTTTCTGTTAGGTTAACCCCATATTAATATAACCACCTTCCGCATCCTAGATAATACGCATGTTAATGTGGAATTAAAATACATTACGGTCTAAAGTTTTCACAACAAAACCCACTCATTAAAAACTAACAATACTTTCTTTTTCAATCAAAAAAAATTCATTCGAAAATCCTTACAAAAAAGGATTAAGTTTCATGTCAGTTTTTAACACTTTTTAAATCTTTCGACGCGAAAATAACAAACATAAATAGTGGAACAAAGGTCCAAAGGAACACGGTTTGTCCCTTTATTTATAATCTGATAAATATATTGCAAAAACCATTGATTTAACGAAAAGTAAAAGATTTGTCATTGCGCGTTTTTAGTTGTAAGACATGTTTTTGAATGCTCATAAAATTAAAATTTAGGTCATTGTTTTGGAAAAAGTAAAATTGTACGGAAATTTCATGAAAAAATGTTGAAAGTTTAAAAAAGTAATAATTTTTATTTATTTATTTATTATTTTTTTCGGGAAATCAACAGTTTACATTTTTCCAGTTTGTACATGTTTGTATAGCCAAAATAAAACCAGTTATGGATTTCCTCCTTGTGACTTTACCTCTGATTAAACAGCATAATAAAAAAAAGAAATAAAAAATGTTTAATAAAGGTGTATGAGACCAAAAATTTTATAAAACCAAAGATTATATAAAACTAAAATTTACATAAAACATAAAGATATCAATACATTGATAACCGTAAGAAGCCATGTTGTACATATAAATTAAATAGTCACAGAATTATAAGTATAAACGATAGAAACATAGACACACAACATATTCATGAAATAATAATATTTGCGTCAGTGAAATAAATCAATAATCAGACAATAATTTTGATTTTCATTATTGAAATTCAGATCCCAGTGTGGCAAATTAATCGAACCGTATTATTAATTTCGCAAATCAGCAATAAAATTAATTTACCAATACCTACGAGTGCATTCGTTAGTTAAGATTAAGAGAAAATCTCATCCCAAACCAATTTTTAAGACATTGTATGGACATCCGTAATAAGCATTTTAACTGTTCAATAAATGTATTATGCATATCCAAATAAATGAAAACCGACGAAGTGTAAGAAATAGAAGCGCCTGCTAATAAAACCGTTCAGTACAATAATAATAATAATAAGTTAAAAAAGGTTTCAAATTAAGTCAGCTTGTGTCTATATACACGATATTATGCGTTAGAAATAGCACTTCTTTGCCACGTCTTCATCCTGAATGAATCCTAACTAGAACGGTCAGGAAGGGTGTGTTAGTAGAGCAAAGTAGAAAGAAGGCAACTCTGATCAACAGGGAGAGGCTGTTAGGGGGAGAGGAGGAGGGGGATTGTATCCCCCAACACGTGGCCTACTTTCCTTTCCTTTCCCTTTTTCCCACCCCTTTTCTCCCCCTTCGTCAATCAAATAAGGGCTCTCATAAAGCCTTCGCAGGTCTTTCAATCTAAGGCCTCCCGCCAGGTGAGGCGTGAGGGAGGAAAAACAAACCCCGGAAATTTAATTGATCTTTCAGGAACGGTGAAAAGAATCCGCCCTTGTTGGTGGGTTGGTACTTACCTACTACTATAACTAATTGCCGCTGAGAGAAATAACACAAGGATTTCGTTTTATCTCAGTGCCAAAAAATACTTAACCTACAAAGTATTACATACCTTTATTGCTTAGATTTAAAACTTAATAACAATTTTAAATCTGAATTTATTATAAATACTTGTAAAATACCTGCTATAACGCCATAAGCATAACTTAAATTATTTTAAAAAGCAGTGTGGTATAAATTAAATCAATTTGTGATGAGTCGCCAACCAAAAAGGAAAAATAATTCCTCCGTGGTTGATTGGTTACGACACTTGACTACGAATCAGAAGGTTGCGGGTTTATATTCCGGCATGAGTTATAAATATTGTTTTATTTCACAATTTATTAATTAAAAATAATGTGTACTAAATTTGCGGCACGTTCCTAGGTGAAAGATATTCTTAATGTCGCCTTGGTGAAAGACCAGCATCAGAGTCTATAAATTACTTGAAGTGGCTTTAGCCGTGTTTGTTGACAAGATCTGAGTATCCAGGTACTTACCCATCTTCCGTACCCTCCCCACTACCTTCACCTCCAAAATTTCCCAGTAGGGGATGCCATGGTCTCACTGGCGCCAGACGGTTGGAGGCAATTGGGACTCAAATTTATCTGTATTTTCATTTTTTTACATGCAATTAATGCTTGATATCCAATCCCAATTTGATAAAAAATTAATAGGCGTTTAACGGGAACCAATAAAATACCAAATAGCTAGTAAGGCGCCTTTAACCGATTTAAGCATCAATCAAATTAATGTGACCGAGATTGAAACACCCAGTCTAAGAACACTGGTGAAAAGAAGTCGTTTAGAAGCACAGTATCACTTCTACTAACATGACTTCTCCTTTATCTTATCTTATCTCAATTAAATGATCTTCTTTGAATTAGATAGTTATACTGGCTTTGTATTAGTTAGTAATCTACACTGCCAATTAGAACATTGTACAAACATTATTATGTGAGTAACAGTGTCTAAATGCGAAATGTATAAATAACATTTAAGCAGCCCTTAATTGGCTGACTTGCCGACGCCAATGATTATTTGAACTAAATTAATATGTTGATATATTTATAATACACACACCAATGAAAACGTTTTGGTAAATGAAACAATAACAAGATCGAGGCAAACTAATGGCCTATATGTAATATCATTTTCTTTTCTCTTCACTACAATGTGCTACATTGTGTCTTTATAATATTGTGATGTTTATATCAACACAGCTACTAACCTTATAGGTATAATATGTACAATATTTCTGCCATGTTTATTACCACAGTGCCCTCCTTGAGAGTCTCATTGATACTGTTGTTCTACTTAATATGCGAACAACTCACAGGTTTTCTTAGTGTACTAACTAGTATATAATCAAGAGAGATGTCAGCACATCATTCTGGCTCAGAAGTCTCAGTTTTGTCACCAGATAAATCACACAAAATAGCGTACAGTTTTTCAGATACAATGTAACTTCATAAGTATATCTGAAAAACACAAAAGAAAAACAAGGAACACCAATACTGAACAAACATGCTCAAATTAGAATTTAATGTTTAAAAGTATTTTGTCGCCGATGCACATTGTTAATGTTTTTTCCCTTCGTCATGAGTGTTCTTATAAAAGTGGTTGGGGTTCGATTGAAACCCAGGTTAAGAATTTTATTTAAAAATGACTTATTTCCGGTTGACTTATGTCTGCTTATTCCCTCTTATGATAGGTTCGGTGAATGCGCATATGAAACTGGTTAGGGTCAGTACCTCAAACAAGGTTATGAAAAACTGTCTTTTAAACTATACCTTTTTAACTGTTTGTTAATTATTGTAAGGAGTAGGTAAGTTTTCAGAATACTCGTTTAATTAAAAAAATTCTAAATATACACAGCTAGATGGCATTGATCCTTCAATTTACGATTTTAATTGATATTTCTTGTTTTTTCCTTCATGGGTCATTCGGAATCGTACGTAATAAAATGTACCTACTGTTCTTTTCACGATATAAGTAAAACAATATTTTTTTTGATACAGCGGCGTTAGTTTTGTTGAAATGTGGGTACCTACTTCTAAAGCAGTGACGATATACCATTCGGTTCCATGACATCTCAGAATCATGTTTAATGTATTGTTTTCGTAATTTTCAGTGACTTTTGAAAGGAGATATTGGATTTGCATGATTCTGAGATGCCCGGTCAAGGTTTTTTATAGGCGAAAGTACCCTATATTTATGAAGAAAAATTTACCCCCCCGGACGAACATTTTTTACACATTTGACTAGGTAGTAATGTTTTTATTTTTCATGAAGTCGAAATTTGGGATTTGAATTTCTCAAAGTCAACTTTAATGGGGGGGGGGGGGGCGGGGGTTGACACCACATTATCCGCTCCGGGTGCCACCCATGCTAGCTACGCCACTGATAGGTGAGCCGATTTATCCGTTTTTCGTAGATTACATACAGCTTGACATGGTTAACTTTGCAGTCGGTGATGTTGTAAACCTATTTAAGTTTTGCAAAACAGTAATGTTCTAACAAAACTTTTATAGAATCTTTTTATTGCTGAAAGGCCAAAATAAAAAAATTCGGTAAATATTTATCATTTTGAAATAAATATGAAATAAGGTCGCTGGCCGCTTTTTGCCGCGGACCACGTGTTGTTCTTCAATGTTCTGAAACATTATCTGTCGCTATTTCATAATATATATCACTGCACTAAGCTTACAAGAGGTATATTCGTCTTTTTCGGTCGTTACGATAGTCCCATTGATCCGGGTAGTATAACTGTGTAAAAAAAAACATTTACAAGAGGAGTTTTGTAACTTGAGCGGGTTAAATGGGGAACAGTGTAAAAATATACGTGGATTTTATACTTCTATTTGAATTCTTAAAAAAAACAGTGTCAATGCTTACTATTTCAAAGTGTATGTAAATGTTTTGTGCTTTCGTTGATTTTGTTGGTATCATAGAAAAAACTAGAAGCCTTAAAATCTTGAAAGTGGCTATAAAATATCCTCGTCATGAAAATTGATGAAGCTACCTTTTAGCACCGAAAATTCCCTGTCATCGAAAGTAATGGCGGTACTTTCTTTGGAATCCAAAATAAAATTTATAAAAAACCCCGTCCTTGCCATCGAACAATTTCGGAAATAATAATACAATCTGGTGAGGACCTCTATGTAAGAGAAATAGCCAAGTATTGATTTGAAATCATATTGATCAAACGATAATTAAATTCTCATTTCAATAATAATAACTTCGACATGAAGCATGGGTATATTACTAAAATATATATGTTTTTTGTTACTCACACTTTTGATTGTTTTCATGTTCAATAATTAACAACATGAACCTACCTACGAGTACCTATCCAATGAGAAACAATAAAATAGAAATAGAAACCTATAATAGGATGAATGAAGAATGTGTATGAAGAATGAATGAATATGTATGAAGAATGAGTTAATGATGAATGTAAGTAAGTCTAAAGTCATGGTATTTGAAAGAGAGAGTACAAAAACAATGTGCCATATAGTTGTGAATGAGGTGCAGTTGGATGAGTTTGTGTATCTGGATAGTATGTTTACGAGAAATGGGAAGGCTGATAGAGATATTGGAAAAATGGTAAATCCAGGTAACTCCATTAATGGAGGACTGAATGCTGTTGGCGCTAATAAAAAAACTGTCAAAAGAAGCGAAGATAGCAGTCCACAATGGAGTTCTGGTACCTACCCTGATGTATGGCAGTGAGGCATGGAACTGGCAGAAGAAGGATGAAAGCAGACTGAATGCTGTAGAAATGAGATCCCTGAGGCGTATGTGTGGTAAAACCATGTATGATGGTGTGAGAAATGTGAAGATCCGAAAATAATGCAAGGCTGATGTAAGCATAATGAGTAAGATTAAGAAAGGGACCCTCAGGTGGTTTGGGCATGTAGAGCGAATGAAAGAGGAAAGGAGTGTAAGAAGAATATACGACGCAAAAGTGAATGTTAGAAGAAGTCGGGGACGTCCCAGGATGACATGGCATGATCAAGTGAAACAGATAGTTGAGACGGGCCATGTCAAGAGTCAGAATAATGGAAGAGTATGTATGAGACGATGTATGAATGTGAGTGAGGCAAAGAGTGTGTGTCAAGACCGAGTTGTTTGGCGGTCCGTCCTCTCTGCCTACCCCTGCGGTGAAACGGCGTGATGGTTAGTTAGTTAATTATATTACAGATATGAAAAAAGTAGCGGCAAACATGACAAAATGTTCAAAAGAAAAAAAATGTCAAATCAAATAATAAATTATTTAAATCAAATCAATAACCAAACAAAGACCGGACAACTCAAAAAAGTGGCACTCATTTAAAAAGGTATCAAAAATAATGGGAAAAAAAAACATTTAAATTCAGGTTAGGCTATTTTTTTATCACTTTTAATGGCTTTTCAAAGGAGTGTTGAAATGCCACTTAGTTGAGTTGTCATGGAACCAAATAAACGTATGTAAGTATGTGTTTATTGTAATTGCAGTCATTTGACAATATAAATTTTCTATTCAAAATATTTTTCTCGGTGAAAATTAACAGTGTGGCATCCTTTCCTACGTTTAAACGAATATCAGTTTAAAGGCTCCATAGCTGTAAATGACGTCAGAGCTAATATTTTATAACGCAATAGTTCACCGTCTAGGAATTTCGGCATCGGCCATTTATCACTGTTCTGTCTTCATTTAATAATATAATATAAGTTTGGAAAACCGCCTGTTTGTGGTATTCCGTAAATTTTCAGTCAGTGATTTAAAGAAAACGGTAATATTGATCGAGTGGGATATTTCTTGAAATCACCTTCATAGAATGTCACTTTTTCGAATACTTTCGTCCGACCCTTCCGGTTGAGAAAAAAGCTTACCAAAGGTTTGTGGTAAGCATTTTGTAAAATGTATTAGCACATCCGGCGTGATTGGGGTCCCCAAACCTCGAGTCGAAACACGGACCACTGAAGCCGAATGAATTTCCTCAGAGGAACGAGCCGAACAAAGTGGATTGGTGCACGGACCTGACAGTTTTGGAGCGAAGCCACCAGAATTATTACTAAAAAAAACTATTAGCATTTGTAAGATTGAAATAAAGTTTAACACTGAAGCCAAAATGGAAAAATATAACTACATTCTATAGTTTCATATCTATGCACTTTATACATACTTATTTTATACCTGTACATTTAAGTAATACATACTTATTTTATACCAATTCATTTTCTTAATACATACATATTTTAAACCTGTACAATTAAATACATACCTATTTAATATCTATGCACTTAATACATACCTATTTTATACCCGTGCACTTAATACATAATACATACCAACTTATGTAAATAATTTTTGGCATAAAAACATGTCTGATTATTAATCATTTTGTTTTAAATACTAATTTAAGAAAGCGGACAAATGTGTACTAACGCAGTAAAAAATCTAAAAAGAACTCTGTCGTCATGAAAATATCATAGTTTTTTTGTTGGATTGGGTATCATGTATCATTAGGTCCGGTCGGCATGAATATTTTCAACCCGCAAACTAATTTCAGCTGGAAAACTGAAACTCTACGAGGTTAGTTAAATCAGGACTGACTATTCTACTGTTTACAATTTTGAACATAAATATTAAGTCAGATATAATTACTTCTTCAAACTTCGCAAAATTACTTTGTGGCATCATTAATTATATAATGAATAACAGATCACTTTCTAAAAACCACTATATTATAAACAATATCTACATGTTTCGATAACAATGTTATCTTCATCAGGATATGTTAATATTAAGAATAATAAATGACAAACAAGTATAGACAAATTATAATAAACTATAACATAGACAAAATATTAAAAATTAGAGGTGATTAATTGCTTAAAAATCATAAAAATAGTTATACAAAATTAAATATAAAAATCATTTAAGGAAAAATAAAATTGCATTTAGATAATAAAAAACTTTTAAGAACTAATAATTAAAATAATTAGTCTGAATCAAAAAATAAATAATTATAATTATTGTAAGTGTTAATAAGAAAATAAATTTAAAATATGGCTCTTTTTAAAAAATGTTTGGTTATTTATAATATTTAATTTACTATTAATGCTTTTTCTAATTTCTAAAATTTCTAAATTATCCAATTGTATGCCCGTAGTGTTAGTATGTAAAATTTTAAGACCTGTATTAATATCAAAAGAATGACTTGTTTCCAAAATATGGTTGGCAAATTCAAAATAATTATTATTATTTAAACATCTTATATGTTCCTTAACTCTAATGTTAAAATTTCTAAATAATAGCATTTCAAATTCAATAATTAAAAACATGCCAAATAATGTAGAGCCAGCTTTTTATACAAAAAACAAATTAAAAAATTATATATTAAATAATAAGGATAATTGTGATTTTTTGAACAAATCTGGTGTTTATAAATTAATTTGTAATGATTGTAACTTTTTTTTATATTGGAAAAACTTCTAGATATTTTAACTAGATCGGAATAGCCAATCTCAGTTCTCCCAATTCTCCATCTTCCTCTTTCTCATCTCCTTACCCTCCCTACTTACCTTGAGCCTCACAACATGCCCCAATTGGGGATGCTATAGTCATACTGGCTCCAGACGGGAGCAGTTGGGACTCTTGTGGCTCTTGTGAGGTAATTACATTAAAAAAAACCATGTTTAATTTGCGTTTGACAAGTACCTAAACTTTCCTACCCTGCATTAATATACTCTGGGTTCAATATGCACGGTATTTAAATACCTACATGTTTTCGTGTTTGCTCTGTATGTTTGTTCGAGTAGGTTTACATATTTTATTGGATTGTTTTATATTGGCTCCCTGTTTGATATTTGAATGGCTCTTTGAAAATAGCTAATAACCATTTTAATGTAAAATTTGACTAACTTCAATAACAGACAATTCTACAAAGAGTTCTTAAAAGCGCCAGCGGAAAGGTTTTATTCATTAATAGTTAATTAATGTCTATTTTGAAGTGTTTGAAACCATTGGAATTCATGATGTATTTAAGCCGCTCTTAATTTAACTGGATGGTTAGTAACGATACGAATAAGGAAGTTGAGTGAAAAATATTTTGACTTATAAAAAATATGTTCATGTAGATCTAAAAATATCAATTCTAAATATATTTATACTTTAATATATTTCTATATCATTATTCTTAGAATTAATTAAACGTTCTTAAAAAAAATTTAAAAACCTATAAACTAAAAACGTTTTATGATTGGTCGAAAGAATTCTGACGTCATCTGTACCCCGGTTTGTACGATCATTGGAATCGTGATCGTGCATCTCTATCTATTACATGAGAGATGGTTTGTTTATGATGAGAGAGGTATACGCCAAACAGTTTTGCTTGCTATCTTGTTATCAGTTTTTTTTAGTTTAAGTAAAAGTAAAGCCTCGATGACATTGAGCGAGTTTACAAGCTACTAGCTGGGAAATTCACTATCATAAGTAAACTCGCTCAGTGTAATCGTATTACTAGCTAACTAGCAAACTGTGGACAATCTACGAAAAACGTTGAAATGTGATCAACTTTGCTCGCTACCCGTTAACTTTGCCTGAAGATGGCGGCCCACCAACAGCTGATTTCGTAACTGTCAGAATTTGTTCGCACGGGAGTCGTTATTCTCCCTACTGGCTAGAGGGTAGCGCTAGCTGCGAGCTCAAATTGCCTGAAGATAGCGGCCCACCAACAGCTGATTTCATTACTGTCAGAATTAGTTCGCACGGGAGTCGTTATTCTCGCTACTGGCTAGCGTGTGGCGCTAGCTGTGAGGTCAGGTTTTCTGATTCGAGCGGGAGTCGTTATTCAAAAATTATAACTTTAAAAATTAATGTAACTATGAAATCTTGATCAATACATTTTTTTAAATTCCATTAATTCTGATAGACCGTTAACATTGTTAAAAATAATGACTGGAATTCCTTATAATTTTTTTTTTAAATCTTCGTACAAATGCTAAAGCGACGTGTTCTTCAGAGCCCAAATGACGTCACACACACCCGGCCTCTTACCGCTCGGATTCCACTCATTTTGGCGGGCTTAGTAAAATTTAAACTTAATTAGGAAAATTAATTTTATGAAAACCACTTTAAAAAAATACTAGTATTTAAATTTAAATGTAAACATTGATAAAAAAAAATTGAACTCAACTTCCTTATTAACGATTTTCCTTTGCAACTTGTTCAAAAATGATTGTCTCGTTTAAGGGCAACTTCATTCGGGCAATCTGTAGAAAAATTATTTAGTTACTTTGTACAATTATAAATACCTATTTTGTAAAGAGTATGTATCAATGAATACTTTAGGACCTCCGCTATTATATAAAGTTATTTGAAAAATCTATTAATTATTCAATTTAACATTGTTGAAGTTAAACATCTTAGGACATTTGTAGGTGTTCTCAGCGAACAGTATTATGCGTATTATCCCCTTCTGTATAGGCATATAATCGGCTTGAAAAGATTTCTTTCATTCGAAAGCTTTACAGTACCAGAAGTTCATTAAACTCTCGTTTTACTGAAGGATCTTACAAATTGCGCAATTGTTTTTAATTAATTTAATTGGAACTTTATTCAACGCATCATAAGAGTATGCATGTATAAAATTATATCTGCTGCGATAACTATATACCCATGTGTCGTTTATCTGCAATAGTTTGATGTGTGCATATTCTTCAAATTTCGTGCGGATTTTTAACGTGAATATCGCACCAACTGTTACCAACCGGAGCCAGTGGGACTATAGCATCCCGCGTTCGTGATACTGTGAGATTAATTGAAGCATAAATGGGAAGCAGATGAAGGAGAAGAGGGTTAGAATTTACTTGGCTCTTCAGATATGATCACCATAAAGCCATTTTAAGTATCAGAGATGGCGTTGTTGCGATTTTTTTTTGTTTGTGATTTTCTAACTTTACCACTTACTTACGGGAATTGCGTTTCATTATATTTTTACGTGTGAGGGAGATTTATTATAATTATTGTATTTTTCCTTTGGAGTGATGGAGACATACGTTCATCGTTTGTCTCATTTTCGACTATTGACATTTAGTGTGTAAGAAAGAGGGGCGGCATTATATGTTTAAGAATAAAAGCAATACAATCAGCGCATTGACATTTGACGTCTTTCAATTTTTGGAATTCACTCACTACTCAATATTATATTTATTACAATATTGCTGCAGGTCTTTCAAAAGATGAGAATTCATTCCATGCAAAATGTATGAGGAAAATAATTTTCTTCGTAATTATTTTTTTCGTGAATTTTTCCGATGTTTTAATTGCTATTCTACTATTCGGGGCAGAGACCAATCCAACAAATCAAAGATCATAAAAATCGGTCCAGCCGTTCTCGAGTTATAAATGGTTTAACTAAGATATCAGAAATTGTTTCATCACCGTAACCAATGTACTGTTTGCTTCTATAATACAAAATAAATACAAATTTCTGAAGAAATAAATACGGATGCTATACATAGATTAAAGAAATATGCAAATCACAGAGAAAATTTAGCTGTTTTACGATATGACAACAACAAAAAATTCTTTGTTTTGGACAGCGTAGACATCAGATCCAAATTATTCCGATCCCGTATTATAGCAGCACGTCAAAATGTCAATTTTAAAATCAATTTTAATCTGTGACGTCTTCACCCCTGTGGGGAGGGAAATTGTAGGTCCAATTAAAGTCTTCACGAGTTTCATTATAAAGTTGTTACCCGTTCCCTGGACCCTCGAGACCGTTCCAGAGGTTTCTATAATTGCCCCACGCTTTGCTCCTGATGAAACTGAAGCCATTCACAATTTAAAATGAGTATTATTATTTTCGCAAAAGTGAGGTTAAGAATAAAATATCTCTAAGGAAAATAGAAAAGTAATTATAGAATTCTGATTTTAAAAAATTGTGTTATCTGCAGCTAAAAACATATTCTGATGTCCCATCTCAGAATTTTGTATTATAACGCTCTGGAGCCAGTGAGACTATGGCTTTGGTTTATGTTGTGAGACTGAAGGTAGTGTGGTAGAAAAGGAGATAGAGAAGAGGATTGTAGGGAAATATCTGAATTGACTAAGGCTTTAAGTTATGTTGTGAGACTGAAGGTAGTGTGGTACGGAAAGAGATACTGAGGAGGAAGGTGGAGAATTATCTGGGTATTCAGATCTGGCACCAAACGTGGCTCAAGCCGTTTCAAGCAACGTTTCAATTCTGAACGATGGTCTTACACCAGGGTGATACTAAGTCTTTTTTTTACATGAATACCGCACAAGAGTCCCAACTGCTCCCGTCTGGAGCCAGTGGAACTATGCCATCCCCAATTGGGATATGTTGTGGGGCTGAAGGTAGTGGGGAGGGGAAGGAGACAGGTAAGAGGAAGATTGGGAAGTACTTGGCTATTCAGATCTGGTCACCAAACACGGCTAAAGCCATTTCAAGCAACGTTTCAATTCTGAATGGTGGTCTTACACCAGGGCGATACTCAGAGTATCTTACACTCTGGAACGTGCCGCAAATATACTATGTATTATTTTAAATGAATTTAAATGTGAAATAACACAAATTAATCAAATAAAATGTATTTGCCATGCCGGGATTCGATCCCGCGAACTTCGGAGTGCGAGTCAAGAGCCTTACCGCTGGACTACGCCGGCCGCCCTATCTTCCACTCTAAAACGTGGTGCAAATATACTATTATATAGTTACAATTACTTTCGCACGTTGGGATTGGAACCTGCGACCTCCGAATAGCTAGTTGAGAGCCTTATACCTCTTACCCCGCAGTACCAAGAATCTCTATTAATTCTTTTAAAAGATGAACGGTAAGGACAAGGAAGATAGTATATCTCACTTGGGAATTTATTCACTCCAATGCAGCGATTGTCCCTTTTTTATATAGGCAAAACGACACGCAACATAAACACTCGTGTCAAAGAACATCTTAGATGTTTACACAGCTCTGGATTTTCGGAATTTGCAAATCACTTGATCGAAAAAGACCATAAATTTGATAGAAACTCGGGCGCCACCCTAATTCTTAAAAACAACAAAGGTATATAGAGGCACTTGGACTAAGGAAAGCCATAAACACTAATAGTAAGGAAGTTAATAACCAACTAAATTTAAATAAAAGTCCCATACTAAGATTATTCCCTATTGACAAAGAACACGCCCGTTCCCTTCCCAATTCCCCATCTACACTTATGCCCTTTTCCTCCTTCACTTGAGAAGTCCAGCCCATTTTGTTAAATCATATATTATCTTTAACACACATGTAACTTAATATTAGTAGAGTATTATACTGCCCTGAAGAAGCTACGGTTGTAGCGAAACCCGATCGGCGTAAAGTATAAAAAATAAAAGTGGTATTTACAAAGTTACCTATTGTTTTATTTTAAAGTCTAATAATTCTACTGAAACGTATTTACAAATGAAAGTGCTTTCTTTGTAAGTTAACGCACTAATAAGCGAGAAACCACAAAAATAAGCAAATATTCACTTCTAGCCGAATATGTGCTTTTTTGTAAGGACAAGGAATTGACGCGCAGAACACGGTTCCCTGGAAAGAGAAATCCCACAAATGTTCATAAAAGTTAGATTAATGATGTAGAAATAGTTTTTTTTCATGTTTACATATATTTATAGCTAACAAAAATCTGCTAAATAGAAATAATCTTGCTAGACTCAGCCAGACTGCTATTATAAGACATACGAATACTTTATAGTCTTCTTTTACGCAAAGAAAAATAGTCCTCGCTTCAATATTAAACCAACATTTTTCCAAAACACTCCGCCGTACCATTATTTATTTAAATTAAACATTGTTCTATCCATTAAATAGAATATGGATTATAACCTAGAAGTTCTTGCTGAATTAAACAGTATATATATGGTTCAAAACTTACGTGTACACGTTGATCCGAGAAGTATTGTTATATTCCAAAATTCAATCGTAAAAGGGTTTCACGTTTAGAGATGGCACGAGAATTTCAAAACGCACAGAGCCTTTCATTCCTTACTTACCCGCAGGTGTTGTATCAACCCTCTCGCCTCCTCTCGAGTATAATATCGATCCAGAGGCTGCGTGGACCTATTTATACACGTAGATAAGGCGGGATGAATCAACGAATGAACGAATTCGTACGTTTTGCGACTGTTTACCTTTTTTATCGTGCTGAATCAGGTATAAATGACCCATGGATATTGTTAATTGAACGTAACGTTGCACGTGGACATATTAACTAGGTACCTCTCTGTAACTTCCCTACCGTTTGACATGTTTAAATATTAGAAAATTATTTTCCTCAGGGTTTCTAGTGTGGAATTAACCTTTAAAAAAATAATAACAATCACCTCAACGTGAAAATAACTTAATCCCGGGAGCTTTTTTGGCCAGATTTATTTTCAATTTGCAAACACCTCGAACATTCGCTAACTAAAATGTGAACAATTTTGAACAAGGTATTTTAAATTATTATATTTAAAGGCCTCGTCAAACAGAACGCGTGATTCACGCGGCGTTAGGCGTGAATAACGCCGCGTTAATAACGCTGTGTTGTGTTGTACTGAACATTACTAGACCAGTCAAACATCGGTATCCTAACGCCGCACACTGGGGCAAGAGTGATGAAAATCGCCCTTTATTCACAGGGACGTTTATCAGAGAAAATTTGAATGTGGAAAGGAAGGTTATAAAAAAACAAATTTTTTAAATACATAATATATGTAAACTTTATTATGTACATATTATATATTTACGATTTAAATAAATAAATAACAAAAAAAAATCAGTTCTCTTGATCTGACTTGTTTGAGTCAAAATCACTATCATCATCACCACCATCAATACTACCATTATCACGATCATCATCATAATCGTAATCGTCACTATCATCATCATCATCCTGAGTACTTGAATAATTTTCACCTGTCGGCTGTAATGATGGAGCCATTAGCAGTTCTACCGCTTCTTTGGGGAGTGTGGTCAACTTTTTTTTTGGCATCTTCCTTTTGATCGTTATCAGAGGATCTGATGACAACAACAACAAATTGAAAACATCAACATTGAATTTTTCACGACTGCATTTTCGTGAATGATGCTCCCTATATTTTTTGAAATCCTTATTTCGTGCTTCTTGTGCCTCTTCTGTCATTTGACCTATTGGCAAATTAATAATAAATAATAATGAAAATGCATTTTTGTAATTAAATTTATATCTGTGATCATCAACTAGACTACAAAAAACGTATAGAAGTCGTAATATTTTATATTCTCCAAATAGGTACTACGTACGCCAATTTTAAATTAAGTAATTCGTAGAATTCCTGCGCTTATATATGTTTATAATTTATTTTTCATCCTTAAATTTATTAAATCAATTCTCTAAACCATGAAGCAGTTTATTAGTCACCGTATTAAAATTCAGAGGTGTGAATGTTTGAAAGAGGGCGGGAAATTTCCAAGCTGAAGGATTAAAAATTTCCGTGCACTGCACAAGATTGAAATATTATTTTATTAATAAACGATCAAAAATAAAGTAGAAAATTAATAAAGTAGAACGATCCAGTGGCAAAAGATACCTACTTAACATTTCAATAAGGTTATTTATATTTTAATCAACGTAATAATGTTGATATTCCAGAAGTTGTTGCTTCGCTTCGAAGTCAAAAACATTTTTAAATTCAATGAAAAATGATGACGTTAGTATACCCTCTAACATGTTCTACGAAGGAAAAGGAGCCAACGACACTCAAAACATAGCTCACCTATTTGCAGACTTTTTAAAAAGTGTTTATGCCCGTGACTCAACAGCAGTCAATGATTGCTCGCCCAGTTTTTCCTCAGATCATTATTTAAATTTATCTAATGTAACAATTGAATATAACGATGTACTGACTCAGCTAAAACAACTGGACCAAAGTAAGAGCGGTGGTCCTGATAATATCCCACCTGTTTTCTTAAAGAATTGCGCCACCACTCTTTCATATCCACTACATTTTCTTTTCAACCAGTCGTTACAAACGGGACATTTTCCTGAAAAATGGAAATACAGTTTCCTCACCCCTATATTTAAAAAGGGTGACAAAAACGAGGTGAGCAATTATAGACCGATTTGTCTGTTATCAACCATCCCAAAATTGTTTGAGAAACTTATTTTAAATACAATCATCCACTATATCAAGCCATTAATATTACCTAACCAACATGGTTTCACTTCAGGAAAATCTACCTTGTCTAATCTTTTAATTTACCAAAACTATATATCCGAATCCATTTCTAAGAAGTTACAAGTTGATTCAGTCTATACCGATTTCAGCAAAGCATTCGACAGAGTTAATCATGAGCTCTTGTTAAAAAAACTTCTCAAATTAGGAATAGTGGGGTATTTAAGTGGTTTAAAAGTTATTTAAGTAACAGGAAATTAGCCGTTAAAATTGACGGCTTTACTTCATATATATTTATCGCTACCAGCGGCGTTCCACAAGGGTCACATTTGGGACCAATTTTATTTTTGTTATTTGTGAATGATGTTCTTTCTATTTTCAACGATGTCCAAGTCTTAATGTTTGCAGACGATATGAAAATATATAAAGCTATAAAAAGTATTAATGACTGTCAAACATTGTCTAATAACTTGTTTAAACTTTTTGTTTGGTGCCAAAAGAACCATCTACAACTAAACTTAAGTAAATGTTTTATTATGAGATTTCATAGAATAAAAAATCCAATAATTTATGAATATTCCGTTAATGATGTAGTTCTAACAACTGTAACCGAGGTGAATGATTTAGGTGTAAACTTTGATCAAAAACTGAAATTTATAAATCATATTGAAATTACATCAAATAAAGCTTTGAAAATGTTGGGTTTTGTGATAAGAATTTGCAGCCAATTTAAAAATATTCAAACCATTAAAAAATTGTACATGTCATTGGTTAGGAGTCAAATCGAGTACAACTCGACAGTATGGGCACCTAGTTATGCTAGTCATTCACTCACGATAGAAAGAATTCAAAATAAATTCTTAAGATATATTAATTTCAGAATGGGTATTACAAGGGAATGTATCAACTATGATTATCTACTATGTCAACTTAATTTATTAAAAATTATCCGAACGTAGAATAGTATATGACCTAACATGTTTACATAAAATCATAAATTCAATAATTGACAGCCCTGAACTATTATACTTGATTTCTTTCCATATACCTCGCAATTCAACATCGAGGCACTATCTACCATTCTATTGTGACAACTCCAACACAGAATCACAATTGTATACCCCTGTTCGCCGTATACAAAATTTGGCTAATGACTATAAAGATGTTGTTGACATATTTAACACATCATTCACTAAATATAAACAAGTCATAGTTAAATTTATATCAGAAAGAAGAACCACAAATTTAATAATTCCAACTGCATAGCTCTGCTTCGAATTATTTCACATGTATTGCACTTTTCCCAGTCTACAGTTTTTCCATCTTGCATGGTGGAGTATTTTGTTTTTATTTCAATTTGTTTCTTTACTCTATTTTTGTTTTAGATTTGGTTATGATTTTGATTTTGATATTGATTCTGATTTTTATTTTGATTTTGATTTTGATTTTGATTCTGATTTTGATTTTGATTTTGATTTTGATTTTGATTTTGGTTTTGATTTTGATTTTGATTTCGATCTTGATTTTGATTTTGATTTGGATTTCGATTTCGATTTCGATTTTGATTTTGTTTTTGTTTTGTTTATGATTTTGTTTTTTATTTTGTTATGCACATTTAGATTTAGATGTTCTTTATTTTTAAAATAATGTATGTAAAAGCCCAGCCGGGCGTGAAATTCCAAATAAATAAATAAATAAATAAATAAATAAATTGGGTGTGTTCATAATCTATCTCTGGTTATATCTCTTATTGTAAATCCATTGACTTGAAATGAATGCAAATTTATTTAGATGGACTAGTTAGATGATTGAGTCATTAATATTTTCAAAGGGGTTACGAGTTACGAGAAGTTTTCCAATAATTCTTTTAAATTAAACTTAATCTGCATAATAAGCTAATGGTGGAATCACTAATCAGCAAAAGTTTAAAGATAATCCTTAACCCTTAACAGCACTCGTGGGGTGTAGAGTCTCCCACCAAACAGGTTATCGGTAATATTTATTTTATTTTAAGCCTTACCGGCTTGCCGTTTCGCGTATTAAATCGCGAAAAACCCATAAGTCCCACCTAGGTAAAAGGAAGGAAGGGAAAGCAGGGGTAATGGGGAAGAGGGGTCAGGATCTGCTTGGCAAAAATGAAAAACTTCTCTTTTTTGAAAACTGATGTTTTGAAAAAAAAAGATAACGTTGTTTTAATATTTCTTTAAATAAAAAATTGACTTTTTTACAAAAATTTTACGTTTTATCGCTATTGCAAAACATTTTTGTATAATTTTTTGGAATATTTGGAAATATGCCACGGGAAAGAGTTGGGGCCGGATAAAACCCGCGAAACACAGCTTGTTTAAAATATCCGTTAAGATCTTAATCCCAAAATATAAAAGACATTGTGTTTGTTCGTCCACCGTCTAACCTAATGAATGATTTTTACCAAGGTTTACTTCTTTTAAAATGGCAAAGTCCATCAGACGATTCTTTTATCCCCAGAGATATAGAATCCATTCATAAATATTGAGCCCTGTTTTTTAGGTCCTTTGAAAACATAATTGATTATTTATTTCTCGGGAGCACCGTTAGAAAGGAAAGATTCCAAAGGATTTTTTCCCTGATTAAATCCAGGTTCGTAAATATTTCAGGAGATTGTGAAAAGCATTAGATGTTATTTCAGGGTATTTTAAAATATTAATACCAAGTTCAGCTTTCAGAGTTCATTCAGCCCGAGGCAATGCCTGGCATAGTTAAATAAGTTTGCTTTTTTCTGGAAAGACCTTCTGTTGTTCTGATGAAATGTACTGTTTTTACAAACCTGGTTCCTGAATATACAACGTTAAAATACAGCTTGCTGATTTATGGATAGGTTTATTTTTTTATAGGCTTTTGTTACATTACGTGTTATATATTGTACATCCTACTTAGTTTCCATATAGTTGACATAACTAACTAACTAACTAACCATCACGCCGTTTCCCCGCAGGGGTAGGCAGAGAGGACGGACCGCCAAACAACTCGGTCTTGGCACACACTCCTTGCCTCGTTAACATTCATACATCGTCTCATACATGCTCTTCTATTATTCTGACTCTTGACATGGCCCGACTCAAGTATCTGATTCACTTGGTCGTGCCATGTCTTTCTCGGGCGTCCCCGACTTCTTCTACCATTCACATTTGCGTCATATATTCTCCTTACACTCCATTTCTCGTTCATTCTCTCTACATGCCCGAACCATCGGAGCGTTCCTTTCCTGATCTTACTCATTACGCTTACATCAGCCTTGCATTCTTTGCGGATCTCCGCGTTTCTCACACGATCATACATGGTTTTACCACACATACGCCTTAGGGATCTCATTTCTACAGCATTCAGTCTACTTTCATCCTTCCTCTGCCAGTTCCATGCCTCACTGCCATACATCAGGGTAGGTACCAGTACTCCATTATGGACGACTAGTTTCGCGTTTTTGGACAGATTTTTGTTGTTGCCAACGGCGTTCAGTCCTCCATTAATAGATTTACCTGCATTCACCCTTCTTTCAATATCTCTTTCAGGCTTCCCATCTCTCGTAAACATACTTCCCGAATAAACAAACTCATCTACCTGCTCCAAGTATTCATCGTTCACAACTATATTGCATACCTTTTTCGTACTCTCTTTTCAAACACCATGACTTTAGACTTTCTTACATTCATCATCAACTCATTTTTCATACATACTTCGTTCATTCTTGACACGAGAGACTGTAGATCTTCCATACTGTTAGATATCAGCACCGCATCATCAGCATACAACAGGCAACATACTTTCAGATTACTCAATTTCGCGCCCAATCCCATCTTTTTCAATTCTTGCATACAATTATCCACGTATAGATTGAATAACCACGGCGACATTACGCAGCCTTGTTTAACACCTTTTGTGATGTCAAACCACCCCGTAAAATCGCCGTTCACCCTAATGCATGCAACGCTTCCCTCATATAGAGACGCAATTGCCTGTATGAGATTCGTATTCACTTCATACTTGGACAATACCTTCCATAGCTTTTTCCTGTCAACTCGGTCGTATACTTTTTGTAGATCTAAAAAGGCACAGAAGAGTTTCTGGTTTTTTGTAAGAAACTTCTCAGTGAGCATACGCAATGAGAAAATCTGGTCCATGCACCCCCTTCCACTCATAAAAGCACCTTGCACATCCCATATTTTATCTTTTGTTTCCATTCTTACCCTTTCAATCAATATTCTACCATACAGCTTGCCGACTGAACTAAGAAGGCTAATAGCCCTATAATTCCCACATTCCATACGTGACCCTTTACCTTTGTACAATGGCATGATTACAGCCCTCCTCCAATCTAGTGGCGTATAACCCTCCTCTAAACATTGGTTAAAAAGTTTGCACAACCATGTGAGAATAATACGGCTATCTCCCTTAAAGTATTCGGCAGCAATATTGTCGAAACCCACAGCCTTACCATTTTTCATAAATTTAATAGATCTTTTTATTTCATCCGTGCTGATTTTGGTAACATTCACTACATCATCGTTCACACCCGATTCACCGCTGGGATCACAGTCACCCCGGTTACTTTCAAAGACTTCTTCGAAATACTTCATCCATCTCTCTTTAATTTCTTTCTCATTCGTCGACATTTGCCCATCTTTCGATTTTATCACTTTCATGCTTCCGTTCTCTGGACCACTCCGGGACCTTTTGACCTCCTTCCAAAACAGTTTAATGTTTTCTAGGAAGTGATTTGTCATTTTTATTCCCTCTTCCTCTTCCAGGCGTTTCTTTCGTTCTTTCACTCCAACACTTACTCTTTTCTTGCATACCTTATACACTTCTTTCGCTCGATCTCTCTCTTCGCTTGGAGCACTGCCAGTCCCTATCAGACGCCCTAGTTGACATACTCCTTGATAAATAGTTTTCGGTCCAAATTACCGTTTTTGAATTTGAAAACGTGAAAAATATATTATAATAATTTCTCCTTGCGTTTCTCTGTGACTTTTGATTATATGATTACTAGCTGGTAGCAATGACTAAACAAAATATAATAAGATAAGAGCGACACACCAAATAAAAACTTTTTCCTGGGATTGCGAATATTTTCCGCCGGCATAAAAAAAGCATGTTTCCGAATTTTAATATGGAGACACATAAACCGACTGCAGTGCTGTATAGCCAATGAATACACACATATATAAATAACAATCCCTTATTTTTATGGTTTACAAAACAAATATTAAAAAATCATAAACATTTTAAACGGAAATATTATCAGGATTTTCTAGCTATAAACTCGTGTAGGAAGTTAAAATTTGCGCCCACATTAAATATTTTCTCCCAAGTTTCTTTTAAATGGTCTAAATGATGATCACATATAAAAATATATCTATGAAAACTGAATTTGAATACGTTGTCAAGTGTTTTAACTTTTCGTTTATTAAAACTTTTGAGACAAATTTTGGCCCATAAATGTCAATATTTCATTACAATGTTCATGTCTGATCACAACTAAAAGGGATCAAAATGAAAAACTAGCCTCATTCAACGGAAAAAATCTTTCAAATATGCCCCCCATTGATATGCTTTGTGTAACTCTAAGTGATCAGCTCAGATATGGGGCTCCATCGAAGTCAGAGTTAAGTTAGCCTCCCAAAAACTTGGCGTACTGTACAGGGCCCGCAGATACTTTAATAGTACACAACTGCTAACCCTGTACAAATAGCAAGTGCGCTCCACGTTTGAATTTGGCAGCCACCTCTGGTCTGAAACGGGCCGTCCGTTTGATAAATTCTCCCATCTTAACAGACGGATTGCAATATTTAGAGCACAGGCGTCGGGTAGCAATGCTATCCTTGTTATCCTTTTTTCTTTTTTTTATATGAATACCGCACAAGCCAGTGAGACTATGGCATCCCCAATTGGGTATGTTGTGAGGCTGAGGGTAGTGGGGAGGGGAAGGAGATAGGGAAGCGGAAGGTGGGGAAGTACCCGGCTATTCAGATCTGGTCACCAAACACGGCTAATGCCATTTCAAGCAACCTTTCAATTCTGAATGGTGGTCTTACACCAGGGCGATACAGAGAGAATCTTCCACTCTGGAACGTGCCGCAAATATCCTATATATTATTTTAAATGAATAAATTGTGAAATAACACAAATTAATCAAATAAAATTTATTTGCCACGCCGGGATTCGATCCCGCGACCTTCGGTGTGCGAGTCAAGCGCCTTACGCCGGCCGTAAAATTTTCTACCTATAATTTTCTTATTTTTCTCAATGTTCTACCGGAATTTTCCAAACTTTGGGGATTTGGTATCTGCATGCCCGCGATAATAGTGAGCTCTGGCATTATGAAATTTGTATAAAAAATTGTCATAGGTGGTGTGCGAGCTATTTGAAAACTGAGTGTACCGGGACTGAATATATGAAATGCTGGAGATTGGAGGGGAACTAGGAAAGGGAGTTAGGGGGAAGCGGGAGAGGAGAGTGGGGAGAGGGAAGGCGGAGTGGAAACGCGTTACGGAAAGATGACGCGGGAGAGGAAAGGGAAGCGGAAGGGTATCGGGACGAATGGGAAAGGACACGCAGCGAGAAAGAATGTCTTTATTAAGTGGCATGCCGGGAACTCACTAGTAAATAAATAAAAGCGAATCTCGCATTTGAATGGATATCTATTATTATTTGTCTCCAAGGAAATCACATTACTTAATTAAAATATTTTCCACCCCGCCGACTCCCGCTTAATTCTGATTGGATATTCTGGGTGATTAGACATTTGAGATATTCCGTAATGCTCAGCTTTACAAGGGACTTGTCGTGGAAGCAATCGACCGTTGAATTCAGACATAGACACAGACGTTTTCTGAATACTTTATCATAACGAAGTTATCAGGAACTGGATGACAGCCTTCCTAAGTGTCAATTTGACTTGACACCTCGCAATTTTGGTAAGTGCCGAGCGACCTACATTCCAGTGGCGTGCGTTATCCCTGGAGACACGCCCGAAGTCTCAAATAAATATATATGCCTACTTTTTAAAAAATAAATCCGAAGTGTGGCGGTAATAATCGCAAATTTCCAAAATCAAGCGTTCTGTATCGAATACGAAGATCGGTTTTTATTTACTACCTGATTTTACTCCAGACTCTTAACTTTTTATTAACCTTTTAAACAGTTAATTCATTTTCTTATGAAACACAATTTTATGTATTTTGTTAATTTTTAATTACATAAAAATATGAAAATTAGAATTTTCGGACAAAAAAGGCGTTGTACATTAAGTTCATTGCAACGTGTGCTCTACAAATAAGATTTTGGTGGCGGGTATGGGCACCGCCGCCCCGGGAACCATTTGTTGGATAACCAACACATCTTCCTCAGATCACCCTCATGTGATTCGCTACGTTTGTTGACTTAGCGGGGAAGCCCGGGTTCATATGGGTGAGGTTTCATGGCCTTGGTGGCGCATGCGTCAAGCCACCAAATGTGTGGCAGAATGGATCGGTAGAAACTGGTTAAGGGAGACATTTTGATCTCTCCATCAAGGCGCTCTTGGAACATCACCTTGCACCGCAGTGGAACCGTTGGATTCATACTACTGTTCACTCTGACCCTCGGATTACCCACTCCTGATACCTTTTTCCTTCCCAGAACTTCCTCTTCTTCCTTTTTCAATAAGACCCTCCGCACAGTATCCTCAAAAATGACGTAGACCTTGGGTGAAATTATTATTCCTCAGGGTCTCCTGTGTGTGTTTCAAGAATATAAAATATTAATAAAAATGATTCAAATTTTTTTTTTTTACATTACGAAAGAAGACAGTTGAAACTAAACTACCATTTCAAATATTTGTGGACTAGTTATTTAATTATTTCCAGGTATACTTTTTTGTTAAAATTGATAGTCAGGATGGCTTTTTTTTAGTCGGACGCCACTGAAAACAAAGAAAGCGATCCAAAAATAATTACCAATCTACCGGGAATCTTCTCAATTATATTTTAAAATGGATAGAAACATGACACGGTGTCAGTTTGATTCCTAATAACAACGGACTAAAAATTATCTTCTGGATTTAAAAATTAATGCTGGCACACACCGGCTGTGCATTTTTTTAAATAAAAAAATATTGTTTTCGGAAAAACAGTAATAATACGTTATTAACAAATTTTTTCAAACTAAATCGCGCTTTGAACATTTTCCGTAAATTATTTGTTTGGTAAACAATATATTATATCTTTGTTATATTATATTCTACCGCCGCCCCGGGAATCATTTATTGGATAACCAACACCTTTGCCATAAGCATCCCAAGTGGTTGGTTACGTTTGGTGAATTAGCAAGGGTGCGTGGGGTGAGATTTGCCCAGGTATTGGCGGCGGATACGTCTGCCCAACAGCTGCATGGCAGGCCGGATCGAGAGAGAATGATTGAGGGAGTCCCTTTGACTTCTCCAGCCGTACTCTCTCGGAATAACGCCTTGCACCGCAATGGGAGGGATGTATTCATACGTCCGTCACTCCTAGACACACCGACTCCCAGATTTCTACTCACCCCTCATTCCTATTTCCTTCACATAACTTTCTTTCCTTAAAAAACTCTCCGTACAGCATCCCCAAAGATGACATAGGCCCTGAGGGGAATTATTTTTCTCAGGGCCTCCAGAATGGAGCTAACGTAAAACAACAAAAAAATACTTATAATTATGAATAAAACTTAGTAATACATGAGCATAATAATATAATCAAATTCAATTAAAACCTTTTCTAAGAATATCTCCTGCAACGTCCAATCAAATATGGAGCCGCCTACCCCTGTACAAATAATGGTGAAACTCGTCATCAACATCTCCCAACTGGAGTCTAATTACACAAACTTTTAATTGGCGAGAAGTCTTGCCAAACTTGACATTTCCTTCGCGGGGCTATGCCGAACGGGGGCAAATACGACGCTGGGCAATAGAGCTGGGACGATAGCAAACTCAGCTGATATCTGACTCTTTGTCGAACTTGGCCACTCAATAAAATGAAATTAATTTTTGACAATCTTGGAAAGATTTTTAAAAATATTTTTAAAGGCTGAAAATATTATCAAGGTTTTTCGTGAAATTGAATGAAAACTTTTTAATTCGTTACATTGAAGGTCAGGGAATAAATACTGTGATAATCAAAGATATTCAAATTTAAGAGATGTGCTATCGGCAGTTTTTACCAGATGGGACTGTGTTTCCTTCAATATTGTTAACCAATACTGCACAACTTCAAAAGATCAACTAAATGAACAAATTCTTTCCGCATTTCAATTATGCCCATTGGGTAGCAGTCCGCCGACGCGACGGTCGGGCGGACATCATAGCATATCTCCTGTATTTAAATACATAAGCATAAAATAAAGATTATAATACTAATTATGCCTTCCATAAAAATTTTAATTGAGACAAATTAATATTCCATTTAGCTCAACCATTCTAGCGTTACGTCTCACTTACACTCGCCTGAAATCGTAGATCTCTATCCCATTTTAATTTCGGAATCACAGTTTTGTATGGAAATATAGGCCCAAATTGTACCTATAATTGCTTCACGCATAATTGAAACACATAATTGAATTTCATCAATCAAATCACCTATAATTAAAACACGCCCATGAGGCTCTCCTTGTGTTATTCTTTACTCTATGTTTATAACGTATGTACGTATTTCTAATTGATTTATTTCCTGCATCTGACGGTGGGCAATTTGTGTACGAATTATTTTTTTCGAGCGGCACCTTAGTTTTACCTAGTTTTCACCAGCGTAAAGTATAAAGCATATTTAAAGTATATTTTTTGTATTTGTTACATATTTTGGAAGACCTTTTGAAGGAGTTACGACTAATAAAACAGCGGGAACGCTAATTTAAGACTAGGCTGTACAAATACGAATAACATACAATTCCCCGCAAAAGTCCCCTCGCCACATTTCGATGTCAATTGACAGGTCATGTTGTATGTAGGTGGGCGCGTAATAAATAATACAAATTCGTGAATCTACCTGCGCCGGCTGTCAGGGAGATGGAATATGCCAAATAAATAATCCCGGGGGATAGAGGGGAGGCAAAGGTACACGAGGTTGGATAAATTCGGTGTAAAGCGGACCCCAAATCAGAGCGAGGAAATCTACCCTCTACTCTGCTTACCCGATGGTAATAAGATTCAAACTTAGAGTGTTATATTAAAATTAGAGATGTTAATTAGCTGGTTTCGCACAAGTTTCAACCATCATTTATTACGAGGAATGGTTTTAAAAAAAAAATAGATTTGAGGCGAAAATACTTCATCAAACTTAAACATTATTTTTTTATCAAAAGGATTAGCAAATATCTATCTGGAACGGATCTGTGCTATTTATTTTTGTTTTCGATTATACAAGGAAGGCCATTTAAGAAGTCTATTTTTCATGATTATACAGGCAACTTTGGTAATTAAGTCAAATAGCCGGGTTCAAATCCTGGCGAGTGCAAGTCAATTTCATTTAATCGCTTTGTGTTATTTCACAATTTAAAATAATAAATATCATCTTCCAGAGTGGTAGGTACTTTCAGTATCACCCTGTTAATAGACCGCCGATCGAAATCGAAATGCTGCTTGAAATGGTGTATTGTGTGAAACGGCCGTGTTTGGTGAACAGATCTGAATAGTCAGGTATTTCTTCACCTTCTTCCTCTCCAAGTTATTCCTCTCCACACTACCTTCAGCCTCACAATATACCCCAAATGTGGATGCTGTAATCTCATTGTTCCAGATGATTTAGAGCGGTACTCACGTAAAAAAACATCTGTCTTGGTAGCCTATTTGGCGACTTCATGTGATTTTAAAATCTTTATTTTTATTTTTAACTTAAAATGAGGAAAACCTCAAATTGTAATATTTAACCAACAAAGACAATACTAGCTAATCAGAAAACGTTACGATCACATCTAGGAATTGAACCCAGAACCTCGGCCCTGCCGGGGCGTTGCTCTTCTGCTGAGTTTATGAGACCCTATCCGTTTCGGACAATTCAACTGTATCATACTTCGACTAAGAACTACCAACATTTTCTGCATATTTGTGTTGGCTGCCATATTTATGTAGGATTACAAGATTCATCTCGAACTAACGACAGCTATTGACTTTTTTGCAAGTCTAGGATGAATATTTATTTTTATTTTTAACTTCATGTAAAAATTCAACATTCAAGTCAATATTATCAATTTATATATGTAATCATATCTTGTTCTGCTTCAGAGTTTCGATTGAGAGTCACTAATATTGTCTTCAGATTTTAAAATCGGTTACTTTAGGTTAGATTAGTTTAGGTCAGGTTTGGTGGTGTGCATCTATCGGTTATTTCTCCAAAAGGTAGTAACTACTACTAAAATTTGACGTATTTCATGTTTTTCAAACCAAGCTTTTCTCACAATAAACATCTGTTAAGCCATGTTACTCATAATGTGCTGTCTTCAATGGGGTCTCGTTGTAAGCTACCAAAGCTAGCTAAGTCGCATTAGAACTGTTTCCCCTCCTTGCTGTTTGTGTACCTAGCCCAGCAGGTGGAACAAAGCTACTTTAACACAATTTTACCTTTGACACTGAGCTCAGTGTACACACACCCCAGGTTTGAAGCTGCCCCGTTTTCCTGTTTGGCCCCGGCCTGTTCATTTCTGCCCCACTCTACTGCTACTTAGAAGAAAATCTTCTTAGGATCCATTAAGTGCAGCACGGGACTGGTGAGGCGAGTTCTCGCAAACGATGGCTGCAAATAAACCAACTTTTGAAAGCGAACCATTCAACAAATTAAATAAAAATAATCCTCTGTAAGTCGTCTGAGCACCCGCGCAGTATTTCTCTGAAAATGGGAGGTAAAAAGGAATTTATTCTCATAATAAAATTATTTTCATTTTCTTCATTTTCCTTAGAATGTTAAAATTGTACTTCCTACACTTTTAAAATTGGTTATTTTTTTTTGCTCCACAAAGATAACTAAGAACAATAATGATTGCAACACAACTGCTATATAAAACGCAGTATGATATTTTACCAAATAAATTGATTTTTTTCTAAGATTACTTATCACTTTTCGTTTTTTTTTTATTAGATCTACAGAGGAGGCCCTAAGGATAATAATACCCTTCAGGGTATTGTCAAATTTGGGGGTGCAGTGTGGAGGGTTTTTTATGAAAGGAATTCTGAAACGGAAAAAGTTATGAGGGCGGTTAGGAATCTGGGGGTCAGTGTGTCCAGGAGTGACGGAAATTAGACCTTCCACTGCGGTGTTGCAAGCTATTCTCTCCCGATCCGGTCCGCCATGCAGCTGGTGGGCGGAAGCATCTGTCCACAAGACCCGGACAAACCTCACACCGTGAAACTGGGCATCCCTGCTAAGTCACCAAATGTGGCGAACCACACGACAGAGGTGTTGGTTATCCCGCCTCCCAAATTGAGCCTCCCATTTTGAATTAATAAGATTTTAAAAGATGACTCGCTAGCCTATAACTGTTTGTATGTTTTTGATTTACCTTCTGAGAACTTCCACACACACCATACAAAACCCCAGACTAAAAAAATAACAAAACAAAAACAAAAAATTGTTTACTTTATAAAGAGGAATCCAGATGTATAGCTTTGTACTTAGTTAAATTTAAAATGTATCTAGATTCGAACGAAAAAGGTTAACAATGAAACAAGAATTAGTGTAAATTATAATGTGAAACAAGTAGGTATTAGAAGCTGTAAATCAAAAAGGTAAAAATGAAACAAGTATTAAAAGCATAAATTAAACTTTAAAAATCTAACAAGCATTCGAATTGTAAATTAAAATGTTACAAGTATTTGAATCGTAAATTAAAATTTTATAAGGTTTGTAGCTAGGTTTATAATAGACAAGAGTGGTGCATTTTAAATGCAATAAACGTTTTTGTTAAATAAATACATCGTACTAAACATGCAAACATTGGCTTGGCTTTATTGATCGATGATGCAAACATAATTACTTAATTTTTGATGTGATATCGTCAAGCAATAATGAACTCTAAAGTAGCTTACTGTAGATTCCATTATCGCACGACGTTACCGCGATAGATGGAACCTTATTATTCCAAAGGCTCGATCGTCCAGTCGATTAATCCGACATATCCAAATACATACTAAGCTTTCAGATAATGCGGTAACCAATATTCGAACGCTCAACATAAATCAAATATTATTCACACATGTCTGTGTTTTGCATATTAAGAGGAATATAAACGCTAGAAATATTTTGATTCTCGTGCCTGCAAAATTTGCAATCGAGCGTCTTATTTGCACGCGGCAAGTAAGCGTGGTGAAAAAGTGGTTTTTATTTATTTTGTCCATAATTTTATAAGAGTGAAAAAAGTTAGAACGTAGAAAACCTCAAAAATGGTCTTAGCCATAAAGGGGTATTTTTATAAAAATGTTTCTTGTATTACTTCACAGTTAAGCCATGAAAAAAAATTTTTTTTGTGGTTTACGCTTATTTTTTTGTTATGTAAATAATAATTTTATTGTAATTCCATTACATAGAAAACCTAGTAAAAGCTTCAATTTACACGTGGCATATTTTTTTATGTTGATACTGTAAGCCAATTCGTCATAAAGATTAATCTAAATAGGATTTCACGTACAACTTCACCTTAAATATACTATAAAATAACTGCGGAAAGTATAACTGTCCGGTATATAAGTATTATGTTTTCAAATTTTGTACTAGTGACACAGAAAACACAATTTTTTTTGTTTATTTCACTACGCATTTTCTGTATTATAATTGATTTAGTGGTGTTTATGAATAATCTGAGTATTGTACCAGATAAAGAGAGCGTACACTTTTCCATATAACTACATACTCGACTCAAATTTCGATTTTTCGGATATGTCTAACTAAGCAAATGAACGACCGATGTTTTAAAATTTATAAATTACCAATTATTAGAAGTTTTAAATGTATTTGTAGATAATTGTAAAAATTAAAGACACATATTGAGTTTGCTTACGAAGATATTGAAGATTAAAGAAGCTAGGTAACGTCGAGTGCCATCTTGGCTACAGGAAGGTTAAATTAAGAAATAGTCCAATTTTGAACATACAAATTTCAGAGCATATTCATGAACATTAATAATTCCTTCTCTTCCATTTCTATCTGCAAAGTCCTTCCAGTTTTCTATCCTCCAATGCTCATATTTTAATCATAATAAATTATAATATATGTAACATACCTTTGTATGTTTATAAGTACAATACAATACCTACACTAAGCATTTAACGAAACCTTTTGCGTAAGTTAATACGTGTGTGGATGTATATCCACTAAACTTAAAATAGTACGCAACGAATACAACTTCGGGATCAGAGATTACGTTTCTGCAAACGTCTGCTATTTGAATAATGTTGATCTGAATCACCCAACGAATCACCCTTATCAATCCCCATTAAATTTGACGTCCCCCCACCCCCACTTACACACCCAATCCGCTTCCATCCAGCCGGGGATGAGAGAGAGATAAATGAACTCACAAAAATCCCACGTATTTTTAGGAATGTTTTGCCAATTCCTAAAACCAATACATAAAGCGGTTTATTGAACGGTTCCGAAAACAAGCCAATTATTTTAAAAGGTAGGGTTTTTTTTAAAGGATTCAAAATACTTTGTTTGAAAAATAAAGAAACTTTAGTTATATTTTCACAAACAATGTTTTATAAAACTTTTTTAAACAAAATACCTCAATAAAAACTAACTAATGCTGAGCTCAGTCATTGTGAAATAAAAACAGCCTTTTGCACATTTTGAGAGACCTTTTTACGACTGACCTCTATTTCTCACAAAAAAATGAATAATATATAAAATTCATTTGGTCAAAAAATGAATTTGTTTTTAACCCTTAAGAAATTTGGAGAAGGTCAATTTCAGAAGGTCAAAATATTTCCGCTTTACAATTAAATGCAAATAAATCGAACTCATCCCAAAACTAAAAACTGTTTTGCAAGGTGATGAAATACGCTTTCAAATGTTATAATTCAAAATAATCATATAATTTTTGAAATATAAAATTTTTGCGTGCAAACATAAAAAATGGCTCACCTTACGTTTTTTAACTAAAATTACTAATTACGGAAAAAATTAAAAAAACATACACATTTTATTATACAAAATATCTGGAGTCGGTGAAATATTTTCCCATTATGTTTCTGGTGGATTGACGTATTGTTCTTGTATTATTTTGTATTTATTATACTTATATAGTGCACTTACATTGCGTGAATTTACTAGATAATCATTTGTGGAAAAGTGTGTGGAAGGGTTTAGTCTTTCATTTGGGAAAGATTTAACCCAGACATAAAATCTGGAGCACTTTATAAACGTTATTGTCATCACATTTTTTTGTATTTTCATATGAAAATAATTACAAAAAATTTCTCAAAGTTTCCATTTTTGTTTACAAATTGCGATTCAAAACTTTGGTTTCAAAAAGTTGTACATTTTACTTTATTGGTTGTTATTTTTTAGATTTTACTATAAAGCTTGGTGTTTTGCCTTTCTAACACCGTTTGTAACATATTTCTCACTCTGATAGTAAGGGAGCTACAGCGATTTATATGAGACATAGGTATGTGAGCTGAGACAAATATGGTCTCCTGCCATTCAACGGGTAAAATTACGGTAGGTATCAATAAAAAAATCGATTATGTAAATGAAAACTGCACCCGATTCCACTGGTTTCCCATGAAAACGCGTTGTAAAATACATTCACCTTCCTTTATCAATAGCGTTCTACACGAAATAACTCACCTACTTGTGAAAACTGAAAATATGATGTTTTGCTGAGAGAGTATTGGATATATTAGATTGTCTTTCTTCGCACCTTTGATCTATTACAACTTATCTCTCAGCGATACAAAAGAATGAAACACATTCGTGAGCAGAGCCACCGTGCTCCACTTATCGAAAAATACAGATATTCCCGATTCTCACGGCAACAGAAACCACGAAAAAGAATGAAAAATTTGGCAGCAATGCCCAGTAGGCCACATACCGACACTGACTTTTGACAGCGGCAAAGATATAGTATTATATTAGTTGAAATTATTAGAAAGAATAGGTTCAATGCTTCGCAATCCTGAAAGATCTTCATTTATTTTGCTTAAAAATTCTTTCGGAATCCATTTTTCAAAAGAGATAAAAGTTTTTAACGTGGGTCCCTATTCTAATATACAATAATTGGAATCAAAACGTTCCATACATTAAGTTGAGCTAAAATTAGTCACATTTTCGATAATTTGTGGCTTAAAGCGTGCTTAGCAAAAACTTATGGAAATCGGTGTTGCATTTTAATACTGCACAAGGCTCCCGACTATCAGCAGCAAGTGGGACTGCGGCATTCCCATTTTGGGGTATATTGTGATGCTGATAGGAGTTGTTAAGGAAAAGAGATAAGGAAGAGCATGACTAGAAAGTACCTGGCTATTCAGATCTTCTCATAAACAAGCGGTATGGCGTTTTAATTCTGAATTTCTTTCACAAGGACTATAATAAGAAGATTATTTTTGGCTCTGGTTTCTATTTTTTTTTTATAATAGCTCCATGTAGGACTTGTGAGCTAATGTAGAAAAAGTAGATCGTTGAGGATGCTGTGAGGAGGGCCTTTTTAAGCGAAGAAAGAAGAGGAAGAACAGAGAAGGAAAAATGTATCAGGGGTGGGTAAGAATCTCACAAGGCGTTACAAACAATGAATCCATTCCTCGTACTTCCACGTAGGTCGAGAAAATCTGGAGGGATAGGTCTAAGTTAGGTCTCCCACAACCATTCTCTCCCAATCCGAACCACCACGCAGTAACTGGGCAAACGTATTAAACATGCTGTCATGCTCAAACACATAGACAAACCTCACTCCATGAACACGGGCACCCCTGATCAGTCACCAAACGTAGGTGACCTACAGCAAGAGTGTAAATTCTCCCAAATTGGAGATACCTAATAGATACTCTCAATCTATGCATTTCTAACATTTTTTTTAATAGTGTGAATAGTCGGTAAAATACATATTTGAGAAACTCGTGTTTTAGCATTCTGAGAAAATCCTTTATTTAATTAAAATATCCATTTCCAACGAAAGTACAGTTAGCGCAAGTATGTCTTCTCATACACGTGTGTCGGCTTTTGCTAACACTGTTTACTTATTCATTCATCCCTTTCAGTCCTTGGAATGGGTTGGGGGAGGGAGAGAGGGAGGTCCTATCGTGGTATCATCCCCGGACCTCCCAGCCCCAATACCCCGCGGTAAGGCCTTTGCAATGTATTACAGCGTGTCATCAATGATTATGGACTAATTCGGTAAAATTTGGTAAAATTCTAAAGATCAAGTGGAAATATAATTTTAATAATAATACAGGGTATTGATGGAACCATATTTATTTCCTATTTATGTTGCTCACCTTACAAGAAAGCTTTGTACAGGTAAATTCTGCATAGGCTGTAAGAAAAGGAATTGCTAGAATCGATTTTATTTATTGTTTTAAATGTCACACCAAATCTCTCCAAATCACCAAAATAATTCTGAAAATTAGTATGCATGGAGACTGCAAATATTGATTTTTTAATTTGTTTTTACAGCAAAATGGACTATTTACAGCTGTTATTATGTTTTTCATCAAGAGTCATATAGTTTAAGAAATTTTTTTGTATTATTTGAAAAATGGCAGAACGACATTTTTTCTTTAATTTTAAAGATTATTAAGTATTTTGAAACCCGGGCGATGTCGGATAAAACCTAACCGGTGAATTAACAAATTGCTACCTATGCATTTTCTCTTCTCAATGAATGGGCTTGCTCGTAAAAAAAACTCGTTTCCCTTAATTGTTAAAAAAATATTCTTTTATGGGGCTCAACTTTAAGAACAAATGGTTAAATAATTCTGAATAAGCAACACTACTCATTATCAATGAATTTCAAGCTTTAGCAAGGTACGTTTTTGTGTAAAACATTTTGTGGGCACCAAATGAAAAGATAAAAATACTGCATTACCTGCCAAATATTTTAAGATTACATATATATATATATGACTAGCTGTTTCCCGGCATGCGTTGCAATGCCATATTTAAATAAATAAAATGTTACTCCCGTGCGTACATTCCCGTGCGTTAACCTCCAGCGTTCCACTTCCACCTTCCCCGCCACCGCTCTCCCGCTCCCCCGTCCCGCCAACCCCCCTGGCACTTCATTTCTTGACTCCTCTCCCGCCCGGCCCGTAGCAGAAACTTTTTTCTAATACTAACATTTTTAAACTCGTGATATCTTTCTAATTAAATATCCGAAATGAAAAATTCAAAAAGTTAAATAAAGGTATTGAAGCTGTCTTGAATATGAAGTAATTTATTTTGATAAGGATTAACACCAAGATACAAATAAAAAGCCTTTTCAAGCGGCGACATATTAATTAAATTTTTAAAATAAAAGAATACTTATTGTGGCATAACCATAATAGTTAGACATATGCTGTTACGACTTTTTTTGTAAATAATGATGTGTTCTACAAAGTCATAGTACATTATTTTATTCTATCATCAATAGTTTTCGCAGCGCACGCGATGTAAAGAATATTTTAGGTAATTTTTTTACACCTTGGGTTGCATTATTGGAGTTTTAGTAATGATCCCTAATTATTTTGAAAATATTATATAGCCTATGTCACTCAAGGATAGTGTAGCTTCCCAACAGCGAAAGAATTTTTCAAATCGGTTCAGTAGTTTCAGAGCCTATTCGATGCAAACAAACAAACAAACAAACAAACCTTACCTCTTTATATAGTGTAGTAGATAGGTAAAAGAATAGATCGTTAAGAATATTTCACATCATTGATTAGGGTGTCCCTATTCATATTCTTTTTTTTTATTTTTTAAAAATTAAGTTTTAATAAATTATTTAGCATCAAAAAATACCTATAACCCCAAATTTTCACCCTCGAATCCCCACTCTCCCATATTTTGATCGCGATTATAGTATTTTTGGATGAACAAATTTAATCGTCGTTTTTTCAATTTACATTTAACATTTAAGAGATCAAACAATGAATTTGTCCGTTACTTTAATGAAATACATTGAATTGATAAAATGAATGGTTGTTTTTTTGCATTTATCGGCGGTCCTAGTCTGTAGCGCTCCATTTCACTTTCTGTCATAGATCCCATCCCCACACACCCATACCTACATTCGTTATTATTTATTTAACAACTAAAATATTCCCTAGAAATAATTTATGTGGCAGAAAAATGTTTTCCGGGTCAGCTAGTATTATATAAAATATTTCAGAGATAACATTTCATACATTTTCTCTTTCTGTTTATTTTTTTTTATTCTTTGTATTGGATACATCCGCATTACGTCGATAGGTAAGTTAGTTTCTGAAAAGTTATCTCGAGCAATTGTGACCCGACTGCCCTACAACTTTATCTTAAGTGCATATTTCCGCTCCATTTCCACTTATAGACAAAACTTATCTTAATCTTCTTATCTTTTCTCCTTGTCGAATTTAAAAGAAAAGAAGCTTATTTAACTCTAAATTGTTTTAAATATGAAGAAAAAAAAATTTATTTACAAATTATACTCTCTAGAAGTCACTATAAGAAGATACATATCAGATATAATTTCTCTGTTTAAAATCATAGGTAACTTGTATGATTCAACTTTAATTATTCTTAACCCTCGACCCATCGCGTGGGGTCTTTAAAAGCCCAGGTTTTACAGGAATGCTAATTATGTACATTTTAAATGTTCCCACTGATTCCTTTCTTTAGGTGGCTTCCTAAAATGGACTATACTTAACGCCACCGCACCGCCGCCAACATTCAGTCTTCGTATGTGCGTTGTGATATACAGGTGTTTATGCGTGAGGCTCAAAAAAATTAACAAAATACAATGAAAAACCAAGTTTATATGTTTTTTCATTGAATTTTTTTGATTTATTTTTTTGTAATAATAATAAGTCTGTATCAATCTCAAATAGTTATAAGTTTGATGGAAATTGGTTAGATTTAAAAAAAAGTTTTCTATTAAAAAAGTATGATTTAAAATTATAAAAAAGGTCCTTGTTGATTTTTATGCTTTTACGCACAAAATAAATATCTTTTTTTTTTGTTTTGTATTTCAGTGCAGTCATTATCACCTGACTATAATTAGTTAATATAACACATAAAATGTAAGCTAAAACAACAATTTAAACTTATTTATTTTTGGGGTCCTAAGCGACCCCACGCGACACCTCGCGTTAAAAAAAGACGCGACGGGCGGAAAGTTAATAGAAGGTCGAAATTTACGAGAAATAAAGTTAATAGAAAGGTACAATAAAATATAGACATCGACAACATTTAAAGTATTACAGTGTGACAGTTGACTATCTAACACGCATACAGGCCTTTCATACACTACACATTTGCGTCATACATTCATCAAAGACACTATTATTCCATAATCTACGACTATGTTCATAACATAAACATATTTATTTATTAAAAATTATTTGTTAATTATATGAATGATTATTTTCAAAGGAGAAAGCCTCAGTGATATTTTTGGTATTTATAACAGTGTACGATTAGAAGATAAAGTAAGCCATCATTTTGAAAAATATAAAGATGTATGAATTCAAATTTGGTAATTTATTGCCATAGCTAAGAGAAATTTTCAAACATTGTTGGGTTATTCGTAACCCGGGAATGTTTGTCTTTCTTAAAAAAAGTAGTCCACTTACATACATAGAGTTATGTATATATATCAAAGCTTACATACCACAGCCCTCTGCAAGAACTACGGTATTTATACACATGAAATAAAATTATAACCTACCTTGCTAGCAGCTGATTTCGTGAAAAAGTCTGAAGTAGATAAAGTAAGCCATCGTTTTGAAAAATATAAAGATGCATGAATTCAAATTCGGTTATTTACTGCAATAACTAAGAGGCCTACATACCACAGCCCTCTGCAAGAACAATATTATTTATATCTATGAAATAAAATTGTCACCTACCTTGCTAGCAGCTGATTCCGTGAAAAGGTCTGATAACTGCGCAAGTATTTTTAACAACGTCACGGGCGTCAATAACTGAAACATGGACTTTATCGTATTTGAGATATTGGCAGGGTACTTTATAAGCAACGGTCATTGAGCTATTAAAAAATTCTGTTTTAATTCTGCTGTTGCTAGCAACCTCTTAATATTTGTGGTCTTGAAGGACAGAAATAATCTTTATCTATGATATAAAATGTCGTATTCGAAGATTGCTTTTACCGCAGATATTTATCTAGCAAAGCTTTGAATAGACGTCACTATAGTACACAAGCAATAGACTACGTCAATAGAGCATTTGGAGTCGGTGAAATAAACAAACATATAGAGCAAACGCTAGAAAATACGAAGACGATCTGAACTTCCGAAGCAACTCCGCATTTTCCCAACAATTGCAAAAAGTGTTCGGAAGAGAGAATAAGAATGGATCGAGGAACAAAAAGATGAACTGTTCATCGTACAACTAAATGTAAAGTCCAAGTTTTTCTAAACTTGTGCAAACGAAATAAATCAACTTAAATGGGAGCTTTCGAGATGTGCTTGAATTTAGCGAAACATAAAGCGCTACAAGTTCTTGCAGAGATTTTGGTAGGTATCTATGTAAAGCTATTTTGCACCTGAATATTTTTATCATTAATGCTATAATAATTGTAAAAAAGGATTTTTGGAAGTCCGTATTTACGCGAAATAAACTTACTCAATAGGTTGATACGAAACTGCAAAAGAAATACTATTGTGAAAAAATTGAAATCGCTGAAAATTATAATAAATAAAAAAACACGGAATGTAAATTCATGAAAATATGGACCAAAAATGTATGCCTTCAGCTGTTGTCAATGAAGTTAGTAAATAATAAATTACTAACTGACAAATCTACCTTTGAAGAAAACTTTCATTAATTTCTTCTTTACAAATCATCATTACATGGTACAAAATGAAGTCGCTCAAAATGTTTGTGCGCTTAGATCTTTTAAACTATGCAAAGGATTTTCATGCCATTTTCACCAATAGATAGAGTAATTCAAGAAAAAGGTTTATATATATATTACATGTTTATTGTAGTAGAGAAAAGCCGAGAAATTCAAATATTCATCATTACATAGTATAAAATGAAGTCGCTCAAAATGTTTGTGCGCTTAGATCTTATAAACTATGCAACGGATTTGTATGCGGTTTTCACTAATAGATTGAGTGATTCAAGAGGAAGGTTTATATGTATAATACATGCTTATTATAGTAGAGAAAAACCGAGAAATTCTAATATTCAATTCAGGCAGCGGGCAACGGGGAGCTGGCAAGCGGGTGGTTTAGATTATGTGTAATGGCGTTGTGTTTCGTTAGCCACAGCAACGTGTGACCGGGTCTGCTAGTATAGTATACGAGGTTCTTGAATCTTCAAATATAAATGCTTATAAAGACGTATCTTCGAATTAGGTTCAAATAACGATTCAATTTTTACTCTATAGATTTTTTTTTGAAATACACATAATTTTTAAATATAAAAATTTTGAATGCAAGCATAAAAAAGATTTCAAAATGGCTCACCTTACGTTTATATTACTAAAATTACTGATGTTAAAGATAAATAAAAAGGCTCACATGTTTTATAAGGCATATTATGTATTATAAACTTTATCATCAACTCTTTTGTCGTTTTATGTAAAAACTAGTGACCGACCGAAGGTTCGGTTTCGGTTTCGGCAAGTTTCGGCAAAAAATCAAGTTTCGGCATCAGTTTCGGTTTCGGCTGAAAATATGCCGAACCTTCGGCGCGCATCGTTCGGCTGACTTCGGGTGAGTTCGTGGCTCGTGTATTACCCGCTGTTGATTATTGACAAAATTTTGTTTCAAGAAGTTAACAAATTTGTTCTTCTTTATAATTTTTGTTTGGTTTATAGCAGTAACATCAAAAAATAAAAAATAAATTTTCACATAGGTACTTCTATTGTTGTTTTATTATTTCATTTAACACTTTAATGAGAATGTTGTGATTGTAAACGCAATTAAAATTAAAAAATGTACTTAATTAATGAGGTCCTTCCTTTATAATGTAAGTGTTGATTAAAGACAATTTTTTTTTTCAAGAAGTAGTAAAAAGTTTTGTTAATATTTATATTTTTTGTTTGTTCTATAGCAGTAACAAAAAAATTGAAAAAATATGTTTTTCACATAATCAATTATATTTTTTATTTCATTTAACACGTATTAACTGTCTGTATAAGCGTAAAAAATAGAGCAAATTTCAGTAAACAATAGATTTTTAACATGTCTAAGAAAGTTTCGGTTTCGGTTTCGGCCGAAACTGAAACAGATACGTTTTCGATTTCGGTTTCGGTACAAAGTCCTGTTTCGGTCGGACACTATTAAAAACAATGATTAGAAAAAATTCCAAAGTTTTATAATTATTTTTCTAATTGCGGTAGGAAACTTTGGTTTAATAAAGGTATTTATTTTAATAATTTGGTGTTAATTTTTAGATTTTATATAAAGCATTATATTTTTTCTTTCTAACACCGTTTAGATCATATTTCTTTATATGATAGTAACTGAGACACGACAATTTCTGTGAACTGCTCCGAAAAACGAAAAACAAATTACGCTGAGTAGAGTTACTCCATAGTAGAGCTACTCCAAGGTATTTTAATACTTTCTTTATAATCTACCGTTTCAAAGCGTAAAGGACGAATGTGATACAGAGAAATGTCATTAAAGTGCTCTATCTTCGTCTGAGAATTTTGTAATGAAATAGAAATTCGCTTTACACACTCGCAAATTGATTAAATGCATTGCGATAGAAGTCCCAGAGATGGTTTCTGCAAGATAAAGGAGGGGCGAATGCATTCTGTTACCAGTTGGAATGGTACCGTTGTTGGAATAATAATTGCAATTGCAGTTTCTCAATAATGGTAACGGTATAATTCCCTTCCAGTGGGTGGGCTCCATGTGGGTCAAGTGGGTAGTATAATTACTTGTGGCGTTATAGGTAGGCATATGTATATGAAATGGTAAGACCAAACATATCAAATTATTGAAATATCCGAAAAGCGCATAGGAACATCTGAATAGGGATCAATGAATTCTAATTTCATATTTAGGTCCCTTCAATAAATATGCCATGGTATATTTTTTTTAAATTTTTGGCGAATCTATCAAAATACTTTAAACCCAAAAAAAACTTTTTTTTAAATTCAAAACTTCTTAAGCACCATTGTGATTAGAAACTCGATGAAATGAAATATAACGACACTAAAAAGAGACAAACACATACCTCTGTAGGATTTAGTCTGCGAAAGAATGAGATAGTATAATTGGTGTCCTCTGTCTACTTCAGTTTTTATTTACTTTAGTTTGGATGCTGCGCAACATCCCCGCTCTTGTCTACTTTAGTTTTCTGAAGGTTTCACTTGTACCGCGTGTGAATCGCACACTCTAATTGCATCTACCTGCATCGCTTTACAACCCGGTTCTGCCCGTGGGTTTCCACACTATTTTTATGTAACGATAAATAATATAAGTGGAGACAAACCAACAATATGGCGACTGGCGAGATATTTTAATGCTCCATAATTCAGAATTGAAAATACGTAGCTAATATGTGTGTTATAGTTAGAAATTACAGAATAGAAAATGAGATTACGAGTTTCGTGACGCCAAAGATCACAGTTACTAGAGGTTTCTGCCTCATGGTCAAGATGTAACTAGCAGTAGTGAGCTTGCATATTTTTCTTCACCAAAACGTTTAACAATAATTTTGTTTGAATGCCACATTATTTTATATCTTTAACTAACCGTTTTCCTTTCAACCTGATCCTTCATCGAGGGTGTATAAGACATATCCAATAAATTACAGAGTTACAGAGTATTCACAGGTACCTAAAATAGAAGAGTGAGAGAGAACTTCATCTTTGGTGGGAGACGAGGGGGAGGTACCTAAGAGAGAGGGAGTAAAAGTAGGTGTGGGGAAGGGATATATGTTTAAAGTGGGACTATTAGACAAATCTAATTGTTTATTTACAAAGTTGTTGTACTATACCCACAAAGTGTTTGGTACATGTGAAAATTTAATAACGGTTTTAGTTTATCTTAATTCCATAAAGAAACATCATTCTAAATAGAAAAAAAATCCTTTTAAACCTATTTAAAACATAACATGGTGAAGTTTTTCTGCCACACATATTATATTATATTTAGAGCCATTGAAAAACACCCCTGGGGTCATTCTGGCCGGTATGTTCCTCACTATGGCGAATTGGTGTACATTGTACATACTACCCCGTAATAGGTGGATTCATCCCCCAGCTGGGGGCTACAACAATTGAGAGAAGGCTAAAACTGAATACTATATAATGCCACTATATATACTAACCATACAACCTCCATAGAACCCCCATACAGCCTCCATACGCCCTCCATTACGCCCTCCACAGTTCGTCTCCATCGGTCAGAGGCGCACTATTGAATTGAATAGGCTACAAATAGGCTTTTGTTTGCGCCGGGCGAAAGCGGAGTTCCGATCATCTTTTGATCGGGATGAAGTGCTGAGTTGGGGCCGGACTGGAGAGGATTATCTAGATTCTAGGCTTTATCTTGAAAGATTAACAAAAACAGATAATTAATGAATAGTCGAAGAAAAGTCTTCCGACAACAAATTTGTCAGGCTTAAAAAATTTATTTTTTTTGTTATCTGGTCATCTGATAATTTTTTTATTAAAACAGTTTCTTTGTAACTTTTCTAAGAGAAACGAGATTATATATAGGAACCGGCTATTTTGTGTTTGTTTATTTTTATCAATTTGCTTTCGTTATTCTACGATGTTTGAATAACCAAAATAAAGTTTGAATTCATACTTTACGCAATAACTTTATTGCTTAAAGTATGAATTTTTTTTTAATGCTTTATTTTTACCTGATCTCCATTTACTATTTTTTTTGTAAAAATAACAATATGCTGAAACTTCAACGGATAATGCAGCCCAGTAAACATGTAGGGGAGACCTAGGAGAGTTGGGTCATTTTTTTATATTTTAGGCACATATCTCGCTCAAGAAAAATTCTACATTTATGAATTATATGAATTAATGTAGCAGCATTCCTTCCTCTTCCAAAACGATCATCAAAATTAATTAAAGTATTACAGTTTCCGAGAAAATTAACAAAAAGAAAAACTACTTTCTCAGTCACAACTTTCCTATAACCGAGGTAAGTTGTGACACGTACCGAGGTGAGTTGTGACAGCTTTGTATTTAGACTATTTGAGTATTTCGACACTTGCAGTGCCTTTATCAGTCTTTCGTGTATAGTTATTAGGCATTCTGAAACAAAAAAGTAGTCATCCAGCATGCAACATCACACCACAAGTCCAAATATATTTTTGGTCGAAAATTAATTTTTTGAGACAAGCTTTTATTGCGGACTGTACTGAAGATTTGACCTTAATATAATAATGCACGAACACACATACAGACATCGCAAATTAATTTTAAAAAGTGTCGAAATAACTCAGCAGAAAAATGAAGTCAAAAGGAGAGTTGTGACAGGCTGTCACAACTCTCCTAGGTGCTCAAAATTACGACTTGGTCCGAATAATGATTCATTTTTTCTAAATATGATGCAAACACAAAAGATCAACGCAATGCTTTGAGACTTAAATAACCATACAAATTAAGAAAAAATAATACAACAACGCACAAGTAATAAGACATGATATAAATTTAATCAAAATTTTGAAGGAAAACTTACTTTTTGCATTTTTTTGCACGCAGACACTTCTCGTGCGCCGCCGGCGGGTATTGAGTGAAGTAGCACGCCTCTAAAGCGACAAACCAGCGTTACAATATCGCTAACTATTTTAGGTAGAGAGAAATCGTCTTTGTCACACTCTCCTCTGTCACAACTCTCCTAGGTCTCCCCTACATAATATGTTTTAAAATATGTTAATGTAAAATTTATAAAATACGAACATCGTTTGGACTAAGATGCATTTTTTAAATTTTTCATTTCATGTTTTTTTAAATTATTTTACAAGACGTGTGTATAATGTCCTCCACGCCAGGAGTTCACTTGTGTTATGGACGATATTTACAATTATTTAAGAGGAGTTCAAAGGAAATAGAAGGGAGCCAAAGGGACTATAGCATCCCATTTTGGGAAATGTGAATCTGAAAGAAGTGGTGTTGGGAAAGATTTGTGTTCGAGGAAGCCTAGATAACATGGCCATTGAAATCTGGTAACTAAACACGGGTAAAGATATTTCAAGCAATGTTACGTTTCTGTGCGGTCTGTCATTAGGGCGATACTAAGAGTATCTACCATTGATTCTGAGTGTTGACCCCCACTAGAACGATATCGATATTAATATAAATATACTGATACTGATCCAAAATTCACATTTCTAATTTGCATATTTAAAACCTCTAACTACAAATTGGAAATCCACTCCCTTTGATTTGAATTTGTGGTTGAAATTAACAATTTAATGAGTTTTTATTAATTCCCACATACATCAATTTAAATCTTAAGGAGCTAAACGTCACAAAATTTATAAAACAGGAGAGACTTCGGTGGCTGTGTCATGTAGAGAGAATGACCGAGCATCAAGCACCCAAGTCCCTGTTGAACCCAAGACCGATAGGGCGAAGGAGCCTGGGGAGACCAAGATTAAGATGGAGCGACAACGTCCTCAAAGATGTATCTACCTTGGAGCTTCTAAACTGGAGAGAGCTGGCACAAAACCAAGATGAGTGGAAGAAGACTCTTGAGGAGGCCAAGACCCACCAGGGGTTGTAAAATAATAAAAAAATTAAAGTGAAGAATAATTTTATGTATTTACTACCTTTGTATTAATTTTTGTTTGTTTTGGAACTCTCTTGTTATTAGACCTCGGAATTTCGACGGAAAGTTTTGATTTACTGCTTGAAAAGTGCCATACGCATGGCGTCAATCCATCTCTCCCATTGCAGTGCAAGGCGATGGGAGTCCAGTCTAGATTAGGTCTCCCTCAGCATGTATCTCCGGATTCGGCGCACCACTTATATAGATGGGCAAACGACACCACCAAGACTCACTCTTAATACAACAATAAGTAAGCAACCTGCACTTATCAACCGCTCCAAATAAAAGTTAAAAAAACATAGTAAATAACATCTAAAAACAACAAAAAAAGATATATCGGTGCTTACCGTATATCAGTATAGTGAAACATCCGATTTACTTATCGATTTTTTAGTGCAAACAAGTGATAAAAAGAATAATTTAAATAAAGTGACAGTTGTACGCTATTGTCTCAATATTCACCAAAAACACAAATAAAATATTCATCTAATCCGCTAGTACTCGGTTCTAATATATGCCATTAAATCTTCGTGCTTACGCAAACCTGGCGTAGCGTAGTGGGTAAACGCGTCCGACGAATTTCTGCAGTGGCCTGAGATCGAACCCTACTAAATCCAAAACTTTTTTTATTTTTATAAAATCAACACTCGGTATAGTCGGTATCCGAACCTTTTAAATATGAACCGACAGAAGAAAGCCCAAAAGAAAGTGACATCTAGCGACTCCGAGGAAGAAAATACAAATACAAACAAGATGATAAAATGTATTGAAAAAAAATTTGCAGAATTAACAGAACAATTTATGAAATCTTTCAATGAACAAATTAAAGATTTAAAGAAGTCCGTTGAATTCTGCTGTTCAAAAATTGATGAATATGAGGAGAAAAACAAAAACAAAGACAATCTAATTAAACAATTACAAAAAGAAAATAAGGAAATAAAGCAGCAAATTAATAAATTGGATCAAAATTATAAACAAAATAACATAGAATTACAGGGTGTTCCTTACAAAGAAAACGAAAATATTTCAAAAATATTTAGTAACATATTGGAAACAATAAATTGTGATAACGATGCATTGAAATTCACAAATATATACAGAATCAGAAATAAAAATCCTACAAACAAACATCCCCCCATAGTAGTAACACTACAGAATAAGGAAACTAAAGATATAATTATCTCACAAAAGAGAAAATATGGTGTACTACATAGCAAAGACATAAATTTCGTTGGAGACATCAATAACACAATTTACATAAACGAACAACTGACCCAACACAATAAACACTTGCTTTACCTGGCGAAATCATCAAGAACGGGATACAAGTTCATATGGGCTAAAAACGGAAGTGTCATGATGAGGAAAACCGAAACATCTCCAATAATCCAAATAAGAGAGCCAGAAGATATCCCCTCTGAATAAAGGACCATCATACAATCACCTAGCAACTATAAACAAACATCTTTCAACATGTCGGACGAAGATTTTTTACACCAAAACCATATATGTAAAAACACCATGGAACTCAATAGCCTTTTTAAAAATGTAAACTTCTCAATATTAAATTTCAATATAAGAAGTATAAGGAAACACTTTGATGAACTATGTGTCCTCCTTCATAATTTTGATTTTTCTCCTAGCGTAATTGTACTAACTGAAACCCAAATGAAAGATGTAATTCCATATAATTTACCTGATTATACTACAATTTCTGCTGCCTGTAAACATACTGGACATGATGGAGTGACTGTCTTTTGTCATAATACTTTAAAAAATATTGAGGCTGAGTTTATTGATTTTAAGACGGCTAATGTAATAAAATTAACTTTTTGTCAAAATAACTATAAATATCTCATAGTAGCCGTGTACAGATCCCCTTCTTTAAATGATTTTCTATTTGTAGATGAACTAAAAACATTTGTTAGAAATCTTGACAGACATAACTTTACTTTCTCCTTACTAACGGGGGACATCAATATAAATATTAATGATAATACAAAAAATATTAATTGTCAAAACGAATATCTAGATTGTTTATCAATTTATGGATACCTTTCGTATATTAACTCATCAACAAGAGTAACCTTAATAAACTCCGCGTGTTTAGACCACATTTTTGTCAAGACACACAAAGATGTTAATATTATCTCATCAATTCTAGAAACAAACATCACTGATCATTTTCCAACACTATATGGGCATAATTTCAAAAATTCATCTATAAAACAAAATTGTGAAACTCTTGAAAAAATAGACATTAATTATCATACATTAAATTCTTTACTTCATTTAGAAAGTTGGGAAAATGTTCTATCTTTAGTAAATCCACATTCAGCATTAGAAAATTTCTATAAAACTCTACAAGATAATATTCGAAAAAGTGAAAGTAAAATTGTTGTAACAAACAGAAAATATAAAAAAATCAAACCATGGATTACTGTTGGCTTAATTGTCTCAATTAAGCAAAGAGACAAATTATACAGAGAAATGTTAAAATATCAAATAGCTTGCCAAAATAATAATGTCAGAATAATTTCTTTTATGAAAACAAAATATTTAATGTACCGAAACTTACTCAATAGGCTGATTCGAAATTGTAAAAAGAAATACTACTGTGAACAAATTGAAAACGCTAAAAATGATAGTAAAAAAACATGGAATATTATAAATGAAATTATGAACAAAAAAAATATTTCTTCAAGTGTTGTAAATGAGGTTAAAATCAATAACAAATTAATAACTGACAAATCTACCATTGCCGAAAACTTCAATTACTTCTTTACGAATATAGTAGATGAGGTACTTAAATCATCCAGTATGAATGATAATAATACTTTCATAGAGACATCTTCGCAATCAATTGCAGATGATGAATCAATCAACCCTATAGAATATTTTTCACCTATCACAATAAATGAAATTGAAAAATATATAGATAGCCTAAAACCATCTAATTCTAAGGGAACTGATGGATTATCTAGTAATACATTAAAAAAAATTAAAAAACATATTTTAACTCCTCTGAAACATATTTTCAATATGTGCCTTAAAGAGGGTCATTTTCCAAAACAGTTTAAAATCTCCACCATAATACCAATTCATAAATCTGGTGAAGCCCATAAATTAGATAATTATAGACCAATCTCACTTGTTTCAAACCTATCAAAAATATTAGAAAAATGCATTAAAAATAGAATCATAGAACACTTAGAAAAATATAATATTCTATCGCAAAACCAATATGGTTTTCGTAAAGATCTAAGCACTGAAGATGCAATATATGATTTAACAAAAAAATTATACACATCTATCGATAAAAATAAGAAATGTCTTGCTATATTCTTAGATTTAAGAAAAGCTTTCGATACTGTAAATCATAAATTACTAATTAAAAAATAACTCAACTAGGTTTCAAAAAAGACACATTAAAAATACTGACAAACTATCTTACAGACAGAACACAAAAAACAAAAATTGGGAATTTTTATAGTTCAGAAGCACATATAAAAAATGGAGTTCCGCAAGGAACTGTCCTTGGGCCGATTCTATTTTTGATGTATATAAATGATTTATGTAATTTTGTGATCCCAGGAAAAATTATTTCTTACGCCGATGACACGGCAATAGTAGTAAACGGAAATTCTTGGATTGAAACTTTTTCTAAGGCAAACGAATGTATTGCACTTGTTTCAACATGGCTAAAATGTAACAAACTCATTCTAAACTACAGCAAAACATTTTATTTAACTTTTTATAAAAGCATTAAAAACAAACCTCACGATAACCTTAAAATTAGAATCCACAATACGAGTTGCAATCAAGAAACATGTTCACTGTGCAATGAACTTGTCAATGTTGAAAATATTAAATATTTAGGTATATCTATTGATAGATATCTAAATTGGAAATCTCAAATTGATAAAACCACCTCGAAATTAAGATATCTTACTTACACATTTTATAGACTTAAGGAAGTACTCAATCTCGACAAATTAAAAATGATCTACTTTTCCTTGGTTCAATCTTCAATAATCTACGGCATTATAGGATGGGGTGGTGCGCTTGATGCATTTATTAAGCCTTTACAAACCACTCAAAAGCGCATTATTAAAGTTATGTATAATAGAAAAAAAACATTCTCAACAGAGTTATTATTCAAAAAGACAAAAATATTCAATATCCGTAAATTATTTATATTGCAGACTATGAAATATATATATAAAAATAAAAATTGCTTCGTAAAAAATGAAAATAGAATTAGCAAAAGAACTAATAATATGTTTTACTCCCCCCAAACCAATACTAAATTAATGCAAACACATAGCAGCTTTATTGGTCCTCGTACTTTTAATCTTCTACCAAAACACATTCAAATGGCAGATAAAATATCACTTTACGTAAAAGAATTAAAATTATGGTTGAATGATGCAGATGTTGGAACATTTTTTCTATAAATTATTTGAAAACCTTCATGTTTCACTTTTCAATACAATTCTAACTTTATTTACTTTCTTTACTTTAACAAAAAATCAACAAAATTTATGTTTCACTATTTTATTTTATTTTACTATAATGTTTTCACAGATTACTATATTTCTAAACCTTTAGTTTAAAATTTACATTTTTTACATATACTTATTGATGTATATATAGCAATCTTGTTTATATTACCCACACACAGGCTGTGCCTTAGTGGGTTCCCATTACCTACTCTTTTCTATTATATATTTTACTTATTGCTAACTTTTACATTACTTGTACCTTATATTTACTCTTACTGTATTTAGAAATTATGTAAAATTATAATTAGTATTTAGAAATTATGTAAAATTACTTTTGTATGTATGTAGATACAATGGGAAAAAATAAAGAAAGAAAAAAAAAAAAGACATAGGTAAACCTCACCCCATAAACCCGGGCACCCCTACTAAGTCACCAGTTTTTGTTATCAATAAATGGTTCTTTATGTTTTATGTTATCGAAATCGCGAAATGAAATTTTAAGGTTATTTGTTAATAGCTAGTTTAGGAAAATATATCAACTTTTCGTAATTTTCAACAGTTTCTACCACATCGGTACATTTTATTTACTGTTAACTTTATAAAAATTAGAAGAAAATTTCTTTGAAGAATTGATCCGAGAAGCTATCGTTAAAAAACAAACTAGCAGAAATTCTACTCCCCTGCGTCACCAAAAGCGTTGGGAGAGAGCTGAACTATTGGGGGTGGTAGTTGGTTGGGCGGGTGAAAGGAAAGCAAAGGGGTGGGGGTAGCTGCGGAACGAGTAGTCATAATGAGAATTGTACCGAGGAGGTATAATTTGCGGGCTTTCCATTTGTGAATGGGCTTGGCGGGCGGGTGTCCCATTTAATGCTGTTCGTTTGTGTGTCAAGTGCCCTGCACTCTAATTCAATTGATTTCATACCTTTAAACGGATGGGACAGTAAACGTTGACTAAATTGAATGATTCAATTAGGACGTAAAGGTTTATTCTTTTTATTATACAGTTTTTACATCGTATTTTAATCATTATGTTTTATATTTCTGCCCTTTTTTATTTTAGTTTATCTTTTGTTATTTCGAATTATTATTAGCATGTCTTGCGTACTGCGGGCAGTATAGGCATTGCATACTGCGGGCATATAACTTGAACAATACAAGAACACACTCAACGCCTTTTTTTTCTCTTTTCCTCTCAATTATTTGTATGTCTCTAATTTGTTTCTTTCATATTTTTATATTTTTCTTATCTCTTTTCTTTTCATTTTTCTTTTATTCTATTTAAATTAAAATATTTTTATCTTTTTCGAAGTTTGAATATTAAGATATCACAATTAGTTTAAATTCTTGCTACCTCGGAACAAGCTCAGCCTAGTGAGGTGGTACACCAAAAACATAAAATGTACATTGTATTTTGTATATATTGTAATATTTTGGTTAATAAATAAATAAAAATTAAAAATGTCCACACAGAGAAAAACAAATCTTAAAATATGCATTCTGTGAACATTTTAAAGTAAATTGTTAACATCTCTACACTCTTTACAAAGTTAATCTTATAATTTTTTCATGTGTAAATTTTCCAAAACAAAAAATATAATAAAGCCCTTTTGGCGTATAGAAGAGTTATAAATTACGAGAATCCTAAAATATAAAATAATAGATTTTTGATAAATTTTAGAAAAGACAAATAAATATCATTTTCAAACATTGAAATAAAGCTGGCGCACAAAACAGAAAAAAAGTCAAGCATTTGATAATTTTATGTAAATAATAATAGGGGTTGAACGCGGTTGTGGCAATTTTTTCCAAAGAAGCGAAGCTAGCAGTCCATAATGGCATGCTGGTGCCTACACTGATGTACGGCACTGAAAACTTGACACTATTAAGGGAACCAAATACTTGAGTCGGTCCAAGTTAAGAGTCAGAATAAGAAAAAGATATCTATGAATATGAATGAAGCAAGTTGTGTGTGGCAAGATTGAGTTGTTGTGGTGGTCTGTCTTCTCTGCCTGCCCTTGCAGGGAAATGGCTTGGATATTAGTTAGTTAAGCAATATGAAAAAAATCGACAAAGAATAATAACTTAGGCCCAATTGTTTCAAAGAAACTCTAATGTAACATTGTCATCAAATGACAATTAAACCCTATTCTGTTTTTTTTTGCTTTTGAAATGACTCTGTTAAACGCCGATTCCAGGTGCGTTTCAGCTTGCTATCAAAGTGAAACAAAAACTGAAAGCATAATAACACGACAGTTGTCCTCTTCTACTGAACACAATTTGTTCTAAAAATGGAATGGACTTAAAATCGGCATTTAACGGGAACCTTTCAATGGCAAAAAAAAATTATTTCACTTTCTGATTTTATAATCAGAATGAAACTTCGATTTGAAATCAGAAGATCTTCATTTTAATTTTTTAAGTATATTTAATTACATTGTCATTAGAAATAGACCACAGAGTTCCATTAATGATATTAAATACAACCGAAGAATTATATTTATTGTGTGAGCTTATAAAAAAACTACCATTCATGTCATAAAAACGTTTGTAAAAGCGTCACGTTTTTGTTTGAATTTCGCATTTAACGGGTATTATTTGTTTTTGTGCGTTAGGGATTATCCCCACTTTGAAATATTAATTGCCCTCTAGACATATAAAATATAACCTCCATAAAACGTATGCAATGTATATCATTTTCAACCATTAACAAAACCTCCCACATATTACGTGGGACGGGATCAAAGCGTGTTTTTTTTAAGTTAGTCCAATGAAGATACATATACAGATAGAAATGTGCTGTGCACTATGGCGTGCTCAAAGTAAGCTAAATTTTTTCTTACATCTGGTGAAAACGATCAAACTTATTAAAAAATCAAAATTTTATCGAAAAATACAAGAGTCATAACTGATTCCGTGATATCATGACATCGATAACCTGAGAGACTAAAGGTAGTAAAAAGTAAATGATAAAAAGTAGCATCTGGCTATTCAGATCTGGCCACCACATACGACTAAAGCCAATTCAAGCATTGTCTCGATTTTGAACTGCAGTCTTTCGGCAAGGCGATACTGACAGTTTGCACTACTGCCGCAATCAATTTAAAACCAGACATTTTTAAAAATAAAAAAATTTCCGCTCATAGGGATTTAAACCCACAATCTTTTGATTCGTAATCGAACATTATTATTACCGTATCGTCTGCGTGGTTGAATTTCAGAATCTAGCTACGAGTGCATGTCGGACGTCACGATACGCGCCGTGCCACAAATAACAGCTGTGTTCGTAGAATTTCACACAAAGCTTCTGTTATAATTCGGATTCGAATTCAAGAATTCGACACAAAATATCGCTATTTCCGTCAGCAGACCGGACGGGGACGTCTTCCCCCTTAGGTATAACTGCTACGGATTTGTGAATTTATGGTATTTTTCCGGATATAAAATGAATGACGGTAATACACGTTGTATCAAGTGGCTATATATTACATGTGACGTCATTGATCTGTCTCTGTTACTTTGTCGTGGCGACTAGCTACAGTCGATCCGAGGAACGGGCTGTTTTTGGAATCAGTTCGTATTAGATCTATAAAATGGTCACCTAACTGGGCGAAGCCGAACCTGCGGAGCGTGTTTTTAACAGCTATAGTCGAACAGATACCAAATGCACTCCCAAAATTAAGATTAACGTACAGTCAAAACTCCGAAAAACCCAAACTCGAAAGACACTCCACCATTATATTATGAATATTTATATTTTAAATATTTATAATATAATGGTGGAGTGTCTTTCGAGTTCGGGTTTTTCGGAGTTTTGACTGTACGTTGATCCCCGTGTGAAATGGGGTGGAGTGTCTTTCGAGTTCGGGTTTTTCGGAGTTTTGACTGTACGTTAATCCCCGTGTGAAATGTGGTGTAGTGTCTTTCGAGTTCGGGTTTTTCGGAGTTTTGACTGTACGTTAATCTCCGTGTGAAATGTGGTGGAGTGTCTTTCGAGTTCGGGTTTTTCGGAGTTTTGACTGTACGTTAATCCCCGTGTGAAATGTGGTGGAGTGTCTTTCGAGTTCGGGTTTTTCGGAGTTTTGACTGTACGTTAATCCCCGTGTGAAATGTGGTGGAGTGTCTTTCGAGTTCGGGTTTTTCGGAGTTTTGACTGTACGTTAATCCCCATGTGAAATTTTGGGAGTGCATTTGGTATCTGTTCGACTATAATATGTAATAAGTGATCTTAACTGATTGACCACAGAGGTCGTTAATCAATTTTGAAGGCATAAGTATTATTTTTATAGGTCTGTCTGAGAAGTAACAGTCCGCTTCCTTTCAAATCGGTTTTATTCACAATTATATGTTCTCTGAGTCCCTTCACAATAAACTATTTTAATATACTTTTATTCTACGTAGTTCAAAAAATTAACATAGTCGCTATTTTCAATAGTATAAGCGTTTTAAAATGATGTCAGTTTTAAAAATGAAACAAAAAAATGTGCTTCCTGGAAGTGTTCCTTAGAAAAATGTTTTCACTGAAATCAATTGTTGACTGAACATTATGAATTCTTGGTTTAATACAATCATTGGGCGTTTCAATTGTCTGTAAATTTATTTATCACATTTCCGTTCCATTTTATCTACTCTTATTGAATTGTAACAAAGTACAAAAATATATCGGTAAACAATTTACCGGTGTTCAAAAATCTGCTCTACCTACTACGAAAAAAATGGTGTGACTAAATATTAGAGAAATACTCCTTTATCACATGGGTCAACTGTATTGGTTTCCGGGGATCATTTTGATGTAAATTCAATAACTTAGTTCAGGAGGGTTCAAATTTAAACTTTATTGTATTTAAATTGATTGCACTTTGGTGAGTCAACTGGACATTTTCTTTTTCAATTACAAAATTGTTTCTAGATTTTTTTCCTCAGTGGTACTTATTACTTTAGAATTTAGTATTATCATAATTAACAATGATAATATTGATATTATTTGTGGCGTCAACATGCACTCGAAACTGGGTTCTGAAGTTTAACCACGCAGACGCTGGGGTAATAATAACGTTCGATAATTAAGTATAAAGGGATTTGAGTACCTACTTTTAAATCTTATGATTTAAGAAAAAAAATGGTTTTGATTTATTAAAGAAGTTAAAATTATTAATCTACTTTTTGGCGCGAAGTCTACGTGAAGTTGAGTGATTGATGCAATGACGTTATATAAATAGACTCGCCATAATCTCACATACTCACAATATAATGTGGAAAACAAGCAACACTCTTTTGTTTTCAGCGGTTTTCAGTATAATTTCTAAATTCAAAACTTTATTCCTGTATGATAAAGATAGACAATCAAAGAATGTACGTGTGTGAATGTCATAGATATATGGTAGGGCAGCTTATTAATTTCTTCGCCGAATACTGCTTTCACATCAGGGTGTGACCTATGGGTGTGACTGAGATAACAAGATACTCTCACTAGGTTACACAATGGACAGGGATGAGTAAAGAATACAATCACGTATTATTATAAAATTAATTGTAATAATTGATAATAATAAGTAATTTGCGTGTACTTACAAATGAAGTGTTATTCCTACGCCTTTACGACTATTTGCCATGTAATTGAAGCATTTTCTCATCACACAGGAGGGCATTTTGGCGCTTTGCAATGCAATTTACTTACTGGTAAGACACGACCTCACTCGACGCGTAGCAGTTTAGTACTAAAGTACTAGAAATAGAGACAGCTACAATCGTCTTGTGTTTGGCTTCCCACTTTGAGATTTCTACCCCGCGTCCAGTATTAATGTCATTGGATTGATGTAGTTCATTTATTTTATTGGTCCTTGTTATATGAAATATATGAAAATAAGTACCTAATTATTTAGAGAACCAGTGTGGGTTCCACTTGTCTAAGCACATCTTTGAAAACAAACATGTTGCTTTTGTGTTTTTATGAAGGTGAACACGAACATAGGGATAATGCTTTGTTTGAGGTTTTCAACTACCCACGTACGGTAAATGACATGCTTTTAAGATGATTATAATATGATTGTTCAAAAAATATTAGTCACGCCTGTTACCTTACATAATAGAAAAACAAAATACTTTCATATTCTTTAAAGTGTAGAAAATGTGAATTCTTCTTTTTGTGATATTTTGAACACATTACGGTGTTTTGTGTAGTAGATTGACGGCCATCATGATTGGGTGGTTACGATCACTAGCTGCGAATTCGAAGGCCACGAGCTTAAATCCCGGCAAGCGCAAGTGAATGTGGTTTGAAAAAACCTTTTTTTTTAAATATGTGTCCAACTTGGACGTAATTATAAGATTTTGACTTATGTACCTACAAATACGCATTTGCCTGCATAATTTAAAAACTAAATTATTCGTCTTTGGTCTAGGTTTAACGCGCCAGCGAAATACCAAAAAAAATATATGTGCCATGGCACCCGTCGGCGTCAGTCAAGGTTCAGATGACATTTCCATACATTATTTAGGACTGGTATTCCCCACGGCGAGCGTCAGATAACTGGTTTTCCGCGTTTTTGCCACGACCTGGTTCGTGACTAGGCCGCGCGCTTTTTCAAATACGATGGAAACTCAAACATGGGGAATGGTATTTTGCGGGAAATAATGCCTTAATACAATTTTTTTACAGACACAAAATACAGCACAGACTTGGTAATAAGTAGTATCCGACCGAAACAGGACTTTCTACCGAAACCGAATCTTCGGTATCTGTCTCAGTTTCGGCCGAAACGGACACCGAAACTATTTTAGACTTGTTAAAAATCTATTGTTCACTGAAGTTTGGTTTAATTTTTACACTTTTACAGACAGTTAACACGTGTTATATGAAATAAAATAAAAATTATAATTGAAGTACGTGAAACAAAAAATATTACTGCTATAAAACAAACAAAAATTATAAAAAATTACAAAACATGTTAACTACTTCTTGGACCAAAAATTTGCTAATAATCAACACTAAAATTATAAAGGAAGGAACTCACTTATTGAGTATTTTAATTTTAATTGCGTTTACAATCACAACATTCTTATTACACGGCAAACTCAGCTGATGATGGCGGGTGACACACGAGTCACGAACTCATCCGAAGTCAGCCGAACGACGTGAGATAATTCACGGTTCGGCTGATTTTCTGCCGAAACCGAAACATTCCAAAACCGAACCTTTGGTCAGTTATTAGTAATAAGTTTAGTGCAATCGATTTTTCCGCCACCAATCAGAGTCCAAACTAAAATTCAGTAGATTAAAATGTTTGAGAGAGCTGAGAGTTCCTTCGTCAGGACTATGGACACTGATAAGTGGTATTTATTATTATATTTATTTGTTTTAATTAGGAAAATAATTATTTTCATACCAGTAGGTAAGTAATTGAAAAATGCGTATTCGAAAGCCATTTTTGTAGAAATTACCAACGAAATAATATATAACCGGGAAAAAAGATTGTGAATTTAAACCGATTTTTTTGGTGTTATCTTAAGGATGCATCCTTCGAGGCACCCCAATAGATCTTCCACTAATCGAAAGATTAAAAGGAATAAGGAATTACAGCCCTTTCTCGCGGTGATCGCCACCGACGCCTTCCCGTCACGTTCCCGTGAAACAGATCATCCCAAAAGCCGGGCTTTCAGACAAAAAATCCATCGGAAGGGATCAAACGGGTGAATGAAGGCCGTAGATGGCGGAAAATTATTTCACATCATCAAAGGTTGTTTTATGGGCAAAACAAATAAAACATACCTAGCAGACATTTTGTCAATATATAAAAGCTTTACGAACTCTCATACTGCGCAAATACTGTTGTACACTGTCATGTGCACCATTAACATGAACCAGTGAAATTGTGTTATATTTTTTTATTTCATTATTTTAATATTATATTTGTTAAATGACGTATTGCCCATCTCACTAGGTGTGAAATGCCTGTGTTGAGATGGCAATTTACAGAGTGGTTGTTAGCTAGGTTTTTGTTTACATAAAATTATGAAAATGACAGTTAAAAATGAAGACATTATTTTTTCAAATTATACAATCCGAGTATGAATGTAGAAGATTAAGAAAAAATAAGAATAATTTTGAAGCAATTAAATTTCAATTTGTTGCTGAGAAAAAAGGCAAGTGAAACTTAGTCAAACATACTTAAATTTATACACACAGTAAGCATAAATAATAATTATTATTTAAAAAAATTTAAAACTATAATTGAAGTACATGAAACAAAAAATATTACTGCTATAAAAAAAAAAAAAATTATAAAAAATTACAAAACATGTTAACTACTTCTTGGACCAAAAATTTGCCAATAATCAAAACTTACATTAAAAGGAAGGAACTCATTTATTTAGTATTTTAATTTTAATTATTCTTCTTATTAATTAAAATTATTCTTATTTTTTCTTAATCTTCTACATTCATACTCGGATTGTATAATTTGAAAAAATAATGTCTTCATTTTTAACTGTCATTTTCATAATTTTATGTAAACAAAAACCTAGCTAACAACCACTCTGTAAATTGCCATCTCAACACAGGCATTTCACACCTAGTGAGATGGGCAATACGTCATTTAACAAATATAATATTAAAATAATGAAATAAAAAAATATAACACAATTTCACTGGTTCATGTTAATGGTGCACATGACAGTGTACAACAGTATTTGCGCAGTATGAGAGTTCGTAAAGCTTTTATATATTGACAAAATGTCTGCTAGGTATGTTTTATTTGTTTTGCCCATAAAACAACCTTTGATGATGTGAAATAATTTTCCGCCATCTACGGCCTTCATTCACCCGTTTGATCCCTTCCGATGGATTTTTTGTCTGAAAGCCCGGCTTTTGGGATGATCTGTTTCACGGGAACGTGACGGGAAGGCGTCGGTGGCGATCACCGCGAGAAAGGGCTGTAATTCCTTATTCCTTTTAATCTTTCGATTAGTGGAAGATCTATTGGGGTGCCTCGAAGGATGCATCCTTAAGATAACACCAAAAAAATCGGTTTAAATTCACAATCTTTTTTCCCGGTTATATATTATTTCGTTGGTAATTTCTACAAAAATGGCTTTCGAATACGCATTTTTCAATTACTTACCTACTGGTATGAAAATAATTATTTTCCTAATTAAAACAAATAAATATAATAATAAATACCACTTATCAGTGTCCATAGTCCTGACGAAGGAACTCTCAGCTCTCTCAAACATTTTAATCTACTGAATTTTAGTTTGGACTCTGATTGGTGGCGGAAAAATCGATTGCACTAAACTTATTACTAATAACTGACCAAAGGTTCGGTTTTGGAATGTTTCGGTTTCGGCAGAAAATCAGCCGAACCGTGAATTATCTCACGTCGTTCGGCTGACTTCGGATGAGTTCGTGACTCGTGTGTCACCCGCCATCATCAGCTGAGTTTGCCGTGTAATAAGAATGTTGTGATTGTAAACGCAATTAAAATTAAAATACTCAATAAGTGAGTTCCTTCCTTTATAATTTTAGTGTTGATTATTAGCAAATTTTTGGTCCAAGAAGTAGTTAACATGTTTTGTAATTTTTTATAATTTTTGTTTGTTTTATAGCAGTAATATTTTTTGTTTCACGTACTTCAATTATAATTTTTATTTTATTTCATATAACACGTGTTAACTGTCTGTAAAAGTGTAAAAATTAAACCAAACTTCAGTGAACAATAGATTTTTAACAAGTCTAAAATAGTTTCGGTGTCCGTTTCGGCCGAAACTGAGACAGATACCGAAGATTCGGTTTCGGTAGAAAGTCCTGTTTCGGTCGGATACTACTTATTACCAAGTCTGTGCTGTATTTTGTGTCTGTAAAAAAATTGTATTAAGGCATTATTTCCCGCAAAATACCATTCCCCATGTTTGAGTTTCCATCGTATTTGAAAAAGCGCGCGGCCTAGTCACGAACCAGGTCGTGGCAAAAACGCGGAAAACCAGTTATCTGACGCTCGCCGTGGGGAATACCAGTCCTAAATAATGTATGGAAATGTCATCTGAACCTTGACTGACGCCGACGGGTGCCATGGCACATATATTTTTTTTGGTATTTCGCTGGCGCGTTAAACCTAGACCAAAGACGAATAATTTAGTTTTTAAATTATGCAGGCAAATGCGTATTTGTAGGTACATAAGTCAAAATCTTATAATTACGTCCAAGTTGGACACATATTTAAAAAAAAAGGTTTTTTCAAACCACATTCACTTGCGCTTGCCGGGATTTAAGCTCGTGGCCTTCGAATTCGCAGCTAGTGATCGTAACCACCCAATCATGATGGCCGTCAATCTACTACACAAAACACCGTAATGTGTTCAAAATATCACAAAAAGAAGAATTCACATTTTCTACACTTTAAAGAATATGAAAGTATTTTGTTTTTCTATTATGTAAGGTAACAGGCGTGACTAATATTTTTTGAACAATCATATTATAATCATCTTAAAAGCATGTCATTTACCGTACGTGGGTAGTTGAAAACCTCAAACAAAGCATTATCCCTATGTTCGTGTTCACCTTCATAAAAACACAAAAGCAACATGTTTGTTTTCAAAGATGTGCTTAGACAAGTGGAACCCACACTGGTTCTCTAAATAATTAGGTACTTATTTTCATATATTTCATATAACAAGGACCAATAAAATAAATGAACTACATCAATCCAATGACATTAATACTGGACGCGGGGTAGAAATCTCAAAGTGGGAAGCCAAACACAAGACGATTGTAGCTGTCTCTATTTCTAGTACTTTAGTACTAAACTGCTACGCGTCGAGTGAGGTCGTGTCTTACCAGTAAGTAAATTGCATTGCAAAGCGCCAAAATGCCCTCCTGTGTGATGAGAAAATGCTTCAATTACATGGCAAATAGTCGTAAAGGCGTAGGAATAACACTTCATTTGTAAGTACACGCAAATTACTTATTATTATCAATTATTACAATTAATTTTATAATAATACGTGATTGTATTCTTTACTCATCCCTGTCCATTGTGTAACCTAGTGAGAGTATCTTGTTATCTCAGTCACACCCATAGGTCACACCCTGATGTGAAAGCAGTATTCGGCGAAGAAATTAATAAGCTGCCCTACCATATATCTATGACATTCACACACGTACATTCTTTGATTGTCTATCTTTATCATACAGGAATAAAGTTTTGAATTTAGAAATTATACTGAAAACCGCTGAAAACAAAAGAGTGTTGCTTGTTTTCCACATTATATTGTGAGTATGTGAGATTATGGCGAGTCTATTTATATAACGTCATTGCATCAATCACTCAACTTCACGTAGACTTCGCGCCAAAAAGTAGATTAATAATTTTAACTTCTTTAATAAATCAAAACCATTTTTTTTCTTAAATCATAAGATTTAAAAGTAGGTACTCAAATCCCTTTATACTTAATTATCGAACGTTATTATTACCCCAGCGTCTGCGTGGTTAAACTTCAGAACCCAGTTTCGAGTGCATGTTGACGCCACGCCGTACGCGTTGCGCCACAAATAATATCAATATTATCATTGTTAATTATGATAATACTAAATTCTAAAGTAATAAGTACCACTGAGGAAAAAAATCTAGAAACAATTTTGTAATTGAAAAAGAAAATGTCCAGTTGACTCACCAAAGTGCAATCAATTTAAATACAATAAAGTTTAAATTTGAACCCTCCTGAACTAAGTTATTGAATTTACATCAAAATGATCCCCGGAAACCAATACAGTTGACCCATGTGATAAAGGAGTATTTCTCTAATATTTAGTCACACCATTTTTTTCGTAGTAGGTAGAGCAGATTTTTGAACACCGGTAAATTGTTTACCGATATATTTTTGTACTTTGTTACAATTCAATAAGAGTAGATAAAATGGAACGGAAATGTGATAAATAAATTTACAGACAATTGAAACGCCCAATGATTGTATTAAACCAAGAATTCATAATGTTCAGTCAACAATTGATTTCAGTGAAAACATTTTTCTAAGGAACACTTCCAGGAAGCACATTTTTTTGTTTCATTTTTAAAACTGACATCATTTTAAAACGCTTATACTATTGAAAATAGCGACTATGTTAATTTTTTGAACTACGTAGAATAAAAGTATATTAAAATAGTTTATTGTGAAGGGACTCAGAGAACATATAATTGTGAATAAAACCGATTTGAAAGGAAGCGGACTGTTACTTCTCAGACAGACCTATAAAAATAATACTTATGCCTTCAAAATTGATTAACGACCTCTGTGGTCAATCAGTTAAGATCACTTATTACATATTATAGTCGAACAGATACCAAATGCACTCCCAAAATTTCACATGGGGATTAACGTACAGTCAAAACTCCGAAAAACCCGAACTCGAAAGACACTCCACCACATTTCACACGGGGATTAACGTACAGTCAAAACTCCGAAAAACCCGAACTCGAAAGACACTCCACCACATTTCACACGGGGATTAACGTACAGTCAAAACTCCGAAAAACCCGAACTCGAAAGACACTCCACCACATTTCACACGGAGATTAACGTACAGTCAAAACTCCGAAAAACCCGAACTCGAAAGACACTACACCACATTTCACACGGGGATTAACGTACAGTCAAAACTCCGAAAAACCCGAACTCGAAAGACACTCCACCCCATTTCACACGGGGATCAACGTACAGTCAAAACTCCGAAAAACCCGAACTCGAAAGACACTCCACCATTATATTATAAATATTTATATTTTAAATATTTATAATATAATGGTGGAGTGTCTTTCGAGTTTGGGTTTTTCGGAGTTTTGACTGTACGTTAATCTTAATTTTGGGAGTGCATTTGGTATCTGTTCGACTATAGCTGTTAAAAACACGCTCCGCAGGTTCGGCTTCGCCCAGTTAGGTGACCATTTTATAGATCTAATACGAACTGATTCCAAAAACAGCCCGTTCCTCGGATCGACTGTAGCTAGTCGCCACGACAAAGTAACAGAGACAGATCAATGACGTCACATGTAATATATAGCCACTTGATACAACGTGTATTACCGTCATTCATTTTATATCCGGAAAAATACCATAAATTCACAAATCCGTAGCAGTTATACCTAAGGGGGAAGACGTCCCCGTCCGGTCTGCTGACGGAAATAGCGATATTTTGTGTCGAATTCTTGAATTCGAATCCGAATTATAACAGAAGCTTTGTGTGAAATTCTACGAACACAGCTGTTATTTGTGGCACGGCGCGTATCGTGACGTCCGACATGCACTCGTAGCTAGATTCTGAAATTCAACCACGCAGACGATACGGTAATAATAATGTTCGATTACGAATCAAAAGATTGTGGGTTTAAATCCCTATGAGCGGAAATTTTTTTATTTTTAAAAATGTCTGGTTTTAAATTGATTGCGGCAGTAGTGCAAACTGTCAGTATCGCCTTGCCGAAAGACTGCAGTTCAAAATCGAGACAATGCTTGAATTGGCTTTAGTCGTATGTGGTGGCCAGATCTGAATAGCCAGATGCTACTTTTTATCATTTACTTTTTACTACCTTTAGTCTCTCAGGTTATCGATGTCATGATATCACGGAATCAGTTATGACTCTTGTATTTTTCGATAAAATTTTGATTTTTTAATAAGTTTGATCGTTTTCACCAGATGTAAGAAAAAATTTAGCTTACTTTGAGCACGCCATAGTGCACAGCACATTTCTATCTGTATATGTATCTTCATTGGACTAACTTAAAAAAAACACGCTTTGATCCCGTCCCACGTAATATGTGGGAGGTTTTGTTAATGGTTGAAAATGATATACATTGCATACGTTTTATGGAGGTTATATTTTATATGTCTAGAGGGCAATTAATATTTCAAAGTGGGGATAATCCCTAACGCACAAAAACAAATAATACCCGTTAAATGCGAAATTCAAACAAAAACGTGACGCTTTTACAAACGTTTTTATGACATGAATGGTAGTTTTTTTATAAGCTCACACAATAAATATAATTCTTCGGTTGTATTTAATATCATTAATGGAACTCTGTGGTCTATTTCTAATGACAATGTAATTAAATATACTTAAAAAATTAAAATGAAGATCTTCTGATTTCAAATCGAAGTTTCATTCTGATTATAAAATCAGAAAGTGAAATAATTTTTTTTTGCCATTGAAAGGTTCCCGTTAAATGCCGATTTTAAGTCCATTCCATTTTTAGAACAAATTGTGTTCAGTAGAAGAGGACAACTGTCGTGTTATTATGCTTTCAGTTTTTGTTTCACTTTGATAGCAAGCTGAAACGCACCTGGAATCGGCGTTTAACAGAGTCATTTCAAAAGCAAAAAAAAACAGAATAGGGTTTAATTGTCATTTGATGACAATGTTACATTAGAGTTTCTTTGAAACAATTGGGCCTAAGTTATTATTCTTTGTCGATTTTTTTCATATTGCTTAACTAACTAATATCCAAGCCATTTCCCTGCAAGGGCAGGCAGAGAAGACAGACCACCACAACAACTCAATCTTGCCACACACAACTTGCTTCATTCATATTCATAGATATCTTTTTCTTATTCTGACTCTTAACTTGGACCGACTCAAGTATTTGGTTCCCTTAATAGTGTCAAGTTTTCAGTGCCGTACATCAGTGTAGGCACCAGCATGCCATTATGGACTGCTAGCTTCGCTTCTTTGGAAAAAATTGCCACAACCGCGTTCAACCCCTATTATTATTTACATAAAATTATCAAATGCTTGACTTTTTTTCTGTTTTGTGCGCCAGCTTTATTTCAATGTTTGAAAATGATATTTATTTGTCTTTTCTAAAATTTATCAAAAATCTATTATTTTATATTTTAGGATTCTCGTAATTTATAACTCTTCTATACGCCAAAGGGGCTTTATTATATTTTTTGTTTTGGAAAATTTACACATGAAAAAATTATAAGATTAACTTTGTAAAGAGTGTAGAGATGTTAACAATTTACTTTAAAATGTTCACAGAATGCATATTTTAAGATTTGTTTTTCTCTGTGTGGACATTTTTAATTTTTATTTATTTATTAACCAAAATATTACAATATATACAAAATACAATGTACATTTTATGTTTTTGGTGTACCACCTCACTAGGCTGAGCTTGTTCCGAGGTAGCAAGAATTTAAACTAATTGTGATATCTTAATATTCAAACTTCGAAAAAGATAAAAATATTTTAATTTAAATAGAATAAAAGAAAAATGAAAAGAAAAGAGATAAGAAAAATATAAAAATATGAAAGAAACAAATTAGAGACATACAAATAATTGAGAGGAAAAGAGAAAAAAAAGGCGTTGAGTGTGTTCTTGTATTGTTCAAGTTATATGCCCGCAGTATGCAATGCCTATACTGCCCGCAGTACGCAAGACATGCTAATAATAATTCGAAATAACAAAAGATAAACTAAAATAAAAAAGGGCAGAAATATAAAACATAATGATTAAAATACGATGTAAAAACTGTATAATAAAAAGAATAAACCTTTACGTCCTAATTGAATCATTCAATTTAGTCAACGTTTACTGTCCCATCCGTTTAAAGGTATGAAATCAATTGAATTAGAGTGCAGGGCACTTGACACACAAACGAACAGCATTAAATGGGACACCCGCCCGCCAAGCCCATTCACAAATGGAAAGCCCGCAAATTATACCTCCTCGGTACAATTCTCATTATGACTACTCGTTCCGCAGCTACCCCCACCCCTTTGCTTTCCTTTCACCCGCCCAACCAACTACCACCCCCAATAGTTCAGCTCTCTCCCAACGCTTTTGGTGACGCAGGGGAGTAGAATTTCTGCTAGTTTGTTTTTTAACGATAGCTTCTCGGATCAATTCTTCAAAGAAATTTTCTTCTAATTTTTATAAAGTTAACAGTAAATAAAATGTACCGATGTGGTAGAAACTGTTGAAAATTACGAAAAGTTGATATATTTTCCTAAACTAGCTGAGAAAAAAGGCAAGTGAAACTTAGTCAAACATACTTAAATTTATACACACAGTAAGCATAAATAATAATTATTATTTAAAAAAATTTAAAACTATAATTGAAATACATGAAACAAAAAATATTACTGCTATAAAAAAAAAAAAAATTATAAAAAATTACAAAACATGTTAACTACTTCTTGGACCAAAAATTTGCCAATAATCAAAACTTACATTAAAAGGAAGGAACTCATTTATTTAGTATTTTAATTTTAATTGCGTTTACAATCACAACATTCTTATTACACGGCAAACTCAGCTGATGTTGGCGGGTGACACATTAGTCACGAACTCATCCGAAGTCAGCCGAACGACGTGAGATAATTCACGGTTCGGATGATTTTCTGCCGAAACCAAAACTTTGCGAAACCGAACCTTTGGTCAGTCATTAGTAGACATGGGATTATATGCATTTGCATATGCAAATGCATACAACTCTCTAATTACGGCGTTAATGCATATTTTAGCCTTTTTTTCCCAATCATGCATATTTAGCATTTGAAGACGCATCCATTAAACAGAATATCGCCCTCATCTCAACACATTTCCACAAGTTACCAGATGCCGTAGAAAAATTGGAAACAAAAAACCTTTCTCTATTTAAATCAATAGAAATACTGGAAACAATGATTGAACTCGCCAACGCCCTTCCCAATTCAATATCAGAAAAGATTCGTGAAAAGTTAGACGCTATTTTGTTTAAAAATCCGAGTTTTGAAGACATGAAGAACTTTAATGCCTACATCAACGGCACAGGTCATACATACCCTGCCTCAACAGGTATCTCCAGAAATGACGCCAAATTTTTTAAATTTTGTCGGATGACGTCAGTTGATGTAGAGAAGTCGTTTTCGGCTTTTTGGGTGACAAACATCAAAAAATTTTGCCCGAAAATTTGGAAAAATACTTAATTATATATTGTCACAAAAACAATGCATAATTTTCAGAATATTTCGCTGTTTTTGTATCGTCTTTAATAAAAATATACAAAAATAAAAATGGTATTTTAATTTTGCTATGTGCATATTTTAGGCATATCAAGAGTTTTTAGTGCATATTTCGGCCTTTTTAAGTGCATATTGGCATGCATATTTTGGCACTTTGTTAGTGCATATAATTCGATGTCTAGTTATTAGTAATAAGTTTAGTTCAATCGATTTTTTTCGCCACCAATCAGAGTCCAAACTAAAATTCAGTAGATTAAAATGTTTGAGAGAGCTGAGAGTTCCTTCGTCAGGAGTATGGACACTGATAAGTAGTGTTTATTATTAATTTATATGTTTTAATTGGGAAAATAATTATTTACATACCAGTAGGTAAGTAATAGAAAAATTCGTATTCGAAAGCCATTTTTGTAGAAATTACCAAAGAAAATATATAACCGGGAAAAAAGATTGTGAATTTAAACCGATTTTTTTTTGGTGTTATCTTTAGGACGTATCCTAAATAATAATAATTATTATTTATTTCACATAAAATTATACAATAAAACATATGTGGAAACTTTGTCTAGCCAACTAGGAATGGATCCTGTTTTAGGCCAGTCAAATTGACAAATTTAAAATTCATATCATAATTTCATATTACATTGTTTACTTACATAACATGTTATTTATAGAAGGAAAAAGTGTTAATTATGTATTCCTCGTAGAAGCTTGAGTTAAAAATATAATTTTGTACTTATAAAAAAATTGTAAATATTTTATGAAATACTCCTGATGGATATGTCTTAGTAGGTTCCATAACAACACAAAAAAGTGGCATTTCAACATCTATTTGAAAAGTCATTGAAAATTATGATTAAAAAAAAAATAACCCATAAACTAACCTAACGTAACCTATTTAACCAAGTTTTTTCCTCACTTTTAACGACTTTTCTTAGGAGTGATAAATACCCAATGAATGCACATTGTTGATTTATATATTCGATGAAGAATTATTTTTAATGTCCTGCCAAAGTTAGGTTCCTGTTAGGTCCCCTCCACAAGGCTTTACTTAACTGTGTTCATTTACTATACTTATACATTAACAGTAACAAATGCAGTAGTGCTATATTTCGATGAAAATTTAAGAGTTCATCTTTTGAAAGAGCGTTACCTAAATGATTTCAGTCTGTTCGATTCTTGATGTTTTCACGCAATATCCCGTTTCAGTGAGCTTGATGTGAAATTATTGATTAATCTTTACTAGAAATTGGTTTATTTTATGAATATTAAAAAATATATTGTAGATAAATTAAAGTATTTTCTACCGTTTGGTTTGGTTAGAATTAAAATACAATAGCTAATAACATTGTAAAAATTATGAGCGAAAACTTCTAAAAGACGTACTTTTTCATTAAAAATGTGAGTACGCATATAGGAACAACTTTAAAAAATGCAATTTTATGGATAAGATTACCTATGACAGTTTTTCTTCATTAACTTTTCTTTCTTATAAAATTATTCGCAAAATAAATAAAACCACTTTTGCGCTAAAATCGACCGTTTTATAACTCCGGGGAAAAAAACCTATATATATATATTTGGCTTATTTACTCCTATATGCTTTCCATTGGATATGTTAATAATCATAAATCTTTTTTTTTTTTGTCAGGTGTCCGGCGCGCGTCTGGGTTTGGGCGCGCTGCGGCCACGCGCCGTGCTCATGTGCGGCGCGGTGGGCGGAGAGGGCGGAGTGGCGCTGCAACTACGCGGCGCCGGCGAGGTTGCCGTCTCCTGTCAGGACCCCGCTCTGCTGGCCGACCTGCTGGCCACGCTGCACGCTGCCGGTGAGCCTAACACATATACATACACTCTTCTCCCTCGTCCATGCTCATCATGGACATCCGAATTGTTCCGATTTCGGATTTACAGTTAATTTTTTTACGCAGCCAGCAATTTGCGCGTGACATCCAAATGTTTCCCCGATTTTGGATTTGCTGTTAATTTTGTACGCAGCCAGCAATTTGCGCCAATAAAAGGAATAATAATTGTACAATACCATTCTTGTCCAAACGAACGCCTGCCAGATGTTATCTACTTAAAAGGATCAAAGCACTTAGCAACTAATTAGAATCGAACGCCGGCTGGGAAAACAGTAAACAAATTAATTATCCATTGCAGGTGCATTAGCCACCTGTGTCGAACAAGTCGTTACTTGAGCGAGCCACCTAGATGAACGAGAAAAACGTAATCAATTCCAGCCACCTATGTGGAAAAGGTCGAGTCTTGAGTGGCCCAACTATGATGTAAACAACAGGTGCCATACCAGGTGCATCGGCAAGTGTATGCATGCACCTGCCTCCTTACTATAAAAGCTGACTGAAAATAAATACACATTCATTACCAAACAGATTTCTGAGTTGTTATTTTCAAAGTATCTCCCGAACCGAAGTTAAGACTGGGGTCCAGTTACTTAACGTTTTACAGTATTGTAGAGATCAATAAGTCGGTTTCATACAATAATAATAAAAACACTTATTTGTCAACAGGTTTTTACAAATTTGTATATACCTTGTTTATTTTTATAATTTTTAATGCATCCCTTAACACGGGAACTTTTCCCGATCTGTGGAAAAAAGCACACGTGGTCCCAGTATTAAAATCGGGAGACCAATCTTTAATAAAAAATTATAGGCCAATCAGTATACTATCCTGTTTTGCTAAAGTTTTTGAATCTCTGATATATAAAAGTATTTTTTCACATTTTAAACCCCTTCTCTGCACTAGGCAACATGGGTTTGTTCCTCAAAGATCAATCAACTCAAATCTTTTGGAATTTTGTAATTATGTTTGTAATTCTTTTAATGAAAGATTACAAGTAGATACAATTTATACTGATTTCCAAAAAGCTTTTGATAGAGTTAACCACTCCATCTTACTAAAAAAACTTGAACAAATTGGAATACATGGAGACCTATTACGCTGGGTGAAATCATATTTGTATAACAGAACTCAATTAGTTCTTATTAATGGATACAAATCATCCCCTATAATTGTAACTTCTGGTGTACCACAGGGTTCAAATCTTGGCCCCCTGCTTTTTCTTATATTCATAAATGACCTTGGCTCGAAATTAAACTGTGATTATGCTTTTTTCGCCGATGATCTTAAAATTTTTCGTAAAATTAAGTCTGTTTCCGATCATCAGCTGCTTCAAAATGACCTCGACACACTCAATAACTGGTGTACTGTCAATGATATGCACTTAAATGTTACATTTTAAACTTTACTAGAAATAGAATTATAAAAGATTTTTCTTATGTTATCAATAATATTATTCTCAAAAAAGTTTCTTCAATAAGGGATCTAGGAATCACTCTTGATTCTAAATTCATATTAACTCTTGATTCTAATTGATGTACATATTAACAACATTAAGTGCAAATCATTAAAAATGATGGGATTTATTCACAGAATATGTAAACCTTTCAAAGATCCTCAATCAATTCTAACACTTTACAATGCCTTAATTAGAAGTAAACTTGAATATGGAAGCACTATTTGGAATCCACATTACTGCAAATATGAAAACATTGTAGAATCAGTTCAAAAAAAAATACTAAGAATGTTATCCTTCAAATGTGGACTACACGACCATCTCAGATCATACGATGTACGTCGTGATTACTTCAAGATTGATACACTTAAAACTAGAAGGCAATTGACTGATCTAATATGTTTACATAAAATTATTCACGGCCATCTTGATACTACATTATGTCTTAACAGTATTGAAATTAATGTCCCCAATTCCCATTGTTTAAGACGCCATAACATTTTTCATATGAATACATTTAAAAATAATATCGCCTACTTTAGCCCTCTGACCCAGATGTGTCGACTGTATAACAAGATAGAGTGCGCTGATGTGGATATTTTCGTTGAAAATTTGTACGGATTTAAAAAAAAAGTTCTAGCGCTGTTAAAAAGTACTAACTAATTATGTTGTGTGAATTGTCTTTCTATGCATGCTCGCGTATTTCATATGTCTTTTACCACTCATTGCAATGTGTTACTTAAGTGACCTTGTATATAATTCTGTATTTTTATTTGTGATGTTTTTGTTTTTCTAATTGTATTTATTTGTATTTAATTGTATGTAATTGTAGATTTTTATAATTGTGTAATAACTGAGTTTTATAACTGGATTGTTCTCATGTAAGTGTAAACATCTGTAAAACCCAGTATAAATAAATAAATAAATAACACTGATTCCATTGACAGTGAGTCACAGATCTGCTGGCCACGCTACACGCTACCGGTGAGCCTAATACACTCCCCATACTCCCTCATCCATGCTCATCATGGAATCCAAATAGTTCCGGATTTCACATTAGAGTTTTTTTTAAGCAGCTAGGAATTTGCGCGCATTGTAAAAGGAATTATAATTATAAAGACATTTATTTGTCAATAGATTTTTACATATATTATAGTATACATATATTTTTATAATTTACATAAATCTTGTTTATTTTTCTATCATTGATTCCATTTACAAATGGGTCACACAGCACAGGTTTTCTCCAATACAGCTGGTTTTCAGCAGCGCCTCTAATATAAAACATATACATAAATCAAATTTCAAAATAAATAATATAATAACAAATACAAGTAGGTTTTCCTTTTATTTCAAAACTAGCTAGTTCCCGGCATACATTCAAAGAAATGCATTTTTTCTCCCTAAATCACTTTCCCGTGCGTCCCCGTTCCCCTCCTGCATCCCCTTCCTACCTAGCTTTATACGAGTAAATTATAGCCTATATGTTTTTATGATATTTGAGCTTTATTATTGTAAAGTTTCATAATCTATTTCATAGTTTTTACGTGAAAGAGTTACAAACACCCGTACAAACTTTCGCGTTTATAATATTAGTAAGATTCTATCAATTATGATGTTGTGCGATTGATGTGCAGTCAGCAACTCGAAGCTCGAGCTTCTTGAATCACTGCAACGTTGTCGATATTCAAATATACTCGTACGGTAGTATTTCATTCCAAAGTTTTGATGATTAATAGCTGCAACTCCCGTTAAATACAGAACTTATGTCTGTGGAGGACGAGTAAATAGTCTCTTTGGCGTGTACTGTGTGCATGTGTGTCCTGGGACCACTGCAGTGTATCAAACAGGTAGCAGGAACCTTCGAATACTTCAAATTGCACTTTTGATACACTTGAAATAACTTCCTTCTGTTGGAGTTATTTAGAATCCGATGCCGATAGTGGTTAGATGAGATATGTTCGCGTCTTGGGACATTGAAGCAATATCGTACACTACGTTGGGGCAAGTAAGTAACGCAGATTTTATTTTCGACGACTAATTACTGATATTACAATGCGAGTGGCCAGTTTACTGAGAGATTCATTTATTGACAAATCACAGAAAGGAAGCCCCTCCCCCTTCGCGTAATGGTTTGTATCCCTTGCCCTGATGGTCTGGTCTATTGGTCCGTTTCCATGCTTGCCAAGCCTACGCAAACCTCCACAAGCTCCAAGCGTACACAAATCTCGCCTGGCATTTGGAAGCCGTTTACACGCTTGTGACTGCGTCAGAACGCTACCAATACCAACACCCATGCGTGGCGGACGCCGAACTTGTGTCGGCTATTGCGTTTGGTTTAACATACTTCTATTTGAAATACAAGCAAAGTATAAAAAAACAATATAATATTGTCTTACATTATAGAAAAAAAGTTATTCCAACAAAAATCATATGTTTTTTATTGTGACAAATAATAAATCATCAATAAAAGATTATTCATTTATATTGACTTTTTAGGTAAATCTAATAAATTAAATTAGTGCATTCAAATTAGAGCAAAAACGGCGGGCATTCGCTGTCAGTTCGGAAATTACACTGAGCGTTTGCCGCTGGATCCGACCCCGACTGGATCGGCGGCAAGCTCTGTGCTACGCAAACCCTACGCAAGCCAAGACAAACGACCTGTTTCCACGTTGGCGTTTGTGGAGGTTTGCGTAGGCTTGGCAAACGTGGAAACGGGGGTTAATTTAGATGTCAATGCTACTCATATTACTGGGTAGACTCGACCGTCTGCTAGTCATGGAGGCGTCTACTAATATCTACAGGAATTCCAAAAACTGAACAAATCGTACTAATATCTATGAGAACCAAAGTGAGGACGAATATCTTCATCACTGGCAGAGGTTGGATTTGAACTTATGTGTAGCATATTAGAATAACGTAATATTGCGTATGCAGTTTGAAAAACTTAATTTATGTATGTATGAATGTAAAAATCCCTAATATCGGACTATTGGACACATTTAGCTGATTATTAAGCTGCCCTCTGTAGACATTAGTCCCACCTACGCTCCATAGATATGAGTCACCACTGGGACCGGCATAGATATTAGTCCGACCTTAGCTCTATAGATATTAGTCCTCACTCTGAAGTTCATAGATATTTGTCCAACCTATGAGCTGTAGATATTTGTCCGACATACAGGCTGTAGATATTAGTACCTGGAGTCCTAGTCAAACACTCCCCGAAACCTGCTCGTATTCGGCGAGGTGGGTTTTGCGCTGTAGATAGGTACGCGGCAGGTACGCGGCAGGTACGCGGCAGGTACGCGGCAGGTACGCGGCAGGTACGCGGCAGGTACGCGGCAGGTACGCGGCAGGTACGCGGCATGGGTACGGCAAAGTTGCCTTTCGTGGTGATCTTTCACGCTTTATCTTCGTCCACGTTAACTTTTAAAAAATAAGAAAGAAACATTTCCGTTATGGAATATCCTGGCAATATTAGTTGAAATTTCCCCGTCATTATTTATTTACATCTTTAGCGCTATTACATAAAACAAGTATTAATAAGATACATTAGTTAATTGAAATTATAATATAATAAAAATAAAAAGTTTAATCCCAGCTACGGGGATGAGATATGCGATTCAATTTATCCTTATTGGCACAAAAAGCAAACAATAGAACATACAAAAAACATAAAAGGAACAAAATGAATATATGCAACAGTCGTAAGTACCTACACTAAATACAAAGAAGAGAGAACAAAAAAAAATTGTGCAGTTCACACGCGGTAGAGGTAAAACCTTCAGAAAACTAAAATAGATAAGAGCGGGGAGGATACGGAGAAGAGCATAAAAATGAGACCGATTATTCTATCTCATTCTCTCGCAGACTAAATACTATATGTATATGTTTGTCTCTTTTTTTCATTTTTTCATCGAGTCTCAAATCACAATGGCGCTAAATAAGTTTTCACTTCAATAATGCACGTATTAAATAAAAAAATAAGGGTAAATTTTTGAGATCGCTGGCAATGGTTAATACGCACTTTTTTTAAAAAAAATCTTTTGATTCATTGGGGGAAGTGGAAAATATTTCATTCTACATGGTTTGTGATTCAAAAGAATGTGCCCCTTTATAACGCCTACTCGCGTCAAGGCAAGAAAAACATCCCAGTTTTCAAGTAGTTTAGCGGCTACGCTAGGTTTGTGTAACATGGTTTGTGATTCAAAAGAAAGTGCCCCTTTATAACGCCTACTCGCGTCAAGGCAAGAAAAACATCCCAGTTTTCAAGTAGTTTAGCGGCTACGCTAGGTTTGTGTAACATGGTTTGTGATTCAAAAGAAAGTGCCCCTTTATAACGCCTACTCGCGTCAAGGCAAGAAAAAATTTAGAATGAAATATTTTCCACTTCCCCCAATGCAAATAGTTGCCTTTTGATGTAATTAAGGTGAATCAAAAGATTTTTTCAAAATAAAGTGCATATTAACCGTTGCCAGCGATCTCCAAAAATTACCAAAATGAGTTACTAGCGAAAAAAAAAAGTTGGATATTTCTTATAATTTTAGTATAAAATAAATTAAAATATCAACGGAACTGAAATTAATTATTGCAAGCCGTACTGAATAAAACAGATTGTTGTTAAAGTAAACAAATAGCAACTCTGGAAGTCTTGTATTATTTTTTGGTACTAGGAACCTTATTAGCTTTGTGATGATGCATCACATCATGTACCTACAATTCGGGATCAGGCCGCTAACAGCTTAAAAGTCAGGTAAGCCTCAAACGTCATCCATATGTCTGGTAATTTATTTATTTATTTAAGGAACATAAACAGTCATAGTAATAAAATATACATAAGAGGATGGCAAAAAAACAGACCAATTATAAATGTTCACAGATAGGTATTTAGAAACATAAAAGTAACTGAATGTAAACTAGAAAATTTAAGAAAAACAGAAAAAATAAAACCAGAACTAAGCAGCAATTTAAAAAAAATAATAATACAGATGTTAATTCAACAAGTGATAAACATGTTATACACAATAATAAAATAATTAAAACAATACTTAAATAGACTGTGAAATAAAAATATTAGGTACAATAAAATTAGTCATGAATATGTGTTATTCGCACCTACATAGAATGTAATACAAATAAATTCTGTAACGACAGTAACTAGCAGTGAATATGTCAGCAAGTGTGTCTATATGTGCAAATTTATTATTATACTATTTACATGTCCTTTGTATAAATTCATTTTGGTTGGAATTAGTGTTGCATCTATCAATGTAGAAAAGGGTTTTTTTTTGTCTGCTGTATCGAGTCGGTGTGTGGAAATTTATTTTATTTAGCAGCTCCGGGCAGTCAACTTTTGAGTTAATAATTTTGTACAGAAGCATCTGATCAGCGACAAGCCTCCTATTGAGCAGTTTCGAGATTCGAAAATGTTTCTCGATTTCGTCGTAAGAATTGTATAATATGTTGAATGATTTAAAATTGAGAAATTTGAGAAATCGCTCCTGAACTCTTTCTAACCTGTTAACATAAACAATATAGCGCGGGTTCCAAACCTGTGAACAGTATTCCAGGTGAGGACGAACATGTGAATTGTACAGAATCAGATAAGTCTTAGTGTTTTTGAAAAATTTGCATGTTCTCAGTACAAAGCCTAGACTCTTTGTTGCTTTGGTGACAATATTATCAATGTGTTTATCAAAGGTAAGTTTAGAGTCCAAAATAACCCCGAGGTCACGTATATAATCTTTATTTGTTAACAGCGATCCAGAAATGGTGTATTCATGCAGTAATTTTATATGGTTACGTGTGAATGTGACTTTGCAACATTTGGAAATATTGATAAAAAGCTTATTTCTGAGACAGTAATCCGTCAGTCGGTCAAGATCTTCTTGTAAACGCACAGAACAGTCATGGGAGCTTATAGGAAGGTATATCTTCATATCGTCGGCAAATAGTAAAATTTGAGCGTTGTGAAAATATGTCGTAATATCATTTATATAGATAGAGAAAAGCAAAGGACCTAAAATGGACCCCTGAGGCACACCAGTGTTATATTACCGTGAAAAATACTATATGGATCCGAGTAGTTAACACCAGCTGCGTTTTTTGATTTATTCACGAAAAAATCATTATTCATGTAAAATTTTAAAACCAGTATTTATATCAAATGAATGGTTAAATTTTATTAGATGGTTAGCAAATTCCGAATAATTATTGCTATTTAGACATCTCATCTAAAAAAAATTTACACACTAACGTTAGCGGTTTTCAACTGGATCTTTTAGAAATATTAGAAATTAGGAAAAATTTCAATAGAAATTTAAATATTATTAATAACCAAATTAATTTTGTGAATAACCCTATCTTAAACATATTTCCATTGTAATTTTGTCTATGATCTTCTAAGCAACCCCCTCCCCCCCGTCTATCTGCTAAGCTCCTCCTCTTTCCACCCCTCTCCCCCCCCCCCTCCAACTAATTCCATTTCCACCCACGCCTGTCTTTCTATGCTTGATAATTTAGTTTTTAGTACATATAATGTCCTGATAAAGAGAACATCGTTCTCGAAACGACTATGAAAAACGAAATGTCGACTTTTTAAATAAAGATTATTGTGGTAAAAACAAAGTGTTTTAATTATTTAATTATAAAATGGTGCCACAAAGCTAATTTGCAAAATTTGAAGAAGTAATAAAAAAATACTCTATTATTTTAAAGGTAAGTATGTGTTCTACTTGCAGTATTTAATTAAAGCATCTTAAATATTAGGTATTAAGCAATTTAATTTTCAAACCAACATCACATAATTTTGCACTGCTCATGTAAGTATGGTCCTGTATATTTTCTATCTATACAGAGTATGAATAAGCAGTATATGTACATTTATAGGCAGCATCGCGTTCGTTGGTTAAAGCATTGCACATCTGTTTTCGTATCAGTGATCAATATGCTTTATTGCGGTTTAACGGGATTGTATCTTGAAAACAATATGCGAATTATTGTAACTTTACCCCTAAAAAAAAAAAAAAAATATTCAAATTAACCAGTGAATGTAATTTTTAGCCATAAGTTTGTCTAATTTCATTGTAGGTTTTCTAGATTTTAGAAATATATTGCCCCTCAGGTGCATCTATTGAGCCAATAGCTAATTTCTTCGAAAGTACCAAATCTCCAAAATATGTCGGTAAACTAAAGTAATATCATTAAATTAATACAATTAATTTGTTTGAGGGGTATGGATATCTTGAAATCAATGAACCTTAAACATTTCTGTTGAATCCATCTCTTTTTTCAGTTTTATAAATTACATTACATTGATGAGGTACAGTGCCTGTCTCACTAGAATATCCTATGAATAACACAATCGCAAAATCACAACATAATATTAAAATCAAAATAAAAGACTTTCAACATCGTACCAAAATGTCGCCTTAGTTCTTAATTATTGTCCAAACGACCATTAGAAAATTTTACAGAAGGAGAAGGTTTTCTTTTATTATTTCAATTAACATTATGATAGGTGCTTAAGATAAAGCTTTTTCCGCGAAGGTAAATGTCTCATAATGTCTCATGTCTCTAATTGGTCGTTTGGACAATTAAAAACTAAGGCGATGCGATTGGCAATTGATTTGGCGAAGCCAGGGTAAAAATCCGACGTAATTCGGCAGTTTATCTACTGTGTGTGTGTGTTTTTTTTAACCAGGGATGCCATTACCTCCCGGCTGGGTAACGTTTTGAAGCCGGTTAAGGAAGGACTTGTGGAAAACCACATACTCCTCATGAGCTTTCCGACATCTGTTGGATCACCACTTTCCGAACCACAAAACGAAAGACAATCAATATCAAACCATTGGTATCTAATTGATTTCGCGAAGCCTGGATAGGAACCCGACATAATTTGGTAGTTTGATTGTTTACTGTGGATAATTGTAGTTGTAACTAGGATACTGTGCATGATGGTTAAGGAAGGAGTTGTGGAAAACCACATACTCATTATGAACTTTCTGACATATGTTGAATCACCACTCTCCGAACCACTTCAGGCGATCTTTGACACATGTATTGGTGTAAAGTCATTTTCATTTTGTGGCGTATGGATTTTGAAAACATGAGATATCTGGAACACTGACAAATTTCGTAGTGAAATAACAAAATCAAACAGCCCAATATTCCGCGCCGGAAAACTTTGTTTTAATGAAAAAATATAAAATCTATTGTTAACCATTTTATTATTAAAACTCACAGCACAAACTCAAACAATGCGAAAATCCTCGCTTTGGAGTGGTTTGATGAATTGACGTTTGGACATTTTAACGATTTTCGATCATTAAATCATTGCATCGAACCGAAAAACGTTCGGCTTTCCGGAATAAAAAAATGAAATCATGCGTTTCGCAGTGAATGAATGCAACATTGTTTTTTGAAATGAAATAAAATAATAGTATTGGGGCCATAATGAGAGAAACGTATTTGTAAAGTTCTCTTGTGAGAATCGAAATGGCTTAACCGTATTGAACGACTAGATCTGAAAACCAGGCAGATATTAATTATTATTTTTAATTGATAAACTAGTTTAAACAAGTTTTTTTATGCATAGCACAAAGGGTAGATAACAAATATTATAATCAATAATTATCAGCCTGAAACACTCATCTACATTGAAAAAATCTTCCGAGAAAAGATACTGGCCGCCAACGGGAATTGAACCCGTGACCATCTGATTGCCGGTCAGCAGCTCTGACCACTGAGCTATGGCGGCTTATCTAATACCCGCCAAATAATTCAATATATACTAGTGTTTCATTCGACAATTACTTATTATTACATTTTTCCAACTGAAAACAACCAACTTTATTTTTGTAAGAGAGGTATTTTTAATACTAAATCTCCCGCTAGGTGGCGTCGAGACTGATTATGTCTGCATTTTTTGCTGAAATACTTTAACTTGTTAAATATTCATTATTATTTTTAATTGATAAACTAACGTTTAAACAAGATTTTTTATGCATAGCACAAAGGGTAGATAAAAAATATTATAATCAATAATTATCAGCCTGAAACACTCATCTACATTGAAAAAATCTTCCGAGAAAAGATACTGGCCGCCAACGGGAATTGAACCCGTGACCGCCATAGCTCAGTGGTCAGAGCTGCTCACCGGCAATCAGATGGTCACGGGTTCAATTCCCGTTGGCGGCCAGTATCTTTTCTCGGAAGATTTTTTCAATGTAGATGAGTGTTTCAGGCTGATAATTATTGATTATAATATTTGTTATCTACCAGGCAGATAGGTACTTTCCAACCTTTCCCTCTCTCGTCCCTTTTCTATTGTCGCTTCCTAAGACCTTAGAGTATATCCCAAGACATCGATAAGGATTGTATCGTTAACTTTCGATAAATTCTCATCGTTGACAGTTGACATCGAATATGTTAAGAACACTTAGTCATTGTTAACTGTTATTTATTCGCTGGCGATCTTTCATGCTAGGGAACGATATGAAGTTACCGAAAGTTATCGACACAATATATATCGATCGGCCGTGCTACTGATTGCAGATGCCACCGTCACGTTCCATTGGATTCAGTACCGTGGTAATTACAAAAAACCTTTATTTTTTGGGAAAATCAACGATTACGATGTTATATAAGTAGCAATAATAAGTTTTCACTAATATTTCTAAATTATTAGAGAGTATAAAAGAGAAAAGAGTTTCAACAGCTCAGGGGGATCGAATGGTGAGAGGGAGTAGAAGGGGATGGATCTGGTCTGTGAAGAGTACGTAGGTAATATGTATTGTTTGAATGTTATTAATTGATTTAAAGTTGTGAGGTGCTGAATCCCTAGAAGTCGAAGCCATGCAATTCAAGTGTTAAAGAACCATGCCTATGCACGGTGCTAAACACTTCTATTGCAGTGACTACATTATATATTAATTTGGTTTTCGGATATTACCTTTACTAGGTTAATTGAAGATAAAAAAAATCACTTTGTCAAGTATAGTATTATCCACGTGTTGGCTTTCACAAAAAAAACTTTTTATTGATTGAAATTACTTGTCATCCCCTCTTATCGAATTCACTGAATGAAATGTTATAAATGTATGAAGCGCGGTGAATGATAATGTGTTATGTTTTGAGTTACTTTTGCACTGAGAAATGTTTAATGTGTGGTTTTGTCTGATGAGTTCGTTCAAGTAACTCAGGGCAATCTATCACGGAGCTAGCTATTTTTTGTAAAAATAGTTTATATGTGTAAATTCTACGTCTTTCGAGACGGCTGAAATACGGCGATTTCGACGAAATCCTGAAAAATGCTCCTGACTCCTCGTGACTCAGATAGGAAGATAGCCCCGAATGTTAAGGTATAGTAGAAAACGGTTTTGCACTTTCTTAATATTTTCTGTGTGCGCACAAGGGATTCCATACTTGAGAAGCGTGCCTACTTCAAAGAACAACTGCAACTTGTGTGTGTGTGTATTACACACACACAAAGTATAGAAATCCTGAAAAATGCTCTTGACTCCTCGTGACTCAGATAGGAAGATAGCCCCGAATGTTAAGGTATAGTAGAAAACGATTGTGCACTTTCTTAATATTTTCTGTGTGTGCGCACAAGGGATTCCATACTTGAGAAGCGTGCCTACTTCAAAGAACAACTGCAACTTGTGTGTGTGTGTATTACACATACTCAAAGTATAGCATTTTAATCGTATTTACTTTTTTAAATCTTTACAGGTTCTGAGTACAAAGTGAAATAATTGCGGTCAAAAGGAAATTTCGGTTCTAAAACTACTCCCAAATCCATAGCCTCCATCATTTTTATCGGGATTGATTAAGAAGACGCCACAAGCCAAAAATGCGTATGTTCTTAATATGCCTTGTATCACCACGAATAGATATAGGTAATAGCCATAAAAATCGCTTGGAAGCTGTGTCTAGAAAAGCGCAGAATAGGTTTTAATTTATTTTGTAAATAATTTTATAAGAAAGATAAAAATGAATCAAGGGAAACTATTGCAGATAGTTTTAGCCATAATACTTTATTTTTTAAAGTTGTTATGTGCGTTCATACTTTTCTAACGAAAAAATACATTTTTTTGAAGTTTTCGCTTATATTTTTATTAAAGTAATCAATGATTGTATTTTAATTCTACTCTAGCAAAACGAAAGCAAAAGCCTTATTTTATAAGAAACATATTTTCGGTATTTATAATATAAAACTATTCGTTGTAAAGATAAAAATTGTGATTTCACATTAAGCTGCGCCTTGGGCGTAATTAAGAAAAAGAGGCGTTTCATTTCAGGTGAATCTAATGACGCAGAATTTTTAATATCTATTTGAAGGTTGTATTGTATACAATAAACGCTTTGATAGATTATAATAAAACAAATAAAAAACTTTATTCCACTTAATTTTATTTGACCGTAACCGGTTTCAGCTCGTCAGAGCCATCTTCAGACTGGTACAAATAATTCTTAGTCTACGGTTTATATACATAACATATGGGGGAGGGGGAGAGGGGTAGTCTACAAGGATTTTAATGAATTATTTTTGTTACTGAGTCGTTTTAGACTGTCGAATTTCTAAGTATTTTGGTAATTCCAGTGGGCTAAGTACTTTGGGTTTGTAGCTCACTTCAATATCTATTGATTAGGGAAAAACCTTACAAGTAATTTGAATTATTAATGGACTAATTTTATTGTCAAATCGTTATTATACATATCTATGATCAATGGGATTTTTTAATTGCTTTTTGAAGGGATGCATGTTTACATTGTAGTGGGAATGGTCAAACCTAAATACATATTTTAATTTCAAAATTATTATGAAAATTATACCGGATAAAAACCTGGTGTTTCAGTAAATGATTCTAATAGCTTATTAATTACAAAGTTACTTTTTGAAGGGATGCATGTTTACATTAGATTAGGAATGGTTTAAACTAAATACATATTTTAAATTTCGAAATTATTATGAAAATTACAATGGATACAAAAGCGGAGACTTAGCAAATGATTCTAATTGTTTATTCATTACAAAGTTAGGGTCTATTTTTTTAGTTAAGCGAGTAATTTCTAAAGATTCTAGTCTATCTAGTTTATGACCTTTATTGCAAGTATGAAGAACTTTAACATCTCTGTCTTTATCAAACGAGTGTTTATTTTCTAATAAATGTGATGCTACATTCGACAATTCTCTTTTGTCATTCACCCAGTTTGTAAAGTGTTCTTTAATTCGGGTTTTGAATGATCTCCCTGTTTGACCAACGTAATACGATGGGCAGTCAGCGCAGTTTACTTGGTAAACGCCTGAGTTTTCAAGTTTTTCTCTCTTATCTTTATTATTGATTAAAATTCTCTCTAGAGAATTCACATTATAAAAAGCTGTTTTGCATTTATCATTATTAGTTAATCTGGATATTTTTGTTGATATTTCGCCAATATAAGGGATTTTAACCCATTGTTTAGTGATATCTTTTTCATTTTTAAGGCCTTCTGAAATAAGTGTTAATGTAAGTTTTTTGTCCTTTTTCTTTAATAAGTTATCAATAGTTTCGCTTTTGTATCCATTGTTCTTTGCTATGGTTTTTATTATATTTAATTCATTATTATAATTTATATAATTCAAAGGCACATGTAAAAGTCTGTGAATGAGTGAATAGAATACTGATAATTTATGTGAAATATGGTGTCTAGATGTATTGTGTATGATATTATCACTATATGTTGGTTTTCTATAGATTGAAAATTCTAATTTTTTATTAATGATTTCAATACCTATGTCGAGAAAATTAATCTTATTTCCCCCCATTTCCATTGTAAACTGGATCGATTTGTTAATTTTATTAATTTCTTTTAGAAAAATATCTAATTGTCTGTTTGTGCCTGTCCAGATGATTAGAACGTCATCTACATATCTCCGATAGAAGGCAACTTTTTTAAACGATTTTAATTTTTCGATGGATTCTTCGATATAATCCATGAAGAACTCAGCTAACACCGGCGAAATCGGGCTGCCCATAGCTAAACAACTTAAAAAACTAACACACTGGACACAAAAACAATTAAAATCAACGCCAAGGGAAAAAACTGTCAGTTCACCCATACCATCCTTTTACGATAAAGTAGTAAACAACACTAATGTAGAATTTAACGATACTGAAATAACAATGCTTGATAAAGGATTAAAATACTGTCCAAACTTACCACTCCAATTAAAAGATCTCGAGAACCTCGCGATAGATACAGATATTGCAACGTCAGATTACGGTAAAAAATACCTATGCACTAAAATAATTAAAAACGCAACGACTGAGGGGAAATTTTCTAGCGAAGCACATACCGTAAAATCAATAAAAAATAAAATCAAACAAAACAATCTGATTATCTCTAAAGCAGATAAAGGAAATAGTACAGTTATCTTAAATAAATCCGATTATTTAGAAAAAGTCCAAGATGTGCTGGACACCAGTAATGTAACTATGGGCAGCCCGATTTCGCCGGTGTTAGCTGAGTTCTTCATGGATTATATCGAAGAATCCATCGAAAAATTAAAATCGTTTAAAAAAGTTGCCTTCTATCGGAGATATGTAGATGACGTTCTAATCATCTGGACAGGCACAAACAGACAATTAGATATTTTTCTAAAAGAAATTAATAAAATTAACAAATCGATCCAGTTTACAATGGAAATAAGATTAACTTTCTCGACATAGGTATTGAAATCATTAATAAAAAATTAGAATTTTCAATCTATAGAAAACCAACATATAGTGATAATATCATACACAATACATTGTGATAAACCCCCCCCCCCTACGAAGTAGTAAAACCTTCCCTAGGTTTTCCAATTGCTGCTACATTGCTACAGCTACAGGCGCAACCCCGGCCGGCCTTTAAAAGCTCGTAGCTCGTCCGTTCTCGCGTCTCTCCCCTGCATTTCTTTTGCAGCGCCTTTTCAACCCCATCACGCAATACTTTTATGCAAACGTGACAAGATGCTCTTAATTAATCAATTGTAATTAACCCCACAACGTTGTGTACTTTTTTGTTTGAGTGGTTTGGTATAGTTAATCCAATTTATTTGTGGTAAACCCTTGTTCTTTTAGATATGGCGTGTTACAATTTGCAAGGCTTCGAATAACAATGACTGAGTCTGACTAGCTTGAAAATTAACTAATTATCTATCTATATTCGTTCAGCTTCCTCCCCTAGCACCTGTTATACACCTACGCTCATCGACGACTATTTTTATTGAAGTAATCTGCATTTTCCCTCCTAGCATCTAATATATAAATTTACATTCAAACGGCGAATTGAGAAGATCCTACCTTTCGATGCGATGTCACGTACTCTCTGCAGCTCTATAAAATGCTATCATAAAAATAATTTGACATTTATGTACATTCTAACAAAAGATTTACACTCAAAGCAGTACGGAGTGCAATAATTCTACACTTATGTTCTAGGTGCAGTTTGTTAGTTAGCTAGCTTGTTTTATTTTGTTAATTTGATTCTACGGGTAGGTATTTTGGATTAACATGAGACAGAACATGTGCTGTTTAAATAATTGGACTCCTCCATAGCCCAACTGATAAGGTGATGGTCATAGACCGCCGAATCAGCTTCCAATTCCAACGCCTCCGGAGAATGTTAAGGTCGCAAGCGACGAATGAAAATCGACATGTTTTGCCTTCTGTCGGGAAAGGGTTTGATGTGTGTTTCTGGATCATAGAGTGGTAATGGGAATATTATCGACCAATACGCCGTCAAATTATAAATATGTTGATGATGATGGTGAGAGGTCATCTCATACCGTTTGATATGAGGGTCTGCTCCGATTAATGGCGTGATAGCCGATGTCAGGAACTGTTCAGGAAATGTGTGGGTGGCACGAGGTTTTGGAACGTGACATCCTACTCTGGATTGATGATGATGTTGAAGTTCTTCAGCATGCCGATGACTTGAGTTCCATTAACTCCTAAAGCATCGGCATAAACATTAAACCGAAGTAGATTAGACAATCGGCAATGTCAGGAGATCGGTGGGGCCGCTCTCTCCTCTGATCTGGCGATGTATGAATTTAATTAAGGAAGATTTTGATGTCACCGATCCTCGCCTTGGCAGTCACTCATGTCCTCAATAGTCCCGTTCTCCGTCCAGCACGCCGCCTCGAACCAGTAGAAATAATGATTACGTTTTTCCTAGACACGCTACAAAACATGCGCCAGCCTGCAATCGCGATGGTCATCGGTATTTGATTTGAATGAAAAATACGTCCTCTCGTATAACATACACAAGCGTAACTTGGGACCTTCCCCTATATGTGTTACGGGCATATGCTCTACGATAGGCGTACCTCAAGCTCAAACTCAAATATCAGCTCAAAGAAGGAAGGTCAAGCTCGGCGTCCAGGGTGCTGGGTCCAAGAATGAAAGGCACCAGGTCGTGAATCTGGCTTCCCTCCCTTCTATTTCCCCGGCTGTCCTTTCGTCCAGAGTACATTCCCACCCTGATGCTGGATGATCCCTATTCCTATTGTGATGGAGTTAAAAGAACTTTTGCTACTTATGTAGGTGGATATAACGCATTACGCTTAAAATATGAATACCTACTGACGGCTTCATTCAACCGACAATGTGAAAGTTTTTGGCTAAATCGAATATCGAAGGAAATATACCTACCTAAGCGTAAACCAAAAGTAGTTAAGAAAACTTATCCGGATTCCAACAAAGAACCGCCGATCGGTTGCCAAACAATTCCATATGTCATGTTCCCTTCGTTCCGCCGACAAGGCAGACCCCACACGAGCGTAACCTAAAAGGTAGTGAAGCCCACGCAAATTTCGTCACTTCGTTTCCCCCATGACGAAGGTAGTCCGGCCAGATCGTAATCTTCGTCCTGCATCAAACTGGCCTCCCGCGACGACAACTTTTATCCGCTGGTACCTCGGAGCGGCGGTAGAGGGAGGGCGAAATGGGTGCACGTCCTTTGTTCTCCTGAAGTCCCCCAATGCCTTAGTGACGTACATACGTCGACATCATGAAATGGCTCCGGCCACGCTTCCAATCCAGTCTAGAGCGGGTACGAGATCCACGTTACCGAGAAGTGATCACAAGGGATTCCAATTTGCTCGGACCAGACACGACCATCGCTTACTTCGCCTCCACATTAGAAAAATAGTGTAAGCCCACCTGCATTTCGATCACATCGCCCCCGATAAAGTCGCGTGAGATACTTCCTCATGGTGAAATAGGAAAGCCGGACCCGTTAATCCATTCGACAACCGCCGTCCATTCTCGAGTCGTAACCCGCTCAATTAAGTTTGAAGAAAAAGAGTTTGTTAATTAAGTAGGTGGATATAGCGCATTACGCTTAAATGTGAATACCTACCGACGGCTGCATTCAACCGACAATATGAAAGTTTTTTGCTAAGTCGAAAGAAATATACCTAAACGTGAACCAAAGGTGATTATATGATTAGATATCGAACCAAGTTTATGCAAAGTCCTATGTAAGAGACTTGTTGTGATACCTAAAGTTTGGAATAAGGTGTGGGAAATTTTTGGAATGGGAATTCGATTATGTCAGATTTTGTTAGTAATCAAAAATGCCCATGCTACGCACCCTTCATAAACCGTTATATTACCCAATGCCTTTTCAAAACCCTTCCTGAATATAGTCCCCTAGCTACGTTTAAAAATATTATTACGAAACTCGTAAATAATAATTATCACCTCAAAGGCGCTTTACACATTAATTTATACCTATATTCTATACCTCTGTATTTTGTTACCCGTTATGTATTGGAGAATACCCAATAACCTAGTTTTCTCGACCACCAACAAAGCACTTTTAAAGGATTTTATTGTTGTTTTGTGGTTTCAAAATCCCGTCTTTTAAATGAAGTCTCTTGTCTAAGATTTATTGCCCGAAAGTGTCTTTTGTGCTTCAAATAGTATTTTAGTTCATTGAACCCCAAATTATTATCTTACAACGGTATTGTCTCAAGAATCGTCGCCGGTCAACATCAGGCAGCTCCGGATCGACTTACGGAGGGAACGCTCCTTTTTTTACGATTACCGATAATTACCCGATAGCTTTTTAAATGTTACCGTTATAATTTTCCGATTAAATCATCCGACTTAGATGACATGTTTCCTTATTAAAGGCCCCATTAAGGTAGCTATAATAATAATACTAATATTTGAACGAACCACATAGCACCGCTTTTATGGAAAATCACCTCAAGGGCGCTATATAAACTATAATTCATGTTTAAATCTAGAAAACTACAAGCTAGACGAACAATTATAAACAATTAAAATACTCGGGGAGTAATGATGATTCTATTGTTTTAACCCTGCTTTGTACGAAATCCAAACATTAATGTTGTTAATAATTAATTCAATTTTTCAAACTTACCAAAATCGCCATGTTGCACAAAATAATTTCACAAATCAATTCACTACTCTAATATTTAACTCAAACAAGCATTTCTAAACCACAACCCGTCATGCAGTTATTTATTCCAAGATGCAGCCGTCAAACACAATTCTCGCGTCGATTCGTTGTAAAATTTTTCCTGACCCTGATAAACGCCCCGAAAGCCCGTCCCGTATCGATAATTGACCGCCTCAATTTACAAATTATATTATTTAACTTCATGAACTCGCAAGCCGCAATCTCTGACTTCCTTATTCGCGTGGACTCTTTTTGTTTAATAAAGACGAACTATTCTTTGTTTAATTAAAATGAAATATCCCCGATTTAGAAGCACCGAGCTGGTCTCCTCGCGACTCTCAGAACTTGACGATCTTAATTCTCAACAGGATCTCCCCCTGACTGTCCTCTAACACTTCCCTGCCCCGACTATCTATTATTATATATTACTATCTGAATTATTCCCGGTTTACGCGCACCAAATTATTACTCTGCCGTTTATCAAAACTCGATGATTTTTATCCCGTCCGCGCGCCTCCAGGTTCCTTCCCTCACTGTCCTGTTCCAACTCTCTGCCCCCCGACTCCCACCCATCTACTTGTGTGGTTTCAATAATATATTAGTCCCTCTTTTTTAAAACTTAAGTGATAAACACATCTCCCAATATGCATATTTCAATCGTTTTAATAGTGTTCTGTCACATTACATCCCAAATTCCAAGAAATCAGTGCAACTTTCATGTTTGCTATTTTTTTGTGTGTAACCTTTAGATAACAGAATACAAACTAATTTTGTCTGCGCCGAAGTCATAAATTATCCCAATAGCGCTTAAAAGAAGAGCTCAGTGGCGTACTTCAATCTAGTTAGGACCGCCTCATTACTTGCGTCGACTTTATTGGTTATATAATAACATTATATAAGCATTGTCTGTACACGTTTTCGTTCTTTCTGCGTGCGTCACTATTTAACGAATTCTGCAATCTTATTTTGACAAATATGTCAAATATTTCAACCCGTAATCGGCGCGTCGCTCTCGTATATTTAAATGCACCAACGATCAATCTTTATTGCCTAATTTTTCAACTCCCCACTGCCATAGAAAATGCACAAGACAATTGTTTCACAAATCAATTTGCTCGCGTTAAAGTCAGTCACCACTCGGGCAAATATCCATCGGCCGCCCCTGACTTGATAATGAACCTGAAAAAATCCCTCTAAATGTTATTCTGGGTCCCTTCTTAGTTTTGTGAAAAATGGCCTTTGCCGGGGCTCGCATGCACTTGAGGCACGCAAACACATGTGGTTACTTAGTGGTAAGGACCCATAAATCACCCCCATGAATTGGAAACAGAGAATCGTATGCTGAAAACATTCCATGTTACAAATTAAATATATTTCTAAATCGATCTCTCAATTTTAAAGGAATTATTTCGTAGGCCCAAAGGCGAGATCATCACAGTCTCCCCTTTATGGAAAAAAAATAGTGGAGGTAGATATAAATCCAAACTACAACCACCTATTTTGTTCCAGAACTTCAGCAGTAGTCAGCCCGTTTGGACTCGCCTAAAATCTTTGTGCCCTTTTTTTTTTCAAAATTGTAATGATGAATATTTCCTAATCCGGCCCTGTCCTGTACGTCATCGCATCCCTTCCCTATTCCGTTTCTTCGTCGGCCTTGCCCAATGTTTGTCTAATGTTGAAACTACGGTCAATGTACCTTGCGTTACGCCTACATATTTCCAGGAATTTGTCCCGGTTACCACCTACAACGGTACCTAGTCATGGTACCCTCACTGTCTCCCATTGTACTCCCCACATAAGCCGATAATATAGTATGTGAGCAGTTAGGTATCTATTATTGTCTCTAAACCAATTAATCCAAATTTTAATTTCTGCCTAACTTTATCACCTATTTACACTGATTTTAAATACCCACCGCTTCACAATAAACTCTGTTTGCGTAATTTGTAAACCCTTCCACAATCTACTACTAAACATTATAAATGTTCCAATGCTCCACATCTCACTGTGTCTAAACTCATAATGTATTTTTCTCTATAAAATAACCCAGAGTGTTTTCCCCAATTCGGCTCTGTCTAGATCGCTTAAGTCGGTACGTCTCTCCTTAATCGGTACTTTCGGTTTCACATAATGGCCGTCTCGAAGGTCCGCCTGTATTTTTTTTTCCTCCAAAATATCCCTACCGTAATTATACGAGTGTGAACGACCTTTCCTTATTTTTTTGTTTGTTTTTTTCGTTAAAGGAACTTTGCCCAAAATGGACCTGACCGTTGTTCTAAGTTTAACAATTTGGTACTGGGGACCAATATCATCTATAAATTTTTAACTGCTGAGAAATCAACTGTCTACAATACCTAGTCATTTTTTTATTTCCTTAGATTCATACGTTTGAGTACGTAATTATTATTGTAGTCCTTTAAATCTAGTGCATTTTTAGAATTAAACATTTTGGATACGCTTATTCTGTAAGTCGGGTTGAATATTAGCAAACAATTTATTTTTAAAATTTTAATTCGCCATCAAGAACCGACTTCCTCCCCTCACATCGGAATACCTTTTATTCCCTATACTTATCGGAGGTCGTCTAACATTTCACCTACCTCTCCCATCTTCAATTTGATTTCATTGTCTTCACGTCTAATCCGGCTCACGTCACTAATGTTTATTCTACATGTATTTTGTTTTTCAACAGATTCTGTTTCTTTGAACTATTTAGTCAAACTAATTTCGTTTAATCCTGTACAGATTATTTTGAAATTACGTTTCAAAATAATGCTTTTATTCCGACTGTCACCCACTTCTTGTGATGACCGGCTGTAGGAAGGGTTTCAATTTACCGTTACGTTAAACGCACAAACCTATTTGACACATATCTCCGCTAGTCGGCACTCGGTTTAATGACCTCCCTTTTTTTTTGTTCTTCACGCTGAGTGTTAAATGTTTAAATGATCTACCCTCAAAATGAAAGAGACCCTTTTTTCTATTGTTGACACTAAAGGACACTAATACCTATCAATATTACAATTGTAATGTTTTGTTTACTTCGGTAGCCAGAACTACTCCTCGATGTTTTGTATTTTTATTATTTTAACTAATCGTCCGGTATCCAATTTACCAAACGTTCAGACCCAATTGAAGGTTGACTAACATCAATATTATCACCCCGGCGATCTGATATTGAATGCATTATTGAAGGACTATCTCCCCTAATAACGTAACACCCTTTCTCACTAATACTTATCGAAGGTTGGATATCATTAATTTCTCTTGGTTAATTTTGTTTCACTTTTTATAGACGTACGGCGCTACTCCCCTCAAAATATGATACCTTTAACCTGCGTCTCATCGGAAATTGGACATCGTCAACCAACCTCTCCTAAATTTATCTGGTTAAGCTAATGTGTACATTATTACACTACCTACTCTCTTGATTAATTTTTGTTTCACTTTTTATAGACGTACGGCGCTACTCCCCTCAAAACATGACACCTTTAACCTGCGTCTCATCGGAAGTTGGACATTTTCGGCCTATCTTTCCTATATTTATCTAGTTAAGCTAATGTAAACGTTATTGTTTCTAATTCCTCTGCGACACATCTATTGTCCTAATATTTTACTTTTTTTTTTCGTTGGGTTTTCAGTCATTTTCGGATGACATTTGAACCGTTATACCTACTGTATTAATTTTTTTTCTATTCTTGTTTAAGTCATTGTATAAAGCCCCGCAAAATGCAACACTTTGTAATACCATACCTCCTGGTCACTTAGCAAAACTGTGATAAACCCCCCCCCCCTATGCATATTTCAATCGTTTTAATAGTGTTCTGTCACATTACATCCCAAATTCCAAGAAATCAGTGCAACTTTCATGTTTGCTATTTTTTTGTGTGTAACCTTTAGATAACAGAATACAAACTAATTTTGTCTGCGCCGAAGTCATAAATTATCCCAATAGCGCTTAAAAGAAGAGCTCAGTGGCGTACTTCAATCTAGTTAGGACCGCCTCATTACTTGCGTCGACTTTATTGGTTATATAATAACATTATATAAGCATTGTCTGTACACGTTTTCGTTCTTTCTGCGTGCGTCACTATTTAACGAATTCTGCAATCTTATTTTGACAAATATGTCAAATATTTCAACCCGTAATCGGCGCGTCGCTCTCGTATATTTAAATGCACCAACGATCAATCTTTATTGCCTAATTTTTCAACTCCCCACTGCCATAGAAAATGCACAAGACAATTGTTTCACAAATCAATTTGCTCGCGTTAAAGTCAGTCACCACTCGGGCAAATATCCATCGGCCGCCCCTGACTTGATAATGAACCTGAAAAAATCCCTCTAAATGTTATTCTGGGTCCCTTCTTAGTTTTGTGAAAAATGGCCTTTGCCGGGGCTCGCATGCACTTGAGGCACGCAAACACATGTGGTTACTTAGTGGTAAGGACCCATAAATCACCCCCATGAATTGGAAACAGAGAATCGTATGCTGAAAACATTCCATGTTACAAATTAAATATATTTCTAAATCGATCTCTCAATTTTAAAGGAATTATTTCGTAGGCCCAAAGGCGAGATCATCACAACATCTAGACACCATATTTCACATAAATTATCAGTATTCTATTCACTCATTCACAGACTTTTACATGTGCCTTTGAATTATATAAATTATAATAATGAATTAAATATAATAAAAACCATAGCAAAGAACAATGGATACAAAAGCGAAACTATTGATAACTTATTAAAGAAAAAGGACAAAAAACTTACATTAACACTTATTTCACAAGGCCTTAAAAATGAAAAAGATATCACTAAACAATGGGTTAAAATCCCTTATATTGGCGAAATATCAACAAAAATATCCAGATTAACTAATAATGATAAATGCAAAACAGCTTTTTATAATGTGAATTCTCTAGGGAGAAATTTAATCAATAATAACGATAAGAGAGAAAAACTTGAAAACTCAGGCGTTTACCAAGTAAACTGCGCTGACTGCCCATCGTATTACGTTGGTCAAACAGGGAGATCATTCAAAACCCGAATTAAAGAACACTTTACAAACTGGGTGAATGACAAAAGAGAATTGTCGAATGTAGCATCACATTTATTAGAAAATAAACACTCGTTTGATAAAGACAGAGATGTTAAAGTTCTTCATACTTGCAATAAAGGTCATAAACTAGATAGACTAGAATCTTTAGAAATTACTCGCTTAACTAAAAAAATAGACCCTAACTTTGTAATGAATAAACAATTAGAATCATTTGCTAAGTCTCCGCTTTTGTATCCATTGTAATTTTCATAATAATTTCGAAATTTAAAATATGTATTTAGTTTAAACCATTCCTAATCTAATGTAAACATGCATCCCTTCAAAAAGTAACTTTGTAATTAATAAGCTATTAGAATCATTTACTGAAACACCAGGTTTTTATCCGGTATAATTTTCATAATAATTTTGAAATTAAAATATGTATTTAGGTTTGACCATTCCCACTACAATGTAAACATGCATCCCTTCAAAAAGCAATTAAAAAATCCCATTGATCATAGATATGTATAATAACGATTTGACAATAAAATTAGTCCATTAATAATTCAAATTACTTGTAAGGTTTTTCCCTAATCAATAGATATTGAAGTGAGCTACAAACCCAAAGTACTTAGCCCACTGGAATTACCAAAATACTTAGAAATTCGACAGTCTAAAACGACTCAGTAACAAAAATAATTCATTAAAATCCTTGAAGACTACCCCTCTCCCCCTCCCCCATATGTTATGTATATAAACCGTAGGCTAAGAATTATTTGTACCAGTCTGAAGATGGCTCTGACGAGCTGAAACCGGTTACGGTCAAATAAAATTAAGTGGAATAAAGTTTTTTATTTGTTTTATTATAATCTATTATAATGGACTTCCACCACGAATTAACAGTTTCAAAAATAGAAATATTAAAAAACGCTTTGATTATTTAGATCTTCTTATATGCGGGTTCAGTCATAAATTGATTATCAGTCGCAAATCAGTCCACGAACGAACTACTCCTATAATTAACTAAACTTAATTGCTCTTTGTTCAATTAATTACGTGAAATCTCCGATATCGGGTTAGTCAGTCAACCGTCTCCGATACTGATCTCAATTAAACTGCAACACAGGGCATTGTGTGGGTGGGGGCATCGCTGTACTCAGGACTGCAGATGTAACTGTGCAGTTGTATGGGATGCTGCAACAACAAAGGAGGCGGAATAGAGACATAGGACAACTGAAACTAGTTGGATAACTAATTAGTGGAGCCTGGAGCCACGAGAAGTTCACACGTAACTGAATTACGTACGACCAGAGCTATGTCTTTGAAGCCGGGTTCTCCATAGATATTCCGAGCACAAACCTTCACTATTATTTTCATTGTTACGTACGTACGTCACTAAACTTGTAGATTGTGAAATAAATATAAATAGTTTTTTTTTTGTTTTAACCACGTTATTGTTTATAAAAAACCGACATGTTTCGTGAGCGGGTTTACATAAAACTAATTATAAAAATTAAAATATACAAAAAAATCTAAAAGCCGACCTTATGCAATAAATGATTGAATAACTACTGACACACTACATAGAATTTAAAAAAACTAGATTACTTATAAATGCGTTGGAAAAATACTATGAAAAATAATACAAAAGTTATAGAAATGTTTTAAATAAATTGTTACTAAAATTAAAAACCTCATACTATAATGACAAGTTCAAAAATCTATTTCAAGACTCAAAAAAGACTTGGGACGAGTTTAATCAAATTTTAGGAAAGAAATGTAAAAATGATTGTGACCAAATTGGGTCCCAATATCTGATGAAAGATCGGTCCATAGAAAATGTAACTAATGATTTTGTTAATTATTTCTCTGACAGTGTCTGCAGTATGTTACACAAATGTGATTACAAGTAACTGTTTTTGAACCAGAGGAGATGCCTCAAAGCATGTACCTACCAAAGGCCAAAACTGCTGATACAGAAAGCATTGTGAGGCAACTTAAAAACTCTTTTCCTGGAATTGATAATATCAGAATGTGCGATATTAAAAAACACATAATAATCTTAGCTCCAATTATAGCCCATTTTCTAAATAGAATCTTTCTTGAAGAAAAAATTCCAGATGACCTAAAATGTTGTATTATCAGACCTATTTATAAAGGGGGTGATCACACTCTACTTGGTAAATTATAGGCCGATTAGTATTTTGCCATCACTTGAAAAAATCCTTGAAAAATACATTCAGCTGAAATTAACCAAATATTTAGAACATTTTTCTATTATTGATACCAATCAATATGGCTTCCAAAAAAAGGCACTGAAATGCTACTTCAAAAATTTGCCAGCTTAATAAATAATTAATTAAAAAGTAAAAATCATGTATTAGTTTTATTTATAGATTATTCCAAGGCATTTGACACTATTAATCATAGAAAATTATTGCAAATACTAGAAATCATAGACTTAACGGTGTCAATAGAAAGCTGGGAGTGGGAAAGGAGAATGGGAGCAATAGAGCATAATTTACAAAGGGAACAAGTTCAATAATAAATCACTTAAAAGTATTTTCTGATTATTTACAATATTTAAATTCTAATTTACGCTCTTTCTAATTTATAAAATTTCCAACTTAACTCAATTCCACTATTAAAATCAAAAGTGTGACCCCTCTCCAACAAATGATTGGCAAACTCCGAGGAACTATCCTTAAAATGGTGCCACAAAATAAATTAGCTGTGTTTGATGAAATAAATAGTTATTTTTATTATTATTAGTAGTTACTAATTTTATTCGAACTAATTTTTGAAAGAAACTCTGATATCTAAGATTTGAGAATAGAGGAAAGGAAGCATATTTGTAATACTGTTGGAAATTTGGAATACAGTCTTATCTTCGGTTTGGGTAGCAGAATCTACTGGTAATAATTATAACTATTTAACGTCGCAAGTATGAGCCCTGATTTCGATCGGAATAATATTTCTCCTGTGTTTGCGGATGAATACTGACGTATTTTGTGAAGTTGCTCTTTTCAAAACTTTTTCGATGTGTTTTTAATCCAATATAATCACCCCATATTCCAATATTTTTTATAACATTGCAAATGAAATCACATCAGAGAGATATTTTTATAGCATGACTTCAGTTTTTGCGTTTCATACGTATACGTTGACAAGTAAAAGAAAGAATTTTTAGGTTATATGTTGCTAATTCGGAATACGGAGTGTGATGCAAAATTGGAATGGTATTCCAAATTATATTCATACATGTTATAGAGATGCCGTCACCAAATTTGTACAAAAAAAAAGTGGGATTCGGATAATATGTTTCAAGCTATTACTGCTGTTCGCAATTAAAAAAATGGGAAATTTCGAAATGGGTTAAAATTTTAATTTAAAAATGGGAAAAAACGGGTCCCACGGAATTCATATTCCGAATTACATGCACTGTACAAAAAACACATTTTTTCATTTTTCATTTTTATTTTTCAAGAGCACTGTAATAATTTTATTGGGTTTCTGTTTCCGTTTACTGATACACTATTAGTTTTTTAACGTTTTTATAGAATTTTATTCTTAAAAACATTTTTATATTATTTTCTGTACCCTAAAATATAAATGGTATTCCGAATATGCTTCCTTTCCTCTAGTATTGATCTCTTTACAGAGCACATCTTGTGCTGGAAGGAGTAAGTCGCTAACCCGTTGTAAATTAGCCCGAGTTACTGTTAATCAAGCGTTATATCCACGATGCTATCGACCACAACGAATTCAACATCTATTCAGCTTTAAATTCATTTACAAAGGTTCAACCTAAGAATAAAGAATAACACAAGAAGTACCTTGTGGGCGTGTTTCGTGGTTTAATTATAGGACTTAGAAGGCCATATAAAACTGTGTTTCACGATTACGAAATTGAAATGGGATGGTGATATACAATTTCAGGCGAGGATAAGAGAGACGGACCGCGTGCTAAATGGTTGAAGCTATGCGGTCTAGAAACAAAAGTGAATCGGAAGGCATTTCTAGTATTATATTAGGTCCTTACATATGAAATTAGCGTTTTGTACGGGAGGAACTTTGTATGGGAGCTTATGGGGGTTTTGTATGGGAGCTTTTTCACCTTCCGAATTTGCTTCAAGTGGATTAAAACAGTTTTATCACTAACACCGCAGCCTGCAGCTAACTCGAACGTGGTTTGCGATGAATCCGCTTCTACAACAGACTTCAATTCTTCATCATCAACTTTGGTCTCCGGCCGTCCACGGGGCTTGTTCTGCAGGTCGAAATTTCCAGAACGAAAACGTTGGAACCAAACACGCACTGTGTTTTCTTTTGCGGCACCGTAGCCATACACATTATTAATCCTTCGAGCCGTTTCTGCAGCACTGGTGCCACGGTGGAACTCGTACTCGTAAATAACGCGATATTTCAATTTTTCCATTTTGTAAACTAAGTGACGCAAAGAAAAAAAAACAATTAAGGAAAAAAAAGAAATATAATTTTCGAAATACAAATACATGAGTAAATAGCTGTATAAATTTGAATTTGGGATTCCTAACCAAAGAGAAGATATTTGAGATCAAAGTTGCCAGTACGGCAAAACGCCAATTTCATATGTAAGGACCTAATATTATTTATTCTATGTGTTCAAAAAATTGGAACTGAATGTGGCTAATCGTCTTACACATTTCAATGAATTAGTTCGTACCCCAATAACCCACTGATTGAACTAATGTAATGGTCTGTAATGGGCTTTTTTTACATTAGCTCCGCACAGGAGGCCCTAGGAAAATAATTCCCCTCAGGGCCAGGGTCATCTTTGGGGATGCTGCGTGCTTGGCCTTTTTAAAAAAGGAAGGAGTGGAAGTTCTGGGAAAGAAAAGGGCCGGTGGATCGCGAGAGTCCAGCTGGAGAGATCTAGGTTAGGTCTCCCTCAACCAGTCTCTCCCGATCCGGCCCGCCACGCAATATGTGGGCACCGCGAGGACCTCGACAAACTTCACCTCTGAAACTCGGGCACCCCTGGTAAATCACCAAACGTAGCGAGCCACTTGGGATGACCTATGGCAGAGGTGTTGATTATCCAATAAATGGTTCCTGGGTATGGTAGTTAATGGTAGTTAATGGTAGTTAATGGTAGTTAATGGTATTTAATGGTATTTAATGGTAGTTAATGGTAGTTAATGGTAGTTAATGGTAGTTAATGGTAGTTAATGGTAGTTAATGGTAGTTAATGGTAGTTAATGGTAGTTAATGGTAGTTAATGGTAGTTAATGGTAGTTAATGGTAGTTAATGGTAGTTAATGGTAGTTAATGGTAGTTAATGGTAGTTAATGGTTCCGGTACCCATACCCGCCACCCAAATAGTTAATCCAGACATTTCAGATTCAACTCATAATTTGTTTATGGTTCGCTAGACACACGAAATATTTAGAAATAGCTTTTATAAATCGATTAAGCATGATTTTCCTTTTCCCGTAATATATAAATTTCAAAGATTTCCCTTTCTACTGTTGGTCTAATATATAATATAGCCTAGCTACCCAAAAAAATATACGTATTTTGAAGTGTACCGTTGTACTGATTGATAAAAATCCAGTAGGTAATAAGGAACTCCATTGAAAAATATTATGGGTTTAAAAAAATATATTTATATAGACTAATAAACGCTGATTCTGAATATATAAGTTTTATAAAATAATATTAAACGTACAGTTTAAAAAAAAAAAAATCGTTTTTAATAGTGTCGTTGAAACACGCCGTCAAGTTGGTATTACTAAAAATTTAGGGGTGACATCGCTAATCACTGTAAAGTCATTGTACGGGAATGTAGGTATGACACAAGCCATCGTATTAACAACATTTCATCTTGGATAAGTTTTTAGATTTTCACGGCCAAAAGCATTTTCGTTGTTAGTTTTTGGGGTGTTATGCCGTGTTGTGCTACCTCCTTCTATACGTCACTGACACTGCAACGCTGTCCGAAACGTCGGCTCTAGAAGGAGGTAGCGCAACACGGCATAACACCCCAAAGACTAACAACGAAAACATTTCATCTTATTCGTTTATTTACATACTGTTTATAGAGATTTAGTTGTTGTGTTTACTGAAACATTATTTAAGCCTTAATAATTCATTTAAAATAAAACAATAACTTTGTAAACACCACTTTTATACTTAATAATTCAGTTTCAAAAATAGAGGTATTTCTCATTAGTTTATCTCTTTTACTGAAAATATTCAAAAACTACTCTATAAAAAAATAGTAATGCTACTTCTAGGGAGATTCCCTCAAACTCCAAATTTCAAAATGGCGGTGAGTCGAACAGCTGATTGCGCGATCTTATAGTAGATGACATGATTGATGACGTCACACGATCCACCATAGATACGGTTGTTTTCGGGGATCTTGAAAAATTAAAACTTTGACAATTATTTTAACTATTAAAACTAACTAAAAAATGCAGTTATTTAAGTCAGAAGGTCATTAATCATTAAAAAAAAATAAAAAATTGGACTAGAGTTCTCTATTACAATTTTGATTTGCTTTTAATCAAGGAAAGCTCTTCCTAGCCACGGCAGGTTGTTGGGAAACCAGGGAAATATAAAAGAAATGAGAAATATATTTCTTCTTTTATTATTGAAAGGCCATCCATCAGTTGGCTGACGGCGTCTGAACTACGGGTTTCCATCGATCATCTAACACATGGTAGAGTGACACAATACACAATGCTGCAAAATAAAATGAAAATATCTACCTTCATTAAATTAAACATTGTTACCTAGGCTTATTTCACGTTTTCAGTATGTTTGTGAATGTGAACACAGATGGATAATTATAAGTTTATTTACTAAACCACTAAAGAATTAATATTTTATATAATTACGAAAATATGATTTTCAGAGAGTGCATGGAGGAGTGCCGTGTAATCGAAGCCCGTTCGATGAATGAGCTTGCGGTCGTAATATAGCGTGACTTTGTAATTTTTTAGAAATTTAATTAAAATTAAATTTGATAATGTTATTATCGAGTTCGGCAAGTATTTTATGATGTTTTTTAGTTACAGCTGTTTCGACTTGTAAGGTCATTTTCAAACAAATCGAAACAGCTGTAACTAAAAAACATCCTAAAATACTTGCAGAACTCGATAATAACAGTATCAAATTTAATTTTAATTAAATTTCTAAAAATTAAAATGGATTACTACGAATTAAACACAAAAACAATTACATAATAACTTTGTAAAGCTACTTTTTGTGAAAAATCACCTCAAGGGCGAAATCGTCGATAGAAGAGTGTGGCTGGCAAATTAATTAATTAATTTTTATTAGACAACTATAGTTTCATAACTTTTCAAGGTTATTCCATCAATTTAAAATGTCATTGAAAAAGAAGATAACACTCATAATCTAAACCAAAATATGAAAGAAAACAAGACACAGAAAAATAAAAAGATAATGATTGCAACTATTATTATATTATATTTTTATATTATAATATAATAATAGTTGCTATATTATATTTTTATAGTTATATTATATTTTTTATATATTTTCTGTGTCTTGTTCTCTTTCATAGTCTCGTTTAGATTATTAGTGTTATCTTCTTCTTCAATAATAAATTAAACAATCATTTACTAAACTGGCTTCCAGCCTGACAGCAAACCCCAATTTTGGAAGGCCATAGTCTCACAGACTCCAGAGAGTTAGTTTGTTGAGACTCTTGTGCTGAATTCGCATAAAGAATATGTTATTGGTTAGAATCATGGTTTTTAAAATTTGCAAACAAAACATTGAACATTTTGCTTAGTTTTCTTTTATTCCAATAATCTAAGTATTTTCACAGTAGGATTTTTACCCCAATAAAAAAGCACAGATCCGCTGTAGCTATAATACGTCTTGTTCCAATTATAAGGAGCAGAAGGAGTCTGTTTTTTTCTTTCCGAGCTTCAAGTAAGTTTTCCCCGCTGAAAGTTTAAGTGGCCACCCAATTGTTGGGTCTTTTGGTTTGAAATATCAATAAAGAAGCCTGTTTATTTAGTCCGGGTGACTTGGAAGACAAGTGACTTTGTAAAACTTTGACAGATGCTCATAAATTTTATAAACAAAGTCGTCAGACTGTTATTCTTTAGGCTGAGAATTTATAAGGCTTCGTATTTACACTTTGAGAATGGTTACTTGGCGTAGCTTCACTGTCAAGTTCAACGAATTATTTATGGAAAACTTTAGTCTTGTGATGTAGACAATGAAACAAATACTCCATGATGAAAATTTACTATTTTAGTTAAGGGTGTATTGAAAGATGTCCCTTATTTAATTATTTTAGGAAAAACACTTTTTCAAAGATATGCTTTAAAATATTAAAATATGTTATTTGTGCGTCCGCACAAGCGCAATATTACTATGAATACATAGTTTTGTCCGTATACAAACTCAATTCTTTCAAGAAAGTCATTTTTTTTTTAGTTGCAATAAATACAATATTGAGTTGAATCACTCTGTTCTTGCATAAAAAAAATTTACTGTGAATTGTGATACATTAGAAGCAATAAGTAACTTTTTTTTTAAAGACTCATTAGTCACATTCCTCAACTTCTGGCTACGAATACATTATATTAGAATAAGTTAACAATAATATTCTAAACGAAAATATGAAAGAGTTTCCCGTAATATGGAGAAAAATAATTAGTTGATAATAATGTAATTCTAAAATTTGAGATTGACAAACATTACGGCTTTGACAGAAGGTGGCAATAGCGAAATTGGTTAACGCACTCGTCCCGGTTAGACGGAGAGGTCTGGGTTCGAGTCCCAGTTACGACCATTGTCTTTTTCTGTTTTTCTGTGTTTTGTTCTCTTTCATATTTTCGTTTAGAATATTATTGTTAACTTATTCTAATATGATATATTTCACTGATGGGAATAACCTTAAAAAAAGTATAAAAAAAAGAAAGTTCTTCTTATAAAAATTGAACATTATATTATTTTATGATAACATATTTTTGAATTTTATTATATTTCTCTTCCACTTGTATTTTCGAACGTGATTTTTTATACCACACCATAAAATTCGCCGTCTAATGACCACATATAAAATATAACCACTTCCAATGTCTCTTGAATACAACGCCATTTTGAAAATTCTAAGCAAGAACGGCGTGACTGAACACAAAAAAGCCTCGCATTGCCATCTTTTGATAGTTTATGAAACTTTTTTCAAGTATTAGGATTAAGAAGGAACCGTGGAACACAATAGCCATTTTACTAAAAAAAAAACAAAAAAAACAGCGTATAATCGTGTATGCTGTTATTGCATCGATGTTTTCAATTTACTTTAATTAAGGGACAACTTTTAGTATACTTGATAAACAGAAACCCAACATAATAATTTCTTTATTTTGGTTTTGCACCGCTCCCGAAAAGATCAATGTATAGAGCTTCTGAGCACCTTCCATTAAATTACTGCTAGGTAAAGGATAGTACTCCCTCACTTTTATGCTATAAAAACTGCAATATTTTAGCTGTACCCTTATATACATGTACGCAATGGTCTCCTTTTTTAAATACATCATTATGCATTTTTTGAATTCGTGTATGAATGAATGCAAATCTTGGTTATGGAAATAAAGCCACTTCCCGACATCAGATTTAGTTGAAATTCAGCATATAGACTCGTCAAAAATAACAACGCATTGGTGGCACTCGCGCACAAACACTGGCACACTAGTATTTTTCTCAAATTGGCTCTAGCCGGCCCAAGTGATGGCGCAACTAGTTCAAAAATTTAAAAAAACTTTGTTTTTACGATTTATTTTAATACTTTTGTCGTGGCGTGTGATGTCGCGCTCCCTCCAGTAACACATTATCTTCAAAAGCACCATTTATTAAAAATAGTTAATTCACGGACTCTTCGCCAAATATACGTGTTGTCTTTTTTTATTGCTCGAGATTGCAAAGGCGGCAGCAGACCGGTTGACGCCGACTCACCCCCTACACCATTTTTAGATGCCTAGAGTACCTATTACTATATTTCAATGACCGAGATTCTATCGATAGAAGAATCCAAATTGAATTAACCTTGCCTTCAAATACCAGTACCGTTATAGTTTCTATCAAGAAACGTTTCCTGAGGAACGCCCCTCTCTCTGCGCGCAAAATGAAGGAATAGATTCTTCGGAATGGAATTCTATCCCCTCGTAATAGCAAAGGGGTTGGAAAATGAATTCGAAAAACGGCTTTCAGGCCGTGCCTGTGGAAGACGGGCTTTAGACACTTCCCGTGTGATTATTCCATCGGTATAGAATGGGATTTATATTGAAAATACGCCTTATGTTTTTACAGTTAGGCTAAATAAATATGAAAATACTTTGTAATCATTTTTTTGCATTTGAAGAAAGACCGTTTTTTTATTGAATTTTCTTTCGTATTTTTAGATTACATTTAGCATACACGTTTTTTACGCAAGGATCCGTGGTAAGCATTCAAAAATGCAAAGAGAATAGTAAATATAAATAAAATAATATAATATAAATATATATTAACATATCCTGAAGAAGATAACATTGTTATTGAAACATGTCTTATTGTTTATTAAAAAAGTGGTTTATACAAAGTTATTTAATTAAATAGTAATAATAATAATAATAATATTTGGACGATTTATATAGCGCTGTTTTTGTGAAAAATCACCTCAAGGGCGCTGTACAAACTTACCATACATGCCTAAAATCTAGAAAGACCACATGCTAGACAAACAATTAAAAACAACTTATGGCTAAAAATTGTATACACCGGTTCATTGATCACCGATACGAAAATATATGTACAATATTTTGACCAATGAACGCGATGCTGCCTAAAAATGAATTAATATAAATTAATAAAATGAGTAAATATAAATGTTTGAGAAAGCTCGCTAAAATTAAAAAAAAAAAACAAACTAGGTATAATAATTAAGAGAAAATTGTGAAAATATTTAACAAAACATCTCGTTTAAAATAGCGTAAGTTGCATTTTTTTTTTTTTCATTTAAGCGACTATATAAAATAATTCCATAAGTATACAAAATATAATGGTTATGTAAGGTTAAGATATTGTATTTCTTAGTCCTCCTCACTAGGAGTTCCTGTGCCGAGGCGGACTAAAATTGTTTAATTACAGTTTATTTATCTTCCATGTCGTTTTTAGTGTCTTTATTAGGGTGTTATCGTTTTACTGATACAATATCATTTTTCCATAGCTATAACATGTATATTGTATATTGATCTCCCTCAATCAGTATCTCCAGATCCGGCCTGCCACGCAATTGGTGGGCAGACGCATCTGCCGCCAAGATTAACCAGTCACCCCTGCTAAGTCACCAAACATAGCGAACCACTTGGGGTGACCTATGGCAGAAGTAGTGGTTATCCAATGAATGGTTCCCGAGGGCATCGGTACCCACACACGCCTCCCAAATTGTATAAATTATTATCTTAAAAATATCTCACACCATCTTAAAAAACGTCATTAATTTTTTTTAGTAACTTAAGTTTATGTTCTAGTAAACTTTTAAAAATAATACGAATGACAAATTAATAATGGTATTACTTTTAGATAATGTAGGTACTGATCGTATTTAAATAATTTGTACACTTCCCCTCTTTCTTACACACTAAATGTCAATAGTCGAATATGAGACTAACGGTGAACGTACGTCCCCACCCATCCAAAGGAAAGATACAATAATTATAATAAAAATCCGTCTCACGTATAAAGAAAATGAAAAGCATTTTTTTTACATCAGCTCGCTCATGAGGCCCCGAAGAAAATTATTTTCCTCAGGACATATGTCATCTCAGGGGATGCTGTGTGGAGGGTCTTTTTAAGGATGGGAAGGATTGGAAGTTCTGGGAAGGAAAAAGGTATGAGGGGTGGGTAGGAATCTGGGGTCAGTGTGTCCGGGAGTGACGGACGTATGAATCCATCCCTCCAACTGCAGTGCAAGGCGATGGGTCGAGAGAGTCCAGCTGGAAAGGTCAAAAGGCCTCCCTCAACCAGTCTCTCTTGATCCGGCCAGCCACGCAGCGGGTGGGCAGACGCATCCGGAAAAAAGTCATTCTATGAACCCGGGCACCCCTGCTAAATCACCAAACGTAGCGTACCACTTGGGGTGACCTATGGGTGACGTATGACAGAGGTGTTGGTTATCCAATAAATGGTTCCCATACCCGCCTCCCAAATTGCGCCTATAAATCCGTACACAATGCTATCTCTGATACTGACAAAAACAAAACACGTACAGTTGCGCATTGATGATTGCTTCATTGCGTAATTTTTAACTTAATAAAAAAACTGAATATAATTCAGCAGTTATTGGTTTTGAGGCGGTACGAGGTTCGTCGGGTTAGCTAGTATAATATATTTACAATATATTATTTAGAAAGATATTTCGTATTTAACATACCCTACAACGTTTGTGAAAATAAATTCCCTTCATAATGTGTGGTATTGTTCAAATGTTCAATCAGTGAGTAATGATGATCGAATTATTAATATAACGTAGCATTTTCAGAAATGACGCAAATATATTTTTCCCTTTGTGCATGAAACCAATATAATCTGAAATATTATTGGATATTCGTGGAACAGTCCCATTTGTGGTTGTTTTGTATATCGATGGTGAAATTGGTTGGTAATTGGTTTTTGACTGGAAGCATTTTCGGTTGTGAAATTTGGTGGTTAACGATAATAATAATATAATAATTATTCAATTTCAATTTAATTAATATTTTTATCAAGTTAATATTTTTATGAAGTAGGTACAGAAGTTTTACGAGTAAATAACCAGCAGCACGAATTAATGTTCCAAAATAACTCGCTAGTGATAGCGCCGAATGGATAACGCCTAGAAGTGAGATCTGCACATAGAGATATGTATATATATCAATGGATCTGCACCGATTAGTAATAAAACTGATGTCGCCAGTTTACATAAGACCATTCGACTCCTAGGTTCCTCAGAGAGGCCAATAAAACCAACATCTGTTCAGCGAGAGTTCATTTACCTTATATATTTGAGACTAGCGAGTTCCCGGCAATGCCACTTGAAAAAGAAATTGTTTCTCACTGCGTGTCCTTTCCCATTCATCCGGTTCCCCTTCCCCTCACGCATTCCTTCTCCACCTTGCCCGCCATTCCTCTCCCCTCTCCCTCTCCGCCGTCCTGCGAACCCCCCTCCTACGATCCCCTCCCCTCTCCCGCGTTCCACATATTCAGTCCCGGTTCATTCAGATTTTCAAACAGCTCGCTTGCCACTTATTGCAGTTTTTTTTACAAATTTTTGTTTTTCATATATTACAAGCATTCATTTTTGTATAAGTATCTATTATAAGAAAAATCAATCAATTTAATCTATTCTTGATTCGATTCGAAGTGTTCAATTTTGGTTAGTACCATAGGTGAGTGCTTCGATTAAATTTATTAATTTAAAGAGTTTATTCGAAAATCGAATTTCGATTGAACAATCGATGGTTTGCAAAATGTCATTCTAAAAATGTGACATTATTGACAGTTGCGTAAGAGTTTTTTGTAGTGGTTAATAAACTTTTCAGTTGTATTGTCATGTAGACGTATTAATTCAGAAACCTTTGCGAGGATGGAAAGAAGGTGAATGAAGAAGGGGAAAGAGCGATGAATTATCTTATTGCGGTTGAGATCGACGATTAAATTCATTCATTCATTTAAGATACCTATGCTTTCCTTTAAAAACAGTTAACCCATTAAAATCATTTTCAAAACCGTGTTATAAAATTGTAATATTATGTACGAAATTCCTTCTTCTTCTGGCGCTAACAATATTAATATTAAAAAAGGGTATAAAATAATTTGTAAAATGTGTAGAATAAAATATGTATGTATGTATATATAAAATCATCAAACTGCTTCGACTTGCAGCAATAACTTTCTTCTCTGTCTGTACCTATATCGGTAGAGTTTTGTTGATCACTTGGTAATATTAGACACCTCGCAAAACTAAAAAATATTTATTGTTATATGTAAACACCTATTTTAATTGTAAATTTCTAATTTTAAGTCACATTTGTAAATATATATGTATGCCACTAGTTTTCAGTCAGTAGTAATAAGTCTTAGTCGTAAGTCACTAGCTATGCACATAATAATATATAAGTCTTAAATGTAAGTACCTAGTTATAATATTGAATCTTAGTTGTAAGCCTATCGTATTAAATTTATTTTATTGTATGCTTATATGTACAGCGCCCTTGAGGTGATTTTTCACGAAAACGGCGCTTTATAAATCAGCCAAATATTATTATTATTATTATAAGGTATTTTGAAAGTTTCAAACATTTCCTATACAGCAATAGGTACATAAACACCATACATACATATATATGTACATGCATACAAGCAAGCAAAAGTACATTGATTTGTATCCTTCATATAGAAAGAATTATCATATTCAAAAAAAAAAATGAGCCTACATCATCGGAAAAATCAACTTTGTGCAGTAATTCTTTGGAATTTTTTGACTGGACGTAGCAAAGTCTTGTTTTCTACCGTTTTTCCTTTTGTCCATCTTTAAAATTGTCTGCATATTCCTTTTCCGATTTATGGTGACCGAGATGATGGCCGTTTTAATGGTTATATTTTATTGGTATTTTTTCAATAGCACCTTACTTACTTGCCCGAAGAAAGTTTGAAAAAAGAATTCGCATTGAGGCATTTCTTTAGACAAATTATAAATAGGTATCTTTACAATTCCTTATTTGAAATTTTAAAATGTTACGTAAAATAATTGCAGGTAAGTGTTTACGTACCTACTAGTTACAAACCTTATGATGTCAGAGGAAATTTTGGTTTTTGATTTTATTAAAAGAAAATTAGGGACACTTTTTTTACTAATAGTTATTAAAAATATATTTTTTTAAATTACTAAAATTTAATTTGGCAAAAAAAGCATTTTCCAGGCAATAGCTGCTTTTATAATTCCCACGGTTAAAGCACGGTGGAGGCACAACAAATCAGTGAACGTACGTTCCTAATCACAATAATGCGGCAGCTTTTTTGTTTTGTTTTTGTTTATTAGGGAAACAAACAGTTGTACATATTATTAGGTAATTACATATTACATGGGTGCATTAACCAGTGAAGTTTCCGCAAAAAAATTATAATATATAAACACAGATTAAAACGTTAAAGAAAAAATAAAGTGTTAGAAAAAAGAAAAACAAATACAACAGAAATGAAAAAAACACAAATTAAGCATGTGGGAAAGAAAAGATGAAGTTAAACAGCGAACATATATAAAATTAACACATTTTCACATCATTAGAAAACGTTTAAGGATAAATGATTAGCCATTTGCCAGCGTCCTTGAGGGGGTTTTTCACAACAACAACAAAAAATTGCGCTATATAAATCATCCAAATATTATTATTTTTATAATAAGAAGGAAAAACAACATAATGAGAATTAAAAACAACAGACAACAGGGATGGAGGGTTCGCAATTAACAATTGGTTTTAATTTTTTCAGTTATGAATTTAATAAATTGGCCTGAGGACAAATGGAAAATATCAGCTTCGTAAAACATATCGTTGTATTTTGTGCACGTCCTTCGGAAAAATGAATGTTGTGTGTAATTTGTTTTTGAGTGTTGGATGTGGAATAGTTGGTTTGACCTTGTATTTCTTGTTGGACAGTGGAAATTAATGTGTTCTAGAAGATAGTTGTTGTCAACAACGTTGTTAATAATTTTGAATAAAAATTTCTGGTCGGATATATTTCTTCTATCTTCTAAGGTTGATAAATTATGGAATGTTAATGAGTCTTGTAGGTTTTCTGATGTTCAAAAGGATTTAAAGTCTAGGTGTTTCAGTATCTTTTTTTGAATTCTTTCTAACCTTAAAATATTAACTTTGTATTGGGAATTCCATATGACTGATCCGAATTCTAATATTGAGCGGACAAAAGAGACATACAGTATTTTGATTACATGTGGTGACCTGTGTGACCTGCTCTTTCATGTACAATAAATAATAGTGAGATGATGTACGTGTGTAACGTCCCTCCAACGGAAAAATGTAATTCTATAAAAACTAACTCACCCGTATTATCACCGGCATTGCCGTCGGCCTGGTGATTGCGCGTGAATTATAAAAGCACCCGATGTTTACATATTTTGCTGTTTCTATGATATAAAGGCAACATTTAGCATTTAAAAAATTACAGAATCAGAGAGAAAATTATTTTTTGCCTGAAATGAATGGTTTTCTTTTAAATAGTATTTCTGCGCTTTTCCACTGCTATTTTATTATTCACCTATTTCTGTAACCAACTCTGCCCAACTGAACGGTGCTCTCTCCATCAAACACTTTATACCGTATAACCAAAGATATTAGAAACCCAAGATATGCTATAGGCAGTTTGAACCCTTTAGAACTGCGTTACCTCGTGTCGCCGATATTGCTAATCAATACTATTAAACACCTTCGCTTACGCTAAAGTATCCGCCCCTTTTCGAACTCACACTTGAAACTTGTCGTTTTCGTTGGCACTAATACTTAGGTCAGATTTCTATGCGTACACGTCTCGACTGCATTCGCAATTAGCAATACATTCAAATGACAACGAATAAAGATTGCAACAATATAAATCGACAGCAATCGGTATTTTAATTTTAAAATTATTCCAGTTGAGATTTAGATGAAAAATTCTTATTTTCAGAACCGATAAATCGGAATAAGTGTGATCTATTCTCAGAACCGATAAATCGTAATGAGTGTGTCCAAATCGTAACGTGTCCCATTCGTAACAAATCCACATCAATTGTTTCTAATCTATTTAGAATTTTAACAGTTTTTGGTTTTGTTCAATAATATTAATCACAATAACACTCAAATTGTGCTTTTGTTGAAAAAATCCATAAAAAGATATTCTAATTTTTTACTAATGTTAATTTATTTTGTATTTGAGTACCTACTTCATAAGAGTCCCATGCATTTGTGTACCATCCCACTCTGAATGCTATCTAACAGCCATCTCATCTTAAATATGCTTTGTAAAAACTAAATAGAAAACACATCGAATCATAGTATGACCGGACAGTGGTTAAGTGGGCATCGCGTTAGGGTCCCACCCAGGCGTTCCGTGTTCGATTCCTCGGCTGGCTAAGTCCTCCATCACGACTCAAGCAACATTTTCTGCTTACTGAGGTGGTGGTAGGAGATTTTCAAATATTGTCGGGTTATTCGTTACCCGGGAATGTTTGTCTTTCATTTTTAAAAAAACGAGTGTGCTTTAGACCACACGACTGAAGTAAAACTTCACTAACTTATAAAAGAACACATGACATTGTGGTGACATTGACATTGAGATTGGGGTGACATATAACATTGGGGTGACATATGACTATGGGGTGACCTGTGACCCTGGGGTGACCTAAAACTGTGGGGTGACCTATGACCTTGGGGTGACCTACTACCTCGGGGTGACCTACGACCTTGGGGAGACCTACGACCTTGGGTTAACCTATGGCATGGTTATTCAACAAATGATTCCTTGTTCTCGCACCTCTCCATAACACTTCGTAACGCATTTACCAGCTTACTCCCTAAGTCAAGCGTGCATCAAGGCCCGACCGTTCACCTCGCCCTATCACCGTTCGCATCGATTACCGTTCGCATCACACTTTTCGTAACATCACTCTTTTCGTAACGCATTCACCAGCTTACCCCCCAAGTCGAGCGTGCGTAAAGAAGTTTTACTTCAACTTCTTGGGGAGTAAGGTGGCGAATGCGTTACGAAAAATGTTATGGAGAGGTGCGAGCAAAATGAATCATTTGTTGACTAACCATGCCATAGGTCACCCCAAGTTCATAGGTCACCCCACGGTCGTAGGTCACATCAGGGTCATAGATCACCCCATGGTCAATGGTCATATGTCACCCCAATTTCATATGTCACCCCAATGTCTTTTTTGTTATGCTTCTCCCCGTCCCGCGAACCCCCCCCCCCTTCATCCTTCTCTCACCCCTGCCAACCCCCCCCCCCCTTCGTTTCCCTCCCCCACCCCCGTTATCCTCTCCCTATCGGATCAGTCGTCCCGGATTCCCTTCCCCTACTCCTTCCCTTCCTGCCGCTTAACTTTATGAATTGCACACATTTTTCAAACTGATCACGCGTCAAAAAATATACAAATTTCATAACGCTAGAGGTTAAATGTATATAAACCTTCACGGACGTGCCCACACCAAAATACCAAAGTTTCATCCCATTCGGATGTATGGTAAAGGAAATAATTTCATAATGCTAGAGCCCAACGTTATACTCCTATATATAGAAACCTCCGCGGGCTCGGGCACAAAAAATCAGCAAAGTTTCATTGAAAATCGGATAAATGGTACACATGCGAAACAAACAATTAATTTTTTTATAAAAAATAAAGATTTAAAAAGAAAAGCATGGCATTTATTTCTACCACAAATCAGCATTGACACCAAATTATCTACAAAAAAAAATTCAAAAGAAATAATATGTTGGTATATATATATATATTTTTTTTTACATAGCCCTGCTAATTTTACGAAATATCGATAGTCGGTTTTTAAAAGAATTCGCGTCCCCCTCACTAGCTTCGTCATGGCGGCGATGTTTGCTTTACGTCAATTATAACTTTGAATAATCATTAAAAAATGATATCTCACTTTAATTTTGTACTTAGCGGTGAAATAAAACTCAATTTATCTTGAAGTTCACATTGCTTGTCGTATTTTTACATAGTTTGCATTGAACAAGACGGCATTTTGAATAAAACGGGCACCAACCGTGCTCGGTTACGACACAAAATCAAATAAATGAACGAATTCTTTCCGTATTCATACTACGCGCATTACGCCGTAGTCCGCCCACGGTCTGGCGGCCAACGTAGCATATCTCCCTTTGTTTCTATTATCTGTGCGTATAACAGAAATTACCATGCTCCACTCTACTAAAAGCCAACTTAATAAAATGGCACCGAGAAAACGACCGACATAATATTTGCCGAATAAAATTACGATCAGGACACTCGTTGCAGAAATGCCCGCATAAAAATTGCCCGTATAAAAATGCTTGTATAAATTGGCCGCATAAAATACCGATGCAAGTCCACGGGTACCAGGAGAGTATGTAAATTGAGAAGGTAAAAATCTATAAGTTGGGGTATTATTTGAGCGCCACGCGGAGCATAAATCGTACCAAAGTTTCCTGTAAAATATTCGCTGCACCGGAATCCGAGCAGTCGTAGAGCTACGGCCGCGCATTATAATTGCTAATGTTCTGTGCTCAGCGCTACGAGGATATTCAGCGGTGTATAGGTGTTATCTGTACGAGTGACGTAGGCATTAGGTCTTGTATTATAATAAAATATCAAATGCGGGAATGTCACCGTAACGTTTTTATAATTACTGCGAAAAGAGTAGCGACAGCGGTAAGTATCTAAAATGTTTGATTGTACAAATAGTCCAGTAACTTTGTCGCCTGAATGTATGGGGTAGTATGCGTTAAATCCGGTAGTTCTGATTTTTTGCAGGCTTGTTTATAATGTTGGCCTAATGAATAATCCAAGTTTTTGACCTCGACCGCCGAACGCAACTTTGTCAAAAATCGAAAAAACCGCGAAAAAATCGTTATTTTTTCAAATTTTGGCGATTATAACCCTAAAGGACTAGTTTTTAAAAAAAAAAAATTTTTATAGAGTGTTTAAAGTAAACTAAATTTGCTACAAAATGATACTATAATTGTCTCTGTAGGCCCAATAGTTTTTGAGATTAAGCCTTTCAAAGTTTGTGACTTCGAGCGCAAACCGCGAAAAAAACGTTTTTTTCCAAATTTTGGCGATTATAACCCTAAAGGACTAGTTTTAGAAAAAACTTTTCGAAAATGTTTTTAAATGAAATTAAATTTACTACAATATGATTTTAGAACTGTCTCTGTAGACCCAATGGTTTCCGAGATTAAGCGTTTCAAAATTTATCATTTTTTTCGAACTTCGCAATTTTTTGCAATTCTGTCTTTCTGAATGAATTTTGACCCTGATTATTCTATCGAAGCCCTGTACTATTATGATGGAATGATGATGTATAAGCTAAGCTACGAATAATGAAGTAAAAAAGATAACAAAACAAAGTATTTTCTTTTTATTTTTTTATTTATTCATAGGTAAATTAATTTCAAAAACAGAATTACCTTTAAAATAAAGGTACCTACTTTATCGCTTGTCTTAATTCACGCAATCCTCAGTTGCAGTATTGAAATTTTCAAAGCAAATGTGATTTCGTTGAACGTGAGGAAATCATGCACGTCATCACAGACAACCGAAATTAGTATATTGGATTTATTCTTAATGTAGTAATAAGAAAATCTAGTCCTAACTTAAGAAGAATATTAACGCTAGAAATTTTTCGATTCTTGTGCCTGCAAAATTTGCAATCGAGCGTCTTATTTGCGCGAGGCAACTTTATTTTGTCCATAATTTTAAAAGAGTGAAAAATGTTAGAACATAGAAAACCTCAAAAATGGTCTTAGCCATAAAGGGGTATTTTTATAAAAATGTTTCTTGTGTAACTTCAAAGTTAAGTCAAGAAAAAACAATTTTTTTTGTGGTTTACGCATATTTTTTTTTTGTTATGTAAATAATAATTTTATTGTAATTCCGTTACATAGAAAACCTAGTAAAAGCTTCAATTTATCCGAGGCATATTTTTTGATGTTCATACTGTAAGCCAATTCGTCGTAAAGTTTAATCTAAATAGTATCTAAATAGGATTTCTATTATAAAACTTCTATTCTATTGTATAACTTCACCTTAAATACGAGCATACTTTTTTCTAACTTTTTGGTAAGTTTAATTTACGAACTTTTAATTTTTCCATGCCCGCTGAAATGTTCGTGACGCAATGGGGAACCTTAAAACGTCACGAGAAGCTTGCTTTATGTTTTAACAGGGTCAACTCTGCACTAAACTGCGACGGTCTCATAATAAAAGTCGTCCTATTTTTTTGTATTAAGGTGAAGTTATACGTGAAATCCTATTTAGATACTATTTAGATTAATCTTTAAGACGAATTGGCTTACAGTATGAACATCAAAAAATATGCCTCGGATAAATTGAAGCTTTTACTAGGTTTTCTATGTAACGGAATTACAATAAAATTATTATTTGCATAACAAAAAAAAATTGCGTAAACCACTAAAAAAAATATTTTTTCGTTTCTTAACTATGAATTAATACAAGAAACCGTTTTATAAAAATACCCCTTTATGGCTAAGACCATTTTTGAGGTTTTTGTATGTTCTAACTTTTTTTCACTCTTATAAAATTATGAACAAAATAAATAAAAACCACTTTTTCGCTTCCTTGCCTCGCGCAAATAAGACGCTCGATTGCAAATTTTACAGGCACGAGAATCGAAATATTTCTAGCGTTTATATTCCTCTTAAGCAGCGTTATAAAGATATACCAGGCTTTATATTTCCATCTAAAAGCTTACCATGTACTTCCAAATAGTTGTAATATATCCAAAAAGTCATCGACCGTAAAATTTTACACGTCTGCGAAACATAAAATTATCTTTTATTATATGAAACGAAAAAAGGGGAAGTGACTATTGCCTTTATAATATATCTGTATAGAGATATATAATTCGTATTCAATTGGTAAGCAACCAAACAATCGTAAAAAATCCTCTCTTTTTGATAACAATTTATTTAATATTTTTAATTGCACGTGTCCGTTTGTAATATTTAAATCTGTAAGAGTCTTTCATCTGCCTTTAAATCCAGTAAATCTTTTGATATGCATTTAAAAACCACAAATCAATTAGATTCACAAATTTCTGATAACAAAACATAACATTTTTCATACAATAACAGACTTTGAAATCCGCGAAGACCCCCGGCGTGACGCTATAAACAGCCGACGCAGTGATGCCAACCAAGCCGCGCGTTTTGAAGAAATAGTGTTTTATTCACTTTTAAATGACGATTTATTAATTCTACGTATGTGTAATAAAACTAATTTATTCAGAATCGGCGTTTATTGGCCTTTACGAAAACATATATTATATTTTTTAAGTCGTACTATTTTTCACTGGAGTTGCTTATTAAATATAAAATTAAATTGAAATTGCATGCTTATTTTTATTACGTCAAAACAACGCTGTTGTTTCTGCATTCCTCCGAGATTTTATGTGCAATCCGACAAGCAGTAACTTAATCCTACATCCTGCTGCCAAGAATATGAGGTAGTTCTGAATTCGTATTAAAAATACAATTTGCCGGAGTGCAGAGTGCAGGGCAGGCGTGTTTCACACAATAATTAAGTTTTAAGTCGGGAGCAAGAGTTTCAAACAATGAGTCAAGTTCGAAACAATCTGTAATGTGAACAGTCTACTTGGTGTACATTTCTACAATTGCTCGACTTAATCCCGAACTTAAGAAGTTCAAATCCACCCGGCATTGTTATAATTTCTTGAAGGTAGTGTTTCTTTTAGCATAACATCTCATTAATTAAATGCTGTTATTTCATAATTTAATATATAGACAATATGATTTTATATGCATACAACGACACAGTGAACATCGCAGAGGAACTAAATTCTTATAAAAAAGTTATTCGTATGAATCGCTGAAAAATTCCTGAAAAAATCTACAAAATTGGCTGGCGTAGCTCCACCTCCAAATTCCAAGTTTGTAAAGTAAAACCTCACTATTGATCAATAAGTCAGGTACACCTCATACGTCATACATATGTCTGGTAATGTTATATTATCGTGAAAACAAGCTTACGGGTCCGAGTGGTTTATGTATCAATGAATTAAAACATTTAACTTTCAACGAAATTTCTTTATTTATTTTTTTATTTATTTTTTGCAGAAACAAACAGTACATAATTACATGTTAGAAAGTAGTTACAAGTTGTAGAATTAATACAATAATTGGTACCGATAACATGTCGCTGTTATATAATATATGTTTTTATGTGACAAATTATAAATTTTACCTATATTAAATTAGTAAATTATTGAGGGAGATGTGTGTGTGTGTGTGGGTGTGTGTGTGTGTGAATATGTGTGTATGTAAGTATGCGCTTCAAACTATTTATATGATTGACATGATGCTCTTTTTAAATTTGGACAGTGAATCGGAGAAAATGTCGATGTTATAATTTAGATTAATATTATTGAATATATGAAGAGCACGATTGATTGGCGAATTAGTTGCTGCATTTGTCTTGTAATTAAGCGTGTGGAATAGTTCTGTATGGCGTGTACGTCTTAATGGTATGTTAAAATTAAGTAGGGAAAGTAGTTCGGTACAATCGATGTTATTATTTAAAATTTTGTGTATAAATGTCAAATCAGCAATTACTCGTCTTTGTTGCAAAGTTTGAAATGTGCATTCATAATTATTGTTGAATTTGAATTTAAGATATTTTATAATTTTTTTTTGAATATGTTCTATGCTATCTATGTATAATTTGTACTGCGGGTTCCAAATTGGCGAGGCATATTCCAGTATACTTCTGACTAATGCAAAATTAAACATAACTACTGCACGCGGGTTACTGAACACTTTACTTATACGAAGAACAAAACCAAGCATTTTATATGAGAACGATTGAGTCGATGTGATTATTAAAAATAAGTTTGCTGTCAATGTAAACACCAAGATCTTTACATTCCGTTTTAGAGATGACAGGTTCATTGTTGAGTGAATAAGAGTACTTAATTACATTTTTATTTCTGGTGAATGTCATAGTATGACATTTGGAAACATTGATATCTAAACAGTTAACTTTACAATACTTGCGAAGCCTATCTAGGTCACTTTGTAACGCTTCACAGCCAGAGAAAGAATGCACAACTTTGAATATTTTAATTTCATCAGCGTAAAGCACATATTCGGAATTTTGAAAGCATGATCCAATGTCGTTTATATAAATGTTGAAGAATAGCGGACCTAGGTGGGAACCTTGCGGGACACCAGATATTACCTCTATAGACTTTGAGTAAACACCATTTAATAATATTACCTGATTGCGATTACTAATGTAGGACTTAATCCATCTAAATAGGTCGCCATGTATACAAGATATATGCAGATACATATTATACAACGTTACATCTCTTAAGGCGATCCACTAGTACAGGAAAAAATCGAAATCGGAATTCACGCCCTTTTATGGGAGAAGTTTAAATATACTTGAGAAAAAGCTTTTGGAAAGGTTGGAAAAGATATTTAAGATTTTTTTTACATGTTGATTTCGTAAAGGCCTGTAAAAAACATTAATTCCTTTTTTATGCATTGTTCATTGCAATAAAACTGAATTTTTAAATTGATTTCACGAAAATAAGCGGCGCGGAGCATAACACGACTGCTCTCCGCTCCGTTCGGAGGAGTAATGACGGAAGACAGGGGGGCGGCTGCCAGTCGTTCTTCGGTGGACGGTATAAGGTTCACTTTGATATAACAAATTCGTCGACTGCCGTATTGTCGCCGTGATGTCAAAAATACCAACGCGAAAATGCATATTATATTTTATTTTGTGAGGTTCGGGCGTAAATATCATTTTTTTTCGCGATAATTATATAAGAAACTGAATTTGCCACATTATGCAATAAAACCATATCCGAAAAAGTGTTTATAAGTAGGAGAGTTTTCAGTTAAAAATGTTTTTTATATACCTAATACTAAATTTTTTTCTTAGCTTATTAAAAGACTTATTAAAAAAAATGACCGATATTTTTAAGGGCCAAAGTATGTTCTACACGCAGTATTTAATTGAAGCATCTATAATACTTCTAAGCGGTCAAATTTTCAAAACTAAAACATACGATTTTGTATGATTTTGCATTATTTAGTATGGCTTCATCTTAATTTCAAATAATAAGATAACCTTAAATGTGTTGGGCATCTTCCAAATAAGTTATAAATTCGTGTGATTACTACGATTATTAATTTATCGTAAAAATTACAATGAATATTAAACTGTACAGCTTAGTAAACTGACAACTGACAGTCCTTACTAAACTGGGCTCTGAGAAGTTCTGCCGCTGCTGCGGCAATCATCGTAACCGCTCGTACCTAAGACATGAACGATGATAGATTGTACTCTTCTGATATCATACTCAACTGCCATCTTTTGGGATATAGCAGAACTTCGTATTACCAACTACTGTGCTATCGACATCTATTCAAGGAAGCTGAAAAATCATGAATAATAAATACACTACACAAATTATGCTCACACTTTACAAATAATAGCGCCGAATCCATAAAATTCCACAACTTCAACTCCCTTCAAACACAACGTTTAATGTTTGTTCAAGTGCTGTTAATATAATTATGAATAATGACCTGAACTCGCCTGAGTTTACCAATTTTATAAAATTTACATACATACCGTGAAGACCAACCCAAACAAACGATATTTTTCATTCCCGCATGCAAAACTAACCCTGTAAAAAAATCCCCAATTACTCTCTCGTGTGTGCGGTAGAACACCCGATTTCATAATATCTACATTCCAATAACTTTCAGAAATATCGAACCGATGTAAAGCGTACGATCACAAATTATTTATGTATGAGAAAATAATGTATCGAGATATCTAGAGGATATCCCACGATCCTCTTCCCTTTACATTCTAGTTTTAATGCAAAATGAAACTCTCAACATTACCATAAAAACTTATTTGGTTTAACCTTGTTTTTTTACTGTTAAACCACATTAGAGACCCAACTTTTCCCAACCGTATGGAGCCAGTAAGTCCATGGCATCGCCAATCGGGGTATGTTGTGAGGCTGAAGGTAGTGAGGAGGGGAAGGAGACGAGAAAGATGAAGGTGGGGAAGTACCTGACTATTCAGATTTGTTCGCAAAATACAGCCGACGCCTTTTCAAGTTAAGTTTCAATTCTCTATGGTGGTCTTACACTAAGGCGATACTGAGAGTATCTTCCACTCTAGAACGTGATATTGGGCATGTAGAGCGAATCAACGAGGAAAGGAGTGTAAGGAGAATATATGTCGCAAATGTGAATGATTGAAGAAATCAGGGACGCCCGAGGAAGACATGGCATGAGAATCAGATACTTGAGTCGGGCCATGTGAAGAGTCGGAATAATAGAAGAGCATGTATGAGACGATGTATGAATATGAACGAGGCAAGGAGTGTGTGCCAATATCGAGTCGTTTGGCAGTCCGCCCTCTCTGCCCACCCCTGCGGGGAAACGGCGTGATGGTTAGTTAGTTAGTTAGTTTAGCTCAATCTTACTCAAGAATCAATCTACTACTGTTTCTGTCTCTGTATTTTTATCCACTGAGTTCGCTAGTCCTTAAATTAAGCATGAATAATATTATAGAAGATGATGATAGTGACAATGATTTCCTCATCCAATATGTCTTGCAGCGAAAACCAAAAACATTTAGAGACCGTGTAATTAATATTGTTATTTGGGACGCTCTCGATTTTTTAGCGTGGTATCGGATGTCGAAATATCTCTTACAAGTTTCAGACACATCAAATTCAAATAGATATTAAAACCACTGGAAAGTCAATTAAATTGTTTTCCATGTAATATCGTGAATATTATATAAGGTCATAATTTAATTTTAAATATGCGTACAAATATTTTTATAAGAAAGAAATCAGATCCTACGGCGCGGAACAAAATATAGCCTGATACTTTGATAGTTGTTCTGGTTTTCGGATTTAGTTTATGATGTAGCCGCATCAAAAAATAAGGTGGTGCGTTCTTTCAAATAATTTAGAGGAAAATTTTGCTTTTTAGACTGGACAAATTAACTTTAGCAAAAGTACCCTTGAAAAAGCTCGTGGTCCTATCATTGATACTTTAATTGACGATTAAAAATTAAATACAGTTCACGATTTAGCTTTCTCTTGAAACAGACAGCCCCTCCAAATAATCGTTATTTTTGTTGTCCTGTTATCTGACATTACGAGGAATGGAGGAGGGTAAAAAGTAGATTGCATACCTAGATGAATATTTTATATTGTCATGATTAATATTTTACCTGATTGCATATCTAGTCACCAAACATAGTTAAAATAACTTTAAGCGATGTTTTAATTCTGAAATAGTGCCACACTGAGGGTAGTTACATTGTATTTGAATATTAGTTTAACATTCCAGTTGAGATTTTCATTCCGTTTATTAACATTACTAAGCTGCATTGGTATAAAATTTCATAAATTCTCGTTTAAAATAGCGAACATTATTAAATATCTGCAATTTAGTGAGAAGAATTTTATATAATTTTATCTCCTCACACTAACACTCTAAGAGGAAAATAAATATAATTTCTTTTATTTAAACTTTGAAACGTTTGAAAAATTACCATCATTGTGATTATTTCACAAGGCATTCAGTGAAAGATGGGTGATTTATATTTGTTTGTGGTTCTCCTTGCAATATCTAACCGGAGGCTACCTTCGTCGTATTATCGTAACCATCTTTGCTGCAATAGATGCAGTTGTTTTGAACATTTTTTATAAAATATACATACTACAGCCTGCAGCATAGACTGTTCTATCTCCCGACTTGCAGAATTAACTTGCCAATGGTCATGCCAGTCGAGAGAGTAGTCTTGTTGTTAAATAGAATGTATGTTTAACATCAATGAAGTACAATTTAGACGACAAGCTTTGTTGCTGTTAGTCTGATTGTGCTACATTGAAGTTTAAATTGCTTAAATCGGCTTATCGTATCTAATATTTTCTCTTTTTAAAAACGCTTTGAATTTTTAATTGTGTAATGTTTTTAAAATTAATAAATTGAATTGAATTGAATTGATTTTAATTGAATTACTAAACTTTTAATATGAATCAACCTTAGAATAGTAAAGTTATAATTGCATAGATGTATACTTTTCAAAATATGCATGTTCTCAACAAGGGCAAATCTGGCACACCTAATATTAAATGGGTAGGTACTACAATTTATATAGAATCCATAAAACTTTATTATTTTTTTTAGAATATCCAAACACTAAAAACAGAAATAAGATCAAAAATAATAAATAAGAAATGCTGTGCGAAAAAGACACCAGTTTATGCCCTTTTCCTGTCAATTGTCGAAACTATCTAATTTGGGAGACAAGCCAAAATTTTCGTTACCTGCTCGGCGTTACTACAGAAATGTTTACAAAAATGAAGGTTAATAAATTTTTAGTTTTATTTCTAAACTGTAGGTAATGAATTTGATTTGCGAATATTTGACAAATACTGCAAGAAGGATACATCTAGGCCTTTTCAATAACCAGAAAAAAAATTTCGGTCAGTTTTTGAAAGCCTAGAAAAAAAATAAAGGCAAAAAAAATGCTTTAAAGTATAAATTTTTTTTAACACCGCCATCTGGATCCAGTGAGACTATGACATCCCCAATCAAGCATTTTGGATAAACCGATGGGGCTGGCTTTGCGGGAATTTCAACCTTTTCGCCATCTACATAAAGATGTTAAAAATATGCCAGGCGTGTTGTTACTTCATAACATATTTCACTAAACATTTAAATATTGTATTTTACTTTGAACTTAAATCTTAAAAGGATTTATTGTCCTTTTAAAAATGAACTTTTGTAAAAACTTCTTTAGCGTGGTTGTGATTTTGAACTCTATGACAAAAAAAACGACCCTAAAATGTATGTGTTTGTACGTACGAGTACATTTATAGTATTTAGTCTGCAAAAGAATGAGATTCGTAGCCTCCCTACTCTTGTCTATTTTAGTTTTCTGAAGGTTTCTCTACCACGTGAGAACTGCACACTGTTTTTTTTACTACACTGTGACATCAAATTGCATACTTGTTCAGATTTCCATTTGTTTCGGCGGGTTCATAAAAATATCGACCGATTAGTAAAAACATAGAAGTATTTTATTATGCAATTTTAATGGAGGGATGTATTTTATGTAAAGTGCACTTTGAGAATCTATGGCTGAGAAGATCAAGCGTTTCTTTGCTTTGATGCGGCAAATCCTTCCTGGAAAAATGTTTACTGAACCGATATGCAGAACTTCTTCCACTGTATTCCATATTCCGCATTTCTTAAACATACAATAATATTCCCTTTCTAGAAAGATACTTCTGACTGACGAAGAACTTATAAAGTATTATTGTTTATGTTGGTAGCGCTATTACGTACGGGTATGATAATATATTGAATATAATTTTTAAGAATGCAAACTGTTGAATACTATATGTATTATTAACTTTCTCATTACCAAGCTCAAAAACTTATATCCCAAGATGACACGCCAGCGTTACCATAAAATAAAATAAATTACTCCCACAAATTTGTGCAAATGCATATTTGTGTGTCCAAAGTGATATCGAGTTAGTCTTATATTGGGTAGATTAAATATTTTAAAATATCAAATTGCTTTATTAATTCCATCGGCCTGGTATTGCCTAGTACGCGTGTACGTATTTTCTGTTCCATGGACCGAATGCCTTGAACAGTTCTATCAATAACTAGCTGCTCCCCGGCATGAGTTGCAATGTTTGCAACAAATCATTACATTTATTGGTTCCCTTTTCGAAACTTGTTTACAAAAGATACACCAAACGTAAAGCTCAGCTTTTCTTTGTAATCATTAACAAATGTAATAGTAAGTTTTCCTTCAGTTTAGTTGTGATCATTTGAGAAGAAAACTTAAATGCCTTAAATTGGTACTAACTAAATACTCGACTAGCTATCTGAAGGACAAGGTTTCAAATCCCAAATTTTATTTGATTAAATTATATTATTTCACCATTAATTAATTTTTAAAAATATATAATATATTTGCGGCATGTTCCACAAGTACGATCACCATTCAGAATAAAACCTTGCATGAAATGGCCTCAGCCGTGTTTGGTGATCAGATCTGAATAGCCAGGTACTTCCCCTCCTTCCTTTGCCCCGTATCTTTCCCTTCCTTCAGATTTTTCCTATCTATAGAAGTCGCTGAAAACTTATCCAAAGTATAGTCCCCCTCAGCACAGGATCTCCTAGTGAGGAGGACTACGAATATAATTTCTATTTTATATATATATATCTAACATTTTTCATATAAAAATGTATAAAATATAAATATATACATGTAGTTACTAAAATAAAAAAGTTGTTTTAAGACCCTTTCTCTAGAGTTCGTTCGTCAGATATAATCACGCTTGTTATTAAATAATACTCAATAAAAAATTCAACATTATTAAGTAATACAACCTTTAAGAAGACCTACGTAGGTGCCTTTAGAATCCTTTATAAATAAATTTATAATCAAAGCTCATTAATATTTATAATCTTTAATATGTACATAATAATATCTTCCTATTTTATCCCTTAGTATTGTAATTATACTGTAGTACTTATTATAAGTACAGTTAGTTAGGATAGTTAAGTGTTAATTGGTGTTAACGCTGATCGTAAGCATTACCAGGTTTATGAACGGCAAATAGTCAAAGCAACTATCGTATAGCAGGAACCTAATTTAATTCTAAATGTATAAGCTCAAAGATACCTTAGATAAAGGTTAATAACCTGTTAACACAGCATTTACAATCTACCTGGCTGTATTTAGTTATAGGGCCTCCTGTGTGGAGTTCACGTAAAATAGTTAAAAGATATATTACGAATACACACGGTAATGCGCGTTTTCATCCTGCGAAAAATATCCTCCGACAAAACATCCTACGGACCAAACATCCCTCAACAAAATATCTACTAATACTTCACCTAACCTAACCTAACAAAACCTATCATAACCTTACATAACATAACAAAAAATGTGACAAAAATAATACAGAAAATCTGTTAAGACAATAAATTATTGTTCAAAAAAAGTAAAATGGGGCAAAAATAACAAAGATAACAATAATTTATTGTCTTTACAGGATATCTGTAGTATTTTTGTCCCATTTTTTTGTTAGGTTAGCTTAGGTTAGGTTAGGTTTTGGTCGATATTTTGTTGGGGGATGTTTTGTCCGTAGGATATTTTATCGCGGGATGAAGTCGCGGAACCCGAGTATACAGTTTCCTGAGTTGCGTATTATAGGAAAATCTTTTTTTTTATTGGTGCCCTTTTTTACTCATTTAAAGTCGTGTTTAAATCGCCCTTTATGGAACGCGCTTTTTTTAAAGTTACCATGGCAACATCAACAAATCAACAAAATGTGAAGTCTAAATGTCAACTTTTAACTATAAATCTGACAGGAATATTTTAAACGTCACTTTTAAACATGCACTTTCACAAATGATTTTAAATCAACCCCTTTATTTATCCTCAACGTACATTGCAATTTCGAATGTATGGCCCACATAGTCAATGCTTTGTACTGTTCCGACATTTTCTGAAGGTAAACAAGCACAACTCGTTCATCTACATCTACTACGTTTTGCTCTTCCATCCATGTTATGAACCTTTCATATTCTTTTTTATAAACGTCTTTGGATTTTTCAGGTATTAACCGCGATTCTGTTTTGGTATTTAAATTATCAATGTTAGAACTCATTTTACAACACACAATAACTAGTAAAAACTGTGATGTCAACTATTAATCTTATGTGACAGATTGCAAGTTAATGTTTGTGTTTTTCGTTTCCATGACAACAAGATATTGTGATGTCACATCACGAATTCATTAATAGTTCTTATTTCCAAATGTTTAATAATAATATCAATATTTATGTTTTCAAAGCGTACCAATAAAAAAAATTGCGTAAAATATTCGTGGATAACTGGTCTTTAAAACACTTGCTTTATTTCGAGCACTCGGCTACGCCGTCGTGCTCGAAAAATCGCGCGTGTTTTAAAGACCTGTTTATCCACTTATATTTTAATATACTATTAAAGAGGTCCTCGCTTGTGTAATGTACAATGGTGTACCTACTTACTGTTATTTTTTAAATCTTGTATGGCTGTTCATTTTATTCAAGTGAATTAAGGTCTCTTTTGGCTTATCAAATACGCGTAATGTTCGAAATTTAAAACATTTGTAAATAATTTACTAACTATCACACCGTTTCTCGGCAGAAGTAGGCAGAGAGGATAGATCTCCACACAACTCTGACTTGCCACATACTCCTTCCTTCATTTACATTCACATTGGGAGGCGGGTATGGGTACCGCCGCCCCGAAAACCATTAACTGTTATAGGTCAACTGGTTCGCTACATTTAGTGATTTAGCAGGGGTATCCGAGATGATCGGGAGATATGGTTGAGGGAGACCTTCTGAACTCTCCATTCGAACTCTCTCGACTCATCGCCTTGTACCGCAATGGAAGGGATGGATTCATAAGTTTGTCGCTCCTGTAAGCATTAACCCTCAGATTCCTACGCACCACTCGTACCTTCCCAGAAAGCGTCTCCAAATATGACATAAGCCCTGAGGGATTTTTTTTCATCAGCGTCTCCTGTGGAGCTAATGTATTCTCTTTAGTTTTTCTTTTCTCTTTAGTTTTTCCGACTCTTAATATGTTCTGACTCAAGTATTTGATTTAATTGGTGTTGCTATATCGCTGTTTGAAGACTTCTATCATTAACTTCCCCGTCATGTGTATATTCACCTCTTACATTCTTCGTTCATCCACTCTGCGTGCCCAAACCACTTGAGGGTTCCTATCTTAATCTTACCATTATGCTACGATCTCCATGAGTTTGACATAAGTAGTTTTACCACACACACGCCTCAATGTTTCATTGTTATGAATAACCACATGCCGCTTACAATGCAGCGAAACAAATTCCGAGTATACTAATAAATAATTCAGATATCGCCAACCAGGCGGCAGGTAACAATAGCCCAATTAGCAGTTGGTGGCATCATTTCAATATTCATGCAATCAGACACCCTCACGTTTCACTGCCACCTTCTGCGCTACAGCAAACTGTTGGAAACCAGATATTTGGTTACATAAATATTGGATCTACCATGACAGTTGATTTAATAAACATATCTACCTATAGTCTTAAATTGTGATTGTAAAATAAAGACAGATATTCCCGGGTACGAATAAAACATTACTTGAAAAACTCCACCTTCATTATATGCGGAAAATGTTGCTCGAGGATGATGGCCTGGGTGCGAACCGGTCAAAAATCTGTGCTGGATCTTTGAATTTTGCTCTGAACGGTTCCTTATTAACCCATAAGGCTAATTTGTTCAGTTTTCAGAACAACTCATATAGGACTCCAGATACTAAAATCTACAGCCTGTATGTCGGACGAATATCAACAGCTCATATGTTGGACAAATATCTATGAACTTCATAGTGAAGACTTATATCTACAGAGCTAAGGTCGGAAAAATATCTATGACGGTCCCAGTGGTGACAAATATCTATGGAGCGTAGGTCGGACTAATATCTGCAGAGGGCAACTGAACACCTAACCTAACCTAACCTAACCCAACCTCTGCCAGTGCTGTAGATATTCGTCGACATCACCTGTTCCATAGATATTAGTCAGCAGTTTGAACTGTAGATATTCTTCCTCACCTTGGTTCCCATAGATATTGTTCCAACATACGTCGTATAGATTCTCATAGATATTAGCCCGATTTGTTCAGTTTTTGGAATTCCTGTAGATATTAGTAGACGCCTACCTCATATAGGTCTCATAGAAATTGTTGTATCTCCCTTGCTATCATGGTTAGAAATATGATTTAAACGGTGTTAGAAAGAGAAGACACGATGCGTTTTATATTTTGAAAAGTAAAAAGTTCTAAAAGTTAACCGCAAAGTAATTAAATACATCTTGAATAAGCCAAAGTTTTCAGTTGCAATTTGAAAAAAAAAAAATCTTTGGGAACTTTTTAAACGACTTCGAAAAGGTGGAGGTTTATCAATTCGACGGTATTTTTTTATTTTACTTTTTTTACGTTTGTAACCTCAGAACTTTCGATTGGGTGAACCAATATTGATGATTCTTTTTTTATTAGAAAGCTGGTGCATCCCGTGTGATCCCATTTTAATTTGGTCCAGTTCTGACAATGGTATCCATGATAAAATCATATAATATGTCTTAAATTTGCAATAAGTATGTGCGCGACAAATGGACGAATAACTCAATATTACGCCAACAGATTTCGATGATTCTTTTTTTAAAGTAAAACTTTTTTACGCACGCTCGTCACTAAAAATAAAAAAAAAAACAACAACAAATTTTAACAAAACAAAAAAAGACTTCATAAAATGCACTAAAAAGTAAAAAAAAAAATTTCGTACGATTGTTATTTTTGGAGTCGGTGTCAGCCAAGATCTCCACATCTCACATAAAACTACCTATGTATGTAGTTACCTTGGCTGACACCGACTCCAAAAATAACAATCGTACGAAACTATTTTTTTTACTTTTTAGTGCATTTTTTGAAGTCGTTTTTTGTTTTGTTAAATTTTTTGTTTATTATTAATTATATTCACATGATAGAACAAAAAAGTACGTTAACGTTTACGTTTACATTTGCTTAACACGTATTATAAATATGTTTTCAGATGCGTTCAGAAATGTTTTATTTATTTGGATTTTATTGCAAGGCGGAAATATTTTGACCTTTTGACTAAATTGGCCCGAGACCGTTTTAAGATAATTATTTATTTCACGTGTCACAGCTATTTCGCCTTCCGAGGACTTAGGAATTTTGTCAAAGCCTTTGGATTGCGATGAAAAATGTAGTTCTAGAAAATATCCCGAAGTTATAAAATATTTTTGATTAGTGTACATTTAATACTAGCGGTCCCGGCAATAGGTCGATATTTATTTATTTATTTTTCTTTGTTTTACATTTTTTTAGAGAAAAATGTGTCCTTACTGGGGTACCCCGTTCTAAGGACACATGGTACAAGTTTTTTTGTTTGAATATAAGTAAATACCTACATTAAAATATTACAGATGAAAATTATAAAGTTGAATCTGAAAGAAAGTACAACACAAGCATTAATCTTTGTTAGATTGCAAAATTGTATCTATATTCTTCCTTCCCATGTCCATAATCCATATTTTTATGTTTCTTTTGAAGTCGGTAATTATTTTTAATTTTTTTTTATTGCAAGAGGGAGTAAATTAAATAATTTTATAGAGAAGTGTTGCATATTTCGTTTTAGTTGCGGGTTGGAAGAATGTATGTTGTAATGTATTTAGATCTTGTGAATCGGCTCGAGTTTGTCTGTGTAAAGTTATCCTGGTTTTTAAATGCGTACATTAGAATATCTTTTGTATATAATTGTTTCGGTGACATTAAATTCAGCACTTTCAAAACATAGTTTGTAGGGGTTCCGATATATTATTAATATTGTACATGTCTCTCTAGGGCGTCCCCGAATTCTTCCACCATTTAAAATAAACTCTAAATACTCCTCGCACCGCCAAGAATAAACTTTGAAATATTCATCAAAATCGGTGTAGTAGTTTTCGAGTTCACATACGAACCATGCCTTATATTTATACAAAAGAAGAAAATATAAAATTAATAATAATAATAATATATCTTTATTCAACAAAATTTGCAAGATTTATAACAAAAAAAACTTACATATTCAGTGTTAATATTTACAATGGTTTTATGTAAGTACAAAAGAATAGCAACAGAAGATAATATAAATATGAACTGTAGGTACCTACTTGAAGAATAGAAAATAGTTATAAATTAAGGTTTTTCGTAATCCACCTCACTAGGCTTGCCTGTGTTGAGGCAGTAATTTTTAAGTCAATTTATATTTCTTATTAAAATACCTACACTTATATTAAAATATAATCATACAATAGATTGGTGGCATTAACAATAAATTTTTGAATAATAACAATCAGTAAATTGGTTTAATTACGAATTTGGGTGTGCGCGCCGGTAAAAACCCTATCATTATTTTTTATTCAAATTTTTATGTTATTTTTGAAATTATTTTGTGAATCACATTTTTTTACTCTATATGGAAAAATGTTATAAAGTCTTGTTGCAAGGTATCTGAAGCTTCGTTGACCAAAAGTAGTATGCGTTATGGGAATTTGAAGTAAGTCTCTGTTATTGTTTCGTGTATAGGGTGTATTTAATCTTTTTTCATAGCATTTATGTATATTTGTGTACAGATGATTGAGGATTTTTTTTCCATATATCTACCGAACGTCAAACACATTCATAATATTAAAGATAAAGTTCGAGTTTGTAATTAGAGGTAGTCTAAGGATTATTTTTATAATAATTTTCTGTGCCTTAATGATTGGGTCTAGTGCAGATGCAGTGCCACCTCCCCATGCTATGATGCCATACTCAATAATAGATTGACAGACTGCAAAATAAATAATTTTCAAAATGAAGGATAAAGCAATAAAAATCAAAATCTGGAGACGGAAAAATCAGAAAAAGATATTGGCACCTCTAGGACTCGGATCCAGGACTCTTTGCTTTCATGGCAAGTGGTCTATCAACTGAGCTAAGGTGTCTATATTCAATTCGGTCACTTTTAACTGTATCATACTTCGACTAAGAACTATCAACATTATCTTCATTTTCTTAACTTAAAATAAAATGGATAAAAAATTATCCAGACACTATCTAGATAGCATTTAGTTCGAGTTGAATCTTGCAATCACTAATACCCGAATTACAGAAATAGCTGATGATATCCGATCGACAGCTGGGATCATGTACTCTAGTGTCGAGTTCCCTTGCTTCAGAATTACACAGAGCATCCATTAGAGGATTAGAGCGAATATTTGGTACAGTTTAATATTCACTATAAACTATACGATAACGTAAATAAACTAACTTGTAATCTCAACTAACAACAAACTTTAATGAAGATTCCCGAACCTTCATCAAATAATCCTAATAGCTGGGTTGAAGAACACTACACTTTCTAATACCCAGACAAAAATCGTACAGATTGTAAATAAAAGCAAACAAATCCCGGAACCTTTGATCTGGTGAGCTTCTCTCCTTTCTGAGGTCTTTCAAAAGTAGATATTTTATCGCATTCCGCTTTTTATTTAAGCTAACCTCATTTTTGGCTTGGGTTCAACTCCCCTCGAGGGTGAGCAAAGGTTTTTGGAAGTTGACATTTTCCCTAATTCTCCCAACTTTTCACTTTTTACCCCCATTTCCCTAATCTGCGCCAGTTTCCCCTTGCGAGATGAGGAAATGTTTAATCAAGACTGACGCGTGTTCTAAAGAACACTCGGCTGATTGGTGCTCATTTGGGGACGAATAAGGATTCGTATGCGCAAAGGTAGGAAAAGGTGGGGAGACTTTTTAACCCGGAAAAAGGGGCGACAATTTGAAATAATAAAAAAGTCTCGTCATAAAATTTGATACCTTTAGAACAGTGTTGAGCAACACGCGGCCCGCGAGCCATATGCACCCCGCGAGCCTTTTCCAACTGCCCATTTGTCTCAATAAATTATCAAAAAATTGCTGTAAAGAATATTTAACGGTTTGGCAAAAGGGTTCAGCGGAAACATTAAATCTTTCGTCAATGTTTTGAATTAACCGCTCAATAGAATAGGGTTATTCTTAATTAGGTATTAAGAAAAATCTTAGGTATAAATTAGATAAAAATCTTTTTCGCGGCGTGGCCCAGCGAGTTTCTGTTAAGATACCAAAATTTTTCTTTACTGACTTTCCGAACGATAAAAATCAACAGTAGGCCAAAATAAAATGTTTCTTTTATGTTCTTTAATATTTCTGAATGACAGAATTTATCGGCTTTCCCTTTAAGATATAAAAATTTCAACGAAAGCGCTTTTTTTTGCGTTCTATAATTGTATTATTAAAAAAAAAGTTTTAGAAAATGCAAATAGGTTTGCAACACCACCGACTGCAAATTTAACAATGTCAAGGTACAGGAACCCTTTCCCTGCGGCCTTTTGACAATCTTAAAATAGATAAAAAAAAGGTTGATCATCACTGCTCTAGACGAACTCGTATTGTTTAATTATTATTTTTAATTAGTAAACTAATGTTTAAGACAAGATTTTTATGCATAGCACAAAGGGTAACAATTATTATAAGCAATAATTATTTGCCTGACACACTCATCAACATTGAAATTTTTTTTTTTTTTTTTTCAATGTTGATGAGTGTTTCAGGCTAATAATTATTGCTTAAAATAATTGTTACCCTTTGTGCTATGCATAAAAATCTTCTCTTAAACATTAGTTTACTAATTAAAAATAATAATTAATATTTGACAAGTTAAAGTATTTCACCAAAAAATGTAGACATAATTTCTCTCGACGCCATCTAGTGGGAGAGTTAGCACTTATAATGCATTTCTCACAAAAAATAAAGTTGGTTGTTTTCAGGTGAAAAATGTAATAAGCAGTAATTGTTGAATGAAACACTAGTACATATTGAATTATTTGGCGGGTGGGAGATAAGCCGACGTAGCTCAGTTGGTAGAGCAGTTGACCGGATATCAGAAGGACGCGGGTTCAAGTCCCGTCGGTGGCATTTATCTTTTCTCGTGAGATTTTTTCAATGTTGATGAGTGTTTCAGGCTAATAATTATTGCTTATAATAATTGTTACGTATTGTTTAAATGCGGTATTTTTAAGCTAATTCATACAAAAGTAGGCTTATGGGAGAGTAATTTACATACTTTGGACGACGTTTCTTTGCACTGTTTAGTTAGAAGTGAAACTTAAAAGCATTTTTTTGGAGAAAGACAAGGTTTGGAAGTCGGCGCCAGTACATTTAAATCTTGACATAAAACATAACTGAAGTCATTTCAAGCAACATTCTTATTAATGGTTTCCAGCCTGAGCATTTCCGTTATTATCTTCCACTTAATTATATAAAATGTAAAATGACTTATAACTTTGTGATGGGCGAGCGATCTAAGGCATCGGGTTCGAGCCTAGGCTAAACAGCAGGTACGAGCGATAATAATCACAAAACAAAACTTGTTTAAAAATAAATATTTTTTTGATTAATTAAATTTTAATGTAATTTAATTATATATGACTAAACTAAAAATTACGTAAATCCTCTATCATTGAACAAGCCCCAATTTTCGCTCTTGACGGAAATAGTAGGAGAAAATAAAATTATAATAATACTCACACACACACACACACATATCATAGGTACCACCATGAAATATTCTTAATAATTGTAAATTGTTTTCACCACTGTAAATGTACTGTTTGTTTCTGTTTATAAATAAAATGAAAAATAAAAATAAATATCTACTTTCCATTTATAACTTCGCAAATTAATCAAACGTGCAAGCGCAAACAAAATGATTTAAAAATGTTAAATAAATTTAACAATACGAGGAAAATAATATTTTTTCATTTCGAACTAATTATTATTATTTGCTTTGGATTGAAATGGGGATAGCGCAAAATGTTAATATTCCACGTGGGCGATGTGGCCTGTTTTCAATTTATTGTCAATAACAATTATTATAAAATTAATCAACATGGGACAATGGAGCGCGTCCATATTTGATTTCCTGATTCGATTGTGAGGCCTTTCGAGCTGGTAGGTAAACACTATTTTTTAATGAATAGATTTAGTGAGGCCGAAATACCGTATGCACCCGGCCGGAAGGTTAAAATCATTTTTCAACATAATTTGAGATTGATTGGTTCCATGTTACGGTGTTGGAAATTAAAAAAAATAATAATTATATTTTCGACTCCAATTATTATCATTCTGCACAATTCCTTTATGTCATTTATTTAATGAAAAAAAATGTGGATGTGGATGCGGATGTGGTTACCACTTACCCCTAAAAACCATTTATTGGATAACCAACACCTCTGCCAAACGTTACCCCAAGTGTTTCGCTACGTTTGGTGACTTAACCGGGGTTTCCGGGTTCACGGGGTTAGGTTTTTGTATAGATCTTGGCGGCACTTGCGCTTGCCCACCCATTGCATAGCGGGCCGAATCGGGAGAGGCTGGTTGATGAAGACGTTTTACTTCTCTTCTACTTCTTTTACTTTTTCTCTCAACCCATCGCCTCCTACCGCAGTAGGAGGAATGGATTCAAACGTCCGTCATTCCTAGACACATTGACCCCCAGATTCTCACCCACCCCTCACACCTTTTGCCTTTCCAGAACTTATTCTCCTTCCTTTCCCTAAAATAACCTCCACAGTAATTGTTTTCTACAGGGCCTCCTGTGTGGAACCAATGTAAAAAAAAGAATAATTTCTCTGCAAGCCTATATTATCTTTGAATATACCCTGTGGAGGGTCTTCTGTTTACATATATTATTGTTCAAGGTCTAATGTTCAGATAACTTATTGAATTGAAAAATTGCTGTCAAAAGTATAACCCTTGACATTGCTGTCATCCGCAGAGTATTAAATTAGTACACATTCAAAATTATTGTTTGATGCAAAAAAAATACACTCTAAAATAGTAGGTTGAAGTACAGATCCCTGTGGAAAACCTGTATTGATGCGTGCGTTACCATAGAAGATAAGTCTTCAATACTATCTCCTGTATTCATTGGCTACCAAACTGATTGGATAAACTTACAGGACCATTCGCGTGTGTAAAGGTAAAAGATCATTTTTAATGCTGTCATATGTGTGGCTGTAGCATCATTTCGTTCGATACCGTTATTGTGCAACTAAGTTATAGATAAGTTAGAATACTACGTAAGCGGCTTGAAACTAGGCACCCATACCTAAAAGAGCTTTTGCGGCGTTGTTGGAATATCAGCAGTTAACACTTTCTAAGTACCGTATTTTAAGCATCGCTAGTTTAGAGCCTTCATGTCAGATTCGCATTCTTGTCAAAAACTTACACGTAAGCAAAAGCGGATGATGCAAGCCAAAGCGTCGTTGCTGAGTAAGCGATGCAGTTTAGTGTTGAGATGCCACAAGCATTCAGGCTGTTAAACAGTGTAGGCACTCAAACTTAGATGTGAAACAATATGTATTATTTATTTACACATATTTCGTACGTATCACAAAAATATCCGTTGGGTGTTGGAAGACCAAATAAAGCGCACACCTTCATGTGTGAATTGCTGATAAGAAAGGAGAGGTAAAAATGTCAACTATCGATTACAACGATATTACTTTTTATACGGTGAAATCGATACATTTTTAATATCGGATCGATAGGCGTAATTTCCGATGATTTTATATCGATGTCCCGAATACGGTTTCACTATTGACAGACAAACCGTTGTTGCGCTTGTAACCTGTGAAATGTTAAACGCCAAGCAATTATGTAAAAATATTAATAAATTGGCAATACTGAATTGAAATACTATATACAATTGCGGTCCTCATTTACTTTTTCATAATAAACAGATGTTAATTAGTTGAGATCTAATGAGGTCTTCATACACATTTCAATCATTTTAGTTTACCGACGATCGAACGGCATAAATTGATTGCGTCTCAGATGCATTATTTAAATCTATGAATTACGTATATGACTTCTTTCTTTTCTATGAGTTTCGTTAGTTCAATACGTACATTGAATTTTCCAGTAATTTTGCAAAACGAGCGACATAGTTCAAAAATATATGTGTATTGATAATTATTAACCGAAATTGATACAGGATTTTATCGATCGTCCATGCTAAACCTCGTGAAGGTAATCTACCAAACTTCCTGCAAAGCCAAAGCGTACGGCACGTATGATATCTACGACGTAATCGTACCAAGTAAGGCGAGTAATAACAGTCAGGCACCGGGTGCATATTCCCAACTTGCTCGCTCCAACGTTTATTTAAATAATATATATGAGGAAATTCCGTGGGGGTTCCGCAATTATTATCTCCGCAGTTTAATCGGCGGTTAATTGCGTCCAGATATTATAAGGGTGAAGGAGATTTAGGTTACTATATAAATTGGACACTCTTATTATGTTAATCATAAATTTTCCGGCGCAGAGGTACACTGGCAGGACCGCCGCAGATTTTCCGAGTCACTAAAAATTTTGAAAGCACGATAAAAATCAATTAGATTTATTTCCAACTGGCGAGTTCCCGGCATGCGTTGCTGTGCCGTTTAAAAAATAAATTGTTTCTCCCTGCGTGTCCTTTCACATTCGTCCCGTTCCCCTTCCCCTCCCCCTTTCTTCCCCTTCGTCTCCCACGTCCCCCCCCTCACACGTTCCAACTCCGCCTTTCCTCTCCCCACTCCCCTCTCCCGCATTCCATACATCAGTCCCGGTACATTCAGTTTTCAAACAGCTCGCGTGCCACCTGTTACAATGATTTTACAAATTTCATAATGCCAGAGCTCACTATTATATATAGAAACCATTGACATGCAATGCACATCAAATCCCGAAGGTGTCATCGCAATCGGATGAATGGTTAGCATCGCATAATTTCATGATGCCAGAACTCACTATTATATATCTATAGAAACCATCGCGGGCATGCGCCCATCAAATCCTTAACGTTTCATCGCAATCGGATGAATGGTTTAGCAACGCATAGACTACTAAAATACACTAATGCAAGCCTTTTTTGATTTAAATATTCCTATATAGATTGCCTTGAAAAAAAAGCAATTTATTCAATCCTCACAATGGATAACTCAATACCAATGTTATAGACGGATTAATTTTTGGTGATGTCTGATTAATCTACTGGACGATCAATATGTCGAAATCATCCGTATAACATGTATTGATATATTGTTAAAATACCTCTAGTAGTGAGTTTTGTAATATTAGGTAGTGTTATGGTTGTCATAATGAAAAAAATAGGGATATATTTATAACATTTAATGGGTTCCATGACAGTTCATCCTGCGAAAATTCATCCGGCGCCAGTTCATCTGGCGACAGTTCATCCGGCCGACAGTTTATCCTGCCGACAGTTTATCCTGCCGACAGTTCATCCGGCCGACCATTCTTCCGACAACAATTCATCCGGCCTGATCATTTAGAAGATTTTTTCTTCAAGTAAGTATGCAAAGAGGATATACGGCCGTACAACCAAAATCGATATACTTATATCTGAAGGCATCTTGTGTGGAAATCCGCTGTAACCTAACTTAACCTAATCTAACCTAACCTAACCTAACCTAAACTAACCTAACCTAACCTAGCCTAACCTAACCTAACAAATTAGCCAATTCACTCTAAAAAGATGGTTTTAATTTCAGATAAAAAATTTATATTATATGCCAGTAGGAATCTTTACGGTTTTTTGCTAAGCCGACTGCACGTATAAGTATGTCGTATTTTGTTATTCACACATGCTTCTTCGGAGAGTCGAAATTATTGTTAGTAAAAATATTTTTACAGCGGATTTCCACTCAAGATGCCTTCAGATATAAGTATATCGATTTTGGTTGTACGGCCGTATATTGTCATACTTCCTGGGGCCAGGGTGATACTGAAGCCACGTAGGGTCCAGTGTTATACTTCTGGTCTCCAGAAATATGTCCCTCCCGGGGGGGGACAAGTGTTAAGCAGGCCCCCCGGGGGCCATATGCCTCGGCTTGGAAGGCTCAGCTCAGGGTCGTAGGGCTCCTCCGAGGCTGTCGATGGTTGACTCCAATGAAACAAGGTTTGGGCACAATTCAAATGTATTCAATAATGCAAGGGTGAACAGTACAGGCAACCAGGTAAGCTGTTTAAGGCCTAGCATAAGAGAGAGAGAGGCACTAGAAATACTACTGAATTTAGGCTCGGAAATACTATAAGAGGGTTTAGAATCTCACGTGGCGTCGTACGGATGCAGGCAGCTTCCTACGAAGTGGAGAGATCTAGAGCAAAGCTCATAGATCGTGTGCAGGAACGGGGCGGCTCGGGGTGCGTGGGCGGCTTCTCGGCGTCATGGTGGGCGGATTCGGTCAGCTTACCGAACCGGTGGGTGATAACGGTGAATTAAGCGGCTATCGGCAATGTAGGCGGATTAAAAGCCGTGCGCGTCTGGGCGGCCATGGTATTAAGTAGGCGGCAGTTGTGAATTACTCGGCTCGTCGGCACGTAGGCGGATTAAAAACCGTGCGCGGCCAGGGCTGCCATGGTAGGCGGCAGTAGGATTATACAGGCGGCTGTGGTGATAGCGCCATACTTGGTTCGTAGGTGAAGACTTAATTAGCCGCGTCGAAGGGTGGCATACTGCCCGACAGTACGTAGTAGTGCGTACGACCGCTCGCGCCGTTTTCTGAAATATGTCTGTTGCTTTGGCGATCGGTGGCTGGAACTCTCTGCCCGTGATGAGCGAGACGGAAGACTCGAACGCGTGCCCTATAAGGTAATGTCTTCTGCCATTGGCTGGATTCCGCGCCGTGTGGCCATATATGGTAATGTCTTCTGCCAGCCTGAGAGGGACAGCAATAATCATACGATGCTGAACATGTACTGAGCACGTGACACACAGCTGCCTGCCGCTTGTATAGTCCGTTCGTAGGATTTATGGGCAACTCATAACACTACCCTCCTCCCCCTGAAAAATGAAGGGAAAAGGCAGCGAGGCTGATGCAGGGGACCACGACCTTCCATACAGCATGTGATGCGATGGTTGCCACAATGTGAGGTACAGAGCTACCTCTTCACCAGGATTTAAACACTCCCTACCTAAGAGCCAACAAAATTTTAACTACCTGTGAGCCAAGCTAAAAAAAACTAGCAATAACTGAACAAAGGTTGCCAACTCTCTCAAGAAATTAAAAAAATGTGACGTACCTAGTGCGATACAAGACACGCTAACGAAGGTGCATGAAGAAATAAGGAAAACATGACCCTTCCGAGAAGGATTACTACCATGTAAAAATCTTAAAATTAGACAAAAAATTTCCAACCCTATTCCTGTTATGGAATATTGTACGCTGACCAATGTCATGAAATGATCGAAACCAACTCATATTCGCGTCTTACAATAGAATTCTTAAAATTATACAACTTTGTTTTTATACACTTTATTCCTGTTATGGAATATTGTACGCTGACCAATGTCATGAAATGATCGAAACCAACTCATATTCGCGTCTTACAATAGAATTCTTAAAATTATACAACTTTGTTTTTATATACTTTATTCCTGTTATGGAATATTGTACGCTGACCAATGTCATGAAATGATCGAAACCACTCATATTCGCGTCTTACAATGGAATTTTTTAAATTATACAACTTTGTTTTTATACACTATGCTATTTTCACAATTCAATTCTAACCCAAATGTTAGTTTCCCGCACTCTCAGCTTGTCATGGTTTGTCTGGTTTGCATTTAATTATCAGGCATAAACGACCATCCTCTCATGTTCGCATATAATTGTAAGGTAATGCTACAAAACCTATCATGAATATTAATTTTCAGGCATAATATGAATCCTCTCATGTTTTCTCGACTCACCCTCGGTGACCCGTACAGCGCTGTACTTGGTATACTATAAATATACCCTTGCCGCAACGACATAGACAACCGGATAGATCCCTTGGAATCCTCACGGTGAACTTGCGTTCGACGAAACCACATAGGACACCCTCTAGGTGTTCCCACCAAAATAACCAGACGAACCGTAATGACCATAAGTGCAATTACATTATTCTCTAATAAGAACAATACGACCCGAATGACATAACTTTATGACATTACCGAGCTAATTTACTCAACTGGGTGCATACTCTTAAATCTTCTTACTACGAGAAGTACTACTCCTTATTTGAATACAGTGATATAGCAAGTTACAAAACACCGTACAATTGCGTCCTGATATGGCAAGGACTTTACACGCTGGCTTACCATATTGATACCGAAGTAATCAATTACGTGTTTACAAAATATTTATATAGTAATTTAATTAATTACATTTATCATAATTAAAACACTTGAATATACATTTGTTTACCCACCAAAAACTCTATGTGTGTGTGTATAATTTGTTAAATAACTTTCAATTCGAGTTTGTTTCAACTCAACTTAAGCTCTCAGGGTTTGACTACGTAAGGAGAGAAGAAGGAAAAAAAAAATTAAAATAAATAACAACAACGCCACGTATTTTTACCAAAAAATACGAAAATTTAATACTACCGACAATGTTATTAGAAGAGGAAAAAAATTTTAATTGAGTAACGAATTTCTTCTTAACACCGGAATCATATATACTTCCCTTGTTCGGAAATTCGCGTTTCCAACAATCCTTCCTGCTCTAATTCTAAGGAGTTTAGCCATCCTATCACGCTTTGGATTATAGTTACCTGCCGAATGACACGTTAGGTCGATACCCAAGTTCCATCCTATCAGACTTGTAACAGCTCTATAATACCACACAACGAGTAACCGTTGTTATATGATCGCGGAAGAAGGTTAAAATTCGATACCACCACAACCTATGTGAACCGAATAGTGTTGTCTATTGGGCCTATTCTGATAACAAAAATGTGGTAATATAATTATTACATTGCCTTTTCATCGTGAATTCACTCCAACATACGCTAGAATTGAGACATACCCCGTTAAGGAGTGGGTAACTACCCGATTGTGAACGTTTTACCGCCCCAATTTCTCCTATATCGCAACGTGTGAGATGTCCAATACCATAACGATTTAACCTACATGTGAGAATAATTCGACAATGAAAGAGATTGAAAAACCCGAAAAAAAAAAAAAAAAAGGACAAAAAATAAAAAAAAATTATAATTGAAATGATATTTCCATTTATACATGACCTTATATTAATATATACACAAGGTTATTTACAACCATAAGGTTCCTAAGTTTCTTACTACCCAATGACCTACCCCAGTATGATGAGAGCTAGGTGCCTTTATACCTACCACTTGTACAAGAATTTTCTTATGCCGTCTCTTGCCAACGAAAAGAAAAGAATATGCTTGCATATTCTTTCATTGCAACTAAAATTAAGTACTTTTTAGAATGCAAATTGTTCCACGAAAATAGAAATTAGGTCTCTACTTCGGTCCCGGGCAGGATACTGAATACCTAACGCAGTTTTTTCTAATGAAAAACCTAGCCTAATTTAGGGTTCCTTGAACTACGCCCTCAATCAGTGTATCGTGTCGTGTTTCTTAGACGAATTTATATACTTATGTAACCATATTCATATATAAATTTAAAAAACATTTTTTTTTTTTTAAAAAAAAACAACCTAAGTGGCTACGCACTAGGAGAAAGTAATAAATTATTACTACCAATAATAGTCATTACAATAAATGAACTAAATATCGCATCAGTAATTTCACTAGTGTAAGGTGAGTTACCTCTTTTTTTATAATAATAACAATAATAACACAAGTCTTCACGTGCAGACATACCGGCGTCCCGGATTGTCAACACTTGTGATGACGATCCATTAAGAAAGGAATTGTATACTTCTCTAATAACAAAGGTTAAGTTATATGCGTTATAACCTCGTACTAACCACTAGGGTTCATGACGTCCTTGGGTTATATATACAGGACAATACAATACATGTACCTCGTGAATAAATTTACAATTTTTTTATTAAGGTCATCCAATGATGGACAATAATGCTGACTAAGTCATGTAATCAATGAAAATGATACATATTCGCATTTTACAACCCTTATGTAGAGGACAATACAATACATGCACCTCGTGTTTAAATTTACTGTGTTATTACAATTTGTAACCAATTTCTTTTCCTACTGATGGACTAATTTCCATACTCTGTTCTGTTTTTCTGTTTTCCTCTCCGTGTAATTCTCAGGATACGCCTCCTATAGCGTCGGTCATATTATAAGGATACCTCCTATAGCGTTTGGCATATTATAAGGATCTCTCCTATAGCGTCGTATAATTATCAGGCTATACTATAATCCTCTCGTGTTTTCAAGAGATACGTTTGCAAACGTCTATCTCCGTGTGGCCACACCGTTACGTTCAGAGAACCGTAACCTTGCCTTAGTTCACCAACACAAATGAGAAAAATACAGTATCCTTCTCAAATGCCTGTGCTTTGGCAAAATAAACACATAAAAATAACACAATATCCAAAAAAACAGAACTTCATTAATTATTTTAAAATTTATGTTACTACGATTTCTATAAAATCTTTCTTTAAAAGGTTACTCTATATTTAACAGGAATCGTTTCCAAATTTTAATAACACAGATTTTATAACACCGCTATACGATGCGTTATACACATTGACTAAGTCGCTCAAATACCTAAGTATTCAATTCGTGTGTTTACCTTTAACATTACATGTTATAAGCTAACAATTTATATACATAAAAAAAATTGAATCATAACTGAATTGCTAACGACGTTGCTTCTTCTACAACTTCAAAAATTTAAAACTTTTACTTGTTGACTGAATATTTGAAAATTCCTTTTTAAAAAATTCCATGTCTATTATTTATTTACTTCTTAATTTGACAATATTATCCGATGATAACTTTTTTTACTAATAACTTTTCACTATACGTCTCAGTTTAATCTCAACTTTCCTGTTCATAACTTTTTTAACTTTTGTTTACTTTACTATTATTTTGTTTAAAAAAAAATTCCATTGTATTTAACTTTATAAGGGCGCCATGACATTTTTCTAAAATAGCTATGTCAAAACTATACGAATTTACAATTACCTAAAGCTTACTTGAGGGGTTAATTCTCTATTTCCAATTCTTTCCTATATCACAAATTCCTTTTTTTTTTTGTTCAAGATTTCACATCTTAACAATCCCACTAGCCCAAATTCTGAGGAAGGCATTCCTATAGCGGTTCGAAACCAGAATTGTATACGCGGGTACCTATGTATCCGTAGTACATTTCTTGAGTCTATTACTCAATATCTAATATGATATAATTTCCTTACAACGATCACGTTGACATATTTATGAATACGAGAAAAAATGAAGAAGACAATTTCTTATAATTTTATAACCCTTTCCTTCATTACAAGTAAGACATTTTTAATTGGATTCTATTCACTATTTGTTTTTGTTACTAAATGACAATGACAATATCGATTTAACTGTCGTGGTTTACTTTTTAATTTTATGTTTTAATAATTTTCCACAGATGTTTCCAAAAAAAACTTATTTAATCTTTTCTATCCTGAAGTCTATTATACTGTTATTCATTCATGTAAATTTGTTGCCGAAATTATTCCTACATTCTTATGAAAAAAAACTTAATTGAAGCTAACATTTAAATGTTCTTTATTCGGGAGTTTATTCTGTTAAATTTTACAAGGATTTCACTTTAAAAATTCTTTGTTATTTTTTATTTAAAACGATAATTTGAACATATGAATGCTATTCACTTGTTTCTTTTGAAGTGTCTTTACCAACGATAGTTTATTTTATTTTCCGCATACTACTATTTAGAGTGGGATAGTCCCGATTAAAAACAATGCATGTTCCAATACTGTCTCTATGGTAAATACCTATAGCATATACAAAATTTTATTATTAAACTTTCCTTAGATAATCATTCGAAAAATCAAGTATCTAGTAACATATACCTTGTAGTTTGGAATTTATTCTTTAAATGATGTTCTACTGTTTTTCACTAATTTATTTAATTTTCTACCACTTTAGTACGAAAGCAATTCAAATAGATTTCAAGGGACTTAAACTAACAAAAAAAACACTTAGCCAATTATATACATTGATATACACGTTGCCTTGTTTATATACATTTTATATACACGTTGCCTTATTTATATACATTTTATATACAAGTTTGTTCCCTTTCCCGAACGTTTATTACTTTACAACACTGTGTTTTCTAATTTGTGTAATATGGAGTATTAATTCAATGATGTACGATCTCTAACCGTGGGTTCATGACACTCATGATTTTCAAACGAAACAACATTAAACTTCTAAGAACTTTACTATTTTTAACCGATCTGTACCTAAACTTCTGTTTCTTAAAAAAAACTTTTGACTGAATTTGTTTATTCCTTTTTTCTTCTAAAATTTATGCTATTAATCTACATTTGTCCTGAACTGTTCATTAATCCAATACGCAGTTAGCTACTCTGCCCTAGACAATCAACAATCAAAATTACAATTCTAATTTATTATGATGCATCAACAATAAATCAAAACTTCTATGAAGAAAAATAACAATTGTGGCTTTAACTAATATTACAAGGGAAGCTTTCCATATTAACTTATTCTGTTTTGAAAATTAATAATTTGTTGCTTTAAAATTTCTCTTTTATAACATTATGTAACGTCGTTTTCCATTTTGTGATTTAAAACTACCTATTGAGAGAAACGAAAACTAACTTTATAACTTGTACTCATTATTTATTGAACTTTTCGTTTAACGTTTATTTTATAATTCAACTTCCGGGATTCGTTAAACTCAACACGTTGTTTCCGTAAAGTTAAAAAAGCCCTTTTGGGAACTACGCCTCTATCTTTCAACACTTTTCTTATTACCGACGCGTTTGCTTTCTCGAAATTTAATATTCTATCCATTATTGGTATGGTGGCCTCCATGATTATGCGTTATTATAATGAACAAAGCAAAAAAAAAAATTTCGGACGATTATAGAAGACGAGAGCAGTTGCTGGCAGTCGACATTATATCCTCCTATTACAGGGAAACGGATGTGGACGAGCACAATCCGACAGTAGTTACTACCTTTTATTGGAAACAACCACTGCTCTTCAAGGAAGAAATAATACAACTAACACAGCCCCAGGTGGAGAATTTAAAATAACGAGATTCATTACTCAATTAAAAAAAAATTCCGCGCGAATGACGAACAACTCTGACTGCCGCGATAGAAACGTAATAGCGTGAGAATGAATGCTACGGTAGTAAGCGATGTTTAAAATACCTAACACTCGAATAGCACTAGCCGACGGACTCGCGACGTTTGGAATAATTCACACAGAGCTACAACGTTACGGTAATAAGCGATGTTTAAAATACCTAACCTCGAATAGCACTAGCCGACGGACTCGCGACGTTTGGAATAATTCACACAGAGCTACAACGTTGTTGATGGGAGCACAAATATAAAATATTTATAGCTAAGATTACATAATTATGTTTCTAGGGAGACAACAATCGACAAGACTTCGGCCCAGTTGGCGCGCCAGTGTCATACTTCCTGGGGCCAGGGTGATACTGAAGCCACGTAGGGTCCAGTGTTATACTTCTGGTCTCCAGAAATATGTCCCTCCCGGGGGGGGACAAGTGTTAAGCAGGCCCCCCGGGGGCCATATGCCTCGGCTTGGAAGGCTCAGCTCAGGGTCGTAGGGCTCCTCCGAGGCTGTCGATGGTTGACTCCAATGAAACAAGGTTTGGGCACAATTCAAATGTATTCAATAATGCAAGGGTGAACAGTACAGGCAACCAGGTAAGCTGTTTAAGGCCTAGCATAAGAGAGAGAGAGGCACTAGAAATACTACTGAATTTAGGCTCGGAAATACTATAAGAGGGTTTAGAATCTCACGTGGCGTCGTACGGATGCAGGCAGCTTCCTACGAAGTGGAGAGATCTAGAGCAAAGCTCATAGATCGTGTGCAGGAACGGGGCGGCTCGGGGTGCGTGGGCGGCTTCTCGGCGTCATGGTGGGCGGATTCGGTCAGCTTACCGAACCGGTGGGTGATAACGGTGAATTAAGCGGCTATCGGCAATGTAGGCGGATTAAAAGCCGTGCGCGTCTGGGCGGCCATGGTATTAAGTAGGCGGCAGTTGTGAATTACTCGGCTCGTCGGCACGTAGGCGGATTAAAAACCGTGCGCGGCCAGGGCTGCCATGGTAGGCGGCAGTAGGATTATACAGGCGGCTGTGGTGATAGCGCCATACTTGGTTCGTAGGTGAAGACTTAATTAGCCGCGTCGAAGGGTGGCATACTGCCCGACAGTACGTAGTAGTGCGTACGACCGCTCGCGCCGTTGTCTGAAATATGTCTGTTGCTTTGGCGATCGGTGGCTGGAACTCTCTGCCCGTGATGAGCGAGACGGAAGACTCGAACGCGTGCCCTATAAGGTAATGTCTTCTGCCATTGGCTGGATTCCGCGCCGTGTGGCCATATATGGTAATGTCTTCTGCCAGCCTGAGAGGGACAGCAATAATCATACGATGCTGAACATGTACTGAGCACGTGACACACAGCTGCCTGCCGCTTGTATAGTCCGTTCGTAGGATTTATGGGCAACTCATAACAATATCCTCTTTGCATACTTACTTGAAGAAAAAATCTTCTAAATGATCAGGTCGGATGAATTGTCGCCGGATGAATTGTCGGCCGGATGAACTGTCGGCAGGATAAACTGTCGGCAGGATGAACTGTCGGCAAGATGAATTGTCGCGGGATGAACTGTCGCCGGATGAATTGTCGCCGGACGAATTGTCGGGTCACCCATTTAATGTTTGTCGGCAGTAAATGTATGGAAGTAATTCGGTATTTAAAAAGTATTAAAATATCTTTAACATTTCTCCGGCGGAAGTTTCAGATTAGACATCAATGTCTTGTGGCAGATATCATTATTTACAGGTTGTCTCAACTTTTATTGATCAAATTATCTAAGAAATCTCCTTTGTACTTCCTCCAAGCGGTTCAAGTTACAAGTGTAAACGGGAAGAGGAACATACAGAATATACAGATTGTAATTGCGGTCTCACAAGAGAGCAGTAAAGTAGTTTCATTGACTCAATGTTATAAAAATGTCCTCATGAAATAAAATTATGTTGTATGGCATGTCGATGACTCGGAGATTGCTGGTTAATTTTCCGGCATTGTCATCATATTTTAATCTTATAAAAAAAATATCAGAATCTAACTATATTGCCGAATTATCACCCTGGTTTGAACAAGTAGGTTAGGTACCCAAACAAGTGTTTCCCTGTTTCCTTTCCTACTTCTTCAGCCTTACTAAATTTCCCAAAGGGGATCTCTTCTCCCTATTTGTGCCAGAAAGTTGGGTGACTTTCTCTATGAGTTTTTTTTTCCAATGATTATAAAGAAAGCCTCAAAAGAGTGTATTTAGTATTTATTATTAATTTGTGATCATCTTTTCAATGATCGAATATAAATACCTGGGAACATCTTCAAGTAAAGTTCTATTTTTCTGGAGAAAACTACGTTGCATAAGGTTTTCATCACACTGTCAAAAAACAGTAAATCTCAACACGTTTTCTCCTACCCGGCCAACCGTTATATCTTAATATATTTCGTGTTATTTTATTATTTTATCTGGCATCTTAATGTTTACATTATCGTTCTTAAATCTGTAATAAATGTTGCATAAATTGATTGTAATTAAATTTAATTAAATAACACTAAGGTAAGTCTCTTAAATTATGTAAATACCACTGCGGAAGTAATTTCAAGCGGTAAGAACCTCTCCGAATGGATTATATATATAAGTAAAGGTTAGAACATTATTTACATATAATAAAATGAAGCGCATTTGGGGTAAAATATGACTAAATTATGCTATTTAAAATAACTGATATTATTATCTAAATGTGGCCATGACAAGCGTTGTTCTGTACACGCAAGTATCTTGGAAGTTTTCACGTAAGGACTTGGCATTATAAGGGATGAATTTATGTATTTAGCTTCCAGCCGGTCCTGCGGGTCTCCCTAATGAACGCGGTCACAGCGGGTTATTTTCCCTAAAATGTTATCGTCTCATGAAATATGAGACTCCTTAGAGGCCAGGAGATATAAGGTATTATACCCACACTTCTACTTTTCTGCTCTGGGCTCCTGGTTACTGGCTGTCGTAAAAACAAGGGAATGTTTTACGGTTTTTTTTCACCGCTACAATTACAATGTTACTATTTCCTAAAATATTACATAACATGTGGGTGAATTGGAAATATAGATTGATTAATTTTATTAATTTTTCTAATTGAATATTTTTTTAACCGAAAAAGTGTCGGAAAACACTCAAAAAGCATTTTATTATTTTTGTGGATACCGCAGGGCTCCAAGCATGTGGAACTATGGCGTCTCTGAGTAGGGAGAGGTAAACAGGTGTTGAAAAATAAGGTTAAGAAGTAATTCGAAGAAGTGGTGAAAGAAAGAGAGAAATATAAGAGAAGTGTCGGTTTGGAATATCTCGGTGAATTTCTCTTAAACGGTCTCTCGCCAAGATTATGTTGAGAATTTCTTATTCCTTTGAAGTTTGGAATATCTCGGTGAATTTCTCTTAAACGGTCTCTCGCCAAGATTATGTTGAGAATTTCTTATTCCTTTGAACAAGGTACGAGTACATATTTTTTAAATTTAAATTACGAGTATTATAATTCTTTATGGAAAACCAAACAAGTCAGTATGTTTTTTATTTATTTTATTTTTAAAAAAGAGGTAACGAATAACCCGACCATATTTTAAAATCTCCTACAACCACCACAGAAAGCCAAAGATATTGCTTGAGTCGTAATTGGAGAACTTAGCCAGCCGAGGAATCGAACATGGAACGTCTGGGTGGGACCCAAACGCGATGCCCACTCAACCACTGACCGGTCCTATTTTAGGTCCAAAACAAGATATCTTACAGCTATATAAGTATGCCTAGGTCGTCTGAATAATCAACAGCGTTCAATTTTCCATCTTATTAAAAAAAATGCTTTCAGAATAAATCATGAGAGTAAATACGAACCTTTAAAAACCGAGTAAGTAAAATAATAAACTTTCACAGCAAGCGTGCCTCATAAAAGAAAAACAGTACCTTCTCAGAATATTTCTGTTAAGTTAAGTACGTACATTACCAGCGTTCAAAGTATACCATACATATATAACTCAGTACTCAGTAGATGCCCACGTGTATTCACAATAACTCAGTGTCGCATATTAAGTATACACACATATACGTTAAAAGTAAAACCGTTTATTTTTTCCTCATATTTCCCACAAGCTTTCCTTTCCGGCGGAATATATGAAATACATTGGTAGAATAAACATGCTAATATTTTTCTACCGTATTTTCAATCTGCGTGTTTGCGCTCAGCCGATGCACGCTTACCGCATTTTTTTTTTATAACCACGTATGCTTTCCAATTTACTGAAAGTACACAGAGAGAGGAAATATGTGAATATAAAGTTCCGATGCATGTTTTATACTGTTTTGATAGAAAACATTCAATATTTTGCCTTACATAATATGAATCATTTACAGTACACATCATAGTCATAGATCATCATCACTTTACTAAAATTCAGTGAAATATTATGTATGTTACAAATTAATTTGATCCTAATATTAACAGATGTGAATAAATCAACACGATGAAATTATACAGTAAAAGATTACTTAACTAAGGAAAAATGTTCTATCCAACAATATTCTTTTCTTAAAAAAATTAAATAAAAGTTATGTTTCATAACATTTATATTTATAATTCAATAAACATACAGTTCTTAAGAATTTTCAATGAAAAGTCGCAAAGAAAGGCAATTAAATTAGAATTTATGCTAAATTAGTGGAAAAATGTTATATATAAAAATTTCACACACAAATTTATTCCACAAAATGATTTTTTTTTTTACTTTTCCTATCTTACAAAAAGCAACGTGCTTTTCTAACATAAATTTACACATGACTGATGTAATTGAGCTTAAACGGCAAAAAAACGATATGCTTAAATCAAACCATTTACGTTCGATATATTGTCATGAAAACTTGCAGCTTTATAATGGCTAAAAATAGGTACCAAATAATAGAAGTATAAATTAAGAATATAAGTAATTATTAATATTTTTTTGGAAAAATACTGCTTTTCTGCATCCTTCAACTTCTTGGATTTGTAGTCTTTCTAGTTGATGCCAAAGAATCTTCATTATCTCCCTTTATTCCCATGAATTAAACCATGCTCCATGATTTTCATACGCAACATTAAACAACGTACTTACACAAACAAACCTTTAAAATGCTGTCACAGGCCTAAACATTTTTTCATCCAAAATCCCTACATTAAAACATGCATTTTCAACATGTCCAACATTATTTCATCAACAACGATTGATTTTTTGTTGAATACAACATTTTTCCGGGAAAGGATTCAATGAATTATCTGTCGTTTTTTCAAATTTAATGTTTTCATTTCAACCAATTCAATTTGATTTTTTGGAGTCGCTCAAGAAAATTTGTATTTATTTCCAACAGAAAAAGTTTGCACAACATGTCAGTACGGTAAAAAAAGTTTACGTGTTATTATTGTACCTTAATTTTTGAAGTATGTCCAAGTAATATTGCGTGTTGGTTGATGGTATTCCGTATGTCGTAGCTTTTACGCGTTAAACTTGGTACAAAGTTAGACTTTGATCGTTCCGGTGTTGAGACATATCGCTTTTACCAACTTTATACATCTTATATTTAGACAATCGAACACAGTTAATTGTGAAGAGGATGAAGTGATTTATTTATGTGAAGAGCATGACCATTTCATATATACATATATATAAATCAGAATATGCTTGGGCATATATGAGATGTCTATGGTTTCTATATACAATAGAGAGCTCTGGTGTCATAAAATTATGCGTTGCTTACCCTTCATCCGATTGCTATGAAAGTTTGGGGATTTGATGTGCGCACGCCCGCAATGGTTTCTGTATTCAATAGTGAGCTCTGGTGTCATGAAATTATGCGTTGCTAACCATTCTTCCGATTGCGATGAAACTTTGAAAATTTGATGGGTTCTTGCCCTCGATAATAGTGAGCTCTGGCATTATGAAATTCTTTGAAATCACTTCGATTTAAAATCATTTTCTTTTTTTTAAACTAACATGCTATGATTTGTTTGGTAAATCTCATAATTAACTAATTCAGCGATAATTATTAGACATGATGTTAATGTATCGAAATCAGGAGACAGTGTTTGCTCACTGAGGCATCCTTTACTTTCGCAGTAGAAAGCACTGTACATAATAAATATTGTGTAACGACTCCTTGTTTTCGAAGGCTTTCTCTCCATGCGATCTTCCCCTAACCCGCCTCCCCCTGCCACCCTTGTAACTGCTAGCTTCTAGATGTAGGCTGCAAAGTATCCCCTAGTCTGCTGGATAAACACATCAATATTTTACAACCCTATAAACAGATTCTAGTAATGGATGTTGCCGGAAGTTAGATCGAGGAAATATACGATTTTTCGCAAGTTTTTCAAAGCTTTTTGTACTTAGACACAGATCGAACCGAACGTAAATTTATATGAAAACGTCTTGTTAATTTATTTACGTGAAACGGTTTGACAACAACACGTCTCATGACTCATGATACAATTATATTTGTTTAATGAACATATGTCAAGCCTGTACTAACCAGTAAAGTCGGAAAACTTCATAAATAGCTTTAAATTGCTTTTTTGGAAAACATTTTGATGGTCACATTATGCCCAATTATGCTACCTAACATAATTTATCATTCTTAACTAACTAACCATCACGCCGTTTCCCCGCAGGGGTAGGCAGAGAGGACGGACCGCCACACAACTCGATCTTGGCACACACTCTTTGCCTCGTTCACATTCATACATCGTCTCATACATGCTCTTCTATTATTCCGACTCTTCACATGGCCCGACTCAAGTATCTGATTCACTTGGTCGTGCCATGTCTTCCTCGGGCGTCCCCGACTTGTTCTACCATTCACATTTGCATCATATATTCTCCTTACACTCCTTTCCTCGTTCATTCGCTCTACATGCCCAAACCATCGGAGAGTCCCTTTCTTAATCTTACACATCACGCTTACATCAGCCTTGCTTTCTTTGCGGATATCCACGTTTCTCTCACGATCGTACATGGTTTTACCACACATTCGCCTCAGGGATCTCATTTCTATAGCATTCAGTCTGCTTTCATCCTTCCTCTGCCAGTTCCATGCCTCACTGCCATACATCAGGGTAGGTACCAGCACTCCATTATGGACGGCTAGTTTCGCGTCTTTGGACAGTTTTTTATTACCGCCAACGGCATTCAGTCCTCCATTAATGGAGTTACGGGCATTCACCCTTCTTTCAATATCTCTATCAGCCTTCTCATTTTCGTAAACATACTACCCAGATACACAAACTCATCCACCTGCTCCAAGTATTCATCATTCACAACTATATTGCATACTGTTTTCGTACTCTCTCTTTCAAACACCATGACTTTAGACTTACTTCCATTCATCATTCTTTGTCCCAAATAAAGGTTGTGTTTTGAATATTTTTATTTTTTTTTTAAATTTTTATTAAAAAAAAATAATTTATTTATTTACATGCAATGCAGTTATTAGTTAAAACTTAAAGAAAAATTAATTATACATGTATATATGCGTAGTAAGTAGGTACAAGTTGGTACGATGGAAAATAGCAAAGGTATATAATATATTTACTGTAGTAATAAATAATACTTTCGTTACAAATGTACGTGATATATCTCTTACTAAAATTATTGATAATCAAAAAAAAACAATACATAATATAATAGGCAAATTTATTAAAAACGTTATCGTCATCTCACTTTTTTATCGTTTCGTGTAATAATAATTTTTAAAAAAATCTCAAAATTTCATACTTTTTTTTTAATTACGGTTGATAATTTTGAATTTATAAAGGTGTAAATTATAATTAATTTGGCGTTAACTTTTGGATTTCATTTTAAAACGTGGTGTTTTCTCTTCATCATATTTCTAATCATGTTAGTAAAGGAGACGCAACGATTTCCATGAGACCTATATGAGTTGTTCCGAAAACCGAACAAATTAGCCTGAGGGGTAAGGAGGAAAGTAGGTTAACACAATTTATTTTACAACGGAACGGGTATTAAAAACATATCTAATTTAATCTAACATCTAATCTAACACACTATATAAAGAGGTAACATTTGTTTGTTTGTTTGTTTATTTGTTTGTGTGTTTGTTTGCATCGAATAGGCTCCGAAACTGCTGAACCGATTTTAAAAATTCTTTCGCTGTTGGGAAGCTACACTATTCTTGGGTGACATAGGCTATATTATATTTAAAAAAAAATAGGCATCCTTACTAAAACTTCAATAATGTAACCCAGGGTGTAAAAAAATTACCTAAAATATTCTTTAAATCGCGTGCGCTGCGAAAACTATTGATGATAGAATAAAATAATGTACTACGACTTTATAGAACACATCATTATTTACAAAAAAGGTCGCCACAGCATATGTCTAACTATTATGGTTATGCAACAATAAGTATTCTTTTATTTTAAAATTTTAATTAATATGTCACCGCTTGAAAAGGCTCTTTATTTGTATCTTGGTTTTAATCCTTATCAAAATAAATGACTTCATATTCAAGACAGTTTCAATACCTTTATTTAACTTTTTGAATTTTTCAACTCGGATATTTAATTAGAAAGATATCACGAGTTTAAAAATGTTAGTATTAGAAAAAAGTTTCGGCTACGGGCCGCGCGGGAGAGGAGTCAAGAAATGCAGTGCCAGGGGGGTTGGCGGGACGGGGGAGCGGGAGAGCGGTGGCGGGGAAGGTGAAAACGCACGGGAAAGGACATGTAAGGAGTAACATTTTATTTATTTGAATATGGCATGTATTATAAAAGAAAGTCCAAAAAACGTGCATCTCGCAAAAACTCAGAAACGAGTCCCGGTTCGATCAAGGGAGTTATATGGTGTGGTAGATCTCTATCCCCCCTAGGGAATAAGGGTATCTGTTTTACCTAAAGGCCGTGCTTTTAAAGATATAAGGGCTGAAAATTTCGCCCTCTTGAAATTTCTAGAACAGTCTTCCGGAAAGTTCTAGAAGGTTCCATAGAGCTGTATAAAGTTGTGGAAGGAGTGGAATGACCAGGAATAGGAAATCGGGAACATCATTGTGCAACATTCCAGAACACTATCTTATTGTCCTGAGCGAAGCCGGGTAACCCAGCTAGTATATAGATAAACCTACCCAAAGAATCTTGCTCATGTCCCACGATTATGCCATTAATCCTATAGTCAATCAATCTATGATTGTCGAACCAAACCATAACTTAACAATTTTATCAGCAGTCAATACACGAACAACTGATTCCATTTTCACTTAATGTAATTCTTAACAAGCAGCAAAAATCTGTTTTTCCGTGGAAGGAAAACTAGAACGATACTCAATTTTAGATACAATTGCAAAGGAACAATTTGGTTTCTACCTTTTTTTCTATTTATACTAGGACAAATTACATTGAAAGAATGACTGTACCACAGGCGAAATTGCTTTATTTAATACTAGCTTTTACCCGCGGCTTCGCTCGCATGGTATTAGTGGGAAAATACTGGCATAATTGTTATTATTCTTGCTTTTTTGTCTAATAAAAAATAATTATTGTTTAATAGAAATTTTCAAAATTTGAGAATGACATTTCGCAAATAAAAATTCTATTTTAGAAAATATTTAAATTATAGAAATTTATTTTAAGTGCCTACTCCCCTAATTTATTCTGATGATTTCGCCTCAAGTAGGAATTAGTATTTTATTCATATTTGAATCCAGAGAAAAACCTAAAGAAATAACAAAATTACAGCCCACGCCAAATAATTACAAAGCAACGCTATGCTTTTCGCCCGGACAATAAACATTTTTAGAGATAGGTAAATATTAACTATGACGCCAACACTACTACGGTACTATTTTTAGGGTGAATTGCCTAATTAAAAAAAAAAAAAGAACATTTTTTCCAAGGTAACAATTTGTTTGACGTTTGCAATAACTCGATTTTGTTAGGGACAGAAAACGTATGAAAAATAATTGCATAACGCTACAGCTTATTCATAACGCCAGAGCTTACCAATATATATAGCCTATGTTACTCGCAAATAATGTAGCTTTCGATTAGTGAAAGAATTTTTAAATTCTATTCGGTGTTTATTGCGTGAAAGAATAACACTCATCCATACAAACTTTCGCCTTTATAATATCTATAAGATAAGATGTATCAACTTGATACCTAAAATACAGTTCGAATCATACATAATAGAAATAGAAGGAGGCACGGACTCTCTAGATGTCTACTGTGCGTAGATGCGATTTGCATTAGTATGGGAGGACGGTGTTCGCTACACTTTTGTGCGCGCGGTTTTATACCAACAAAATATATCTCTTACCCACATCCCTTGCATCCATTATTTATGGTTCGTTTACAATCATAACATCGATTTTATTACTGAAAGACCTACTCTGAAAATGGGGTTGAGAGAGAGGGAGTAAAGTTTCAAAGGGGTGACTCTTTGTAAAATATTTCTTAAGGCTACGTTTTAACCTTACTCGGTCCAGGGTTGCTCGCCGTAGGCTACCTTAATTTATACGATATTATAAACCTTTTTGTAGGGGTAACCACTTCAACCCCAGTGCCAGCCATGATGAGTTGGACTGTTCAATTGGCAGCGTAATATTTCGCACCGTTAATACTAAGTTAAAGATATTGAAATTTTTAAATTATTTATTCACCAATCTGCAATTTGCTGGCTCACAGAATCGGTGACCGGCCAACTCAGAATAAAACCAACTCAAAACCACCTCATAAAGGTCATTAAGAGTTTTGATAAATAAATTATTTTTTCATAGCTTTTAATGATCTTTCTGAGGTGTTTCTGAGTTGGTTTCATTCTGAGTTAGCATGGAACCCATAGAATCACATTAAAATAATGGGGCATTTTCACAAACTATGTACATCTCTTAAAATTTGCGGAAAATTTAAAGTTTTTTGATTCAGATCGTTGTTCTAAAAATATGTAAATATCATCATCATCATCATCATCATCTTCTTCTTCCCCTTATTCTATTCGGGTCGGGGACCCACTGCATCGACAAGGCTCCTCCATACCTCCCTGTCTTGCTCTTCGGCCCCCGTCCATGGCAGTCTATGTAATAAATAAATATAATATTTTCATTTATAATTATTGATTTTAAAAACCCCACATTCCGAAACGATTTCAACAGGCTACAACTCCATTATAACGCCATTTTACCTATTTATATTGTAGTTAAAAATAATATCAACAAAGTAACTACACATTCCTCTATAACTACTTTTCAAAGAACCTTATGCACTTCTGTCTTATTCTTATTATACTTAAACTTATTTAACTCATTTGTACAACTATACATGATAATGAAACAACATACTTAACTGTATTGTATCTTCTTGTATCTTTAATGTTCACTGAACATTGTTCAGTTTATTATGTTATATACTATACTCGTATTATTATAGTCAGGAACAACTTATGTATCTACAATAACGTATACATGTAAAAGCCTTCAAGGCATGAATAAATAAACAAATCATAAATTATGACGTAGAAACCACCACTGACGGCTGTCACCGACTTTACGCGGGGTGACGAAAACGCACGTGTCATTTTTATTCATTTGTTTCGAGGGAAAAATAAAAATAGTGAAAATCTTCTAAAGTTAAAGTTTGTAAGACACCGATTGCTGTTCCGTTGCGAAGCATTGCAGAAAAGTCATTTGTTTAAAAATCGAATATTTGAACTTCAAATCGAGTGAATCCGAATATAAATTTTTTTTTGAAATTTTAATCAGTTAATGAATATTGTTAAAAAATATATGTTGGCCGAAATTCATCGTTAAAACGTTCTGGATTAGTCTTAAAGCTGATAACGAATAGAGGGTAATAATCTTGTTAAATTACCGTAAATACTTTTTAAAGCTAGCCAAGGCTCCTTTATAAAATAAATAATACATAATCCATCCTGGGATTTAAGCAATAAATAATCCAATACGAACGCCGTTCAAGTTTTATGCTAAATTGGTAACCAGGCAACGTGGTCATAGTAGTCTTAATTATTATTATCAGCGAGTGGATGTCTTTTAGCGGAATTGGATTAAATGCAAATTCCGTAAAGCTGAGGGTTGCTACGGTGGTTCCGCGACTTTTCATTCCGCGACAAAATATCCTCCGACAAAATACCCTCCGACAAAATATCCTCCGACAAAATATCCTCCGACAAAATATCCTCCGACAAAATATCCTCCGACAAAATACCCTCCGTCAAAATATCCTCCGACAAAATATCCTCCGACAAAATACCCACTGTCAAAATATCCTCCGACAAAATACCCTCCGTCAAAATATCCTCCGACAAAATACCCTCCGTCAAAATATACTCCGACAAAATATCCTCCGACAAAATATCCTCCGAAAAAAAATCCTCCGACAAAATATCCTCCGACAAAATATCCTCCGACAAAATATCCTCCAACAAAATATCCTCCGAAAAAATATCCTACGGACAAAACATCCCCATTGCAGAGTATCGCCCTGGTGTAAAACCACCATTCAGGATTGAAACGTTGCTTGAAATGGCTTTAGCCGTGTTTAGTGACCAGATCTGAATAGCCAGATACTTCCCCGCCCTCCTCTCCCTCACCTCCTTCCTCTTCCCACTACCTTCAGCCTCACAACTTACCAGTGGCGGCTCGTGACTTTTGGGTACGCTAGAGTGCTGAAATTTAAAAAATTGGCATTATTTATGTTGTTGCAGCCGAATTTTTTTTATTTTTTTTTTAACAGTGTTTTGTATTTTCAGGAAGTTTCAGTTTGGCCGTGTGTCGTACGGATCTCCTGAAACATCTTCATACAAAAAACCGATTTTCGAAAAAAAAAAATATTTTCGGCTACGACAACATCCTAATGCCATTTTTTTTAATATAAGCACCCTATCACACCCAAAAGTTACGAGCCGCCACTGCAACTTACCCCAATTGGTGATGCCGTAATCTCACTGGCTCCAGACGGGAGCAGCTGAAGACTCTTGTGGGGTATTCATGTAAAAAAAAAACCCCAACAAAGTATCTACTAAAACCTAACCTAACCTAACCAAACAAAAAAAATGAGACTAAAATAATGCAGACATCCTGTAAAGACAATAAATTAGTGTATGATTTTAGTCCCATTTTACTATTTTTGAACCATAATTTATTGTCTTTACAGGATGTCCGCATTATTTTGGTTAGGTTAGTTAGATTAGGCGAAGTTAGGTTAAGTTTTAGTGAATATTTTGTCGGAGGATATTTTGTCGGGATATTTTGTCGCATTACCGCTGCAACCACTACCTTAGGGGTGTGCAACTCACTACCAAGGGTACTGGGTACAAGGTACTGAATAGTGGGTTGGTATTGGGTACTTATTACTGAGTTCTGTAACCTACTTTCAATGAATGCACTCGGGGAGTTGACCTATATTATCCTCGGCTTACTGCTAAAACGTTTTTGGTCTATTTAACATTTTTTTAAGGAACGATTAAAATTCTACCAAAAATGTCCATCCACACTAGCGACCAAAATATTACAAGCTGTCTATATATACTTATATAAAGAATAGTGTCCGTGATGGGTTGGCGGGTATCGGGCCGTGCGTGGATTTGAATTGTATACAAATCTACAGTTTTACTCCGAGATTGGTGAAATTTTACAGACTTGACCTTTAGAATAAGAAGAAGTCACTTTCCTACGTAAGATTTCGAAAAACCACCCCACCCGCTTTTTCCACGTCTTAAAGTAGAAAAAAAACATTCTTAATTTTGCAATTACTTTTTCCTATAATAATAATTTTTCATTAATCGAAGTTCATCCGCATATAATTTTTTTTTTAAATTAAACTTTGAATGAAGTGATGCTACGATTTTAGCCAACTTGAAAAATTTGGTTTAGAAAAAAAAAGCGCAAAGTTTTCGATTGTAACCGGCCGCTGCATTTTCCGATCTACCTGTTTGGCGCGCACCCTTCCTAACTATATTTAAACGTCGAATTTGATGCTATAACTTTGGGAAACATATTTCGAAAGATTTTAGGCATTAAAAAAGTCGATCTTTTAATCGGCTGGACTAGACTCCACCTTAGGTAGGTTAAGTTGCCACTACTTTTTGTTTAGCGATGTACGGCTTGGATTTTCGATTAAATCGTCGATTTCGTAATACTTAACAAAAAAATAGTCTCTGGTTGTGAGGGCCGTCAATATTTTTATGGATTTTTATTTAAAATACAATTTATCAGAAATTGACTATTTTCAAAGTTAGAGTGACTGAAAACCAAGTTAGAAGGTTTTCCAAGTACACCGACGATAGCTATTGAACGAGTTGACCTAGAAACTTCCTCTACAGTCAAATCACAAAAGCTATTCGTTGAATTTTTGTCCCCGCTAGAAAATAGAAACATTTCCAACGTTTCTTCATATTCAAGATTGATTCATATTTTATCTTTTCTTTTTGGCTTCGCCCTATAGTGCATATCAAAACTTTTTAACTTATTGAACAACATGGAATACAAAACATACCTACCATTACATACATACCTATTTATCGTTGATTTATTTTATGTCGTGTTAAACATTCAAACAGGCTTTGTTCAATGATGTATAAGCAAATCATTTTGAAATAGTGCACTTTTAATGTATTTATGCACACCCATAATATTCAAACTTGCGTGAAAATGGTTTGATCTAGTTTGAAATACCCGCCCACAGTCCCCAATTACCCCTCAGTAGACAAGTTAAAATCTCTTTCAACCCGTTTAATAATAATAATAATTGGACAATTTGTAGAGCGCCGTTTTTTCTTAAAAATCACCTCAAGGGCGATCACGGGAGACTATATTTGCCCCAGCTCATATAGATCTCATAGAAATCGTTGTGTCTATCATAGTGAGAAGTATGATCAAAACGGTATTAGAAATGAAAACAGTACGCTTTATATTAAAATTTAAAAGATAACCACAAAATTATTCGAATGTACATATACTTTCATGAAACCAAAATTTCCGACAGCAATGTGAAAAAAAAAAAAAATTACAAAATAAAAAACGACTTCAAAAAATGCACTAAAAAGTAAAAGAATAATTTGGTACGATTGTTATTTTTGAAGTCGGTGTCAGCCAAGGTGAGTTATAGGTGATATGTGGAGATCTTGACTGACACCGACTCCAAAATTAACATTTTTTTACTTTTTAGTGCATTTTTTGAAGTCGTTTTTTGTTTAGTTAAAATTTTTATTTATTTTTTGATTTTTAGTGACGAGCGTGCATAAAGAAGTTTTACTTGAAAAAGAGAATCATCGAAATCTGTTGGCGTAATATTGAGTTATTCGTCCAATATTATTCGTGAATAATATTGAGTTATTCTTACTTATTGCAAATTTAAGACATATATGGTTTTCTCATGGATCCCATTGTCAGAACTGGACCAAATTAAAATGGGACCACACGGAAAGCACCAACTTTCTAATAAAAAAAGAATCTTCAATATCGGTTCACCCAATCGAATGTTCTGAGGTAACAAATATAAAAAAAAAATAAAAAAATACCGTTGAATTAATAACCTCCTCCTTTTCGAATTCGTTTAATTATGGAAATGTATAAGATTTTTTTTACACCAAACGACAAAAAGTAAGGTGACAATAATGTTTATATCTAATTAATTTGTCTAATAAAATATGTGTGTTTTTTATTTTTTTTTGTTATCAGGAATTTTAGTTATAAAAACATAAGGTGAGCTATTACTATAGGTATAAACCAATACGACACTGTTAATTTTTTTTTAAATTTGATGATTTACGTTATTTCTATATTCCAAGTTTTTTTATGATAATTTGTCGAAGTTTCATAAGAAAGTGTTTTGACGTGTGCAATTCATTATCCATTTCTAATGCATCCTAAGGTTGGATATAGTCCGATATCGAACATCCCCCATCTTAATTTCTCTCTTTGGGGTGTATTGGATTCACCAAGAAACTTATTTTTTCACTAAATAAGACCATTATACCCCTCGTTCAACTTGTTTCCACTCTCATTTTCCTTTCGTTTAATTATCAGTAAAATCTTCTCTCATAAGTAGATACTATCTCCAAAATGACTTTTAATACATGCCAAATCTCTTAATTTTGGTTGTTGGTGCATGGGTAAGTAGGTAAGTAATGTGAAATATACCTGCGTAATCCATAACATTATTCAAGTTCAATGAATTTTTAATTTTCGACCACAGCAACACGGGTATTTGCATAGCAAGGAAATTTTTTGGTCAACTATATGAGAAAGAAAAATTCTGTACGTTTTGCTTTTATGAAAAATGCATTGTCTAGTTTATTTACTAAACGTTTGTTGATGGCGTTTAAGCCAGGCAATTTTAACCATTTTTAGAGAATAAAAAGTAACCTATTAAAAAAAGCAAAACTATTTGTATTTAAAATGTAAACCGATTCGAAGTAAAGATTAAGCTTCGCCTTAATAGAAAAAATAAATATACCGCAACAGACATTAAAAAACAGCTCAAAATGATGTCATATACTTAAAATCATTTCGTTGGACTATTCGATACTAAACCGATTCGAAGTAAAGATTAAGCTTCGCCTTAATAGAAAAAATAAATATACCGCAACAGACATTAAAAAACAGCTCAAAATGATGTCATATACTTAAAATCATTTCGTTGGACTATAATTTCAGAAAGAAAACTGCTCTCAAAAGTTTCACGAGGCCAGAGCTCCTCGTTTGAGAGCTTTCAAAGGTTCAATACAAGTAATTTCTTCTTTATAGTTTGGTTATAATATATATTTTATCAATCCTTACTAAACAATACAACGCTCGGCCAATCTGCAACTGATTGTCTTCTTACTAATCATGTCCACAGATCTTCAAAAGCCATCAATTCAATGAACTAGAAGCAAAGCTGGAGGAACTTTCTACTTTTCTATTTGCAAAGACGTATTTTCAATGGCAGAAGTGGATTCTTTTCACGTCGCATTCCGCTGAAGGGAAAAACTCCACTAATTAAATTTCTTTTCATTGAGATTATAAAAAGGCTATTTTAAACGAACGGCCATATTGGGTTTGCAGAACGGCTAATACATAAAAAAATTATATCATTTTTAAATGCAAATTATGTTTGAATATCTAGATTTATTTTAATGATATAATTCTTGAAATTAAAAGCTCATTACCCCGAACATAAAAAAAAACATTTAACGTAAATATTCGTGATTCAATTCCTCCTAGTAGTTTGTGTAATCACGCAGTCAACAAATTAACTAAGCATTGCGTCATTTCCACGTTGGGGTAGGCAGAGAAGACAGGCCGCCATAAAACTCATTCATTCTAATGCATACGTGTTCTGTTATTCTGACTCTTGACAAGGCCTGACTCAAAAATATGATTCATTTGGTCGTGCCATGTTCGGTAGACTTTTTCCTTGCTTCTGCTCCACATGCCCAAACCATCTAAATGTTTCTTTCTTAATCCATTCTATATTTCAGTATCTCCTCATTTATAACATCGTCATACATGATTTTATTGCAAGTATGTATTATATTTATTTCAGGGACCTCTTTTAAAAAGTGAGCTTTTTTAAAAAATATATATTTTTGCATTAAAAATTTGGATATTTCAAAAACTGTATGTTTATTTCTAATAATAAAATTTTAAAGTGTAATTTATCACCACTCAAAAATTGTTTTTTTAGTTTTCGGATACGTTCAGAAATATTTAATTTTTTGCAAACCGGAAATATCTGGAGACGGAATATGCCAAGGGTAAAGGCAAATTTCACCATTTAAACCCTTGTTTTAAATCTATATTACCGTTTCCCTGCATAAACATGTAAAAGGTTGAAACCTGTATCAGGCAATCAGCGGTGGGTGGATTGGGTCCCATCCCATCTACCCTTATTACCTTAAACCTAAAACCCTCTTGAGTGATTTGCTCACAGAACCCACAGAACCTGACTTGCATGATATGCAAAGGGTTATCACAACATTATGCACTTATTTTCATTGATTCGGAAACAAGGCTTAACAGCTCATTCTATCTATCTATCTATCTATATAAATAAAAATGAATCGCCAAAATGTATGTACGCGTACATAACTTCCGCGAAATGTATGTATGCGAACAATTGCAACTTCCGAACAATTGCAACAAATTGGATAATTCTGTTTTTTTTTGTGGTCGTTATTTTTTTTTTTTTTTTTTTTTTTTTTTTTTTTTTCATTTATTTATTACAGAAGATACATTATTTATACAGCAAAAATAACATATAAAATATAATACTTATATTTCAAAATAATCTTTTTTTTATACAAATAAACTATATAATAAATTTTCACTGATTTTTTTATTTTTTTTGTATGATATTTCTCTTCTATAGAAGCAGACGCTTGTGATTAGAAGAGGGACGAGTATCGGGATGAAAAAATATTTAAAATATATTAACAAAATATATTTTGAATCTTTTGATTTAATTGTGGTAGATACTTAAAAAAAAAACAAATTTACAAGTTATATAAGTTATGATGATAAATTTTATCAATTTGTTATTTTTACTTTAAATTGCTCTTTAATTGCTTTTAGTAGGCATTTATCGTCTTCGATTGTTCTTATTTTTTCAGGTAGGCTATTGAAGTATTTTTTTCCTAGATATGTGTAATGATGTTGTGCAAATGAGGTGTTACATTTTTGTGTTGGAAATATATGCTTTTGACGAGTACGACTTTCAGTTAAAAAGCTATGATTTTGTTTTTCTTTTATTATTTGGATTATTATATTTTTTCGAACTAGATCATTAAATTTTAATACTTTAAATTCTTCAAAAATAAGGTGAGTTGGATAATCTCTTCGTTTTTTCAATATAATTTTTATAATTAGACGTTGCACAATTTCAACAGGGAGTAGATTTGTTTTGTATGCAGCTCCCCAGCTTACTACAGAGTATTGGAGATTTGACTGTACTATAGCATGGTAGACTGATGTTAGATTTTCTAATGAGAGAAAGTTTCGGATTTTTAAAAATATGTAAATTAATTTCCTTATTTTGTTAACGGTAAGGTTGATTTGATCTTTCCAGTTCAGGTTTTTGTCTATTGTTATTCCTAAGTATTTGATTTTATTCGAAATTTTTAATGTGGAACAGTTTATTTTACAGTTATTATTTTTGTGATCTTTAGAATTGTCATGTATAATTATATCAAAATTTACCGGAATGTCCTTTGATTTTATTGCAAATGGTATAACGTGAGTTTTTTCACTATTAAGAGATAGTAGATTTATATCAAACCAGTGTTTAAGTATGTTTATGTCTTCTGTTGCTTTTTGTTTTACAACTTGCCATGTGATTCCACTTTCAATAAGTACTGTATCGTCGGCATAAGAGGTTATACTACCATGAAGTGACTGTGAGAATATACCGTTTACATATAAGATGAATAATATAGGACCTAGCACAGTACCTTGTGGAATTCCATATTCAGATGTCTCTTCGTCGCTATAAATGTTATTTATTTTGACACATTGAGGGCGATTTTTTAGGTAGCTTTTTATCCAATTTGCTACGTTTTCATTAATGTTCAAATTATCTAATTTTTTCATAAGTTTTTTATGGGATATGCTGTCAAACGCTTTTCTCAGATCTATAAAAATACCTATACATTTATTGCTCATATCAAGGTTTTTATATATGCGTGATGTGACATTTGCAATCGCGTCTTGTGTGCTGCGCGCTTTTCGGAATCCGTATTGATTGTCGTGAAGTATTTTGTTATTTTCAATAAATTCCATTAGTTGAGATTTTACGATTTTTTCAAATATTTTTCCAATATTTGAAATGAGGGAAATTGGTCGATAGTTAGTTACATTTTGTGCGTTTCCACTTTTGAATATAGGTGAGATAATTGTCCTCTTATAATTAGACGGAAATATTCCATTTTTTAAACTTAAATTAATTAGGTGAGTTAATGGTTTTATCACGTGGCTTTTAATAGATTTTAACATATTTGCAGTTATGTTGTCAAAACCCGGTGACGACCCTCCTTTCATATTTTCAATAATGTTTAGAATATCTACTTCCTTGATCATTTTAAAATGGGACAATGAGTTTACACTATGTATATCTTCAATAATGTGTTGAGTTGTCGCTCCCTTTGTTACATTAATTTTTTTAGCGAGGTTTTGTCCAACTTTCGCGAAGAAGGAGTTGAATATATCCGCGCATTTTTTAGGGTTTTCCTCTGCATTTATTTTTACGTCATTTTCGTCTACAATTACCTTGATTGAATGTTTTTGTTTATTGTTATCTATTGCACAGTTAATTGCTTTCCAGATTATTTTTGGATTGTTTTCAGAACTTATTATTTTATGTTTGTAATATTCATCTTTACTAATTTTTAATAAGCGTGTCAATTTATTTTTATATTTTTTATAATTAAATTCTATTTTTTTGTCGTTTGGGAATTTTATTGTTTTTTTGTAAAGCTTACCTTTTTCTTTGATTGAATTTAATAAACCCGGTGTGATCCATGGTTTCAAGTATTTATTTTTATCTAAATTACGATATGGAATATCTGTTTTTGAGTTTTCTACATGTTTGGATAAAATGTTTTCAAAGTACTTTGAGCATATTTCAACTTCTTCGCAGTTGATTACAGGTTGCCAATGTTCCGTTTTCAAGTTTTCAATTAATTTTTGCAGATTTATTCTGGTATATGATTTTTTTATTGATTTATTTTTTGTTTGTATTGTTTTTTCTTCCTCGTACAAAAATATACACGTATGATGATCGGTGATGTTATTTTTCCAGACAATGGTTTTTATTTTATGAAGATCTTTTATGTTAATATTCGTCCAAAAATGATCTAGGCAAGATGGTTTCTGACCTTGAATTTCGCGCGTATTTTCATTTATACACGATTTAAAGTTGTTTTCAGTCATACAGTTCAAATATTCATGTTTTATTCTATTGTCTATATTTTTGTTAATATTGATATTAAAATCCCCTGTTATTATGCAAGTTTTGTTTTTTAAATTTGATATTATATTTCGTATTTGTTCGATAAATAAATAAGCGTTCGATTCATGCGTTCTATAGATTGCTAACAAATAATAATTGATTTTGTTGTGGTTAAGATGGATTTCTATGCAGTTTGATGAATCTAAGTTGTGTTCTGAATGTGTAACAATATTATATTTCTTACTTACGAATATCGCAATGCCACTGTTTTTATTTATGTTTGTGTTTGTTTGCATGTAGATATAATCACTTAAATTATAATGTGGTGAGTCACTGTTTGTGTATGTTTCAGTTAATACTATAACATCCGGCTTTACATTAAGATTATTTATATTGAGTATAAATTCTTCTATGTTTTTTTGAAGGCTGCGGATGTTAAGATGGAGTATTTGTATACCAGAGAATTTGTCAGTGATGATTTCGTTGCACTCTTTTGCACTTTGACTATTGAATTCACTGATTTTGAAGCAGTTGTCCAGTTGCGTGTTTACGAAGTATTATTATATAAAACTACTGGTGAGCTCTGGCATTAAGAAATTTGTATAAAAAAATTGCAATAGGTGGCACGCGAGCTGTTTGTACCGGGACTGAATGTATGGAATGCGGGAGGGGAGAGGGGAACTCGGATTGGGGTAGGTAGGGAGGGGAACCAGGGAGGGGGAGGGGAACCAGGGAGGGGGAAGAGAACTCGGGACGGGGGATCGCGGGACGGGGTAAAGGGAAGAATAGAGTAGTAGGAGGGAAGGTGTAGGAGGGGGAGTGGGAACGTGAAAGGGTAAGGAAGGGGAACGGGACAACTTTTTCCTTTGTATTGAAAAAACTGACAAAAAGTAAAAACTTCTTCAAACACAACCAACTTATTTTATGGCACCACTGTAATAAAAAGTAATTAAACCTTGTTTGTTACTGTATGTATTGTTTCGAAAACCAATTATTTTTTGACGGCCTCCATAGTCGAGGGCAATACTTTTGACTAGCGATCCGGAGGTCGCGGATTTAAAAGCTGGCGTGTGCAATAAATTTTATTTGATTTATCCGTGTTTTCTCATTTTAATCATTTAAAATAATTTAAGAAACTTGCGGCACGTTCCAGAGTGGAAGATACATTCAGTATCGCCATGGTGTAAGACCACCATTCAGAATTGAAACATTGCTTTAAATGTCTTTAGCCTTATTTGGTGACTAGATCTGAATAGCCAGATACTTCCCCACCATCATCTTTTCCATCTCCCACCCTTCCCCATTTATCTTCAGCCTCACAACATACTCAATTGGGGATGCCATAGTCTCACTAACTCCAGGCGGTTGAGAGCAATGAAGAGTCTAGTGCGGTAATCACTTTTTTTTTTAATTGTACCTGAAGAAGTGAGCGTGGCTTACGAAATATGTTGGTTTTTTTTAACAATAAAAGTGGTTAAAATTAAATTCAAAATCTCCTATTTTTTTTTTGTTTTTTACATCCATATCATTTTTTTTTTCGATATTATCAATTTTGCAACTTCACATCAAAATTAAGTTATCTTATTTTCAAAATCTAAAGAACCTTTTGATTTCGAGATAGCATTTTTTTATTATTACATTATAAAACTTTTCTTAAAATTAAAAAGATCAAATTCACGCAGGCCTCGTTAAATTTGAAACAATGACGTCGGCTCCTTTAGAATCAAGCCGTAGAAATATAAGAATTGAAACATTTAAGTGTGGACAACCCTGGATGTTCCACGTAATAAAGAAGAAGAGAGTCCCCTTTTTAACAAGCCCGCCATAAATTCCCGCCAAATGCTGTCAGATCCGGAACAGGAAGGGTTCGGTTCCTCGTTACCCGCAATTTGCATTACCCCTCAGTCAATGCCACCATTCCGGAGATTCTGTAGAGTGGCATTGTGACTCGACGCTCTTTCCGCCCTCCTTCCGCCCTTCTTCCGCCGTCTTCCACTGTCACTTCCTTGTTTTGTATTTTAATTAGTTTCGTCTGTGATCTTAGGATCATAATAAATGTTTTATTTTGATTTCAATGAAACAGATAAAAAAAAGATATCAGTTCTCTACATCTGTAAATAAGCTTAAAGATACCTTTACCTTTATCTGTAAGATTACAGAGTGGTTAAGGGCTATTCCAACCAGCGGTTGAGAATTCATAATGCATGGAAAGATGTTCTTACGATCGTACAGGGCGGTTCCAATGAGAAAGATTAATTATTCTCCGTACCAGCTTTTTAAAATAATAACTCAATATCGATTTTATTTCATTCACAATTTGCTTAAATGTATACCCACATTCAAAAATGCTGAAAGGCGTCATGATAAAACTATTAGAATTATGTAATTTTTGTAATTATGTTTTGAACATAAGTATTTATAATTTTTCAATAATGTCTAAGCAAAATAAGAATGCAAAAAAAATCTTGAATATATTAGTTTGTAAGACCGTAAATAAATAGACAAACTGAAGTATTTTCGTCACAAACACGTGTGCGGATCTTTTTTTAAATGATTTTTTTTAAACTAAAATTAAATTCTGAATCATAGCTTTCCCAGATAATTTATTGATTTATTTTAATGCATTTGAAATGTGTGTTGTATACTGCAAAATTTTGTTTAAAAGTTTAACAAATCTGTTAACGACCTACGGTAAAACCTTATTGTACTAAAAATAAACATATTTTCTCATAATTTAAAACATAACTTTACCAAATAAAATAACAATCTTTCGAGATCAATTTTTACTTTTTTGTGGAAAAGAGTCAATACGTCTAAAATTTGATTTAAAAATGACATATTTCCGGTTTAGTCTGTTTATTCCCTCTTAAGGTTCATTGAAATGATATGATATATTTGTAGGTATTTTTATTATTCTATCCTTTGTCCGTATATAGAGTACTGAAACTTGGTTAAAACAATAATTTAATATTTTTTTTAATTTAAAGATGGTTGAAATCTTAAGCAAATCAAAGAAATCAATTTAAAAAAACTCACGTACTGGTACATCGGTAATTGGTTAATTTGTTTGTAAATAATTTCGGTATATTAAAAAAAATCCTAACAATAAAATTGCATAGTTATGAAGTCAGCAGCCTGTCAGTGATAAATTGTATAGTAATATGTCTTTCTAGTTCACTTTTACGGTACCGATCTTTCCTTCAAAATTTGCTTACACAGAAAACATTAGTTCATATAATATAGCAGATTTTTATTATTTTTATTAAATATTTTTAATAGAGGTACCTAGCTAGCCAATAATATTTAAAATCCTGAATTCTTACTTCAAAATAATGTTTCAATAATGAAAAGACATTTTGTTACTTTTCTGAAAGCTGAAGTATTCCGAAATGTTCCAAAAAACAATTTTATTTGATAAACCAACAAAAAACCGGCAAGAAAACTTCCAAAAGCAAGTACATATTTATTAAGTACAACCTTTGTATTATTATTAAATAGAAAATTGAGTAGATTGAAATAAAATATTCCACCGCGTATTTTACGAGTATTTAACTAATTAAAGTTCGTTGCTTTTGTAATTTCCAAAGCAATAAAGTACTGTGATTTTTTTGATATAGGTACGTACCTGTAAAATTATACATTTTACTTAAATGATTGTAGAAAAACACTGATATCTTAAATTATATTTCAGACTTTATTCTCACGACTTTTGACAGATTAGACATTTTAGTACTCAGACCACAGATCATCAAGAATGAAGTTTGGCTTGGCGGATTCTCTATGTTGAATCCACCGGTTTATTTGGGCATTGAATCGAGGAAGTGAGAGTCAATCGTTAACAACATGCTTTCGATTTTCATTTGATCTTTCATCGACCACCACAACACGGGCATGTGCCAATGGTGGTCGAAAAATCCTGATAAAATGTAACTGACAAAGTATTACATATAAAAAAATTAATTAATTATACAAATAAAATATATTTTTAGAATACATGTTAAAAGAATTTTTACAAAAAATAAGTATTTGTTCATATGAAGCAGTTACTTTGTGATGTGACATTATAATTTAAAATAAAACAATAAGTTTGTAAACACCACTTTTATTTTATATACTTTATGCCGACCGGGTTTCGCTACAACCGTAGCTTCTTCAGGGCAGTACAATCTCTACTACACTCTCTCAGTAGCTTCTTCAGGGCAGTACAATCTCTACTACACTCTCTCAGTAGAGATTGTACTGCCCTGAAGAAGCTACGGTTGTAGCGGAACCCGGTCGGCATAAAGTATATAAAATAAAAGTGGTGTTTACAAAGTTATTGTTTTATTTTTTTTTTAAAAGTTGTTATAACTGTACGTTCTACCATTTTTCTTAATTTAATAAACTAAGTAGGAACCAATGATATTACAAAATTTAAATATAAAGCATTTTTTCGATAAATTCAATTAATTTGATTTCACGACAATTATAGTAGATATAAATGAAATGCACTATTCAGTCTATTCTTCTTCTTCTGAATATTTTCTATAGAACTGCACAAGTTTCGAAGCCATTGCCATTGTGGCTACTTCCTTTATCGTGTTTCCACTATTCCAGCAATGAGACAAAATATTAAGAACTATATTACCTTTATTGCATAGGGATAATTGTCATCGGACCTTGTTAAAAGAGTTTAACTGTAGAGTTGTACTACAAGCCAATTTGTGTAAATACAGCCCTCTTGGTGATTTTCTCTATAAAAACGTTCCAATCATTATTTCAGTTTAAAATCTTCGAAACGGATTTCTAACAAAAACCTGAAGTTTAAAAATAAATCTGCCTCAAAAACATACATAATAATATCATACAATAATCATTCTAAAAATCTACGGCATTATATACCTACCCATAAAATACTGTGGTGTGGTTAGTTGATTGACTGAAATCAACGTATGTACTGTTTTTGTTCACGATATTGATTAAATTAATCAGAAAATCTAAAACCACATGGTTTATCAAATTCTCAGTAGTTATTTGACCTCACGGGAATTTTGAAAATGCGATGTATTTTGATCTAAATACCTAATTAAATCTTGAGGAAAGTATTTGGAATTCTCAACACAGATTGTATGTAAGTTTGTAAATGTAAATTTACATTTTGCAAACTTGGATCTTTGAGAAAATTCCTGTAAGAAAGAGGAGAATGGTAAATACAAGATTCACGAGGAGAACCTATGATGTTTTATTATAAAAGTCTGATGCAAGAAAAATAATATTGTTATATTCAAAATTCTCTATTTAAAATTCATCTATTACTGCTCTTTTGATCACACAGGATTCACAGGAATCTTTGATGTTTTATTATAAAAGAATGATGATCGTGTTATAAAGCTCTCTTCTTAAAATTCATCTGATAAATAATTATTGCTATTTTGATCGCACTTATCTCTTTAATTAATTAATAATTATTTTTTATAACAGATCAACAAAGTAGTCGAATGATATTTATGAATTACATCGCTATATTAAAGTTTTTATTTTATAACATGTAAAATTTAAAACAATTTGGAAGGCTGGTATGGGTACCGCCGTAACCATTTATTGTATAACTAACAAAAACATAGGTCACCCCAAGTGGTTCACTCAAACCTTTTTCATTCTCAGAACTTTCTTTCCATATTTTCCATAAAAAGACTCCCCACACAGCATCCCCAAAGATGTCTTATACCCTGAGGGATTTTTTTTCTCATTGCCACCTGTGTGCAGATAATGTAAAAAAATCTTCTATGGGAGCAGTAATAAGACATATAAGTAAGAAAGAAATTTATTATTATATTATTAGAAAGTTATTAATACCAGGGTAGGCTGAAAATTATTGCACACATGCTTGTAAAACATGAATAAAAACGAATAACAAGATCGGGTATACAGTATATTAAAGTACGATTCTTAAGCTTAAAAATCATATATTTATTTTTCAACATAGTCACCGTTAAGGCATTTCTCCCAACGAGTTTTTTCATTACGTAACTGAAAAATTCTTCTGACATTTTTCGAATCCAGGTCTTGAAAGCTGCCATCACCTCGTCGTCCAAGATGTAATTATTACCCTTGAGGTGTCTTTTGAGTAGAGAAAAAAAAATCGCAAGGCGAAGGATCGGGGGAGTGAGAAGGGTGTGGAATCGGTTCAAACTTCAGGTTTTTCAGAGGCTCTAATCGACGCTGTTTGTTTTCGTCTGTGAAATGGCGTGGTACGCATTGTTCACAGATTTTACGATGTCCTAATTGTTCAACAATGAAGCCGAAACGTTTCTTGGATATTCCAAAATGGTTTTTGACACGATTTTAAGTGATTCGACGGACATTCTGAATCAAATCGTGGACGAGTTTGGATTGTTTATCATCTGTATCAATGATCAGATATGCGCTGCGTGTTTCATCAACAATTATTGCTTTTCCAGGCTCACAATCATGAAATTTTATTACCCATCGATTTACAGTAGACCTATAAACAGCATCGTCATCATAAATGTCATTTAAACGACATTGAATCTCAGTAGGAGTCACTTTTTCAGCAGTTAAAAATTCGTTAACAACACGCTGTTTACCTTGCGTTGACATAACACTAAAACACGTCTCCATACTTCCGCTTCTCAAAATACACCGGATGGATTCAACGACTTTAAACTTCCGAGTACGTATAGAGGAATTTCACTTCCATATTCCACCTGGCGCGCATCTGAAGATCATTTTGTTCGCGCTGTACATTCATGTATGCATTAATTTTCAATATATCGTGAAGTTGACCTTTGCATTGTTAGATTATGTTTACTGTGTTTAGGGACGTAGAACACGGAATAAATAGAAATAATTTAATTTACAATCATTGTGTCAATGCAGCATTATTAACAATAAATTTGATAAAAGCGACGCATTGTGGGCAAGCCGGTTTACTCCCTTGTAGAGTATATGATATTATGCAAGACAATATCTGAATACTAGATATCTTGTGTAATGCCTCCCTTATTCCCAACAAGACGCCAACATAATATTGAAATGTAATATTAGGCGTGCAATTATTAGCATTATGTGGAACAATCTGCTACACACTGTGCCACCGCCACCCCTCTCCCTCTCCCTTCCCCTCTTGCCACAATAGTTCAGTAGCTACCAGTAACGTGTCGCACAAAATTCGCATTCATTGCGAAATATACAAAATAAATTAATTATTAAATCATAAATTCCTATAATATCTGCAAAGCAAATCAATTTCTTTTTGGTGATAGTATGCAAGACTCGTCAATAAATATAATAATGTCGACACCATTTGTGGAATGTTTTGATTCTGAAGGGTGGGAGTGAAGAAAGGTAAGAACGAGGAAGTAAGTAGTAATTGAGAGCTGGTCTACGAAATTTTTCAGCTAATGCTATTTTAAGAAACGAAAACATGACGCTCCTAAATTAGGTTATATCTTTTGAATTCAATTCAGTTCAATTCAATTCAATTCAATTCAATTCAATTCAATTAAATTAAATTAAATTAAATTAAATTAAATTCAATTCAATTCAATTCAGTTCAAATCAATTCAATTCCATTCATTAATTTTTAAAATAATAAAAAAATTACATTTCAAAGCGTTTTTAAAGAAGAGAGATAATGGATAAGGTATGATAAGCAGATTTATACTTATTGCCACAAAGCTTGTGGTCTAAATTGTGCTTCATTGATGTTAAACATATCGATATTCAAAATGATTCTATTTAACAAAGTACCTACTTACATAAAATTTAGGATAACATTAAGAGTACTACCACTTTGTAACGGTGTGCAATAAATAGAATTAGCCAATATATTAATTAGCTTTAATTTTGTAAGTAAACTATGACGTACAAAACACATAATATTTTGTTCGCTTAGGTACTGGGCCTACTGGAATAAAATCAATGAACCTATAGCTTTGTAACAGAGGTAGACTTTTTATTATTTACAGTTTGTTGTTAAACGGCATACAGCTTGCCAAAACTAGAAAAAAAAATCAAGTGAACTCCGTTTTCATTAATGGAATACGGTACCCGGTTCCAAGACAGTTGATCCGTCGACAATTGGTCCCTCGGCGTACTTATACTCGTATACAACATGCAGTCGTTTTAGAAAAAATACGTTTTACCTAATTACAGAAAATATAACTAAGTGACCCCGTAGGTAGGGATGTGCAGAGAGGATATACCTCCGAATAATACAAGAATAAAACATATTTTCATTCAAATGCATCAAGGAAAAATCTGATTCTCTATTTACTGTATGTAATAATAATAATAATAATAATTGGATGATTTTTATAGCGCCATTTTTGTGAGAAAATCACCTCAAGGGCATGTACCAGCGTATAAGTACAAAACAATTGACACTGTGAATAAATTCCTTTGTTTTCCAGATTTTATGTCCGGGTTGAATCTTTCCCAAATGAAAGACTAAACCCTTCCACACACTTTTCCACAAATGAATATCTAGTAAATTAACGCATTGTAAGTGCACTATATAAGTAGAATAAATACAAAACAATACAAGAACAATACGCCAATCCGCCAGAAACATAATGGGAAAATATTTCACCGACTCCAGATATTTTCATATCAGAGGGTTCGGCTCTGATGAAATCCTAACTAGTCCGATAAATCCTACTGATCCCTCAATATAAATATTTAAAAAATCTTTCGTAATCCTACATGTATTTAAAATGACCGACTTTTGCATTTTTATGTACAAATTTTTTGACAAATCTAATACGGCTAAATTTTGAATGAGGGAGCTAGGTATAATGCCAGTAGCCGAAATAACAAATGGTAATATTTTTATAGTCTGAGAATGCCAAATTCTTTTAATTTCATTTCCTAAATCTGTATATTTTCTTATTTTTTCAGAAACAGTTTTCTGAATATTACAAGAATTTGGAATAGCGACATCAATGATATAAGTTATTTTCTTAATTTTGTCATGTAAAACTATATCGGGTCTATTATGACTAATTGTTCTGTCTGTTAGAATAGTTTTATCATAATAAATTTTATAAAATTCATTTTCTAAAAATGAATTTGGTTCATATTCATAATATGGTACATTACGGCAGTCATTCAAGTTATGTTTAATTACCAAACTTTGGTGAATTATTTTTAAAACTTGATTGTGCCTAAATGTATACTCGGACGGCGCTAATACAGAACATCCCGATATAATATGTTCTATAGTTTCCGGAAAAGCCAAATTAATTAATATTTATAATTAATACCAATATTATTATTGGGTATTTTTGAAGTCGAACTGAATACCCTTTACGTTTGAAATGGGTAAATAATGCACAATTTTTTCAAATTTTATAGGAAATATCATTTCGGGGAATCAACTATCGGGTCACCTGTACCCACACCTTAAATTTAAATTAACTGACTTTGAGTAAAAACTGAGCAGAAGGTCATATCTTTTTTTACACTACTTGGTAGACAATCCAGTTCATATCTGAATGTATCGTGTATTTCGAATTAATTTAGTTTTTTCTATCGAAGTATACTACTCGTATCTACAGGCACACCACTGGTTATTACAAAACTACAGTAGCTTCGAGGTATACATTATACTCGTACATCCCTATAATAGTCCATAGTCGTGTGTAGTGACAGCTGACTTTCAACCACAGCCGTAAAATGTAATGTGTTCATCTCTGCAAACATTCCGCTCATGCTCTGCACATCTCAATTATTGCCAACGTTATTATAAAACTATATTTTTTATCACGCATACATATGCGAACATATAAGCATTTTTCTGAAATTCAAGTATATTTTTTTTTAATGTCATGTATATTATTATCGAGGCTTGTGACTCATACAATGTTGTCATTTTTTGCCTCATCTGTTTTTAAATTATAACATTATCATTATAATCTCTAATGTTCTTTAAAAGGTACTTAGTTATTCGAAGTAATTAAAACACTATATGAAATACTTGTCGATTTTATCAACTCGCGATTTAGCCCGGTTGTAACGCGGTTGATTCCCATCATTGGGTAGGAAGGTTCAAATCAAAAATTGAAATATTTTTTTAAAGTTTTTAAATGCATTTGAAAATTAATGTATTATAGTAAAAAAAAACTTGTTTTCATGCTTGGTTTTTCTTTTTAATAAATGCTGGATAAAAACTTGAACAGCGAGCTTTTTTAGAATTACCATCACGAATGCACCTTAGTTGTTTTAATTTCCGCTTTACGAACAACCTGACCATATTTAAATCTCCTACTCATGGGGTGAGGTTTGTCTTGAGGTCTTGAAGGCGGATGACCAGGACACACTGACCCCAGATGCCTACAAACCCCTTAAAACCTTTTCCTTCCCAGAACTCTCTTCTCCTTCCTTTCCTAAAAAAAACTCTCCACACAGCATCCCCAAAGATGACATAGGCCCTGAGGGAAATTATTTTCCTGTGGAGCTCATGTAAAAAAAAAACTAATGTTGCTTGTGTCTTGATGGAGACTTAGCTACCGAATTGAACTCACAATGCCTGGGTGTGACCCAGGCGCGATGCCAACTCAGAAACTGACCGGTTGATTCCATGTAAAGATTACATTGCTTGGGACTATGGTTTTTTTTTTTTTTTTTTACAGTGAATACCGCACAAGAATCTCAACTGCTCCCGTCTGGAGCCAGTGAGGCTATTGCATCCCCAATTGGGGTATGTTGTGAGGCTGAAGGTAGTGGGGAGAGGAAGGAGGTGGGGAAGAGGAAGGTTGGGAAGTACCTGGCTATTCAGATCTGGTCACCAAACACGGCTGAAGCCATTTTCAAGCAACGTTTCAATTCTGAATGGTGGTCTTACACCAGGGCGATACTGATAGTATCTTCCACTCTGGAACGTGCCGCAAATATACTTTATATTATTTTAAATGAATTAATTGTGAAATAACACAAATTAATCAAATAAAATTTATTTGCGCACGCCGGGTTCGAACCCGCGACCTCCGGATTGCGAGTCAAGACTCTTAGCCACTGGACTACGGAGGTCGTCGAATGGTATTCCAATGGAGAAAGTTCATAGGTAATGTCATACTTAATCTTAATATATAAAACAAAGTCGGGTTAGTTACACCATTTATAACTCAAGAACGGCTGGACCGATTTGTATGATCTTTGATTTTTTGGATTTGTCTCAGTCTCGCTATTAAAACATCGGAAAAATTCAAGGAAAAAAAATTATGAGGAGAAAATTCTTTTCCTCATACATTTTGTATGACGAATTTTCATCTTTTGAAAGAGCTGCAGCAATATTGGGATAAATATAATATTCGACAGAGAGTGAATTCCAAAAATTCAAAAACATCGAATGTCAATGCGCTGATTGTTTTGCTTTTGCTCTTAAACATATAATGCTGCCCTCTTTCACACTAAATGTCAATAGTCGAAAATGAGACAAACGGTGAACGTATGTATGTATGTCTGCACCCATCCAAAGGAAAAATACAAAAATTATAAACCACAAAATTATATAATTTCAAACCACGTATAAAGGAAATGGAACACAATTCCCATAAGTAAGAGGAAATGTAAGATACTCACAAAAAATATATATCCGTACATAACGCCATCTCCAATACTGAAAAAAACAAAACACGGACAGTTGCGCATCGATAATTGCTTCATTGTGTAATTTTTAATTTAATTAAAAAAAAACTTAATATAATTTAGCTGATAAGTTAACACAACAATGATTGATTCTGAGGTGATACGAAGTTCGTCGGGTCAGCTAGTATCATATATAAAATTACTCTTGTGAACTAAAATATAGATACATATTTATGTTAAATAAAGCACGCTGGGTATTTACTTATCTTCATTGGAGCATTCAAAAACTAAATTAGTGACATAATCGCATGAATTAATACATTATCGCAATCTAATACTTAATTACATTCCCGACCAACGTTTGCACCAGTTTTAGCATCCCCTATTGTATTATTACCCGCACTACTTGCTGTTAATAAATGATGGCAGCCAATGGCAAACACCATCCAGCTATGGTTCCTGTTAAATTATTTGGGATTAAACACACAAGAATGGATTAAACAAACATCCACACATTGGATTAAGTAGTCCGCGATGGAATAGCTTGCAGTCACGTGCTATTACTGACACCTGGGGAAGTGTTAAGTTAATGTACCGATCACCAAAGCAGCAAGGAACTTTATAATAAAATAAAATTCAAGGCGATAGATTTTTTTTGGTCGTTAAAATCACTTGTATCATATGTAAATCAACTGAAATGATATCTCTAATGATTACACTGGCTCTCAGAAGAAGATTTTTGAAGTGAAAACATCTTTAACACCGTTGTGATATGAAACTCAATGAAATGTAAGCGAGCGACGCGCTACGCTAAAAATATAAAGACACTTACATCTATGCCTGCGAGAGATTAAGATAGCGATAAATTTTATTTATTTATTGTTGTTATACGCCCATAGAGGCTTTTACATAGATAATAAAATAATATTTAAGTTATCGAGGATTACACGTAGAATTTATACCAACACTTATAAAAGTGAAAATTTTTAAGAATATACAAATAGTTTTTGAAAAATGTAGCGTAAAACCGTGAAATATTTTAAAGAATCTAATATTTGACAATAACATAGAACAAAATATAATAATAATAATAATAACGTAATATTTGTATAGCGCAGTTTTGTGTCATTTCACTTCAAGTGCGCTTAACTATAATAAATTTAAAAATAATCCTACAGTGTTCCTTACGAGATCATTACAAAATATTTATAAAATAATACCTATGAAATAAAGAATATACAGTATTTACAAAACAATGACAAGAGAACAAATATTAACAAAACAGTGCTGTTATAGCACAGAGGAAAATAATAATATACAAAAACAGTGTTATTGTAGCACAGGACAAAACAAGAACTTTTAAACTAAAATATAATACACTAACTTCTTACAAAAAATTCAGATATTAAACATAAAAGTACAATTAGGAGGAAACCGAAACCAAACGATTACCGGATACTTGAGAACATGACTTATTACTTGTATTGAAAAGATGTCAGGATTCATGAATGGTACGATTTTTTAAATAATTTTGTTTTTAAAGCCCGTTTAAATTCTGCCAAATTCTGGATATTAGTAAGAGCTGAGGGAAGTTTATTCCAAATGAGAGGGCCAGTTACACGAAAAGAGCGATCATAGTAAACGGCTCGATTTGACCGAGAAAGTTCGATTAAACGATTAGTAACATCCAGATCTGCTGACCTTAGAGTAAGCTGTCTCTCGCTTAAAATATAATATAAAACATTACAATAACACATCAAATCGTTAAATATATTATACCCACGTTACAATAATTTGTAGGATTCCACAAAGTGTTGGTTTGAATTGCATTTTAGATTATAAAGGGAATCAGCGAATATATCTACAATACCACAAAACTTTTTGCCTAAATCTTGCATCTGGTAAGTGAGTGTGATTGATAGTTGGTAGTGAATGTGTTGCAAAAGAATGTTATATGAGTATTCCTTGTCGGTACATTGAATTTAATAGCAGCAACGATGGCAGGGCTGTTAATTAGGTTGTTCATGACTCTAATAAAATTAGGTCTGAAATGATTCTTCTGTCAGACAGCGTAATTAAATTAAGTCGATTCATTAAACTAAATAATTAATGTTTTCTATTGGAATTTTGAGCTTGAAATTTAAGTACCTAAGAAATTTGTGTTGAACAGTCTCTATTTTGTTAGAGTGTACTTTATAGAAAGGGGACCAAATAGGTGAATTATATTCCACATGACTTCTAACTAATGAAATGTAGAGTGTTTTCATGCAATCCATGGATTTAAAATCAGTTAGGGCTCTACAAAGGAAGCCAAGAATCTTTAAAGTCTTATTGGTTATATCATCTACATATGCTGTGAATGTTAAGTTTGAATCGAATGTAACTCCCAATTCGCGAATTTGTGATACTAAAAATATTTAATAAATCCACGCAAGTCTCTAGTTGGTCTAGTGCAGGGGTCGGAATTTGCGGCTCTTTGCTTAGGCGTCTGCGGCTCTTCAGACATCAATTGCAATTTCACCTCTACTCAACCAGCCTTATGAGATGGAGGAACCACCCCGTTATAATATTGCTCTCTGATATATTTGTTATCCTGTTTCTTTGACAAATACTCGATTCCAATATAATACAATAAATCCATGGTCCCACGCAAGTCTCAAGTTGGTCTAGTGGTATAAAGCGCCTAACGAATCTTAGCGGCCAGGCATTCAGCGGACTAATGATCGAAAACTACGAAAAACATATATATATTTTTTTTTTGTAAAATCAATATCCAATCTATAAACCACTCCAAAATGAACATCCAAATAAAACACAAAAGAAAGCGACATAGATGACCAAATGTATAGGAAAAGGTGCACTGGAATTCGACCACAAAAATATGGAAGAAAACATCCTTTGTTGACGTTGATAAAAAAAAGTTCTTCGTAGTCTCCCTACTCTTGTCTACTTTAGTTTTCTGAAGGCTTCATATATACCTACTGCTTGTGAATTGCACACTCTGATTTTTTTGTGCAGTTGTAATTATGGCTCCCCAAGATTTAAACAACAACTAGCGAGTTCCGGGCATGCGTTGTTATGCCACTCGATAAAGAAATAGTTTCTCTCTGCGCGTCCTTTGCCATTCGTCCCGTTCCCTTCCGCCTCCCCTTATCTCCCGCGGCCCCTTCCCCTCAAGCGTTCGCACTCCGCCTTCCCCGCCTTCCCTCTTCTCACTTCCTTCTCCCGCTTCCACCGTTCCGCGAATCCCTCTCCCAAGTTCCCCTCCCCCCTCCCGTATTCCATACATTTAGTTCCGATACATTCAGTTTTGAAACAGCTCGCGTGCCACCTATTGTATTTTTAATACAAATTTCTTAATGCCAGAACTCACTTTTATATATATATATGGAAACCATCGCAGGCATGCACACATCAAATTCCCAAAGTTTCATCTTAATCGGATGAATGGTTTAGCAATGCATACCGCACATAGGTACAAACATTTTTAGACTTTTATATAGATGTCTTTTTACATGTCGTTTCCCTGCGCATGGCTTCAGAATACCAAAAATACACAACAGTTTATGTCTACGAAACTAAGTCTGATCTTTCACTGATGATACTGCAAATGAATCATATTTTATCAGTTTTAACATTCTAGAACATTTTCCACTTTACCTTTTTAGTGCTGAAAAAAAAAGACTTTAAAATTTTTAAAACGAAATCTCTTTCTATCGTCTATTTTTCGTAAAGTTATAACAAAAACGTTTTAATATCTACGAAAAAAATTTAATCTTCATTTAATTACTTTAGTTAAAACTCATTGTGTTATGTTACCTGCCTAGTCTACATATTTGTTCGGTTTTCGGAAGGAATTTTTGATAAGTCTCATAGAAATCGTCGTGTCTCCCTCACTATCATGGTTAGAACTATGACATAAACGGTGTTTGAAAGAGAAAATACCATGCTTTGTATTAAATAAACATTAAAAGTTTCCAACCGCAATTTGAAAAAAATTACACTTTGAGAACTTTGTATACATAATTATTGCATGAAACTACAAAAAAGTGAGTTGACGATAACGTTTATGACGCATTTGTCTAATAAATTATTTAAGTTTTTTTTTCGTTATCAGTAATTTTAGTTAGACAAAACTTAAGATAAGCCATTTTTTAAATTTTTATGTTTGCATGTAAAATTGATGTTTATTTTGATTTTAAAATTTTTAGCTTCTTAGTTTTTAGCTTTTGGATACATTCATAAATATTCCAAGCAAAACGGAAATTTTGACCCACTGACAAAATACGGTCTAGGCCTAAGGGATTAATTATTGTAAATAATAATTTTAAATGAAAATAGAAAAATAGAAAAAGACACTGGTTGCAATTAATATTTCATATCATCATTGAGAGTTGTTAAAATATTACTTTCAAAGAATAAATAAAATATTCTAATTAAACATTTTTTATATCTACGTATAATGAAGCATCTATCTAGTAAAATTCACCAATATTAATGTAAAATAAATACATGAAAATTATTTAATTCACCGAAGAAAATCACACAAATTATATTTTGAAACTCCATTAGATATTTTTATTATCAGATTACAGTACCTACTGGTATCACTATTACCTACAGTGGTATGACATGCTTGTGCTGTTTATATAATATTAGATTTCGGCATGGTTCCGCAGATTTCATTTATAGCCAGTACCGGGTACCCTCAGGGTTGCTATTCAGTACCACTTTGGAACTTAATATGAAGGATGCTCTGAGGTCCCTTTTGACTGCCTGGCCAGAACCTCCGTAAATGACCGCCTACCTCTCATTCAAGAAGCATCCAAGGGGTTGTTGTGATATTACGAGAGCGTCTCAAATACTGAGTGGGTCTCAGTTTCGGGTCTTCTCTCGGTACACAAAATTGTGTGCTTAATATTGGCATAACTTTGGCCTTAATCATTGACCCATGAAAGATCTGTTTATTTTACTGAAGCGATATTATTGTTGTTATTTATTCAACGTAGCAAAGTTTTGAATTCAATTTCGCAAATACAATAAACTTTCTCGTTCAATTTATTGACTCAATCAATCCATTTATGAATTTGAAAACTTTTCGTTGATCGATTTTATAAATTATTATTTCAACGCAGGTTGTGAGAGGATGAATGGAAACTCTTTGGCAAGTTATCCAATTAATCATCTTCAAGCATCTACAGGCTACAGCAGTCTTTGTCCAAATATTTTTCAACACAGCCGGAGAGAGATGTCGGTGGACACTGATTACTGATTCCAAACTTTAACTACCGTTGCCGTGTTTGAACTTTGGTCGGAAAACAAAAATAATTTAAGAAATTCAACGCACAAAAAGTCATCAACCTACCATATAATTATGATTACTAAAATTTAGTATAATAATTTCTGACTCCCTAATTTGTTAAAATGTGTTTACAAAATTATGCTGTTAATCTAATATTGTATGTGTCACAATAATTGTTTTGCTTGTCTTTTTGGTCCTTCCTTTATTAAAAAATTATCATTTCTTTTTATCTAATTCAACACTATTAGTTCTGTGAGGGTACTTTAAAAAACTATAGGTTCTTAATAAAAAATGGTTTATTATGAGTTTACATATTTACAATAATTATGCTACAAGTCACACGACCTGTCTATACTAGTGGCTAATTGAATCCGGGCGATAGTCTAGCCGGAACCAATCTCGACGGCCACCGCCTACTCGGGAACCCGTATCAAACTTTAACTACCGTTGCCGTGTTTGAACTTTGGTCGGAAAACAAAAATAATTTAAGAAATTCAACGCACAAAAAGTCATCAACCTACCATATAATTATGATTACTAAAATTTAGTATAATAATTTCAGACTCCCTAATTTGTTAAAATGTGTTTACAAAATTATGCTGTTAATCTAATATTGTATGTGTCACAATAATTGTTTTGCTTGTCTTTTTTGACCTTCCTTTTTAAAAAATTATCATTTCTTTATATCTAATTCCAATTAATTTTCATTTTTTTAGGCTCTGGTGAGACGGCCACCGCCACCTTCGACCTCCTTGACTCTTCACCCTGTCAGGAAATGGCCTTGTCTCCACAGCTCGCTTCAGACGCCTTCCTCACGGACACCTCGGATAGCTTGGGCCAAAGCGAACAAGATCAAGGTAAGATTCTAATAAAAGTGGACCAATCTCAGTGCCCTGCGGAAACCTAAGGCATATCAAATTATTCCCAGTAGGTCCGAAAATTGAAAAAGTTTTATTTAAAGTCTTTTGGTTATTTATTTGTAATAGATTCATCAGTCATTTGGACATGGTATTCTGCAAAAATTGCAAAACTTTGGCCTTGAATAATAAGCACGTTTAAGGGAGAACGAAAAACAGAAGCAAATCATTCCACAGCCGAGATGTTGAACGTAATGGTACCACTACATATGGCCTTGCGTATTGGTGGCAATAGTCTGGGCTATTAAAACAAGTGCTGATGTCATGTGTCCAGCTCTAACGAAATTCCATTAAATTAAATCAAATTTAAATTTTAGGTAATCAAAACAAAGTAATTTATTTCATACTTACACGATGCAATATTTGCAAGATGCTAGTGAAATGCCCTTTTTATTTAGTTAATAACCAACTTTAATTATACTCTGGACTTTTATTTTTTAATGCACCTCCATTTCATAAATCAAGTTTTAAAATTTGAGATCGTACGGGATCTTCATTGTTTTTTTTTTCCTATTTACTCATTTGATGTGCGTAGAAAACCGGCAAGAGCGCAATAACGCATGTTTGGTATTGACCATCATTGCAGAATATCGAAATATAGACAATACTTTTTCAAACTTACTGCCCACACTTGGCGATTGTTGCAAAATATGCCCAATACACGAATACGAAAAGCCAAGTAAAGTGTCACGATTTGCCAATATAACATACTGCCCACACTATTGTTTGTTAACTATGCCAAATACGCCAATTATGAAAAGCCATATAAGGGACGATCAAAATATCGAGTCGTAAAACAAATGTCGACCATTTTCAAATGTTGAGAACGCATTCGGCATAATATCTCATATTGTCGAAGAGATCAATGATAGCAGTTCTTTGGAACACCTGCCCATTTGACATATTCGTTCATAAGTGTAATGTTTGGTATTAGTTACATTCAACTCTATTCGTTCTGTGAGGGTACTTCCCAAAAACTATAGGTTCTTAATAAAAAATGGTTTATTATGAGTTTACATATTTACAATAATTACGCTGCAAGTCACACGACCTGTCTATACTAGTGGCTAATTGAATCCGGCGGTAGTCTAGCCAGAACCAATCTCGATGGCCACCGCCTACTCGGGAACCCGTATCAGCCATCGATAGAAGCAATTTTCCTTCTGGCATCTGTCGACATCACTTAGAAGCTCTTCTAATACATCACAATAATAATTAATACTTGTTTTTAACGTGGTTATTTACTTAAGCATCAGTTCTTATTAATTTTGAAATTAGGAAGCATATTACATCGCATTTGACATTTAAAGCTTCCTTTTATATTTCATTTTAAGCAATATAAATAAATTACTAGGCCATTATTTTAGGGACTGGCCTTTCCCGGAAAAAAATTGTAATTACTTTACCAAATTAAGCAAATAATTTGTTCTATAAGTTTCTCCAAGTAAACCGCTGCCGAAGGTTGTTGATATTATTCGTGATTATTTTTACCCCACCACAGCGAAAGCTTCAGGGTATTGGTTCTCAGGTCAATTACCACGAATCTAACAACTATGTGGGTGTTCTGATTCAGATAAATATATAATATACTAACCCTTTTGGGCAGCACAGGTGTATACTGGAGAAAGGGAAAGCCCTTGCGGTAGCAGACATCTCTACATATTATAAATTAAAGTCCTCCTCCGCGTTTATCTGTCTGTTCGCGATAAACTCAAAAACCACTGAACGGATTCTCATGCGGTTTTCACCTGTAGATAATGATTCATAAGGAAGGTTTAGGTATATAATTTTTCAAGATTTTGTGTAAATTGGTTGAAATATATTATATTATATAACAAATAAAATAATCAATAATTATCAGCCTGAAACACTCATCTACATTGAAAAAATCTTCCGAGAAAAGATACTGGCCGCCAACGGGAATTGAACCCGTGACCTTCTGATTGCCGGTCAGCAGCTCTGACCACTGAGCTATGGCGGTTAATTGATAAACTAACGTTTAAACAAGATTTTTATGCATAGCACAAAGGGTAGATAACAAATATTATAATCAATAATTATCAGCCTGAAACACTCATCTACATTGAAAAAATCTTCCGAGAAAAGATACTGCAATGACCGGCAATCAGAAGGTCACGGGTTCAATTCCCGTTGGCGGCCAGTATCTTTTCTCGGAAGATTTTTTCAATGTAGATGAGTGTTTCAGGCTGATAATTATTGATTATAATATTTGTTATCTACCCTTTGTGCTATGCATAAAAATCTTGTTTAAATGTTAGTTTATCAATTAAAAATAATATATTATATAAATGAGAATTTCTGTATGTGGTGGACGAGCGGGCTGGCAAGCGGGCGGTGTGCATTTGATTTGTATGCAAAGGAAGATCATCGTCTAGATTTGACCTCGAAAACTCGATGTAAAGCCCGGGCATCGCCGGGGACTTCAGCTAGTAAGTATATGGTTCGTTTGATAATAATTAGTTTGTTTTTTTGGTTATCGTGAATATTTAAAATGAATATTACACTGGACAGACGTATTTACTAGGCTAGACTTTAAATAACTCTAAAATAGTTGGTCCGGCGGTCTGACTGAGGAAGCCCGCCCAATCTCACCAGAACCTTCGGCCACCATCGTAACCTTTCGTACCTCCAACCATCGTAAAGACACGAACGGTGATAGATGGTACTCTTCTAATAACTAACTCAGCTGCCATATGTTGGGATATAGAAGAATTTCATATTACAAACTAATTTATCGATATCTATTGAAAGAAGCTGAAATTGTACGTTCAATATACTACAAGGTGCATGTAAGAGTATCCTTAAAATAGAAAACATTCATTATTAGTTATTGAACAAGCTTGTTAATAAATAAATAATCGACCAAAAAACATGATGAAATAAAACACAAAACATCATTTAAACAAACGACATAAGTTCTTGAAGCCTATTATATCATGTGAACGGTTTTATCGATAAATAATAACGAAACGTTCAATAATTTTATATTTAATGAACCTTTCCAAAATACACGACTCTTTGTGGATACATACATTTTTAATCATCTTAACCAACAACATCAACAAAACAACAATGTCGAAGCCCTCTACTTAATGGCGTGTTTTCCTTGTTCAGTGTTCGTTGTTTCATTGTTGCTGGATTTCGGAGGCCCCGGGCTTAAGGCCTCCAATAAATAATATCGAATATCGTAACTTACATATTGGTTTACAATACTGAACAGATAAACAGATAGAATAATGCTGTGGGCATGTCGGTGTGCCATGAATGAGCTGACAATATTATGTTCCTTATATCTATTAACAAGAGAGGCATCATTTCAATTTGGGAGGTGCGTATGATTACCACCATCGGGAACCATTTATTGGATAACCAACACCTATGTCATAGTCACCACAAGTGGATCGCTACGTTTAGGTGAGATATTTCCGGACCTTGACAGCGGATGCGTCTGCCTATAAACTGCGGTGCGGGCCGGGTCAATTTATTTATTAGTTTATTTTGTTTTAGGTGTCACAAGGTGTTGGTGACAATCGTTCTCTATCAAATCGTCATTCATTTTATTTACATTAGCTCCACATGGGAGGCCATGGGGAAATTATTTTCCTGAGGGTTTGCGTCATCTTTGAGGATGTTTTGTGAAGGATTTTTTAAGGAAACGACGGAGAGGAAGATCTGGGAAGAAAATAGAGATGAGGATGAGTCGGAATCTAGGGTTCAGTGTGTCCAGAAGTGACGAACGTTTTGATTCATCTGTCCCACTGCGGTGCAAGGCAAGAGAGTGTCCTGCTAGAGAGGTCAAAAGGTATTCCAGTTGGTTTGGGCACTAAGTCACCAATCGTAGCGAATCCACTTGGAGTGACCTATGGCAGAGGTTTATCTTGGGGTTATCCAATAAATAGTACCTGCGCGGCGGTACCCATACCCGCCTCAAATTAAAAGAACAACAGGTGTATCGGAAATCATTCTTAAACTAATTATTAATTTTATTGGCCTATCTGGAACCTAGGAGTCGAAACGTGAAATGTAAACTGGCTGCATTAGTTTTGTTTCAAATTGTTAAAGATAATTTTTTAAACTACCCGTCCTTCTACGGTAAGCTGCTTTTTTCCAAACTTCTGTTGAAATTGATAAAAAAATTTCGACATTGGTTTTATTCTAAATCGAGTAGATCACACTTCTAGTCTAGAGGATATCTGTTCAGTGGTTTACGGTCACACGAGATGCTTACGTTTTGCTCCAGAACACTACTTAATAATTATTATTATGCCTTAATGTTAAATTACAGTCAACTTAATCATTTCGAAATGGTTAACATTTTAATCATTGGAACGCCAGTTGTTGGTTACCTTTGACTTCTAAATTAATTAAGTGATTTTATTGACGACATTATATTATTAAAGCCGAAATTTATGTCAACTATGAAATGATATTTTGACAGCGTGAATTCAATTAAGAAACTGTGATTCCATGAAGTGTTTTAGTGAATTTGGCATATTAAAATCATTAGGGCTTTGCCTATTGAAACCCAGTCACATTCGATGTCCTTGTCAAATGGGCATTCAGCTCCATTAATTTCTTGGTCATTTTAAGGTTCCCGTTTTTTCTGTCTATTTTTATGTGAATGTAACACCTTTTAGCTGCTGTGCTACTAACAATTGACGTCATGATATACAAGGCTTTGAAATATTTAAATATTCAAACTAATGAGAAATGGAAACCAATTTATTACACCCAATTTTAAAACAACTCAAATGCAAAATCATTATATTTTCTAAGCCATAAAATACTAGAATAACATTCCTTCTGAATTGCGCTGTATCATTAACCAATCAGAACAAATAAATAAAATTAAACAATTTTAAAAAAAAATTACAGTAAAAAGTAAATTATTTTATAAAAAACATATTATAACTTGCAACCTAAGTAAGAACCGTGGCTCCCTTATCAGGCACAAGAGCTCCTCTTTTCTGATAAAGTATACGTGATCAATAACGACCTTTATTATAATATTTTGTAAAATATATATGTATGTATGTATGTAACTCATGTTTTATATTACAATAAAAGAAAATTATACTTCAGCTCTAAAAAATACAAAATACTAATGTTCGTTCTACAAGTCAATTTGTTTCTATTTGAATTCGGATGTTATTGTTTTTTTGCTAGGTATTATTGTTTAACCTCACTAGGACAAGCCTGTGTTGAGATGAATAGCCAGCCCGAGGAATCGAACACGCGACGCCCGGGTGGGACCCAAATACGATGCCCACTCAGCCACTGACGGGTCAATATATCACATAACTTTGTAGTAAACTTGTAGGATGATCATTTGTCGATATTTTTTTTTTTATTTTTTTTTTTTTTTTATTAGGTTTGTCAACAGTGATTTACATGAAAGCTTTCACAGATACAATTACACTGAACCATGGTTGATGCTATCACTAATTAAAGACAAACACAACATTGATAACATAATACTTACATATATATACAATCATTCACACACACATACCATATATTACAAAATTTTGAAACAAGTTTTTAGAACAATAATATTATAATATAAGTTTAAAGGTTTAGTTTATAAGTTTATATAACAATATAAAAAGGAGCTTTAAATCTTGTTGATAGACGATTTGAAGTTGGCCAATGTTGACATTGTCAAATTAATTGAATGTTTTTTATAAGCCTCATTAAAATTACGGCACATTCTTGATAAAGCTGAGTCATACCCCAGCTTAGTTCCATATTTTTTAATATTTAACGGAACATGATTCTGAATGAATGATGATTCTGGATGAACCAATTCTAGGAACATTGAACCTGATTTGATGAAGTAGAATAGGGCAGTTTATTAAACCATTAACAATTTTGAAAAGAAAATTTAAATCTGTATTTAGTCTTCTCTGTTCAAGGGTGCGTACATTGTAGAATTTTAGTCTATCGGTTTAGTGAGGAAGTGATCGAGCTCGCTTATCGGTATACGCTAGGTGGTACATAAAATGTTTTTGAACTCGCTCTATTCGCTGAATATGAACTTTGTAGGTTGGACTCCATACAGCACTTGCGTACTCCAACACGTTGCGGGTGAAGGAATTGTACAGCGTTATTTTTGATATAGGATTTTGAAAATGTTTACTATTTCGTTTGATAAATCCTAGCATTTTCAAGGATCTAGAAATGATGTTGTCGATATGTAAAATAATATACTATGACCTTAATTTAGAAATAACAGAGATGAAAAAAATGTTATGCATCATCTGTTTTCATTATTATAACAATTTCCCAGTGTCGATGTCGTTTTAAAAATATTTTCCATTGTATTTTTTTGAGTAGTAATTGTTAAATTTATTGAAATATTAAACTTTTTCGTTCGTTTTTGTCAAACACGATGTTCTTTATTTAGCTATTGTTTTGTCTTTGTCCAAAATAATAGAATTTGTTGAGCCATTGAAAACCAAGCAAAACATTTTACTCTTGAAAACCGATGAATATTTTACTTCATGCAATTCAACAGAGGAAATTTAGAATAATACTCTTCAGAGCTCACAGTATTTGCGTTTTGAATAGACAAAGTCAAAGCTGTTCATTCAATCCCTGAAGTTATTATTTTCCTATCAATCATCATTGAAATCTAAGCCCCGAAGGCATTTTTCCTCCCAGTTTGTTTGCAAACAAACCTCTGAGGGGTGTGTTCGAACAAAGGCTGCAAAACAATACGCATTAAAATCTATTAGATTTGGTTGAGTCCTCCGGGACCCTTTCCTACGAATTTGTTTCTTTCAAAACATTGTAATCAATCTTCAGCCGGTTACAACTGGGGGTATAAACTGTATTAATAGTTCACCCCCTCGTTCTGTTCGAGTGTGAGGTGAAAGCGCAGAGGTCTGCTGGGTAAAGGCAAGTTAGAAAAGTTTCAGGAGTAGGGGGTGAGTTCGGAACCCCACCATACTTTCAGCACGGGCTCTTGTTGCCATAGTAGGTTGTAGCAGTCACAGCCGCAGAATATTGATTTTATCGACTCTGATGCCAACAATTGTTTCATAAGAAAGATGAAGTAATTCGATATATTTTTTTGTTGATTGTAAGGCAGAATCTGTTTGTTTTGGCACACAGTCCTTCCTTCATTCACATTCATATATATATTTATATCTTTTCTTACGATCTCTTGTCTTTTATATTATTCTGTTTCCTGATATGGCCTAACTCAAGTTATTTTATTACCTGAATATAATATGTACCTATATTAAAAATATATAATGTAGGTACATACCTATATATTTTTTTCAAGTAAAATTTCTTTACGTACGCTCGACGTGGGGGGGTAAGCTGGTGAATGCGTTACGAAAAGTGTGATGCGTTACGAAAAATGTGATGCGAACGGTAATCGATGCGAACGATGATCGATGTGAACGGTGATTGGACGAGGCATACATACTGCACAACTTAGGTAAGGCGTACATACTAATCCAAGGTCGTAGGTCACCCCAAAGTCGTAGGTCACCCCACGGTCGTTGGTCACCCCAGGGTCATAGGTCACCCCATGCTCATATGTCACCCCAATGTCATATGTCACTCCAATGTCATATGTCACCCCAGTGTCATATGTCACCCCAATGTCATGTAACCCCAATGTCATGTTATTTTACAAGTTAGTGAAGATTTACTTCAGTCGTGTGGTCTAAAGCACACTCGTTTTTTACTTTAATTATTTGTATTCACAATAAATTACAATATAATAGATATTTTATCTACTTAATTCATTTTAAATGTACCGTTTATACAGTGTGCAAATAGTGCTAAAAAAATTGTCTCATACATACCCTTCTGTTATTGTGACTCTTGACATGGCCCGGCTCAAGTGTTTTATTCAATTGATCGTGAAAGACTCTTTTATATATTAAATAATTCAATATTAAATTAATAAAAGCGGGTTTATTTACAAACAAGTTCTATAGATATAAACGACAGTTTGATAATGCCCTCAGAAGGCGAAACAGCTGTCACGCCTAATAATAATTACACAGCAGAACTTGTTTATAAATAAAATGTTTTTATTAATTTAATAATGATATTTTTGAATTTATAAAAGAAATAAAAAAATTAAAATGGAGTTCTACAAATAAACTTGATAACAAAATAAATAAATTAAGTGGCATGTCTTCTTAATACACGTCACCCTCGACTTCTTACTACAATTAACTATCACATCATAAATTACTTAACTTACACTGTTTTTTTAATTTTTTCGCTGTACATGCTCGATCCATCAAAGCATCGTTTTCTTAAACGTATTCATTACGCTTACATGAGTCTTGTATTATTTTTGAATCTGCGCATTTTTAACATACATGGTTTTACTACATAATCGCCTCAGGGATCTCATTTTTATAGCATTCAGTCTATTCCGATTCTTCTGTTGCCAGTTCCATGCTTCTCTACCGTACATTTGTGACAAATATAATCTACATTAATTCAGAATAAAATTACTGCGATTGCTAAAAAAATGTGCAGGTTATATTATGCATCATTTGTGTCAGTAATTGTGTCTCTTGTATCTCTTGGGTCTCTTTGTATTAATTTTCATTTGACTGAACTTTTATGGATTTTGATAAAAAAATATTTTTTTTGTTTTTTATCCTTCGTTTAAATGTTTGCAAATGTATAATTTGTCTAAATAGATTTATGTAATTGTTTGTATTTGTAACTATTTGTGATTATTATTAAATGAGTTTTATAATTAGAATTGTTCACAAGTTAGTGAGAACATCTGTAAAAACCCACTATAAATAAATAAAATAGATAATATTACATTAGATATTCTTACAATGAAAGATAAATTAGTTTACGTTTTTTTAAGCCAATCCGGTTGATTGTTGTAGCTGGTTGTAGCCGTTGATTATTTTAATAATTGTCAGTTGTCACTAACACACCTAAGCAATAAGGTTAATAAACAAAGACATAACATATTTTTTCCCCTCACTTACCATAAGCCGATTAAACCCTTATGTGGAGGCAGCTCTACCTAGCTGTGCTCTAAAGCGTTGGGTATAAAGCCAATTCCCTGATTTTTCGTAAAGAATGTAAAACGGAAGAAGTTCCAACTATTGGAAAGTGATATTTTGTGGCAGTATCCAGTGCCTAACCCTTTCAGCCCGGTGGAAGTACACCCCCATAAAAGACACATAACGCCACTACGGGAGCCGGGATATTGGGAATGCCTTCGGAAATGGGACAAGAGATAAGGATGTAATACAGATTTTAGTTTTAAATGATATAATTCTGTTGTGATTTCTTAATGTATATACTTACATTGTGTTCGTCAAATTTTGAAACCAAAACACATGATTTTGCATGACTTTTGAACGAATCACCATAATGAAAAATGTTGAGATATGTTAGTTATCTTTTAACGTGTATGTTAGTTATTTTGTTAGAAGTTTCTCCTTTCCCGTCCACAATTTCCAATCAAAAGGTTTCTTCGCTAATTCATTGTTCCATATATAAGCCTTGAGTATATCGGAGAAAGCCAAATATGAACAGCACAGTTAGACCGTCCGACAAATAAATAAATAATAGCCCATTAAATAATCATGGATAATGTTCCCTACGGAGTTCAGTAGGAGTTTGAAAAGATGTGACGTCTCTGAGAAAAGGGGATTTCCGCTATATTATTCAAAATGTCCTCGGCGGACATTAAGTGGATTCACCGGTCTATGTCTTGTCCTATAAATTCTTTATCTATCGAGGATTTTTCTCTCCATTCTCCGCGCATTTCATATTGGAACTTTTCCAATGATATTAAGCATTTATGTTCATCACTTGTAGGCTTTGTGTGGAATATCGGTTTGTTTCTAAACAGGCTGTCAGAGGCCATGTAAGCAAATTAGTTTGTTTAGAAAAGGTTAACTTAATAATCATAAATTAAGTAGGTTTATTCATTTTAGTTTGTAACGCGCTCTGCCGGAATAGTTGTTATTTTTATTTACTATTTTCCATCTTAAATTTTAAAGTATTTTGTTTTATGTTATTGTGCACATTCAGATGTTCATTGTCTGTTTATCACATGTATGATATTACGTAAAACGGAAATAAATTCAATCGAAAATCATTTGCGCTGAGTCTCATCAAACCTATTATGGAGCAAAGTCTTGCGTGTACAACTTTGACGCAAAACTTAAATCGCTTTTTGGAAGTATTCGTAAAAAAAATGGCAATTGCTTTCATTTTTCGGAGTAAGGCCGAAAAACGAGGGTCGTCTGCACCTCTCTCCGAAGTCCCATTTTTGGAGACCATTCTGAAAAAGGTTGCCTAAATTGTATCCTGAGACTCTTAAAACTGGAATGTTATGTTATCTTTGTCTTCAAAATATACGAAATTCAATTTCAGGTCTGTTAGACCCCAGAGTAGGATAGTGTTTGTCCCTGGAAAAGTAGCGTTTAAGAGTGAATGAAAACAACGTTATGACGACCAAGGGTTTAGTAAACACTATTTTTATACAATAAAGCAGCTTAAAGTAGAACAGCATGTCTTATTACCAATAAACATTACATGGCGCTTAAAACAGTTACCAGCAAGTTTTATTACCAATACTGCCTTAAACCCGGCTTAAGGTCGACTTAACTGAACCGAGTCGAACTGGTGCATAAGAATCTAGCAAGTAAATCGGAAATTTTGATTAAACAATAAAAACTGAATTGTAATAATATAACGGCATCTTCTGCCGAATGACACACTAGTAATAACAACTTTTAAACTAAAAATACTTAATTAGAAATGGGTTTCGTGTAATGAATTTAGTGTAAATTTTTTAAGCCATCTTCATTACAAATTTGGCAAAGACGTATGTATACATACTAGGAGAAAAAATATTTTCTTTAAGAATTTTCGACATTGGTTGAGCCATATGACTCAAATCTCATAGTTATCTAACAAATTGCTTGTTCTACGTATACAGCTATCATCTTGAATATGTCTTCTGCCTATGTGATTGGTTTGAATGGTTTCCCAGTATTGGAATGTTTGATGGGAGTATCAGGCCGCCTTCCACGTAAGTCTTGTTCCCACGGACCAGCATAAATATCTGTGCCCAACTCTTCAAGAGGTAACTCTGGATCATTCTGAGCATTTTTGATTGCTTTTTCTACTTCTGATTTAGCTTCATTTTCCAATCCTGTCAACTCATCTTCCGTAGCCAGTCCCGAAGAAAGAATTTTGTCTTTGAGCAAGTTGATTGAATCTCTGTTCTTTCTGACGTCTTGTATTTCTTCTCTCTTTCTGTAACTCGTTCCTGGATCGGACATAGAGTGACCGAAGTATCTGTAGGTCTCCATCTCGAGCAATATTGGTCCTTTACCTTCTTGGCAGCGTTGGATAGCAAAACGTGTGGCCTCTCTTGAAGCAAGGACATCCATTCCATCTACCCAGATACCGGGCAAGTAGTCGCCTCTGGTGTAAAAGGTTTTACTGGCTGCATGTCTTTCGGTGCTAGTTCCCATGGCATACAAGTTGTTCTCGCAGACGAAGATAATCGGCAGGCTCCAGAGGCAGGCTATATTATAGACCTCGAACAGCTGCCCCTGGTTGGCGGCACCATCTCCGTACAAGGCCACGCACACCCCATCGGTCCCCTTGTACTTGGCTGCAAAGCCAATTCCCACCCCCAGCGGTACCTATGGGCACAAATCATTATGAAATATGAAGCACGCCAATCATGTGAATTGAAAACGATATCTCGTCGATAAAATCCAAAAAATAAGCGGCTACAATAAGCAAAGTTACTTTTTATGTGTGTTATTGTAGTTTAGGGACGTGCTTTGAAAAGTTTTGTCAGCCGAAATAGATGCGATAAATCAGGCCTGTTTGATGATAAAACTAGCAAGGAAAGTTTTTTTTTCATAATAAATGACTCAGCCTAGCATATAATTTAGTGAGTAAATATTCATATTTTTTACAGTGGATTAACTGAATGTGTAAAACCTTTCAATGTGTAAAATATAGTAATCTTTCATCATTGAAGACAATACTCCCAAACGAAAAATCTGAAATATAAATTACAAAAAAATTTTAGTCCCGGAATTGAATTGATCTGGGTTCAAATGCTAAATGCGACTAAACCATTTTATGTTTCACGTTTTTTGTTTGAGAGTTGAAAATATCGTCTGCAATGATTAAATAAAGTTAAAATTTGATATCTTCAGAAAATTAATATTTTTACAAATATTTGGTCAAAATACATTATTTTACTCTAACAAAGAGCTCCACTTCAACTTCTCATCACGTTGCATTCGTAGTTTATGGAAAAGAGCAACAAAGCATTTCTGAGCGACATGTTTTTATCAAATAACCTTTTTTTAAATAAACAACAATTAAATATGTTTCAAATTTGCCTGATTCACAAAATACTCATTAGTTAATTCAGCCATGTTGACATGTGTTGACAAGGAGTATGTTTTTCGGTAATGGATGAATCTCGTTGGCACGATACCCCGTGGGAAATTACAGTGGGCAAATCACGGTGGCAGTAGAGTCTGGTAAACAAGAGAATGCGCTTGATGGGCAAAGCGCAGAAACTCATTAGGAGGCGAGGTCAACTGGAAAAAATCATCATAATGGATTTCCGAAACATTCCAAACTTCGGCAAAGCTGCGCAGTACACGAAGGACAAAGCGCATTCTTCAGCTTCCACAAATTTTTACAGCTCTATGAGTGCGTAAGCGTGTCAGTTTTTACCTGAGCGCCGACGATGCCGTTACCCCCGTAGAAGCTGGGCGAATACATGTGCATGGAGCCCCCCTTGCCCCGGGCACACCCCGAACTGCGCCCCGTGAGCTCCGCCAGGACCCCTGTCACCGTCACCCCTGAAACAAATAAAAAACAGATATTGCGGGAACATTATTGTGTTTTCAACTAACGACTCGGTCTTTTACTCAACAGGAAGTATACTATTTTGTGTTAACAAAAAATGTTTATTTTGTGTTGGTCCATAATAATCATATCATAAATAATCCATAATATCGAATCACACAAGAGAGGCAAACATAAAAAAATACTTCTAAAGCTTAACATAGTGAAATCGGTAACTTTACAATATCGGATCGATAGGCATAACTTCCGATGATTTTATATCGATGTCTCGAGCACGGTTTCAGTGATGACAGCCAAACTGATGTTGACAGGGACTAAATTATCAATCGATATACGCTGCCAACACTATAAACTTTGAATTCGAACATGAACACTCCGAAATTTCAAATGCCAAACAATTACGTAAAAATACAAATAAATCGGCAGACTTGAATAGGCCACTTGCATCACATTTAAAAAAAAATTCCGGCTTAGGCAAATATTCTAAGACATTCCTTTTTTTTTAATCGTATTTTTGAAACTTTCCATCCGAAAAATCGGACCATTTTTTATAAACCGAAAAGACGGGACATAATTTAATGGGTGCGAAAAAAAAAATTTAAAACCCGACGTATTCCACATGAATGGCTCAGAATAATAACGAGGCATACCAAAAATATTACATCTCATAAATATTTGTTTCCTTGATCCATCTTATTAAACTTGCAACGTCTACATATGACTAAATCCAATCAAATGAACTTGTACTTGATAAACTATAAATATAATAATATATTATAAAATTTGTTTTTGTTAAAATCAGCACTATTACCATCATTATGCTCCTAAGTCAGCAGCTACGGAAATCATCTGTACAATGTGCACTTTATACCTGTCAAAACGTCAATTCAAACATAAGTTCACAAGGTAACAAATAATAAATCTAGTGAAGATTAAGTGTCAAATTAAAAAATTATATATCAAAATAAAAAAATGGAAGTTTTCAAAATTAATTGAATATTTCGGAGACGGGACATTTTTCATATATTGTCTTCACGAGCCCAAAAAATGGATTTACTAATAAATTTTAAAAAAAAGTTAATTTCTAAAAAAAAATTGTAACATTTTCGTAATCTTAGTAGAAAAATCTATCCACACGATTTTTTCCAAGTCGTTATGAAATCCATGCAAGTGGCCTATTGAAATACTAACCTAATTATGCATTGGCAATCCGCATTTACTTTTTGACATTCAAGGAGAGTTAATTAGTTAATGAGGTCTTTAGTCATATCAACCACTTTCAATTCTCAAAGATCTAACGGAATAAATTGGTCGCGTCTTCGTTGAATTATTTAAGTCTATGTATGGATCGCCTATACGACTTCTTTCAAATCTAGAAGCTTCGTTAGTTCATTTCTTTAATTAAAAGTCAGTAATCGTTCATATTGAACGACATTATTTAAAAATGTGGGTTTATTGACAGTTAACCGAAACTTATCTAATACTATGGACGCCGCGCTAAAATTTATCAATCGTCGCGGTAGGTCGGAATATCTTATATAAATCGTTGACCGTGCTCGCAAATATTGATAACTGACCAAAGATCGTGGATTTAATCAATATTCGAATGATATAGGGTTTTATCGATCGTCCATGCTATACCTCCAGGAAACGTTGTTAGAGAGACTCTCTCTTTGAATTATAGAGTTTCTTTTGTGCGAGTACTTTTCTTAGTGGGGCCATCGCACTGTTTGTTATCCCTGTGTGACAGTTTACTCCAATTCAAAAACTGCTGTTTTGGAAACTATCAATCAATAAATATGCAGATTAATTGACAATAAAGCCTCGATTACATTAAGTGAGTTTACAAGCTATTACCCGGCGTTTTCACTCCTTCAGTGAAAAATCTTTTAGTTAGCTAGTTATATGATTACACTGAGCGAGTTCACTAGCAGATAGTGAATGCGCCGGCTAGTAGCTTGTAAACTCGTTCAATGTAATCGAGGCCACCCAAAAGCATCTGTCAGTTGTGTATTAGATTGTAGCAGTAAATCATAACGAGATTGTTATCATTTATATTATTTTAGCTAGATTTCTAAAACCTCGATTGCTCTTTTAAACGGTCCAATGATTAGCGTATTTTTGTTACATTAACTCCGCACAGGAAGACCTGAGGAAAATAATTTCCCTCAGGGAATATGTCATCTTGGTGGATGCTATGTGGGGGGTCATTTTGAGGAGAGAAACGAGTGAACATGGGGTTTGAAGAGATCCATATCGTAAGAGGGAGGGCACAAAGGGGCCGGCGAATCGTTCCTCAGCCGAGCTGTTGAACTCAAAAACGAGTCGTAGAAACCCATGACACTAGTTCCTCAGAGCATCTTCATTTGAAATACCGGTACAACAAGGACAGCATTCCCACCTGACGTTTATGCTCTAAGGATTGCAATTTGTTTGTGATGGGAGATGATGGGAGAATCTATCAAACGGACCCCCCGTTTCTGCACAGTCGAGGGTTTTTTCCAGATATTTTTTCTGAGAGGCAAACTTAACTCTGGCTTCAATGGAGCCCCCGTACCTGAGCTGGTCACTTAGACTAAAACCAAGTATATCAATGGAGGACCTGTACGGAAGATTTCTTTCGTTGAAGGAAACTAGATTTATATTTCGATTCCTTTTTAATTTAATCAGTCGTGATTGGGTCTTTGAAACATTAAATCGACGAGGTTATTTTTACCTCAAGAGAAAACAAGAGGTAACCGTCCATTTTTTGCTTTAAAGCCCTCCGAGTCGTTGTAGTTTGCATGGAGCCTTCACGAGTAGCATGATGTGCAATGAGGCTACCCGTCAAAAGTTGGGACTTGCAAGTTAAATAGTTCTTGCCTGTGAGGTAAGTCCAGGCGTGACACCGATAAGCAGAGATCGAGCTATCCTGAGGCCGCATGGCGTTTATCATCCCCACTGCAACAGCTTCCTGTCCGGAATAAAGGTGCAAGAACCCTCGTACTATCTAAAAAAAAACAACTGCCAAATATTAAAAAAATGATTTGAACGCAACGACTTTTTCTTAATAAACTTAACATAATACGTGGTCCAAATCGGTGGATAGTTCGAGGTTCTCCTGTTACAATTTAGTTGGATCACTGACGATCATTGATAACATGATCATTGATCACATGATCATTGACGGCTTCCGTGACTAAGGGACAAGGCTCTTGTCTAGCAATCCGGAAGACGAGGTTTCTAATGGTTATTTCAGAATTTTATTAGTTTAAAATTATATATAGGTAGCATATTTGCGGCACGTTCGAGAGTGGAAGATACTCTACCTTATACTTGGTCAAAGAACTTGATGTATCACCTTGATGTGAGACCATCATTCAGGATTGATTGCTTGATTTGCTTGAAAAGGCTTTAGCCGTATTCTGGGGCCAAATCTGAATAGCCAGATACTTCCTCACCTTCCTCTTCGCAATCTCCTTCGCCTCCCCACTTCCTGCAACCTTACAACATACCCCAAAGTGGGGCTTAAGGTTGTGGAGAAGGGAAGAAAATGTATGAAGAAGGTGGTCACCAAATACATGTAGAACCATTCCAATAGTGGTATTTTTCCTTAAAGTATCTACCACTTAGAAACACTATAAGCTAATGGGACTTCGGTCCGCTTCGGTCATATTTAACTGTATCATACATACGTCGACTAATAACTACCAAAATTATCTTAATGCATATTTTATAGAGTCGCTAATATTGTCTTCAGTGATTAAATATTACAATTTGAGGTTTCTTTGTCTATCTTTTAAGAACGATTTGAAACATTAATTTTGTAATGTTTTTATGCACCGCGTTATATTTGCACCGCCTGTACAAGTAAGGAGGTAAATGTTTAAGATTGGGCATGATACATAAGTTTGTTATTCATACGCATCTACCTTTTCCCTGTACATGTTTCCTGCAGCACCTTCCATCTTTCTTATGACGTTCATCTGCCGGTACATCTTCATGGCGTCTTCCTTGGCAAGACTCACAGATGTGGATGGGCCCGAGTCCAGCTTGTGGAGTTTATACTCCTGCGTTGTGAATGCTGCCTCATTGCTGTATTCATTTATTAATATTCGCAAGATTATAGATGTTTTTCTGCAAACGAATAACTTAATTATATGCTTAGTTTACATTGAATCGGAAAAGTGTATCGCTTGTTACGTTAGAATCACCGGCTGCTATTCTCTATCCAAAATAAGATCAACCCGTGTACGCGCATGTCTCCGCCCATTACCCCCACTGCTACAGCCGAAGACATACAAAAAATTTTGCGCAATGACTCGGGCGAGCAGAGCCCGGGTGTAGGGACCGTAGCGGGGGGAGTGATATGTGCAATACGAACCAAGTTTCGTACCATCACGGGTTGATCTTATCGCGGACATAGAATAGTATAAACTTGCTATTTTTACTTACGGCCGTTGTTCCCATTTATTCGATCAATCTGAGTCTCCGATCAGCTAAGTGATATGTTTAGTAACGCTCGACTCGCCTGTTGGTTGGAGATTTGCGTTGGGAAGAGCGTATTTGTGTATTTGAGGAGTATTGTGCCAAAATTTTGGCTCAACAGGTGATCAGTATGATTGGAAACAACGGCCATAATTACGGTGTATGTCAAGCACTATTCTCTCATGACTTGACCTATTTCATCATATCTTATACATTCCCAAAGGGGGTGGTGGCCAGTGATACATCGAAATATGCCAAGCCTTGAGAGGATGACAACAGCGCAAGTCTCAGTAATTATACGTCAGGTGGAAGTCTTCTTTTATAGCTAGAGAACTTAGAACTAATTAACACCAGCTTTTACCCACGGCTTCGCTCGCATAGTATTAGTGGGAAATTACTGGCATAATTATCGGCATAATTGTTATTATTCTTGCTATTTTGTCTAATAGAAAATAATGATTGTTTAGTAGAAAATTTCTAAATTTGAGAATGACATTTCGCAAATAAAAATTATATTTTAGAAAATATTTAAATTATAGAAATAGAAATTTATTTTAAGTACCTACTCCCTTTATTAGTATTTTATTCATATTTGAATCCAGAGTAACCTAAAAAAATAAGAAAATGACAGTCTACTTCAAACGCTATGCTTTATAGCAACGTTATGCTTTTTGTTCGGAGAATAAACATTTTTGGAGATATGTAGATATTAACTACGACGCCAAAAAAGTAGGTACTCTTTTTAATCACAACAAAGCACCCTTTTAAGCCTAAAATTAAAAAAAAAAACACTGTTTTCAAGGTAACAATTTGTTTGACGTTTGCAATAACTCGATTTTGTTAGCGACAGAAAACGTATGATACATAATTTCATAACGCCACAGCTCATTCATAACGCCAGAGCTTACCAATATATAAAGCCGTTGTTACTCGCAAATAATGTAGCTTTCGATAAGTGAAAGAATTTTTAAATTCCATTCGATATTTATTGCGTGAAAGAGTAAGGACCATCCAACCATCCAACCAACCATCCATACAAACTTTCGCATTTATAATATTAGTAAGAAGATTAGGTAATTACCTACATATTACATGGTTGCATGAACCAGTGAAGTTTCCGCAAAAATTCACAGTATTGTATAAAAAAACATAGATTAAAACAATAAAGAAAACATAAAGTGGTAGAAATAAAAAGCACAGATTAAAGAATGTAGGATAGATAAAATGAAATTAAACTGTGAATTTATAAAAATAACCCATTTTCAGATCATAATTAATATTCAAGGAAAAACATGATTAGCCATTTACCAGCACCCTTGAGATGATTTTTCACACAATGGCGTTGTATAAATCATCCAAATATTATTATTATTACTATAAATAGAGAAAACCAACATAATGAGATTAAGAAAATAATTAACAGCAAGGGTAGAGGGTTCTTAATAAACAATTTATTTTAATTTTGTTCTTCTCTACCTTTAGTGTATTTATAGCCAAATAATAAAAGATTATTATTATTTACGATTACGGTTATTATTAATATTTTGTGCGTCCCCATCAAAATAAAACTTTTTGTTTCTTTTGAAGATAAATAAATAAAACAGTTAGATTGAGCTTTATTATTACGAAAAGTGAGTGTTTATGTCGGGGGAGACAAAAAAATATGCAAAAATATGCATTTAATATTTTAATTTTGTTAAAATTAATTCACTTACGCTGATTCGCAATTTTTATTTTTTTCGTTTAATTTAACATTTCATAGATAATCAATCAATGCTGCCAATCTAGAAAAAATATTATTTCCATATAACGCAATAATTTATTCACGTTAAAGTTGATGCATTATTGATAAGTTTGTAGGTAGGTACCTGTATTTATAACAGAAGAACATGGAAAGAAATATTTTAGAATAATTACACATACCTACCTGCTTTGCCAAACAAACCATTCAAAACCTGGGATGTTTTTTAAAATTGTGATGACATGCAGCTTTCATATTTTGAATCTCAACCCAATATTTCGAAGTAGGTACTTTTTTGTTTTTATTTTGATGAGAATTTATATTATAAGATTGGTACTTCCGACAAATATCATATTTGATTGTCTATAGTTAAATAAGGAATATTCCGTATTATCCGTGCATCAAAATTCGACAACACAAACGTTCCGTATTATCCGTGAGGTGGACTCAATGCATATTTGCCCTAAGAACCTCCGCGTAAATAGCTGTATCAAGATCAGGTGTAATTTTACAAAAAATTTGTGTATTAAGCGCGAGGTGGAATTCAGATTCTTTACCCAGTTGAGTTGTGTTAATTCGATATAATTACCATGTTTTTAAGTTACTGTAAAAGTGTTCATACGTTTGAAGTCTGCAGCTCTTCACCGGGAGAATGAAAGGATTCTTTTTAATCAAGAAATTCATTATTACTCCAGTAAATCCATCAATTATTGTGGAATAATATAGGGTAGTAGATAACTCTATATATTGGTGTACGTATATCTTTTTCTTTTAATTATTTTATTCACGAAACCTCAATTATATTTAAGTTAATATATCCAGAGAGTTCGTGGACATCAGGTTTCCAAGCCGATGGCGTTAAACAACTGACGTGAACTGACGTTTCACATTGTTTTCCTGTAAGAATGGAACATTCTAAAATCAAAATATCATTTTATTGTCCTCAAAAAAGTAGAAACCTTAGTACCTACTCAGGTTTAAAAAAATTTAAAAAAAAAACACACTGCAGACAAAAAATTCAGTTCATTTAAAAGTACCTGTTTTAGCCGCCAGCGATAAACTCGTGGTCACTAATGTTATTCAAATGAATTTCTTTATTCAAAATTAGTGACAAAATAATGACAAATTTGTTTTACTTTCTTGTCTCCTGTCACTTAGAATTTCGAGAGCACAGTTTAGTATGGAATTATAGGCCCAAATCGGACCTATAATTGGATCACGAAACACACCCACAATTGTGGTATTATTTTTTCTGTGGATGCACCCATAGAGTACAGAAGAACACAAGAACTGCATTGTGGACGAGTTTCGTGATCCAAATATTTGGCCAATCGGGCCTTAAATTTCCAACACAAAACTGTGTTTTACCTTGATTACGAAATTAAAATGGGATGGAGATATACGACGTCAGGCGAGTGTAGGCGAGAGAGAACGCGTGCTAAATGGAACATTTTTTTCCATTCAAATTTGTTTTAAGGCACTTCTAGTTTTTTTTTCTTTATTCTGTGGTTACAGTGCTACATGTATAAGTTGGTAGCGTAAGCACGAACTAACACTTTACCTTTATATTTTAATATTTCAACCATACCCACTATCGTTATTTCATTGACGACAGCTTTCTCGTTTTTCGCCAACTTATAGGTGTAGCACTATAAAACTAATAGGTGTTTCATGCTGTCAGTGCGCTAATCGTGAGTTTTTATATTATTATTTATTGTAAACAACCAGATCCGGCTACACGTTGCTGTGGCTAACGAAACACAACGCCATCTACTGACAACGCCGCTACCCAACCTTTATAACCAATACCATCTGTTAATTTGCATACACATCAAATCCACACTTCCCGCTTGCCAGTCCGCTCCCTTTATGTATTAGGTATATATTTCAACCAATTTACACAAAACCTTGAAAAATATATACTTAAACCTTCCTCATGAATCACTCTATCTATTGGTGAAAACGGCATGAAAATCCATTACGTAGTTTAAAATATCTAAGCGCACAGACAGCGGGAGCAACTTTGCTTTATAACTTTAAACTATGTAAACATTATCCTAACCCCTATTTAATATAACCGAGTGATACATTGGAGGTTATCCACCACTTACCCGCCCTGGTATAACTAAGCCTACTCCTTCAGGGCTCTCGCAAGAACTGTCATTTTTTTGAAAGAACGAAGCTACATTTATTTTCGAATTTAGACCTCCAATGTCCCTGCGTACGTTGTTAGTAAGCAGTATGCAAGTGTTTAGCGGGAAACACGAGATACAATATGTGTTAGTATGACAAAATATAGACAAGACAATGGGAGAGGTTGGTAAAGGTCCACGAGGTGGCAAGCGCTGGCTGATTGTATCCAGCGTATCTTAGAAGCACCTGTTTGGGAGGAAGACACAGTACATAAATAATAAGGGCATGGCAAACGGTTGGGAGTCCTCTCCAATCGATTGGCAGTCCCTGCAAGAATGTGCATTACGTTAGGTCTAGCCGTGAACCACACTCAGCCTCCGCGCCCCTTAGCCGGTTCCCGAGTGATACAATATTGTAATGTTGTAATGCTTATTTCAGGAACCGAGAGTGGCAGCAGTAGCAGATTCGTATCCAGAAGACTCCGTCCCAAGGCCGCCTCGCCCAGCAGACAGGGCCCTCAGCAGTGTCAGGTGAGTCTCAGAACATTCGACTATCACTGTGCATATTACGATATCCTATTTAATGTAAAGGCATACCGCTGAAAGCTCTGTTCTTACCTCAACCTCGTTATTATAAACTGTCCAAGTAACAGAATTAGAAGTCACGGCGGAGTTCACATTGGCTAGACCTTCTAACCATCTTCATCCACACTCGTATTACCATATCTATTGTAGAAAGGTACTTACGTAAGATCATCAGTACTCTTTATCAACTCGAGCGATGGGTTTTCAGTTTTCTATTTGACAAATCAATTTAATAAGTCAGGTACGCCTCCTACGTCATACGTATGCCTGGAAACTTTAAAATATCTTGAAAACAAGCATTTGAGTCCTAGTAGTTAATTAATATCATTTCTCAAAATGTTAGTATGAAAACGTATGAACTGCTTATTGCGGTTTAAAGACAATGAATTTATCTAGATTTTATAGTTTATCCCATATTTTTAGGACCTATACATTTTGGCACATTATGGCAAGCGATCGCTCAGCTATTTTGCAAACTTTCCATAAAAAGCCAAAAATCAACACATTTTTTTTTTTGCGTGCTTGTAGTTTTTCACATCAATAATGATGATCATCAATTATTTAACCTCTTATGCGCCAGTCTTACCTATCAGCAAGGTAAAAATGTGCTTTCTATTGTGTTATTTTCAACCTAAAAAAAATTCCTAAGCTGCCGATGCCCCTGACGTTCCAAAGATTAAGAAAAAATAGGTATCTTTTTAAATTATTCACAATCGAGAAGCGTTTTTCTTCAAACTCAGCGTATATGTCCTGAGTCCTGTCAAATTTACCTCTATAAAAAGATTTGACAGGATTTCTCTTACACCATTTATAAGGGTGACCGGACAACTCAGAATGAAACCAACTCAGAACCTCTTCAAGAAGAGTCATTAAAAATGATAGGATATGTTAGGTTAGGGTTAAGGGCTATTTTAAACTAATTTTTTTCATAGCTTTTAATGACTTTTCAAAGAGGTGTTAAGTTGACTTGATTCTGAGTTAGCAAGGAACCATTTATAAGATAACTTCCTTTAAAGGATTTACCCACATTTCCTCACTTTACCTTTTTCTGTTTTAATTGTACTCAAATTAATATGTATTCAACCTTAAATATTATTGTAACTACGATATTCATGTATGTACCTCTTCGCCTGTCTCTACACATATATATCCTAGAGACATCGAAAAACCCAATGTAAATACACTTTAAATAGATAAATAAAAAAATAATAATAAAAAATGTCGGAGGTAATTTTTTTTCGTTTGATTTATATCTAAGTGAGTTGAGGTAATAAAACTCATATACAATTGTAATATTTTCATTTATTTAAAATACATACTCGTTCATATAACAGATTTAAAAAGGAAAACGTATGGTTCCTATAGCTAATTACAATAATTTTAATTTTTATTAACGAAACTACCCAACTTAATAGAAAAAAACATTTCTCGTGTTTGAGTTTGGGAGTAGCGCAATAAGTACAGAAATTATTATTTTAAGTTAGAAATAAATAAATTTGTATACATGATTATAAGTCTACATAATTAACAAAATAAGAGCTACTAAAATTAGATATACGTTATAGTTAAAACAGGTATTCTATACCAGAAATAAAAATAATATTATTGCATTTGCTAAATAGGTAGGCGGTAAGTACATAGTGTTGGTTTAAAATATTGATATTTGAAATGGGCGAATCGGATAAATCAATATTGTAAAAGTAATAAATTTGAATGTGCAGTTAAACAGAAACAAGTCAAAACGGGTAATTTGTAAACCTGGGTAAAGCATTGTTGAGTTTTGAAATAACGCTCCTCATTTGGAAAAAAACCGTTTTCCATAATGAGAGTTTGAAAAAATTCATCCATTAGGATTTAAATAATTTATTATGTGCTCAAAGAGAGAAATTCAGTGTAATATTAATTGATTTACGAGTCTGGATTAATTATATTCCGCCATATTCCGCGATCGCTTTTCCAGTAACCCCGATCCATATATTACTGGATGATATTTATATCTCTTGCAATTCGTATCAATTCCAAATGAATAATACCATCATTTCCGGATTTACGAGAACAAACAACATGTATCTACGTCCAGAGAGGATATGATTAATTAATACAAAAAGGAAAATAATTTACAACATACCGATGCTAAGCTCAGATACCAAATAACCGTGTTCGCTTGTCATAGATAATATTTACCAATAATTTGAGCCAACGTTTAATTAACATTGGATGTTATTAACTACCTACCGGATAAACGTATTATTATTATTATTATTAGTCGAGAGCAGTGGCGTAGCCAGCATGGGTGGCACCTGGAGCGGATAATGTGGTGTCGCCCCAAGAATGAACGTGGTGTCAGCCTCAGAATTAGTAATCCTCAAACTAGATTTTGAAGAATGTCCTACCTAATATTGAAGAAAATAATTTAGGTAGTATGATTGGCGGCGCTAGTAAAGCGAGGGTGGCCTTTTATCCAAAGAATCGAAAACTGGACAAAATCTGAAATGCTCCTACATTTGGTCGTCGAATTAACGACAAAACTACCCGAGTCAAATGTGTAAGAATGTTACTTTATTTATTTATTTATTTTCACACAATAACAAAATGCAGATAAAAACATACAAATTTTGATTTTTAAAAATCACTCAGTTATTGATTGATTCTGCTTTAATTGTTTTCAGGTTTTGCGTTTATTTGTAATCGTTTATTACAAAAAATGAATTATCCAATCCACTTACCTTGATTTTGAAAACACTTACAGAATAACACGGGCATCAGCCTAGCATGGTGGTCGAAAAATCCTCTAATAATTTAACCATATTATGTATGCAGTGAATAAAGAAAAATTTAAAAAAAACAACAACAACTTTTTCACTAATTCACGTCAATCACAATGTATGAAAGAAATGAGAATGGCACAGGTGATAGGCAAAGGAATATTTCAGAGGAATCTCCAACCGAGCTACAGTTAGAGCTAGGAACGAAAATGTTATGTTATGTATTATTTATATTTTTCAATCCATTACAGACAATAAAACAACAGAATTTTTCGGAATCTCCGACCGACCGAGCTTAGTATAGCTACGAAAATATAAATAACAGACAGTGTTCATGTGTAAAATATTATTGTGGCAACATTCTAACTTCGTAATTTTTTTTCACGGTCGGGTGTCACCCCCCTCGAGCTACAGTTAGAACTAGTAACGAAAATGTTATGTTATGTATTATTTATATTTTTCAATCCATTACAGACAATAAAACAACAGAATTTTTCGGAATCTCCGACCGACCGATAGCTACGAAAATATAAATAACAGACAGTGTTCATGTGTAAAATATTGTTGTGGCAACATTCTAACTTCGTAATTTTTTTTCACGGTCGGGTGTCACCACCCCCATCGAGTGGTGGGTGTCACCCCCCCCATCGGGTGGCACCCGGTACGGGCCGCCCCCACCGCCCCTTCCCCTAGCTACGCCACTGGTCGAGAGTTTCAACGGAAACAATTTCCTCGTTTCTCGTATTGATTTTACTGACAATATTGTCAAAATCCTTGATATTATGGACGTTAATCATAGGGATACTTCAAATACAAATTTATGCAATATCACGAGAAAGTATTGATTTCGAAATAAACAATGTATTCCCCAATAATTTCATATATTGCATGGGCCTAATTTCATTTGATAAAACTTTGGTCTCATTTTAATCCATTAAAACTGGCCCGGCAGTTGGTCCACCGGCATACTTAGATACAATATGCAGTCGGTTTAGGGAAAACGAGGTACCTATTTACGCAAAATATGACTAAGCCTTCCGAAGGGGTGGGCAGAGAGTATGTACCGCCGAATAAAAAAAATGTAAAACGTGTTCGTTCAAATGCATCAAGCACTAAACTGCATGTCTATATTATACTGTATATACCTACTAGCTTACTAGCGTATAAATACAAAAAATCGATACTGTAAATAAATTCGTTTGATATCCATACCCAGGCCCGGACTGGCCAGGTCCTGCCTTTTAATTTTAACTCCGTTATAATTATAGGCAGTTCTACAGCATGTGTTTAGTAGTGTTGTGGATTCCAAATAATATTGTGAATTTCTTATTTCAATAAATAATAAAGTCAACAAAAGTCGAAAATCATAATATTCGTATAAAAACCTATCTGAATTTCTTCTTCTTTATAGGTGCCAAAATAGCGTAGAAACGCGTTTTCATTGTTTTCAAGCACCTAATTTTCAAAAATTATCCCCCGTTTCCTAACATATTATTTTTGAATTAAAAATAGAAATTATACAATTTATCCTAAGAAACGTCACTATCTCAAAGACAATTTTTTTTTTCAAACACTCTTCATAACATTGAAAAAATGTCTAAACAAACACGACGATTTCTAATTTGAAAAAGAAAATCTTTATTAAACCATTAAAAAAGCCACCATCTTGTACCGGAAACGGAACGTACAAACAAATGTATAGACAGACTAAATGCAAAACGCTCGAGTTGAAACAGGACTTCACTGCGCTCATCCATTTATTGCCATAATGAGTTCTTAATACACTAATATTGTACAGGTGCATTAGCGACTGTTGCTAAGATTTAATTGTGTATCTACGTATGTTTACAATTTGGAAGGCAAGTATGGGTACCGCCGCCCCGGGAACCATTTATTGGATACATTTCTGCCAAAGGTCACCCCAAGTGGTTCGCTACGTTTGGTGACTTAGCAGGGGTGCCCTTATAGGGGTGAGGTTTGTTCGGATCTTAGCGGCGAATTCGTCCACTCAACAATTTCGTGGTAGGCCAGATCAAGAGAGACTGGTTGAAGTTTTGACCTCTCCAGCAAGAATCTCTCGTATCATCGCCTTGCACTGCAGTGGAAGAGATTCTTGGACAAACTGACCCCCAGATTCCTACCCACCCCTCATACCCTTATCCGTCTCAGAACGTCCTCTCCTTCCTTTCCTAAAAAGACCCTCAATACAGCATCCCCAAAGATGACATAGGTCCTGAGGAAAATTATTTTCTTCTTATTACACTATTGTAAAAAAAAAATGTTACTCACAATCGGTGACCGGCCAACTCAGAACCACCTCAGAAAAGTTATAAAGAGTGATGATAAAAAAACATTTTAAAAATTGGTTTCATACGTTAAGTTAGGTTATGGTTACCGGCTATTTTAAAATTATTTTTTCGTAGCCTTATTACCTTTATGAGGTGGTTCTGAATTGGTTTCATTCTGAGTTGGCATGGAACCAAGCCGTTTACACCCTACGGGAAAATTTCAATTAGTTTCAATGATTTTGTTTACAACTATAATATTTCTCTCCAGTACCAATTCAAAAACCTTCAATCTGAAGTATTTTGTTTACATGCTAAAGCACAGCAAGCTTCTATTATTTGTTTGTTATTTTCACCAATTGAATTTTGCTTCGACTGTTTCGTCTATCGCTTTTACTGTACCGTAGGAAAACTTTAAAGGTCTACGTGACAAAAAATAACAAGAAATTAACATACTATAGACTGAGTTGTTTTATTTTTCTGTTCTGAGTAACTACAATCTAAAAAAACCTAAAAACAAAAAATAACTCTTTGGGTGAAAGAGTTACGTAACGTTATTATTGACTATTATAAATAAATAAGTGGGTTCATTTTCGCTTGTCTACATTCTTCACACATCAGTTGCAATTTTGAATACGATTATTACATTTATTTATTATTAATTAACGCCTATTTACGGTTTTTACATAACAAAAAATAACTCTTTGGGTGAAAGTGTTACGTAACGTTATTATTGACTATTATAAATGAATAAGTGGGTTCATTTTCACTTGTCTACATTCTTCACACATCAGTTGCAATTTTGAATACGATTATTACATTTATTTATTATTAATTAACGCCTATTTACGGTTTTTACATAACAAAAAATAGCTCTTTGGGTGAAAGTGTTACGTAACGTTATTATTGACTATTATAAATGAATAAGTGGGTTCATTTTCGCTTGTCTACATTCTTCACACAATCAGTTGCAATTTTGAATACGATTATTACATTTATTTATTATTAATTAACGCCTATTTACGGTTTTTACATAGGAGTTACAATAATTTAAAACACGGATAATGAATATACGTAGATAAGAAAAATATTAAAAATATAAATAAGAAAAATGCAAGTGGGAAACAGTTCATATAACAAAAAATTTAAAAACTATGCATTGTAGGAATAAAATAAAAGTCAGCTATTATAAATACAAAATGTGAAGAAAAAAAAATATATACCATGGGTAGGTTCATTCATACAAAATATTTTGAAAGTATAAAAATAATTCCGTAAAGTACGCAATAAAAAATAAATTAATTTATCCTAAGGCTTCAAAACAAATCCGAGTTCATCGAACCTGAGTTATACAGGATAGATACGCAACCGACATTAGTATTTTTGATGATATGTATTTTATTTCGAATTTATTAATTTTATTTTATAATTTTAATAAATTCTGGGTTCGAGTCCCAGTTGCGACCATTACATTTTTATTTTTCTTTGTCCTGTTCTTTTTCACGTTTTTGCTTAGATTTATTAGTATAATCTTCTTCTTCAATGATATCTATGTGGTTACGCCAATACACATACCTACACATACACACACCTACATAGCGCGCATACATACTGTTACTGCTTGGGATTGGTATTAATATTGTTGCAAATCCTCTCCTACCTTGTTTCCAAATCCGCACCTTTTAAATACCTTCACCACGTGCACCAGTCTGCAATTAACCGCCCGCGCCGCAACATACCTTATAGCCACTGTGCTCCCGCTACCTGTGAATCGACACATCGAATAATTCCGCCGTGTTATCTATAAATAAACGAAACGCACGCCTATTGCTGTTTCTGTGCCTATTGGATGGGGAGAAAGCAGACAAAATTGCCAGCATACAAGTTCTTTATCCTGTTCGGTGAGTCCTTTCCTTTCTATGCAGCATATGTTTTTTTCTCGTTTCAAGCAGTAACAGTGATACAAAATCAAGGTCCTTCGTCAGTCAATCTTCACACATATCAAATCCACTCTACACACACAAAAGTTTATTTCATCACTAATACGGAATCTTTAAATATGTACACACATCGACAACATTCCCGCATCTATGCCAATATTATGCAATCGATTAGGCCATCCGCTCTTGGAGAAACTGAAAAAAAAAACAGTTGGCAACTCAATCGCTATCCACAGGAAGGGAACTTATGAATTTCATTGGCGGTCCGCACACAGGCGACTTGCAACCAGTTGTCAAGGGCGACGCGGTGGCTAGCAGCGCTGGTCGCCGCAGCCGTCGCGTTTCAAATGCCATGTTAACAGGTTGCCATGATAGCTGCTTACGATCTCCAAAGTTTTCGAGTAATTCGCAATATGCCAGATCAGAAAAATATCTATTTAGTTCAGGAGGTTGATAAATTGTATGTGCCGTGAAATTAGTTGCCAACCAGTTTTCGGTTTCTCCATTACGAAGGTCCTTAGAATTTGTTTTAAAATTGTCACAAACAAAGTTAGCATTTTTTTCATATTTCTGGTCGACACACGAATATTATAATTTTAATTTGATAAATAATATTGTAAGACATGTTGATTTAAAAAATGAAATATCACTATGTAAATGGAGAATACAGTCCTCATTTAATTAACCTCATTGAATTCCATATACCCACAAGAGCCACTCGTTTTAAAATCCTGACAGGAGTGAGAATACGAAACACTCGCTAGTACCTAGGTTACGTGAAGTTACTCATAGATATGCAGTTGTGGTAGATGGTACTGCACGGATGGTAGGTACAAGAGGGCTATACTATCAATTTTTTTAATCAATATTAATTTTATTTGTACTAAATATTTGTAATTGTATCTCTGGTGTCACTTCTCAATTTAATCAGTGCTTATGGTATATTTATACCGTTTATATTAAATAAATAAAAAAACTGCTGAATTCAAAACGTTTAAACGGAAATCAAAATAAAAAAAGTCTAATAAATAATGCTTTATATTTTCAAAATTGTAGTAAGCCTCCCTAACGACCCTTAATTTTTGTAAGTAGGTTCTTATGGTCATTAGGCAATTACAAAACAGAAAAGGCCGTGAAGAGGGGTGCCTTGGGCAACGGGCGACGTTGTTCCTCGGATCGTGTGTATTATCGTTCGGTCCTCGTAAAAATGTGGTCAGGAGGATCCTATTGTTCTAGTTTTAATTTGAGCCCAGGGGCTCTAATGGCACTCTAAACACATAAAGGCGTAATCTCCCCAATTAAATGGCGCTTTGCAGGAAATATGGCGCGTAATGGCCGATGGCCGGACATTGGCGGTAGTGCGCTGCATGGGCACTAACTACGGTCTAAGGGATGGCAGGCAAAGAAATAGAATCAGAAGTTTGCTTACCCTAGAATAAACCACACTTGATCGTGCCTTGTTTTCTACTGCGTCACGTTTCTCTTCTTATCTGTGTTTTCTTGTTAACTGCCCTCCATGCTAACGGTCATATTTTTGTAAAATGGTTACGTGTGGTGTATGATAGTGTGAGAAATGAGGAAATTCGCAACGAATGCAAGGCCGAAGCATTCATGAGTAAGATAAATAAAGAGACATTTAGATGGCTTAGGCTTATAGAGCGAATGAACTAACGGAGTGTACAGCGAATATATGACGTGAATATGTTGAGAAGAAGGCGGGAACGCCCGAGAAAGACATGCCAATTCGGGATTCTGGTATCGGTAGCACCGCCCCGGGAACCATTTATTGGATTACCAACATCTCTGCCTTAGGTCACCCTAAGTGGTTCTCTACGTCTGGAAGGTCACCAAAAGTGGTGAGGTTTGTCCGGGTTTTGACGGCAGATACGTTTGCCCATCTGCTGCGTGACTGGCAGGATCGAGAAAGACTGGTTGAGGGAAGCCTTTTGACTTCTCCAAATGGACTCTCTCGACCCATTGCCTTGCACCGCAATTGGAGGGATGGATTCATACGTCTGTCACTCCTGGACACTGACCCCCATACTCCTACTCACCCCTCATACTTTTTCCTTCCCAGAACATCTTTTCCTTTCTTTTCTTAAAAAGATCCTCCACATATCATCTCCTAAGATGACATAGGCCTCCTGTATGTAGCTAACGTAAAAAAATGGCATGATGAAAATACTTGTGTCAGAATGTCAGCGTCAGAATAACAAAACATGTATGAGACGAAGTGAATCGAATAAAGAGTGTGCCAAGACCGAGTTCATCTTCTCTGCCCACCCCTGCGATGAAACGGCGTGATGATTAGTTAGTTAGTTTAACTTGATGTGAATTATGTTACTCTAACAAAGGTTAGGTACACTTTTTTCACAGTTTAATTTCCAATTTATATTCTATTAATACCTTGATTGAACTTTTAATTCAGTCAGCTCCCCAAGGTAGCCAGGAAATGTTTGAGTATCGGAGTTGCAATACGTTTATTTTTGCGATTGATTGCTTATAACTTGGAAGACATTCTATTGATTCTCAGATTTCATGATTATTTCATACGTATCGCCAGTGAACTTTACTTACGAAACCATCTACCCTTTTGTCAACATAATATTAGATATGTTTTATTCCATTTGATACGGCTTTAGTAATCGAAAAAAACTCAATACGCGTTGCCCATATTTATATTTCAATTTCAGCAATTGTTTTCCTTTGTAAAGGATCCCCTATAAGCTGCTTTGCTTCAATGCTGTTTCAAGAGCTATTTAAAAATATACTTACGAAGACCTTACTGCAAGAACTAGCCTGGTAGTAGAATAATACTAAAGTAACGAGGGCTAATATGTTAAGTCCTAGTTCAGTAAGACATCAAGTGATATTTGAGTGCGAGTGTTTTGATATTCCGTACAGTGGAGTAAATTAATTTCCGAGGGGTAATGCTCTCGAAATATTACTATCCATAAATAAATTAATGACCAATTTTTTGTTTTGTTTTAATGTGAATACCGCTCGAGGGTGCCAACTGCTCCCGTCTGGAGCCAGTGAGACTTTGAAGCCTATCTATGAACTCTCCCCGATTGTGTGACAGAAGGTAGCAGGGAGGAGACGGAGATGGGAACAAAGAAGGTGGATAATTATGATCTGATCATCAAAAACGGCTAAAGTCAATACAAGCAACGTTTCAATTCTGAATGGTGGTATTACACCAGAGCGACACTGAGAGTATCTTCCACTTTGAAACGTGCCACATATATAGATATAAATAATAATAATAGCCTTTATTCAGACAGTAAATTACATTACATTATTTATAATATTTATAACACTTATCATACATCGACTCCCTGTCTGCATGTAACTAGTTGACAAAGGCCTCCTCCAACTGTCGCCATTTCTCTCTATCATTAGCTACTCTTGTCCATGTACCACCTGCTATGGCTTTGATGTCGTCAACCCACCGTCTAAATGGTCTACCTCGTTTTCTCTTCTTGTCACTTGTGAACCAATTCATGACTAATTTTGACCATTTTTCACTTCCTCTGATTGTGTGGCCTGACAACTTTTAGCTTTTTTATTGTTTTTATGACATCTTTTGTTCGTGTTTGTCTCTTAATGAATTCAATTTTTATTCTATCGGACATTCTTTTCCCTATCATACTTCTTTCCATGGAGTTTTGGCAAGTTTCGAGTTCCTTATTATGAATTTTTGTGAGTGCCCAAGTTTGGCAACTATAAGTAAGTACAGGAAGTATACAGGCATCAAAAAGCTTCCGTTTGATAGTTATCCTAGTTTCACTGTTTTTCATTATTTATTTCAAACTCCAATATTGTTTCCAAGCATTTCCATTACGTCTGTCTATTTCTTCTGTGGTTAAATCTACAGGAGAAATTATTTGACCTAGGTATTCATACTCATCCACATAGTCGATCAGATGGTTGTTAATCCTGATAGGTTCTTGCTTCCCATTTGTCATAGCTTTGGTCTTTTTTTGTGTTCATGATTAATCAAACATATAAAGATACTAGATATTATTTTTAATTAATTAATTGTCAAATACGTAAAACAAATGAGTTAAATGAAATGTATTTGCGCACGCCAGAATTTGAACCCGCGACTTGCGGATTGTGAGTCAAGAGTCTTACTCTTACCCGTAGACTACGGACTGTCGATTGGATGATCCGTTTATTTGTAGCTTTGCCTATAAAGTTTCACGTAATTTATTTTACTGTTATTATTAATGTTCTGTTCGTATTCACAACACCTAATTGCAATCATCACCATCTTTGTAATTGAAACCTAAAAATAAAAATCCGTATTATTATAAGTGCCAATAAATAATTGTTCGGTTAATGGTTGGGCCAACGGGGTGCTGCTCCAATCGGGTACTGTAAACTAGAGCATCAACATAATAATATGTACCTACTTATAATATAATGAACAACGAGTAGCGCCGCTATAACAGGCCACAATCAGCGCCCTGGTGGAATTATTCGCACTACTTTTGTTCTGGCCTGTTACGGCCGCCATTTTGCATGACCCAAACGGAATCTCTCGTAATTTTATTACTTTTTATATAATATTAGGACCGTAGTTAAATTCGTCATGATGAAAAAAAAATACTTGAATAGTACTCGAATCTTTATTTTCCCTTGACACTCCGGCTTTATCTGTATTTTTCTATCAATGAAATGTTATGGAACCAACAATTCGGCAAAAATTAATAGAAGTTTTTAAAAATTGATGAAAATAATGTTGCAAGTTAGATATCTAAAAAATGTTTATGGACAAATACAAGTAAGCTAGGCTGCCTTTAGATTTATGGCATATTTACATGCTTTGAAGCATTTTGTTAACCAAATACCTTTTACCGAAACATCTCACGTTCTAGAAACGCGTAAGCTGTTACCCTCTCTGAAATTTTGACTCAATCCATTCAATGAAAACTTTCATTCAATGAAAACTTTTAGTAGGCAACATATATTTTTTACTCCAATCTAATCTAAACTTCATCAAAAACTCGACGAACTTATGCAAATCCTGATACGTTTTCCAAACTCTTTTCGAATCGAAAATTCAGGGGTTATTTTAAGAATTTGTCAACGTTCTAAGTTATAACTAACACAGATTCCTAGCAAAACAGTTTCACAGCATAGATAAGCTTACTCTGTGGATTTAGCTTAGATAAAGATCTCTAAAGCTCCGGCTAAGCTCTTCTTCAAATATTTGAGGTGGAATTTGTAAAGCTCAAATGAATCCAGCAAACCTTCCATTTCAGCTAATTTCAGCATGGAACCCAACAGGGGTATGATCTTGGCACTAAGAGCTTCGTTGTACCCTCTCTTTCTGTTGCATAAACGTTTACGAGAACAAGGGAGAGGTGACAACGGATCAATCAGCATGCTTATACCTAGTTCGTCTCTTCCGTCGCGCGTCACGCAATACTTGCCAATATTTGAAATGCAATTTTAATCAAACTAACTCTTATGTGGTCACTATTACATAATTTATGGTGGTTGTACTATCCGTATACGATATCAGAACTATAAAGCTAGACCATGTTTTAATTTAAAATTAATTAAATTTACTAATTGTCGTATTATTATGTTCTGTAAGTAGGAGTATTTTAGCATTTGTATTATTGTGGCAGCATTTTCAGCAATAAAAGTTTTTGCTAAGCCGTTTCGTGATTAAAGCCATTATCATATTGCCTTTGAACCGCTGTACGCACTTAAAATAACCACCTAAATAATACTTATTTTAATTTTATTTACTATAAATTAAAAAATAAATAAGTAGAGCAATAATATTGTACGTTTTAAAAGAAATTTTCAGTTTTCTCCAAGTTGCATGCATTGTGATTATTATCAATGTGTTATTATTACAAATTTGTTTATAGGTATGCTGTCTAATGCTTGGAGTTGAACTTTTTTTAAATATTAAGTATGGACGTATATTGCAATGGCGGTCCGTGAGTTTTCAGTGAGGTAGAGCGCTAAGATTGGATAATACGACGTTATTGATATTGTAGCTGAAAATTATTTTTTTTTCAAAATTTTAACTTTTTGTATGAAGCTTTACTGAAATGTAGATGCGGCGCATCCCCAAACTGAAAGAATCCTGAAAATCTTCATATAAAATATTAAAATTTTGTAAACAAAAAAAAATTCATTTTCAGCTACAACAACATCAATAACGTCATATTTTTTAATCTTAGCACTCTAGCTCCCTGAAAACTCACGGACCGCCACTGGTATATAGGAACATTATTCGGGAGTATGTAATTGAAACGGTACCGCGCATTTTGATCCTGCGACAAAATATCCCCGACAAAATATCCTCCGACAAAATATCCCTCGACATAAAATACCAAGGACAAAATGTATGTCCACTACGCTGAATTCTTTTTTTTTTTGTTAGGTTAGGCTATGTTAGGTTTTAATAGATATTTTGTGGGGGATGCTTAGTCCGTAGGATATTTTGTCGGGGAATGAAAAGTCGCGAAAAAAACCATTGAAACCTTATTTTACTATGAGGTTATGTTTGGTTATTAGACAAATTTTTATTTTACACAATACATTTTTATGCGAAATATTTTTACAAACCATGTATGATTTTTTTAGGTTTCAGCATAATCATTAACAAAAATATTTTAAGCAGTTTTTTTTTTTTTGAATTTCCTACCTGTTCGAGTGATTCTTAAATGGGGTCTGAAAGGCTTATGGCTCTTATTTACAAACATAATGCTTATTAGGGCTTAAAGTAATAAATAACATATTTAAACGATGTTTGTTTGTCTGTGAAAACCTTAATTAGGCTTTTAATACCCTTTATTCTAAATTCAAAAAGGATTATTGTTAAACAAGCAGAAAAAGAGAAATACCATTGAAAATTTTCCTCAACAAAATACTTCAGATAAACTGTCGGGTTTTTTCTTTTATGTTATCGATAACACTCTTTTTTTTTAAATTGAATAGATTTCAGTCCTTTACAAAAAAAAGTGGAGCTGTTCATGAATAAATAGATTTTTAACAGATATTAAACATCTGCAGAGGTTTATTTTAGGATTAATTTTTCATAAATAAAACTTATTCAAAAGAAAACCAAATTTTCTCCGCCATGAGCCTTTTTTCTTTCATCAAATTAAAGTTTTCATGTTTCAAAGCAATATATTACCCAAAGTTTTAACTTCTCTCAGCAGCTACCTGCAGACAATAAGACATCTCCAATAATTGGGGTAATGAAAAATACTTATATTCATTTCAGAACTACTGTAAAATGCCTTTGTAACTTCAAATTTTCAAACGGCTTCATCTTTTTTAAGGTCGGATGCTTTCTGCATAATTACGTCCAAGTGAAGTGGGTGAGGAAAGGGGGGTTGAGAAGTATCTGCCTATTCATATCTAGTCAATAAACACGGTTAAAATCATTTCACACAATTTTTCGATTCCGAATGCTCTTCATTCACTGGGGCGATAACAAGATTGTCACTAATGTCTCAAATTTTATACATATTTTTATAGTAGTCCGTGGTTTAGTGGTCAGTGGTTGAGTGGGCAGGCGTTCCGTGTTTGATTCCTCGGCTGGCTAAGTCCTCCATCACGACTCAAGCAACATTTTCGGCTTACTGTGGTGGTAGTAGGAGATTTTCAAATATTGTCGGATTATTTGTAACCCGAGAATGTTTGTCTTTCTTTTAAATAAATTATTATAATTATAGATATTATTTGAAATAACAAATATAAAAACCATTTTTTTCCCGCATCTGCAAACATTTTCACCCACGTACACACCGGAATTTTTTTTTACGTACCTACCACAAATTAATAAGACACAGGTCTTCTCTACAGTCATCGTGAGTTTATGCTACATAATCATATCGTGTCATCAACGAAACACTATGACTTAATCTTTCCATCGAAAAGCAAATCTTCATTACTGCCATCATAAAGCTCTCTGATGGAAATGAGAGACAGATTCTTGAAAATCTACAAACAAAAATCATATATTGTAAACTTACCTAAATTCAGTGTGGCAAGTATGCACGTCTTATCACAAAATATTTCTTATAAATACATTATTAACGAGGACCATTATTTATTGTACTTAAGAATTATTTTTATCTACTTACTTAATAATTCCGTCCCGTCAAAAAACATGTCATAATATCTTGGTACCGTCTCCTTTATCTCTTCTAGTACCTATTTTAACCCTTGAAATACCTGATATATTCAAATCACCGTTTTTTTTCTTGAATACATCATTTTCATTTTTCAATTTGGCCAAAAAATATTTAAAGTATCTGAACTGTAAATTTTTTTGACGGGAATGCTTTGAATATTTAAGCTTGTTGAAAGCTCAAAAATGACGAAGGAAATAAGAAAATTACTCAAGTAACAAAGCTTGGCAATCTCAATATAAGTATTACGGTATTTTGATCAAGATGATATTTATTGGGGGTTTTAAGTTTCAATATCTTTTATAACCTTATAAGATATTGATATAACTCAAAATACATTTATAAAAAGTCATGAGCCATCAGTAGTAAGTACATCGTATCACGTTCGAGAAGAACAAACACGAAAGATTAATGGACAGTTTTGATTAGTTTTAGGGACAATTTTGACAGGGATTAGTTTTGTTAACAGAAATTCAAATGTAACATTGCCATCAAATAGCCATTCAGCGCCATTTTTTTTCTAAATATTAAAGATCTCCGTTAAATACCAATTCTAGGTGCATTTCAGCTTTCCATCACAACAGTCATTAGCCATCAATAGTAAGTACATCGTATCACGTTCGAGAAGAACAAACACGAAAGATTAAGGGACAGTTTTGATTAGATTTAGGGACAGTTTTGACGGGGATTAGTTTTGTTCACAGAAATTCAAATGTAACATTGTCATCAAATAGCCATTCAGTGTCATTTTGTTTTTTATAAATTTAAAAGGTCCCTATTAAATGCTAATTTTAGGTGCATTTCAGCTTTCCATCAAATTGTAATAAGCTGAAAATCTTAACTAAATTAATGATAGTTGTCCTCTTCTGCTCACCACAATTTGTTCGAAAACTGAAACGGACGAACCGACATTTAACGGGGATCTTACAAGTGTAAAAAAAATGGTGCTTGATGACAATGTTAAATTTGAATTTTTTTTTCTTTGATATTTTTTCGTATCTGACTAGGTTGTCTATTTTTCTTTACACTTTGTTGTTCAAGAAAACCTGTCAACCATTCCGAAATGTTTATTTCATATCTAATCAAGTGACAAGGTATCTTTCTTTTATACATTTTTAGAATCTAGACAAATGATTAGCTGTACCATTTTCCTTGAAGAAACCTTACAAATATACCGTACGTCTCTTCCCTCTTGATACTTGGAAATACAAACTTATATCTTATTCTTTATCCTGTTTGGAAGTTTCTTTACTTATCCAGAGCAGTATTAAGCCTTGGATCTCTTTTGATGATAAAACGACTCCTCCGCATAAAGAATTCATCATAATCCCCCCAACCGATACCCTCTCCTCCATCCTGTCTGATCACTTATTCGTCTGAGTTAAAAAGCTGTCAGCTTTAACAAAAATTGTAGTCAAATAAATAAAGGAAAAGATCGATGCGGAGTGTCAGATTAAGATAAGATTAATGGCAGGTTCAGCGGTGAGTAGGGGGTGGGATGGGGGAGGGGGTTTACCTATAAATGTACAAGGGGGGATTTGTAAATGGGATGTAAATTTGCAATGGGTTGGAGGGTGTTACAAGAAGTTTGGATATCGAAAACATTACATGTACGAACTCTTGATCATGATCGAACACGCTTTCGTGAAATGGCGTAATTATTTGCTATTTGAACTGAAGTCTCTAAGAAAATGCTATTTAAATATAAAAGAATAATTGTATTCCTCATAAAAAGAACCCATCGGAAAAATTATTTTGTTTTGAAACAGCCACAGGTGATTTTTATGTGGTTATAAAGGAGGTACGTAATTTATTTTTGGGTTTAATATACCTCTTTCTTTGTTCAACGTTTCGGATGACTTTAGAGTGTTCACCATCAGGGCAGATATGTAATCGCACATCTGTCAGGTGATTATACAATACACATTTCCCCTGATGATGGACACATAACGATTTGGTAAATGTTGTTAAATACTCCGAAATAGAATTATTTGCTGATGATGCTAAGCTATACAAGCCAATAAAAAGTCAAAACGATTGTGTCAATTCACAACATGATTTAAACAATATATTTACCTATTGCCAACAAAATCAACTATTTCTAAATGTCTCAAAATTTCATCGCATTACCTTTTCAAGAAATAAAAATAAAACATTTATTATTTATTTCATTATTCTTTATATAGTAACAACATTGCAACAGTCTTAGATATTCGTGATCTTGGAATAACCCTTGATAGTAAACTACAATATAACTTCTTCAATCTTTGCAAAATAACTTTGTGGCATTATTTATTATTTAATTAATAAGAGACAACTTTGTATAAACCACTTTTTTAATAAACAATATCGACATGTTTCAAAAACAATGTTATCTTCTTCAGGATATGTTAATATAAAGAAAAATAAATGACAAACAATTTTTTATTGAAACATGTCGATATTGTTTATTAAGAAAGTGGTTTATACAAAGTTATCTCTTATTAATTATACAATATAACCTTCATATACAACAAATCACAAATAAAGCTACTAAAATGTTAGGTTTCATCATAAGAAACACAAAACTTTTTAATAGCGTCAACATCATTAAACAACTCTACTTTGCTCTTCGTATGGAGTCATCTGGAGTTTGCATCAGTTGTTTGGTCTCCATTTCATAAAATCCACATAAACAAAATTGAATCAATTCAAAACAAATTTCTGAAATATCTTTGTTACTAGTCATATGTAAGATTTAATTATTATGCAGAGACAGCTTCATACTTAAAAATTGATTCATTGAGTGTACGAAGGCATCATATGGATGCTCTATTCCTGTATAAATTAGTCAACAATAATATTCAATGCCCAGAGTGGCTAAATAAAATTCAATTCAATGTAACTGCACGTATAACAAGCTCTTCTGTCCAGTTCAGGGTGGATCAATGCAAGACGAACTCAAAGCAGAAATCTTGCCTGAATAGACTATTCAATAGGTATAATAACATATTATCCAATGTGGACATTTCAATTGCGAACTTACCGAATAAATATAAGAGGTCCATAAATTAGTATTTCTCTGATCTTTCGTGAATAATATTATGTTTCAATTGATAATATTTCTGTTATGATTTGATTTGTATGTACAATCTCTCTCCACGGCTACCAATGTATTGATAAATTTTTTGTTTTATAATTTTTTATTTTTCATAATTTTTTTGTTTTGTATCATTTTTGTCTTCATAATCCTTTCTTATATATTTAATTTACTTATTATGCTGTCTCAGTAGAGGTAAAGTCACGAGGAGGAAATCCATAATTGTTTATATTTTAACTATATAATATTTATGTACATACTAACTGAAAAAATGTAAACTGTCGATTTCCCGAAAATTAATAAATAAATAATAAAATAAAATACTGTTTTGTTTAAAACCACGAGTTTTATTAATTTTTGAACCGACCGGTTTCGCTTTACTCAAGCATCATCAGGGTACAAATTAATACTAAACAATAAGTCATAATGTGTGCTTATATAAAACAAAATATAGAGGGAGACAACATGATACAAATATAACAAACACATCAACGGCCATAAAATACATTAACCTAAGTTCGCAAGTAATGGAAAAAACCGAAAGATAATTATGTGACTAATGGGTTACAATAATAAATTTAGAGAAACAAAGCATCAACTGACATGGTGGTAAGGAGCACTGGGAATTTTTTTATTAAATATGTCAAACCACAAAGTGATTGCTTTCTACAATAAATAAATAATACCCCAAAACTTAATCTACTATTTATTTCACTATAAAGAGGTAAGATTTGTTTGTTTGTTTGTTTGCATTTAATAGGCTCCGAAACTACGGAACCAATTTGAAAAATTCTTTCGCTGTTGGTAAGATATACTATTCTTGGGTAACATAGGCTATATAATATTTTCAAAAAAAATAGGCATCCTTACAAAAACTTCAATAATGTAACCCAAAGTGTAAAAAAATTACCTAAAATATTCTTTACATCGCGTGCGCTGCGAAAACTATTGATGATAGAATAAAATAATATACTACAACTTTGTAGAACACATCATTATTTACAAAAAAGGTCGCGACAGCATATGTCTAACTATTATGGTTATGCCATAATAAGAATTTTTTATTTAAAAAATTTAATTAAAATGTCACCGCTTGAAAAGGCTCTTTATTTGTATCTTGGTTTTAATGCTTATCAAAATAAATTACTTCATATTCAAGACAACTTCAATACCTCAATTTAACATTTTTAATTTTTCAATTGGGTATTCCAACTACTATGAATTTCAATGGAAAAATTGGATGTAATGATGAAAACATTGCAAATCTATTTGCCGATTATTTTAAGTCTGTGTATGAAGAGGATATACCTAGCAACGAAATTCCAAAATTCTCATCGAATCTTAGCCTGGATATATCTGAAATACGCATAGAAATTAATGATATTAAAAACCATGTAAATTTGTTAGATGCTAGAAAAAATGCAGGACCTGATAATATTCCACCAGTGTTAATTAAAGAATGTTTAAATGGCATAACTGTTCCTCTTTTTCTAATTTTTAACCAGTCACTAGAGACAGGCAGTTTCCCTGATACATGGAAACACAGTTTTCTAACACCCATTTTTAAAAAAGGGGACAAAACGGACGTAACAAATTATAGGCCAATATGTATCCAATCATCGATTCCCAAGCTTTTTGAAAAAATTGTACTCCATAAAATATCTACAAATATAAAAAAAATTATAACACCCTACCAACATGGCTTTTGTTCAAATAAATCTACACTAACCAATTTACTAATTTACGAAAACTTCATATCTAAATCTTTAGCAAACAGGTGCCAGGTTGACTCAATATATACGGACTTTAGCAAGGCCTTTGACAAGGTGTGTCACAAAATATTAATCAATAAATTGGCGACACTTGGAGTTTATGGTAGCTTATTAATTTGGTTTGTTAGTTATTTGTCCAAAAGAAGTCTTAGTGTGAAAATAAATGGCACACATTCGTACAAATTTATAGCAACAAGTGGAGTGCCGCAAGGCTCCCATTTAGGGCCAATTTTGTTCATTATATTTATAAATGATATTGTTGATATATTCACAAACATAAACGTGCTACTGTTTGCTGATGACATGAAACTATATAAAGAGATCAACCACATTAATGATTGTATTACACTTCAAACTAATTTGATATATCTTTTTGAATGGTGCTCTATCAACAAACTAGCATTAAACATAAATAAATGTCAGTTCATTCATTTTTCCAAAATAAATAATCCTATATTTTTTCAGTATTCATTAAATGATGAAAATTTAAATTGTGTTAATGAAATTATGGATCTAGGCATTATGTTCGACAGTAAACTCACCTTTGTATGTCATATTAATAATATTATCAACAAATCCCTAAAGACTCTTGGCTTTGTTTTAAGAGCTGCAAAAGATTTTAATGATTTAGGCACATTTATTATGTTATATAAAACCCTTGTCAGATGCCAACTTGAATATAACTCTACGTTATGGTCTCCCTTTTTCAATATTCATTCAGACAACATTGAAAAGATACAACGGAAGTTTCTAAGGTTCATAAACTATAAATTGCATATTCCTATACTAAACATTGATTATAATTACCTCCTGGATAAATTTTCTCTGTTGAAACTTTCAGAAAGAAGAATAAGCACAGATTTAATACTGTTACATAAAATACTGCATTACAAAATTGACTGTCCCGAATTACTTCAATTTATCAATATCCATGTACCCAAAAAATCATGTCGACATTTATTACCCTTTTACTTCAATAACACCAGGACACTAGCTTATCAAAATTCTCCGTTTCCTAGACTTCACAGTCTCGGAAATAAATATTCTAATCTCGGTGATATATTTCATCTTAAAACCAATCAGTATAAATGTTGCATATTCTATCACTTTTATTCTTCTAGACACAAATAGATTTACATAATTTCTGCAGTTTTTTGTTTATATTGAATGTGAGACTTCTTATCATTTTTACATATGTACTTTTTATTTTATTATGTGGTTTTGTTTTTATATTGTATTACGTATTTTCTTTTCTCATTGTATTATATTTTCTTCATTGTTTTTATACTCAACTTATAAACTATCATGTAAAAGCCCATCAGGGCGTGTAATAAATAAATAAATAAATAAATAAATAAATTCGGATATTTAATTAGAAAGATATCACGAGTTTAAAAATGTTAGTATTAGAAAAAAGTTTCGGCTACGGGCCGGGCGGGAGAGGAGTCAAGAAATGAAGTGCCAGTAGGGTTGGCGGGACGGGGAAGCGGGAGAGCGGTGGCGAGGAAGGTGGAAGTGGAACGCTGGAGGGGAACGCACGGGAAAGGACGTGCAAGGAATAACATTTTATTTATTTGAATATGGCATTGCAACGTTTGCCGGGAAACAGCTAGTCATGATATAACTTTTAGCTGTAAAAATCTCAAATCACATCGAAGCAGAATCATTTCAACAAACAAAGTTATCATCGTTAGTTTATCAACATCCCTAGCGTGGGCACTACTTAAAACATCGATAATTTTGTCATCAATGTCGGAAAAGTAAAACGCGAATTTATTTAATATTTAATAATACACTTTCACCCAAATAACATTATGTATAATATTGGAAAATCTAATCAATCTTCTACGTTAAAATGTAATTAATTTGTTTTTATTCAAATTCTCAATTGAATAATAATGTAATATATCTAAAATGGTTAGGTATAACCTTTGTTTTTTCTGACTTCCACCGGTAGTATTGGTTTAAAGTTGAAATTTTTGTTCAAGTAAGATCGGTGCTAACTTAAGTTCCACTGTTCCGTCCCCGCTACTCCGCTGTACTTGACTTAAACATTACATTCTTATTAGATGTTGCCTCTCAGGAATTTTACTGAAGGTAAACATAATCTGTTGTGATGGAGACGAATGTAGTGGAAAAATGACGAAATAATTGCAGAGAGAATACTTCATAATACTTTTTTAAGATTTAATAATATTTTTTCTTTGTTTTATTGTTTTTACACCATATTATGTGAGAATTATGTGCAATCATTGGTAGGTACTTTAGGGTGAATTTCTCGAAATCTGAACAAATCGAAACGAACATAATTAGGTGGCTAAATAGGTGTTTGTTGTAGCACAATACATTGTATATTTACAGTGCTGCAGGAATTAGATTTTTTTAATTGAATTATTAATTCGTAGGTACCTTGAATCACAAAAATATTTTTAAAAAACCTTTTAAAGTTTGGTATTTTTAATCTCGTGAAAATGGCGTAATTCACAATACTAAATGGTGCCAGCGGATCAAATCGGAGAGAGACTGGTTAAGGGAGGCCTTTTGACGTTTCCAGCTGGACTCTCTCGACCCATTGTCTTGCACCGCAGTTGGAGGGATGGATTCATACGTTACTGACCGCCAGCTTCCTACCCACCCCTTATACCTTTTTCCTTCCCAGAACTTCCTATCCCCCCTTCTTTAAAAATACCCTCCACACAGCATCCCCTAAGATGACATACGTCCTGAGAGGAATTATTTTCCTCAGGGCCTCCTGTGTAGAGCTTATGTAAAAAAAATACGTTTCATTTCAGAAATTTATTATAATTATTGTATTTATCCTTAGGAGGGGCGCAGACATGCGTTTACCTTTGTCTCATTTTCGACTATTATGTGTCAGAAAGAGGGGCGGCATTATACGATTAAGAACAAAAGCAAAACAATCAGCGCATTGACATTTGACGTTTTTGAATTTTTGGAATTCACTCACTATTTAATATTATAATTTATCACACTATTGCTGAAGCTCTTTCAAAAGATGAACATTGAATGTCCATACAAAATTATTGAAAAAAAATTATTTTCTTCGCAACTTTTTTTTTCGCAATTTTTTCCTATTTTTTAATAGTTATTCTACTATTCGGGGCGGAGACAAACCCAATCAAAGATCATACAAATCGGTCCAGCCGTTCTCGAGTTATTAATGGTGTAACTAACTTATAACTTCAGACCATACGATAACTTCTATCTCTCATCTGTTTTATCTAACTCATTGGTTCTTTGGACGTCTATGGATGGGCTAAAAGTATATTTTTGTAAGTAATGGGATAAAACATCCACTTCGGTTAAGATATCCAAGGTACAAAATATACGCAATGTTGGATAAATGTTTTTTTATAAACGGTGAAGACAAATGACAAGCTTTTGTTCACAGAAGTGGAATGATTTGCCTAATCTACGGAGAATCCGCTTGTCATTCGAAGTTAATTGCGTCTGAAATACCTTCTTCTTACTCGCACTCGATTCGTTTACAAAGAATGGGTTATAGTAAAAAGAACTAATTCGGTTCTATTACAAAAGTAGCTTTTTAACAAACTTCAAGTACGAAATGCATAAGGCGCGGCGTCAGAGATGTATTTGAAGTCGAATTCTTAAATATCAACCATACAGACGTAAGCCTATTAATAACGTCCGATGATTATGGAACAAATTTTAAGTTTTCTCTGATTGATAAATTTATTATTTTAATACCTCGATCCCCCTGAGCAATATGTACCTAAATAAAATTTTTAAATTTAAATAAAGTTTCATAAATCATAATAAAAGAAAGTTACTTGGTTGAGTATAGTTTTAAATATTATTTTTCGTTTGTTAGCTTTCAATTAATGGGTTCTCGATGCATTTCATGTTCATAAACTTAATAATTTTAATAAATTATTCAATAATTTATCGAAATAGTTTAACAATTTTAATTATTCGTGCTATGAATCTTACGCGGTATTCATATTATAAAACGATCTGATACAACTACAGTTAAAAATCATTACTTTACGGTTTTATGTTATAAAACTATTAATTTTATTTTTATTGGGAAGTAGGTATATACAAAATACGTATGGTGGTCGGTACAAGCGTAGTATGGTATCTGATCACTGTGTACTGGCAAAATATTTATGGGCAAGATCTATTTATAACTTTAGAATCCTTTAATAATCCTTTGGTAATAATTTATTCGCGTGGCGAGCCCTTTCGTATACAAATTCAGAGCGTGGGAATAAATCTACATCAGCGTATATTATTAATATGTGAAACCAAGTTTATTTTAAAGTGGTTTGAGCGGAATTATTTTGTAACTGTTTTTAAATGTGGAAAAATGTGTTGGGTCCTGTCACTGAGCAGAGAACCCCTAAAAATACAATCTATTCCAATTTTGAAAAATCTTTCGAATAGAAAAGGCTATGTTTACGAAAGTTTATCTGTTTACGAAATAAATTAGCTAGTTAAAAATGTTCGATTATTTTCACCAGAAGTAAAAACAATTCAAGCTCATTTTGGGCGAAACAGACAAATCCAAATATTTTATTCAGCTTTTTATTATATCGCCCGCAAACCATTCATTGGATGATCAACATCTCTGTCATAGGTCACCCCAAGTGGTTAGCTACGTTTGGTGATTTAGAAGGTGTGTTCAGAAAATTTTTCATTCAGAATTTCAAAGGCACTGTGTTATAAAAGTCATCGAAATCATTAGAAAAATGCATCTTAACAAATAAAATAGTGTTAGACTCCATTGGAAATTAAACAATCTAATCCAATCCATATTTTAAGATATGATGAAACATTCTTCGCAATTTTTGTTTTTTACTAGTTTCATTCACAACGACAAGATATTTGATATGCATAGATTTAGTAAGAGTTACTAAATCACTCAGATCACCACATATAATTAAAATAACGTTTCTTTTGTTCACTCAATATTAGAATTCGGATCAGTCATATGGAAATCGCAATACAAAGTAAATATTGAAAGGTTTGAAGGAATTCAAAAAAGGTTTTGAAAAACTTAGACTTTAAATCCTTCCGATCATCAGAACATCTAAAAGACTCATTAACAAGCCATAATTTATCAACTTTACAAGATAGAAGAAATATATCCGACCAGAATTTTTATTAAAAATCATCAACAACGTTGTTGACAACATCTATATCTTCTAGCAAACATTAATTTCCACTATTTAATACGAAATACAAGGTCAAACCAACTATTCCACATACAAAACTCAAAAACCAATTGCATACAACATTCATTTCTCAGAACACAATAATATCTTTTCAGGCTGATATTTTAATTTACCTAACGCGTAATAGAAAAAATGAAAACTAAATTTTAATTATGAACCCTCTACCCCTGCTGTGTGTTATTTTTTCTCATTCTCATTATGCTTTTTTCCTTTTTTTAATTACCTTTATCCCTGAACATTGTCTTATGATGTGAAAATGTATTATTTTTAGGTAGGTTTAAGGCAGTTTAATTTCATATTATCTATTCCACATATTTAATCTGTGTTTATTCCTTTTTTATACATATTTTTTAATATTACTTTATGTTTTTAGTAATCATCTATGTTTTTCTTTATATACTATCATTTTTTGCGGAAAATTCACTGGTTAATGCAACCATGTAAAAATTAATTACTTCAATAAAATATATGTAACCATTTGTTTCTCTAATAAATAAAATTAAAATACAGAATGAAACAAGTTCTTTGTTTAAAACCACTTTATTTATTTTTGGTTTCGGTTGACCTCAACCTTCTTCAGGACATTAAACATACAAACTGTTTAAGTCAATCAATAGATTTATTTTTACACATAATATCTCGTCAACACTTTTTGCTGAGTTACAGTTTGTCAAATAAGAGTAGAAAACATAGGAGGGCGCCACTGTTATTCAAATGGCAATACTAAAAATATAACCATGGTGGTGATCTAAAGCTGTGCAACTTCATTTTTATTAAAAATTAAAAAGGCATAAAAGTGAAAAAAATATTTTTCATTGCAATATATGTAGATACCCACTGATCTCAAAATTATAATTGCATACAGATATATTATTATTATACGTTTGCAATTTTATGTTAACATAATGAAGAATAACGATTATTTAATAAAATATCAAGCACACTTTAGAAATTGCTCACATTTATTTAATATTAGCTTAAGCACCTAGCGTTGCCCGGGCTTTAGATCATGTCTCTAATTTTAGATCTGAATATCTCACCAATAACGATTCTTCCTTTCTACTTACTGTTAAATTCAAATTTACATATGTTAAATTAAATTAAAGCCATTCACTTTGTAGAACAAAATTTGTATGTCATTAAGTAGGTACCTTAACAACAGTGCTTCTTCGATTTAATTTTTTTTTAAAACAAAAAAATGTTTTTTTAAATGTGTGTACAGTGTTCTGTATTTTCAGTGTCATTGCACTTTAAAATAATATTTGACAGTTAAGTTGGTGTTGCCAGCTTACAAATTTTGTAGATCCATTTTTTTATATGTTCTACTCTTATTTGACAGACTATACCTAATATTTCCAATACGGTGCTTAATATCGGCAAATTATTTATCGAATATCCCAAAATAAACCTGTTAGCAAGTAGTGTCTCTCATTATTATGCTTGCAATATCAGACAAATCAGTTTATTGAAAACTTTTCCACCCAACGCCATTGTCTCGTGAAATTTCTTGATAACGCATATCTTAGCAAATCTCAAGCGAGTCATTGAGGTGAATAAATCTGACGTAAGCTGTACAATGTAGGCTTGTTTCAACCGCTATGGAAACGAGGGTAGGACTTGCCTAATAATTAGCAAACATATTGCTGTGGAATAAGCTTCGTGTGTGGATGAAATCACTATTGTGTATAAATGTTATATTTGGTTAGGAGAACCTGTACATAGGGATAAATTTATTTACGTAGGAATGATTAACTAATTTTTATATCCGAGCAGTCAAACGTAGCGAAATACTTGGGTTGACCTATGGCAGGGGTGTTGATTATCCAAGAAATGGGTTCCGGGATGGCGATACCCATACCCACCTCCTAAATTAAAATAATGGAGTAAGTGTAAAGTTTAATGGAGTAAGGAGTGACGGATGTTGGAAGAGGAAGATTGGGAGTACCTGCCTATTAAGATGTGGTCACATAACATGGCTAAAACTATTTAAAGCAACATTTCGATTCAAAATGATTGCCTTTCACCTGTACAATGTTGAGAAGTTCTACCACTTGAAAGTATCGGAACCAATTTACAATTTATTTATTTTATTGCATTAGTTACATTTATATGGTAAAATTACATAATAATAATATTTCAAATAACTGTAGATTTCAAAATGTGTACAAGTGTTATTATGTCTTGTGTACGTCATTAGTTCCTAGCTAGGCAGATTGCCTGTTCTAAGGAACCAAATGCTGGTGAAAAATGCCAAAATTGTAATCTGTAAAAAGAAAAAAAAAAACTTTTTTTTTGTAGATTGAATATGTATTACATAAGTTTAAATATACTTTATCAAGTTTTACTGATTGTGCCATTAATAGTTAACCATGTATAATTTTAGGTTTTAAGTGACATTATTTAATAATTTTTCAGACTCAATCCTACCTAAGTCAATCAACCATTTAGTTATAATTGTACCGATGAATGCCATTTTGCATGTTTTAATGGTTCCATGACAGTTCATCCTGCGACAATTCATCCGGCGACAGTTCATCCGGCGACAGTTCATCCGGGCGACAGTTCATCCTGCCGACAGTTCATCCTGCCGACAGTTCATCCGGCCGACAATTCATCCGGCGACAATTCATCCGTCCTGATCATTTAGAAGATTTTTTCTTCAAGTAAGTATGCAAAGAGGATATACGGCCGTACAACCAAAATCGATATACTTATATCTGAAGGCATCTTGAGTGGAAATCCGCTGTAACCTAACCTAACAAATTAGTCAATTCACCCTAAAAAGATGATGTTAATTTCAGATAAAAAAGTTATATTATATGCAAGTAGGAATCTTTACGGTTTTTGGCTAAGCCGACTGCACGTATAAGTATGTCGTATTCTGTTATTCACGCATGATTCTTCGGAGAGTCGAAATTATTGTTAGTAAAAATATTATCCACTCAAGATGCCTTCAGATATAAGTATATCGATTTTGTTTGTACGGCCGTATATCCTCTTTGCATACTTACTTGAAGAAAACATCTTCTAAATGATCAGGCCGGATGAATTGTCGCCGGATGAATTGTCGGCCGGATGAACTGTCGGCAGGATGAACTGTCGGTAGAATGAACTGTCGGCAGGGTGAACTGTCGCCGGATGAACTGTTGCCGGATGAATGGTCACCGGACGAATTGTCGGGCCACCGTTTTAATATTTAATTCTGGGGGGATTTTATTATACAATTTCGGTCCCAGATATGAATATGTTTTTGGAAACTTTGCCGTAGGTATTGATCCCTGGGACCACGAGATCCTTTCTGGTGTGACTTCTTGTGATATATTTATGGTCAATTTTATTAAGATTTTCTTCATTTTTGTGTATATGATGTATATTTTTTTATGATTAATTATAAATTGGGTAGTTGTAAATTAAATAAATTTAGAGCATCGATATTGCCTTTACATACAGATATTTAACCTACCCAAACCGGTATAAGTAATATAATTCATACTTGTGACACTTCGATCCCGTCACATCCGCATCGCTGTCCCTGTTTATATAAATACTGGTCCTTTTACCGGCCCTGTAGGCCTACCTACTTAGTTCCGGTCTGAGATGTGCTTCCGGGAGGGGGGTACTTCCGGCTAGTGGGATACTTCCGGTCCTAACCCTTCTCAGGTTCCCGTGACACTTGCTAATGACTAGCTGCGTACCTACGCACCTCCACCCCCGCTCACTCAAACCTGCTCACAATAATAATATTTGGTTCACAGAATCTGGCTCAGATTTAATTTTGTAAGTCACTTAGCAATAGACATTGCATTGAATCGCTGGCTTTCTCAGGAGAAGAACAATCCAAACAGTGGTGGATGGCGCTTCTTCCTCTACGCACCAAATCAACGCGTATCAAATCAACGGGTACCACAAGGATCTGTGCTGTGACCGACGCTGTTTTTGTTAAATGTGCACCAATTTATTGCTACGCTGATGACAGCACCGTTCACGAGCTTTATAACAAGCTCCCTTCCACGTATGACATCTGAACAGCTCGGGAAATTTTGTAAGTAAGACAAGGCCAACCTGGTCATTTCCAAAGTCTCAAAAAAAGCTTATCTGATTTCGGCCCAGAAGGAGATCAATGATTGTCCGGTGTAGTTTGATATATAGCATGTAGCATACTCTTTAATAGAGACTCCATTGAAAAGCTTGGAGTAAGTATAGCAGATCGGTCAAGTATCGGGTCTCAATAGAAATCCGAGTAAGTGTGGTCTCCAAGAAACTGGGCGTCTTGTGTAGGGCTAGCAGATTCTTCAATAGTGACCAATTCAATTCCAACCCTGTACAAATCTCAAGTACGTCCAACAATTATTTAATTTTGGAGTCACCTCTGGGCTGGAGCCACACAATATTTCATAAACCTACTTGATTCCTTGCAATGGAGGCCGGTCCGTCTAATTGACAATCCGTTGTTAACAGAACGGTTCCAACACTAATGCACAGACCCAATGTAGGTATGCTGAGTCTGCTCTACGGGTATTTTATTGGAATTTGGGGAAACTCGATGAACACGAGTTAAACACACGTACACAGTTGATGTTGGCTTCATGAGAACGGGTCGTTTCTTTGACTCTTTTTTGTGTAGGTATCTAGGTTCGAGCATCGAGCTACCGGTATCCGTTTTTTCTCCTTCATATAATCCGGGCCCCAAGACCTGCATAAATTCCTCCATACAGCTCCTGCCTTAATCCGCCTTACAACGCCGTCCAACTGGGTGGCTCAGGGCAACAGGGGTGCTCTTGTGAGGTATCGCATAAAAAAAAGTGATTGGCAAAATTGAATTTATTTAGAGTTCATTTTATGGTTTAAAAGCATTACATTAAACGGGTAGATTTTCTACTGTTGTCACTATTTTCGTATCTATTACATACTGCTTTACGAGTATTTGTAATTTTTGAAAGATTTTGGTTGCTGTTACTAATATTTCATTAGATTTTTCTTTTCGTTTTTATTATGTACCATAACTTAACAATTCAAAAGTGAAAAAAAGTGCTTAGGTAGAGTTTTTATGTGGGTAGGTAGAAGAATATTTTGTCGAAATGCTTCCTATTTACCAAGCTCTCCAAACTATCCTGGCACTATCGATTGGAATTCGAAACTTTTCTTTTTTCACTAACAAAGGTATTACTGAGTTCCTAGAAGAGGAAACTTTTAACAAGATTTCTCAGTTAAGGAAAACTACAAAAATTCCCTATAAAGGAACCGATTATAAATTCACTTAAAAAATTTTATGTAATTTCAAAAAAATGGTAGAATAGCTCTGCCGCGTACCGAATTCATACAGCTCGATAAATTGATAGCTTAGAAGATTATCCGCTTACAGTATTTCGGAAAAATTGTGCACCCATAATTTTTATCATGCCTGTAATAAAAAAGTGTGCTTTAAAAAAAAAACGCAAAGTAGTTGTAATATTTTCCCATCATTGTCTACGAGATATATATTTATTTGCTTTAGGATTTGGTTAACAGGTGCCACGCGTACCATAAATACTGTAGTTTGCAAGCATTCTGTGTGGCATAAAAAGTGGGACAACTTTAACAATGATGTATAGGTACGAGTACATTTGGGTTGAGAGAAGTGTATTTGGATGTAGAAAATTTTACCTGTGTTTATTCTGCGATCCGAGTATAAATATCTGGGTAAAGGGTGGCAAAGGGCAAGGTGATTATTGTATTGAGGTTCTATACACGAGACGTCAATTTTTTTTTGGGGCGGTAGAGCCTTTTTCGTGACATGGGTCCGCTCAGGGCTGAAGCAATTTCCTTCCGGCACAAGTGTTGTGAAAGATTTCTGAATCGAGAGGCTGTGCTCTATTGGCAGCTTTTTAATTTGATTATTTTAGGGAATGCAATTTGCTTATAACACCCTTGGGATTAAAGTTATATTGGGTCTTACGTTTAGGGCGTGGAAGCGTATTAGATGAGATTACAAAAAATGTTTTCAAGATTATGGAGAGCTTTCAGGGAGAGATTTAAAATTTTGTTTTCGTAGCTCCAATCTCTTCATAATAGGTATTTATAAATGTACAAAATAACCTCTAATAAATTATTATTCGTTTACGGCTTTACAAATCTAAAAACTTCCGAATTCGTTTAAATGAATTAGTTTTCCATTCCGACTTTGACCGCCTTTCAAAGCTATCTTTATTCTTATTATTTCGATGAAAATTTTTTTTATTTACTTTATATATGCTGGCGTCCCACAGGGATCGGTTCTGTCTCCGACTTTGTTTCTGTTGCACATCAACGACCTCTTGTCATGTGCACCGATTCATTGTTACGCGGATGACAGTACAGTCCATGATAGCTTTTTGTTTGACAAGCCTCCAAAGAGCATACAAACCCCAATAGCTCGGAGGGCTTTGAAGCAGAGAATGGACGGTTACCTCGAGAGTGTTTTCTCTTGGGGTAAGAATAACCTCGTCGAATTTAATGTTTCAAAGACCCAATCATGTCTGATAACGTCTAAAAGAGATCGAAATGATAATCTAGTCTCCTTCAACGGAAGCATTCTCCCGAACAGGACCTCCATTGATATGCTTGGTGTAACTCTTAGTGACCAGCTCAGGTATAGGGGCTCCATCGAAACCAGAGTTAAGTTAGCCTCTCAGAAACTGGGCGTACTGTACAGGGCCCGCAGATACTTTAATAGTACTCAACTGCTAACCCTGTACAAATCGCAAGTGCGCCCCACGGTTGAATTTGGCAGCCACCTCTGGTCTGGAGCTCCAAAATACCTAAAAAAAACCCTTGACTCTGTGCAGAAACGGGCGGTCCGTTTGATAGATTCTCCCATCTTAACAGACGGATTGCAATCTTTAGAGCATAGGCGTCAGGTGGGAATGCTGTCCTTGTTCTACCGGTATTACAATGGAAGATGCTCCGAGGAACTAGCGTCATTGATCCCCTCGGCACCGGTGCATAGTCGGGAAACACGCCAAACACGCGCCCAACATTTGTACACAGTTGATATTGGTCACATGAGAACGGGTCGTTTTTACGATTCGTTCTTGAGTTCAACAGCTCGGCTGTGGAACGATTTACCGGCCTCTGTGTTTCCTATCTCCTACAACATGAGTCTCTTCAAGACCCATGTTAACTCCTTCCTTTCCTCAAAAAGACCCTCCACACAGCATCCTCAAAGATGACATAGGCCCTGAGGGAAATTATTTTCCTCAGGGCCTCCTGTGTGGAGTTAATGTAAAAAAAAAAAAAAAAAATATTTATTTATTATCTATTATTGAACAAATATCACGTAGTCTTGTATATTTGCTGACTGGAAATGGATATTTCAGTGGTCCAAAGCTAAAAATGAAATTGCAATCCGAAAATATTTCGTTGGTAAAATGACGTTTGTAAAAAGTGCCGTAGGTTTATGAACAATTCTTTATGTTTTAATTAAAAGAATAAAATATGAGCAAAATTCAATAAAAAATCTGGAGACAAAAAAAGATATTGGCACCTCTGGTCCCAGTGGAGCCAATATCTTTTTCTAATTTTTATGTCCCAGATTTTCGATTGTGTTTCGCTAATATTTTCTATATTTAATTAAATATAACAATTTGAGGTTTTACTCATAAATCATAAAGTAAAAAAAAAAAATCTTTATGCCTTTGTTTTTATCAACAGTTTTGTTTGCCATTTAAATGCTCTAGAACTCATTATGAAATGACGTTTCCAGCTTTAACCTTAAAAGTTAAGTTCAATAACCTGTGTAAATAAGAACCGTTTGAGAGATTAGCTGTTTTACTGTGATATTTATGCTTTATGGTAAAATAATTAGTTCTAGCGGGTAAACCCGCTCCGGCGGGGTTTTGCTATAACACCCTGCAGCTTTTTTTGTCTAGAATTTACTAAAAGTCCCTGTAGGCTGTAGGCATTGCCTCTTTTGTATGTACAACGACAATATTTGGACAATGCAATGTACAAAATATTGTCACATTTTACTATTTGAACAATTCTTTATCCAATCAGATAATTCCAATAGTCAAATTTTCGTGAAGTTGGCCAATTGGGACAATCCTTTGTCCAATATGAAAATTCCAATATGCAAAATGTTGGCTAAAGTTCGGTTTAGTGGCGAAATTCCTAAAAATACAAACTAGTTATTTTTATACTAACTATGGGCCGGGGAATACGAATCTGAAAGAATTAGGCGGCGGCAAGCAATATTAACTGAATTATACGACTTTAAAAATTTTTTTTACACACATAGGAAAATGGCCATTTTGGAAGCATTCTGATTACTAGAAAATCAAACTAGTTATTTTTATACTAACTTTGGGCTGGGGAATCCGAATCTGAAAGAATTAGGCGGCGGCAAGCAATATTAAATGAATTATACGACTTTAAAATTTGCTATAAACAGACACAAAAAGAAGACATTTTGGAAGCACTTTGACACTATCGAAGTCGCAAGAAAACATAGAAAAAGAATAAAGATGTTACACCACATAAAATTAAGTGTTGCCATTAAGCAGTAATATCAATAACGTAAAATAACATGTTTATAATTTAAGTACTTACTTTTTATAAATTTTACTCACTTTTGTATCACAAACCATGCTCTACCTAAACCTAGCGTAGCCGCTAAACTACTTGAAAACTGGGATGTTTTTTTAAATTGACGCGAGCAGGCGGTATAAAGGGGCACAAACCATGTGACACAAACCTTGCGTAGCCGCTAAACTACTTGAAAACTGGGATGTTTTTTTAAATTGACGCGAGCAGGCGGTATAAAGGGGCACAAACCAAAGTATGTTCGATGATATTATTGTTTAATGGCCACACTTAAATTGTTGTTTTTCTATGGTTTCTATGGTTTTCATGTGTCAAAATGCTTTTAAAATGGCTGTTTTCGTATGTGTGTATTGAAAATTTAAAAGTCGTGTAATTCAGTTAATATTGCTTGCCGCCGCCTAATTCTTTCAGATTCGGATTCCCTGGCCCATAGTTAGTATAAAAATAATTAGTTTGATTTTTTAGGAATTTCGCCACTAAACCGAATTTTTTCCAAAATGTTATTATATTTTGACCTGATATCCAAATTTTGACTATTTTTTCTTTGAAAATGTTAGAAGCCACAACTTTTTATTTACATTTATTAATTATTTTTAAAAACATCATCTCCCTAACCATTTAATCAGGTTAACAAACGGGTTACAATCTGAACACAGAGGTCGGGTGGGTATGCTATCCTTATTCTACCGTATTTCAATGGAAAATGCTCCGAGGAAATAGCGTCATTAATTCTTTCGGCGCCGGTGCACAGTCGGAAAACACACCAAACATAATCCGTTAACATTTGTCACACGAGAACCTGATCGCTTTTAGGGCTCGTTCTTGAGTTCAACAGCTCGGCTGTAAAACGACTCACCTCTCTTTATGCTTCCTCCCTACTACAACATGGGCCTCTTCAAAACCCAGGTTCACTCCTTCCTTTCCACAAAAAGACCCTCCACACAGCATCCCCAAAGATGACATAGGCCCTGAGTGAAATTACTTTCCTCAGGGCCTCCTGTGTGGAAGAAAAAATGGAAGTAACCATGAAGTTGAACCACAGAAATCTCTAAAAACTCTCTCTTCAAAACGAAGTTCACCTCAGCACAGGATCTCCTAGTAAGAAGGGCTAGAAATTCCCCTCAAAACAGGATCTCCTAGTAAGGAGGAGTAGAAGTTCCCCTAAACACAGGATCTCCTAGTAAGGAGGGCTAGAAATTCCCCTCAGAACAGGATCTCCTAGTAAGGAGGAGTAGAAGTTCCCCTAAGCACAGGATCTCCTAGTAAGGAGGGCTAGAAATTCCCCTCAGAACAGGATCTCCTAGTAAGGAGGAGTAGAAGTTCCCCTAAGCACAGGATCTCCTGGTAAGGAGGGCTAGAAATTCCCCTCAGAACAGGATCTCCTAGTAAGGAGGAGTAGAAGTTCCCCTAAGAACAGGATCTCCTAGTAAGGAGGACTAGTAAAATATTCTTCATCCCTTTTACATTTATATTTTATAATATATGCCTTCTTAAAACATCAAAAATATTATATAAGTAGTAATTAAAAAATAAAATAAAAACTTCTGCTGTTAGCTATCACATGCATATCATATCACATGCACACAACAGACCTGAGCTGTACTCCACACTTAACACGTCGGCTGTGGGGAGTATTGCGGTATTATGATGTACAAGTATTATGTATTATATAAAATAATAATAAATAATAATAGCCTTTGTTCAGACAGTAAATTACATTACATTATTTACAACACTTATCATGCATCGAGTCCCTGTCTGAATGTCACTATGTATTATATAATTGGTTATAAATAAGTCACTTAATTTCTATAAGTTATCCGTTACCGTTGAATCTTCCGTCACATTGATTGTATTTCAACCAAACGATTTTGACGAGGGTTGCTTTTCAATTTCTTCTCATATTGAACTGTTCAGTATCTAAAATTAGTTGTAAATTTCCTTGCATTATTCTAACCGCACCTTCCTGAAGCAAATTATTAAAGTAACTACCTGCTGTAAGGGAACGGCATTAGTCGTGCCACTGAGAGCTCCGACATATTTTCTCTTTCTAATGGGTGTGCGCTTTTATGAGAAAGAGGGAGATGCTACAATGAAGCTATCAGTGGTAACACCAGTCATCTGGGAAGCAGGTGAGCGAAGGGCGTAACAGTTATTTGGTGAAAATGGTTGGCGATCCATGGTAAACCCAGAGCTTTGTGCACAAATTAAGGGTTTATTCACATTTTTGAAGGCTTCTAGAAAAGGTTTGTGCTTATGTTCACCTACATTGAAGGGCTTATGTATTGAAGTGGTGATAGTACCTTTATTACGGTGGGGACGCCGGACTGCGGGAATAAATTGCTTGATATTTGCTTTGTTACTATTTTCCTTACAAAATTATTTTCTTTCGTATATTTTTTCGGTACAAGAGGCGGGACGTAATGAGATGTAAGGAAATTTAAGCAGTCTTTGTGTTTCCACTTTAATTTTCAATTAAATTCAAATGTCTTAGAAGTTATTTGAATTTGCGTAATAAAATTGTTTTGTGTTTATTTTTAGTTATGAGTAATAATGATATTTTAGTTTTTCTTAGTTCGTTGTCTTTGCTTGAGTGCAGTCAGCTCATAATTTATTAACACCTTTCAAGATAACATTGACGGTTAATATTAAATGTAATGTGCAGTATCTACCTAAAAAAATTCATTGATTTTGACTGGACATAGCGAAGCCCTATTTTAACTCCACCGTTTTGAATTTCATTTATTTGTGCGTTTCAAGATGGCGGTTATTTAAATGGGTCTGTAAAGATTCTTCTTTCAAATGCGGAATCGTCGTGTTTATTTGGACTTTCTTCTGCTTGTAACCTGCTTTGAGATAGTGATATTTCATATTTGGAGTGTATGAAATTTAAAAAATGTTAACTATACTTGCGTGTTACCACTTGCAGGTACTTAAATGTTACTATATTACTTATAAATATGTGATTTATAATTACGTATGTGGAAATTTAAGTACCTATGCACAAGTCTTTTGTTTTCAAGGGAAATTTTTAATTTTGATTTATAAATAAGAGAAAATTAAAAACCTATTTTTTGGACGTGATATCTACTTTTCACAGAACTATTAACTAAAGAGAGTTTTGTAAGCCAAATAAGACAAACGGCCTAATCTGAGAAGGGCAAATTTTTCAGAGCAATGCTCCTACTGGTAATAGTAAAATAAAATAAAAATAAAAGAAAATTAGCCTTTATTGCTGTTAAACTTATAAACATTTTTCTAATCTAATTAATTATACTAGTAGAAAATTTTTAATACATCGTCCATGAATAAGTGTTCAAATGGTTAAAAAAGATTTATTGGTACCAAATTAATATAAAAAAGGCAATATATATAACTGCCTACGATCATTATGATTGGAGGTTAGTTTTCCTGATAAGCAGATATTAAATGACTGCAGCATTGCCATTGTTTCTACTTCTGATCCATTACAACATACGTACAATATATTTTTTATATTGTTCAGATATAATTCAATGTTCTAGCATGCCCACTGGCAATATTGAGGCCGGTCTTTATTCAACATTAGAATCAGCCGGAAATTCTATATTCGGAGGTCTTAGGAGAAATCTCTCAAAAGGAAATGGCGAAATCTCTAATGATTCAACCTTTTTCTTTCTTTTCTATTATTTTCTTTGCCCGCGTCCCTATTTACCCTGTCAACTCGCAGGTACGCCCCTGAGCCGGAGTAGCGAAACTTTCAGCGAAAAAAAAACTTTTTCTACAGAACAATGCGTTGTTTTTCTTTCGGCAGTTTGTAAGTAGTCCGGGCTGATTTACGGTACACTTTGCTCTAATGGCGACATCAAGGCTTGTTTATGTGGGGAAAAACGCAAAATAACATGGCGGAGTGACATAAAAGAACCAACAAACAATCATAACAGATATATATTTTTTTATTTTCATTACTTAACATACTTCAATACTGTATAGGAGCAGACAACAACGTGCGAAAATACCTCAATGGACAGTAATAAAAAATGGCGCTAAACGCCACATTGTAAATATTCAATTCAAACAATATTATAAATGGATTTTCTGTAAATTCGGGAGGCAGAAATGGGTACCGCCACCCCGAGAACTAGTGTCGCTCCAGTGGTTAAAATATTATGGTTAATAAATTAATGCCTTTGACATTTTCCTAACTACGCAAGTAGAATTTAGAGATAAATATTTTATTAAATTTTACAAAGTGAAATGAAAATTTTATGGGAGTTTCAGTGCGTCTATTTAATTAAAATACTTCTTTGGGACACAAAACTATACTAAAAATTGTAATACGGGGAACAAAATATAATAATAATTATGTTACACTTGTATAGAATTCAAAATGTTGATATGTTTGGTGATAAAGAGTCGGTTCCGCGACTTTTTATCCCACGAAAAGAAATTTCCCCGAAAAAATATCCTTCGACAGAATATCCTACGGAAAAAACCTCCCCCAACAAAATATCCACTAAAACCTAACGTAACCTAATCTAACCTAACCCAACCTAACAAAAAATGAGACCAAAATAATATCAGATTATTTGTCCTGTAAAGACAATGAATTATTGTTATCTGTATTATTTTTTTCCAATTTTACTATTTTTGGACACTTATTTATTGTCTTTTCAGGATGTTTTGTCGGTAGGATATTTTGTCAGAGAATATTTTTTCGGGGATATTTTGTCGCGGGATGAAAACCCGCATTAGCAAAGAGTCAACCATATTATCAAGTTGCACCAATAATATTGCACTGGGTATCTATAACATTGTCACAATTTCAGTAGGAACTCTGTAACATTAAAATTTCCCAATACCTACATTTAGACTGTAAATAATTCCCAAAATAAACCTTCAAAAACCCCTTCCCAAGCTTTCAGAATGAGTTGTATGGTAATGTATCGTGGAAGCGACTGTACAAGTGAATGTCGAGGGTGTTTTTTTGATACCCCATCCGAGATTTTTATTGGACACAGAAAATACTGGGCAAATTTATTTAGAATTACATAAAAAAATATCCATGACCGTTGGAAGATAAATAAATGGCTTAACCTCTCAGGCCTCGGGCTTGTTTTGTCGGAAAGTCAAAACACTTTTGCTTTGCAATAAAAGTCAAATAATTGGAATATTTCTAAACGCATCCGAAAACTGAAAACTGTTTTTTAGAGATGACAAAATAAGCTTTCAAATGTAATAAGTTGAATTAAACGTATAGTTTTTTAAATATATATTTTTTAATGTAAACATAAAAGATTTTTTAAATGTCTCACCCTACGTTTTTTAAACTAAAATTTCTGATAACGAGAAAAATAAAGCACACCGTTTCATGTAAAAATAATTAATAACAAAATTCCAAAAGATCACAATTTCTTTTCAAATTGTGTTCGGAAACTTTGGATTCAAAAAGGTTAGCGGTTAATTTTTGGATTTGAATATAAAGCGTGGTGCTATTTTTAAACACCGTTAGATCAAATTTCTAAACGTGATAATACCCTTACTAACGATTTCTATGATACATGTGAGTTGTTCAGAAAACCAATCAAATTAGCCTGAGAGGTAAAAACCCTTGTTGTAGGAGGACAAAAATACAAAGGCTGGCAAATCATTCCACAGCCGAGCTGTTAATCTCAAGAACGAGTCACAGAAGCAAGCTGTTCTCATGTTTCAAATGTCAACCGTGTAACGTTGCCGAACCTTTGGAATAGCTGAACTTAAATGCATGCTACTGAATAAAGAAAATAAAAAATATCAATCTCTTTTAAAGCAGAAAGTACAGAGAAAATTTCGCCGGCAATTCTGTTCAAAGCGGCCCGTAGTGGGTCTTTGTCTATAGGTTCACCCGGATCGAAATTCCAGGATTGGTCAATCCTTAACTTCCAGAATGGAGGTACTAGGTACCTACTGCTATTTCCGCCTTTGTGCAGGATATTCGTTCAATATGCAAAGGCTTTAAAGGTGCTACGAATACTTTGTAATAGATACCAAATTTGTTACTGCATTTTTCTATTTCACTTTCACAATTTCAGTGGGACAGTAAGTTTTTTTTACATTAACTCCACACACGAGGTCCTGAGGCCTAAAAATAATTTCCATCAGATGCTACTTGGAGGAACTTTTCGAGGAGAGGAAGGAATGAACATTGGTCTTGAAAAGACTCATGTTGTAGAAAGGAGGGTTGTGGAGAATGCTTTATCTATTTTAACTTCAAAGAATCTATCTCTTAGCTGGCTAGTTGCAAGTCTTAATGGATAACCAAGAAAGTTCATTTTATATAAGAGGCCATTATGCCAGACTTTGTCGAAAGCTTTACTTATGTTGAGTGAAAAAAATACGTTTTTTTTACATTAACTCCACTCCTGAGGAAAATAAAATAATTTGCCTCAGGGCCTGTGTCATCTGAGATGCTGTGTGGAGGGTCTGTATGAGGAGAGGAAGAAATAAACATTGGTCTTGAAGAGACCCATGTTGTCGGAAGGAGGAAATACAGATGCCGGCAAATCGTTCGTTCCACAGTCGAACTGTTGAACACAAGAACGAGTCGAAGAAGTAACCCATTCTCAAAATGTCAACTGTTTAAATATGTTAGGCGCGCGTTTGGCGTGTTTCCCGGCTATGCACCGGTGCCAAAGGGATCAATGACGCTAATTCCTCGAAGCACCTTCCATTGAAATACCGGTAGAACAAGGATAGCATTCCCACCCGACGCCTGTGCTCTAAAGATTGCAATCCGTTTATTAAGTTAGGAGAATCTATCAAACGGACCGCCTGTTTCTGCACAGTCGAGGGTTTTTTTGTCAGGTATTTTTGTGTGTGTTGCAAAAATAACTTGGGCCAATAATGCGGTAATACGACATAATGACTTGACGGAAACGATCATAATGATTTTGATTATCTGAATGTTTGTTTATTTGCCGAATGTCCACAGCATTGACCGCAAAACCACCGAAATTTCAAATTTATGATTATATTATATAGTTTCTCGCCTACCAAACCTCGTAGCAGGAAACTGAAAGACTACAACAACAACAAAAAAAACGAAAGATAAACATTCCCGGATTACGAATAACCCAACAATATTTAAAAATCCCCTACTACCACCGTAGTACGCGGAAAATATTGCTTGTTTCGTGGTTGAGGACCAACCAGCCGAGGAATCGAAAACGGGATGCCTGGGTGGAACCTAAACGCGATGCTAACTCAGCCACTGACCAGTCGCTTAGAGAACCCCAAAAATTAATTTTTATACCACAAAAACGTCTTTAAATGTAATGTAGATTCACCTGTTTTCCGCTTGTGACACGAAAAACTTTGTATGATTTATTTTTATACATAACTTTTTTAAAACATTATTTAATATTATGGGGCCTCACTAAATGCTTTATAGACTCCCTATATTAACTCGATACGAAGGAACTTGAGGAAAATAATTTCTCAAAGTGCTCATATCATTTAGGAAGATAGGAGGAATGAAAGGATCTTAAAGAGGCTCGCGTTGAAAGAGGGAAGAACACCTTTAATTTCAAATTGACAGAGTATTTTTACATCCCTAATTTATAATAACTATTTTATATTATTTTATTCTTCTTAGGTATGTATTTCTTTTGTTTGCAAAATTTTCTTTTCCTTTTACTGTTTTTCTTGTACACTCACTTCGAATACACTTTTTCGTGTATATTCAATGCTTAATTGATTCTGGAACCTAGTACTCGACGGTATCATATTTATATTATAATTATATAAATGGAATTTGTGAATCTTAACTTTATAACTATATGAATTATCATCTACCTACTTAACTTCAATTTGACTCTCCTAGAATAGGAGACCTTCCTAGTTGGATAGTCAAAGCTTTCTTATACTGTTAATGTTTTTTAATAAATAATTAAAATAAACTCATATCGTTTGTTCCAGTCATAACTAAACATGAAATAGCTTAAGGTTAGTTTTCCATTATCCACTGGAGAGCTTTTTGCCACAATATGGCAATTTTTAAAATACCTTGAATTGCTTTGCTGCCAATTTTGGCAATTTTTCTCTTATTGTAAGTAATTAAGTAGATTAACGATTTTATAATTTTTTTAAATAAATTCTACGAATATGTGATAATCGACAAAAGAAATGTGAATTTATTGGGATTTTAGAACTATTATCAGTTTACATGTCTCCATATTAAAATTCGGAGGTATGTTTTTTTTTTAATATGTGCGGAAAATATTCAAAATGATTACCAAGATATCGGAGAAAAATAATTTAAATTGCGCTGTTGCTCCAGTGGTTTGAATTTAACACCATCTTTGATAGAAAGGAATCTAATAAGAGTGTTTTAATATTCGCTAAAACACGTTTGCACGTCGATTTAATTAAAATACGTAAACAAAACGTTGTTTTGTGTGGCTTCCACCATCAATATGGGTTTATTATGGATATTCGTTCCGCTTCCAACAAAAATCACATTCAATCAGGCATGTCAAAAGCCCGCCCTTTTACACAAAGGTCATTGAGGACTAATAAATTTCCCTAGAACGTCCTCTTTGAATACTGGCCCCCTCCGCAAACTTCCAGTGGCGGGGGAAAATAACGACAAAGCTCCATAAATGATAAACAGAATTCAAACGAAAACGAATAATAAAGAATTCGTAGACTGGCCGCACAACGCACATGAGCCGCTCTCAACTGGCAAATAAACAATTCAGCGGTCAAAAGTGCAAAATAAAGGGAATAATATCAATATATTGTGACTATAATAGTGAATTTGGGCCTTCCCATTAATATTCAAGTATTTATTAATTTACTCGATAATAGGAGACGGACCACAACGAAAACAATTTCCCCCAGGGCTTATGTCATCTTTGGGGATGCTGTGTGGAGGGTATCTTTATGTAGAGGAAGGAAAGGAAATTGTGGAAAGGAAAAGGTGTGAGGGGTGAATAGGAATCTGACATCGGGGCACAGTGCATCCAGAAGTGACGCGTGAATCCATCCTTCCCACTGCGTTGCATTGGAGGGTGTCCAACCACTTTCCCACGGCGTTCTAAGGAAACATATGGTTTCCTCCTTCACCTTACACCTCAGGACTCTATTTTAATGAACGAAGCTACATTTATTTGAACGACTCTAGACCCTCCAATGTCCATGCATACGGGGTTAGAAAGCAGTATGCAAGTACTTACATTAACATAATACAAACGAATGATAAATGTTGCAGCCCGTGGAATGATTCTTCTGAAAGCTATAGGATAAATAATATATACAGATAAAAGTGTTAGTAAATAAAAAAATAAAAAAAATAAAAGCTGCGCCCGTTTGAAGAAGCCTGGAATAAGAGAAATAACAAAAAAAAGAACAGTAATAATATAATGCAAGTATTTACAATAATAACAGAGAGAAAATAAAATGCATAAAAAGAAAATATTCAGAGAAGGTATTCCACAAACCACCAGGCAGTCCCAATGACAATGTGCATGGCTATCGGCCTAACCGCAGACGAAACCCGTAGTCCGCGCCCTTTAGCCGGCTCCCCGATTTTGCCTCGAAGAAATACGGTGCAAGGTAATATATCGGGGAGTCCTACTGGGGATGGCTCCCTCTACCAGTCTCTCCCGATCCGGTCAGCTGGGGAGGCAGATGCATCCGCCACCAAAACCTGGACAGTAAACAAACCTTACCCCATTAAGCTGGGCAATCCTGCTTCGTCACCAAACGTAGCGAATGACTTGGGTGACAGGGGTGTTGGTTATCCAATGAATGGTTTCTGGAACGGCAGTACCCGTACACGTCCCAAATTGGCAATATGATAACAACTCGATAAATGCACTAATCAAACTAAATAGATAATCTTTTTATAAATATTTATTTATTTATTTATTTACGCCCTAGTGGGCTTTTACAACAGAAATTAAAAACATAAAAAAATTAAACATCATAAAAGAAATGAAATACTATGAGTAATAAGAAAAAATCAGTAATAAGACCAGAAATACAATAAAGTGCAATGTGTAAAAGCTAGTTAGTAGGTATAAACAAACAATTATATGTGTATAATAATGTACGATGATAAAACAGAACTAAATAGAACAGCAAAATAAAATAAAATAAGGTTATAAATTACTGGTAAGATTTTAAATGAGAGGAGGTTTTATGAAAAGAACAAAAATAAGAAAAGTTAATTATTAACAGATAAAATAGAGATGAGTTGTCTCTTGAAAATTGCAAAACTGTCAACACCACATATATCTATAGATTCACAATGTTTATTTGCAAGGCTATGCATTCTAGGGATTGGTGAATTAATAGAATAGTTAGTATTGAGGGTATTGTTAAAATTGAAAATATCTTTATTGCGAGTTAGTCTAGCATGTACATTAATACAGATTAATTCTAATAAATTAGGGCAGTCAACTAAAGATTTGATAATTTTGAATAAAAATAACAAATCAATTAACACTCTTCTATCTGATAATTTAAGGAGTCTGGTTTCTGCGCGTAAGTTATTATAATTTATAAGTTCAATTGGAATTTTCATTTTAAAATTAATATACCGAAGGAATTTGTTTTGTACCTTTTCCAATAATTGAGAATGGATTTTGTAATATGGTGACCAAATGGTGGAATTGTACTCTAATTTACTTCGTACTAACGAGCAATACAGATTTTTTAATGTTGATACATTTTTAAAATTTGCACCCATTCTCAAAATAAAACCAAGAATTCTCATTGCATCACTTGTTATTTCATCGATGTGAACATTGAACTATAGACTCTCATGGAATATGATACCAAGATCACGAATCTGTGATACACGAAGAAGATTTACACCATTCATATCATAGGAAAACTTAAGAGGATTTTTACCTTTGTAAAAACTAATAATCTGACGTTTACCAATGTTTAGTTGTAAATCATTGACAGAACACCACGTAAATAGTTTGTTCAGGTTCAACTGCAGAATTGCGCGATCATCATTGTTTTTGATTGTTCTATATATCTTCAGATCATCAGCAAATAACAGAACTTTAACATTACTAAAAATATTAACTATATCATTAATGAATAAGCAAAATAATATCGGGCCTAAGTGAGATCCCTGTGGTACTCCGCTCGAGGCTGCAAATGTATAAGAAGTAAACGAATCAACCTTGACCGCTAAGTACCTTCCCAATAGATAACTCTTAAACCATTCCAAAATATTCCCTCTAAATCCCAACAATTTCAGTTTTCTTAATAAGATTTTGTGGTTTACTTTATTAAATGCCTTACTGAAGTCAGTATATATAGAATCAGTTTGATGTGATGCAATCAAGGCATTAACAATATCATTTGTATACAATATTAAATTGGAAAGGGTTGATCTTCCTTTAATACATCCATGTTGAAGCGGTGAGATGGTGGGATTAATTCGGGATATCAACTTGTCTAGGACTAGACTTTCAAAAAGTTTGGGTAATGTAGACATGGTGCATATTGGCCTGTAGTTTTTTACGTCCCTCTTATTACCTTTTTTGAAAATGGGCGTCAAAAGACTAAACTTCCAAAGATCCGGGAACACACCTGATGAGAGTGACTTTGTAAATAACTTATGTATAGGATATGACAATGTATGCATACAATTAACTAAGAACATGGGTGGAACTTTGTCAGGTCCTGCAGATTTACGGGAATCAAGACTCTTTAACTTGGATATAATATCACCAATAGTTACAGTACAGTCAGATATATCAAGAGTCTCAACCAAATCAGAGAATGTGATATTGCTATCTACATTTGAATTAACATATACACCGCTAAAAAATTTTTAAAAATCTTAAAAAATCCCGTGTAACGTAAATATCCATCTATATTTATGTTACACGGGCTGTATTCATAGAGTAAAGATTGTCCTCATGATAACAGGGTTTGTATAGGGTTACTTACTAAAAAAATATTCAAAATACAATATTTCTTTTAATTTTTAACTTTATGGGTAAAACCTCAAATTTTCATATTTAATTCAATGAACATAATATTAGCAAAATTCAATTGAAAATCTGGAAACATAAAAATCAGAAATAGATATTGGCTAGCGCTAGTGATTAGTGCAGTGGTACGGAAAGCCGAAGGTCCTCGGCTTGCATCCCAGAGGTGCCAATTTTTCTGATTTTTCTGTTGTTAGCTTTTTCTGATTTTTCTGTTGTTCTGTTGCAGAAAAGTCAATAGATGTCGCATATTAAAAATAAAATTGATAAAATTTATCCAGACACTATCTAGATAGCGTGTAGTTCGGGTTTAAATCTTGCAATCGTACATAAAGATAGCAGCCAATAAAATATGCGTTAAGAAAATGAAGATAATGTTGATGGTTTTTGGTCGAAGTATGCTACAGTTAAAAATGGCCGAATCGGATATCGTTACCTTGGCGTAGTTTTTAGCGCAGTGACCCTGAAAGCCGAAGGTCCTGGGTTCGTGTCCCAGTGCTAAAATTTTCTGATTTTTCTGATATTTCGGTTTCCAGATTTTGATTGAGTTTCGCTGACATTGTCATAATTTAAAAAAAAAAATCTACAGAATAAAAGTAAGAAAAATGATAAAAGTTCTTATTGATGATACCTTTCAAATACCTGTTTTTGTTATCATTCGCCACTCCAGCCTGATTCCCAGTACAAAAAACACCAAAAGGTTCTACATTAATGAAGGGTCTTTTTTTAGAAATTTAACGACCGAATCCTCGAAGAACCGATGAATTATCGGAACCTTCAGATCGACCATTTATGAAAACTCCGCTTCCTGTGAAGTTCGTGTCTAACAAAATATAAAACGGACGGCTAAAACGACCGGGAGAACCCACATATTTTTTCCGGCATGAAAAATGGTCAGCATAAAAAGCTGTATTTATTTAATGAGGAGGTGGGGAGGTGGGAGGTGCCCCAACCTTAAGGGATGACGGTAGATGATAGCGAATACCATTATTGGTAGTTAACGTTTCAATGAAAGCCTATGAAAGCGCGGACCTCACAATATTAAGATAAAACATATATTTTTCATAGTTAGGCATGGATCTGGTAGAGATAAACTGATGTTATGTAAATGTGGTGTATTAATGGTAAAACCACGTTTGGCTGTTTTATATATGTGGAGATCAGGTGTTGCCTATTTTTTTTAAATACCAGCAAAAGTAAATACCTACTTAACTGAAAACTTCTTATTTATAGCAGTGTTATTTTTTTAAATTTAATCAGCGTGATATCCGTTAAAAGCAGGATTTTAATGTTGATGATTTTTGTAGGTATGCTTGCCCCGAGAACCATTTATTGGATAACCAACCCCCCTGCCATAGCTCGCCTCAAGTAGTTCGCTATGACTTAGTAGTTAACGGTGAGGTTTTTCTAGGTCTTGGTGGCGTTTACCCACCTGTAGCCGGCTGGTTCGATAGAGACTAGTTTAGGGAGACTTTTTGACATCTCCAGCCGGATTCTCTCGACCCATCGCCTTGCAACACAGTGAAATGGTGGATTCATACGTCTGTCACTCCTGGACAAATTGACCCCCGAATATAATTTTTCCTTTCCAGAACTTCCTCCCATTCCTCTCCACAAAAAGTCCCTCTACACAGCGTCCCTAAAGATCAGTTAATTTTTCCTCGGGGCCTCCTATGTGGATCAAATGTAAAAAAATGAGAAAATCTTATACGTTAAACATTTTGTACAAATCAACAAATTTCACTTTGCGGTGTAGTGCAGAGTATGTGGATATAGTAATTATTTTTAAAAGGTGTAGGTTTGCGAAGTTAAAGTGTCGAGCTGTACTTCAACAAATAATAAACTCAATAAGTAAACTACAATAAAATGTCAAGCTGTAGGTACTGCAATAAATAATACAGCACCGATAGACATAGAAAATTCTTATAAGCTTCATTTATATAACAGTAGACATTTTTTAAATTAACCTCGGAAAATATTTAACCGTTCTGAAAAAATACAACATTTGTTCATTTCGAAATATCACCTTACATTCTTAATTTTTAATTGGTTTCGTTCAATACAAAACTAATTGTAGAACGGCGTCGTTCTGTAACTCAGCTAACATCTCTGCTGTTTTATTGGAAATCTAATACCAGGGGTTCATTGTGTACATCGTTGTAAATAAAAGAATCGACCCAACAGCAAAGCTCGTCGTGTCACGTGACGAGGACTTTTCATTTGTAACGGTAACAAGATGGCGCTGCAAAATGGCGCCGATTGTTGAATGTTATCTGCGACAACTGAAGGATAAATAGTTAGAAGAGTGTTGTGGATGTGTCCGTGAGCCCGAGGAATGATATTTTTTCTCTCGAATCGGTACAGATGACACTTCTAGGGTGTCATCTGACCACTTCTGTTAAGCGTCTACGACAACGAAACTTGCACAACTTTCGCAGTGTTAAAAGAAAATATATGTTGCACTCTATTGTACTCGTAAATTGGCGTTTTGTAATACATTGGTTTGATCTATACGATATATATTATATAAAATGTTTTATGCCACTGTTAACCGGTATGCTTCGAGTATGTTTGTTATCATGTTTTGTGTAATATTGTGACAATAATTGCTGAATCTACTGTAGCTTGAGCCCTAATAACTAGCTAGGCCATTTGTTTGGCTTGCTTCCTTGCTGCAGTTACAATATTGTGTGTGCGAATGGATTATTTCATGCCGTCATGTAAACTGAATTGGCAATGTTTTATCTATTGTTCCACTAAAACAATGTTAGACGGATATCAATATTCATGAACAAGGACGTGGTTAAATAGATTTCACAACCAGTTCTATCTACGTTGCAGGAGAAAAATTAATACATTGTTTTTAGTTAACTGTGAATAACAGATTTGAATTAAAATAATGTATACCTTTTGCAATAACTTGCTATAACATTACTTGGATACCTACTAACACGTATTTCAATACATCCAATTTCAATATTTATAGCTTACTTGTTACTTTGTTTTATGTCAGGTCTTATATAACCCTAGTATGTTCTTTTACTATTGTACGACTACATATTTATTTTGTGTTTCTTTTCAATTTTATCTCATTGTACTTACAATAACAACTGTATCACTTCAGTGACTTCAGCGATATTATTTTTGTAAACTTGTACATTCTTATTTTGTTCTTAATATAATACTGACACCTTCCTGTGTACCTCTGTATACTTATAATCTCATGTAACACTTTAATGTAAAAGCCATTTTATGGCGTTTAAATAAATAAATAAATAAATCAAAAAATATTTAGCATATGTTTCAAACTTTTGAAATAATTTTTTTCCACCCTCGCGAAGGTTTCATTGTTTATTATAACCACAAGTCAATACATCTGAAAAGTTTTTTTAATCGTTACAAAACTCTTACAAAAATGTCACAACTTGAAAATGACATTTTTCAAACATTGATTGATCAATCAAAATTCAATTAGTGAATAAACTTTTTAAATTTAATCGAAGTACTCATTTATGGTACTCATCAAAATCGAATACTTTGAATCTAATTGAAAATTATATTATTTTAAATAGGTACCTAAGTTGTGTACCAAATTTGATTGATTATACAAAAATTAATGAAAAAAATAAAAATTTATAAAATAAATTGCAATAGGTGACACGAAAGCTGTGTGAAAATCTGAATGTACCGGGAGAGTGGAGAGGGAAGGCGGGGAAGGTGAAGGGGGGACGCCTGAGAAGAAGGGGACATGGGAGGGGAAAGGGAGACGGAAGGAGAACGGGACGAAAGGGAAAAGACACGCAGGGTGAAACAATTTCTTTATTAGTGGAATAGCAACGCATGCCGGGAACTCGCTAGTTTGCTAATAAATATTTACCTTTCTGCTCAATTTCATTTACCGGTAATTCCTCCATCACAACCTTACTTTTGCGGATTAATAATTTAAAAAATTAGATAATTTTATACATTTTACTTTATTTATTTTCATATCTATCAAAAATCATATTTCCTCTAAACGTTTTATTATACATCGACGAAAGACTCCTGAATGTTTGTAAATCCAAATAAATTCTGCAAATCTTTTTATTAGACGCAACATTTTTAATAACTGAAGAATAAAATAATAACTAACCAATCTAAACGAATATGAAACAGAACAAGACGTAGAAAATAAAAGTCGCAACTGGGAATTAAACCCACGAATCAGGTCACAATGGCCGATTAAACAGAGATCCTGGTTTGTTGCCCAGTTGCGACAGTTACCTTCTTTTGATTTTCCGTATCTTATTCGGTTTCATTTTTCGGATAGATTTATTAGTATTATCTTATTCAAATAATTATATTGGTATTTTTATATTACATTAAATATAACATTGATGGGTACAGAATATTCAAAAGTGATAAACTTAAAAAATCAGTGTGTGCAATTCACATGCGGAAGATGTGAACCCTTCAGAAAACTAAAGTAAACAAGAGTGTGGAGACTACGAAGAACTTTTTATTAATGTCGACGAAGGATCAATCAACGAAGGATGATTTTTTCCAATTTTTTGTCTTTGAATTCCAGTGCACTTTTTCTTATAAACGGTCATCTTATCAATATTTGTGTTTTCTTCTTCGGGGTTACAAGAAATAGCTTTTTGTTGGGTCTTTGCCTGTTGATTTTGGAATGTTTGAAGATTGGATATACATTTAACAAATACTTGCGTGGGACCGTGGATTTATTGTATTGTATTGCTATATCATTCTCTCGCGGGCATAATTCTATATGTTTTTGACTACTTTTAGAGTCGCTTGTTTTCGTTTCATCGAGTTTCAAATCACAACGGTGCTTAATAAGTTTTTACTTCAAAAATTCTTTCTATGAAAAAACAATAAATCGTGGAAAATCAAAAATGAAACAAAAATAGCCCAAAATGTTTACACTTTTCCAACAACTTGGTCCAAACATTATTTCATGTTGGCCGAAAAATATAAGGTTCTTTAGAAAACACAAACTTGTATTTGGTAAATTTATGTATCCAATCAAACAAGCTCATTATCAACCTGTTCAATAAAGCAGAACTATATTAAATTTAAGCTCGTACCGTGAAAGTTCTTAGACCTTAAGTATACGCATACCCGAAAAGTTCGTATTATGTTTGTTTGTGTTTACTTTAAAGTCGGAAATCAGCCGAAAATAATATGTATCGGTACACCAAGATAATAAAAACCAAAATATTAAAAAGTTGGAAGACTGTATCTGTTCAAAGGATAACTTTTTTTTTAACTTTGTCTTCGAAAAATAATGTTAAATTTAACGTATTTCTTGATTTAATGTATTTAAATTATTTACTGGTTTTGGGAGGACCGTTTCAACTGGTCTAATGAACCAAATATAACAACAACATAATACAAAAATAAATAGAGCATAGTAAGGTAATGCCTAGTCGCAACAGAATTGATGGAAAGGAAGTTCCCTCGGAATGTAGGGAAATTAAAAGTTTAACATTTTCAGAAGCAGGACATTAATTTAAACAATGGGAGTTTTACCTAAAGTCACGCTTTTGCACGGTTTCTGGAAACTTGTAGTTCAATCGGGAAATTGGTTGTGGTGAACGTATGTCTTAAGGTATAAAAGAGATAGGCATGTATAAGTGAGATCGAATGTTTAACACAAAGGGCGTCTCTGTTTCGTGATATCTTATTATATAGGCTTCCTAGAAACAACAACTTGTACAGCTCTTACAAAAAATTGAAGATAAGAGTACACATCTTATTATTGTCTATTTAAACAAACGAAATCTTAGTAACCTATCACTACACTGGTGAATCTACGAGAACATTCAATAGAGAAAAATCACAAACAGTAAAACTGTTGGCACTGAGATTTTTTAAAACTTTTTTTAAATTTTTATTTTGGCAAATCAAAGGCTTAAAATTACTTTTGTAGTCGGGTCTTCGCTTTGACGCATTATAATAGACATAGAATATGTAATTTTAACCCCTTATCGACTGATTTTTTCCAAACTTGATTTAAGAAATTGGAACTTCGGACTCGATTTACTCTAAAGCGAAAGCTCAAATCAAAAAAGCTATTCGGCAAAATCTACCCCAAATTAAATGTAGATTCACCAGCTCCCATTCGTACTACGATTTTTTTTAGACGCTACGTAAAATCAACAATTTAAAAAGAATTCAATATTGATTTTATTCGTGAAATAGCCGTTAAATCAGATGTTCCACAGATAATTAATTCCTTTTTAAGGGATTAAAGTGTCTAGTAAAATAAAGATTAAGAATATAAAACATATAGATTCAATTTCAAGTATCCATCACACCAGATCGAATAAAAATGACATAAAAAACTATCCAAGTTATAAAAACACAATCGGACAAAGAAACTACACTTACTTTGCAACAAAACTCCATAACATCCTTCCCAAAGATTAAAAACTAAAAAAAATCTAATGAGTACAAACCAAGAATAAAAATACGGCTGAAAGAGGTCAATGAAAAAACCCTTTTGAAGACACTAAAAACGACAAAGAAGACAAATAAATAAAATAAACAACTTCAGTCCGCCTCGGCACAAGACCCTCTAGTTAGGAGGACTAAGAAATACAATATCTATACTTAAATTCACCATTATATTTTGTATACAATTATTTCACACAGTCGCTAAAATAAAATAATTTAAAAAACTTTAAAAAATACAAATAGAATTTACTGTACATGTGGAAAGAATGATGGACGGTATAATCTTTACGTAGTATAAAATGAAGTCGCTCCCCAAGAAAGGTTTTTAGGTTTTTAGGTAATTTGTTAAGGTTTTGAGTAAATTGGTTGAAATATATAAATGGAGCGTTCTGGCAAGCGGGCAGCGTGCTGGCATGCGGGCGGTGTGGATTTTATTTAACAGATGACGTTGGTTATAAATGTTGGACAATGGCGTAGTGTTGTGTTTTGTTAGCCACAGTAACATGTGGCCGGGTCTGCTAGTAATATATAAAGTAGAAATATTTTGTGTAAAGTAGAATATCTGGTAGTTTAGACGTGAAAATTCTGAAGATGAAATTATTGAACGCCTTTTCTACTTGATACTCGTGAGTCAATATCTTTTCCAAGTCACAACGTCGCTTCATCGTGTAGTAGGTAACTGTAGTAAAACTGATAAAACATTTTTATTATTAATTTGTTTGGAACATTCAATCTGATCCATTGAAAATTCTCTCGTATTGCGAACGTCTTATTTATTCAAGTCAAGTATGAGTCGAGTACCTATAGACTTCCCATTCATCGTGAAAGCTCTTAGAGTAATCTCTCGGATGCTGTGCCCGGTGTAATCTGAGAATATTTACTCTCCGTCCATACATATATACATTCAAGGAATCGACCGATTATCGTAAACAAACATCTCGGATTGCGGGCCAAAGGCTCCGTCGCGGCGCGCGCAGGGAATTATAAACGGCGATGCGATTTCGCTGAGATTAAACGATAAATTCGCAAGGTCACTGAAAAAACTATTAGGGGATGTCTAAATATGAACCTCAATCAATTTGATATTTGTTCCTGTTTTACCTAATTACTCACCTGTTCCTGATGTTATGGAAAGGGAAATGATCTACCTGATGAGGATTTCAATTTTCCTCTACTTGCGAAGCAGGTAGGTATTAATCCTGCGATAAAATCACTTACCGGTGATCAACCAAAGATTCGGTTTTGCTTTCAACTAGTTTCGAACAATAAAAGAGTTTTACTTGCGTTTTCTTTTTGGTTTCGGAAAAAAAATTGACGAAACCCAAACCCGCATTCGTGATTTGTCAGATCACGTTCGGAATTACTCGGGCGCATGTGTGCGCCTCAATAACATCTTAAAATATTTATTTTAACCCCCCAGGCCTCGTGTGTGTTTTGTTAGAAGGGCAAAATATTTCCGCTTTGCAATAAAATCCAAATAAATGAAATATTTCTGAACATATCCAAAAATTCAAAGACTTGTTTTTGAGAGGTGATAAAATAGGCTTTCAAATTTTAATATTAAAAATAAACTCGTAATTTATGAAACATGAATTTTTTTAATGCAAACATAAAAGGTTTTTAAAATGGCTCATCTTACGTTTTATAACTATAATTAATTAGTGGCGCTTTTTACGCTCTTGTTTGATTTCAGGTGGAGGTTTTCTGTGGTACTCACTTTTGTAAATCAAACGCTTGTTTTGTGTTTGTTTGTCTGGTCATAATTTATTATTCTTTTATTTACATAATCCTGATTTTTTATAAGATTTATATTGTGATCTGCTTGTTGGAACACATTTTTTTACGTAAGAATGGAAGCTACCTTCCTTTGTTCTTCTATAGAACTATTTGAATAATGGAACAAAAAAGAAAATAATAAAATTAGGTAGGTACTTGCCTAGAAGTAATTGCCCATAGAACAAGTACCTACTCAATAAACATCAATTTTAACCATAGCTCCCCGACAAAAAGGGCTGAAATTAAATGAAAGTTCTTTTTAGAACCCTATAATAGTTAAAATTGATTATTATTATTTGTGAGATAAATTATTTTTAAAAAATAAAAAAGAGAGGTGAAACTAGCTATTACACATATCGTAATCATCCATTGATTGTTGTAGTTAGTTTAGAAATAATAATATAATAAATTGAAGTAAATCATTAGAAGATATGCATAAGAAAAAAAATAACACTAAATTATAAAATGTTCATCTTCTTGATCCTCGATCGATAGCCTCTGCAGTTCTTGTCTTCAAGAAAGATGGCTTCTTTTTGATCCTTGGCCTTAGTAAAGATGACTTATTTTTTATACTGCTCTTCTTAGATGTTAGTAGTTTATTTTGATCCAGTTCTTCTAAGATGTGATAGCATCGTCCATTGGTAGAAGACACAATTTGGTAATGGGCCTTTTCATAGACCCTTGCTGCGTCTTCAAGGTGACTATACGGGTTATCCCATCTTGTCCAGGGTGAGTGGCGATGACACGTCCCATCCTCCATAAATTTGGTGGTGCGTTGTCGTCTTTGATGATAACTAAGTCCCCAATCTTTAGTTGTCGCCGGTTCCCATCCGTCCATTTAGTCCTTTGCTGCAGCTCTCCCAGATATTCAATTCTCCATCTTGACCAGAAGCTCTGTCTTAGTTGGCTTAGTTTTTGGAAATTATTAAGCCTGTTTATGGGAATCTGTTGTAGGTCAGGTTCAGCTACAGCTGACAGGTTATCACCAATAAGAAAGTGACCTGGAGTAAGTGCGAAGAGGTCGAGGGGATCGTTGGATAGTGGAATTAAAGGCCTAGAATTTATGCAGGACTCTATTTGGTATAATAACGTACACATCTCTTCATATGTTAATGAAGAGACGTTTGCCACTCTTTTTACGTGATATTTCACACTTTTTATGTTAGATTCCCAAAGACCTCCATGATGAGGACCTTTAGGTGGGATAAAAACCCACTGAATAGACATATTAGTTAAGTAATTAGCTATTTCCTTTTGAGAGACATATAAATTATACATATTTTTCAATTCATTATTCGCTCCAACAAATGTAGTAGCATTATCAGAATACAATTTACTAGGTTTTCCACGTCTGGAAATGAAACGCTTTAAACAATTAAGAAATGCATCTGTAGTCAGAGCGGTGACCAGTTCTAAATGAACTGCCTTAGTAGAGAAGCATATAAATAAACAAATATAAGACTTGACTGAATTGGATCTCCTACTGATTCCAGACTTTATTAAGATTGGCCCTGCGTAATCTAGTCCTGTAACAGAGAACGGTCTACATGGTGACACTCTATCCTCTGGAAGGTCAGACATTATTTGATGACTTGTTTTTGGACTGCATTTGAAGCACACAATGCAATTTTTAAGTATTTTTTTAATAGCATTTTTTGCCATTATAGGCCAATATTTTAGTCTAATAAGTGCTAGTAACGTTTGAGTACCTACATGCAAATTTGTATAATGAAAATGTTTAATGATTAACTTTGTTAGAGGGTGATCGTGAGGTAGTAATATCGGATGTTTTTGTGCTTCATGTATTAGTTTTCCTCTGGACAATCTCCCACCTACATGCAATAAATCCATATGTATAAATGGGTTTAATGATTTGAGATGACTGGTTTTATCTAAGTTTTTTCCCGCCTTTAATGTTTTAATTTCTTTTGAAAATGAATAAGATTGAGTGACCGTTATTAATGAATGTAACGACTTGTTTAATTCTATTATTGAAAGTTGTCCGCTAAATGTATGTTTTTTTCTTGTATTATTAATGAAACGTAGGATATAAGCAGTTACTCTTTGTAAACGCGTGAGAGAAGAAAAACGATAAAACAATTCCCAATCTTTATTCATACTGACGGTTAAATTTATTTTGCTTTTTAATTCCGGTGGATCGATGCAAATTTCCTTATAGTTCGGCCAAGTTACTTCATCTTGAGTTAACCAATTAGGACCTCTCCACCAGATTTCTGAAGAAAATAGACTTTTAGCACTAATTCCTCTTGATAAAATATCCGCAGCATTATCTTCGGAGTTGACATGCTTCCATTGACTGGTTTCGCTTCTTTCCTGTATTTCTGCAACTCTGTTTGCAACAAATGTATTCCATCGCGCTGGTTGATTTCCTATCCAGCATAGAGTTATAGTGGAATCACACCAATAAAATGTTTTATCCAAAGGTATACCTAGGGATTCCTTTACTTTTTCAACAACTTTTGTTAACAGAACAGCACCACATAATTCCAATTTAGGCAAAGAAATCGTTTTTAATGGAGCTACTCTTGATTTAGCTGTGATTAATTGAGAATGCCGTTTTCCTGATTGGTCTGTGGATAGCATATATACGCAAGCAGCGTATGCTTTTTGAGATGCGTCACAAAATCCGTGCAATTGTATATTTACGGTTTGATTACATATAATTTTTCTAGGTATTTGAAAAGAATTTACACCTTTTAAATCTTCTAAATATTTTTTCCAAAGCTTCAGAATTTCTATAGGTATTTCTTCATCCCAAGATATCTTTTCTTGCCATAATTTCTGCATAATAAGTTTAGCATTCACGGTTACTGGTCCAAGCAAACCTAATGGATCGAAAATACTAGCAATCAGTGACAAAATATTCCGTTTATTATAAATAGGATGTGACGGTAGTTCCACGTGATATAAAAAAACTATCTTTTTCGCAATTCCAAGCTAAGCCTAGAATTTTCTCTCCTTCTGGTTTGTCCAAAATTACCATATCAGTGGCATGATCGGCCTCCGATGACAAATCAGAAGAATTAGACCGCCATTTTCTTAAGTTCATACCGGCCGAATTCATTATGGAGATTAACTGTTCTTTTAACAAATTACAGGATTCCACATTGTCTGCACCTGTAATTAGATCATCTATGTAAAAATCTCTCTCTAAAATGAGACTAGTTTCAGGATATAACTGAGCGTTTTCCATACTCATCTGCTTCAAGCAACGCGTGGCTAAGAAAGATGACGGTCCCATACCATAAGTTATCGTATTTAACTTGAAATGGCCCATTTCCTCTTCTGGAGATGCTCGCCAAAGTATTTTTTGGAAGACGCGGTCCTCCTCTCTAATTTTGACCTGCCTGTACATTTTCTCTATGTCAGCCGTCAATGCCACTTGATATTTTCTAAAATTTAACAAATGGGTATATAAATCATTTTGTATTATTGGACCAACCATTAAGGCTCAGTTCCCGGCCCCAAAAAGAAGAAGATGGAGAGATATGAAATTACGAATGTTAGAAGAGCGCGCTAACTTTTACATCGATAAAATTGATGCAAAAATCATGAAAATCTTTAATAAAACACGACTCGTTAAAAATAGAGCAAAAATCTTGCGATAATTGTCTTTAATTTTATTTAAAGAAACGCTGTGAATTTTTTCATACATACAACTTGTAAAATAACCGAAACAAACGTGTTTATAATCATTTTTGGAGCATACTTTGCGATTTTTTTCTATCGAGGGAATTTTATATAATTTGCGTTTTGGCGCGATAAGTGTCTAGATATTATCTTCAAGAATAACATATATTTTTTTAAGAGCCTAAAAACTTCAAATGTTTAAGGGAGGTTTGCAAGAAATCGGTTGAAATTCGGAGAACCGCCTCTTAACGCGTCGTTTATTGATATCCCGCTGGAGGTTTTTGCGGAGCCGTCGAACACCACTCTTAGTTTGGTAGTGCTGCTGGTTTCCTTCTTGATTGCATGATGAGGTAAATAGTAAGATTTTTCTTCATTTGAAACTGGTTCAAATTTTGTCATATGACCTAAGTTTTCATATTCTTCCATGAATTTAATGTATTGAAGTTTCAAATCCATGTTAGAAGATAATTTCTTTTCCAAGTTTAAAAATCTTTTTTCTGCCATAGGCAAGGAAGTACCTATTTGATCTATACAAGGTCGGAATGGTAAGCTTACTTCGAAACGCCCATTTTCATCCCTTTTTTGGGTTGACTTGAAGCTCTCTTCACAAGCCTTTTCTTCATAATTTTGGTGCTTGATGGACACCAATTCCTCTTGTTTCCAAAATCTTTCAATTTGATTGTGAATCATATTTAAAGATAAGTGACATGAGGATGATTCTTGCTCTTTTTTTGTAGTGCACGTTCTAATTGGCCCGGATAATATCCATCCAAGTTCAGTGCGTTGCAGCGTAGGTCCAGTTGTTCCTAATCTCAATTGATCAGTGGTCAGCATTTCCCAAAATAGTTCGGAGCCGAGTAATATATCCACATGACCGGAAGTGGAAAATTCAGGATCGGCCAATTTCAATCCTGGTGGTATGTTTGCCTCCCTTTTTGGAAAAGAGGTCTGCGGTAACTTGCTGGTGATTTCTTGTAATACCAAGCAAGTAACAAGTTTTTTGTAATTAGAGTTTATTGATGACAATTCAAACGAGAGGCTCTTCTTTACATTTGTTATATTATTATGTAACCCAGAGACCGGCATATTTAATGACTTGTACTTTATGTTTAATTTTTTAGCAAATCGTTCAGTTATGAAATTCACCTGAGAACCATTATCCAACAATACTCTCGCTGAATGAATAATTCCATTACTGTCCTTAACGTTCACCATTGCCGTTGATAACAAAATTGTTTTTTCTGCTTCTCCAAAAGTGGAATGGTTTGAGACTGGTACTTGATCTATGCCATTCTCAGTGTTTTGATCCTCTTTAGGGAAAATATGGAGTAATGTGTTGTGTCCTGCTTTATCGCAAGTTCTACAATTATTCTTACTCCTGCATTCTTTAGTTGAATGACCTACATTTAAACACTTGATGCAAGCTTGTAATTGCTTGATTTTCTCAAACCGTTCATGTTGGTTTAGTTTCAAAAACTGTTTACAGAAATAAATCTTATGATTTTCCTTACAAACAATGCATTTCAACCTTTGCGACAATAATGAAACTGAAGATTCCTTTTTGTAACTTGACGGTTTATGATGCGCGAATATTGGTTTGGCTGTGGAACATGTTGCTTCCGATGCTTCCAAGACTATCGCTCGATCTGTTAAACATTTTAAAAATTCTTGCAATGTCGGTATTTTTTCTTTAGTTGGATATTGTTCCCAATAGATCCGGGTATTGGAATCTAATTTGTTGGCCAAAATATAAATTATTATTACATCCCAATACTCCGTGGGTAGACCTATGTTTTTCAATGAATTCAAATGTAATTGTGTTTGATCTAATAAACTTCTCAAGGCGACGTGACTTTCTTGTTTTAATTCCTTGAGCTTAAACAATGAATTTAAATGTTGATTAGCTATTACACGCTTATTTTCAAATCTATTTGATAAAACCTGCCAAGCTATTTCGAAATTGTCTTGGGTAATTTCAAGTGCGTTTAATATTTGTGATGCCTTTCCTTTTAAACAATCACGCAAATAGTAATGTTTCTGAAAATTATTTAATGATTTATTATTACCCACTATCGTGACGAAAGCATCCTTAAAAGATAACCATTTCGAATAATCACCACTAAATTCTGGGAGCGAAAACGTAGGTAATTGGATCTTAATATTGTTAGTATCATCAATTTTTTCAATGCTTTTTATGGATTTTTTTGCTAACGTCACTACTTGATAATATTGCAATTCAAAACACTCAAGTGGGCTATCCTCTTCATCTGAGTTACTATCAAACTCTTCGATCTGAGATTGTATATTCTTAAAGCGATTTAACAGTGTGTTTACCTCCTCCAATCTTGTTTCCGTTTCTATTACATCAACTGAATCACTTAATAGGTAATTCTTAAATCGTGTTAATTGTGCCTTCAATTCACCGCGCTTCTTCACCAGTGATTTTAATGTTTGTGGCATAATGCAGAATTTTTTACACAAACATACACATTAAATTATTTAAAAATAAACTTTTGTTTGTTCCACCTTTGCGGGAGCGAATAATAAATAGATTACAATAAAATAAATTATATTATTTAATAATCAGTGGTAATCATAGAGTAAATTATTTGGAATCTACCTACTGGTTAAATTATATTAGGTTGACAATATTTTATCTTGTTGATTATAATATCACGCAAAAAGAGTGGCTCTTGGTGGCGAATTCTTCGCGTGATTTTACAAGTTATATTATAATGCCTTAATACCTTAGGAATATGTAATGATGAATAAGAATGATGTAGACCGGACGGCTGGCTGGATGAGCTGGTTTTCATCCGGCTCGAAGGACCATATGGCGCTTTTTACGCTCTTGTTTGATTTCAGGTGGAGGTTTTCTGTGGTACTCACTTTTGTAAATCAAACGCTTGTTTTGTGTTTGTTTGTCTGGTCATAATTTATTATTCTTTTATTTACATAATCCTGATTTTTTATAAGATTTATATTGTGATCTGCTTGTTGGAACACATTTTTTTACGTAAGAATGGAAGCTACCTTCCTTTGTTCTTCTATAGAACTATTTGAATAATGGAACAAAAAAGAAAATAATAAAATTAGGTAGGTACTTGCCTAGAAGTAATTGCCCATAAAACAAGTACCTACTCAATAAACATCAATTTTAACCAATTAGCGATGACGGAAAAAAATAGAGACACATATTTTATTAAACAAATGTGTTATTATGTTGTCATCATCTCACCTTTTTGTCATTTCATGTAGAAATATTCAATAAAAATTTCACAAAGTTTCATAATGTTTTTTTCAAATTGTGGTCGGAAACTTCGGTTTTGATAATAAGGTGATATCTTGCGACGCGTCGTTTACAAACACTTTAATTTTTTTTATTATTGACACAATATTTTACATTTCATAGTGCAATCCAGTAATGTTGGCCTCACTGGGTTGTTTACCCGTGCTGAGGCCCCAATTTTATAATATAAGTATTTATACATAATTCAGTTTGAAAAAAATATATAATTTTGGCGACGATAAACACTTAAAATAAAGATAAATTTAAACTAAAAATAAAGATTACTGATTAAAGTAAAATTAACAAACCAAAAAAAAATAATTAAATGGAAATCGGCATATATTATAATTGGTGAGTTTATGAGTGTTGCAAGTACACTGTGTCGGGTAATAACGAGCGGCGCGTATGCTACGCTCAGGGCCTGCAAAAAATGGATCAGCAGCGAAGAAAAAGAAACCTTACTATTTAAATGAAGTCATGCAATTTACACTACCATTTATTAAATGGAAAATTCGGAGGTGGCTGTATTTTATCAAAACTACTACACTAATTGTAATCCCAGAACCCGCTGATTCAGAAATTGTGATCCCAGAATCTGATTTAAACGACAAAAATTTTGACTTATCTTTGGTTACCCACTATTTATAAGTAATAAATAAACATATGTTATGCTTTTCTTACCCGAGCGTTATTAATATTCTTTCCTCGATACTGACACACTCCCGCACAGTTGTATTTTTGTAATGGATACTAGGGGTCAATAATTGCACCAGTATCCTTGGACATTCTGTAGAAAGAATTAAACTTGTTGTCATCATTCTCATGCAGCTCCCTGGCGGCAACGAATTCCCTACAGTTCAGATTTTTTTTCGATGTATGGGTGAACCCAAAATCTCCTATTACATCGCTTTTTATTCTATTATCTTCGTCGCTAGAATCGCTTGACATCGTGTTTACTGCGCGGCTGCACGTGAAAAATGATCAAGTTCAGTATATTTCGGGTAGCGCCGTGTACGGAGACCAGCATTAAAAAGTTGTATATCAGCAGGGTACTTGTGGTTGCGTCACAATTACGTAGATTGTAAGTATCTCCATGAAAGGAGGCCCTCACGAAACTCAAGACGCTTGTAATCATCTCCGTATACGAATGGCTTAGTGACGAGATACTTTAGTTGCGGAGACAATTGCGTTGCAACAGTTGTGGGAATAAATTCATTACGGCATTTGAATGTGCGACACGAGATACTTTTTAGTGGAGAAACTTTTTTGAATTTGTGTATTTTGGAATGGTTTTCCAACTGTCTAAAGTCTAAACCAATAACCTCTGAAAATTTTAACGATAAAAACGCCTACATGATTTAGTGGTGTATTGTGTTCTTCAAATTATTCCAATAAGATTCGATATCTATCTTTAGACGTTCTCGGAGATCTTTTTTTCCGTGCCCATGCGTTGTTTAGGTTCCATCTTTTATCATTAAATAACCCACTAACGCCAACTCTGAAAATAATTTGCGAAAATACTTTTGTGAGTTCAATTTATTTCTTAGAGCCTTCGCTCATGGAGGAACTAAAAAAAATAGTTGTCGACGTAATCGCCATCAAACTCCTGAACAAAATCGATATTTTTCTAATCTGACGTGTCAAAACATGACAAAATTTGACAGGTCATGAGCAACTACCGTGGAAATTGGAATAGCACTGCTAGTTGCCGCGGCAGTCGCGTTTCAGTTTTTTTTTTCGTTTCGTTACATTGTTGACAGGTAGCGGTTCACAAACACAGTCAAGTTTTTCGTGTAATCTGCGATATGTCTGATTAAAAAAATATGTATTTCGTTCAGGAGATTGATTACGATTGAGTCGACAACTGTTTTTTTTTCAGTTTCTCCATGAGCGATCGCCCATCTGATTATCTTATTTTAGACTTTTTACAAAACTTTTCCTTTAGATTTAAAGCCCTGTCGAATATTTAAGTACTATTTTTTGTTACAACTCCGTCGACAAAGTTAACGTCTAGATAACACATCAAAATCGATCTTTGTATAATACCCAATTAGCAATGCGAGTTTCACCCAGACTAATACGTAGGTATAATCCAGAGGCTCGGGTTTCACACGGCCCCAGGTTATCAAATCAATGATACTCTCTCTACTTACACGTAATCAAGTCCTTATCTATAATTTAACCATTATACATTAACTATTATTATCCAATCTGAAGTAACTACACAAAGCACCCTAAATACATAATACCAAGATGATAATTCTCTGAGAAAGATCATTGGCAGATAATAATAATTACTGACGAATTAGCTGAAGATTATCTGTCTGTTCTAAAATAATTTAATCTTATTAATCTAATATCTATTTATATCTGATTCAATTATTTTTTTTTTTTATATCACGTATATAAAATCACGATAAATCATGTTAAATTAAAATTGCTGTAAAAGCTGTTAAAATCCGACTTATTCAATTGCAATTAGATGTTTTCATAATAGAGTCGAATCTGATTAATTGGTACGCCGATATATCGGGAAAGCCGGTTATTTGGGATAAAACCCAAGAAACAGAAACCAAATAAAAAATTTATACGAATTTACTTCATTATCTGGGACACAATTCCATTTAATTGGGACAAATTCACATCTCAAGTCGATGCAAACGTATCTCAATAACGATTTTTGTTAAGAAGGGCGGACGTGAGGAATGGGGATACAAAAATTTTCGGGTTTGGGTTACAAATACGAAAACCCAAGGAACAAACAAGTAATGAGCAAAACAAAAAGATTTTAGAGGAGTGTGAAAAAAACAATTTTGTAGCAGGAAAATGAGTTGAACTTCCAAATAATATTTATATATACCTACTTACTAGCTGACCCAGCGACGCGTTGCTGTAGATACAACGCCATCTACTGGTTACCCAACCTAGATAACCAAGTGTCGATAAATTAACTCACACTGCCATCTGTTAGAAACGTATGAAACTTACAAATAATTACAAAGCATTGTCCTATAACAAAAATTCAATTGGCAATAATTTATTTATTTGTAAAAGACATACAGCTTATATACATAAAATGCAGAGATATATATTTATAAAGTTTAATTAAGTTATGCCAAAAAGGTCTCCTATGTTAAAGTTACTTAGAGGTGGAGTTTTATTGTGTCTTAATATTATTTTTTGGTGAGGAAGTGAGGAAGAGGAAAATAGAATAAGGATTGGAGATGCTGCCGATACATTCCACACACTTGTATTAATTTTCGATGGTACGCGTTACTCCTATTCAATATTTCTGAAGGGTATTGTGAAAATTTTCTAAATTGTAAAATTTTGAATTATATTGCTCACATAATAAATATTGCGGTCAATAATCGAGATAAAACTATCCTATCTTTTAATTTGGACCAAATTACATACATTAAGTCAAATTTAATAAAAATCGGTTAAGTAGTTTCGGAGTTTATCTCGAACAAACATTGTGAGGCGAGATATTTTTATATATATATAAAGATATATATTTTTTTTTTTTTTTTTTTTAATTCCTTTATTTTTCCCATATTTTACAATTTATATTTACATATTTGAAAATCATAACAATAATGTGGGAACCCACTAAGGCGCAGCCTGTGCGTGGGTAATATATTTAAAAAAAGTTTTTTTTTTTTAGTACCTAGAAAAAAACAAACAGGGGTATATAAAGCAAAAACAAAAATTGTTTAAAACATTTTGTACAAAAAGTGTATACAATAGTGTACGGTTAAATAAGTGTAAGTGTAATTAATGATATACATTGTAATAATAGGTGTAAAGTTTGTGAGAAAAGTGATATAAAACTAAATAAATAGAGTTTTTAGAAACATAAAGTGAAATAAAACTATATAAATAGAGTTTTTACATCTGTATGGTTTAGCCATAATTTTAACTCTTTTACGAAATGCGGAAGTTTTGTTGCAACTTGAATATGTTTTGGTAAACTATTGAAGGTACGAGGTCCAATAAAACTACTGTGAGTTTGCATTTGTTTTGTGTGTGTTTGGGGGGTATAGACTACATTATTATTTCTAATGTTGATTCTGTTTACATTTTTTTCGAATTTGTTTACGTTTTTAAAGATATATTTCATAGTTTGCAGTATAAATAGTTTACGGAGACTGAATAGTTTAGATTCTTTGTATAAAGCATCTGTCGAAAATGTTTTAATTCTATTATACATAACTTTGATAATATAATTTTGAGTTGTTTGTAAAGGTTTTATAAAAGTATCAAGGGCACCACCCCATCCTATTATTCCATACATGAGTGAAGATTGCACCATAGAATAATAAATCATTTTCAATTTGTCAATATTCAATACTTCTTTGAGTCTGTAAAATATGTATGTAAGATATCTCAATTTAGAAACGGTATTATTTATTTGTGAATGCCAATTTAAATTTGTATCAATACATATACCCAAATATTTTATCTTTTCAACTTTTACAATTTCAGAGCAAGATGAGCATATTACTTGATTACAGTTAGTATTATGAATTCTAATTTTAAGGTTATTGGGGGGTTTGTTTTTACTGTTTTTATAAAAAGGTAGGTAAAATGTTTTATTGTTGTTTAGGAAGAGTCTATTACTATTTAGCCATGATGAGACATGTGCAATACATTTTGATGCATTTAAATAAGTTTCAAGCCAGGATTTTCCGTTTACAATTATTACTGTATCATCAGCATAAGATACAATATCACCAGGGATTACAAGATTACATAAATCATTTATATATATTAAAAACAGGATTGGGCCAAGCACAGTACCCTGTGGTACTCCATTTTTTATCCTCGTTTCAGTACTATAAAAATTCCCTATTTTTGTTTTTTGTTTTCTGTCTTTGAGATAGTTTGTGAGAATTTTTAGTGTATCTTTTTTGAAACCTATTCGATTAATTTTTTTATAAGTATATTGTGGTTAACCGTATCAAAAGCTTTTCTTAAATCTAAAAATAAAGCTAGGCATTTTTTATTTTTATCAACAGATGTGTACAATTTTTTTGTCAAATCGAATATTGCATCTTCAGTGCTTAGGTTACTTCTGAAACCATATTGAATGACTATTAATGTACGAGTATTAATTAAGTAGAAATTATGATTATTAATGTACGAGTACATAACAAATAAGAATAAATGGAAGTCACCTTCATGTTTCTGCTTAAAAATTTGTTTTTTACTCTGCTATAATTTTATTTTTCACGTTATAGGTTTTACGCGTCCAGCGACGCTATTTGTACGTATGCATAAATATTTTTCAAAAATGTAATAAAGTTTTACATATAAATCCACAAAGCTCGCCAAATTGAAAATAAATATATATCAACATCATCTGATAAATATGTTTCTACTGATTTCCCATAGTGTGAAATCGTTGTATCGGAGAGTGGGAATGTAATGTATGTAGTTACGCTTATAAATAATGCAGTAGAGTTACGCTTATAAGTTCGCCTCGCCCGATCACCGTTCGCCCGATTACCGCTCGCATCACACTTTTTGTAATGCATTCACCAGTTTACTCCCCAAGTCAAGCGTGCGTAAAGAAGTTTTACTCCAAAAATTAAATATTATTGATAATAATGTGGTTTTGGGTATAACCACTAAACATTTAAAAAAAATTATAACATTTTTCCAACCCCTCAATAAAATCATAAAATAATTACTACAAAAAAGGTCCCTCGATTCGCGAAAAAGCTTTCCTTTGATTTGCTTAATTTCGGAATAATTTCATTTGGTTTCAGTGTAACGCTGTATTGTCAGAGTTTTTTATCCTGCGGCGAGATCGTTCCGCTTTTGAATTTTACTCCAAGTACCTGCTAAGTACCTACGGCAAAACACACACTAATCATGTTAGCCCAGTCCACCCCTGGCCCCTTGGGGTGATTTTCCCCAGGGTGGGGAGTTTACTCGAGGGTAGGGAGGCTGAGGTAGCTCTCGATCAAATTAATTGCGAACAGGTTAATTATTTTTAATAAAGTGAAACAATATTACTTTGTTTCTACCACTATATTTACCATTAACAATAACACAAGAACTTTATCTTTTAGTTTTTTTCAATAACTTATTAAGGTAAAAGTTCTCTGGATTCATTCTTATGGATTTATTTTTCAATAGTTTCTGTACTTTTCTATGAAAGTGTTTTAGGACTGTAGAATAAGACTGTTTCTTTTTTTATTTATTTATCCATTAAAAGTATATTTACGTTGGGTTTTTTATGCCTGTTTCACTAGGATATACCTGTGTCGAGACAGGCGTAGAGGTATATAAATGGATATCGTAGTTAAAAAAATATTTAAGGTAAAATAAATATTAATTTGAATAGAATTAAAACAGAAAGGTGATTGGAAGAGTAGGTAAATCTTTTGAAGAGAGTTATCTTATAAATGTTGGAAGAGATGAAGTAAAGTTGTAAATTCTGTCTAATCTGTTTATGGAGTTAAATTTGACAGGATTCTATTATTTTCATTTATTTTATATGAGTTATGTCGTATGTGAATAGTTATTTCTGTCTATGTGTGATTTATTTTACAGATGTTTGTAATAGCGTGGCTTCCAATACTTATATTCCATTTCTTTATATCTTGTTTGAATTTTGTCAAGGATTCAGTTTGTTTGATCGTAGCTGATATATAGTAGATACTGTTTAGTTTACAAGCTATGTATGTACAGTGTCTTTGTCCTAAGGTTATTTTGGAAAAAGGAGTTTGGAGAAGTTCTTTTTTTTTGGTTCGGGTATTGTGTATTATTTGTGTAGCTTTGTATAGTGTTTTGTTGTTTTTATGTAAATTAACAAAGATGGATCTTGAGTAGATCTGTTTTATGTCCATAACGTTGTTTATTTCTACATCTACATCATCACTTTCAACTGCAATTTCAATATTATTTTTGGTATAAGAAAGGTTGTTATTTTATTTTTAAATGCTAATAAATGGTAAATATCGATTTTAGTATATTTCGCAAACACAAAAGCTGATACATAGTAAATCATAAGACCTCCAACCACCCTTACTCACATCTTAAAGGTTTTTAGATATATAATATGTCAAGGTTTTGTGTAAATTGGTTGAAATATATAAATAAAGGGAGCGGGCTGCCAAGCGGACGGTGTGGATTTGATTTAACAAACGGCGTTGGTTATAAAGGTTGGGTAATGGCGTGGCGTTGTGTTTCGTTAGCCACAGCAACATGTGGCCGGGTCTGCTAGTCTTAAATGATATAAAATTCTTAATTTTTTTTAAAAAAAACGAAGATATTTACAATTCTAATAATTATAACGATAAAGAACCATTTTTATCGGTATTTTTTTGAGGAACGCCAAAGATGAGGACCATTAATTGACTCACTCCCATATACATATAAGCTACAATGTATTGCTGATCGTTCCTCATTTTATATCGGAAAACCAACACTTAATTTCGAGTTTTTTAAAATCCAGGGTTAAGTATTCTTCATAATATTATTAATAAAGGAAAACACTTCGATAACTTAGAAGCCTTAGGAACAGTTGATTCACAGAATTTGAACAATTCATTAAATTCAAATTTTAATATCCAAGTTCTGAAAGTCCTATTATATAAAACTGAAATAATAACAGACCTTGAATATAACTTTCACAGAACTTGAAAATATAAATTATTCAAATTTCGAGTACCAACCCGGCCTTAGAAATAAATAAATCCCTTAATAGTTATGATTCCATTATTAATAAAAAAATGTATTTTCTTATTGTCCCATCTAAGACATGTTCCCTTTCAACTCCGTTCTAACTCGTCCTTCCACTTTTCACTAATCCATAGTCTCGCCCACATCCCCACTTAAATACTTAGTAATATGTTACGTTCGCCTATTGTTTTGTAGGTACGTCAACCTAGTATATTTTGCTCTGAGGAAGTTGTTCGAAAGTCGAATGGTTGTTCCGAAACTGGACGGCGTATATTAAAAAATACAGTGGTTTGAACCAAGTAATATTATTTCATTTGTTTATCAAATTTATAGTAAATACATTAAAAAATATATTTTAACACTGTTGGAAAAACGTATAGTTTCCTGGAACCGGTTGTAACTTCTGGGATTTATTTGTAACAAAAAGTTTGAGACTTTGTACATATTAATATGTCAAAAATGATGCTATGAAAATATTGCTTTTTTTGACATAAGTAATACATCTTAGAAATTTAGAAACTAATTTCCGAATGATAAAAGCATGTAACTCGTCATGATCAATCACCCACTTATATTATAGGTGTCTTCACCGTAATTTAATTGATAGATCGGTTTTTTCTACACACCTGTGATGTGCTTATTTTATGCCAACAAACTATACTCAAAACCTAAATCAAACATTCAAAATCTAAATAAAATTAACAATAATATTTTTTCATACAAACATAGCTTCTCTGCACGGTGTCCATTGTTTGACGGGAAATGTTTTACAACATGATGAACACGTTAAATTACGTTACTGTATTTTTACCTTTGTCTTCTGATAGATGTGTGGTGTCACACCTAATAGAAAACAAATATTCTTCTCGATACTTGTAATAAAAGTCATACACTAGATAGGCTAGAAGCATTATAAATTACCCGCCTAACTAAAAAAATAAACCCTAACGTTGTAATAAATAAGAAATTAGAATCATTTGCAAAATCTTCGTTTCTATATCCATTGTAATTTTCATAATATGTTCTAAAGTAAAATATGTATTTTGTTTTTTTTTTAAAGAAAGACAAACATTTCTGGGTTACGAATAACCTGACAATATTTTAAAATCTCCTACTACCATCACAGAACGCGGAACATGCTGCTTGTGTCGTAATGGAGGACTTAGCCAGCCAAGGAATCGAACACGGGACACCTTATAAGATTATCCTACACCAATGAAAAACTTGTGTCCCTTCAAAAATCAAAACATCAATAAACAATTCCATATCATAAATACAATAACGATTTAACAACAATAAAATTAGGTCGTAATAAATTTATGTTACTTGTAAGGTATTCCCCGAACAATATCGAAGTAAGTTACAAACCCAAGGTAATGAAACCTACTGAAAATAACCAAAATAAATAGAAATCATACAGTCAAAGATGACTTAGTAACAAGTGTAATAAAATCCATATAATTGAATAAAATCCTTGTAGATACCCCCCACGTCCTCCCTCCATATGTTTTATATGTATATAAACCATAGGTTAAGAATAATTTGTACCAGTCTGAAGATGGCTTTAACAAGCTAAAACCGGTTACGGTAAAATAAATTAAATTGGAAATAATTTTCATATTTGTTTTATTATATTATTATTAAGGAACTCCACCACGAATTGTCAGTTTCAAAAATAGAAATATTCTATTCATTTATAGAATCACCATTAACTTCGTCGCAATTCTTTCTTTGAAATTTTTGCAAAATTCAGCTAAATAAATAATAATCTTCAAGTCTAAAGCATGAAATAAAAGAAAATATTTTACGTAAAAGTATTCACATTGTGATAAATTATTTATTAGCTATACATTTCTGGGTATATTTGCACTACTTTGTAATCTGAAGCTTTGTGAATTATCCTAATTCTACGGCATATAATTTCATGACAAATTTCGCTGATGATTTGAAGAAACGCCGAAATTAAGAATACAAATAAATTAAAAGCGAACGCAACTCTAAGATATTTGCGTCCTCTTTCTACGTTGTTGGAGCATTTCAATTGAGAATCCTGGCGGAGGTAAAAATGAAGACATAATAACCATAAGAAGCATGTTACTTTGGCAAAAAGAGAAAGCGTTTTAAGTCACTATCACGGTTCAACATTATGTTATTGAAGAGTTTCAGAGAGTCTCTTTTTAGAAAACTCGGACCGTATTCACCGGTTAGGTTAGGTTAAAAACAATTTAATTGGTTGCAAGGCTAGGTGTCGGTTTCGTACCCAGGCGTCACGGGTTGAATTATCTCTTCTTCACCATTGCATGTGTAATATTTTGTAGAGAGACAATAATTATTGTCATGTGAGTCGCAACGCAGGAATTTGTATCGTTTTTCGGTGATTTAATGGTTTGCGGACGACGATCGTTGATGTTTTTCACGGTTTGTTATAAGTATAAAGATTATAATAATTTATTGGTATTAATGATTTTACATAAAGTTAGCACAGACCTATAAAAAATCACGAAATATTGTAATTTAAATTTTGTAAAAGATAGTTAACATAAAATATTGTATTACAGGTAATTACCTACTTTACCGTTTGTCTGAATCTGTATTGACACAGTCAATTCCAATTATGAAAATGATAACAATTTCAAAGCGGAAATTGTTATCATTTTCATATGGCACTCAATTTTGATTTGATACACAATTCCTTTACAATATTCCAGTCCTGGCCCTTTTCTATGATGATCGTGTCGTCCGCGTAAGAAATAACGCTTCCACTGAGATTTAGTTTAAAAAAATGGTTAACGTAACAAATTTTGATAAAAATTATACAATCTTTGTACTCGTAAAGCGCCGTTTAGTGACAAGGGCAAAATGAATTTTGTTAAAGTATGCCCTTTAAATAGGCCTTAAAACTAAATAATTTTATTATAAACTAGCTTTTGCCCCCGGCTTCGCTCGCATAGAATTAGGAGGGTTCCCACAGCGCCTCCTCCACCTTCCCTATCTCCACTCCAATCCCCCCCCTCCTCCCCTCTCCCGCCCCACCCCTTCACCTGCCCCCAAATCCCCCCTCCCCTACCCCCCTCACCCCCCCCCCCCTCCTTAACCGTTACATTTATTTTTCAAGCTTGCCATCTTTCGCAATGTTATTAGCGTCGTTGTCATAATTATAATGCAGCAGTAGCTACCCGCTACATCTTTTACAAGCTTGCCATCTTTCGCAATGTTTATATACAAATTTAATAATGCCAGAGATTTAAGCTATAGCCTATTCTAATGAATGAGCTATATTATTGTAAGTTTTCATTAAAATCCATTCAGTAGTTTTTACGTGAAAGAGTAACACTCGTGTGCCACCTATTGCAATTTTTGTATACAAATTTCATAATGCCAGAGCTCTGAACTATAACCTATAGCCTATTCTGATGTATGAGCTATATTATTGTAAAGTTTTATTAAAATCCATTCAGTAGTTTTTGCGTGAAAGAGTAACAAACATACATCCATACAAACTTTCGCCTTTTTAATATTAGTAGGATTAGTAGGATAGCAGGATTAAATAATTTCTTCCTCAGGAATATAATATTCCAGTCCAATGCTGTGGTTAGGTTTTAGAATAGGTTAGATTAGGTTACATATATTGCAGCTCACTCGGGTAACGAAAAGTAATGCTAATACTGTAGCCGAGCAAAACAGTAAGTTAGGTTTACACTCCCCGTTAAACTGAGTTCTGCTGCTTAGTTTTGTAAGCACCTAATAGAAAGAAAAAAAAAGTATTTGTGTAACAATTTTTCAGTCTCTACACATTTTTAATCTATCGGCAAATTAGAAAGGAAGAATTACTACAGGGAGATTACAATAAATTTAATTAAATTAATGTTATGATGAAAGCCTTCAAAGTCACCCTCGCTCGGTCGGCATTCGGCAGTCGGCATTCTTCAAAACGTTAAATTCACTGCCAGTAAAAATACTGTATAACTTACAATATAACGGAATTCGAATCGTTCGCCCTTTATACCGTGAAGCATGAATCGCATTAAACATTATTGCCTTTTAAATCTGCGTAAGTGGGTGAAGACTGTTTGAATCGGTAATTGAAAATAAGAGCTTAATTCGATGAATTCGTTCATTACGCTTGCATGCCTTAATGGATTTATTTTTCGTATACCTTACTCAAATTCTGTTCCTTAATAAAGTATTCATGATCCGATTTTAGACTTAAAAAAACAAATATAAAGGTATTACTTATACTTACTAAAGTAAAATCGAATTTTTTTTAAATCATATCAATTCTTGCACGATTTGTTAGTTTAGTGTCCTGAGAGTCCTGAAATTCCCGAAGTTCCGAAATTACTAACCGCAAAAATCGCGGAAAAACAACTGAAAATCCTGATTTTATCGAATATCTTGAATGTCTGAAAAGTTATGAAAGGTATGTATGGCCTAAAATTCCCGAAGGTACGAAGATCCTGGAAGGTCTGAAGCTCCTAAAGGAAATTTATGAGAGTCCCTATTTTTTTTTACATTAGCTCCACACAGGAGGCCCTAAGGAAAATATTTTCCCTCAGTGCCTATGTCATGTTAGGGGATGCTGTTTGGAAGATTTTTTTTAAAGAAATGAAAGAAAAGGAAGTTCCGGGAAGGAAATAGGAATCTGGGAGTCAGTGTGAGAAGGAGTGACGGACGTATTAATCCATCCCTCCAACCGCGGTGCAAGGCGATAGGTTGAGAGATTCCGTCTGGAGAGGATAAAAGACCTCCCTCAACCAGTCTCTCTCGATCCTGCCCACCATGTGGCAGACGCATCGGCCGCCAAGATCTGGACAAACCTCGCCCTATGACCCGGGTAGTCACTAAACATAGCAAAACACTCGGGGTGACTTGTGGCAGAGGTTTATCCAATAAATGGTTCCCGGAGTGGCAATACCTGTAGATTCTGAACACCGATAATTTCTGATTTTTGTTTTTATCCTGAGAGAGCAGAATATTCTTAAAGTTATAGTTGTATAGATAAGTAAAAAAAACGGAAATTCCTGAACATCCTGATAGTTCCGAATGTCTGAAAAGTCCTCAAATGACCATTAGGTCTGATGATCCTGAAATTCCTGAATGTCTTAAAAATCCTTAAAGTCTAAAGCCACGATGACACACGGCGAGTTTACAAGCTACTATCTGAGATATTTACTGTTAGTAAAATCGCTCGGTGTCATCGTGTTACTTGCTAACTAGCAGATTGTTGACAATCTACGAAAAAAGTTTAAAGGTCGTCAACATTACTCGCTACACGCCAACTCGTGATTGGTTTATTTATATTTCCAATATGGCTGCCAATTAACAGCTGATTTCGACCGTCAACTGTCTGAAGAATTAGTTCACGTTATTTCCGCTACTGGCGCTAGCAGCTACGTGCGAGTCCGGTTTCCTACAAAAATGTCGCGAGCTACTGAGCGGTGGACAGTTTTGCGTGTCATCGTGACAATCTCACTCGCCGATTCACCCGCTTTTAAACTTAGTAGATAGTAACTTGTAAACTCGTCGTGTGTCATCGAGGCTTAAGAGTCCCGAAAGTTCTTATAACCATTCTTGACTACCGTTATCGATATTCGATCGAGATTTACAATTCAAAAATACCTACATTGTGAGCGAATTACCTTTCTTAAGAAATAATCCTGTTAAAGATTTAAGATGAAAGAAAAAACCTTGCGGGCGTAATGCCATTCAAAGTAACATTTTATTTTCTTTGTAAAAACAATCCAAATTAAGAGAAACATAGAAACAGCCAAACAATGAAACATTTTCCTTAAAAAAATAATGATAGGGATGTTAACGAAATACTGGATAAAAATACTAATGCTCACAGAAATAATAAAATAATTGAGGTATACAAAACGCTTTTCTTGCTTCATTTTATTTTTTTAACAACAATAATACCATAATCAGTATTTTTTTTAAGTAGAGTTGTTACTTTTCTCGTTGTAGAATAAATATGAGATACAATATATATTTAGCAACTTTTTTTAACAACGTAGGTTCATACTTTAGCAATATCGGTATATTAATTTGATGTTTTACCCAGAGGGTTTGGTAAACTGAATGCGTTTGTTGTGGAGTCAAATATATTTAAAATGAATTTTGTGTTACAATAATTGGCACAGATTTAATAATTATCTTGCTTAGAGGAAAAGCAGGCAGAGGGAAAGAACGCTAAAACCGGGATGAATGTGCATTATCATACACCCATCCAGAGAGTGGTGGCCGGCGATACCATTGTATAAAATTGGATAAAAATTGTATTTTGATGGTTATTAAATTGGGTCAAGGAGGTTAATCTTTTAAATACACAATTACAGTCTCAAATGTTTTCATACACTTTTTTCGTGTGGACTTCGAATCATGTGTATGAAGCAATTGGTTTCTTATATTAACATCAAGCTCAAATCTGTCATTTTCTCGAAACCCACTGTCCTGTCCTCTAGTCAACCATGTCAACAAAGCCCTTAATTATGATTTTTTATTGTTCAAGGTGTGCAATAAGATCTTCGGCAACGCCTCCGCCCTTGCAAAACACAAGCTGACTCACAGCGACGAGAGGAAGTACGGCTGCCCCGTCTGCGCCAAGGCCTTCAAGAGACAAGACCATCTGTAAGTAATTTCAACAGTCATTAGTTATCAGAATTCACTAATCTCTCATCATCACTCTTGGCTCTATAACCCCTGGTGTGTCTTGGCATCCTCAAGAGTCTTCCTCCATTCATCTCGGTTTTGTGCCAGCTCTCTCCATTTTAAAGCTCCAAGGTAGATAGATATGTATTTGAGGACGTTGTCGCTCCATCTTAATCTTGGTCTTCCCAGGCTCCTTCGCCCTATCGGTCTTAAGTTCATCAGGGACTTTGGTGCTTGATGCTCGGTCATTCTCTCCACATGATCCAGCCACCAATACCGATGTCTTCCCAGTTTTATTAATGTTGTGACGTTTAGCTCCTTAAACAGAGTATAGAGCTCATCGTTGTAACTTCTGCGCCAAAATTCATTTTCTAGAACCGGTCCGAAGATACGCTGCAATATTTTCCTTTCAAAAACGTCCAGTGTTCGTAATTCCTAGTAAGTACCCCGTCTCAGCTGCGTTCGTGAGCACTGGTCTAATAAGTGTTTTGTACACTAATATCTTGGTGTTTCTGGACAGCAGTCTGGATTCACTAATCTCTATCCATTCTTAAAGATCCGGGCATCCAAAATAGGCTGTCAGCTTATTTCGTATGGGGGGGGGAGCCTTGTAAATTTCATCACTCCCGCCTGGGAATGAATGGAGTGGGCATTTGTTGACCACATGTTTGGTAGTCTGCACTGCCCCTCATCACCGTCTCTTTAAGAAGAACTGCTGAGCGGCCCTTTTCATACAAAACTTCAATTAGAAATTGCAGCCAAAATACCTAAACAAACTGAATACTTACTTTTGTAATCAAAATGAAAAGGAAATATCCATTACGGAGATGTACTGTTTTTAAAAAATAATCTTGCCCTAACTACTATTGTAATCGAACAATGAAATAAAAATTAAACACCGCAAAATAGATGTTTTTTTGGGTAGAAATTTTAATTTATATATGACAAATATATTTTCCATCGTTAATCGGTCTGGTGTAATTTAAATTAAGGCCCATCAAAATGCTTTCTTCAAAAAAAATTTTTTTTATATATTTCATTATTTTCTTACAGTACCTAAATATGTCAAAGTATTTCATATAATCGGTAATTATAAACGTCTATCTAAATGCGGCATTAACACAGTACTACACAAATTTACATTGGAACACCAAACAAAGAGCCCTAGAAAAAGAATATAAATATGTTTGGGTTAAAGATGGAAAAATTCTTATAAGAAAAACTAAAGACTCAAAGGTTATCGAAATAAGACATCTCAACGATATACCTATTAAGATGATTTAAAAAAAAAAAAACCCTATATACACTCCATCTACTCTATATCTTTATAATGGCCTCTTTCACAACGGAAACACTTGAAAAACTGATACCTCAACCAATAATCACCACAAATACCTGCATGTTAAACCGTATACTCCAGGACGAGTTCCCGATCCTGAACATAATTCATCAAAACATTCGAAGTATTAACAAAAACTTTGAGGATTTCACTGTGCTGATAAATGAATTAAATTTAGAACCTGACTTATTAATCCTCACAGAATGTTGGATAAATTCCTCAACATATGTGCATAAAAACATCAACAACTACAAAGTCTTCAATACTAAACTTCACAAACATCAAAACGACGGAGTAATTGTATATTGTAAAATTAAGATGGAATGCAAAATAGAAGAAATTGAACTACAAGACGCAAACTGTTTGAAAATAAAACTCGATCAAGATACATGCATCTTCGCTATCTACAGATCGCCTTCATCTGCAAATTTATCACCATTTCTTGGATCACTAGACTCCACACTACTTCAAGAACGAAACATCAGGAACCTGTTCATTATTGGGGATATTAACATTAATATACTGGATACTGGAAGGCAACATCCACAAACACAGGAGTACCAATTACTCCTCCTCTCCCACGGAATGTCTGCCGCAATAAGGGAACCAACAAGAGTGGATCACAAAATGAATAAATCAATCCCCTCGCAAACTTGCATTGACCACATAATGGCAAAAACGAATAAAAAATACTCCACAATCATACATCAATCCACCATCACTGATCACTACACTTTAATTCTTAACATTCATGCAAAGAAAAATCGACCATCGACTCAAAATTTAACGTGGAATAAACGTGTTATAGACTATACAAAACTAAAAAATCACTACAAACTGAAACCTGGGAGTCAATATATAAAGCTCAAGACATAGAAGTTGCTTGGAAAATTTTTATTGAACACTTGCAATTAAAAATACAAAACCACACTTCAATAAAAACTTACACGTATTCACACAATAAAATTATCAAAAAAGCTTGGATCACATCTGGCCTACTTAAATGTATAAGAAAAAGAGACAAGATCCATCAGCAAGTAAAAAACAATCCTTATGACTTTTCTTTAAAACTATTTTACAAAAACTATAGAAACATCTGCTCCAATCTTACTAAATCGGCTAAACAAAATTACTACAGATATAAAATAGATCAATCCAATAATAATCCAAAACTTATCTGGCAAATAATTAAAGAAATCACCTACACAGATCAAAACAAAACAAACCCATTGGAAGAAATCAACACAGATAACGGTACACTCTCGGTCAACAAAAACGTACATAAACTAATTAACTACACAAACAACTTTTTTGCAAACATAGGCTCAAATTTAGCGAACAAAATAACCAAACCTCAACACTTTAACCCGAACATAAACAAACACCCAAATCCACAAAGTATTAAATTTGCCCTAAAACCAATCACTAAACAAGAACTAACACTAATGTTATCTAAATTCAAATCAACATCCTCATCTGGTAGTGATGAAATCACAATGAAAACAATAAAATTCTTACAAGATGAAATTACCGAACCGATACTCTTTCTAATAAACAAATCTATCACAGAAAGCAGATTTCCACCTCAACTCAAAATAGGGACTATTACACCAATCTTTAAATCAGGAAATCGTAAAGATATCAATAACTACAGACCAATCACAATTCTAAACACATTATCTAAAATCTTAGAAATAACAGTTAAAACTCAACTCGTCGACTACCTAGAATCAAATAAACTATTATCACCAAAACAATTTGGCTTCAGAAAAAATTTAGGAACATCCAACGCCATAGCCTTAGTAATTAAATATATTAAAAATTCTCTAGACTCTCATAAAAAATGCATTAGCATATTTCTCGACCTTTCTAAAGCGTTCGACACAATAAATCACTCACATCTTTTTGAAAAACTAGAGAACCTAGGAATTACTGATAATGAACTAATATTTTTAAAAAGTTACATGGGAAATAGAAAGCAAACTGTGAAACTTAATAACATAACCAGTGAGTGTATTGATGTCAAATTCGGGGTGCCTCAAGGAAGTATTCTGGGTCCGATTCTGTTCCTTATTTATATTAATGACCTATGCCACATAGAATGTGACGGAGAAATCATCAGTTTTGCGGATGATACTGTTCTCCTAATAAATGGGAAAAATTGGGCAGAAACATTTAAGAAAGCAGAAGACACACTTAAAAGAATAAAAAATTGGCTAGACTACCATTCACTTACACTTAATGCTAATAAAACCAAATTCATCACTTTCAAAATAAAAAATTAGAAAAACGCTGAAGAAAACCTGAGCTTGAAAATTCATAGTCAGCATCACTTAAATGAGCATTGTAATTGTCCTTCATTAGAAAACGTTGACCATATAACGTATCTGGGTCTAAAAATTGACCAAAACTTAAAATGGACCGAACACATTACCTATTTAAATAATAAAATTAAAAAACTAAGTTATTTTTTCAAAACTATCAGGAATGTCCTCATTAAAAAAGACTTAATCAAGATTTACATGGCTCTCTGCCAATCACTGTTAGAATACGGTATTATCGGATGGGGCAGTGCAAATAAAAACATACTAAATCCACTAATTAAAACTCAAAAATCCATAATGAAAATTATACTGAAAGTTCCTGTAAGAACTAGCACTGATGAAATCTTCAACAATCTTAACATCATGTCAATTAAACAACTGTATTCTAAAACTATACTCATTTACATTCATAAGTACAAAACCCAAGAAATGACAACTTACACGTACATTAGAAACACTAGATCTCATGGTCAAAAACATATCCAACAAGTAACTACTAACACAACATTTGGGCAAAAAAGCTTCTTGTATTATGGTATTAAACTTTACAATAAAATACCACTCTCACTTAAAAACCTCAACAGTATAACATTTAAATCTCAAATAAAAAGCTGGATACTAAATATAGGGAGAACAGAAATAGAAAATATACTGATATATCAAATACAGACTAAAACCGAATCTACTGATCTGAATTATAAAAAAAAACACAATTTTATTTAATTTTTAATTATTTAACAAAATACTACATGATACCTATACGTTTATAACAAATTCATATTAATTTCTTATAATTAAATTATAATATGTAAATGAAATCCTCAGCACGGGAATCCCAGTGAGGATATCATTATCTTTAGATGTTTGTAAAGAAAGAAAAACAATAAATCATTATTATTATTATATAATTATCAATAACTCACAAATTATTCCCAAAGTGGACTCTAAAATCCTGAAACATTTTATTATTTGATGTCCCATAATTTATAATTTAATTATAAACGCCCCACGTTGGGCGCCAAATTGTTATAGATCCCGGCGGGGAATAATAAATTACATTTAAAAAAATAACATGTAGGTAAAAGATTAAGTCAGGGAATGTGATTGTGTTTGTCCAGTTCTGTTAGCTTTTTTTAAGGGCGCCACTGGCCATTGGACCAGGCTAGCAGACTGTAGAGCAAAATCCTCTTTCGGGGCCTTGGGAATTATACACTTTATGGTCAATTCTAGGATAGAAATGATAAACGGCATTCATTGAGAAATCAATATACATTTATAAATTAATCATTTGCACAGTGTTTAACATGAAAATAAAATAACAATTAAAGGTAGCTTACCCCCCTGGATCGACCAAAATCATTAACTAGCTATCTAAATTTAAACTTCACCGACAGCAACGAAGAATTGATTAAAAATGTGTGTCCAGTAAAATGCAAGTACTCCGCCCAGGGAGTTTGTTTTTCTATCATCCGTGATCAGCGTTGAGCCAGGTGCAACAGTTGTCAGAACAAATCCTTTTCAATCAATTTGACAGACAATAGATTGTTGGAATCTCCAAGATTTACAATTAAAATCTTATTAAAATTTTATATTATTTTCCTCGGTACACGCGTTCGACATTTCAAAAAAAAAATTCATTTTGAATTTAAAAGAAATACACAACAACGAGTCTCATGTAAACTCCGAATATCGTTAAGACATTTTACTTATGGCATTATACCATATAAAATACGAAACAAGCGGTACACGCAAGATATCACTTTAAGTAAACGATTTTAAATGCTTTACATTATTAATATGGAAAAAATCACGTTGACTCTCGGAATACTGTCTACCTCCAAGGCAGTCTCCCAACAAGTGAACATTTGCTCTATTCAAAACCCTATATGTATTCTTTCTAAAATAAATAAATGAGTAGTTAAAATTCGACGTTTAAAATAAAGTAAATGTGATATTATTTTTTTTTTAAATGAGGGTTCGTGATTAGACTCGTTGAAAAGAAGTAAAGACAAGATTAATAATTTCATAACACCGTGCTAGATATTTTGTTATACCTTGTGGTTAAAAAAAATGTATTGGGTTTGGTCGGGTATTTTGGCATGAAATCCAAATTTAAGTATGAAAAAGGCAGCGCCAGGCTTCATGTACGTTCAATGGCTGTGTGGACAAGAAATGTCTATCAAGTGTCGGCTAAAAACGTATGCAAAGCCAGACTGGGTACTTTGCCCGCCAAACTGAGAAGTCGAACCTGAGGAAGTACATGAAAAATAGCATAGTTGGTGGTAGGAGAAGCAAATGAAGATTATCGGTTCGTTGGACGTTTTCATATTGAAATCGTTTACATACATTTAAAAATGTTTTTTTAAATACAATAAGATGCCTGCATAAGACAAGAGTAATGAACAAGTTAGCAAAAGTAAATTTATAAATCTAAGACAAAAGTAGGTAATGGAAACGATAATGCGCGTTTTAATCCCGAAAAATATATCTCCGATAAAATATCCTACGGAGAAAAAGTCCTCCAACAAAATATCTACTAAAACTTAAACTAATCTAACTTTACAGGATGTCTGTATTATTTTTGTCCCATTTTACTATATTTGGATAATAATTTATGGTCTTTATAGGATGCGTCTGTATTATATTTGTCCTATTTTTTTGTTAGGTTAGGTTTCAGAAGATATTGGTTTGGAGGATTTTTTGTCCATAGGATATTTTTGTGGGGTTATTTTGTCCCAATGAACCAATGCAAACCATCTATGGCAGTGCCTGTGTGTACCTAGATAAAAATATAGGTATTCATGAAAATATTATAGTGAAAAAGTAAACGTAAAAGTTTTTTGATTTTTTAATTTAGTTTCAAGTGAGTAAATGAAGCTGGTCTTGAAATTACAGTAGAATTGTATTGAAAACTGAAACACGAAGGTTTACATAGATCTTAAGTGTTTCAACATCTGCATCGTTCAGCCGCAATTTTAATTATTTTATGTAAAGTGATATTATATCTATCGTTTGAATTTGTTTTAGTACAAGATTGAATGTTCCATGAGGACCAAAAAAACTGCTATGTGTTTGCGTTATTAATTTGTCACGATTCTTAGCAATAAGGCAACCTCTCGATAAAAATAAACATAATCATGTCTGATTACGTCTAAAAGGGATCGAAATATCTAATGTTCTTCAACGGAAGCAATCTTCCGAACAGGCTCTCCATTTATATGCTTCGTGTAACTAGTAAGTGACCAGCTCAGGTATGGGGGCTCCATCGAAGCCAGAGTTAAAAGTTAACCTTTCAGAAACTGGGCATACTGTAAAGGGCCCGCAGATACTTTAATAGTACACAACTGCTAACCCTGCACAAATCGCAAGTGCGCCCCACGGTTGAATTTATCAGCCACCTCTGGTCTGGAGCCTCAAAATACCTAAAAATCCCTCGACTCTGTGCAGGAACGGGAGGGCCCGTTTGATAGATTCTCCTAACTTAACAAACGAATTGCAATCTTTAGAGCACAGGCGTTAGGTGGCCAAACACGCGCCCAACATATGTACGGTTGACATTTGTCAGATGAGAACGTGTCGCTTCTACTATGCTCCAAAAGGTGTATTGCCAAGTTTTCCTTTTCTGCTCTCCCATGTTTTATGTGTAATTACCTCTAGAACTAATTTACTAACAACTCCTTACAATTATTATATTTAGGAGGCTAGTTTTGTAAAGTAAAAAAAAATTAAACAGCTCCAACCGCCAGAAAACATGAGAAGTACGTGCCTATAACTAGCTTTATTAAATGTATTGTGTCACGATCCTTTAGATTTAAAACAGTCTGTAGAAAGTTGTTTATTTGATATTATTTGTGTCGTTTTATCATTAATTATAAAAATACATCGAAAGGTTCTTTATCGAATTTCATTTTGTTTTTTTCATTCGTGCCTTCCCCGCCCTTACCGTGTCATCCATTTCTTGTAGAGCCTCTCTTTGTAAATTTATCATCCATCATTCCTTTGTAAGAAATGAGACGGGCTTACTTAAAGTGAATTAACATTAATAAATTTATAAAAAAGATATTGGATTTTTCTGCCCCTCTGAATTTAAACATTTTAAGAGGAATATTTAGATTAACGTCATTCGCATCAAAAAGTTATTAATGTGCCATGAATCATTACGTTAATGGAAGATACAAGCGAATTAAATTGAGTTTCAATGTTTTTTTATAACGTTGTTCTTAAGAATAGCCTTCCAGCGACATAATTATTTCGTATTATAGATCTTTGCTAGCTAAAATAAAATTTTACAACTGAGAGCAGATATTGAGACTAAAAATATGATACATCTACGTGTGTATATTATAATATGAAGATAAAAAAAATATAACGTGCCATCATTACATAATCCGTGTTCAATAATAGTTTCTGATGATCATTTTAATCTGCAAATGTAACTCTGATTTAAGAAATCAATGATTTTTTTAATTACCTAATTATATTAGAGGTTCCTGCTTATAGACTGATAATAAAAATAAATAAAAATATTATAAATCTGGTGAACGTTTCTTATGTTCACCAGATTTTTAAATCAAGAAATAATAAAATAGTTTTAACAGCTGTTGAAGATAACATGATGCTTTAGTTTCTGTGGTGTAGTGGTAAAAGTTAGCAAAATTGGTTTATTTTCACAAATCATAGAGAATAGTCCCTATAATGTGATGGCAAGACTTTATATTTCTATCAATATCCATTCATGAGATTATATTTTCGTGTGAATAAACTTGATAGATGTGTCAATTTCTTAAAAAGGAAAAAGGATTAGTAGTCAAAATATGATAATGTTACATATATTTTTTCTCATACACAAACACAGAAATATTGTTCCAACTTTGTATCAACTTTGGCCACAATATTTGTACATTTGTCTAGACCGAACTAAACAGATTTCGGTTTGATATACCAAACTTTATCTTGAAGTGTATACGAATTTACGTATGTTTATTTATTAAATATTTGTACACTTATCAATCATTAATTTGTTTACTTACGTGTATTTTTTTATTTATTATTTGTTTACTTTCGTGTATTTATTTGTTTACTACTTAATCATTTGTTTACTAATTAAACATTTGGTAACTTATTAAACATTTGGTTGTTTATTAAGCATTATTTGTTTACTTAATAAACATTTATTTACTTTTAAAATATTATTTGTTTACTTATTAAACATTTTCTTACTTATTGAATACTATTTGTTTACTTAATAAAATAAAATAATAAAGTGTGACATCCATCTTCCACAAATTCGTCAACTAATAACATCTCCTAGTTCCACTAGACCCGTTTAATTATTTTAATAGTTTTAACTCAATTCCGCAAATTTAGTGTGTAAAAAATTCTGTGTGAAAGCTCGAAAAACATTTCCGAACATTTTGTGGGAATTACGATGTAAAAAGAAGATTGAAAATGCAATTATCAAATATTTGCATATCACTCGGCACGGCTGAATGCAATCAGCGACCGTTAGTACCTAGGTAGGCTCCCTGGCACCGTTTAATTATGGTTAAAGCGTACAGTTGTGCAAATGAACGAAGCTAGAGAGAATATTCTATAGGCTGGGAAGCTTTTAACGGAACGCACTTGCGTAAGCTCTCATCTATAGTGCTATTAAAATAATGGTTTACTTTATGAAATCATGATAAATGTGCAGTTTAACAAAAAAAAAGTAGAGATTGCTTGATGTAAAACTAAATAATTTCAGTACTCGTACAATAGGAACACTGAGTATTGTTGATTTTGGGAAAATAATAGTACATTCAGATATTAGATTATGTTTACAGTTTGACAATTAAGTGTAGAAAATAAATGATGGCGCTGCGATCGATTCCTTGGTTTTAAATGGCAACACCGTGATGGCTCATAAGACAATGAATGTATTTTTTTAAAAACCCTTCAGCTAAAATGCATATTTCATAACGTGTTTTTATTTTCATAAATTTTGCACAAAAACACATAATTTAATAGAAGTAAAATAAAACAAAACAGGTTTTAAGTGGGCGTTTATTTTGTTATAAAAACGTAGGTACATAGGTATTTAAAAATCTGAGTATATTTATTCAACACCCGACATGTAATAATTGTTGTCTTAGTCCTCATATGATTCTTCTTCTTCCATATCTTCATCTTCATCTAAACGTTTTATCAGTTCATCTATATAATCATATAGAGTACTTCCTCGTGCATAATAATCTGCCTCGATTTTCATCACGTTTTTGCAACAATTTTTTTTAATCATCAACACTTATGCTATTTTCCGTTTTCCCGGTTTCAAATTTTCCATCTGCCTTTTCCCTTCCTTGACGATTTATCTTACTTTTCAGATTTACCTGTATGTGGAAAACATCATTAAAATGATAATTCTATAGAAGGTAGTTTTAAAAAAGCACACCTGTAAATATTCATTTAGAAAGAAAGAAAGAGAAAATGAAGAACAAGTTACATTTATATGAGTTTAAAGAAGTTGCATATTATTTTTTTTTTTTAAATTGAGTTATTCCATTTTTCTTGTGGCCTAATATTAACTGTCAAATTCGGATTTTTAAACAGAACCTCAAATCAGATTGTAATGGTTATAATCGCACAAAAATTGGCATAAATCTTGTAATACTAATGAAATTTATTAAAAAAAAAACTATACCACGTACCATTCATTTCTGCAGTTCGTTTGTAAACTTCTTTCAAATTGGATAGGAGCTTCTTCGCACGATATTCAGCTAGGCAGCGTTGAAACACGCAGTTTACAACTTCTCTTGCACCACTACGTATTGGTTTGTTCATTTTAATTCAATTCAAACAATGCACAGGCAAACAATGAAAAAAAAACACTAAACGAGCGATTTTCAGTGTGTTCTACATGATTAAAGTCAGTAAAGCCAAGAGCCATACAAAATGTCATTGACAAAACGAGTATTTCGGTGTTACCATAGTAATGAAAAAATTTAGTTCCAAATTAATTAATTTCTACACTTTCTTGCCAAACAATAACTTTCGAATTTGATGTATGTTATGAGTCTGGATGGTAAATAGGTGATGACCTGGCTATTAAGATCTGGTTACTTCCGATTCTATAGGCTTTATGACAGTTCAGTTGTTCCCCCGGCTTGGCTTACTTATATACAATACGCTGTCGATTTAAAGAAAATACGGTATTACTTACTTATATACAATACGCTGTCGATTTAAAGAAAATACCGCTTCCGTTACACAAGGTAGATTTTTCACTATGATATTAACCTATGCGTTTTGTGAGAGTTTCATATACTAGTAGCTCTGTGAATAGAGCACCTCGCGATCTATAAAGCGTTTTCTGTTTTTTTCTTAACCACTGGAGCGACGGCGCGTTTTATAACTTTTGCCTCGGATTGCTCGTGATATTTTAATGACCTTTTTGAATATTTTCCGCCAACCTTAAAAAAATCATACCTCCGAATTTTAATATGGAGGCATACAAACTGATCATAGTTCTATATAGTCAATAAATTCACCTATATTTGTTTGTTTATCACATATTCCTAGGATTTATTAAAATAATATTAAAAAATCGTAAACATTCAAAACGGAACTATTCTTAGTATTGCTTCCCTTTAAACTCGCCTAGTAAGTTCAAATTTCCATCCACATTGAATATTTTCTATTAGGTTTCTTTTAAATGGTCTAATTTATAATCACAATCTACATATGTATGTAAGAAAAATGAATTTTTATATATTTTGAACTGTTGAATGTTCCTTTTGGATAATTTTTGACACAAATTTATTCGAAAAATGGCGACACTTTTAATTAGACTAAAATGAAATTCTTAAACGACTCACCACAAATAGCTGTAGTACATCAAACAGGTACATCAATTATCTTAAATCCACAATACCAATTAACTCGATTATTGGTTTATTTGTAGAAAATATTGCATTTTCAAACGATTTATTTACATAACGACCGGAAAAAATGTCAAAAACATAACCATAAAACTTTGTTTTATCAATAATCAGTGAAATTTTAAGTTTGGAACACGTTGAGATAGTTAAATGCATTACTCATTCAATTATTATAACACTGGTACACAAATTTGTTTTAAATATCCACTAAAATACGATAAAAAAGCCGAATTTTACACTGACAGGTCCAGAACGCTTAACATTGTGATTTGCAGCGAAAATAATCGATCTAGAAATTTCCATTATTAAATCATGGAAACAAAGAATTGAGACATCTCTGAAGAAAGCTCTAAAGGATTTTGTCAACTACATGTTATGCAAATCACAGATCGCGGGAGTTTTTGAAAATTTTTCAAAAAAAAATTTAATTCATCAAGGTAGAATTTGGTGTAATTCGACAACTTAGCAAACTTACTTTGTGTAAATTGTACCGAAATTCGACAAAAAGCGTTCCAATGGTTAAATAAATCAAAACCAAAGTATTATCAGTTCATCTATATAATCATATAGAGTACTTCCTCGTGCATAATAATCTGCCTCGATTTTCATCACGTTTTTGCAACAATTTTTTTTAATCATCAACACTTATGCTATTTTCCGTTTTCCCGGTTTCAAATTTTCCATCTGCCTTTTCCCTTCCTTGACGATTTATCTTACTTTTCAGATTTACCTGTATGTGGAAAACATCATTAAAATGATAATTCTATAGAAGGTAGTTTTAAAAAAGCACACCTGTAAATATTCATTTAGAAAGAAAGAAAGAGAAAATGAAGAACAAGTTACATTTATATGAGTTTAAAGAAGTTGCATATTATTTTTTTTTTTTAAATTGAGTTATTCCATTTTTCTTGTGGCCTAATATTAACTGTCAAATTCGGATTTTTAAACAGAACCTCAAATCAGATTGTAATGGTTATAATCGCACAAAAATTGGCATAAATCTTGTAATACTAATGAAATTTATTAAAAAAAAAACTATACCACGTACCATTCATTTCTGCAGTTCGTTTGTAAACTTCTTTCAAATTGGATAGGAGCTTCTTCGCACGATATTCAGCTAGGCAGCGTTGAAACACGCAGTTTACAACTTCTCTTGCACCACTACGTATTGGTTTGTTCATTTTAATTCAATTCAAACAATGCACAGGCAAACAATGAAAAAAAAACACTAAACGAGCGATTTTCAGTGTGTTCTACATGATTAAAGTCAGTAAAGCCAAGAGCCATACAAAATGTCATTGACAAAACGAGTATTTCGGTGTTACCATAGTAATGAAAAAATTTAGTTCCAAATTAATTAATTTCTACACTTTCTTGCCAAACAATAACTTTCGAATTTGATGTATGTTGTGAGTCTGGATGGTAAATAGGTGATGACCTGGCTATTAAGATCTGGTTACTTCCGATTCTATAGGCTTTATGACAGTTCAGTTGTTCCCCCGGCTTGGCTTACTTATATACAATACGCTGTCGATTTAAAGAAAATACGGTATACCTATTTACACTAAATATAACTAAATATCCCCGAACGGATGTACAGAGAGGATATACCGCCGAATTACAAAAGTATAAAACAAATTTTTATTCAAATGCACCAAGGATGATATCACTGTTTACTGTGTAGGTACTGCGTTTCTGTACAAAAATCGACAATGTAAATAAATTCGTTTGTTATCCATACCAACATATTAAAGGTATTGTTGAAGTCGATTTTATGTTTGATATTGGTACATAATGCACAAACAATTATAATTTTATGATATTTATAATTTCGGAGGGCAACTGTCAAACTGTAAAACGGTGTTTATTGTAGTAACCGTAATCTTTTTATATCAAAATGGTATTATAATTTGGGAGGCAAGTATGAGTACCGCCGCCCCGGGAACCATACATTGGATAATCAACACCTCTGCAGTAGTTCACCCCAACTGGTTCGCTACGTTTGGTGACTTGGCAGGGGTGCAGAGAAAATGGTTGAAGAACTCTCTCTTAATATATCCTTGCACCGCAGTGGGAGGGATGAATTCATACGTCCGTCATTCCTGGACACTGGCCCCCAGATTCCTACCCATCCCGCATATCCTTTTCCTTCTTAGAACTTCATCAACTTCTCCATCCTTTCCTAAAAATACCCTACACACAGCATCCCCAAGATGACATTGACCCTGAGGGGAATTATTTTCCTCAGGGCCTCCTCGTGTAATTATGTAATTTTTTTTTTTTAAATTCTGCACAAACAATTATAATTTTATAGTATTTATAATTTCGGGGAGTCAACTGCCGGGGGATCAGCTGTCACCTAAAATATGCAAAAGCCATAAAAGTTTAACAGGGTTTATTGTAGTAACCATATTCTTTTTACCTCCAAATGGTATTTTTGTTGGGTGATCTTTTAAAGATTTTTAACTTCTGAATGCGTGGCTGTGTGGTTGTGAGAAAGCAATATATCTGCATACGGGTTTGTATTAAATTCTCCAAGTAATATAAATTCACTGAGAGGCAACATTGAAAATTCAGTAATGGAGATAATAAGATTCGTACAAAGCAGACCACATACTGCCATGAGTGCAACGTTTATCTCCTTTGTACTGCCTCAGACCGCAAGCACTTTGCGAATTGGTATTACCTCATCAGGTATCTTCTATTCTTGCGTCATCAGCCTTAACGCAAACTACTGTAACTGGTAACTAACACGTGAACACTGGACAGAAAATCAGTAGTTTATTTGGCAGGCATTTGCTTGATATTCTTTTGATCTTGTGATAGATCAGCAACATACCGCATATAAATATATTTTTTCATTGTTACAATATTTTAATATTTAAATATCTCAGCATTTATTTTCGTTTAGTTATCTGAATATCTACTTTGTCTTTCTTAACTATTTTTCTTCTGTTTTACAAACTCACTAGAGCTGTATTTTTCACGTTGTTGCTATATACTATGTTATGTTATGTAAATGCCGAAAGGCGTTAATGTTATAAATAAATAACATTCAAAATTCAATATTCAAAATATCAACCAGACTACAAATTGTTACAAAAAACCTATGATTGTGAAAATATATGTTTTTTAAATTCCATTGATGTATTTTTATAATGTTTTATGATTTAAGGTGAAATGTACTTTTTTTACATGAATACCCCACATGAGTGCTCCCGTCTGGAGCCAGTGAGACTATGGCATCCCCAATTCGGGTATGTTGTTAGGCTGAAGGTAGTAGGGTGAGGAAGGAGATGGGAAGAGGAAGTTAGGGAAATATCTGACTATTTAGATCTGATCACCAAATATGACTAAAGCTATTTAAAGTAACATTTTAATTCTGATTGTCTTGGTCTTACACCAGGGCGATACTGAGAGTATCTTCCACTGAACGAGCCGCAAATATACTTTATATTATTTCAAATCTATTAATTGTGAAATAATACAAATTAATCAAATAAAATGTATTTGCCCAAGCCGGGAATCGATCCCGCGACCTTTGGATTGCGAGTCAAGAGCCTTACCCCATGTATATCTTATTCGATTGAATCACACATACCTACAATATTGTATTTGAATGCGTTTTTTTTTTTAAATTGAGTTTGTTTATAGTCAAAACTATTTATTCATATTTCTATTGCGCATGTACGGCCGTAAACAATTAATTCATCTTAATATTTCAAAGCATAATTTGCACAAAGATTTTTTCCTAAAATAAACTAGCACCATCTACGAAACAGCAGAATATGAATTCATTTAATTATCACCTTAATAACGTTTTTCTGTGATTTACAAAATTTACGCATTACACATTCGTCACAATTTTGGAAATATTTTGAAGTTGTTTTTTATACAACAGCGAGTGTTCAAAACATTCATTTTTTTTAAATAAACAATACAAATTAATCATATATTTTACAACTGCACACAAAAAAAATGTCCGTTATCAGTAACATTATGTTATACTACATGATTATATTTTCCTGAAAAATATGGGAAAAGAAGAATCTAAATGCATTTAAGGTTACGGCGTTCTATCACAAGGAGAACCTTCTTAACAATCGGTTTTGAATTGTTTTCAATTTGAATACCCCATAAGAGTCCAAACTGCGTACAACTGTCAGTGATATCAATAACTGAAGGGAGTTGCAAAGGGAAGAAGATGAAAACGAGGAAGGTTGGGAAGTACCTGGTTATTAATATCTGGTCACTAAACCGTGCCATTACCAGTTCAAACAGCTTTTCGATTCTGAATGGAATTCTTTCAGCACGGCGATACTGAGAGTTGCTGAAGGGCTGATATAATATTTAAATATAAGTTTAACGTAATGTTAGTTTCGGAACATCCTGCAAGATACTCAGCTGGGGTAATAATATTATAATATATTAATTATTATTTTTAATTGATAAACTAACGTTTTTTTTAAGACAAGATTTTTATGCATAGCACAAAGGGTAACAATTATTATAAGCAATGCCTGAAACACTCATCTATATTGAAAAAATCTTCCGAGAAAAGATACATGCCGCCAACGGGACTTAAACCCGTGTCCCTCTGATTGCCGGTCAGGAGCTCTACCGCTGAGCTATGGCAGCTATATTATTATACTGTTTGTATTGTTTGCAGTAACGGTCACATGCTGACTCACCGGAACAAGAAGCCATTCGAGTGCAGAGCGGATGGATGTGGAAAGTCCTACTGCGATGCGAGATCTCTGAGAAGGCACGCGGAGAACCATCATGGGGCGCCAGGTTAGTACCTGTTCACATTTATTATTATTTACCACCTTTAATTCGCCCAACATTACAGGTCTGTGTATTATTTTCCTTTACTGCTATAAATTCTCCCAACATTACAGGTCTATGTAATACTATCATTTATTGCTTTAAATTCGCCCAACATTAAAAGACATTGTTATCATTTACTGCTATAAATTCGCCCAACGTTACAAGTCTATTTATTACCGTAATTTACTAATTTAAATTCTCCCAACAATACAAGTCTGTATATTATTATTACTTACTGATTTTAATCAGCCCAATATTACAAGACTATAATATATTCTAATCATTTACTGCTTTGAACAACATTGGAGACATATCATTCGCCCTCACTTTATGTACTATTATCATTTACTGCTTTTAATTATCCCAACATCATAAGTTTTTTTTTTCTTTTTAAAAGAAATACAAACATTCCCGGGTTACTAATAACCAAACAATGTTTGAATATCTCCTAATACCACCACAGAAAGCCAAAAATTTTGCTTGTGTTGTGATGGAGGACTTAGCCAGCCGAAGAATCGAACACGCGACGTTCGGGTGGGACCCAAGCGCTATGCCCACTCAACCACTGACCGGTCAATATTATTGTCCGGTTTTTATTATTATCATTTACCTACTGCTTTAAATTCGCCCAACATTAATATCCTTACATTTAAGGATTAAGGATCCATACGATTTTTTGTGGTTTGACAGCATGGAGTTGGGGTTATAAGGGAAAAAAGTTGAAGAGGAATTGTATCTCTTTCTTAAAAGAATTGAGTTTTCATACAGACATAACAATGCTTTCACAATAAATTTTCATATTTAATTCCGTGTGTAAATCCGTCAACAAACAATTCATTTTGTTACTTTAAAGTATAACGTGCAAAAGGTGTTTTTTTTCCTACCATCGATGAACGAACAGTTTATGATTAATTTTAAGTTTAGAGGTTAAAATGCGTTTATTGGTTGATATAGGTATAAATATCTAAATAAGTATATTTTTACGTTACTAAAGTCTTATTTTGTTATTTTTTAGCAACAGGCAACGCTTCCTCCCCGCAAGGAGGCTCCTGCATCCAGTTCGCAGGGGGTGGGGGTGGCAGCGGGTCTAGCGCCGGTGGTACAACCAGTGGCGCCTCTGGAGGCACCACCAGTGGCAGTTCCGGGGGTACCACTAGTGGGAACTCCGGGGCCACCACCGGGGCAAACACCGGGGGCAACACCAGTGGCAGCACTGGGAGCAATACCGGAGGCGGGGGCTCCAAAGACTCGGGGGCCAGCAGCCCGGTCAGCGCCAAGGGGAGCAGCCCCAAGGGAACCAGTCCGCTGCCGTTACACAAGGTAGATTTCTCACAATAATATTAACCTATGCGTTTTGTGAGAGTTTCATATACTAGTAGCTCTGTGAATAGAGCACCTCGCGATCTATAAAGCGTTTTCTGTTTTTTTCTTAACCACTGGAGCGACGGCGCGTTTTATAACGTTTGCCTTGCTTTCGGATTGCTCGTGATATTTTAATGACGTTTTTGAATATTTTCCGCCAACCTTAAAAAAATCATACCTCCGAATTTTAATATGGAGGCATACAAACTGATCATAGTTCTATATAGTCAATGAATTCACCTATATTTGTTTGTTTATCACATATTCGTAGGATTTATAAAAATAATATTAAAAAATCGTAAACATTCAAAACGGAACTATTCTTAGTATTGCCTCCCTTTAAACTCGCCTAGTTAGTTCAAATTCCCCTTCACAATGAATATTTTCAATTAGGTTTCTTTTAAATGGTCTAATTTATAATCACAATCTACATATGCATATAAGAAAACTGAATTTTGATATGTTTTGAACTGTTGAATGTTCCTTTTGGATAATTTTTGACACAAATTTGTTCGAAAAATGGCGACACTTTTAATTAGACTAAAATGAAATTCTTAAACGACTCACCACGAATAGCTGTAGTACATCAAACAGGTACATGAATTATCTTAAATCCACAATACCAATTAACTCGATTATTGGTTTATTTATAGAAAATATTGCATTTTCAAAAACACTTAACGAGCGGAAAAAATTACAAAAACATAACCATAAAACTTTGTTTTATTAATAATCAGTGAAATTTTAAGTTTGAAACACGTTGAGATAGTTAAATGCATTACTCATTCAATTATTATAACACTGGTACACAAATTTGTTATAAATATCCACTAAAATGCGATAAAAAAGCCGAATTTTACACTGACAGGTCCAGAACGCTTAACATTGTGATTTGCAGCGAAAATAATCGATCTAGAAATTTCCATAATTAAATCATGGAAACAAAGAATTGAGACATCTCTGGAGAAAGCGCTAAAGGATTTTGTCAACTACATGTTATGCAAATCACAGATCACGGGAGTTTTTGAAAATATTTAAAAAAAAAATTTAATGCATCTAGGTAGAATTTGGTGTAATTCGACAACTTAGCAAACTTACTTTGTGTAAATTGTACCGAAATTCGACAAAAATCGTTCCAGTGGTTAAATAAATCAAAACCAAAGTATTATCTGAAATCATAAGATTTGTAAGAAGCTACTTAAATACCTATCTGAGTAATTATAAACCATTTACTTTATTTCGTTATAAGTCTATTACATATCATCATTTACTTCTTTAAATAAACCCAACATTAATATCCTTACATTTAAGGATTGAGGATCCATAACGTTATTTGTGGTTTGAAAGCATGGAGTTAGGTTTCGGGTTTAAGTTATCGGGGAGAAGGTTGAAGGGTAATTGTATTCCTTTCTTAAAAGAATTAAGTTTTATACGGACATAACAAGGCACTCACAACGCATTTAATTTCATATTTAATTTATAAAATGAAATGTTACTTACTCAATGGTACTTCTTTATTGAAACCTTTTTCATTTATGGAGGTACCATAATATTGTAAAAACGCTAATAAGATAGTTCAAATAAACAAAATGCCGACCATTTAAATTTTAAAAAAATCATTTACTCAACCACTAAAACGGTCACCATCTTGAAACGCAAACGGAACGTACAAAATATTAACAGCCGAGTCGCTAAACAGTCGAGTTAAAACCAGTGAGGGTTTTCTTTCATGTGCAGTGAATCCCAAAAGAATAACTACGACGAACAAGACTCACTTGGATTATAATATTACAACCGTATTTTTAAATGAATTGGACCACAAACCGCCACTGGTTAAAACGGAACTTGACGAAAAAAATTCTATTTGGCAAAAAGACATCAAACTTTTTTAAATTTCAGTATTATTTTTGAGCAGATTTTTTTTACCGCACAAGAGTGCGGTAGTACAGCTTGATATCGTCTCTGGACTAGTGGGATTCGGCACCCCCAATTTTGTTTTGTTGTGAAGCTATAGAGAGTGATGAAGGAAGACGATGGACATAGGTAGTTTAGGAAATACATAGCTAATTAGATCTGGTCACCAAACAAGACAAAAGCGATTTCAAGTAGCATTTCTGTACAGGAGTAGTCTGAGAACATCTATGACTCTGAGCTGACAGGGTATTAGGAGTCGAAGATCTTATATAAATTAGAAAAATCCATTTTCTTTTATTTCGGTATAAATGGCACTTCCATTGTCATGTGTTCAATATATGTTTAATGCTCTGCAAAGAAAAAGATGTTGCATTATGGAGAGATCGCTCTTACAAACTGAACAGAATATTTCCTGTTACCTTGACTTCATAATTAACAACTCTTACAAATTCTCAATTAGATTAATTTTCGTCTGATAGATTACAACAAAAGGCTCTTATGAATGGGGATCAAAAATTGAAGTGTGGTGAGTTCACAAGCAAAACAGAATATAAGGATACCTATATAAAATTTCTGAAAATCATTATTGACTAGTTATGAACCGATGTAGTTAAGATATTGCGAATGAATTTTGTTTATCTTTAGTGATTCTCAAAATAATGAAAAAAAAAATTTTATATAGGCACGGTCCTTCTTTGTAGTCAATTTTATAAAGGAAATCGAGTGAAATCAGAGTGACTTCTTATTTCCTTATTTAGGATTCCTACGAATACATCCATATGTGCTGTATATACCCTAAAGAAAATTGGGAAAAAGATATCTTTTTTGGGAAGGATTCGGCAAAAACTTTCCAAAAAAAATGCAATCACTATTTACAACTCAATTGCTCAACTATTATTTTCCTGTGTAACAAACGAGAACAAAATAAGTGTCAAATTCTCAAATAAGGCAATCAGAATAATACTTTAGTGAAATAGATTTTCAAAAGTAAATAAAATTTTAAAGGAACTAAATTGGTTAACCGTGAAAAAGAAGCTGACCTTGAAAGCGATGAAATTTATCCATAAAATGGTAAACAACCTGATACCAAAATACTTATCAAATAAAATTATCTATATATACAACAAGGACTTTCTCAGACACAACACAAGGATATGCAAGTAAATCAGGCTACAGAAAAGGACAAAGCGAATTCACAGAATAGTTTAGTGTACAAAGGGATGAAGTTTTATAACACGCTACCAGAAACTTTAAAGTCCGCACCAAATGGAAGGTTCAAGATGTATGATAGGATTTTGAAGAACTGGAAAAAATACAGTATTCAATATGTGTTAATTAGCCATTTGTTAACTTTGATGTACAAATTACTAAAATAAAAATAATAAATAAATTCATTTAAATACAAATTTCGGTTTCTTTCTTTGTTGGTAAAACTAAAAGAAAAATGATTCCGTTGCAATTATTATTTTCGTTTGCCTTTGTAATTTCTAACGTCTCCAAGTTATTAAGGTTACCTCCAAGTTAGTTATAACCGAAGCTACTTGGAAAATTTTATTAAAATGTTGTTCAAAACAAAGTAATTTATCATTAAAATTAGAATAATTTATTGTAGATATCACTCTTCACTACCAATTTATTGTTATTAACCTCAATATGCTCGCTGACAGTTGCTTGCATTTTCCAAAAGTAAGCTTGTATTTAAGCATGTTTGATTTGCTTGTTGATCCAGTCCAAGACGAGCAGTGAGACCTCCCCAAGCACCCACCGCCCCTCCCAGCCCAGCAGTAGCCGGAGTTCCAGCAGCAGCCACTCGACCTCCAAATCCTCAAGCAGCAGCCACAGCAAGCAGTCAGCGGCGCGCAGCAGCGGGGCCAGCAGCTCGAGTCGGCCCAGCAGCCAGTCAGGGTCATCGCAGGCGAGGCCGCAGGGAGCTGCCAAGCCAGCACCGGCAGTCAAAGACGCGGAGGTCAGTTCGCCGCCTAAGCCTCAAAGGGCGTTCGCGGTGCAGCGGCCGCCCAGAACGTGGAATATGCAGGTAAATTCTACGATTATAATAATTTTTTAGGTTGATTCAATAACTTCGGCAGTTTCTTGTTATATGTTATGATTTCGTGCTGAATTTACAACGTAATTCAATAATTTCATGAGGTGTCCAGGAAAAAAATTAATGCCTTTTTAATTGTTATTTTTTAAACGTGGTTCAAAGTGCGAGCCTTATGGTACTCCTAAGACGATACATAAATGCGGTACGATATATATAATTGGTGTCGATTACTGAAATATAATCCGTACTATTACCATCGATTTACAGAAATCACCTTGATTTCCCAGAACAACTAACGCTATAAACTATATAATACTAGCTCACCAGGCCACGCGTTGCTATGGCTAACGAAACACAACGCCATCTATTGGATGGTTACCAAACTGCCTAGATAACTAAATGTCAATAAATTAACTCACACCGCCATCTGTTAGAAACTTATGGAACTTAAAAATAATTACAAAGCATTGTCCTACAACAGACATTTAATGAACATTTAATTCGCAATAATAAAAATTGAGGTCAAAAATCGAGATAAAAACTATCCTATCTTTTAAATTGGACCAAATTACACACAGAAAGATAAATTTTATCAAATTTGGTTGAATAGTTTCGGAGTTTATCTCGAACAAACATCGTGACGCGAGATTTTTATGAAATACCACGGTAAAATGCTTTGATTAAAATTATATCAGAGTGACATCACCGGTGAATCAAATGATTATTAATATTTCACAGTAAGTATTATGATTTTATGCAACTGAGATAAATTCAGTGTATTTAACAAGGGATATGCCAAGGATAATGAAAGCCAAGTCCATAACTTGGTGTCGATTACTGTCGTAAGATGCGATCCATCTGGGTAACGGTAAATTCCTAGAAAGACTAACATTATTGAATATTTATCAACATATTCACAGTTTTGTTAATTATCGTTTGGCAGTGAATTATCAGAATGAAAAATAAATAACGGTGATGGTAATTTTATTATTTTGTTTAGTAGCAGAGCAAAAGTGCTAACGACATTTTTACTGTATGTTCAATTTTGTCGTTATTGATTTTCTTGCTCATAAATGGAATAATTTACGTGAGAAAATTATTATTCCAATGCTTGCTGTAAGCCCCATCGATTGTTTCCGAAGATAATATTCTTTGCGTCGAAAGAATATGGCTTTTACGTGGTTAGCATATCAATAACATACATAAAATAACAAGTTTTCACGTCAGAACTCTAGATAACACAAGAAGCCCGCTAAGAATTCAATTCAGGAGTTAAACTCACGCGATATGTTGTTAAATTTCTTTCGAAATCCGGTCTACGATATCGGAAACATAAAAAGCACGATGCGAAATCTGAGCAGCATATTGGATTGTGTTTTCTTACGATCTGTTCACGGATTCCGGCGACTCGCTATACCGGTGACAATATTCCGTAAATGGCGCACCTGTGTCTGAATGGGGGTGTTGGGTTGTGGGTTGGAATAAACAGAAAGTGGAATAAAACACACATGGCGGTGGCGCCAGTCATAGAAGATAAGAAGTAAGAAGGGGCAGATTTGAAGGAGGTTTTCCAAACCTGGCGAATTGGACAAAAACAAGGATGAAACTTAGGTGTTTGAAGATGTTTCGATTGCAAATTAAGAGGTTATAACTGTTTTTTCGAGGAAAATAATCACTTCCTGGTTTACATAAGTACGGGACCGGACATTTTTGTAAGTTATCACTGTTACGTGTTTGAAACGGAACTTTTTCCCCAGCGGTGCTTATTCTGCTTACTTGCTGTAGTAAATTTAGGCTACAAACTGCGAGCGATCCATTTAATTCAAAGTTTAAAAAAACTTTAGCTCTTGAAAAATATGTACCGCAGGCTGTAGGTAACAGAAAAGTCCTGTTTCTTACTGCTAACCTCGAAAATAACAAGAATGAAAATATTTTTTAAAAAAAATTTCAAATTCAGATGTGTTACCTAATAATGGTAACCAGACAACTCAACACGATAACAAATCAAAATACTGTTGAATAGTGAAATAAAATCGTAAAAAGTGAAAGAAAAACAAGGTTATTTTAGGATTATGGGTTACTCTTTTTTCATCGCTTTTAAGGCGAGACATAACCACGTTTACGGGGGGTTTGCTCGAGGCTCACATTTTAATTTATTTCGGCGAATTCGTAATTGAATTATCATTTTTATTTCCATGCCTCACAAGGGATGCGAGTTATTTATATTTTAGATTCATAAAAAAAAAACACGTTACTATTATTTTTTACAGTACAACGCCTTTAAAAAATTGTAATACGTTATACAGCTAAAGTTAGCGGTGGCACCAGATTTTCTTTTTCTAGACGATGAATTAATAACTTCAGAGGTTATTCTTTTAGAAATATCTTAAATATTTCTAATACTTTCTTCAGAATTAATTAAAATGAACCCGGCGGAAAGGTCGAATCTCCAGGCATGCTAGGGTGAATTCGACCGTACGTCCGTTCAATATGTTTACACGCTTAAATTTACACGCTTTCTTCACTTACGTCGTTAAGATTCCCATATTATTTGTCTTCTTCTTCTTTTCTTTGATAGAGCAAATTCGACAGTCAGCCCAATCCACGGATCGCGAGTCACAATTTATTTACACGGCTTCTTTACTTACGTCGTTAAGATTCTGAATATATTTTAGGGTATAGTGTCTTCTTAATGACTTTGTATAATTTTTCAAAAGCGCGTTGATTTGCCATTGTGCTGAGTTGTTATGGAACCTCTAATAAATTAGCTTATGAAATCTTTGCCTTCTCTCATTCATTAATAATTCTCTACAAACGTTACGACTTCTTTAACTACGGTGCATATTTAAAATAGACCCGTGTACTCCTACATACGCGCATACATTTACCATGAAAGCTTTCAGATTTTATAGATATTTAAAAAACCGTTGTTTCCAAAACCTCTTTCTTGATGAACTTTTAATCCAATTCAATATGGCCGAATAGGGTTTGGTTTGAGTTTGTCGAAACGCCACTGATAAAACCATTTACTTATCTCAATCAATTTACCCAAGCAATCTTTTGGTTTTAGTCGTGTTTTCCAAAAACAAAATTTCCTAAATATTTGGGGCTGTGCTTATTTTTCAGAAGTGCGCCATAAATACGGTTTTACGTTGGACATCGTCAAAAGAAAGGAAAACATCTACCATTTTCCGTCCCTTGTCCCGTCCCTGAACCGAGTTGGGCATTTGCGCCGGACCACGTCAGTCTGCAATCAACAGCCCGCGCCGCAACATACCTTACTATAGCCACCGTGCTCCCGCTACCTGCAACATTGACCTAATTCCGCCGTGTTCGCCGTGTACACGAAACGCACGCTTATTGCTGTTTTCAGTGCCAATTGGACGGGGAGAAAGAAGACAAAATTGCCAGCATACAAGTTCTTTATCCTGTTTCGGTGAGTCCTTTCCTTTATATGCAGCATATGTTTTTCCTCATTCCAAGCAGTAAACAGTAACACAAAATTCAAGGTCCTTCGTCAGTCAATCTTCGCACATATCAAATCCACTCTACACACTATCTCATTCATCTTGATCCAAACGAGCCGGACATTTTTGAACCATAATATTAGTAGATAATAATCCGGCAGAGTGTGAATACGTTTTTACAATACCGCATATAAATAATTACCCGCATTCCCGCAGTTTGATATACCTACATGAGTAATTTTGTTTCTTTATACCTATCGTATTATGGTTGGAAATAACATATTTACCCGCTATTAGAATAAATAGATACAAGACACTGCTTTGATATTTATTTCTGATAACTCATGTAATTATATCTTGCTAATCAAATCGCATTACCTACCTTATAAATAATACGATTATTTCCTAATATTCGTATTGTTTATATTATTGGATTACATTACAAATAGAATAATACGATCGTAATATGTATAATTTGTTAATGATTTACCGACGTAGTGCACGGCGCATCTGTTAACCTTTCACAGCTCACCAGTCAATTTAACCCCGTGCGGTTATCACTGTGAAGTAATTAAATATTTATTAAATATTAATTAATTAATTCCGCATAAATAATACAGACACATTATTTTAACCGCAGTTTTAGTTGTTTATCGTCTCATATTTTGTAAAATATAACCGGAATAAATAAAATGGCTACAAGCGCGTCATCCGGGTCGTCTCGGGACGAAAGACGTCTCAAACGTTTAAATGCTAAACTATCAGCTAGCTTTGCAAGCTTACAGTCGGTGTATGACAAGATAAGGAAAGCTTCGGAAAGCATTAGCAATCGCCAATCTTTTTTGTCAGGCGCAACTACTGTTGAAAAAATTCGTTCTGAATTTATAACAATTTTAGATGAAAAAGTGGATTGCGAACTGGAATTGAATCCGGAAGCAATTGCTGAATACTCTCAATTAAATGCATTTGAAGAACTCTTCGGGGTTATTAAATATACCGAAGCAAATATGCTGTCCAATCCAGTTGCGAAACCTCGCCGTCAAATTAAGTTACCGCCTTTGGAAATAGCGTGCTTTGACGGAAAATTAGATAATTGGCCTCTTTTCTATGAAACATATAATTCGGTTATACATTTGAATGATTCTCTGGATAATGCTGAAAAGATGCAGTATCTGATGTCTAAATTAACCGGAAAAGCATTAAATATTTGCAAAACTATTACGCCTACTGGTACAAATTATCAAGTTATTTGGGACGCATTGTGTACTAAGTATAATGATCAACGCGTTCTTGCTGAATCATACTTTGACCGATTGCTGAAATTGCCTCCAGTTAACTCGGCCACGCCCGCTTCTTTAGAGAATTTCGCAGATGCATACTCCGCTAACATCGCCGCGCTGAAGCAATTAAAAATAAAAGACCTCGCAGAATTCATATTGCTACAACTGGGTCTTAAACGGCTTGACATAGAGACTGTAAAGGCTTTCGAATCTTCTATTAAAAATAATGAAAATTTACCTTCCAGCGCGGAACTAATCGACTTTGTAAGACAACAGCAACGAATTCTCAACCGCGCGCAATTCACGCAACCGACCTCGAGCCGCGTTGGCTCAAACATTAATTATACCGCTAAACCGCAAAAAACTAATTCCGCAAAGGCATTTATTAATGTCGAAAAAATCGATAATCACTCCATCGAAATTTGTTTTTGTTGTCAAAAGGGATCGCACCCTTTATACCAATGTTCTAAATTCACAAGTCTAGAACCACGCGATCGATTTAACTTTATTAAGTCATCGAATATTCGAGTTTGTGTGAACTGCCTCAGTACTAGGCACATCACAAAAGCTTGTAAATCAAAGAGTACATGCAAAACATGCGCGCTCAACCATCATAGTTTATTGCATTTCAAACAAACTGATGGGCGAAAGTCACAAACAGACCCAATACCATCTCCCGCGTTACAAGCAGACGCCGATAATGATAACTTAAATTCTTTGAATCCGGTTTCGCTATGTGTAACAAATTCATGCCCTAGTGCAAATACTACTGCACTCTTAGGAACGGCTGTTTGCACTACCAGAGACGCTAAGGGCCAGGTACAGACGTTACGGGCTCTAATAGATAGCGGCTCCCAAAGGGACATAATTACGCGCAAATGCTGTTCACGCTTGAATCTTACGGTGCGGTCATCTCCAAGTACTTACGTCACGGGAATAGGTGACGTAAGAAATGTGACAAATGGCGTAACTTGCTTAAAGTTACATTCCCGCTATGACATCACTCAGTCGTATACGATTAAACCATATGTAGTAGAAACTATAACCAGTGAGTTGCCTACTGTTAACATTAACCGTTCCTCTTTGTCGTATCTTGACAATTTGCCCTTAGCAGACACAACATTCTGTACGCCCGGTGAGATTGATATTATCTTAGGATGTGACATATTTGCTCGCATTCTAAAGGCAAACAAAATATCAGGTTCTCTCGGCCAGCCATTTGCTATTGAAACCACTTTGGGATATCTCATCTTGGGTACTGCCCCAACGATGATTGAAAACCCAAGTATAAACGCCACGCAATCATTTTGTACGTTCACGCAAAATAATGATTTTTGCCTGTCGCGCTTCTTCGAATTGGAAGACATTCCAGATGAGAAGTTTTTAACGCCTGATGAACAAGAGTGTGAGGACATTTTTAAACTCACTACCTCTCGTGACACGGCAGGTCGTTATATCGTCGCGTTGCCGTTTCGAAACAGTCCCTCTGTTCTCGGTGAATCGTTACCCGCCGCCGAACGCAGGTTTCGATCTCTCGAACGCCGCTTGATATCTCAACCCGCAATAAAGTTAGAATATGACAAAATATTACGCGAATACCTACAGAAAGGGTACATTTCGCCGGTCGACAATTCTGACTTACCTCATTACGTTATACCGCATCATATTGTAGTTCGTGAAGATAAACTTACTACTAAAATTCGCATGGTGCTAGATGCGAGTATGAAATCCGATTCGGGTTATTCGCTTAATGACATCCTACATACCGGAAAGAATTTACAAGGTGATTTGTTTCGCATTATCCTCAATTTCAGATTGTTCGCAATAGCTATAACCGCTGACATAAAACAAATGTACCTACAAATCGTAGTGCAAGAAGAATGCCGTCGTTATCAGCGCATGCTGTATAGATTTAACAATAGTGACCCTTTACAATTGTTCGAATTTAATCGCGTCACTTTCGGCATGTCTTGTAGCCCATTTTTGGCTATGCGTTCACTGCGTCAACTCGCAACGCATGAAAAACCTCGTTTCCCACTCGCGGCAAACTTGGTGGAAAATGGCTCATTCTACATGGATGATTTCGTCACCAGTTGCTCATCAGTCGAGGAAGCTACCGAGTTGTCGACGGAATTAATTCAGTTATTCGCTGCCGGAGGATTCGACCTTGTAAAATTCTCTTCTAATTCTCCAAAGTTTTTATCCACGATTCCTACAGCTCGTCGTGTTAAGGAACATGTGGAATTTAATCCCGATGAAAACCTAAAAATACTAGGGCTTCATTGGATACCCGCTTCTGATCATTTTGTATTTGTCGTACACACCGACGAAAGAACGTGTACTAAACGAAATATTCTCTCGACGATTGCTCGTCTTTGGGATTTGATGGGTTTCGCCGCACCAGTTGTATTATTGGCTAAGCTGATAATTAAATCTCTATGGGAGTATAACCTGAATTGGGACGATACTCCTCCTGAAACAGTTGTCACACTTTGGCGACAGTTTAAAAAGGAATTGCCATTACTGCAATCTATTAAAATTCCTCGTTTTTTAGGAATCGAACCCCAATGTGTATTAACGCTTATCGGGTTTTCAGACGCAAGCGAACGCGCATATGGAGGTGTTATTTACTTACATGTTTACTGTCCGAATACCGATAAAACCACAATTAATTTATTATGCGCTAAATCCAAGGTCGCTCCGGCTAAGACGATTTCACTTGCGCGATTAGAACTATGTGGAGCGCTAGTACTTGCACGATTAATGCATACGGTCAGTAATACCTACACATCAAATTCAAAAGCTCATACGACTTTAGCTTTTTGCGACAGCACGGTTGCACTAGCTTGGATAAATTCACCGCCTGCAAAATGGCAGACCTTCGTTGCCAACCGTGTCTCACAAATACAAAACCATCTTGGGGCTGAATGCTTCCATTATATAAGAGGTCAAGACAATCCCGCCGACTGCTTATCGCGGGGTCTTACTCCCGCTCAGCTAATAGACCATCCGTTATGGTTTAACGGTCCCGTATTTGCCCAATTACCTAAAAGTGATTGGCCTTTACAACGTTTTGATACGAAATCGATATCTGATCCACCCGAATTAAAAACAAAAATTTTGATGTCCGTTCAAGACAATAACCGCCCTAAAACAATCGCTCCACCGTTATTGTGTGCACTAGCTTCTCGTGTTAGTTCATGGCCGAAATTAATTCGAATAGTAATTTATGTTTTTCGTTTCATTAAGAAATTACCACGAGCATTCGAATTAAGCCATATCTTAGTTGCAGAAATCGCTGTTATAAATTCTATACAGCAAGAACATTTCTCCGAAGATATAAAGGCAGTCAAAGATGGGAAGAAGGTTCGGCGAGCGATTGCGAAATTAAATCCGTTTCTTCATGACGGAATTCTAAGGGTAGGAGGCAGATTGAGTAACGCTGAAACAGAATTTGACAGTCGTCATCCCATTCTATTGCCCGCTCGGGATAATGTAGTCAATTTAATAATAGACTACTATCATATAAAGAACATACCGCAGGGCCGTTGTTAAACTCTGTCCCTTACCGTCACAATAGATTTAACGACATCTTAGAAGTTAGTTCATAATACTTTAATTTTTAAAAATCAATTAGATTAGTTTCATTGTTAAATAGGTACCAAACCCTACTAGTTTTATCTACCGCAGGTTCAGTATTATTTATTGAATCCTTTCAAGTCATATTTTTCGTTTCAATGTTTTTTATTCATTTTATTTCCTTGCTATATCAGTCATTTTGACCATTTGGTAAAGCATTTATATAACTTACATAATATTTTCGTAACTTTTACATAATTTATTACATTCTACCGCGTGTCATTATAATTTTGTTTGCGCATTGAAACGTATTGGCACTCTTTTGGTTTATGGAAGTGGATTCTTTCATCCCCTTCCAGGCGGGGGGCATGGTTACGCCAATACATATACCTACACATACACACACCTACATAGCACACATACATACTGTTACTGCTTGGGATTGGTATTAATATTGTTGCAAATCCTGTCCTACCTTGTTCCCAAAATCCGCACCTATAACTACCTTCACCACGTCAGTCTGCAATCAACAGCCCGCGCCGCAACATACCTTACTATAGCCACCGTGCTCCCGCTACCTGCAACATTGACCTAATTCCGCCGTGTTCGCCGTGTACACGAAACGCACGCTTATTGCTGTTTTCAGTGCCAATTGGACGGGGAGAAAGAAGACAAAATTGCCAGCATACAAGTTCTTTATCCTGTTTCGGTGAGTCCTTTCCTTTATATGCAGCATATGTTTTTCCTCATTCCAAGCAGTAAACAGTAACACAAAATTCAAGGTCCTTCGTCAGTCAATCTTCGCACATATCAAATCCACTCTACACACTATCTCATTCAACATGTAAAATTCCAGCTAGGCTTCAAATTCAAAATAAATAAATATTCTGATTTGCGAAATATACAGATCTATAGATTAAACAAGAATATCTTGCTTACATACTTATGCGACTACCTATTTCAATTCTCAACCTGATTTTGGTATTATTATTTCATAATAATTGAAAAATTATCGTCATTTAACGATTAAATCAACCCGGGCTCTTAAATGTTTGGCAAAATGAAATCTACCATGGTTTCAATACAAAATCTATTGGAATATTTTTGCAAAATAAAATCAACGTTGGTTTAAATACCACCCCCATTGGTGTATTTTTTTTTAATAAACTAACAATATCAGAATGTTGGAACCCCAAAATTCGTTATTAAAAAATTCTACTCAAGTAAAACACGTTAACCTTTGAACTTAATCATACGCCTCGTGGCATAATGTTATAAATTTAACGTCAACGAAAAAACCTTGTGCATAAAGTGAAAGGTTTTGGTAAAGAAATAAAATACCTATCTTTCTTCTGGTTATCGCCATTTTCCCGTATACTTTTGGTATTTTTCAGTAGAAAAGTTTTTTGCTTTCTAATTGAAAATTTTATATGTAAAATGCCATTAAAAATTTTGATAATGAGATATAGATATACTCATTATTAAGTAACTGAAACAATATTTTTATGATAATATGCACAATCGCGTTGCGTTTTATTCACCGGTCTAGTAAAACTTTAGAGATTTTTACATGATTAGTTTGAATTATATTACACTATCCTTTCTCCAGATGTCACCAAAAAATATTTATTTCCTATATGATATTTTATTCACCTTTCAATACTTATAAAATTGAATAAATAATATTAATTTTTGTACAGGGTGTGTAAAAACAGAATACTTCAACTATTTAAGTATGAAAACAATTTAAAGTTTAAGTATATCACGAATTATTAAGATTTCCCCTTTTAGGATAGGGTTTTCGTTGTTTTTCTTAAGGGCCCTCGGTATTAAGGCGGAATGTAATGATAAATTATTTCGAAATAACGAAAATTTTATTTCGTAATACGATAAGTATAATGCTTTTATTGGGAAAAAAAAATATTTCGTATTTTTAAAATTTACAGGGGGTTAGCATATATCAAAAATAAATCAGAAATCAGACCCTTTTCTGACCGCTCTTCCATATGTTTTACAAAATATTTTCAAATGATGAAGACCCTTAAAAATACTCTGGAGGTTTTTCTTTAAACCGACATACGTAAATTTAAAAAAAAATCAAGAATAGGGTTTTGGTTTAATTTTTTCTATTAACCCTAAATTGAATGTTTTTTAAAATTCAAATTACAAAACGTAGGTTAAGTTTATTAGAAAAAACGAAATGACAACAACATATTAAAATCTTTCTCCATTTTTTAAAGATAATTTTATAATTTTAAACTACAATTTAACAATGACATAGGGGATTTTAAATTAATAGCAAATGCCCACTGTCGTGTGGCGCCGTTTTATCTTTCGGCTTACGGGACAATTTTAAACTAAAAGCTTTGTTCAAATTATTTCAAAAGATGGCAGTAATCAAACACGGTGAGAATCTAAGATATTATTATGGGAGGTAAAAAAATCATAAAATTCGTGTGACGTAATTTAGGATAGCCCCTTATGAGGTATTCACAAAAAAAAATAAAAACTACTTTATTTATTTTTGTTATGTAGACCTATCACTAGGTATTTATGGGGTCTACATACATTACAATCTGAATTCTGAAATGTGGTATTTCAACAGGGTCATTTAGGTACCTTACCGTATACAATTCTTGCCATTGCCACGTGGTGTGTTTGTGTTGTAAAAAAATGTTATTTTATGTATTTCTAGTACCTACGTCAAATGCGTTGAGTACCAATACCATATTTACGGCATATTCCAGAGTGGAAGATACCAGTATCGCCCTGGTGTAAGACCACCGAACACAATTGAAACGTTACTTGAAATGGCTTTAGCCGTGTTTGGTGACCAGATCTGAATAGTCAGGTACTTCAGCCTCACAACAAACCCCAATTTGGGGATTATAATTGACAACATATCACAATCTCACTGGCTCCAGACGGGATCAGTTGGCACTCTTGTGCAGTATTCACATAAATGTTTTTTTTTAAATCTTCAAAACGGTCAAGGTACAATTTGGGAGGCGGGTAGGAAAGGAAGGGAGGAGGTTCTGGGAAGATAAAGGTATGTGGGTTGGGTAGGAATCTGGGGGTAGTATGTCCAGGAGTTAGGACGTTTGAATCCATCCCTCCCGCTGCGTTCCAAGGCGATGTTCCAAGAGATTCTGGCTGGAGAGGATAAAAGGCCTCCTTCAACCATTCTCTCCTGATCTGGCCTGCCATGCAGCTGGTAGGCAGACGCATCCGTCGCCAAGACCCGGACAAACTACACCCAGACAAACCATGAACCCGGGAACCTCTGCTAAATCACCAAACGTAGCGAACCACTTGGGGTGACTTATGGCATAAGTGTTGGTTATCCAATAAATGGTTCCCGGGGCAGCGGCACCCATACCCACCTCCCAAATTTATTGGATAACCAACAAGAGGTTCGCTACGTTTGGTGACTTTGCAGGGGTGCCCGGGTTCTTGGGGTAAAGTTTGTTTAAGTGACGGATGCTTTTGCCCACCTACTACGTGGCGGGCCGGATCGGGACAGAAAGGTTGAGGGAGACCTTTTGACCCATCGCCTTGCAGCGCAGTGGAAGGGACGGATTCACACGTTCGTCACACCTGACTCCCAGATTCCTACCCGCCCCACATACCTTTTTCCTTCCCAGTCTGACAGTCTTGACAAATCGTGCAGTCCTAGTCGTGACAAATTTTAAACAACAATTGTATTTAAAAAAAAAAACGCAAATGCTTTATTTTATTGGCTCCATGACAGTTGATATCTTTGACAGTTGGTCCCCGACAGTTGATCCCCCGACAGTCAATCCCAACAGTTGATCCCCTAAAAGATTATTTCTTCAAATAAGTATGCCATATGTCTCGCCAAGTGATTCTCTACGTTTGGTGAATTATCAGGGGTACCCGAGTTTTTAGAATGAGGTTTGTCTAGGTGTTGGTGGTGATTGCGTTTCCTCACCTATATTTGCATGTGTGTGTAAGTGTGTGTGTGAATCAACGATGACAACGTCTGCGGTTGAATATAAACATAACAAATGATACCACCAACGATAATTAAAACACATTTTTAATTGTTCCCGGGGCAGCGGCACCCACACTCGTTTCCCAAATTTATTGGATAACCAACAATAAGAGGTAATCTAAACGAAATTATTTAAAAATAATATATTGTGGAATAACACAAATTAATCAGATAAAATGTAGATAGGTACTTGCGCACGCCGAAATTTGAACTCGTGACTTCCGGATTCGTAGCCAAGGATCGTAACAAGATTAGAAATAACTTCAACCACCAAGGTTTGGAATATCGATACGCTTTCAAATGTTCTAGGTAGTAGGAATGTATTATTATTATTTCGACCCTTAGTCGAAAGACTGACATGTGGTTATAGATATATACAATGCGGGTCTCAATGAATACATCAAATGTTTTTATGGTCCGTTTTTATTTTTAGTAATCGGCTAGTAGAAGTGTTGACTGGCGAGAGGATTTTGCACATGTATATCAATTAATAATAATTAAAAAATATATATATTTTATTACAATATAATATTATTACGCGAACCTTACATGTGAATATTTTCGTGATTTAAATTAAACACTTCTTGTTTATGTTTTCTTCTACTTTTATTTCAATAAATAAATAATATACATATGTGGGTAGGAATCTGGGGGCAGTGTGCCACATACCCCAATTACCAAACACACAACATACCAAAATATATAACATCTGGAAGCGGTATGATTTGTGTACGGTGTTTTACCATTTGAGAATAATTGTGCATGGTGTTTGACCATTCATAAACGATAATAAATCAGTAGGTATAGGATCTCTGTCTTGACACATAACTCCTTGCTAATAATTAATTCCGACGAATTCAACGAAAATATAAAATGTTATCGTTATCCGTTATTAGTTTTTTACGAGTTTTTTTGTCTTGAAAGCGGTTGATTTTGTCCACCTACTACGTGGCGGGCCGGATCGGGACAGAAAGGTTGAGGGAGACCTTTTGACCCATCGCCCTGCAGCGCAGTGGAAGGGATGGATTCCCACGTTCATCACACCTGACCCCCAGATTCCTTCCCGCCCCACATACCTTTGACCTTCCCATAACTTCCCCTTAGGGAAGGATTACATAGGCCCTAAGGGTTTTTTTTTCTCAGGGCCTCCTGTGCGGAGATAATTTAAAGAAAGGTCCCACGTCCTTCAGCCTCACAACATATCCCATCTGGAATATCGATAGGTACCTACGCTTTCATATGTTCTAGAATTATTACCCTCGGTCGGAATTTTGCCATGTGTAGGTAGACATGCGGGTACATGCAATTCGGGTTTCGATGGAGCCATAAAATGTTTTTATGCTCCCTTTTTTCCTTGTTTTTTAGCGACATCTTTCGAAAACAAGCCAAACTTTTTGAAACCAAAAATATTCCAAATTTATCGAAAGGACCATAACGTCCGCTAGAGGCTCTCGATGTAGTTTTGTGTGAAATATAGTACCGATTATAATCCAACTTAAATGTTTCCAGCTCGAATTCGAATATCGAACTAGCTGCACGTGCAGCTGGCCGGTGCGTTCCATTCAAAATCAAGGCACGCACAGAGCAAAACCAATTATTATTAATTAAAAATATTGTGATTATAAAAATAATGTTAAAATATGTTTTAGAATGTAATGCAATATAACGATAGCTTGATTCATGGAGTAGGTCCTCAGTAACTTAAAACATTTAATGTAACTTTTTATTTGGATTTTTTTTGATACATACATAGATGAAAAATGTACACATAATACAATTATAAACATTGACAAAAGGCTTGGCCTTTGTTCCAGCCTGGTTTCGCAGTGCGGCGGGGCACTGTTCATATTAAATTGTCTAGTTTGATTTGAGGTCACGGGTTCAAAAGCCGGCGAGGAAAAAACAAATTTAATTTAATTTATATGAGTAAATCATATTGTAGAATTAAAATAAAATGTATATAGGTACATTTAATGAATCTGTACCTCGTCCCAAAGTGGAATATACATTCAGTATCGCCCTGGTGAGAGACCATAATTCAGAATTGAAAGTTGCTTGAGAACGGCGTAGATATGTTTAGTGACTAGATCTGAATGGCCAGGAACTTTCCAACCCTCCTCTTCCCTATCTCTAAAAATTTGGACTTTATGAATTAGGAATATAAATGAAATTTCTTCTGAAGACACTTCAATGAAATAAAATGTTATTGATTTCTTCGAAACAATTTCTTCTTACATGTTTTGGTTTTAGCTGAAACCAATTTTACTTTACTTCTTTTCACTATTATGCACTTTTCTAAATACTCAGAGTTTCTCATAGGCATGCAGCGATTATGTCGAGGATCAATTAATTTGGGTAGCATGCAAAAATTGTAAAAGCGTTTCAGCTGTTCAAACATATTAGTCTGCCAAAATTCGTCATCCCGTAAAATTTTTTCGATTTTTAGTTCAGTCCATACAACAAACATGCAAAAATCTTTTTTTGTTACATGGAATTACCCCTTGGTAAAACCAATCGTGAGATGCATATACCAGTATTTCTCCATTTTTTTTAAGTTTCCAAAAAGTAATTTTTTGGGTTTTTACTGCTTCATATATGAGAATGCTGCGTGCTGTGAAAATACATTTTAATTCAATCACGGTGTCTTCAGAAAAAAATCCATCTGGGGTCGCACCCATATACGGATACTCTTCATCTACGAAAAGACCACACAATGCTTTCTTGTTCTGCAAGCTCCTTCAGGACATTGTATTCATATTTTTGTCCGTGTCGAATTGAAGGAATATTTGATAAGGATTGCTGGTACAGTATATTTTTGACTAATGGAGCGCAACTGATATTTTGCCGCCGTTTGCACACTTTTCCAAACCACGATGCCGTAATCATGTTGCAGCGCATCTCGATCCACTTTCCACAAAATGCATGAAGTACCTACTGTCGCCCTTTCAATTGCTTGCCTATCTTTGGCTATGGTGAAAAGCCTTTCTAAAAATCACCTTTAGCTGCCTCATAAGATGCTTGGTCCATATCAGGTCTTTCTGCATTGGGACCATAATGCTGATCTTTTGCTGAAGCGAGTTGCAGGATTTTTCCTATTCTTTTTATTTTCTTATAACTTTTTGATTTTTTTTTCAAAATCAATCTTTTTAATTCTAATTGCTTTATGATTTTTCTATACTATATAGTCCAGTAAAATTAAACATTTCCACCTGCATCAAATGGGGTAGTTCTGATTTTCTTTACATATTCTATATGATAAAGGACTAATGAAAAATCTAAATTTTCAATCTCGTCAGATCTCCGGATCTTGCCAAAAATCGTTTTTGTCACTTTGACCCCAAACAACAAAATTTCCTCCAAATATCATTCTTTATGTTTTTATAGTAGACTAAATTTACTACAATTTGATATATTATTAGTCACAGTAGACCCTATAGTGTCTGAGATATAGGTGTTAGAAAAAAGTGATTTTAAGGCCGATTGTATATATGTATATATATACATATATATATATTTATCTCCTCTCGTAAAACGTTGATCTTGCGCGACGGTACACCAGTTTTAAGTTGATCCGTTCGTACGTGTTGATCCATCCGGATATGCTGATCCATTACACAAGCTGGCATACACATCCTGATCCATGTGGATCAATTTATACCATCAAGATTTAGCTGTAAGCCACGCCCATTGTTCGGTGTCTTATACATTTTACACGTTTTTTTTTGTTGATCCATATAAATGCCAAGTTTTGACCGCCAACAAAGGTGCCCGTCTGTCGTACTTTTCAGCTTCTTTTAGTAGGTACCTGTACGCTCTTATTTCAATTCGTTCTATTTCATTTCTTTTTTAATGTATTTTGGTTTAAGATTTAATTTTTATTTTGATTTTGTTTTTGATTTTGATTTGGATTTCGATTTTGATTTTGGATCGAGATTTTAATTTTGATTTTGGTTTGAGATTTTAATTTTGATTTTGATTTTAATTTTTATTTGCATTCTTATTTTGATTTTTATTTTGATTTTTACTTTCATTTTGATTTTGATATTGCTTTTGGTTTGAGATTTTGATATTGATTTTGGTTTTGATTTGAGATTTTAATTATGATTTTGACATTGATTTTGATTTTGGTTTTGGTTTGAGATTTTGAATTTGATTTTTGATTTTGTTTTTATTTTGATTTTTGATTTCGATTTCGATTTCGATTTTGATTTCGATTTCGATTTCGATTTTGATTTTGATTTTGATTTTGATTTTGTTTTCGTTTCCGCTTCTAAGACCCGCACAAACCTCACCCCATGAACCTGGGCACCCCGGTTAAGTCACCAAACATAGCGAACCACTTAAGGTATACCTTAATTTTGGGAGGCGGGTATGATTACCACCACCCCGGGAACCATTTTTGGGTAATCAACACCTCTGTCATATGTCACTTTGCAGTGACATTCGTGACTTAGCAGGAGTGCCCGGTTCAAGGAGTGAGATTTGTCTAGGTCCGTGCGGCGAACGCGTTCGCTCACCTACTGCGTGGCAAGCCGGATTGGGAGAGACTGATTTTTTGTGACTTAGCAGGGCTGCTCGGGTTCAAGAGATGAGATTTGTCTAGGTCTTTGCGGTGAACGGGTTTGCCCACCTACTGCATTACGGACCGGATTGGGAGAGACTGGTTGAGGGAGACCTTATTTTTTTTACATTAGCTCCACACAGGAAGCTCTGAAGAAAATAAATCCCGTCAAGGCCTATGTCTTCTTTGGGGATGCAATGCATTATCGGGGAATACGTATGATTCCTCGATAATGCATTGCATTACGATCTCTACAAATTCGGAAGTCGCAAGAACAAATTGCATTACGATCAATACGAATTCGGAAGTCGCAAGAACAAATTGTTGCGTGCGAAAGTAAATATTATTTTGATTTAAATGTATAATTCAACGATATCTAAGGGGCATTGCGACCTTGACTACGAATTCGGGAGTCGCAAGTTCGAATTGTGGCGTGCAGAGGTAATTTTTATTTGATACGTTTGTATAATACAACAATAATGCAGTGCAGTGCGATCTTGACTACGAATTCGGATGTCGCAAGTTTAAATGGCATGCGCCAGTTAATTTTATTTTGATAAATACATATAATTCCTCGATAATGCACTGCCTCACTATCTTGGCTACGAATTCGGAAGTCGCCAGTTCGAATTGTGGCGTGCGGAGGTAATTTTTATTTGAAACGTTTGTATAATACAACAATAATGCAGTGCAGTGCGATCTTGACTACGAATTCGGATGTCGCAAGTTCGGATATTGATTTTGATTTTGGTTTTGGTTTGAGATTTTAATTTTGATTTGGACTTTGACTTTGATTTTGGTGTTGGTTTGAGATTTTGATTTTGATTTTGAATTTGATTTTGACTTTTGATTTTGTTTTCGTTTCCGCTTCTAAGACCCGCACAAACCTCACCCCATGAACCTGGGCACCCCGGTTAAGTCACCAAACATAGCGAACTACTTAAGGTATACCTTAATTTTGGGAGGCGGGTATGATTACCACCGCCCCGGGAACCATTTTTGGGTAATCAACACCTCTGTCATATGTCACTTTGCAGTGACATTCGTGACTTAGCAGGAGTGCTCGGTTCAAGGAGTGAGATTTGTCTAGGTCCGTGCGGCGAACGCGTTCGCTCACCTACTGCGTGGCAAGCCGGATTGGGAGAGACTGATTTTTTGTGACTTAGCAGGGCTGCTCGGGTTCAAGGGATGAGATTTGTCTAGGTCTTTGCGGTGAACGGGTTTGCCCACCTACTGCATTACGGACCGGATTGGGAGAGACTGGTTGAGGGAGACCTTATTTTTATTACATTAGCTCCACACAGGAATCTCTGAAGAAAATAAATCCCGTCAAGGCCTATGTCTTCTTTGGGGATGCAATGCATTATCGGGGAATACGAATGATTCCTCGATAATGCATTGCATTACGATCTCTACGAATTCGGAAGTCGCAAGAACAAATTGCATTACGATCAATACGAATTCGGAAGTCGCAAGAACAAATTGTTGCGTGCGAAAGTAAATATTATTTTGATTTAAATGCATAATTCAACGATATCTAAGGGGCATTGCGACCTTGACTACGAATTCGGGAGTCGCAAGTTCGAATTGTGGCGTGCAGAGGTAATTTTTATTTGATACGTTTGTATAATACAACAATAATGCAGTGCAGTGCGATCTTGACTACGAATTCGGATGTCGCAAGTTTAAATGGCATGCGCCAGTTAATTTTATTTTGATAAATACATATAATTCCTCGATAATGCACTGCCTCACTATCTTGGCTACGAATTCGGAAGTCGCCAGTTCGAATTGTGGCGTGCGGAGGTAATTTTTATTTGAAACGTTTGTATAATACAACAATAATGCAGTGCAGTGCGATCTTGACTACGAATTCGGATGTCGCAAGTTCGGATATTGATTTTGATTTTGGTTTTGGTTTGAGATTTTAATTTTGATTTGGACTTTGACTTTGATTTTGGTGTTGGTTTGAGATTTTGATTTTGATTTTGAATTTGATTTTGACTTTTGATTTTGTTTTCGTTTCCGCTTCTAAGACCCGCACAAACCTCACCCCATGAACCTGGGCACCCCGGTTAAGTCACCAAACATAGCGAACCACTTAAGGTATACCTTAATTTTGGGAGGCGGGTATGATAACCACCGCCCCGGGAACCATTTTTGGGTAATCAACACCTCTGTCATATGTCACTTTGCAGTGACATTCGTGACTTAGCAGGAGTGCCCGGTTCAAGGAGTGAGATTTGTCTAGGTCCGTGCGGCGAACGCTTTCGCTCACCTACTGCGTGGCAAGCCGGATTGGGAGAGACTGATTTTTTGTGACTTAGCAGGGCTGCTCGGGTTCAAGAGATGAGATTTGTCTAGGTCTTTGCGGTGAACGGGTTTGCCCACCTACTGCATTACGGACCGGATTGGGAGAGACTGGTTGAGGGAGACCTTATTTTTTTTACATTAGCTCCACACAGGAAGCTCTGAAGAAAATAAATCCCGTCAAGGCCTATGTCTTCTTTGGGGATGCAATGCATTATCGGGGAATACGTATGATTCCTCGATAATGCATTGCATTACGATCTCTACAAATTCGGAAGTCGCAAGAACAAATTGCATTACGATCAATACGAATTCGGAAGTCGCAAGAACAAATTGTTGCGTGCGAAAGTAAATATTATTTTGATTTAAATGTATAATTCAACGATATCTAAGGGGCATTGCGACCTTGACTACGAATTCGGGAGTCGCAAGTTCGAATTGTGGCGTGCAGAGGTAATTTTTATTTGATACGTTTGTATAATACAACAATAATGCAGTGCAGTGCGATCTTGACTACGAATTCGGATGTCGCAAGTTTAAATGGCATGCGCCAGTTAATTTTATTTTGATAAATACATATAATTCCTCGATAATGCACTGCCTCACTATCTTGGCTACGAATTCGGAAGTCGCCAGTTCGAATTGTGGCGTGCGGAGGTAATTTTTATTTGAAACGTTTGTATAATACAACAATAATGCAGTGCAGTGCGATCTTGACTACGAATTCGGATGTCGCAAGTTCGGATATTGATTTTGATTTTGGTTTTGGTTTGAGATTTTAATTTTGATTTGGTCTTTGACTTTGATTTTGGTGTTGGTTTGAGATTTTGATTTTGATTTTGAATTTGATTTTGACTTTTGATTTCGATTTCGATTTCGATTTAGATTTAGATTTTGACTTTTGATTTTGATTATAAAAGTGCAATATAAAATAACTCAATGTCTATTTTTAAATTATTGTGGCATTGTAAATGAGGTTTTTTCGTAACTCAAATTCTCAATAGAAATCAACACAAACAGGCAATTCCGAAAGCGTTGTTAAAATCAATGAAATAGACGTAAGCTTCTATATTCATTTTAATTTTAAAATACTTACGTAATACAATGTTATTTTAACTAATTAATTATTTTGACAAATGCCTATTTATTTGATTGAAAATTAGTTACTGTTGTTGAATAATAATATTAATTCTAAGACATTATAATATCTATGTATTTACAAATGACAGCAATTGGGATCAGTTTTTATTTTTATCGTTTTATTGTTCATTTTTCATATTATAATATCAAAATATATTATAATATGAAAAAAGTTTAACATTTTACTAACATTACTTTGCGAAACTAACATCAAAGATCATTTACTAACTGACCATAAACATATAACAAAAATACAATAAAATAAGGTATAAAGGTTGGTTTTATTTTTTATTTTTTATTGTAACTGCAAAATTTCATCGACGGAGGAATTAATGTTTGGGTTAGTCTCATTTTGAGCCTTTATTGACTGGCCTACAAGGCAGGGGCCGCCTCTGGTTACCGGCTATTTTAAAATTATGTTTTCATAGCTTTTAAGGCGATCCACTAGTACAGGAAAAAATCGAAATTTGAATTCACGCCCTTTTATGGGAGGAGTTTAAAAATACTTGAGAAAAAGCTTTTGGAAAGGTTGGAAAAGATATTTGAGAATTTTTTTTACATGTTGATTTCGTAAAGGCCTGTAAAAAACATTAATTCCTTTTTTATGCATTGTTTATTGTAATAAAACGGAATTTTTAAATTGATTTCACGAAAACAAGCAGCGCGGACCCTAACACGTTGTTTCTCCGCTATATAAGAAACTGAATTTGCCACATTATGCAATAAAACCATATCCGAAAAAGTGTTTATAAGTAGGAGAGTTTGCACTAAAAAATGTTTTTTATAGACCTAATACTTTATTTTTTCTAAGCTTATTAAAAGACATTAAAAAAATGACCGATATTTTTAAGGGCCAAGGTATGTTCTACACGAAGTATTTAATTGAAGCATTTATAATACGTCTAAGCGGTCAAATTTTCAAAACAAAAACATACGATTTTGTATGATTTTGCATTATTTAGTATGGCTTCATCTTAATGACCTGAATTATGAGTTGGTTTCTTTCTGAGTTTGCATGGAACCAATCTAACACTATTTAAAGAGGAAAGATTTGATTGTTTGTTTGCATTGAATAGGCTCCGAAACTACTGAACCGATTTGAAAAATTCTTTCATTGGTAGGAAGCTACACTATTCCCGGTTGACATAGGCTATATGATATTTTCAAAAAAAAATTAGGGATCGTTACTAAAACTCCAATAATGTAGCCCAAGGTGTAAAAAAAATACCTAAAATATTCTTTACATCGCGTGCGCTGCGAAAACTATTAACAATAGAATAAAATAATGTAGTACGACTTTGTAGAAAACATCATTATTTACAAAAAGTTTCGCGACAGCATATGTCTAACTATTATAGTTATGCCACAAAAAGTGTTTATTTATTTTAAAAATTTAATTAAAATGACGCCGCGTCAAATGGCTCTTTATTTGTATCTTGGTTTTAATCCTTATCAAAATAAATTACTTCATATTCAAGACTGCTTCAATACCTTTATTTAACTTTTTGAATTATTCAATTCGGACATTTTATTCTAAAGTTACCACGAGTTTAAAAATAGCCCCGTTTGGGGAAAGGGTTGAGAAAGTCTGATTGGAGAATTCATAATCCATCCGGTCCGCCACGCAGTTGGTGGGTAAACGCATTCTCCGCCAAGACTTAGACAAATCTCAACTTCTAAACCCAGGCACCCCTGCTAAGTCACCAAACGTTGTGAACCACTTGGAGTAACCTACGGCAAGGATGTTGGTTATCCGATAAATAGTTCCCGGGGCGGAGTTACACATATCCGCCTCCAAATTGATATTCCTTTGTTGGGAGACGGGTCGAGGGACTAATATAGGTATTTTATGAATGTACCGCACAATAGTCCCAGATGCTCTCTTCTATCTGGAGCTAATGAAACTAAAGACGGGTTGTTTCAAAAAATTTTACGGATTCATCAAATATTTGAAATTATTTTTTTACGACCTGTGTAAGTTCTATTCAAATTCTGTATTATTTCAGATTGATAGAGCAACTGGCCTATAATGATATAATGACGGAACTTGAATAGAACGTGAAAATTATCTTAAAATATTTGATTATATTACAAAATTACAATTTGAGGTTTTACTCATAGTTAAAAATAAATATTCCTCCTAGACTTACAGAAAAGTCAATAGACGTCGCATATTAAATAAAAATTGATAACTTTATCCAAGACACTATCTAGATTATATTTAGTTCTGGTTGAATTTTGCAATCTTTCATACAGATAGCAGCCAATAAAATTTGCGTTACGAAAATGAAGATAATGTTGGTAGTTTCTAGTCGAAGTATGAAACGGTTAAAAATGACAGAATCGGATGGGGACTAATTAATTAGCTTAGCGCAATGGTTAAGAGCTGCTGCCCGGAAAGCCGAAGGTCCTGGCTTGGAGTCCCTGATGTGACCGTACCTCTTTCTGATTTTTCTGTTTCAGATTTTGGATTGAGTTTCGCTAATATTGTCTTCATTTATTTAAATTTTACAATTTGAAGTTTAACTCATTGTTCTAAATAAAAATAAATATTCATCCTAGACTTGCAGAAAATTTAATGGCCGTCCTTAACCAGTCTCTCGATCTCGATCCGGCCCGCCACGCAGCAGGTGGGCAGAGGCATCCATCGCCAAGGCCTGGACAAATCTTACCCGAGGAATCGGGCACGCCCGCTAAGTCACCGAACAGAGAGAACCACTTGGGGTGACCTATGGCAGAGGTGTTGGTTATCCAATAAATGGTTCTCGGGGCGACGATACACTTATCCACCTCCCATGTTATTCCCAGTTGAGAGGCGAGTTGAGGGAGTTCTAGGTTAGGACTCTTTCAATTAGTCTCTCCCAACCTGGCCCGCCACGCAGTAGGTGGGCAATCGCATTCGTCGCAAAGACCTGGACAAACCTCTCCCCTTAAAACCGGGAATCCCTGTTAAGTCACTAAACGTAGTGAGTTTCTTGCGGTGACCTATGGCGGAGGTGTTGGTTATCCAATAAATGGTTCCCGGGGCGATGGAACAAATCGGACTCTCTCAACCTCCCAAATTGGGTTGAGAGAGTCCAATAGAAGAGTTCTAGGTTAGGTCTCCTTCAATCAGTCTCTCCCGTTCTGGCCTGCCATGAAGTAAGTGGGCAAACACATTCTCCTCAAAGACCTAGACAAACCTCACCCCTTGAACCTGGGCACCCCTGCTAAGTCACTGAAAGTAGTGAACCGCTTGGTATGACCTATGGCAAAGGTTTGGTTAATCAATAAATGGTTCCCGGGGCGGTGGTGTGCGTAATCCTCTTCCCAATATACCTATAATATTAATGATAAGTTTTTAGATTTTCACGGCCAAAAGCATTTTCGTTGTTTGTTTTTTAGGTGTTATGCCGTGTTGCGCTACCTCCTTTTTTATCCGACGTTTTGGACAGCGTTGCAGTGTCCATCATCAGGGCAGATCCGGCAGATTGTCGCAGACATCGTCGGATCTGCTGGATCCGCCCTGACGATGAACACTGCAACGCTGTCCGAAACGTCTGCTAAAGAAGGAGGTAGCCAACACAAAACAAAAAACGAAAATATAATATTAATGTATGTAGGTTTGCTGAATTGCTGCCAAAAATATTTTAAAACATACATCATGTAACATGCATATCTTCAATGGATTACAAATGTCAAATATTTCAAAACGGTTCACAGCAATGTATTTTCTTTACTTTTACGTAAAAATTAAACCAACTCGTTCGGTATCATTTTTTACGGAGTGCCTTGAAAATAGTTTCCATAGTGTGGATTATCATTGTGGGTGGTAGAGCCCGTTCACACTTCTGGCTAGGCATGAGTGCAGGTGTTCAAAACAAACTGGGTGTTTAAAAATGTTTGGAAGAAAATAATTATCGATTTTTTCTTTTTTAATTATTTTATTTATATAGATGTTTTTATTATTTGGAATGGCTAAAAGCTTATCAACTTTGAACTTCAATGAAGAATGCCCGAAGTAAAAACCATTGAAATCCCGCTTTTTTAAATATTTAAAAACATCTAATCGCATATCCCATTACTAAAAATTGCGTTTTAACTGAGAAAAATGAAATTATGTGTGGTATATTTTTGTTTATCAGTTGTTTAAAAAATAAAGCACGTTTTAATAAGTAAGGACATTTTTTTCGAAAAGTAGTTCTTTAGAGTAGGTATTTATTATGTTATTTTTTTGGGCAAAAAATTGTGTTACCTTTACATAGTATAAAATGAAGTCGCTTCCGCTGTCTGTGCGCTTAGATCTTTTAAACTAAGCAACAAATTTTCATGCGGTTTTCACCAATAGATAGAGTGATTCATGAGGAAGGTTTTAGAGTATATAATTTGTCAAGGTTTTGTGTTAATTGGCTGAAATAGGGCTGGCAAGCAGGCAGTGGGCATCGGGCAGTCGGCAGCAAGCGGGCGGTGTCGATTTGATTTAACAGATGGCGTTGGTTATAAAGGTTGGGTAGTGGCGTGGCGTTGTGATGGCGTTATGTTTCGTTAGTCACAGCAACATGTGGCCTGGTCTGCTAGTTTTTAACTAAAAGTATACTATCTCGGGAATGACTAGCTTAATTAAAAAAAAAAAAAAAATTATATCATTGTTTTTACCTTACTTAAGAAAATATTTTAGAAATCATAATTAATACTTTCTTACGACGGCGACGGCCAAGGAGCCGCCTTTTTATATTAAAGTGATATTAAAAAGATTTCACAATCTACTCTTTCATAGATGGCGCAAGTTTAATTATTTTAGGGAACACGCTTTTTACAAGTAGTGCCTTATTAAGATGAATGAATTGTTAGCGCCCATTCATGCGTAATATGAATATGAATAAATAGTTTTTTTGGTTTAAATAAATCTTTCAAAAATGGCAAACAAATACCATATTGTATCGGTAATTCAATCCATTATTGTATTTTTACGCCTTTCTTGAAAGATTTATTCAAACCAAAAAAACTATTTATTCATATTCATATTGCAACTGTACGGGCGCAAACAATTAATTCATCTTAATATTTTAAAGCACAACTTAAAAAAAAAAGTTTTACGCTAAAATAATTAAACTCGCGCCATCTACATATAATATAGAGGCGTTCTTTTAAGGTGAAGTTATACGTGAAATCCTATTTAGATTAATCTTTATGACGAATTGGCTTACAGTATCAACATCAAAAAATATGCTACGGATAAATTGAAGCTTTTACTTGGTTTTTTATGTAATGGAATTAGAATAAAATTATTATTTACATAACAAAAACAAAATAAGCGTAAACCACTAAAAAAATGTTTTTTCATGACTTAACTATGAAGTAATACAAGAAACATTTTTATAAAAATACTCCTTTATGGGTAAGACCATTTTTGAGGTTTTCTATGTTCTAACTTTTTTTCACTCTTATAAAATTATGGACAAAATAAATAAAAACCACTTTTTCGCTTACTTGCCGCGCGCAAATAAGACGCTCGATTGCAAATTTTGCAGGCACGAGAATCGAAATACTTCTAGCGTTTATATTCCTCTTAAGTATCACATTTACTTGGAATTCTGAGTTTGTTTGAGTCTCAAAAGTCTAAAAAATCCACTTTCCGTCACATAATCGAGATGAAACTTGGTACACAGTCGATTCTTTCTGTCCCTGAAATTTTATGTTTATGTAATAAATAAAATTTGCCAATGCAGTTCGGCCCACATTTTCATTAATTAATACTAATGAGGCTACTGTGAAATAAGTTTTAACATAAAACATAATCGTAAAAATTGATTAATTTTTATTGAATTTGTTACCACACTGTAGATTTGCTAAAAATTTAAAATAATATTCAGATATATTTTTAAATAGCGGCAACATGAATATATCAAGTTACCGACATCCGGTCTTTAATACAATGGTTTTTAGAATATTTCAACCACTCGGATACGTAAGCGTGTTAATATATATAACAATAGCCGTAAAATAAGCGCGTTTTTTCGTGTGTTCCCACAGAAGTCGTTATAACTCTGTTATTGTTCTAGTGATAACCCTAAAACAAAAAGTAGAAGATCCATATTGAATGCTTCACATTTCTATTCAAAGTTGTCCATAGAAGTACATAAAAAATACTAATTTTGTAGAAACAGTTTTCACCCCCAAATCACCTACGCGCTGTTAGACATTATTAATTTTTTAAATATTCTTGTATGAAATGGTAAAAGGTAGGTGACAAAATTGTTTATTTATTCAATAGAATAAGTGTTATTTTTACATAATCAGTGATTTTAGTACCGTTTCCACATAAAAACATCGCGTGAGTCATTTTTACAATATTTTTATGTTTGCTTTCTAAATTTTAATATTTATAAATGTTAATATTTTTTTGTAATATAACAATTTGAAACCTTATTTCAAACAAACGTTTCAAGTTTTTAGTTTTTTTCTGTTATTTGTTTATGGGGTGTTATACCGTGTTGCGCTACCTCCTTCTTTGGCCGACGTTTCGGACAGCGTTGCAGTGTCCTTCATCAGGGCAGATCCGGCAGATGTGTGACAGTTTTTAGTATTCGGCTACGTTCAGATATGTTCCATTTATTGACCCTTAATTGTGAAGCGGAAATAACACAAAGTTTTATAAATCTGGCAGTTCGTTTAAGACAAAAAACTTGCATAATCGCAAAATACCTGAGTGGTTAAAATATTGTGATACATATTAATTTTAAAAGTAAACAAACGATTTCCGACCAGAGGTGACCATAATTTCTGTTGAACATTTACAGGAAATACAGTTTTCTACTCCAAAACTTATGGGAAAACTATAATATTAATCAATGTGAATAGTGTTATAATCACCGCCAGACTTGGCAATGTCTGTAATCATGACGTCTGTTTATCGTGTATATTAATTAGTGCATGATGCACATTCGAAATCAAATATGAAGTGTAGGTAATTTTTTTTTCTTCAAACTTCGCAAATAAACTTTGTGGCTTCATTATTGCTTCAATGAGAATAAGTAATTTTGTAAACACCACTATTTTATTAATATTATCGACATGTTTCAAAAACAATGTTATCTTCGTCAGCATAAAAGATTAATAATTTTAACAATTAATCATTATCCGGTTATTATCAATTGAACTACGGTGTCCCCATACAACATATTGCGTGGCTGAAAAACTTTATAAGTAAATGAATAATACTATGAAGTACACTCCCAAACCAGATCGTGTTTTAGATTTTTTGTGAAATTCTTTCTAAACTAAATGTAGCTTCGTTCTTTCAAAAAAATTAGAGTCCTTGCGAGAGCCTTGAAGGAGTAACCATCTGTTACTTATACCAGGGCGGGTAAGTGGTGGATAATAACCTCCAATGCTCGTAGCCAGTAGGACTATTGCATCCCTAATTGGGATATGTTGTGAGGCTGAAGGGTGTGAAAGCTCAACTGTTTGACTACCGGTGTGACTCCAAAGTTCATCAAATTATTGTAGATTACCGGTTTCACTTTAAACCAAAGTTCACCGGATAGTAGTTTACCGGTTTGACTTAAACCAAACCAATTTTTTAATGTAGTTCAAGTACCGTACCGATCAAAGTTCATAAGAATTGAGCTGTAGCTCAAATGTGTTGCTGTAGGCAAATCGCCGGTCAGCACCTCTGACCACTGAGCTATGGCGGCTTATGGCTTTGGCGGGTATTAGATAAGCCGCCATAGCTCAGTGGTCAGAGCTGCTGACCGGCAATCAGATGGTCACGGGTTCAATTCCCGTTGGCGGCCAGTATCTTTTCTCGGAAGATTTTTTCAATGTAGATGAGTGTTTCAGGCTGATAATTATTGATTATAATATTTGGAATCTTATTTTATATAATTACATTTTTACAGTACCCGTATTTGATTGTGTAACATTTAAAAAAAAAAATTATTATACTTTATACTTGATCGACGCTTTTATTGCACATTATTAATTATTTTATTGAGACTAAATTTGGTAAACTTCTTTTCAAGGGATTATTTCATAAAAAAATATTTTGCATTATGATAAACTAATAATTATTATCTACCTTAAAAACAAACTAAAACTACGAAACTAAAAACTACGTATCCGCTGGTTGAATTCCTTTGTACAATTCACTTATCGAATACTCATACCTCTCATACACAATGAGTATTCGATAAGTGAATTGTACAAAGGAATTCAACCAACCTTTGTACAATTCACTTATCGAATACTCATTGTGTATGAGAGGTATGAGTATTCGATAAGTGAATTGTACAAAGGAATTCAACCACCGGATTCGTAGCTTTTAGTTTAGATTTAGTTTGTTTTTAGAGTAGATAATAATTATTAGTTTATCATAATGCAAAATATTTTTTTATGAAATAAACACTTGTGTTGTGCCTACTTATGTCTCTCATGCTCTGTTTATTATTTTATGTATTATGTACTTCTTATTATGCTATATACTTGTTATAATGCTCCTGTACAATTTAATCACATGTAAAATCCATCAAGTCGTAAACAAATAAATAAATAAAATAATATTATTATTTGTAATTAACTGTATTTCATTTACCCCGTCCCATATACATCGATTTAAAATTTCTCCCCATATTTAAAATTATTCCCCGTCCACATCGATTTTAAAAAAATGTCCTCCATATCCCAATTCATTTTGCCTCAGAATTACTAGCCTAAAGGTTGTTTAGTAATGTATTATAAAAAAAATGTAGAGAGGGAGTAAACTGGCATTCTACCAACGGTTTATCCATGGAACATGTTTTTTTATTCAAAAGTTGTGTGTTTTCGTACGCTTGAATACTATTTTATTTAAGTACATTGTCTTTAAATTAAAAAAGATAGGTCTTCATAGATGACGATTTTTATCGGTGCTTTATTAGAAAAACCTTGGTAAAAAAAATTTGGTTTGAAGTATTATTGCATACCTATATCACACAAAAGCAATAAAAAAGAAAGATTTTATTAAATAATTCAAAAAGTTGTATACAGATATTGAAACAGTCTTGAATATGAAGTAATTTATTTTGATAAGGATTAAAACCAAGATACAAATAAATAGCCTTTTCAAGCGCGACATTTTAATAATTTTTTTAAAATAAAAGAATAATTATTGTGGCATAACCATAATAGTTAGACATATGCTGTCGCGACCTTTTTTGTAAATAATGATGTGTTCTACAAAGTCGTTTTACATTATTTTATTCTATCATTAATAGTTTTCGCAGCGCACGCGATGTAAAGAATATTTTAGGTAATTTTTATACACCTTGGGTTACATTATTGGACTTTTAGTAACGATCCCTAATTTTTTTTGAAAATATCATATAGCCTATGTCAACCGGGGATAGTGTAGCTTCCCAACAGCGAAAGAATTTTTCAAATCGGTTCAGTAGTTTCGGAGCCTATTCAATGCAAACAAACAAACAAACAAACAAACAAATCTTACCTCTTTATAGTGTAGTAGATAGTAGAAGTGTGTTAGATTAGAATGATCGCCTTTCGGAACGGTGAACGGTGGAACAACTCATAATGAAACATACTGAGAAGCACTTCAGAAAACATAGGTTGAATAGGTTAAGTTAGGTTAGGGTTACCGGCTTTTTTAAAATTATATTTTCATAGCATTTAATGACCTTTCTAAGGAGGTTCTGAGTAATAATGAGTTGGTTTATTTCTGAGTTGACATGGAACCTTTCGGAACATCGCCTTGCAACGAAATGGGAGGGATGGATTCACACGTCCGTCACTCCTAGACATACTGACCCCCAGATTCCTACTCACACCTACTACCCCATTCCTTCCCTGAACATCCTCTTCTTCCTTTCCTAAAAATACGCTCCACACTGCATCCCTAAAGATGACATTGGCCTTGAGGGGATTTATTTTCTTCAGGGCTTCCTGTGTGGAGCTAATGTAAGAAAAAAGGTCTCCCTCAACCAGTCTCTCCCGATCCAGTCCGTAACGCAGTAGGTGGGCAAACCCGTTCGCCGCAAAGACCTAGACAAATCTCATCCCTTGAACCCGAGCATATACATATATTATCAAAATAAAATACAATATGAACTTACGACTGTATTGTAATGCGTTACCGAGGAATAAAACAAATTTATTAAATAAAATTTACTGGTGCACGCCAATTTTGAACTTGCGACATCCGAATTCGTAGTCAAAGATCATAATGCAACGCATTATTGAGGAATCATACATAGATATTTATCAAAATAAAATTTACTTGTGCACGCCAATTTTGTACTTGCGACCTCCGAATTCGTAGTCAAGGATCACAATGCAACGCATTATTGAGGAATCATGCATAGATATTTATCAACATAAAATTTACTTACGCACGCCAATTTTGAACTTGCGACTTCCGAATTTGTAGTCAAGATCGTACCGCAACGCATTATCGAGGAATTATATCTAAATATTTACCAACATAAAATTTATTATTTTTGAACTTGTGACTTCCGAAATCATAACCAAGATCGTAATGCAACGCGTTATCGAGGAATTATAAAAATTTAACAAAATAAAATTTACTTGCGCACGCCAATTTTGAACTTGCGACATCCGAATTCATAGTCAAGGATCATAATGCAACGCATTATTGAGGAATAATACATAGATATTTATCAAAATAAAATTTACTTGCGCACGCCAATTTTGAAATTGCGACATCCGAATTCGTAGTCAAGGATCATAATGCAACGCATTATTGAGGAATTATATATAGATATTTATCAAAATAAAATTTACTTGCGCACGCCAATTTTGAACTTGCGACATCCGAATTCGTAGTCAAGGTTCATAATGCAACGCATTATTGAGGAATCATACATAGACTTTTATCAAAATAAAATTTACTTGTGCACGCCAATTTTGTACTTGCGACATCCGAATTCGTAGTCAAGGATCATAATGCAACGCATTATTGAGCAATCATACGTAGATATTTATCAAAATTATATTTACTTGCGCACGCCAATTTTGAACTTGCGACTTCCGAATTCGTAGTCAAGATCGTACTGCATCGCATTATCGAGGAATTATATCTAAATATTTACCAACATAAAGTTTATTATTTTTGAACTTGTGACTTCCGAATTCATAACCAAGATCGTAATGCAACGCGTTATCGAGGAATTATACAAATTTAACAAAATAAAATTTACTTGCGCACGCCAATTTTGAACTTGCGACATCCGAATTCGTAGTCAAGGATCATAATGCAATGCATTATCGAGGAATCATATATATTTATCAAAGTAAAATTTATTGCGCACGCCAAAATTTGAACTTGCGACTTCCGAATTCGTAGCCAAGATCGTAATGCAACGCATTATCACCCCTCGAACCCGGGCACCCTTGCTAAGTCATCAAAAGTATCGAACCACTTGGGATGACGTATGACAGATGTGTTTATCCAATAAATGTTTCCCGGGCGGCGGAGCCTAGCAACAAAAACCCGCGGATGTATATTATTAGAATTTTATAAAATACAGAAAGATATATTTTTCAAGTCGGTGCCGCGGCCGTTATAATATTACGTTTTGCAACTTCCATATCGGCTCAACCAATGAGCAGTAAAACCAGATATAGGTATATGTTTTTTTATGACCAATCAGAAGGCTTCGTTCATAACGCCATCTTGAACGCCATTCTGATTGGTCATTGTCAGATCAACAATTTTATAGTAAAAGCACATATAGGTACATAAGATATACGATTATGTGGATCAACAACGCATGGCAATTTGGGCGGATCATCAACGCATGGTAAATTGGGCGGATCAACAGTTACGAAGCGTATGATTTCCATACAAACATCGAAAATTTTATGTGTAGTATTTCGTTTACTTTTACTGGGAAACTGGCAACCTTGCTATTTAATGTAACGTTGTTGCAAATTCATACAGAAGTAATCCATTAAAGCCAAGTTATTCGGTGTTAAAGGTGGATCAACACTGTCAAATAACTTCTTACTGGATCAGCATATTACGAGAAGAGGTCAATATATATATATATATATATATATATATATATATATATATATTATTTCAGTGTTATGATTTCGGATTCCTGAATACAAGTTGCGTGTAATTTCTGATTTTTTATTACATTTTTAAAAATTTGATATTGAATTTATAAACCCAAAATGCTGTTGAATATTGACGATTATCACCAAAAGATTAAGCATTTTGAAACTCACTTCTCTTTGTGATTTCAATTAGTTGGATGAAACTTTTTTTACAATGACAAATAAAATATCAAATCACATAAAATAATTACAAATATGGCTGAATGATTCAGATGTTGAAACGTTCTTCCTATAAACTATTTGTAAACCTTCAAGTTTCATTTTTCACTTGGTGATGTTATATTTTAGTATTGTATTTTATTTATAAAGCATATTTTTATTGATATTTTTTTGTTATACTACCTACAAACATACAGTGTCTTTAGTGGGTTCCAATTACTCACATTTGGTTTATAATTTATAATCATGTAATTTTTTTTAAATACATGTCATTACGCTGTAAAGTTGTTAACGGAAAAAAATATATATACATATATATATATATATATATACGAGATATATACAATCGGCTTTAAAATCATTTTTTTCTAACACCTATATCTCAGACACGAGATATATATATAATTAAAAAAATAATATAAAAAATATATGTATATAAAATATAAATGCATATAATAAAATCCAATACTATATATATATATATATATAAACATACAGTTTATATTTATATAGTAAGATATCTTAAAATCATAGCCATTTGATGCAAGTGAACTCCCTTAAATCCATTCTTAGTCATGCGATTCAAAAGATCTCCTCTGGCGCACTACCGGTTGAAGCGAAGAACTTTCCTTTTCTAGAGCATGGATATTTACTTTTTTTAGTGGCCATTTCCATTATTTTATATTTTAAAAATATCAAATTGTTTATTTCCTAGAAACCCGAAAAAATGTTAATAATAAATTAATTCTTAATAATATCTACTATTTGACACTACACAGCTTCGACGGAAACTCACAGACGAAGCATAAAAAGGCGACACACCATTATAGTCCCTACGCTCAACTCATAGAGTGTAATATTGTTGAAACGTCGCATGGAAGCATAATAATTACGCGGAATTTCGAATTTTGAAAAAAGATTGACACGACGGACCGTAGGAAGCGTGCGTTCACGGCCACCTCTTAGAGCCGAATGAGTAGGAGAATTTTTAGATGTTCATTATATAGTATTTAACTAAAATAAATGGTTAATAAAAGCATATATCTCGATAGAAAAATGTATTTATGATAGCTTATCGTGGCTACATCATCGATATTTTGACGATTAATAACTTAGATTGTCGTTTTAATCTGAGAATTCATGATACTCCATACAACGATTGAGATCGCTAGTAAGGAAGGCCCTTAAATTTGAATCAATAATTTTACATATTATTTAAAAACTGATTGACAATTTAAAATTTGCTGATTTATAATGAAATAAAATAAAATAGCTCGGAGGGCTTTGAAGCAGAGAATGGACGGTTACCTCGAGAGTGTTTTCTCTTGGGGTAAGAATAACCTCGTCGAATTTAATGTTTCAAAGACCCAATCATGTTTGATAACGTCTAAAAGGGATCGAAATGATAATCTAGTCTCCTTCAACGGAAGCATTCTTCCGAACAGGACCTCCATTGATATGCTTGGTGTAACTCTAAGTGACCAGCTCAGGTATGGGGGCTCCATCGAAACCAGAGTTAAATTAGCCTCTCAGAAACTGGGCGTACTGTACAGGGCCCGCAGATACTTTAATAGTACACAACTGCTAACCCTGTACAAATCGCAAGTGCGCCCCATGGTTGAATTTGGCAGCCACCTCTGGTCTGGAGCTCCAAAATACCTTAAAAAAAACCCTTGACACTGTGCAGAAACGGGCGGTCCGTTTGATAGATTCTCCCATCTTAACAGACGGATTGCAATCTTTAGAGCACAGGCGTCAGGTGGGAATGCTGTCCTTGTTCTACCGGTATTACAATGGAAAATGCTCCGAGGAACTAGCGTCGTTGATCCCCTCGGCACCGGTGCATAGTCGGGAAACACGCCAAACACGCGCCCAACATTTGTACACGGTTGACATTAGTCACATGAGAACGGGTCATTTTTACGACTCGTTCTTGAGTTCAACAGCTCGGATGTGGAACGATTTACCAGCCTCTGTGTTTCCTCCCTCCTACAACATGGGTCTCTTCAAGACCCATGTTCACTCCTTCCCTTCCTCAAAAAGACCCTCCACACAGCATCCTCAAATATGACATAGGCCTGAGGGAAATTATTTTCCTCAGGGCCTCCTGTGTGGAGTTGATGTAAAAAAAAAAAAAAACTCAGATGAAATAAAATAAAATTCAATAATAAAGCCGGTATTGAAAAAAAAATCGGCCAATATTATGTGGTAAGGTTGTAAATAATGAAGTGTATGGTGTAATGGTATTGCGTATTATAATATTTTATTCTTTTATATTATAATTTTATTTTATTTTTTCTTTTCTATTCATCAACCCATTTTTATTTCTTTGGTAAACAGGGAGAGTTCTATTTCGAAGTTTGCGTATGAGAAAAAAAATCAGAAACACATTTCTACAAAGAAAAATAGTTTTTAAATTGACAAAGGAAACAAGAATTACTGACGTCTCAAAAACAATCAAATTAAACAAGAACCTAGTTAAATAATTTGGCCCAGTTCTTTCGAATCAACCCCTATGTGACCCTATACATTTAACTTGATATCCGATAAGAGGCAGCCCATTGTGAGTGGTAGTTTGTACAACAACAGGTAACCTGTTTACAGTTTACCTGCCGGATCATAACAGGGTGGAGAGGAGGGGTAAGTTCAGGGAGCTGGAGGACGCTGCAGAAAGGAGATTGCTGCAAAGAATAATGGGGTGTCTAGAAGTGTTATGCACAGTGCAATAGGGGTAGTTGTAGTCGAAGGTCACGACGGTTAAGTTTTACCCCCGTGTCGTAGGTAATTATGCAGTTATACTGATGGAGGGTTCGCGATCTCTTGGCCTTAAAAATACCGGAATAACTATTACCATCTCTGAGTTGGATAAATACATGACCATTTTAATTTGATGAATATAATTTTTTAATTGTGATAATGCAAATTTTCTCACTGCCCGAGTTGGCGAAACTGTGGCGTACCTATTTGCGGAATGTTGGTTGGTTATACATATGCAGGTCTTAATGCATTAATTGAAGTATTCTGTTTTATGTAATTAGTAAGAATTTCCCAGACCCAGTGGGCCTATTACATAACTGACTTAGGGAATGGAGACTGGGAATGGAAAACATTGAATGCGGTTATAAGCTAGCCATGGTATTTATGTTTTGATTCTAAATGGTGGTCTCTCTCAATGTGAATAAACATGTTTGGATATAGCGTTTAAAAACTCGAAGGTAAAGCCGGCTAGTAACCACTAGTGATTTATATTTTGTTTTCAAGTATTTTCTAGGAATGAAAATATTTGAAAATTTTCGGCAGTCGATAAATGACCATAAATCCTCACAAATGACCCTTGAAGGAAAGATGTACGGTTTCTGTTTTTTTCTTCTCTACAAATATTTCTTCTAATAATTGTAAGAACGATGGTGAAAGGTTTGTACATTTTCCAAATAAAGCTACTACGCAAAAAAATAAGCCGTCAGCCAACCAAGGGCACACCTCTTCTATCCTCCTCCAATCTCTATTCTTCTTCATCCTCTCGCCATTCCGTCGCGTATGACGGTAGCTACAGTAGTAAATCAGGCACCAGCGGCGAAAACACCATAAAACTTTATTATCTTCCATAAATTCGTTCCTCTTCCCTCTTTTGCGCGCCTAGGAAATATTTGCCAACCCCCTCCCTAATAACCTCAAACGCTGCCATTTTACAACTTCTGAAAATGTGTAAATGTATAGTTTCTCCGTCTCCTGAGTCTATTTTATATAGGTATGAATACATCCAGAAACAATGCTCATACGCGGTTATGACTTGCCGCAACGTCTCAAAATGATGATTATTCACTTCACAAGCAAAAGCATAGTTCACAAAAGCAATTTGTTCTTACACAACAATGTACTCATACTCGTATTTATACGTTAAGGATCGCATGTATAAAATGTCACACACACTGAAAATAATCATAATAATAAACCTCTACTACTAAAACTAGGGGACGTGACCCCCTAGCGGGAACTAGGAATCGAAGAATTGTTCCTTCGGGAAGCCTGACAAATATCGACACAGTATCCAAATTTGCCTAGATGTCTATGTACTGACGTAACAAAGAACCGATATGAGAAAATTACTTTTACCAAAACTTTGGCATTGCAAAATATATTTGCTCGACACGATACCCATATAGCACTGGACTGAACAATTTTCTACACTATCCTTGTTCTTTTGAAATATTTTGCCATTTCGTGGATAAATTATAATAAAAATCTAAAAAACCTTTTTTTATACGTTTTACTGTAGTAAATCATAATCTGAAAGTATTAATACCCTAGCGACTATATGGTTGAAATTTAAGATTCCGACTCCGAATACATCTCAGACGCCGCGCCGTGCCATATGGAAACCATCTGTGAAAGTGAAGTTTGTGACTAAAATACTATCGTTATAGAATCGAATTAAAGTAAGTAGCTAATAATGCCAAAACATGGCACCACTTACGATAACAGCTAGCATGAGTTGCTAGCAATGAGTAGTTAATAATGCCAAAAGATGGCGCCACTTACGTTAACAGCTAGCATGAGTTGCTAGCAATGAGTTACTAATAATGCCAAAAGATGGTGCGACTTACGTTAGCAGCTAGCATAGTCGGCTGGCATGCGTAAATACTTTTGAATTTGAATTTTCATGAATTTCTCCAATCTGAATGTGGGTGATATGTACGTGAAGTTAATGTAATAACCCGTGGAGCGGGTTTTTAACTGCTAGTACTTAATTATTACATCCAATTTATTTACTTCGAAAGAGAGATTGGCTTAAATAAAAAAAAATTGAGAAACACTGGGTAAGTATGGAACCGTTTAATTTTTAATGATTTCAGGGTAAAACCTGTTCAAATAGAGAATACTCTGCTACACGAATATTTAAAAAAAAAATGGCGACATTCATTTTAATTTTACCTCTCTCTACACATCGTTATTTTCATTTTTAATATTAATATTGCTTCGGTTCTTGCTTCAATAAATCTACCTATTCTGTGTGCCGTTGTGCCGACAGTCTTATTATTACCCCACTAAAATAATATTTCGGGAGATAAAGCATATTAATGGCCTAGTAAATAAATAAATCGGGCTATTTTATACGTAATACATTGCTTTGAATAATTCAAATAGATCCCGGTTTTACGAGTAATAAAAAGCTTGTCTCCTTTCTGAAAGCACGGCCATATTTTCGCCGTTATGTTATACTTAGAGGGGCTTTCCAGCAAAGTACGTATATATACATTATGAATGTACGCTGTACGTGAAAGTCATTCACATCTACACGGGTAATTATTGTACATTAGCTAAAACCTACCCATAACAAACAAAAAGCAAAACATCACCATCCACTTACTATATTATTGAAGACAATATTAAACACTCTAAAACAGAAAATATAAAACACAAAAAATGAAGATAATGCTGGTTGTTCTTAGTCAAAGTAATACAGTTTATTTATTTATTTATTGCTTTTATTTCTTGCTATAACAAATCCCGATGAGTTACAGAAATCATTTTAGGACAGGAGGATCACATAATTCATGGGTGGGAGCAAATAGTTGCAGTTTTACATAGGAATTTAGATATTAAAAATATAAGTTTCACATACAATATATGTAGACGAAAAATAAAAGACCGGTTGAGTAGAACAAACAACAATAGAAAACAATTACTTAAAGAAAAAACTTAACCTCACTTAAAACAGTTGATATGGTCGAATTAGCTCAGTAGTCACAGCAATACCCCGATAAGAAACAAGCCCTGGGTTCAATTCCCAGATGTGAATTTTTATGTTCCACATTCTTCGTTTGAGAATGGTTAATATTACTTCAATAATTAAACATTACACCGTTTGAGGTTTTACTATATAAGTTATTCCACTATATATTTTTTTAAGTATTATAAATGTTAAGAATTTAAGTTATTTTTCCTCCAAGTAGTAGGCGTCGAAGATAATTTGAAAAAAAAAACATAAACGCCGTTATCGGTAAAAACGGTTAACCGTTGGAAATAAGCATTGAATATAATGTCGATGAGGATAATTTTTAAAGTTTTTTTGGAAAATTGTTTTAGGCATTCCTGATCTCTCAAAGCAGGACAAGATACAGCATAAAAGAATTTACTTATTACTTATTTTATCAAACAAATAATAGCAATACATTCCCAAATGCTTACAGAAATATCCACGCACATAAATTTACACACACATACCAATGTTAACTTGGCACGGGTGTTGATAAAATTCCACTAAAAAGGAGAGTTAGGTGTATTAAAAAATAAACATCTACGACAATTCAACACTCATAGCATTCATTTACCATAAAAAACAAAACCTTTTACTTACTTTGGTTTGTCAATAATACCATTTGGCCCAGATTCGCAATTAAAAAATAGTCATAAAAAACAAGCACATTTTTGCACTGTCTTAGAACAGTGAGAAACCACTCAAACCTTAATTCAAAGTTAAATGTTGTTCTCAGTATTCACTCTATTGAAAAAAACTTTATGTGTATCTATATATAGTAATATAACAAGTTAACTTCTCAAGTACAAAACGAAATACGAATAAAGTTCCATTATCTCACTGCTTTCGACAGGAGAAGCGCTAAAAAGCCATCATCCGAAAGTAGAGCGATATTTCTCCAGAGTCCCGTTGAAAGCTTTTTAGGTTTGTTGTGAAATTGTAAAAAGAAAAAGCAGTAAAATAAAGCGCTTTACATAAAATAATAAAGCTAGTGAGTTCTAAATCCAAATGAGATTTCTGCTTTCACCATATGCGTTTCAAGTTTTTTTCTGTATTATTAATATGAAATTTAAAAAATTATTTTTTCAAACACAGCAAACTTATTTTGTGGCACCATTTTAATTCGGAATTAATAGAATACTTCGTTTTTACCACTTTTATTGTTTATAAAAACCGACATTTCATGAGCAACGCTCACTTCTTCAGGGTTTACTTAAAACTTATTAAAATCGATCTGATCTGAAGAAGTGAGCGTTGATCATGAAACATGTCGGTTTTTTTAAACAATAAAAGTGGTAAAAACTAAGTATTCTATTAATTTCGATTTAAAAATTGTGAAATAAAATGTTCTTTTCTTCTTTATCCCAATACTTATTGTTATTAATTTTGACTTGCTATCAAAACTGCCTTAGAATTATTAATAAATCTAGAATATAGGATTTTATCGACATTACCGGAGATTGGACGATATCCGATAGCACGTCTATATTCGGCAATTCGTTTGACATTTGTAAATGTCAAACGAAAAAGTTTGACGAGGAGTTACGCACCACAGATAAAGTTATCAATGTGACGGTATAAACGGGAAATGAAGTGTAAACAGTTTTTCAGAATTGTTTAGCTATCGGTCAATAAACAATCATAAAATAATGACCAATAGCCGTCTTACACTATCTATTTTTCAGTCCGATTCCCGTATAGAGACCAAAGACATTTTTTTTTGCTTTGCGCGATCGCTATTTTCATCTCTATTTTCATATCTACGATTTCAGTTGGCATCACAGCAAACAGCACACGAACTATTTTGTTTGCTATGATGCCAACTGAAATCGTAAATATGGTAATAGAGATGAAAATGGCGAACGTGTAAAGCGAAAAAAATTGTCTTTGGTCTCTTATACGGGAATCGGGCTGATAAAAGAGATGGTACAAAACGGATATAACGATACTTTTTCAAAACGATTTAATTAACCACGATGTTTATAAACCGTGAAAAACTGCATTTTGTAAATAGTAACTGTATGTCAGTGTTGCCATCGTTTTTATGCTTTTTAGCTAATCTAAAGTTGATCGCAACGTTGGCGTTTAACGGGAACCATTTAAAATTCAAAAACTAGAAATGGCGCTGATCGTTAATCCAATGTGACGAAGTTCGACCCGCTCCTACCTTAATTAATCTAACTTAAACCTATCTACCATTCACCGCATATAATTTTTTAATTATCTGTGCAGTTCAACGGTAGAACGTAATTCACAAATGCAGGGAGCTTAAAAAGAGTTAAAACGCATTTGAATTAAACTTTTTCAATATAAAAAAAAACGGCAAGAATGTACAACGAACAGTGTACACGTGTACAGTACTGTACAGTGTACGGGCTCATATGGAATTCTCATTAGCATAATGGAGCCACGAGGTGATCGTCCTGTTCACAGTTTAATGTACATTCATATTTTCCCTCTGTTTCAAAATATAACTGTTGTTAGCTTGTATTTTCAAGGGGATTACATACCGCTCTTTAATATTTGCACAACGCTTCTTTAAATAATCCCATAAATTATTAATAAAGGCACTAGGAATAAGTGTGAAAAAATAATACAAATAACACCTATAACAAATTTAGTCAAAATCAAGATTTTAGATTTTTCTAAAATTTGCAATTCAATCGATTCCCTGCAATTTAACACAAATTTTGAGTATATTAACCCCTTAGGCCTCGGGCATATTTTGACGGTAGGTCAAATATGTCCGCTCTGCAATAAAATGAAAATAAACGGAATTTTTCTGAATGCATTCGAAATACAAAAGTTGTTTTTGAAAGGTAAAATACGCTTTCAAATTTCACAATTCGAAATAAACACATAAATTCTGAATGGCAAACATAAAAAAGTTTTAGAATGGCTCAACCTATGTTTTTTCTAACAAAAAATACTGATAACGAAAATAAAACACACACACACACATATTTTATTAGGTTTATGTATTATCAACGTTATCGTCAACTCACTTTTTTGTCGTTTCATGTAAAAATAATTAATACAAAATTCCCTAAGTTCCATAATTTTTTTTTTAAATTGCAGTCGGAAACTTTGATTTATAAAAGGTGGAAATTGAATTATTTTATAATTAAATGGATTTGAATATAAAGCTTGTTGTTTTCTCTTTCTAACACCGTTTAGAAAATATTTCTAACCATTGTAGTAAGGGAGACACAACGACTTTTATGGGAGTTGAAAAGCTAACAAATTAACCGAATAGTTATCACTATCTAGGTACCGATAATATATATATATAGAAAAACGGATGTGTCAAGCAAATCAATCGTTGTTACACACAAAGATATTTAAGTACCTGCTTAAAAAACTTATGATTACATAGAAATTTTTGGTTTTGATTTATTAAATAAGAGAAAATTATAAACATGCTTTTTTGGACCCAGGTATGTTCGCAAAACTACACTAGTAAATTCGAAATCAAAATAAAGAAAACTAAACATAAGGTTTTGCCATGAACGCTGATACCGTATTATCAAATTATATTGGGTCCCATGTTTAAGTTATTTTGCTGTGAAAAATAAGTTAATATAGCTCGGCATTAGCGACGGCCTATAAATACAATTTACGACGCAAATATCATGCAGAGTTTTGCGAAAAAATCGAAAACACAATCCCGATAAATCCGTTGCGAGAAGCGGACGATAACAAAACCCAGGGGACATTGTTTTTCCAGATCCGTTTTTTGCTCACTTTTACGAAAACAGAGAGGGATTTCATTCATTTTTTGAATTGTAGCGCGATGGAGGGAACATTATTTATTTTGCAAACGGAAAGTACAATGAGCATCCATTGTGTGGGGTGAGATGTTAGGACTTCGGGGACATGATTTATTGAGAGAAATTTTTGTTTTGAATAAAATTTGCAAATGATTTTCAACGAAAACTTCGCAATAGAAGAACTGCGTCTCAAAATGAAATGGTATTTAGGACAGTTCTTGAGTAAATCTAGTCGTTCAGATAAACAACAATATTTCTTGACCTTTTCAGACAGTCGTGTCCATAAACTCAAAAACCTTTCACCTTCACCTTCAATGCCCGCGACATTGTAAATAACTAATAAAAAAAAATACTCAATTAAAGGTCATTTCATGAACATTCTCCAACCCTAAAGAGTCCCAAATTCTCCAGTCTTTCAAATATCAACTCTACTTACTAATCTTTTAATAAATGTAATCAAAGATATTGAAATATAAGGAGATGTGCTATCCGCCGTTTTTACTAGGTGAGACTGAGCTTACGGGTGTCGCCGGTGTTGTTTACCAATTAACGAATAAACTAAACGAACGCTAAACTAAATGAACAAATTCTTTCCGTATTCAAACTATATTTTTAACCAATAATAATGCACACCTTCAAAAAATCAAGAAAATGAACAAATTCTTTTTGTATGCAAACTACGCGCATTAGGCCGTAGTTCGGCGACCGTCGCGCGAACATCATAGCATATCTCTTTTGTATTTGAATATCTTTGAATGTAATACTTATAGTGATGGGGGTAGCAAACAATATCGTCCAGTGTTTTAAATATGATGTCCTCCGCGTGCAAAGCCGTATCTTCTCCAAGCATAAATGTGCTTATCGGAAGTGACCTGCCAGGTAAGTACTATGTTTCTGTATCTAATTGTAATTAGTAAAATTAGATAGAATCTAAGAATTCTTAGTAAATTCTACAGCGCCCTTGAGGTGATTTTTCACAAAAACGGCGCTATATAAATTTTCCAATTATTATTATTATGGGTTTTGGCTACACTCAAGCATCTCTATTATATTATTATGCAATCATCTTATAAAACAAAAAATCTTCCTGCATGATGTCTCAATAAAAGTCAAGCACAATGAACTCTGGCGTAATGCAATTTGCAATACCTTAAATTTCCAGATGAACGCAACTATTTTCAGCTCACTAAGTCGTTTCTAAACAAATTGATATACATGGGTACATAAGAAAACGGTGAGTTTCAGATTGTGATGGTGATAGAATTTTCGCTCACGAATATGAAAATAATAGGGAAAAAATACCAATTTTCAAAAAAATGTGTAATTGATAAAAATTTTAAGTAAAAGTTTCGGTAGCACAATCGTCAGATACGTTCTTCTCACAAAAAGGAGATTAATATTCCGAGTTCGATTCTTACCTAATTTTGTTTCTTTGACGGGCATTTTTTTGTATCATCATTGTTTGAATAAATAACATCACAATAAAGCAAACAACTTTCACGTTGTACTAAAAAAACAATGTAAAAAAAAGGCTTATTAAAAATATTTTTTATTTATTTATTTTATCTTATAATGTAACTTCACTGATGTTAAAATCTGTGAGAGAACAATATCTCAAATGAAAAAAAAAACGTACAGAGAAGACGCAGCGTTAATAAATTGGAGAAAAAGTCACAACGTACAAAGTTTCGTACGCCATAATGACAGCTAACGTCCCGTGACTCCATTACCGCGAGGGTTGAGGGCGGGTGGTTACTAGTGGGTCCGCCCAAGGTCCGCCCGCTGCGGCTCATGGGCGGAGTATCGATGGGCGGAATGGCGGCCGACCGTCACCGTCAATTCCGGACAAAAACAACGCCATTTAAAGGCTCAGAGTAAATGAAGCATTAAAACAAAGATTACGGTGAGATAAACAAAATGATGAAATTATTAATATTATATCTTAAGGAAAAATTTGGCTTGAATTTATTTCTGGATAGAAAATACCAAACAAATAAAATATGTACAATTTTTTTTAATTATGTCAACTTTCACAAAAAAGACTACACTTTATGAATACTAGTTGTTAACTAGATTTAGAATTGTTGTGCGCACCTAAATGCTACTCGTATATAAACACAGATAATAGAATATGAATCCATAATAATTTATTACCATTATCAATATTTAAAGACTCATTTTACCATCACATTAAGCGAAAAATGTTACTTGTGGCATGTAAAGGATTTAGTCAGCCGAAGAATTGAACTCACGACGTCTGGGTGGAACCCAAACACGATGCCAACTCAGCAACTCAGCGACCGGTTGAATATTTTTCAAACTTCAACAAAACTCTCCTAAAGTCATATTCTCTGTATCATGTACACTCTTTATCATCTCAGTATCATCTCTGTATCATGTTTACTCTGCATCATGTATACTCTGTATCATCTCTGTATCATGCCTCTGTATATTACCTATATACCTTATATGTTCTTTGTATCATTTATACTCTGCATCATCTCTGTATAATGTTTACTCTGAATCATGTATACACTGTATCATCTCTATATCACGCCTCTATATCATGTATACTCTGCATCATCTCTGTATGATTTTTACTCTGCGTCATATATACTCTGAATCACACTCTTTATAATCTCTCTTTATCATATTGTATACTCTGTATCATTTCTGATCACGCCTCTGTATCATTTATACTCTGTATAATCACTATATCATGTACACTCTGTAATATCTCTGTAACAGCCTCTATATCATGTATACTCTGCATCATATCTGTATCATGACATGTGTACTCTGCGACATGTATACTCTGTATCATGTATACTCTGTATCATGTGTGTATACTCTGTATCATTTATACTCTGTATCATCTCTGTACCACGCCTTTGTATCGTGTATACTCTGCATCATCTCTGTATCGCCCTTCTATATAATGTGGTTAATCATGTAAAAGCCCATCAGGGCGTTTAAAATTAATAAAAGATGAATCTCGCAATAAAATAAAACATCGATAGATTAATATTTCACTATATCAAATAACATCATCCTTTAAGTTATAGTATCTGAGAAACGCTTGAAGCGGGCACAATCGCCAGCTGCACGCTTTTCACTTACATATAGTTCTTATAGAGTTGCCACGACCGCCTTAGGTACTAGCTGAGACCTTTATTCCAACGGGACAGTATGGCGAAGGTAGTTATAGGTGCGGATTTTGGGAACAAGGTAGGACAGGATTTGCAACAATATTAATACCAATCCCAAGCAGTAACAGTATGTATGTGTGCTATGTAGGTGTGTGTATGTGTAGGTATATGTATTGGCGTAACCACATGTTTATTATTGTTTTAACGCAAAGAATATGTAAATGAGCATCACAAATCAAAATACTCCAATATGCAAGATAGAAAAATAGAAGATTGGGAATATTACAATAAATAAATGAAATAAGTCGAAGCGGAGCTAGGCAGTTCTCTATTTTTTTTTTTTGACAAAAATAATTTCCCTCAGGACCTGCGTCTTCTTTGAAGATGCTGTGTGAGAATTATTTTTCTGCTTTCAGATATAAATTCTACTAAGATCTGTTTATATTTTTGATTAGTGATTTATAACAACATCCTTGTAATCACTAGTCAAATTCTATATATATAGCGAACGGAGTGATTCTTTGTGGGAGTTATCACAATAAAACAGTAGATATTGCCTCGATATTTATTTAAGAGATATATTAAATGACTAGTGAGACTTTACTAGGTTATTGATTCAATTCAATGAAATGCGTATCTTTTCAGGGCGTTTCCTACATCTTCCAAAAAATTCTTATAGTATAGGATTCTCGTAACTCTTTCTCTGACCGTTTTCATGTAGGAAAATAGAAAAATAATAGTATCACTTTCCATTTGAAACCACATACATAGACAGAAAGTAATTTTTAAAATGATTGTCAAAAAAAACACTTTTTGCGCTAATCGATAATATAAATAAATAAAAAACGGCAAATGTGTTTTGAAACTCGTGGAAACCGAGGTAATAAAGTTATTTTTTTCTAAATACCTTCAAACACTCCTTAACTGTTGATATACCTGAAAATGTAAGGGAGCAAGGGAGGTAACCTACGAAAGGAACAGGTGAACTTATTTGTATATTGGAAGTGATCAACCCTTCGGGCGCTTAGTTCCCACGGTCCGTTTGACCCCAGTAAACGCTATCAACATGACAGTTCCAAGGTACTAATACAACGCTAGCCACTGACTACTGTATGGTATAATATATTAGGCACGTTGCACCCCTTACAATATTATATCCCCCGGCGGTAGAGAAACTTCTCAAATTATGCTTAGGTACCTCTATCTTCTTCTGTGCTCTCGGTTCGCATTGTGATGCTTTCCGAATATAAATTGCAGTGGCCAACAGAAATATAATACACGTGGTTTCGTAGTTTTTGGAAATATCCCCTGAAGAGGGTTTAACTAGAGACAACCAGAAATATGTCATTTTTAAATCAGATTTTAAACGTATTGACTCTTTTCCACAAAAAATTATAAATGGATTTCGAAAAATTGTTATTTCATCTAGTAAACATATGTTTTAAATTTTGAGAATTTTTATATGTTTTTAGGATAATAAGGTTATACCATAATTCGTCGGCATATTTGTTAAATTTTCAAAAAAAAAATGTATTATACAACACCCATTTCAAATCACATAATTATACAGTAAAATAAATCAATTCATTATCTGGTAAGCTTGTGTTTCAGAATTTTAATTTTGGTTCAAATAAAATCATTTAAAAAAGACACACGTGTTTTATGACGAAAAATACGTCAGTTTGTCTATTTATTTACGGTCTTACAAACTAATATATTTAAGCTTTTTTTACATTTTTATTTTGCTTAGACATTATTGAAAAATTATAAATACTTATAATAAAAAAATAATTACAAAAAGTACATAATTATAATAGTTTTAACATCACGCCTTTCAGCATTTTAGAATGTAGGTATAAATTAAAGCAAATTTTGAATGAAATAAAATCGATATTGAGTTACTATTTTTAAAAAGCTGGTACGAAAAGTAATTAATCTTTTTCATTGAAACCGCCCTGTACGATCGTAAGAACATCTTTCGACGAAATGTGAATTCTTGGCCGCTGGCTGGTTTAACGCCCTGAAGGATGTTTCACGAAACTCAAAAATGAAATAATACCATATTTTGTAATTAAATTTACATACTCTATGATCTCATTCGCGTTCTTCTGGATTAAACGAGGCATTGTTTAAATTACTTACGCGGTTTACCAACATTTAAATAAATGTTCCGACAGTATACTAGATGTGAAAGGATTCAGTCTTGTGAAATAAACGGTGTAAGTTTGGCGTGTACTGTACAATAATACGAAATAATCGAGTAAATTTAACTGTGGGTAATGTTGTCCCTTTGTTTTTTTTATATTATAATACCCTTTCAGGACTTTCGCGAACCTTAAATAATATAAAAATTTAAAAAATTCTTTATTATTTTTCTAACTTTTAATTTTCTAATAATTGTCATCCGCCGTCCCTGTATCGTTCCTCCAATAAAAATCCAGTTTGTTCGAATAATAATCTAATAGAATAGTCGATTCTTTCCCTCTGCGATTCTGCCACTACTGCCACTCTCCCAACTAGATTACGCTTTATCAAAGCAAGTTTCCCGTAACGAATTGGACACACAATCAACAACAGTTTTATTGTTATTTTCCTCCGAATGCTTTTTACGATTTCAATTAAAAGATTTTTATCCTGAAATACCAACCGTTTTAAAACCACGTTTTATGTACCTTTCGATGTTTTATTTACTAAAAGCAGGATTACAAAGTAATCTGTTACGGGATTTATTACTTGAGGTCCAGTTGAATCAAATAAAGTTATAATTGTTTGCTTTTAATTAAGGTATTTATGATTCTACATGATAGTAATTACTACAGACTTGTCTTATTCAAGTTTTTAGCACCCGTTTTTCATCATCAACACATCGTCACATCACTTTGAATGCCAAAGTATTTCTTTTGCTCATTTCTATACCCAAAATAATTTTCAGAACCATCTGTGTTGTATTTTCGTAGATATGTGTATGACAAAGTTTTAACATCAAGCATTTTCAATAATCATTCATTATACAAGGTTCTATCATCACTTAAACTCTCTATTTTGTTTGTGTCTGACAGTTGATCTTAAATACGAGGCGCATTATGGTTCGTCACTTCATTTGGATAAGGTTCTAACTACGCCTTACCATTTTCTAAGATTTATAAGTTTCCAAAGACGTATTTTCGTAATCTGTTTAACAATTTTAGTTAAAGTATTTTAATTTATCATATTTGAATTGAAAATATTTAAATAGGATGTGGCTCTAGCCAGGAATTGCATTAGGGAAATGTAGTTAGAACCTTGAGCAATGAATTATTATGCTTTAACTGGTTGCACAAGATTCTATTTGGATGTTTAGGTATGATCTAAAAGGGTAAGTATACGTTATACATTTTTTTTTTTTTTTTTTTTTATTTATTTATATATATATATTTTTTTTTATCACAAACAAGTCCTGCTAAGCCAATTGAATTGGCTTGTCAGCAGGTGCTTATAATTAAGTTACATATCAATTTTAAGTGTTATAATTTTACATCTTATATCTACAAATTCAACATTATTCATACAAATCAATCTAAGTACAAATATTTTTTTTCCGATAGCCAATTTTTCAGCATATATTTAACCTTATTCATAGAATTACATTGCTTTATACTATCAGGTAATAAATTAAATATTTTCGGTATGTTGTATTCAAACGTTCTCTGTCCGTACTTATTATTAAATTTCGGAACTATTAACCCGTCGGTCGTTGCGCGTGAATCTAGTGCTGTATTTATGTTCTAATTTATCTTTATGCTGCTGGGTAAATATATACTGAATTACAATTTTGTGCCATAGTATTGCCTTAACAGGTAAAATTTTAGCACTCTGAAACAGTAATGGTGTATCATGTCTCTGTTTGAAAATATTCGGAACAACTAATAATTTTACAATGGCGTTTTGTACAATTTGGACTTGTTTCAGATTTGTTACAGAAGTATTTCCCCATATTGTTAATCCATATCTTATAATGGATTCTGCCAGTGACATATAAATTATTTTTAGTGTTTCAATAGGTAAGAAAAAATTCAATGTATACATTCTGCCAGCAATTGATCTGAGTCTTTTACAGGTTTTTTTAATATGTTTATCCCATTTAAAAAAACAATCTACGGTAACACCAAGATACACATATTCCGTAACTAATTCTAAACTTTCACATTTACAATTAGTTGGAATATTTTTATGGATGCAATTAAAATTATGAGAAATAATATTAGGATTAAATTGGAATTTGGCATTAGGTGATCTTATATGCATTACTTTGGTTTTTTTGGCATTAATTAATAATCCTGAATCATGAGACCATATACACAGTTGATTAAAGTCGATTTGCATGAGTTCAATTGCAGTTTTTAGATCTTTATGTGATATGACCAATGCTGTATCATCAGCGAATACAAAATGTTTAACAAAAGAGAAAAGTTTTTTCATTATAGTTACATAGATTATATACAGTGTAGGTCCCAATATGGAACCTTGTGGAACTCCTGCAGATACATTTTTTGTTTTACTAAAAGTATTATTTATTTTGGTACATATTTTTCTATTTCTAAGATAATCTTTAAATAAATTTAACACATTTCCTCTTATTTCAATTTTTTCTAGAGTTTTTAGCAGTTTTTTTGAGTTAATTGTGTCAAAAGCTTTAGAGTTATCGATAAATAAAACAATGACATGTAATTTATTATTTAATTGATTATTTATGTAATTGGAAAACTCTTGCAGTAGTTTTTCAGTATTTTTTTTTCTTTGGAAGCCATATTGATTTGGGTCTATGATAGCGAATTTTTCAATGTAATTATTTAATTTATTTGATAAAAATTTTTCGAGAATTTTTTCTAATGCTGGTAGTATACTAATAGGCCTATAATTTCCTAGTTCAATGTGTTTTCCACCTTTAAATATTGGTCTAGTAATACTACATTTAAACTCTTGTGGAATTTTTGCTTGCTTTATTATCATATTGATTAAATAAGTAATTATTGGCCCAAGGGTTTTTATATTTCTTTTTAAATCAAACATTCTTATATTGTCAATACCTGTGCTTTTAGAGTTTTTCATTTTTTTAACAATGTTTTCAATATCAGTTATAGTAGCTCTTGGTATATATAAACTGTGAGGTAGTTCTTCCAATACTATATTAGTAGCTTTGTGATTGCATTTATGTAACATGTTACTGATGCTATCCGAGAAGTAATTCACAAAATCATTTGACACAGAATCCTCAGTTCTATATTTTAACAAATATCGTGTTATAGTTTCATCACAATCGTTTTTGGGTTTACGTCCTAAGATATTATTTATCTCGTCCCAGGTTTTTTTAGTATCATTAAAACAGTTTTTAAATTTATTATTATAGTAGTTAGTTTTATCTTTATTTATAAGTTTATTGACAAGGCTACGAGTTTTTTTGTATTCTGTTTCATATGTTTTGTTTGTTGGTGTACTTTTCCATTTTTTATAAAGTTTATCCCTTTTATTTATATGACATAATAATTCACTGCTTATCCATTCATTTATTGCATAAGGTCGTGTTTTCGGTTTTTGCACTATCGTTTTAGAACTACTCTTGTAAAATTTGTTAAATAAAGTTTTTATTTTTTCATATAATGAAATACAATCCTTCTCTTCTATAAGTTTACTCCAGTTATAATCTCTGATATATCTATCAATTGTCTTTTGTGAGATGATTTGAATATACTTATTTGCAAGGTCTACCTGACGTTTATGAGATCGTATATTAATAGCAGTAATAAAATGATCGGCGATATTATTTTCACAGACGCAAGCAGTTATTTTCTTGCCTCTAAATTTGGCAAATATATGGTCAATACACGTACGAGTAATTTGTCCATTTAATACAGCTTCTCTGGTTACTACATTGATGCATTTAGTTAAATAATGGTTAGTAAGTAAGTTTTCATATGAGCTTATGATATAATCTTGGTCATTAAGCAAATTCAGATTTATATCTCCAAGCAAGATAATATTTTCCTTACTATTAATTGTATCAAGATATGATGATAATTCCGTTAAAAATGAAGATTTACTGAAATTAGGGGGTCTATAGATAGCTATTATATTAACTTTAGTTTTGTCCTGGAGTATGAGCTTTCCTGTTATATTTTCAAAATGTAGTGATTGGAACGATTTTAGTCTAAACTCAAATTTATTTCTTATATACAATATAATACCTCCTCCTGACTTATCAGTCCTGCAGTAGTTATATGAATTATATCCGGGAATATTGTACATAGACGTACTTTCAGTATGAATAGAAGTTTCACATAGCATTAGAATGTCAATATGCTTCAAACAATTAAGTAAATATATATGCAATATATCCCAATATTTTTGTATAGATCTTATATTTAATTGAATACAAACAAGATTATCAGACGCATTTATGTTTTGTTTTTTTATCCAATGTTCTAAATTATTTACTGTACTAATTTCTATTTCATTATCATTATCTATATACGAAAAATTATTCTGTGCCATTTAATTTGTAGTTAAATTTGAAACAATACAATAAGATTGTGTTACGAAGTTTGGTTAATTTTACAAATAGAAATATTTCTATAAGAAATATCTCTACAGAATGCAGTATAAGGTTCAATTTAATACTTGATATAATTACATAATTTTTTTTTCTAACACCTGTTTTTATGTTTAGCATAAAACAGCAATGAACAGTTATTATACACGATAATATGATAAAGCATTCGTTTTTATCAAAGATACCACAATTATTTTTCTTAAAGTAAAAGGATACAAAATGGTTTTCAATGCGTTTAGCATTAAATAATATTACAAATATTTCATTTATAGATAAAACAATAAAATTAAATATTTTTGTTAGGTTGATTAAATTCCATACATAAATAGTATATTTAACACATATTCTTTTTATCTTTCTGGTAAACATGAAAAGAGAGCAATATAAAATAACTCCATTTATGAAACCTATACAATAATTAATATCTTTTGTAGGTTTCAGCCCGTAAGAATGAATTCTTTTCTTGTTTTGTTTAAAAAGAGAAGTATTTTGAGTATAGATTGAAGGATTTAATGTTAAATATTTAGCAATATAAAAGTGCTTGTGTCTAGAGCTAATTGGTACAAGTACTTTTTGATAAAGACTTAATAAATATAAAATAAATTGAATGTTTACATCTATGGTTATTTCAGAATATTTATCCCATTTTAAGATTTTTTTAAAAACTGTTGTTATATTTATGAATGTGAAATATACTACACAGTGAAAATATACATGTATAGGTAAACAAAAAAATGTTTTTGAAGGTGTCGTTATGATATTACCGTTAAAAAAAGAATGTAATATAATAATATTATTTTTGTTAGTTTTTTTGTGATTTTTTATAATTTTTATAACAATATTAATGTAATAAAGTGAAAGTTCAACAATAGAATATGGCGATGTTTGGAAATCTAGAGTCTTTTTACAATGATTTTTTTCTTTAATATAATATAGAAATAGAAATGTGTAATGTTTGGAAATAAAAACGTAAATTGTATTTATTGAAATATAGCAAATTCCACGAGAAAAAATCATACGTATTAAAATAACGCTATATCTACTTTGAGACAGGTTTATTGTTATTTCTAGTCAATATTCTATTTTTTCTTTTGCTAATATGCTCATTTTTTTATACACATTGCATTTTTTTTTATCGTTTGCAGAATGCCTGATGTCAATATTCCAGTTCATTTTTTTATTTTTGCTATCACAGTTTTTACACTTAGGTTCTTTATCTTTGTTAGCACAATCTTTGTAGGAATGATCACCAGCACAGTGTGTACACAATGGTTTGTCCTTTTCTTTATGAAGACACCTGATAGAAGTATGTCCAAAGCCCAGGCAGTGATAGCACTGCACCAGAGGAAGGGCATCCTCTACTTGTATTCTCTGGTACCCCACATAGATTTTACCGGCACAAACTAGCCATCTTCTTATTTTAGTACTAACTTCTATTATGTAATTAGATGTGTTATTGTATTTGTTTTTTAAGATCTTTTTTAAGGTCATCTCAATTTCTGGTTTATCTATCATCACAGCCTTGATATCTTCATTCTGTTCGATAATATCTTGTATAATATCCTCCTTATTATAGTCATTAGTAATGCCCTTAAGTATCATAGTTGGTCTTTTCTTTTTAATTTCTGTAGCACTGATGTCTTTGAACTCGTCGCCAATAGCTTTACTCATTTCCGCATCGCACTTTGTCGAGCATTTTATAAGTACTCTATTCTTAGATATCGCATTAACACCAATTACTTTGGCACCAATCTTACCTGAGTTAATTTTCTTCCTGATTTTATTTTGTATATTTTCTGAAGATTCCTCAGTATTGTTCGAAGAAACTATTAATTTGAAATCACTTTTAAATATATTATCTTGGTTTTCAGCTACTTTTCCGTATCCAAATGTCGGTTCAATTATTTTTTCTTTTGCTTCAGATAATTGTATAGTTAAATGTCCCATCCAGTTTAATATAGCACTTGTTTTCGTTGTAATTAAGTGAATTTGTTCCTTGTTAAATTTAAAAGCTTTATCATGAACACAATTAAGTAAATAAATACTTTCCTTTTAAATATGTTCAATTAAAATACTTTACATAAGATTCAACATCAAAACCCGGCAATTGGTAAATAGATTTCTGAGAAATCATCTTTGCAAACTTTGACACCTCATACCTCAGAACAAGGTGAAGTGAAGTAACCCTATCCAAATGAAGTGACGACATATGGACCAAAGACGAACCTTATAAATATATCGAAAATATATTACATAGTCTTGCAGCTAATTATGTTTGTGTGTGTTAATTCGAGAAGAAAGTTTCATCGTCCCTGAAAAGACTCGAAAGACTGCAAGTATCATATTTTTATATATGTATACAATTTATTGCTTTTAAGATTTGGAAGATTCAAACAGATTTCGAATAACGTCTATGCTGTGCTCTTGCGACACCTGCAAGATTTGTTAAAGCTTTATTGCTACCTCTATTGGATAGAAGATAAGCTCCCACTCACTAAATCTAGTCTAGACATCAAATAAATAGCGCTTGTAGTAAAGATGTTATTGTAAATTTTACGCTTTGATCCAAGTAGACATATTTTACCAAAAAACAACGAAATACAGTTTGTCAAATAAGAGTAGAAAATATATATGAGGGTGCAACCGTTGCCCAAATGGCAATACTAAAAATATAAACATGGCGTTAATCTAAAGCTGTGTCACCTACATTTTTATTAAAAATTAAAAAGGCATTAAAGTGAAAAAAATATTTTTTCACTGCTATATAGATACCCACTGATCTCAAAATTAGGATTGCATTTATTATTATTATACGTTAGCAATTTTGTGTTAACATAATGAAGAATAACGATATTATAATACAATATAAAGCACACTTTAGAAATTGCTCACATTTATTTAATACTAGCTTAAGTACCCAGCGTTGCCCGGGCTTTAGATCATGCCTCTAATTTTAGATCTGAATATATTTAACTAATTCAGATCTAAAAGTAGTGTGACTAAACTCACCATTAATGATTTTTCCTTTCCACCTACTGTTAAATTCAAATCTATGTTAAATTAAATGAAAGCCAATCACTTTGTAGAACACAATTTAATCAAATTTATATCATTTAGTAGGTACTTTCACAATAGTGCTTATTCGATTTAATTTATTTTAAGAACAAAAAATGTTTTTTTAAATGTGTATACAGTATTTTGAATTTTCAGTGTCATTGCACTTTTAAAGAATATTTGACAGATAAATTGGTGTTGCCAGCGTAAAAATTTCTTAGTTCTATTTTATTTATTTTCTACTCTTATTTGACAGACTCTACCTCTCAGCATAATAATAAAATCAAAATACCATTGAAGAAGAAGATAAATGAAGACGAAAATGTATTCGTTTAGATTTATTAATTTATCTTCTTCTTCAATGATGTATCACATCGATGGGAATAACCTTAAAAAGTTATTATAAAAGAGATCTATTCCAATAAAAATAAAATTAAAATTTACCCACATTTTTGTATTTTTTTAACATTATCTCCACACAGGAGGCCCTGAGGTAAATTATTTTCCTCATGGCCTGTTTCATCTTTTGGGATGCTGTGTGAACGATTTTTTTAAAGAAAGGAAGAAGAGTAAGGATGTAAGGGTGGAAAGGATATAGGTATGAGGGGTGCGCAGGAATCTGGGTGTCAGGAGTGACGGGCGTATGAATCCATCCCTTCAACTGCGGTACAAGGCGATGGGTCGAGAGACTCTGGCTAGAGAGGTCAAAAGACCTCCTCAACCAGTATCTCTCGATCTAAGACCTTGAAAAACCTCATCCTATAAACCCGTGGCACCCCTACTTTATGGGATGTCCTCAAGTCCCCAAACGTTCAACCTTGCATAAACCTTGATTTTTTTCTGTTAGAACTGCATAACGCTGTACAGACACTGAGCACTGCGGCGGTGCCCATACCTGCTCCCAAACATCAGTACTTACGCATTATAATCTTATGTAGGTATTATTCTTAAATCGGTTCCTCATTGCTGAGTATCTTGACCCTTACTCCAATTTCCATGGTGGACAAGACTCCTTTCCAGGAGAGCCGCGGACACGGACGACGTACCGGACGCCAGGAACTTGGTAACTTCTGCACATTAGTGAACTTCCTCTGCTTCTTATGCCAAATTTGCCAGTGAGTTATGAGTTTCTCCAAGTTGGAGTCCTCAGTTTGGCCACCAACGTGTCCAAGAATATTAATATGATATGAGCATGCTTAAATTGTCGGAGAGAACGATTTTCACTTGTCGTTCTATATAAAATTCTAATTTATGTACATATTTGATAGTCCAGAACTGCTCGGGTTGATAAGCTTTTTGATACCACTATGTAATACAAGAAGTCAGAATTTATTTTAGTGCAGAAATTTTAGAACTAATTACCATATATATGTATTCTCATTATCCAGAATACTAAGGGAGGGAAAAATTATGCCGAATCGGCCGACATCTTGAAAGTTCTACAAATAAATAAAAATTATACCGAACCAATATTGTACAATAAATCAATTTTTAGAGCATACATAGATATAAACGGGATATCTTCTGGATTAAACTTTTTGAGGATAGGTACACGGCGAGAGTCGAAAAATCAATACGTGGAGAAGAAACTGGTAAGAATTCAAGGAATCGGTTCGTTTATGGCATTGTGAATTAACGAACGGAAAATTTCATATCCGCCCACCCTACCCCCCGCACCACGGGGCTATCCTTTGCCAATTTTCTCTTCAAACGCAAGTAATATCTACATTCTATTATAGGGGTATTCCCAACCTACTATTCGCCAAGGGATGCCGAACTTTACTTAGGCGTGAATACAACCTCCCGTCCTGAGTCACAAGTCTCAAGTTGCCTCGTGGTAAATACATATTATATAATATTATGTAACAAATCTATTTCCTCTAAATCATTGTCAAGGGTATTTTAAAACAAACTTGTTTTAGTACTAGAATTTAACACGATATTTGAAGTGGAAATGCCGTCTCGTCTCTTTTTTTCCTTAATTTTTCCCAATTTTAACATTTGTTAAATACGGTATTATGAAAATCATAACAATAGTGGCAACCCACTAAGGCGTAGCCTGTGCGTGGGTAATATAGTTATATACGTTTTATTATTCTACCTAGAAAGAACAAACAGTGGGCATAGAAAAAACATAATAAAATTTTTGTCTAATCGGTTTGTACAAAAAGTGTATACAGTAGTGTAATAATAAGTGTATACATAAAGTGATATAAATTAAATAAATAAAGTTTGAACATCTGTATTGATAAGCGATAATTTTAAATCTTTTAAGTATTGAGGTAGTTTAGTTGTTACTTGAACAGTTTAGTTGTCACTTTTCGACAGTTAAATTAGAACTAACTAACTAACCATCACGCAGTTTCCCCGCAGGGGTAGGTAGAGAGGACGGACCGCCAAACAACTCGGTCTTTGCCTCACTCGCATTCATACATCATCTCATACATTCTCTTCTATTATTCTGTCTTTTGACATGGCCCGACTCAAGTATCTGATTCATTTGATCGTGCCATGTCTTCCTCGGCGTCCCCGACTTCTTCTACCATTCACATTTGCGTCGTATATTCTTCTTACACTACTTTATTCGTTCATTCGTTCATTCGCTCTACGTGCCCAAACCATCTGAAGGTCCCTTTCTTAATCTTACTCATTATGCTTACATCAGCCTTACATTCTTTGCGAATATCCACGTTTCTCACACGATCATACATGGTTTTACCATACATACGCCTCAGGGATCTCATTTCAACGGCTTTCAGTTTACTTCCATTCTTCCTCTGCCAGTTCCATGCCTCACTGCCATAAATCAGGGTAAGTACCAGGACTCTATTGTGGACCGCTAACTTCGCTTCTTTTGACAGTTTTTTTTATTTGCGCCAACGGCATTCAGTCCTCCATTAATGGAGTTACCCGCATTCACCCTTCTTTCAATATCTCTATCAGCCTTCCCATCTCTCGTAAACATACTACCCAGATACACAAACTCATCCACCTGCTCCAAGTATTCATCATTCACAACTATATTGCATACTGTTTTCGTACTATCTCTTTCAAACACCATGACTTTAGACTTACTTCATCATTAATTCATTCTTCTTACATACTTCGTTCATCCTAGATACGAGAGACTGTTGATCTTCCATAGTGTTAGAAATCAGCACCGCATCATCACCATACAACAGGCAACATACTTTCAGATTACTCAATAAAATAAATTACAGTTAAATAAGAATTTATTAAAATTGAACGAACTTTATTCAGCATGTCTCTTCGAAGTTTTACATATCGCCATATAAAATGTGTTCAAAGCTAAGAATAGTAGCATTAGCCTAGAAATTTAATTGACGGAAAAATCTCTGTATGGAAGGAATTAAGTCTTTTTGAAAACACTGGATGATAAAAATACGGCGTTATTAGTCTGGATAACACACAACTCTTTTGATTTCTAATTTTCGCTATACCACCCTGAAATCTACCTCCCTACATCCCTGCTGCTAGAACAGTACCGGTCAGTAGGTACCCTTTTGCCATCCCTAGTCGCCGAGTACCCTCCTCTTCTTCCATTACTTATCCTCGTCCTCCCTTTAAATCTCCTGCGCGAAATGTTTTCTCCGATCTCACGGGTGCCCCCTCCCTCCCCTCACAGCACAACTCCCCCTTCGCAGCATCCCTTAACTGGACCATCCCCTCATCACTTAATTCTGTCTGTAGGTACATACAAGCAAAATGCAGGGCTGGTTTCAATACGATTTATAAAATATTGCTTATATAAAGTTGGTAATAATCAAAACACTAACTGTATCCGAAAAACTATTGGAAACTATCGCTAGATATCACACAGTTTTGCCATGGTTTGAAAGCGAGAGTTCAGATGTTAGAACATACGCCCGCAAGTCTACACTAGCTGGTTCCCGGCATGCGTTGCAATGCCATATTCAAAGAAATAAATTGTTTCTCCCTGCATGTCCTGTTTCGTGCGCCCCGTTCCCCTCCCGCATCCCCTTACTCTCCCGCGTTCCATATATTCAGTTCCAGTACATTCAGTTTTCATACAGCTCGCGTGCCACCTTTTTATAATTTTTCTATTCAAATTTTCATTTTTCATATATTACAAATTTTAATGTTTGTATATTATAAGAACAATCAATCTAATTTGGTACCTAACAATTTAAAAAATCCATAGACAATTCATTTGTTACAAAAAAAAATGTGCTGCCTTCTAAATTCACATTCATCAAAAGCGCGAACTGTCAAACGTGCGAAGTTAAAATAGTTGTTAAATTTTCTGAAATTATCCAATTTTCTGCACAATTTTTTAAAATTTTTCTTTCCGTAAGAACCTTCTACAAAGTATAAGAAAACTTTTTTTTTAAAAAGATGAATGAAATAGGTAAAGTCGTTCTGAAGTTATGGAGTGACCAAGGGAAACAGGGATTTATTTTTATGTTTATAGATAGTATCAAACAAATTTTAGTAGATACTTTAGAAGACTTTAGAATTATGCATTATTCGATATTTTGAAATAAAGTTTGCATTTTTATAGCAATCTGCTAATTATAGACTCAAATTACTCTTAAAAGCTTGTCATATTATTTGAGTTAAAAAATGCTTTGAAATTAATGTTTGTTTTGCTGAAATGTTTAATTATGCATAATTATTAGTAACGCGTATTGCATTAAACATCGGATATGCAAATATCAAGAAAAAAAACATAATTACGAGCTTTTGAACAAATTTGTGCCTTGTTAAAACGACACTTTTAATTCAAGCATTAGTATTGTTTCATTTTATTAATCTGAATACATTTTACCGTATTTATATGATTTAAACAACAAACGTTAAACAAATATTTTTGCAAGCATTTTATCAATTAATGTTTTATTTTGATAATTCGACATGAAATACTATTAAAATAATATAACTTAATTTTACCCAGTAAATATAATGTATCATTTGAGAAGAAGAAAAAACTTATATAAATCTTAATTAAACATGAAACAGAACAAGACGCAAATAAAGAAAAATAAAAAGGTAACGGTCACAACTGCGATTCGCACCCAGAATATCTTATCCAACCAACTTGGCCATTCTATTTACGTCATTTTTGTCGATTTCATATTTCAAATTCAGAAGTAATAAAATTATCGTTATCTATTTTTCCCCATATCCTCTATCCTTTTAAATGATTACCAAGTTCCTAACGAATTTATTTACAACATAGATAGTGTCTCGGATAAATCGTCGATTTTATTTTTATGGGACACCTGTTGAGTTTCTCTAAAAGTCTAAAGAATATTCAATTCTATTGGAATAACTTTATTTTAAACTTTTAAAGATTATACTCATCAATGTACATAATATGTCGTTAGGAGTTGGTTAAGACGCTGTGTCCCGGTAAGATAAGAGATTCTTCGTTCGATTCCCAGTTGCGACCGTTAGCTTTTTATTTTTATGTGTCTTTTTCTGTTTCATATTAATATTATGTTCAGACTTATTAAAATCTCCTTCTTCTATGACATGTATATAAATATTGTAAGTATTTGCGTTAACATACTCCTGTACATGTATATCAGTCATTTGTAAACATTTAAAATGAACAAATATGTCATCAATTATTATTATTCAATATAGTATGTAAGTATAACGCCATGTTTTTTTTTATTATTATTTAATTTATTTATATTTTAAACAAAAATTACAAAGAGAAAACAGAAAACATAATGGTTAAATTCCAACCGTCCAATAATATACCCCCTTGTTTCTCTAATTCCTCTTCCCTTAATTAACTCTTGAAGATTTTTTTTACTGTAATAATAACATGCTTAAAAACATGGTTATTGAATATCTAATGATTCCCATAACTTTTATAGCACTAACAAACCCTAACAAAAATAATATTATTATCTGTGAAGAATGTGTGCCGAACCAAAAACTCGGTTTGGCGCGTTCTGGTATCGCGAAAGAAATGTAACTTTTATGTCTGCAACGTCCATGCGAAAAAAAGAGTGTTGAAACTCGGACGAAGACGGGTACTAAATAAAAGTTTTCGGTGATAATGCATGTACAAAAAACGCAGACTAAAACGTAGACACGTATTAACAGTAGTTCCAAAACTTATTTAGTACTCAGAGCTTTTAAAAGCTTCTAGTCCGCCCCAGTTCAGTCTTCACGAAATCCGTGAAACAGGTTTCACTGTCCAACGTATTTTCGCGAGGAATTAAAAAATCCCACTTGATTCGGATACCCTCACACAACGTGTTAGAATTAACGGAGACGCCGTTCGGGAAATTGGTCGTTAAAGAATGTGCTCTTAGTTCCATTAAGAATATCGAAAAATTAAAACAAATATATAATTAAAAACGTTAATTAAAAAAAATGTGAAATTAAGCAATTCGCAAACAATCAAAAAAATGCTCTATTTTAAAGTGTTAAATTTACTTTTGAATAAAAATTGTAATTTTTAAAAATTCAAAACATGTTTAAGTTATTCGCAATATTAAAAAAATCGAAAACCGTTTAAATAAGGCAGTTATTCAAAAACTACGATATATTAAATTTGTGCGTGAAAATTGGACACTTCCAAATTTCTTAAGTTGTTTTTTGCCTATATTTTAAATGTAAGAGTCGAGTAAAGTACTTTTTAATAGACATGATATTTAACAGTTTAAAGTGTGTTGATTAATTCATTTCCTCTTAAAAACTTCCCATAAAGTTGAACACTAGACAGTAAATAGTGGCGTTGTGAAGTTCCACTTAATCTAGAGCGGTCCACAGTATAAATATTCTACGGGATATTTGCATGAAAACCATTTTCATAATTGAACATTTCTACTTTGAGAAAGTGCAATAGGAGACCGAAAAAAAATAAATGTAATACTTTATTTTTGATGTCGGACGCAGTTTTATAAAAGTTACCAGCGTGGAATAAAATGTAAAAGTTTGTGTTAATTTTTTGCGCGTGGGGTAAAAACTTTTTGGTTGTGATTACACTGTTTTGTTTTCGCTGTGATAAATTTGACGGTCGGCGTTCTAATCGGATTATATCGGAAACAGTGTTTGGCCGGCGCCAAAGCCTGCGGGGCTAATTCCCGTTCGGATTATATAATTATGATTGTTCTTCTGCTGTTTCGGGCTGCGATTAATCACCGGAGGGGTGAACACAGCTGCTGTTGGATGGGGCCCGCTAGCGACTAACGATTGGGCCAGATCCGGATAGAGTGGCCTAATCAGCCCTGGATGGACTAGATTGACCAAATCATTCTAACTAGGCTGGGTCGGACCACGAGAAAGTGACCAAGTCATTTGAACTAGGCAGGGTTGGACCAGGAGAAAGAAGCCAAATCATTCGAACTAGGCTGGGTCGGACCAAGAGAAATTGACCAAATCAGCCTTGGATGGACCAGATTGACCAGATCATTCTAAATAGGCTGGGTCGGACAAGGAGAAAGTGGCCAAATCATTCTAACTAGGCTGGGTCGGACCAGGAGAAAGTGGCCAAATCATTCTAACTGGGCTGGGTCGGACCAGGAGAAAGTGACTAAATCATTCTAACTAGGCTGGGTCGAACCACGAGAAAGTGGCTAAATCATTCAAACTAGGCTGGGTCGAACCACGAGAAAGTGACTAAATCATTCAAATTAGGCTGGGTCGGACCAGGAGAAAGTGGCCAAATCATTCGAACTAGGCTGGGCCGGACCAAGAGAAATTGACCAAATCAGCCTTGGATGGACCAGATTGACCAAATCATTCTAACTAGGCTGGATCGGACCAGGAGAAATAGGCCAAATCATTTTAATTAAGCCGGGTCGGACGAGAATATCATGACCAAATCCGCCTGACTGATTGGGCCATATCAGACCAGACTATCAAAATCTGACTAGTTTGGGCTAGATCGGGCAGATCAATTGCGCATTTTGACAAAATCATTTTTGGTTGGGCCATATTTCGCCAGTTTATCAAAATCAGGCCAGCTCGGAAAGATTGATGATATCAGCATAGTTTGGGAAATTTCAAGCCAGATTGGTAAATCAGCCAATGTTGGACCAGATCCGATAAATCAGCCTGACCAGATTGGGCCCAATTAACCAAACATATCAAGCTGGAGAAGCTAACCATGGACCACTGGATCTCTCAACTGTTTCACACGCCCACATTTCAGAGGCCAAAGGTAACTAAAGCATTGTATTTGTGTAAAATGTGGACAATGTTTCTTCCGTTGTTTTAAGCGAAAACTTTTGTCAACAAAATTTATTTCCTCTTTAAAAAGGATTTAAATATCTGTAAGCATCGCTCTTTTATGTATTTTTTTTTAAATTGGAGGCACAACAACAACATGAATAATCGCTGTGATCATTACCTCCGCTACCTGAATTTCTACCGATTTCGTACATATCTCCCTTAAACATTTAGAGTTGTTAAGCTCTTAAAAAATATGTCTTATTTATGAAGATAATATCTATAGTCACCACGCCGAAACGCAAATTATAGGAAATTCCCTCGATAGAAAAAAATAGCAAAGTATGCTCCGAAAATTATTATAAACACGTTTGTTTCAGTTATTTTACAAGTTATAGTTGTGAAAAAAATCACAGTGTTTTTTTAAATGATATTTACGATACGTTCCACGAGATTTTTGCTCTATTCTAAACAAGTCGTGTTTTATTAAACATGTTCGGAATTTTCGCATCGATTTTGTCGCTTCAAATATTAGCGCGCTCCTCTAACATTCGTAATATCATATCTCTCCATCTTCTTCTTTTTGAGATCGGATGCGGAGCCTTAAGTTGATATTGAATAATATTTAAAAAAAATAATATATATATTATTTCCACTGTACCAATAGAATGAATGGCAATTTTACCGTAGAAAATTTGCCAATCTTGGAATAACCTGACCATATTTGAAAATCTTTTACTACCACCACATAAAAAAGACAGCAATACTTGTGTCTCGCTTACATTGCAAAGACGTAGATTACCTTTCTAGGGTTAATAAGTTCACGACACCAATATGTTTTGTGTATTTATCTTCCGTGAACCTACTTTGGTTCAGTTAATATATTAATCATTGCGCCACACTTTATCTTCCGAAATACTGAACAGTTACAAGGCCTCGCTTATAAACACGTACTCACATACATATTAATATGTTTAACTTAATTGTTAAAAGCCTCGAAAATGGGGATGATTGATGTCCTCACTTACATCCCCTACCCACTACCCTAAACCGTAGATAATGTCGTGATATATTATACATAATTATATTAGATGCCTACCTAATGCATATTCTGGCAAGTACGTACCACTACCGAGGTAGGTGCCTACTAATGTAATAATTACGTCAAAAAACAAAAAAAAAAACACAATATTTTGGGATAACGGTGATATATTTTTCCCTAGTTTTACTCTACTGTGTACATCGTAAACAACTGGCTCTTGACACACATTGGTCACGTAAAACATCCTGATAACAATTCGAAATAACTGTTTTTGATGCAAGTTCTTGGTGGTTTATAAAAATAGCAAGACAAATTTGGTTACCGTTTTCGATAATTTTGTGAATGTTAGACCAATTTTAATATTTTATCTCCTTCAAATTATAACTATTTATTACTGTCTGCGCTCGTGCGTGGGCTATTACATTAGTAATTTATTTATTTAAATTGTCATTAGGCTTTTATACATGTACACAGATACAAAACACTTTAAAAATAAGTATCTACATAATCATCGCCTTAGTTCTTAGTTGTCCAAACGACCATTAGAAAATTATAAAGGATGAAAAGGTTTTCTTTCATTATTTCAATAAAACATCACAATGGGTGTTTAAGATAAAGCTATTTTTGTAAAGGTTAAGGTCTCATTAGTTTAAACAATTCTTAGTTACGTGATTGACTGTCATTTTTAATTGCATATTTTTAATTTTAAAGTGGAGATTGAACAAAAACTAAAATGGTCGTTTGGACAAAGAACTCAGGCGACTATTATATTTATAATTATAATATAAACAATTTTTATAAACAGGTCAATTATTACGTATTGCACATAAATAGTGATACAATCCTTTACATACTACATTTTAAAGTTGTACGGAAGTACGATATTTCTATTACATTGTTCGGTATGTGTGACTAAATAAATAAATCTAAATAACGGCTAATTATATATCTACGTAACACATCATTGCAAAGGTTTTTAAAAAAGCTCTCCAAACCAAGATTAATTAAGAAACCAGCATAGATGCGACGCAAGCAATACTTTCAGTTATGAATTATTTTACCAGCATTCAAAAAATAAACACTGAAACACATACGAAATCCACATTGTAGGTATTTTAGAAAAAATAATTAAAAATTAAAGAGAGTGGGTGATTAAACACCATGTCGTTCAAAAAAAATATAATTTATTTCAAGACAATATTAATTCATAAATTTACAGCATTATCAATATCCATTTTGTAGAAATCACTTTGTGGTTATATATTTATAAATAGAATGAAATAATTTAGTTGGAATACCACTTTATTAAGTATAATATATCTTTTATACAGGGTGTTAACCGACATTATTTGAAGTAAAAAAATATAAATTACATTTTTGACTCCGGTGACTTTTTCGATGACTTTTTTTTTTGAAAATCTAACAACAACAAAAAATTCTTCTACATGTCGTCACTGGTCACGCAGCCAAGTAACCGGCTAACCCCTCACCACGCCCTTAACTGTCCAATACTTACTGATTTTTGTATGTTTTAATCGAAAAAAAATGTCAAAACTGTCTTTATCGTCAAAATTTCGTTAAGGTTTTTTACTCCAAATTACTGTATTATGTATTGATATATTATGAAATGGGGGCCTCAGCACGGGTAAACAATCCAGTGAAGTCAACATTACTGGAGTGTACTATGAAATATTGTAAAATAATGTATTCACACGTTATTCCATTCCTATGCAGAACGTGCGAGTGCACATACTCTAGCTGAGACTACTATATTATTTACTACTTGAAATAATAGATTTAACCTATATTTTGAAAGTATCACGGTGGTGATTTTTTCAATGTGTGTGGGTTGAAAGTTTCCCTAAACATACATGACCAGCCGACATTGCTTTGTCCAATATTAGCTTTACCTGCGCTCTCCTTAGTCAAACAGTCCAAAAACCCCCACAGTCCCAGAGCCCGGAGCTACTAAACAAACTCACTTTCTTTTCTACGAGTTATCTTGTTATGATGGTCTGATTGACATTATACGATAATGTTATTCCAACGTGTTAAAATAATAAAACTTTCCCTTGTGAATCATAACGCAACAGTTAGTAGAAAGTTAGTTAAAAAAGATGTATTTAAATCGCAATGCCTGATGTTAAGGAACGTACTTGACTTACTTTAATCAGTGATTTGTGACATTATTTGGAGTAAAAATGTTAGTGAAATTTTGGTTTCGGTGACATTTTTAATGTTTTTTTTTTTAACTTAAAATATTTAAAAAAATCAGTAGGTATTGGACATTCGGAGTGAGACAGGCGGTTTATCTGAAAATGACCAGTGATGACAAGTGGAACAAAAAAAGAAGAAAAAAAAAGTCTTACTCCAAATAATTTTAAGAATCACTAGTTAAAGTAAGTCAGGTACGTCCCTCAACATCCTGTGATGTCAATATAAAAAATAGTAATTAATTTACGTTATTTTATATAGACTTTGGTGAAACCATTTCAACGTAACCATTTGATTGTGAATGTTGTCACCAGGGCAATAGGTACTGAGAGTATAATAGGTACCACCCTGAATATCACCATTTTTTTCTTGGATTAACATGATCATTGAACAATCTCTAATTAAGTTTCTTGATATGAGCGTGAGACATGTTGTGATATATTTCCAACTGCTAAAAGCCAGTAAGACTATGGCATCCCTAACTGAGTTATATGGTGGGGTTTAAGGAGGTGAAGAGGTGAAGGAAATGGAAGAGGAAAATTGGGATGTTCCTGTTTTTTTTGTATGTAGCCCCTAAAACACACAGTTAATTCTACTTCAATCAACGTTTCGACTCTGAGTGCTGGTCCAACCATTCTAATGGATATTTTATACTGACATTAAAAAAACAATTTTGTTTTTAGTTTGTTTTTGTTAAATAAGAGTAGAAAACATAGGAGGGCGCCACTGTTGTTCAAATGGCAATACTAAAAATATAACTCATGGTGGAAATGTAACGTGAATTTTTTTTCATTGCAATGATACCCACTGATCTCAAAATTAGAATTGCACGTAGGTATATTACACCTTTGCAATTTTGTGCTAACATAAATGAAGAATAACGATATTGTAATAAAATATAAAGTACAGTTTAGAAACTGCTCAAATTTATTTAATGCTAGCTTAAGTACCCAGCGTTGCACGGGCTTTAGATCATGTGTCTAATTTTAGATCAGAATATATTTAACTTATTCAGATCTAAAAGCAGTGTAACTAAACTCACCATTTGTGATTCTTCATTTCTACCTAATGGTATATTCAAATTTATGTTAAACTAGCTTTTACCCACGGCTTCGCTCGCATAGTATTAGTGGGAAATTACTGGCATAATTATTGGCATAATTGTTATTATTCTTGCTATTTTGTCTAATAGAAAATAATTTTGTCTAATAAGTAAATATTAAAATTATAGAAATAGATATTTATTTTAAGTACCTACTCCCTTTATTAGTAATTTATTCATATTTGAATCCAGAGTAACCTAAAAAAATAAGAAAATGACAGTCCACTTGAAACGCTATGCTTTATAGCAACGTTATGCTTTTTGTTCGGAGAATAAACATTTTTAGAGATATGTAGATATTAACTACAACGCCAAAAAAGTACTCTTTTTAATCACAACAAAGCACTCTTTTTAAGCCTAAAATTAAAAAAAAAAAAAAACATTGTTTCCAAGGTAGCAATTTGTTTGACGTTTGCAATAACTCGATTTTGTTAGGGACAGAAAACGTATGATACATTATTTCATAACGCCACAGCTCATTCATAACGCCAGAGCTTACCAATATATAAAGCCTTTGTTACTCGCAAATAATGTAGCTTTCGATTAGTAAAAGAATTTTTAAATTCCATTCTATATTTATTGCGTGAAAGAGTAAGGACCATCCATATAAACTTTCGCATTTATAATATTATATATACCTATATTAAATAATAATAATAATAATAATAACTACAAAATATTGTCTATGGTTAAACTTGACAAGTTGCTAAAAATTTGCTCTAGTAAAGAAAGTTATTATAAAAACAATTAACTAATCCATATTTTGCTCAAATATATCAGTGAACATAGTGCTTAAAAAGTTGTAGTGAGTGTTGTAGATTTACACATATTGCATGACTGTGGATTACAAAAGTGGCAAAAAATAGCTGCAGACTTGACAGCTGCAAATAACCATCACAACAATAACATTTAAAAATCATGTCACTATAGTTCATAAACAATCAATAATTGCTAACCGATCAAAACAAGTGAACCAATTTAATTACATAATATATTAAAAAAGACTAGCTACATTAAATTATAAACAACAATATGAAGCCGTGCACACGAAATGCAGCCCGCAGTGGGTCTCCAGCTGTAACTCCTGCGGCGTCGTCGCAGATGGTACCAGCTGGTTCTCTGGCCGAGATTATGGAGAAGTTGAATAAAATCGATATTGAGCTCACGGCTAAAGTTCGGTTTACTGGCCAAATTCCTAAAAATACAAACTAGTTATTTTTATACTAACTATGGGCCGGGGAATACGAATCTGAAAGAATTAGGCGGCGGCAAGCAATATTAACTGAATTATACGACTTTAAAAAATTTTTTGACACCTCTAGGAAAATGGCCATTTTGGAAACATTCTGATTCCTAGAAAATCAAACTAGTTATTTTTATACTAACTTTGGGCCGGGGAATCCGAATCTGAAAGAATTAGGCGGCGGCAAGCAATATTAACAGAATTACACGACTTTTAAATTTTCAATAAACACAAGCCATCTTTAAAGCATTTTAACACATGAAAACCATAGAAAAAGAATAAAGATGTTACATCACATAAAATTAAGTGTTGCCATTAAGCAGTAATATCAATAACGTAAAATGACATGTTTATAATTTAAGTACTTACTTTTTATAAATTTTACTCACTTTTGTATCACAAACCATGCTACCTAAACCTAGCGTAGCCGCTAAACTACTTGAAAACTGGGATGTTTTTTTAAATTGACGCGAGCAGGCGGTATAAAGGGGCACAAACCATGTTACACAAACCTAGCGTAGCAGCTAAACTACTTGAAAACTGGGATGTTTTTTTAAATTGACGCGAGCAGGCGGTATAAAGGGGCACAAACCATGTTATACAAACCTAGCGTAGCCGCTAAACTACTTGAAAACTGGGATGTTTTTTTAAATTGACGCGAGCAGGCGGTATAAAGGGGCACAAACCATGTTACACAAACCTAGCGTAGCAGCTAAACTACTTGAAAACTGGGATGTTTTTTTAAATTGACGCGAGCAGGCGGTATAAAGGGGCACAAACCATGTTATACAAACCTAGCGTAGCCGCTAAACTACTTGAAAACTGGGATGTTTTTTTAAATTGACGCGAGCAGGCGGTATAAAGGGGCACAAACCATGTTGGGTTAGGTTAGGTTAGATTAGGTTAGGTTAGGTTAGGTTAGGTTAGGTTAGGTTAGGTTTTATATAATAACATTGATATTGGTGACCGGTCTAGGTAACAACTTTTTAAGACTACGAATTTTCATACTTTTGGTTTAAGAATACGGCCGTTGAGATAGTCATAATTCATCAGGTTAATGTGTTATGTGATGAATTATCATGTGAAGAATTATCGCGTCGGAAAGTTTTACGTTATTGATATAATTAGTTTTTGATTTTGTTTTAGGGATGGCCACACTCAAATTGTTGTTTTTCTATGGTTTTCATGTGTTAAAATGCTTTGAAGATGGCTGTTTTCGTTTGTGTTTATTGAAAATTTAAAAGTCGTGTAATTCTGTTAATATTGCTTGCCGCCGCCTAATTCTTTCAGATTCGGATTCCCCGGCCCAAAGTTAGTATAAAAATAACTAGTTTGATTTTCTAGGAATTAGAATGCTTCCAAAATGGCAATTTTCCTATGTGTGTCAAAAAATTTTTTAAAGTCGTATAATTCAGTTAATATTGCTTGCCGCCGCCTAATTCTTTCAGATTCGTATTCCCCGGCCCATAGTTAGTATAAAAATAACTAGTTTGTATTTTTAGGAATTTGGCCAGTAAACCGAATTTTTTCCGAGCTCACTCGCATTAAGCCAATGTGGGGTGAGATATCCGACATAAAGAAGAGCCTCGAATTCGCACTAGCAGCTATGTCCGATACGGAAAAGAGGGTGGAGGTGGTTGAGAAGAGACTGGAGACCGTCGACCAGATAGTTTTGGAGGTGGCGTCAATTAAGAAGAGCATGGACATCTTCAGGTACGAACTGGATGAGCGGGATCAGCTCTCCCGTATGAAAAATCTGGAGATTAAGAACGTTCCATTAACGAAAGGGGAAAATTTACTCTGTATAGCCCAGAAAATAGGCGAGCAGATTGGTTTCGTGCTACAGCCAGAAGATGTAGACATCGTGACGCGAGTGGCTACCAAGACTACCCAGGTTAAGCCAATTATCATCCGGTTTGCGTGTAGACGGAGGAAAGAGGAATTTCTCGCTTTATCCAAAAAGGCCAGGAAGATAAGCAGCACCGACCTGAAATATTCTGGACCAGAAACTACAATTTATGTCAACAACCACCTAACAATTAATAATAAGATTCTGCTTTCAAAGGTTAAAAGCAAAGCACGGGAAGCAGGTTTTAAATTTGTTTGGGTAAAGGACTGCAAGATCTTGGTGAGAAAAAATGAAAATTCACCAGCTTTTTTAGTCACGAGGGAAGACGACCTCCAGAAAATAACATAAGAAAATACCTACTGCTCATCCGATTATTATTGCATACTCCTTCCTCTTCCTCCACACGCCCGCCTATCCCGCATCTCACATTGCCATCGCATAACTATTATATTTATTACATTCGCACTACATTACCTTATTATATTTTCCTGTTCTCAACTCCTGTCAACTGCAAGATATTCTCACTTTCTGTACTCAATTTTTTATTTTTAACATACTTGGCCATATTTCAAGTGTCTATATATATTACACCTCATATTATGTTCACACATTCTCTGAATATTTTTGTTATTGACACTAAACTGAAAAAGAGTCCCTGCCTCAAAGTATTTTTTATCAGAACGTACGTGGACTGAGAACAAAAAATGACACGTTTCTTCGCAGTGTTACGAGCGGTGATTATGACGTGATTGGTATAACAGAGACTTGGCTTACTGATTCTATTTTAGATGGGGAGCTTTTTGACTCAAGATACAATGTTTTCCGACGCGACAGAAGTATCGAAGGTGTAACAATGGGTGGTGGGGTGCTCTTGGCTGTCAAAAAGGAACTTTTAGTAGATGCTGCTGGATATCTCTGCTTACCTCATCAGAGATATCCGGGTTCTCTAAATAAATGGTCACGGAATTTAGTTTATAAATCATAACACTGATTGCTCGGTAGAGTTATATTTTATTTGACACCAGAAGTGAGATATTACAAGGATTCTATCCGCGACAATAATTTGCGTAATTAAAAATAGCTGGCTGACAGGAGGAGCGCTCAAAACGGAATGATCTGGAAGTTTTTTCCACTCGCGAGCTCCGTTCTGTCATCTGCGCATTTTGCTGCGCAGGCAAGTGTTGCTAGAGTCAAGATGACATTTTGCTCAAAATATAATAATAATCGCGGTGCCTACATACCTCCTCCCCAGCATTTTATGCGACAAACGCACATATGTAAAAAAAACTTAAAATTAAACAAAAATTACATATATAGTGTTCGATGCCCATTTGATTATTTTAAATTAACACAGTCGGACAAATTGGAATACCGGATCAACCAGTTTGTTGTAAGATCGAGAAAAAAAAACCAAAAGTAATAAACTTTAACTATGTTTCTAAAAAAATAATTAAGTGGGCTTGACAAACAATGCTGACTAAAGCAACCTAGTTTGAGTGTAATAAACACTTACTGTAAAAGTGATAAGTGTTAATTAAATTATTAATTAATTAATTAATTTTTATAAGTCTCATAAGCTACGGAAAGGGGAAACCACGTCGTGCTAATACAAAAATGTAACCCGTTGGCTAAGTTAAATTACTTCAAATCTATTAAAGATGAGTGACGTGTGTCTTCATTATAATCATACAACTAGGGATAAAAATTAATAAGTGAAAATTTTACACAACTTATAAGTCAAGATTACTTCAAATCTATTTAAGATGAGTGACAAGTGTCTACATTATAAACATGTAACCAGAAATAAAAAATAAATATGTGAAAACTTCACACAACTTATAAGTCAAGAAAGAAAATACGTAATGGGTATCACACTTCGTAGAGATAAGGAAAGTCCTATCATATCTATAACCGCGTCATATCTATATGAGGTATGATATTCACTTCATAAGTAGAATGTATCATATACATACTTGAGTACTTAAAATTAATAAAGTTCATTTTTTATGTATAGAACATCAGGAAACGTATATAAATATATAAAAATATTAAACGTATATAAAAATAAGGTGAACTATATTAAGAAATGTGTTTAGACATATGTCCCGTAGATCGTGGGATATCATAATGAAAAGTTGTAACCTATACAGATCAAAATTTATGTGTAACTAAAATTATATACATACATCATACATTAACTAGTATGGAATACTACAGGCAATAGTTGGTATTATAATTAGGTCCTGCATTTAAGTGCATCTAAAGTTACATCATGCCATTATTAGCATGGGAAAACGAATACAATATAGCTTGTATTATTTTCAAATCATACATCTAATATTATATACATCATGCTTTTATCAGCATGGAATAAAGAATACAATAGTTTGTATTATTTTTAGATCATATTATTTATGTTCATCTAACGTTACATACTTCATGCATTCATTAGCATGGAATAAAGAATACACCTCAAGAAAAATCATGGAAAGTTACTTCATGTTATAACATGGTATATCATCTTATGATAATAGTTGAAAAGATTTTTCCTATTTACATTTTGAAAAAAATTGAAAAGATTTTTCATGTTTTGACATTTTTATAAAAATAGATGAAAAAAAATTTTTTAATGCTTTAACAGGTGTACATGGGTGGTCTACGTCATACATTTATAAGTACGGAAAGAGCAGTACCAAATTTACCTATAAATACATGATAACAATATGCTTCACGTTTTGACAGGTGTGGGCAAGGTAAGCAGTCATCACACACCTATCAAAATGTGGTAGTATAATAAGGAAATGGAGAAGGCAGTTCATTGTACCTTCTACACATATTTGAATTTTCATACTGAAAACGTATGGCAAAACTACATCATGTTTTCCCAGGTATTGTGGAATGATACATCACATACCTACAAAAACATGGAAAACACTCATCACACTTTTGTAAGTGTATGGAAAAGTACATCATGCACTTAAAAAAGCGTGGAAAAAACGAAACGACACATATTACATGGTATTTTGTTATGTAAAAATATACATGTTGACATCATGTTCTATGAACATGAGATTTTTTAAAAACAACCCTTCCTTAAGACAGGATTATTGAATATATCAATTATGACGATGGTTAAACAAACCTAGAGTTCAATTTCTATCAAAAATTGTAGTCTCTAATTATTTTCATTATATAGTGAAATCATGTTCTATGAACATGGAGATTTAAAAATAACCCTTCCTTAAGACAAGGTTATCAAATATGTAAAAAAAATAACATAGTTAAATAAACTTAGAGTTCCAACTTCTATCAAAAGTTGATGTCTCTAGTTATTTGTAGTTACAGTAATCTTTAAAAAAATACTACCAAAATTTATGTCAATAATGTGGATTTACTAATGAGATATATATCTGTGAATCGAATTTGGGAGTATATAGTGATTTTATATCGGAAAAAAATTATATGGAAAAACTATGTCTCTTTAAGCCTTTTTTCTAAAGGGCCTGGTACCTGTCTGGAAAATGCACTCTTCTACCGAACCTTGTAGTAGTAATTTTGTCCGGGGTCTGTTCTGCGACAGGTTCTTCGATAGTCAACTTCTCTTCGGAAGGAACGAAGGCTGGTTTCAAGCGATCAATAGAGACGCGCTTTGGTTTTCCATTGATGATAATGACATATGTCTTTTCGTTACGTTCTTCCACTTTGTAAGGTCCATCGTAAGGAAGTTGCAGCGATTTTCGTGCGGAATCAGTTCTCAGAAAAACGTGAGTAGAAGACGGTAAATCCTTATGTATGAAAAACTTTCCTGAACCGTGATTACTGGCAGGAGTAGATTTTATATTTTCAAATCTTCTTTGTAGTCGACCGACGTAAGTATCTGGCTCTTCGCGAGGCGTAGGAGTGAAGAAATCACATGGTAACCTCAGCGTTCTACCATAGGTAAGTTCAGCAGGCGAGCATTTTAAATCATCACGAACTGTTGACCTCAATCCAAGTAGTATAATAGGGAGAGTCTCCAACCAGTTCGGGTCGCCGTTAGCCATAAGTGCCGACTTGAGGGTTCTATGCCACCTTTCTATCATGCCATTAGCTTGAGGGTGGTAGGCGGTTGTCCGCGTATGCTTGATTCCGAATTTTTCTGTGAGTTTCTTGAAAAGACATGACTCAAACTGACGTCCCTGGTCTGTCGTAATAGTTTCGGGGACACCATGCCTCGAAATCCAGTGAGTTGTCAGTGCTGTGGCGACTGTGTCTGCTGACATATTCTTTAAGGGGACTGCTTCGGGCCAGCGAGTGAATCTGTCAATCATGGTGAGCAGATATTGATAATCACTACAAGCGGGCAGGGGTCCAACCAAGTCGATGTGGACGTTCCGGAAACGGTCTTCAGGCAGAACATACGTGGCTCTTGGCGCGACTGTATGTCTGGAGATTTTGGCCTTTTGACAATTTATGCAATGTTTGACAAAGAACTTTATATCCTTCGCCATGTTGGGCCAAACAAATCTCAATTTAATACTGTTGACAGTCCCATTAATGCCTGGATGACAAACATTATGCACATTTTCTATGACCTCTTTTCTCATATTAGATGGTACGAAGGGTCTTACATGACCGGTAGAGATATCACACCACAATGAAGAATTAGTTCCAGGAATCACCATTTGACGTAGAGAGAGAGAGGAGTCCTCAAGTGCCTTAGTAATTTCGTCGTCGTGACTCTGCTCTTGTCTCATTCTCTCATAGTCAATTGCAGAAGGGCTATTTATCTCTTCAATGCGAGAAAGAGTATCTGCAACTGTATTCTGGTGTCCGGAAATATGTTTGATGTTGGTGGTAAATTGAGATATATAATCTAGTTGTCTCTCTTGACGAGGAGAACTTGAGGCTCGTTTCTTGTTGAAAGCGAAAGTGATGGGCTTGTGGTCCGTGTAAATAGTAAAATTTCGACCTTCTAAGTTGCTCCTAAAATACTTTACTGCCTCGTAAACACCGGTTAATTCACGGTCAAACGTACTGTATTTACGCTGTGCCGGGGTAAATTTTCTTGAAAAAAATCCTAAAGGTTGCCATGCTGTACCTTTATTTTGTTGCAATGATGCTCCCATAGCCAGGTTGGATGCGTCCACCATAACTGCTAATTCAGCGTTTGGGTCTGGGTGTGCTAACAATGCGGCAGAAGCGAGGTGTCGCTTGCATTGGTTAAAATCCTCCGTTAATTCCGGGGTCCAAGTAAGGATACGTTTGTCATTCTTTTTATATCCAGAAATGCAATCAAAAAGTGTTGTTTGGGCGCTGATAGTGTTGGGTAAAAATCTTCTATAATAATTGAGCATTCCCAAAAAACGTCTTAATCCTTTGGCTGTTTTGGGGAGAGGAAAATCAATAATAGTTTTCACTTTCTCTTTAATTGGAGTCATCCCTTCCGGTGAAATGGTATGACCTAGAAAATTAACAGTCGGGAGTCCAAATTGACATTTTTTAATGTTAATTACCAGTCCATTATCTGCTAATCTTTTAAATAGAATATCCAAATGTTTTTTATGCTCCTCTTCATTGCTGGAGGCTATAAGGATATCATCAAGATAAACAAAGCAAAAATCCAGATCTCTGGTTACGGCATGCATGAAACGCTGGAAGCTTTGGGCAGCGTTGGATAATCCAAATTGCATAGTCGTAAATTCAAAAAGGCCAAATGGTGTTATAATAGCCGTTTTGGGTATATCTTCTGGTTCCATAGGGATCTGGTAGTATGCCCTCAGCATATCTATTGTTGTGAAGATTTTTGCTTTTGCGAGTTTATGTGAGAAGTCCTGGAGCTGCGGAATGGGGTATTTGTCGGGAATCGTTTTGGCGTTGAGACGACGATAATCACCGCACGGTCGCCATTCACCATTAGGCTTCTTCACCATGTGTAAAGGGCTCGCCCAGTTACTCTTGGACGGCCTGCAAATGCCTTGCTCCATAAGGTAATTAAACTCCTTTTTGGCTGCTTCTAACAGTTTTGGTGCGAGTCTGCGAGCTCGTTCAGTTACAGGTGGACCCTTGGTCTCTATGCAGTGCGTCACTGTATGTTTCTTGTTATTTAGAGCTTGCATATTCGGTCGCGTCAGGCCTGGATATTTATTTAAAATCTCCCTGTATTTTTGTGATGAGGAAATACTGGAGATACCGGATGAGGGTCCATTGGATGTTGCGCCTCGAATCCGTAAGCCTGTAGACTGGTCTGTAAGTGTACCCTTTTTTAGGTTGACCGACAAGTTAAAGTGATGGAGAAAATCAGCACCAAGTATGGCTCTATTCACATCAGCCACTATGAAACGCCATTTCATTGTTCTCCGGAGGCCGAACTTAAGTTCAATCGTCCTTGTGCCGTAGGTTCGGATGGAATTCCCATTAGCTCCGTATAAAGTTGTGGGGCACTTGTCGGAAGTTATGTAATTCTTCGCTATTTTCGATGTCTTCGGGATCACAGAAATGTCTGCGCCTGTGTCTACTAAAAACTTTTGGCTTGTTTCTTGGTCATAAAGGAAGAGACGACGAGTCTGAGTAGGAATTTCACATGTCTCTACTGTGGAATTCCTCCGTCGTTTCCCGACCTCTTCGAGCGGAAGGTACACGGTTGTTGGCATCGGTAGGCATTTTCACCGAACTTGGCATGTAATTTGCAGTACCCATTCGGTGCTTTGTTGGGTGATCTACCGCGGGACCTGGAACGTGGTCTTCTAGCGGGATTCTGATAGTTATTCTGACGACTATTATTGCGACGTGGACCCTGGCTTCTGTGCTCGCTGTAGGTAGATGGGCGGTCACGATTATGGACCTGCGACATCTTCAAAAGTTTCACCTCGTGGGTAAGAGCAGCGACCTGCTCTAAAAGGCCTTGCATTGACGTATCATTACGTTCGGATCTTGAAGTTCCGGGTTTGGTGTCATGGTCTACCGCGCCACATTCTGTTGCCTGGTACACATCAACTATCTTATCGGCAGCTAGTGCTAGTTGGTTTAGGTTATTGTCTGGAAGTGCTGAAAGTATGGCTTGGACATGCTGAGGAAGCCGTTGGAGCCATAATGTTTTTACGATGGCGCTCTCCGCTAATGCGGGTCCAGCTAACTCCAGCATGTGTCGCAGAAGTCCTGTGGGTTTTCGGTCTTCTAATTGTAATCCCGTCAATAGTCGTGTTAAACGCTTCTCTTCGGAGTCTTGAAGTCTGTCTATCAGCGATGCCTTGAGTGTGCAATATTTGTCCTTCACTGGCGGGTTTATCACTATGTCGCTAACGCATTGTAATGTTTCAGCGTCCAAGGCGGCGACTATGATGTTGTATTTAGTAAAATCTTCCTTGATTCGGGAGTTAGTAAACTGAGCCTCGGCTTGAGCGAACCATAGACTAATGTTACTTCTCCAACAACTTGGTAACCTCACAGAAACGTGATGGATGGATGTTTCCGAAGAACAGCCCTCGTTGTTTGATTCCATGTTTGGTGTTGGATTTTCCTTGCGCAATATTTCTTCAGTTCTTTTAGCTATGTCGCTTGGTTCAATGGAGGGTGTCTCTCCGGTAGATGTCATTTAAGTGCAGACAATAAAGGCGAGACAAAAATATGGAATACCCGACAGTGAAATAAACTCCTTTGTGATAAAACTAGTTAAAATTGAAATTCTCAATTTTTAAATTAAAAATAAAAATCCACACTAATGCCTTTTCTCTTTCAAAAATTTTCAACAATAATTCTGATAAAAATAAGTGGGAATTATATACCTCCACTATTTATTAGTTGATTCGATAGTTGCTTAAAAACTTTAAAAATCGTTAAAATTGTTAAAAAAATTTAAAATAGTTGAATATTTTCTAAAATTTTATTGTTAAAATTTATTAAAATTTTGTTAAAACTTTTTTTTTTTTAAATTTATTAAAATTTTTTGTTGTATAGATAAACTCGTTTTCGATGATATTAAATAGTTTTAGATGATAAGAAAGGAACTTTAAAAATCGTTACAATTCAGAACATGTGCGATTTGCAACATTATTGTATTAATTTGACCTCAAGAAAAAATATGGCGTCATTGTCGTAAAAATATGTCGAACCAATTTTATCCGGCGACGATTCTCAGATGAATTCTGGATGCAGATGGAGTAGATGCTGGTCTCCCTGATGACGGATTCAGGATCCTGCGTTCTCTGGCGGAGATCTCAGGATTCACGTTCCCTGGTGATGATCACCTACGGTCATCGCTGCGCCAATCCGTTCTCACTGAAATAGAGGGTAAAACGCACTTATCATTCAGGAAGGAACAATTTATTTAACAAAACATAGCGGGATAATAATGTAAAACACACTTATTATTCTGTAAAAAAATGATTATGTTACTAAAAAATTAGTGGGATGATGATGTTTCAATTGATAATTAGATGTAAAACATGTGTTTGACAAGAATGTGTGACAATGCTATCGAAATAACACGGTCGTGTATTTATTTTAAAAATTACTGGAACATTTATTTCAAAAGGGATTTTACTTTAAGTTATGCTATAAAACAATAGAATTTACTTACTTGCTGTCCAGGATTCCGTCTTGGAACGTTTCTCCCCTCCCGCCAGCAAGCTAGTTCTTTTAGTCGAAAGGTCACCAGTTTTGTCAGAAGGTTGCGTGTTCAGATCACGTCGGGGTCACCAGTTTTAGTAGATGCTGCTGGATATCTCTGCTTACCTCATCAGAGATATCCGGGTTCTCTAAATAAATGGTCACGGAATTTAGTTTATAAATCATAACACTGATTGCTCGGTAGAGTTATATTTTATTTGACACCAGAAGTGAAATATTACAAGGATTCTATCCGCGACAATAATTTGCGTAATTAAAAATAGCTGGCTGACAGGAGGAGCGCTCAAGACGGAATGATCTGGAAGTTTTTTCCACTCGCGAGCTCCGTTCTGTCATCTGCGCATTTTGCTGCGCAGGCAAGTGTTGCTAGAGTCAAGATGACATTTTGCTCAAAATATAATAATAATCGCGGTGCCTACAAACTCAATGCTATTTGTAATTACTCGTGGTGTTCTACGGATGAAGACATTTGGGTGACTCTTCGCATCCCACGTGCCAATGTATTTACTAGCGTTCATCTTTGTTGTATCTACCTGTCCAAAAGCTTCAATTTCAATGCTCGAATCTCCGCCTTTTCGAATGATCTAGGTTTTAAGCTTTTGAATCAACCTAACGACAAGTTTCTTATTATGGGAGATTTTAACCTTTCTGATATTACCTGGTCTCTTCCTGTGGATGAGGTAAACATGATTCCTTGCAACTATACTTCTACAATAAGTTCAACATTTATCGATAATATTAATTACTGTAACCTCCACCAATATAATGGTGTTCAAAATACGTTAGGAAGAATTCTTGATCTCGTTCTCTGTAATTTCTCGGTACGCGTTGCTCCCGCGAACGACCCGTTGGTTCCTGAGGATACTCACCATAAATCTATCATTATCACTGCTGAGTTTGTTGAACCCCCGGTCATAAAGGAAAACTCAATTAAAAGGCCTTCATTCCACAAAGCTAACTACGATGACATAAGAGACAGCCTGGCGCAAGTAGATTGGAACACACTTAACTTAACCGATTCCGTCAATCCTGCACTATCACATTTTTATAATATTATTAATAATTTGATCTCTGATAAGGTTCCATTGAGGCGTTCTGGTAAACATTCCTATCCCCCGTGGTATAGCTCATCATTAATAAAACTTATTCGCGAAAAGCAGAAATTTCACAGATTATATACTACTTATAAGAACCCTTCCGATTACATTACTTTTTCTAGGCTACGCACCAGACAGAAAAAAATGGCTAAGAAGTGTCATGAAGACTTTATTAATAATGCTGAAGAGAATATCGCCAAAGATCCCAAGGCATTCTGGTCATATGTTAAATCAAAAAAAATATCAGCATCTATTCCTAGCGTATTAAATATTAAGAATTTAACAGCCGAGGGTGGCCAGGCAGTCTGTGATTTATTTGCTGAATATTTTCATTCCGTCTATGAACCGGCTGACTCTCTGGGGACTTCCTGCCACGACTCTGCAGTTAATCAGGTTTGTGAGATAGGATCAGTTTTTATCGATGCTGATCTTGTATCTAAATATTTAAAACGGCTCGATTCCAGCAAGGGTGCTGGGCCAGATGGTATCCCACCACTGTTCATTACGGAGTGTGCAAATCATTTGTCAATTCCGCTATCAATACTGTATAATATATCGCTTAAGACTGGTACATTTCCAGATATATGGAAAAGAGCCTACATCACACCAATTCATAAATCGGGAACTAAGTGCGAAGCAGATAATTATAGACCCATTTCCAAGCTCTGCATTTTTTCAAAGGTGTTCGAAAACATAGTCTATGACCAGTTATTCCCTGTGGTAAAGAATTCGATCAACGAATTTCAGCATGGATTCTTTGCAGGTCGCTCTGTTGCTACAAATCTTATAACATTTTTAAATTTCTTGTCTGCCTCTATGGATAAACGTGTGCAAGTTGATACAATTTATACTGATTATAGCAAAGCCTTTGATAAGATCAACCACAGGATCCTGCTTAGAAAACTTGCTAATCATGGTATTCATGGAGATCTCCTTCGTTGGTTATCTTCATACATAACAAACAGGTCCCAGGCTGTGACAGTAGGTGGATTTTCTTCCATCTGGAAAATCATTACTTCTGGTGTGCCTCAGGGGTCCATTTTGGGTCCTTTGCTTTTCTCTATCTATATAAATGATATTACTACATGTTTTCACAACGCTCAAATTTTACTATTTGCCGACGATATGAAAATATACCTTCCTATAAGCTCCCATGACTGTTCTGTGCGTTTACAAGAAGATCTTGACCGACTGACGGATTACTGTCTCAGAAATAAGCTTTTTATCAATATTTCCAAATGTTGCAAAGTCACATTCACACGTAACCATAAAAAAATACTGCATGAATACACCATTTCTGGATCTCTGTTAACAAATAAAGATTATATACGTGACCTCGGGGTTATTTTGGACTCTAAACTTACTTTTGATAAACACATTGATAATATTGTCACCAAAGCAACAAAGAGTCTAGGCTTTGTACTGAGAACATGCAAATTTTTCAAAAATACTAAGACTTATCTGATTCTGTACAATTCACATGTTCGTCCTCACCTGGAATACTGTTCACAGGTTTGGAACCCGCGCTATATTGTTTATGTTAACAGGTTAGAAAGAGTTCAGGAGCGATTTCTCAAATTTCTCAATTTTAAATCATTCAACATATACAATTCTTACGACGAAATCGAGAAACATTTTCGAATCTCGAAACTGCTAAATAGGAGGCTTGTTGCTGATCAGATGCTCCTGTACAAAATTATTAACTCAAAAGTTGACTGCCCGGAGCTGCTAAATAAAATAAATTTCCACACGCCGACTCGATACAGCAGACAAAATACCCTTTTCTACATTGATAGATGCAACACTAATTCCAACCAAAATGAATTTATACAAAGGGCATGTAAATACTATAATAATAAACTTGCACATATAGACACACTTGCTGACATATTCACTGCTAGTTACTGTTGTTACAGAATTTCTTTATTACATTCTATGTAGGTGCGAATAACACATATTCATGACTAAATTCATTGTACCTAATATTATTATATTACTTGCGTGGCAACTTTCCCTTATCCCTCTCCTCCCCTTACCCGTCCCAACCCAAATACCTATTTCGCAGTCTATTTAAGTATTGTTTTAATTATTTTATTATTGTTTATAACATGTTTATCACTTGTTGACTTAACATCTGTATTATTATTTTTTTTAAATTGCTGCTTAGTTCTGTTTTTATTTTTTCTGTTATTCTTAAATTTTCTAGTTTACATTCAGTTACTTTTATGTTTCTAAATACCTATCTGTGAACATTAATAATTGGTCTGTTTTTTTTGCCATCCTCTTATGTATATTTTATTACTATGACTGTTTATGTTCCTTAAATAAATAAATAAATAAATAAATATATTATATTATATATTATAATTAAAAATGTATTAATAATATATATAAGTAAGATAAGATTTAATTAAATTTATGTCATTAAGTAGGTACCTTAACAACAGCGCTTCGTCGTTTTTCTTTTAAGAACAAATAAAAATTAATTTTAAGTGTTCTGTATATTCAGTATCATTGCGCTTTAAAAGAAAATTTGACAGTTAAATTGGTGTCGCCAGCCTACTGTATTATATACGCCAGCCTACTGTACTGTATAATATAATTTTGTAGTTCCATTTTTAATATTTTCTACTCTTAATTGACAGAATATACGTTCTTTTCAATGATGAATAGAGGCCATATCTCCCTGTACGAGTCTTAAATACCTCTTGAGAAATTGTTGTTTTATGAGCTTCATTCCAGGTTCCAACGAGTACTTCTTGAGAATCCCTTTAATTTCTGAAAATAAATTTTATTATACCCCAGCAAGTTTGATTGATAAGCCGCGAGATGTGAATTTTCTCAGAAATCGCTCGTTATTACAATACGCGGAATACTTGACTTATGTATTATTTTTTATCCTACTTTAACTTCAATGGAAAGTTGTACGGATTTGCAATATTCTTCCGATGAATAAGAAACATACTTCTTTGTTCCGATGACTAAAATATTTTAGAATGTTTATATTAAAATCGGGTACGGATGCTGTACGTAAATTGTTCGATAACCTGCTTTTACTACGATGTCCTGAAAGTTATAATAATATTATGCTCAAGATACAAGGAAACTTAAGAGTTATTTTTTAAATATATTATATCTGTATAATATTACTAAAAAAAAAATTCGCTTGCTACTCTGATACGTTTGAGCCAAGTTCAATTATTAGGGTCCATAAAAATACTTAATTATACACGAAAAATTTTCAGTTATCATCACAGTTTCAAATTAATCTACGTATCGCAGTTTTACATGGTAAGGGAACTCGTTATGAACATAATGCGTTGTAATTATTAAATTCTAAATAAGTCCCACCTTTTGAGCCATGATTTTTTTAAATAATTGATTGCTGCGTGTGTTTGATTCACACAGCAGGTCTATTTATCGAAGCCAGAGTTAAGTTAGCCACTAAAAAACTGGGCATACTGTTCAGGGCCCGCAGATACTTTAATAGTACACAACTGCTAACCCTGTACAAATCACAAGTACGCCCCACGGTTGAATTTGGCAGCCATCTCTGGTCTAGAGCCCCAAAATACCTGGAAAAAAACCCTCGACTCTGTGCAGAAATGGGCGGTCCGTCTGATAGATTCTCCTAACTTAACAGATGGATTGCAATCTTTAGAGCACAGGGTGGGAATGCTATCCTTATTCTACCGGTATTTCAATGGAAGATGCTCCGATGAACTAGCGTCATTGATCCCTTCGGCACCGATGCATAGTCGGGAAACACGCCAAACGCGTGCCCAACTATGTACACAGTTGACATTGGTCACATGAGAGCGGGTCGCTTTTTCGACTCTCCTCAAAAAGACACTCCACACAGCATTTCAGATGACATAGGCCCCGAGGCAAATCATTTTCCTCAGGGCCTCCTATTGGAGTTAATGTTTAAAAAAATCTATGATATGTTATGTATAAATATTTCAAAATATTTATTATGTCTCGTTATAGTCCAAAACAAAAAAAAATATTGGCTTTTCGGCGGTAGATATTTAAAAACTTCGCGTTAAATACTCGATACAACTCCCACCCGCAAATTTTGGATTTAGATACGGTTTTTGGTGTGTATTTTGATATAAGTAATTCAGTTTTAAAGTTTTGATAATATTTATTTTATGCCAACCTCAATTGTTTCGCAAAAATTCAAATGTAATGTTGTCATCAAATGGCCAATCAGCGCAATTTTTTTTTTACATTTGACAAGGTCCCCGTAACGCCGATTCTAGGTGCGTTTCAGCTTTCAGTCAAATTGTAATAAGCAGTTAAGCTTAACGACATGATAACTGTCCTCTTCTGCTGATCACAATTAGTTCATAAGCTGAAATGGACTTAGAATCGGCATTTAATGGGAGCCTTTCAACTTTCAAAAAAATAAAATGGCGCTGAATGGCCATTTGACGACTTTGTCACATGTGAATTTCTGCGAAACAAAGTAAAGAGATTAAAAATAATGTTGATTATTTTATCTACAGCTTTAGTAATTTTCTAGCTTGGCGCTCGAAAATTGTGAATTATTTTTTTTATTTTTATTATTTATATATTTTTACAAGATGTCTTAACAAAGTGATCCAGTATCCCAAAGAAACGTGGCAGACGTGCGAAAGGAAGCAAATTACCGGAATTGTATTTTACGCAGTTGAAATTAATATTAGAGCTGAAAACAAATGTTATAATGATATTGTATAATAACCTCAAAGTAACGATATCTTTTACATGCAATGTCCCAACCACTGAGAAGACAAACCACTAGAAGAGTACATATTATATTATAAAGTAAGTTCAACTTTTTTTAATTTTTGGTGAAATTTGTTATAGTTTTAGTTGGTCTGATAGAGTAATGTATGGAGAAGGCTCACATCAAATTTAAAGTAAATTGGTTCGCGTTTAAACTTTTGCTTCATTTAGATTCTAGTTGGATTGCTATAACTTTTGATATAATTCTAATTTTGAAAAATCCTTTTAAGGAGATATTCTTGAATGTTGAAACTATCGAAATATGAAGAAAAAAAAATTCTATACTAGAATACCTCCTTAACACAATAATGCTGCAGCTCTTTCAAAAGATGAGATACACAATGTACGTAGGTCTGTGTCCTCCAAAGGAAAAAAATCATAATTTTCTTGCATCTCTCTCACACACCGCACCGAGACGTCTCCGTAGATTCCTACCAATACTACTAGCCATGGGATATTTTTGAAAGTATGGAATATAGTTTCAAGGATAAAACTGAAAAGTAAGTGAATTCCAAAAATTTAAAAACGTCAAATGTCAATGCGCAGATGGTTTTTCTTTTGCTATAATGCTGCCACCCTTTCTTACACACTAAATAACAACTTTCGAAAATTATACAAACGGTGAACGTATGTCTGCACCCCCCCAAAGGAAACATAAATCATTATCATACATCTCCCTCATACGTATAAAGACAATGAAACGCAATTTTCGTCGCAAAAACGTTACACGTATTTTGTGTGTCTGACCATTATTTAATGTGTAAGAAAGTGCTGCAGGATTATAGCGATAAGCAACTTATGTGTATTGCTTTTTTGCCGTCACGTCACGATTATATCTTATTGCGTCAGCAGCTTTTTAGAAAAGGCTGTCAATAATAATAAGTTAGTATGAAGCGCATTAGTGGTGATCTTTTCATAAACGGTGCTACTGAATGTTGACCATTCTAGTGAATTTTTGATCAGTGGTCCCAGCAAATATCCAAATCCAGTGGAAACATAATATTTCAGTAACAGAAATACGAACATGTCCTTTGTTTAATGTAAATATTTCCCTCAAAGCGCGGCCGACTAATAATAAAATGGCTGCTTTTTATTTTCCTGGGATGTTAAATTATTTATGGAGATGTTTTATATTTCATTGGCTTAAATGTTTGCCTTTGTTTCCGGGACCTAACATGTTTTTTATCGAACGGGCATAGTTTCTCTTGAATGAAAAAAAACGTTCATATTTCGCGTTTTTATGAATAAATATTTTTTATTTGTGTAATCGTCTAAACAAGATCATATGTAAGGATTATTATCGGCGTTCAGCGGGAAAAAAATTAAGAAACTCTGAGACCTGTTTTTAAATTCGTCTGTTGAAAAATTCGAAAATCAAAACTAGAAGGGCAGGGCTCTTGACTAGAGGTTCGGGGGTCGCGAGTTAAAATCCCAGCATTCGCAAGTAAATTTTATTTGATTGATTTGTGCTTTAACAATTTAAACATTTAAAATAATATAATGAGTATTTGCGGCACGTGTCAGAATAAAATATACTCTCAGTGTCTCAACGAACATTCAGACTTGAAAAGTGGCTTGAAACGTGTTTAGCCGCGTTTGGTGACTAGATCTGATTAGCCAGGTAATTCCCCACCTTCCTCTTTGCCATCTCCTTCTCCTCACCACTTACCGTCAGCCTCACAACATCCCCCAATTGGGAATGCCTTAGTCTTACTGGCTCCGTTGGGGTTTTTAGTTTTTTTTAATGTTTTTATTATTTATATCTGCCCTGAAACTGGTAGAATTTTTTTTAAAGACAAATAAGCATTCCCGGTTTATGAAAAACCTCATCATTTAAAAAAAAATCCTACTACCATCAAATAAAAGCGGAAGTTGTTGCTTGTGCAATGATAAATGACGTAGCTAGGTGAGGAATTGAACCCACGGCGTCTGGGTGAGATTGCATTTGTCAAATAACTGTACTCGCTGACTATCCAACTAGAATTAACGCTGCGAGCTTAAAAAAGTTTAGCTAAAGTTTAAGTCAAATAGTTTTTGCAAATTTCAAGGAAGCAGAGCTTTAAATCTTCTTGAGTAAGAATTTAGTTGTATAGTAAGTACCTAGTCCCAGAGAGACGTCATCATTCTGTTATCTTAAGTATTTTCGTTTTATTTTTATTAATTTAGCTTATTTTGATGATTTGTTCACTTTAGTTTACAAGTGTCTAATTATAACTTATAAGCGACTATATTTTATGTTGCACAGTGTGGTTCTCTAATCTATTTTGAATTTATTAATTTTCGTACAAGTCGTGTGAGAAGGAAGATTTTTTTAACGCCACGTACGACCTCTCTGTGTAGATATGAAGTTCTACGTATCATAAGCTTTGGAGTTTTGAAGAAGGTATTCATTTACGAGGATACCTTTAATGTGTTTTATTTATCAATTTAATGTACTTGAACTCTGATGAAGCCGGGTAGTAAAATAGTAGTATTTCCCAACTTGTTTCGATTTTTAGTCCAGCGTGCTTTTAAAGTAATAATTTCCGGTTCCACGCAAAGTTATATTCCTCACGTAGGCGCAATTTGGCGAGCTTTTTGAGCTTCGCATAATCCTAAACATCTGCGAACCGACGTGTTCCGCAAGTGGAATTCATACCCGCTTAGGCGAAGTTTAGCCCAACTTCGAAGTGGATGCAGAAAGTAAAGCTCCACCGTAAAGCTGACCTGGTGACCTGAAACGATTTGCAAGTTCCCGGTTTCCAGGTTACAGAATTTCGTCAACGAATTACGTCGGGGTCTACAAATAACGCCGTTGGCGGAACTGAGAGATGGAGAACTGAAGAACTATGAAGAACTGCGAAGAAACATCATTTAGAGCCGTTGCGAGGGAACGAAATTATTCATTCGCCAACAATTCAAAGAAGTACTCGAGCAGAGGATTCTCTGTCTGAAACCGAGTTAATTAATTGCCGAAGGGGTGGTTGTTGATTTTAAAGGGTAGGAAGAAGGAAAGAAAACAGTGGCGCGGCGAAAGATTCAGAATTCCCTTTGATTAAAATCTCTCATCAGAAGAAGATGAAGAAAGGGAATGTTGGGAAGTAAGCGGCTTTTCAGATGTAGTCAATACATACGGTATAAGCCCTCTCAAGCAACGATTGGTGGTTGATAGGTGATACCCATTACGGCCATTACCCACCGTCATTGTATATTGATGAAACCTATAGAGCACGAGCCCGTGACGATCAGACCTTCGTTATTTTATAAAACCTGAAAGTTTCTCTGAGTATGTCCCTATTACAGGTAAAGACGATCCCCGACTATGAAGTTTGGATCACGGTTGCCTTGAAAGATAGCAGGTTGCAAAGGTATAGATATAAAATTGCACCACAATTTCAAGAGTATTTTGCTCGTACTTTTACAAGATTACGTCTGCTAGCGTCGAAATTTCGCACTATTTCACTCCCATGTGTCTGACAAGGTGAAGGAACCACCGAAACCGTCTGATTACTGAGAAAACATATGTTTATAGTTCCTCAAGTGACATATATAAAATTCAGTTTTTATACTTTAACGTAAGTACAATTATAATTAATTAATATAATATCTTTCAAAGCTACCATGATCCAAACTTCATAGTCGGGGAGCGTCATTACCTGTATTAGAGACATACAAAGAGAAACTTTCAGGTTTTATAAAATAACCAACGTCTGATCGTCACCGGCTCTTCGACAGAAACATTTGTTTGTTTATTTAGACATACACAGTACATTATGAAACAAGTTATAGGTGAATTAAATTATTACATTTTCGTATGGTACGTAAATATCATTAGGTAATTTCGCCTGAGATGTGAACGGTTCTTAGAACTTAACTAATGAATGTATGAGTAATAGTAATAAAAAGGAAGAAATATGTGATTTAGAAGAATTATATGCTCACAATCCTAGCATTGAATTGACTGTCATGCTAGGATTAACTTTATTTGACTACAAGAAAGGAATTTTTTAGGTGCGAAGTATCAGAAAATAATAACCGATAACTGAATTTTTTAATAACACCTAATTTTAAAACAACCCAAATGCAAAAGAAAGAGATTAAATGCCAAAAGAACAGAACAGAACAAAAGACGGCCTCCCTGGTCGAAGGGTAAAACTCTCGACTTGCAATCCGAGGTCGCGGGTTCAAACCCCGTCGTGCGCAAATACATTTTATTTGATTGATTTATGTTATTTCACAATTAATTAATTAAAAATATTATAGATTAAATTAGCGGCACGTTTCAGAGTGGAAGATACTCTCTGTATCTCTCTTTTTGTGAGACCACCATTCAGAATTGAAACTGAGGGAGCGGGCAGCCACAAAACGTTACTTGAAATGGTTTTACCCATCTTTGGTGATCATATCCGAATAACCGGTACTCCCCCCACCTCCATCTTGCGCAGCTCCTTTCCTTCCACATTATCTTCAGCCTCACAACATACCCTAATTGGGAATGACATAATCTCACCGGCTCCAGACGGCAGCAGTTGGGACTCTTGTGCGGTAGTCACATTAAAAAATAAAATTTAATTCTTTAAAAAAAACTTCCATTAAGTAAATATTTTGAACGAAACTGTTTATAAATAGAAGTAAAATAACTATTATGTATATGTACTTACCAAGGTAAGAATGGTTACTTTTCTTTTCAGGCATAAGAACTAATCTTTTCGGGTGACCAAAAAACGACATTTTGAATTGAATATTTTGTATATATATATATATATATATATATATAAAATGTTAAATTTAAATTTGTATTTGTAAAAAAATATTATTACATATTGTACTCAAGCTTCTTAAATGTTCACCCTCAAGCGGCCGCCCTTTTTGCCTGCGAATTCGCCACACCACTACGTACCTACTACCATAGGGATGGATTCCATCTCATTCCTTTCCCAGTGGTTGATTGTACGCAGTGCGGAAGTGGAACGTAATGACGCCATATGTTTTAATAAGACCGAGAAAAGGCGCCGTCATATTAAATGTTATTTCAAAGACAACAAAAGGGCGCCGCGTGAGATTTAATATGCTCTTATTTGAATTTGAAAATGACGTAGTACCTCGGGGCGAGGATACAAGATGTATTATTACTGCGGCAGCGGTTCGTTATGCCGTCATTATTATAATTATTGCATCAAATTGGCTTAAACCAATTTCTAGACTCAAACCAAAAACCATCTCTTGAATTTGCGCTGAAACAAGTTGGCAATCCGTTTGATATATTCACTTTCAACAACGGAATGCAGCCTTTAGAATAAAGTTGTTAGGAAGTATTGCTGTATTTTTCTATTGGGATTTTAATGGAGTGTGCTCTTACAAACAAGTATCATTAAGGCGCGGTGCATCCGCTCAAAAGGAAGAAGATAGAGAGATATGTAAATACGAATGTTAGAGAGATCGAGCTAATATTAAAATGATAATATTTAATCGAAAATTGTGAAAATGTTTAATAAAACATGACTCGTTTACAATTGAGCAAAAATCTCGTTGAGATTGTCTAAAATAGCATTTAATGAAACATTGTGAATTTTTTGATAGATATAACTTGTAAAATAACTGAAAGACGTGTTTATAATAATTTTCGGAGCATGCTTTGCGATTTTTTTCTATCGAGTGAATTTCATATAATTGCCGTGTCGGCGTGTGGAATGTATAGATATTATCTTCAAGAATAACATATATTATAAGAGCTTTAAAACTTACAGTTTCTAAGGAAAATATGTAATAAATTGGTAGAAATGTAGAAATGCGGGCCTTAAGAGGAAGGCCGGCCGCCAAGAAATTTGAACATTAGCTATTTTACCAAACTATTGGTGTCACTGTCACTCTTACTCCCCCGAATATTGAGCGAAAGGAACAACTGCTCCCCTGTCTGATCGCGGTTTTGTATTCCCCATTTTTCTCCTCCAAAAGTGGACTGATTTTTATGATTTTTTTACTAACTATCCAATGGAAAGCTTTATGCTGAAATTCGATACCATTTACAAAATATAAGTTTGCTAAGTTGCCGAATTACAGCAATTTCTCCCTAGATGCATTAAAAATATTTTTGAAATATTTTTAAATAAGTCCGCGGTTCCATTTTGACGTTTTTGCGTAGGTAGAAAGAAACTACTTCTATTAAAATTCAACGCAGTGTACTCTTGTAATGTACGCTAAATATTCCATCGAAAATTCGTATTTTGTAGATCTCTGTAAATGTTAAACGGTCTGAAGCTGTCAGATTAAAATTCGGCTTTTTATCGTATTTTAGTGGATGTTTATAACAATTTCGTGTACCAGTGTTATAATAATTGAATTAGTAATGCATTCAACTGTTTCAAAGTGTTTCAAACTTCTTCTTCTTCAATGGCGCTACAGCCCATTTCGAGCCTTGGCCTCCTTCAAAATAAGCCTCCACCGCCCTCTGTCCTCGGCCGTCGTCTTCCAAACTGCAACATGGAGTAATCCTCTTGCATCCTTCCTGACATCATCCTCCCATCTCAGTCTAGGTCTGCCCGCCTTTCGTTTACCTCCCGGGTGTCCTGTCAGAACCTTCTTCGGTACTCGTGTGCTTGGCATTCGGTGCACATGTCTGGCCCATCTTAATCGTTGGAGCCTTAAATGGGTGGAGAGTCTGGGAGCTTGATAAATATCATAGAGCTCATTGTTATGGCGGATTCTCCATGCCTCTCCCTCTCGCACCGCTCCTAAGATTCTTCGCAGTACCTTTCTTTCGAATATGTCCAGCTGTTCTGCTGACTTTGCTGTCAGTGTTCCCGCCTCACATCCATAGGCCAAGACCGTTCTGATAATTGTTTTATATAAGGTTATTTTGGTTTTCCTATGGACGTTTCGTGATTTGAACACTGGCAGCAACGCGAAGTAAGTGTTGTTAGCGGCTGTGATGCGCTTTCTTACTTCTACTGGGTCCTCATTGTCCTGCGTTATGATGGAGCCCAGGTAGGTAAACTCTTCGACCACTTTGAAATTATAATTGTCTTTAAATTTCACTTTATCTTTTATTCTGCGGTGAGGGGTTCTGGTTTGCATCATGATTTTTGTTTTATTTTCATTGATTTGCAACCCCACCTCTTTTGCCGCAGTCTCCAAAGGGTCAAACACATCTCTTACAGCCTGTTGGGATCTTCCGACAATGTTAAGGTCATCTGTGTAGCCAACTATTTGGTTGCTTCTGTAGCAGATGTTTTAATCGGTACTGATCATTGTCTTCCTAACGACGTGCTCCAGTACAATATTGAAAAGGGTAGGTGCTAAGCCATCACCTTGTTTCAGCCCCTGGGAGACGTTAAAATCCTCCGTTGTTTCACCTCCTATCCTTACTCGACACCGTGAGCCGACCATTGTTGCTTTTACAAGCTTGACTATTTTGGGCGGTATTCCAAAATTTAGGAGTATTTCATAAATCTTCTCCCTATCTATGCTGTCATACGCCTGTTTGAAGTCAACAAATAGTTGATATATATCTATATCGAATTCCCAGCATTTTGTCAGGATTTGTCGAGTAATGAAGAGTTGATCAGTGGTGGATCTCCCCCTCCTGAAACCTGCCTGATATTCTCCTAGTGGTTACGCCAATACATATACCCACACATACACACACCTACATAGCACACATACATACTGTTACTGCTTGGGATTGGTATTAATATTGTTGCAAATCCTGTCCTACCTTGTTCCCAAAATCCGCACCTATAACTACCTTCACCACGTCAGTCTGCAATCAACAGCCCGCGCCGCAACATACCCTATAGCCCCCGTGCTCCCGCTATCTGTTAACCTAATTCCGCCGTGTTCGCCGTGTACACGAAACGCACGCCTATTGCTGTTTTCAGTGCCAATTGGACGGGGAGAAAGAAGACAAAATTGCCAGCATACAAGTTCTTTATCCTGTTTCGGTGAGTCCTTTCCTTTATATGCAGCATATGTTTTTCCTCGTTCCAAGCAGTAAACAGTAACACAAAATTCAAGGTCCTTCGTCAGTCAATCTTCGCAAATATCAAATCCACTCTACACACACACTATCTCATTCATCTTGATCCAAACGAGCCGGACATTTTTGAACCATAATATTAGTAGATAATAATCCAGCAGAGTGTGAATACGTTTTACAATACCGCATATAAATAATTACCCGCATACCCGCAGTTTGATATACCTACATGAGTAATTTTGTTTCTTTATACCTATCGTATTATGGTTGGAAATAACATATTTACCCGCTATTAGAATAAATAGATACAAGACACTGCTTTGATATTTATTTCTGATAACTCATGTAATTATATCTTGCTAATCAAATCGCATTACCTACCTTATAAATAATACGATTATTTCTTAATGTTCGTATTGTTTATATTATTGGATTACATTACAAATAGAATAATACGATCGTAATATTTATAATTTGTTAATGATAATAAACGCAAAATAAAATAGTGCACGGCGCATCTGTTAACCTTTCACAGCTCACCAGTCAATTTAACCCCGTGCGGTTATCACTGTGAAGTAATTAAATATTTATTAAATATTAATTAATTAATTCCGCATAAATAATACAGACACATTATTTTAACCGCAGTTTTAGTTGTTTATCGTCTCATATTTTGTAAAATATAACCGGAATAAATAAAATGGCTACAAGCGCGTCATCCGGGTCGTCTCGGGACGAAAGACGTCTCAAACGTTTAAATGCTAAACTATCAGCTAGCTTTGCAAGCTTACAGTCGGTGTATGACAAGATAAGGAAAGCTTCGGAAAGCATTAGCAATCGCCAATCTTTTTTGTCAGGCGCAACTACTGTTGAAAAAATTCGTTCTGAATTTATAACAATTTTAGATGAAAAGGTGGATTGCGAACTGGAATTGAATCCGGAAGCAATTGCTGAATACTCTCAATTAAATGCATTTGAAGAACTCTTCGGGGTTATTAAATATACCGAAGCAAATATGCTGTCCAATCCAGTTGCGAAACCTCGCCGTCAAATTAAGTTACCGCCTTTGGAAATAGCGTGCTTCGACGGAAAATTAGATAATTGGCCTCTTTTCTATGAAACATATAATTCGGTTATACATTTGAATGATTCTCTGGATAATGCTGAAAAGATGCAGTATCTGATGTCTAAATTAACCGGAAAAGCATTAAATATTTGCAAAACTATTACGCCTACTGGTACAAATTATCAAGTTATTTGGGACGCATTGTGTACTAAGTATAATGATCAACGCGTTCTTGCTGAATCATACTTTGACCGATTGCTGAAATTGCCTCCAGTTAACTCGGCCACGCCCGCTTCTTTAGAGAATTTCGCAGATGCATACTCCGCTAACATCGCCGCGCTGAAGCAATTAAAAATAAAAGACCTCGCAGAATTCATATTGCTACAACTGGGTCTTAAACGGCTTGACATAGAGACTGTAAAGGCTTTCGAATCTTCTATTAAAAATAATGAAAATTTACCTTCCAGCGCGGAACTAATCGACTTTGTAAGACAACAGCAACGAATTCTCAACCGCGCGCAAATTACGCAACCGACCTCGAGCCGCGTTGGCTCAAACATTAATTATACCGCTAAACCGCAAAAAACTAATTCCGCAAAGGCATTTATTAATGTCGAAAAAATTGATAATCACTCCATCGAAATTTGTTTTTGTTGTCAAAAGGGATCGCACCCTTTATACCAATGTTCTAAATTCACAAGTCTAGAACCACGCGATCGATTTAACTTTATTAAGTCATCGAATATTCGAGTTTGTGTGAACTGCCTCAGTACTAGGCACATCACAAAAGCTTGTAAATCAAAGAGTACATGCAAAACATGCGCGCTCAACCATCATAGTTTATTGCATTTCAAACAAACTGATGGGCGAAAGTCACAAACAGACCCAATACCATCTCCCGCGTTACAAGCAGATGCCGATAATGATAACTTAAATTCTTTGAATCCGGTTTCGCTATGTGTAACAAATTCATGCCCTAGTGCAAATACTACTGCACTCTTAGGAACGGCTGTTTGCACTACCAGAGACGCTAAGGGCCAGGTACAGACGTTACGGGCTCTAATAGATAGCGGCTCCCAAAGGGACATAATTACGCGCAAATGCTGTTCACGCTTGAATCTTACGGTGCGTTCATCTCCAAGTACTTACGTCACGGGAATAGGTGACGTAAGAAATGTGACAAATGGCGTAACTTGCTTAAAGTTACATTCCCGCTATGACATCACTCAGTCGTATACGGTTAAACCATATGTAGTAGAAACTATAACCAGTGAGTTGCCTACTGTTAACATTAACCGTTCCTCTTTGTCGTATCTTGACAATTTGCCCTTAGCAGACACAACATTCTGTACGCCCGGTGAGATTGATATTATCTTAGGATGTGACATATTTGCTCGCATTCTAAAGGCAAACAAAATATCAGGTTCTCTCGGCCAGCCATTTGCTATTGAAACCACTTTGGGATATCTCATCTTGGGTACTGCCCCAACGATGATTGAAAACCCAAGTATAAACGCCACGCAATCATTTTGTACGTTCACGCAAAATAATGATTTTTGCCTGTCGCGCTTCTTCGAATTGGAAGACATTCCAGATGAGAAGTTTTTAACGCCTGATGAACAAGAGTGTGAGGACATTTTTAAACTCACTACCTCTCGTGACACGGCAGGTCGTTATATCGTCGCGTTGCCGTTTCGAAACAGTCCCTCTGTTCTCGGTGAATCGTTACCCGCCGCCGAACGCAGGTTTCGATCTCTCGAACGCCGCTTGATATCTCAACCCGCAATAAAGTTAGAATATGACAAAATATTACGCGAATACCTACAGAAAGGGTACATTTCGCCGGTCGACAATTCTGACTTACCTCATTACGTTATACCGCATCATATTGTAGTTCGTGAAGATAAACTTACTACTAAAATTCGCATGGTGCTAGATGCGAGTATGAAATCCGATTCGGGTTATTCGCTTAATGACATCCTACATACCGGAAAGAATTTACAAGGTGATTTGTTTCGCATTATCCTCAATTTCCGATTGTTCGCAATAGCTATAACCGCTGACATAAAACAAATGTACCTACAAATCGTAGTGCAAGAAGAATGCCGTCGTTATCAGCGCATGCTGTATAGATTTAACAATAGTGACCCTTTACAATTGTTTGAATTTAATCGCGTCACTTTCGGCATGTCTTGTAGCCCATTTTTGGCCATGCGTTCACTGCGTCAACTCGCAACGCATGAAAAACCTCGTTTCCCACTCGCGGCAAACTTGGTGGAAAATGGCTCATTCTACATGGATGATTTCGTCACCAGTTGCTCATCAGTCGAGGAAGCTACCGAGTTGTCGACGGAATTAATTCAGTTATTCGCTGCCGGAGGATTCGACCTTGTAAAATTCTCTTCTAATTCTCCAAAGTTTTTATCCACGATTCCTACAGCTCGTCGTGTTAAGGAACATGTGGAATTTAATCCCGATGAAAACCTAAAAATACTAGGGCTTCATTGGATACCCGCTTCTGATCATTTTGTATTTGTCGTACACACCGACGAAAGAACGTGTACTAAACGAAACATTCTCTCGACGATTGCTCGTCTTTGGGATTTGATGGGTTTCGCCGCACCAGTTGTATTATTGGCTAAGCTGATAATTAAATCTCTATGGGAGTATAACCTGAATTGGGACGATACTCCTCCTGAAACAGTTGTCACACTTTGGCGACAGTTTAAAAAGGAATTGCCATTACTGCAATCTATTAAAATTCCTCGTTTTTTAGGAATCGAACCCCAATGTGTATTAACGCTTATCGGGTTTTCAGACGCAAGCGAACGCGCATATGGAGGTGTTATTTACTTACATGTTTACTGTCCGAATACCGATAAAACCACAATTAATTTATTATGCGCTAAATCCAAGGTCGCTCCGGCTAAGACGATTTCACTTGCGCGATTAGAACTATGTGGAGCGCTAGTACTTGCACGATTAATGCATACGGTCAGTAATACCTACACATCAAATTCGAAAGCTCATACGACTTTAGCTTTTTGCGACAGCACGGTTGCTCTAGCTTGGATAAATTCACCGCCTGCAAGATGGCAGACCTTCGTTGCCAACCGCGTCTCACAAATACAAAACCATCTTGGGGCTGAATGCTTCCATTATATAAGAGGTCAAGACAATCCCGCCGACTGCTTATCGCGGGGTCTTACTCCCGCTCAGCTAATAGACCATCCGTTATGGTTTAACGGTCCCGTATTTGCCCAATTACCTAAAAGTGATTGGCCTTTACAACGTTTTGATACGAAATCGATATCTGATCCACCCGAATTAAAAACAAAAATTTTGATGTCCGTTCAAGACAATAACCGCCCTAAAACAATCGCTCCACCGTTATTGTGTGCACTAGCTTCTCGTGTTAGTTCATGGCCGAAATTAATTCGAATAGTAATTTATGTTTTTCGTTTCATTAAGAAATTACCACGAACATTCGAATTAAGCCATATCTTAGTTGCAGAAATCGCTGTTATAAATTCTATACAGCAAGAACATTTCTCCGAAGATATAAAGGCAGTCAAAGATGGGAAGAAGGTTCGGCGAGCGATTGCGAAATTAAATCCGTTTCTTCATGACGGAATTCTAAGGGTAGGAGGCAGATTGAGTAACGCTGAAACAGAATTTGACAGTCGTCATCCCATTCTATTGCCCGCTCGGGATAATGTAGTCAATTTAATAATAGACTACTATCATATAAAGAACATACCGCAGGGCCGTTGTTAAACTCTGTCCCTTACCGTCACAATAGATTTAACGACATCTTAGAAGTTAGTTCATAATACTTTAATTTTTAAAAATCAATTAGATTAGTTTCATTGTTAAATAGGTACCAAACCCTACTAGTTTTATCTACCGCAGGTTCAGTATTATTTATTGAATCCTTTCAAGTCATATTTTTCGTTTCAATGTTTTTTATTCATTTTATTTCCTTGCTATATCAGTCATTTTGACCATTTGGTAAAGCATTTATATAACTTACATAATATTTTCGTAACTTTTACATAATTTATTACATTCTACCGCGTGTCATTATAACTTTGTTTGCGCATTGAAACGTATTGGCACTCTTTTGGTTTATGGAAGTGGATTCTTTCATCCCCTTCCAGGCGGGGGGCATGGTTACGCCAATACATATACCTACACATACACACACCTACATAGCACACATACATACTGTTACTGCTTGGGATTGGTATTAATATTGTTGCAAATCCTGTCCTACCTTGTTCCCAAAATCCGCACCTATAACTACCTTCACCACGTCAGTCTGCAATCAACAGCCCGCGCCGCAACATACCCTATAGCCCCCGTGCTCCCGCTATCTGTTAACCTAATTCCGCCGTGTTCGCCGTGTACACGAAACGCACGCCTATTGCTGTTTTCAGTGCCAATTGGACGGGGAGAAAGAAGACAAAATTGCCAGCATACAAGTTCTTTATCCTGTTTCGGTGAGTCCTTTCCTTTATATGCAGCATATGTTTTTCCTCGTTCCAAGCAGTAAACAGTAACACAAAATTCAAGGTCCTTCGTCAGTCAATCTTCGCAAATATCAAATCCACTCTACACACACACTATCTCATTCACCTAGTAAGTTCTCTGAGTAATATTTTAGTCTTTCTTTCAAAATCATTGTGAAAATTTTATACGCTGTGCAAAGTAACGATATTCCTCTGTGATTTTCACACTTCAATTTGTCTCCCTTTTTATGTATGGGGCATATTATGCTAGTTTGCCATTCTTCTGGTACTCTTTCGGCGGTCCATATTTTCACAATGAGATTGTGTAGCAGGTTCTTCGGTTGTTCATTTCCATATTTATAGAGCTCTGCAGGGATATTATCTCCTCCCGGAGTTTTATTGTTTTTCAGTTTTTTTAGTGCAGCCCTTAATTCTGCCATTGTTGGTACTCTCGTTGTTTCATCACTATTTAGCTCGTCCGGAATGTGAGTTGGTTCGACTGTCAGGTTGTTATTGGGATTTAAGAGCTGTTGGAAATATTCTTTCCACTTAGTCTTGATCTTTTCCTTATCTCCTATTATGTCTCCATTACTATCTCTGCAGAGAGATGTGTTGGGTTTGAAACCCTTTTTAAATACATTGACGCCTTTATATGCCTCACGTGGATTGTTATTTGCAAAGTCATTTTCCATTTTCAACAATATGTTGTTAAAATACAATCTCTTCATCTCTTCGTGCTTCTTCGTAGGCTTGTCTTTTTGCTCTAGTTCCTCTTTCTATACATAATTTTTGTTTATACAACGTGTTTCAAACAATGATGTTAATATATAACGTCATTGGTTTCAAACTTAAAAATTCAGTGATTATTTGAAAAACAAAGTTTTGTGGTTATGTTTTTGACATTTTTTCCGATCGTCGTGTGTTTTTGAAAATGCGATATTTTCTATAAATAAACCAATAATTTAGTTAATTGGTATGGTGGATTTAAGATAATTGATGTTCTATGATGATAATGATCTGTTTGATGTACTGCAGCTATTTTCGGTAAGCCCTTTATGAATATCATTTTAGTCTTATTAAAAATATCGCCATTTTTCGACTAAATTTGTGTCAAATTTTTTTCAAAGGGAACATTCAACAGTTCAAAACATATCAAAAATCAGTTTTTTTAAATACATATGTAGATTGTGATTATAAATTAAACCATTTAAAAGAAACCTAATAGAAAATATTCAATGTGGAGGGAAATTTGAACTTACTAGGCGAGTTTAAAGGAAGGCAATACTGAGAATAGTTCCATTTGAATGTTAACGATTTTGTAATATTATTTTCATAAATCCTAGGAATATGTGATAAACAACCAAAGATGGGTGAATTTATTGACTATATAGAACTATGATCAGTTTGTATGCCTCCATATTAAAATTCGGAGGTAAGATTTTTTTAAGGTTGGCGGAAAATATTCAAAACAGTCATTAAAATATCACGAGCAATCCGAGGAAAAAAATAAAAAACGCGCCGTCGCTCCAGTGGCTATATTAGAAGAATATTCTCTATGCCTGTACATTTTGTTTTTTTGTTAAAATACATTGTCTAGTATTTATACTGAACGTCTCTTGATGGTTTTCTTTATTTGTTTTTGGGGTGTTATGCCGTGTTGCGCTACCTCCTTCTTTATCCAACTCGAACACTGTAACGCACTGTAACCCAACACTGTAACGTAGCGCAACACGGCATAACAACCCAAAAACAAATAACGAAAATACTTTCGGCCGTGAAAATCTAAAAACTTATCCGTCTCTTGATGGTTTTCAAATCAGACAATTTTAACGATAGTTAGAGGGTCATAACTCCTATAAAAAATAACTCTTCAAAAAACGCTAATGGTCGATATCTATATTATATTAAAAAATATTTGAAGTAGTGTCAAAATCCAGAGAGGAAATTGGGTAATACGTTCGCGAAAAAAACGCCGCCCTGTTTCCTCTTAATGCTTTCGGCAAATGTACGCAGCCGAGAGTCATATCATACTCGTATCCAACATTTGTGAATAGTTGACATTTCCAGAAAAAAATAAAAGAAAACAAAAATTTTATTTGACAAATTAGGTACTTAGGTAACTTAAAAATAACAATTTTACAAACTTATTATTTTACAGTATCCCATGTTAACAGTATCCTTGTTGACTTTACATTTAATCAAAAGGCGAAGAAGAATGAAAACTGTATATTTTTTTACATAAAATTCTTTTCCAAGAATTTTTTTTCGTAACAATTTTCATTATTGTATTTATAACGAGTGTGTACCTACTTACAAAAATGTAGCCATTTTGGTGAAGTGTTTCTGCGAACTTGGAAATATTATTTTACCGTTGGTAAAGTTAGAAAAATAAATAATTTTTGGAGGCAGATATTTTTGCTCAAATTACATGTTTAATTCGTTACCACGAACAGAATATTTAAAATATATTTTTTATGAATCTTTTGAACTGACCATAGAATTCTCGAACAATATCGCAGATATTAAAAAATATTAAGAATAATAATAAAAGGAATTAAAAGCCGGGAGCTATAGAGATTCCCGGTTTCGGTATAGGATTTGGCCGCGCTTGTTCCAAAAATCATACATCCGAATTTATTAATTAATTAATAATTAATTCAAATTTATTTATTACTTAGTAATTAATTCGAATTTATTAATTAATTAGTAATTTATTCGAATTAATTATTAATTCATAATTCATTCGAATTTATTAAATAATTAATACGAATTTATTAAATTATTTATTCGAATTTATTAAATAATTAATTAGAAGTTATTAAATAATTAATTCGAATTTATTAATTAATTAATAAGTAATTCTAATTTATTAATTATTTAATAATTAATTCACTTATATTGTATCATGGTTTTTCCCGTACTTTCAGGTTTTATAATTATTTATTTTTTTAAATTACTTCATGTAAAATTGATAAAACTTTTCTTTATTCATATTTCAACCATTTTGGTTTCTCTAAGATCGAAACGTTTTAGATGCATTATTTAAGTCCATGGATCACGTACACGATTTCTTTCATTTCTATAAACTTCGTTAGTTCAATACGTTCCAATAATCTTGCATAACGAACGACATAATTCAAAAATATGTATATATTTATATTATCTCAAACTTATCTGATAATCTGGAAGCTGCGCTAAAATTTATCAATCATCGATCGAAATATAATGTTTTAACAATCATAGACCGTGCTCGCAAATAATGATAACTGACTATAAAAAAAGGGTTTGGTCAATATAGTTAGTATTGATGTGGGGTTTTATCTATCGACCATGCTAGACCAACATGAACCAAAAGATATTTTTTTTACCCAAACGCGATTCCAACTCGCCCTTGATGACATCGGTTTATCTCTGTACCGTCATACTAATTATATTCAACGTTAGTAAGTTAAAGCCGGCCTTAAGCTTGGTTTAAGGCGCTTTTAACCGTACAAACGCCATAATAAAAAAGATAAGTTTTTTACTGTGCCGATTTTACTCACCGCGTTATTTTTACACCGCATTTATAAGTCAATGGGTTAGTATTTAAAACCTTCCATTGCAGAACGTTCAAGAATTATTACAACAAGCGTCATACTCTTACAAAACGATTGTTTGACTGAAAAAATTCATAACAATAGATTTCCGGAAATTATAAGATATCCCTTGGTACACCAACAAAACACTGAAGATAACTTTGCAATATTATCTTATTATCAAACAATTTCAAAAGCGATATATTAATATCTTCCGATTATTTCAACTCCAATCAAATCAAGCCTTCACTATTATAGTTAATACTTACTAACAGTAACCAAACCAATTGAATTCAACTCAACTCTTCAATTAAACTCTCATTTTCGATTATAAAACGTCAGACGCAAGTGAATTGTTTGATTAATAAAATCTATACCCCAATGGCGGGTGAGGGTGTCGGCCATTCAAATGTTCAAATCAAATTTAATGAAAATCGGAGAACAAAAGAGTAACCCGGAATAGACCGGGTAGCAGAAAGGGTGGAAAGGGGGTTTGCTTCTAACACCAGGCTGATTGCTGACTGTCGACTGCGGTAGCTCTGATGAAAACCAATTTATTATATTTTATACGTAGTATTTTACTAAGCACATTAATTGAAACGCACAACCTACAAATATTGAAAACAAGGGAGATAGGTCATGTTAAATACCAGGGGCGTCGCCAGGGCCGTAGCTAGGGGGGGGGGGCATTATGGGGCAATGCCCTACCTTAAAATACCTGTGCCCTACCTTAAGAAATACCATCGATTATGATAATATACTTGTAAACTGTTTGTTCATAGTTTGATTTGATTTAAAAAATACTACCTATTAATGACACGTAACTAAACAGCTTCGAATTAACCAAGGAATCATATCATACTTACCTACTCTTTATTCTGCCTGTAGATGGCATTGAAGTACCTAAGTGGTGGGAGGCTGTGCGCGTATTGCAATCACTGGGAATTCCCAAACAGTTTGGTGATGCTATTAAACGGTTGAGTTTAAGTTAAGTTTGCACCTTGTATCAACGACGTCGCTTGCAACGCGGTACAAACTGCGAATCGGTTTTTAACGGATAACAATTTTAAAAATTAGGTTTACGTAAAAGTTTTAATCATATATTGGTACGCGTAATCGAGGCTTACTCAACGGGAAAATTGAAGTAGATTTCAAGATTTGAATTTGTCTGTGGTGTTGATTGGTTTGTGTAGTGTAGTAAGGATAATATTTTTTTTATATGAATTTTATTTTAGTAATTTGTACATTTAAGGTTACAAATTTCTAATTAATTATAATATTTTATATTTCAGCTAATTAATTATAATATTTCAAATTAACTACATTTTTTCTTTCTTTTTTTCTTGTTTTATGTAGCTCCTACAATACATCTTGAACTTTTCAATTGGTGAGGACTTTAGAGTTTCTGGTAGTGTGTTATATAACTTAATTCCTTTGTATAGCAAACTGTTTTGCGTATTCGTTTTGTCCTTTTTGTTTAATCTTATTTCCTTGCACGTCCTTGTGTAATGTCTATGAATGTCCTTATTGTATACGATTTTATTTGAGAAGTATTTTGGTAACATGTTGTTTAATATTTTGTGAATAAATATCAACGTGTTCAAGGTCAGCATTTGTTTCACTGTTAACCAAATAAGTTCCTTTAACATTTTATTTATTTTCGAAAATCTATTTCTTCGGAGAATTATTCTCATTGCTCTGTTTTGGAGAATTTGAAACTTATTCTGTTCTCTTTCATTACACAGGAAAAGGATACTTGAACAGTAGTTGAAGTGTGGAGCAATAATTGAATTGTATATGGTGATGGCAGTTTTTCCGGAAATTTTAGGCCGAATTCTTCCCAAAAAAGATATCTTTTTGCCAATTTTCTTTTGAATTTCGTGAATTGTAATACGTGCACGTGATTTTGCGATGGATATACGAGCTTTTTTTGGCAAAAAACGGAAAATCGAAGAGGAATTTACAACGAAAAACTTCATTCCTGAAAACAGATGGAAGGACAATATACAACTACTTCTTATCCTATTGACAAAGGTTTAGTGAAATATGATAGCTATGGTATGTATATACACATATACGACGAAAATCGATTCACCAGATCAGATCAAGTTACATTTTTACTTGCGCCCTACCTGTAGATAAGTACCGCTTCCCTAACTTAACAGAAATTAAGTTTTTTAAACTGCATACGCAATATTACGTTAGATATGCCAATATTATATACATAATTGCAAATCCAACCTCCGCCAGTGCTGTAGATATTCGTCGACATCACCTGTTCCATAAATATTAGTCTGTAGTTTGAGCTGTAGATATTCGTCCTCACTTTGGTTCTCATAGATATTAGTCAGCAGTTTGAGCTGTAGATACTCGTACTCACTTTGGTTCTCATAGATATTAGTCAGCAGTTTGAGCTGTAGATATTCGTCCTCACTTTGGTTCTCATAGATATTAGTCCGATTTGTTCAGTTTTTGGAATTCCTGTAGATATTAGTAGACGCCTCCTCTTTGATCAGTAGGTAAACCTCGCGTCCAAAAAAGCTCTGATTGTCTCTTATTTAATAAATCGAAACTTAAATTTCATCTGAAATGATAGGATTTGTTAGTTGGTGGGTACTTAAATATCTGCCATTTAATTTTACTGTAATATATTTTTTGTAATCTTTTTTCATTCTATTAAGCATTAAGGAATTATTGTTTTTTTTTCAAAGATACGTCACCGTCTCAAAACAATTCTTATTCAAACATTATTTTTTATACTTATAAATCAATATCGTTTCTTTACCTGTCAATCCAACGAATCAAAAATACCAAGATCGAAACTTCTGCGTGTTCAATCGTTTCTCCGACAGCATAGAATTACTGTAATTACCTATTTTATTCGCTTTGAATCACTCAATTTATCTACGCACTTTGGAAGCTATATTGTTTTTGAATAAATTTACTGAATTGAAAAAGAAAATTGTTTTTATTTTTAATGGCGCAGGTCTGCAGGTCCTAAAACACATTTAGATTGTATAAAATTATGGGGTTTCACTTTAATCTTTCAAATCAAAAGCATATTACTTTCGGATAAAAAAATAATTAACCTTAATTAACCGGTCAGTGACTGAGTTGGCATCACTTCTGATTCCCACCCAGGCATCGTGAGACTGGCTTAGACCTCCATCACAACACAAGTAACATTTTCCATAATGGTAGAATGAGATTTTCAATTACAATTCAAAAATATCTTTCCGCATAATTACCTACTTATGAAATTCGAATACCTATACACGAAAAATGTCGTTGTGTTAGTGAATTCTCAAAAACATATAACCTACCAGTATGGGTACCGCCGCCCCAGAACCATTTATTGGATAACCAACACCTCTGCCATAGGTCACCCCAAGTGGTTCGCTACGTTTGGTTACTTAGCAGGGGTATCCGGATTCATGATGTGATGTGTATTCAGGTCTTGGCGGTCGATGCGTCTGCCCACCTGCCGTGTGATGGGCAGGATCGAGACTGGTTGGGAGAGGTCTTTTATCCTCTCCAGCTAGAATCTCTCTACCCATCGCCCTGCACCGCTGTTGTAGGGATGGATTCATACGTCCGTCACTCCTGAACACACTGACCTCCAGATTCCTACCCACACCTCGTACCTATTTCCTTCCCAGAACTTCCTTTCCTTCCTTTTCTTAAAAACAACTCCACACATCATCCCCAAGATGGAAAATTATTTTCCTCAGAGCCTCCTGTTTGGAGTTAACGTAAAAAAAATCTAAACAATACATAAAGCAGAAAATCTGCTTATTTGCCGGTGACCTCTGGCGTCCTGAATTTTGCACAGCTTTTCTACGTGGTATTTTTGTAGCCCAACATAATTATTCGTGCAAATTTCGACTTAAGATTTCAATTAAACTATAATAAATTATTAATTTACAGTTATTTTTTTACATTCATCCCTCTCGCAGTGACTCGTGTCATTCCAACCCTATCATGTCCGCCCTTGTTGTAGGCCCAACAGAGCCAGCAGCGACCGCCAAGCCTGGCCCGCGGCCCGCTGGCGGCCCCCGCGCGCCCTCCGCCAGAGCCGCGACCCGTGGAATGCAACCTCTGCCACCGCAAGTTCAAGAACGTGCCGGCCCTCAATGGACACATGCGGCTGCACGGAGGCTACTTCAAGAAGGTACCTATACCTATACCTATATCTATACAAACTTCTTTAGCGCCGTTAGTAATTTGAAATTCGGATGAAACGGAAATGCATCACAACTCAGTTCTACACAAATACTCGGTTCTAATATAATGCGGTAAATTCGCACCTCGGCGCGTGCCTCCCGCAGGGAAGTGGGCAAGGCGCCTGACAAGTCTCAGCGGCCAGAGAGACAGGCATCAAGCGAACGTGGGTTCGAATCCTACGAAATCCAAAAAAAACATTTTTATTTTGTTAAATAAATATCCAATCTTCAAACCACTTAAAAAAAACAGGCAAAAGAATAGAAAGCGACATCTAGCGACTTTCTAGTTTCACTTCTACCGCGTGTGAATTACACACTCTGATTTTTTAAATTTAATTTTAAACTATTTTTGCAATGTTTGGTAAACGTTTCCTTACTCCGCTTACTTCTTACTTCTACACACACATTATTGAAAGGTAAATATTCCCCTACCCACCGCACTTCTAGGAACCGATTACGGTTTTTTTTTAAATTAGGTACTACTTAAAAATCACCTCAGGGGCGCTCTAGGTTCCCTAAAGGCCCCACAAGGGAAGAGTCCACCCTACCTTGGTTCTCCGAGGGCCCCAGGAGGGAAGAGGACTTCATCTATGCTCTTCATTTCTCCTTGGTTCCACAAAGGCCCCAAAAGGGAAGAAGACTTCATCTCTCCTCTTCACTCCTCCACAAAGGCCCCAAAAGGGAAGAGTTCAGGAGGAGAAATGAGACCATCTCTGTGAACTCTTCCTCCAACGTTAATAGTCGAGCATATATTTTTATTAAAAAATCGTGTTTCTTTCTTCAACGATACCATGGATACCATAACTGCAATGAAAAAGCGTTGAATCTTTCAACGAAGCTGTTAAGTAACCCTTTTTTGTTTTTTAACTGCGTTTTGTATTTCAGGAGGCTGAAAGCAAAAAATCTGAGAAAAAAGAAGCCAGCGGCCCCCCCTTACAGACAGCCTCTGTGTCGGTCAGGGCGCTGATTGAGGAAAAGATCATCAGCAGGAGAGCTGCGCCAGTTATTGGTAAGCCAAACTTCCCAGAAAGCTCCAAATAAATAAAATACTGTATACAACCTTATCATTTGACAATGAGATTTGAATTCTGACTTCAATGTTGGAATTTTATCAAGCAACAACGCTGTTTTCAATTTTATTTAATTTAATTTAAGTAGTTTAATTTGTGGAGCTCCACTTTAACTTCTTATTTCTTTATAATAGTATTATTATTTAATTTATAAAAGCAATTTATTTATATTTATGTAAACAAGTTCTTCTGTGTAGGTAACTAGTAACTATTATTATGTGTGATAGCTCTTTCGCCTTCTGATTAAATGTTGATATTATTGTGAAGGTATATAAAAGAAATTTTAAAAATAAATAAAATAAAGTTCTACGTTAAGCGCCGTTCCCTAACACGCCTTCCGGTACAAAACAATTATAGTACCTACATAAATATGGTCTATACAATATAATCAAATATCAATTAAAAACTCAAAGTGACATCTGCTGTTTTACAAAAAAAATGAGACTTTGCTGTTTTTTTGTTGAAAATATGTAGAATTTACTATACTAATTCTCAAAAAATTCTCAAAGAATTTCACCAATCATTGTGTGAAAAGGTTCCATTCCAACTCTGAATCAAGTCAACTCAACACCTCTTCGAAAAGTCATTAAAAGGTACCAAAAAAAAATTAAAGTGGACCATAACCCTATTTAGTCATTTTTTCATCACTTGGCTTTTCAAAGCAGTTCTGATTTGATTTCATTCCGAGTTGTCCGGTCACCGTGTGATAATAGCGCCAAGCAGGGGTAAGAAAGAGAACTAATGAATATTTTCCATAATTATTTGCTGTTTTCAAACTAATTTGTCAACAATAATGGCTGTTTTTTAAAAAATACCGTATTTTTGACAATCAATTTATTTATTTATTTATTTATTTATTTATTTCTATTCTTTAACATACATACATATTACAGATAATTACATTGGTATACATAGATATTAAGTTAAGTAATAAGGAGAAAAAATAAAATGTTACTGATCCGTAACTGTATATAGGTAAGTACCTAGTAGTATTTTGTGAACACCTCACTAGGCGGACCTGTGCTGAGGTGTTCCCATGTTTTGGAATAATTGCAATTCTGACGACAAAAGTAGAAACACCGTATCCTCCTTGATATTGTCAAGAAGGAGACTGTGGGTCGACCTATGGCGGCAGTAACGTATACATAAAATAAAAGATTAGTTGCAGTTAGGATCTATACATAAAGTTATACATAGCATCTAGTTTATGTAAAAGATAGATAGTAGTTTTGATAAATAGGTAGGTATATTATTGTAGGGACCACGCCAATGGAATGAATAATATTGTGATTTTGTTGAATGTTTTGTCTTAAAACAAAGATATAATTGCCTACTAATTATTTTTAATATTTGTTTTTGGTTATGTTTGGTTAGGTGTTATGATTTTTTTCAGTAAATTGAATACCTTGTTGTTTGATCCAGTCTTTGATGTGTTTTTTGTGAAGAATTGTAGGACATATTTTATTTTCTTTCATTGAATATTTATGGGATAATAACATTGCATGCATAAAAAAAGAAAACAAATTAATAATTTGGTTATAACCCAATAACTAATATTCATATGAAATTATGATTTTTTATAAATATTTTAGAGGAACCGTGCATGGACCCATAAACAAACAATCAAAAAATTTAATAAAAACTTTATCGAAACGCAAGAACCTTCGAGGTTTTCTCCCCAAGGTCTTGAATTTGTTCTAGAAGACTATGTACTGGTGGAATTTACCTAATTATAAAATTCACCCAAATGCTGGCTTTAATTTCCACTAAAATCTAGCGGAGAATCTTACACCTTTCAACTCTTACATACAACTTTCCATGTTAGTTTAATACACTAATTTTGTCATTATTTTCCAGTAACATCTAGTGGAGAGTCGCAGTCCCCCACGACACCGACCCCCGCACCAACCGCAGTGACGGGCTCCAGTGGCGGGGGGCGCTCCTCCTTTGTGGCCCCCGCCCCTCCGCCCCCCGCCTCTGCGCCCGGCACTCCCGGGCCCCCCGCACCCCCGCAGGACTTCCTGTCGCCTCGGGCCCAACTGCAGCAGGTGCAACAACAGCAGCCGAAGGATGCAACCCTCATTGAATTGCTCAAGAGGGGAAGCAAGGTGAGAATCAATCGTCTTGCCGCCGGGAGCTCCGTTCCAACCTCCATTTTCCGGTATTTTCATAGTACATGAGAAAGAAAGAGAGGTTATGACGGGACTATCAGAGATATGCCTATATAATATTTTTATAATATGCTAGCGCACACCTGTGAAAAACCACAGATAGCCTAAATTCTCGACAAATCAGTACCAACTTTGAACATGGAAATTAAAATAATTTTCCATTAAAAATTTTATATTAATATGTAGTACTTGTCGCTTGTCTGCATTCTTCAAACAATCATGATGACAGTTAAATTCAAAGCAAATCCGATTTCTAGAGCTCATTGAACTGGAGTTTCAGACACATAACTGAAAAGAGTATTTTTAATTACATTAGGTATAAACTTTCATACTGGCTTTGTCTGATTATCAACAAACAAAAAAATCTAGATGAACATTTAAAAAATATGGAACAAACCTTTATTAATACAAATATATTGTGGCCATGTCTGTGAGCACCAATTTAGGTCAGTTTTTACTTACATGGGGTGAAATTAATCTTGGGCAATGGTATTAATTCTGCCCGCCTGCGCATGTCTTGTTATAAACGCACTACTAACTACCACTGCGATGACTAACCCGCGCTAATGTCAGGTTTCCGTGAAGAGGTCAGCGTCGGATCCCGGCCACCAGTCCCCGGGCCCCGTGCTGAGCTTCCAGCCGGCGGAATTTACCCTCACCAGCATGTCTTTCCAGCAGGACGAGGGCGGATACTTTAGCCCCCTACAGGACGACGTCTACCACGTGCAAGACCCAGCCATTCTCTTGCAACAGTCATCTTCTGATAGTCTACAGGTAAAATACTGTTTTATTTTCACAGTTCTTATCATTTTATCATTTTTTTCCATCGTCGTCAATCTGAAATTTAAAAAATCACATTTGGATTCAATCCCTTCTGAAAGTTTTAGTTTTTGAAAAGAAAGAAAAATGTATTTTTTAGCATTTACTCCACCCAGGAGGCCCTGAAGAAAATAATTGTCTTCAGGGCTACGTCATCTTTGGGGATGCTGTGTGGATGGTCTTTTGAGGAGAGGAAGCAGTGGGTTTTGAAGAGACTCATGTTGTAGAAAGGGATAAACACAAATGTCGCAAATCGTTCCACAGCTGAGCTGTTGAACTCAAGAACGAGTCTTAGAAACTATACTATCTCGTGTGACAAATATTAATCGTGTACAAATGTTGGGCACGAGTTCAGCATGTTTCTCGATGCGTGCACTGTTACCGAAGAGGTCAATGATGGAGCATCTTCCATCGAAATATCGGTAAAACAAGGACAGCATTCCTACCTGACGCCCATGCTCTAAAGATTGCAATCAGCTTGTTAAGATAGTTGAATATAGTAAACCGACCGCCCGTTTCTGCAAAGCGTCCATGACTCATTAATGAATTAAGATGTTTTTTTATTGTTCGTACTTATTGACCGATTTTCTCCTGATATTTTTGCAGTTCACCAGTGCTTCGGAACAATTAGATGATCTAGCATCTCTTGAAGACTACGCGACTGTCACAGCCTCCCTGCAGCGATCTCCAATTCAATACCCTGTCAATCAGCAACTCCAGGCTGTTCTCAATTCTCCTCTTCCGGAAAGTTTGGCAGATTTTAGTACCTATCATTCAACAGTGGCGGAATCAAACGCAAATTCGAAAGACGTTCTCGGATTCCAGAAAGAATACATCATGTATGCCAACTCACCTCACGTAGGCCTGTCTGCGCCGTCACCGCTTCCGTCGCCACTGAAGTACCATGACTCACCAAGCTTCACTTACCCCACCCCTCCCGCCAGCCATGAAGCGCAGTCCCCCTCCATAAGCCAGGGAACCATGCAGAACTTGCCAATATTGTCCCCGACCACTGGAATTCACTCGACTGATAACTACAATGACCCCGCCTTATCACACAGTACTGATGCTGACGAAGTAAGAAACACTAGGTCTCCTTTATCAGCGGCATTTTTCACGACAACGATGTCTAGCGCAGAGGAAGTAGAAGAAGCTCTCGAGGAAGTTCTTCCGGGAGAGAGCATAGTGCACGGAGATGCCCTGGATATGTATGGACTGAGCAACCCCTCTCCTCCTCCGCAATCTCCCATGTGCGTCACCCCCCTTCCCTCGCCCCTCTCCAACCAGCAAGGGAACACCATCCTCTCTCCTTGCACCCAGACGTTCATACCCAGTGGTAATATCACATTCCCGAGGCAGGTTCTTCATACCTTACAGTCCCAAATGATGCCCAATTCAGATGACCCCCTACTCTCCAGTAGTCCCAAAGATTTTGGAAGTAAAAAGAAATTTGATTTTGGTGGATACCAATCGTATAAAATTATAAGTCACGGACCTATCGATCTGAATAATCCAAATTTAACGGGAATCTTGGTAGAAGCCAATGGAGAGTATAAACTTATCCAAGCGGCATCCAATCAGCTCCCAGTATCTTGGCTGACTGGAGCCACACATCAAATAATTTCCAAAGAAAGCATCATTCCGGTTCAACCTCACAAGGTGGGTGTTATTAAATCCCCGCAAATCATCGCTCACCATTCGATAGAACCTTTGGAAAACTCATCCAACGAGGTATCCTCAACTCATAAAATAGAAGTAGACAGTATGAAGCAAGAAACATTTTCTGATGCGTCTCAAGGTCTAGAGAATATCTTCAAAACAGAAGGCTCCGAGAGTCCGCAGCAAAGCTCCAGAAAACGTCCAAGATCTGAAACTCCTGGATTTTGCTTTCAAAATCTGCATCAATCTCGACTGAGAAGTTGCACGGATGATTTTTTCACACCCCCTCCGATACTAGATCCCGCAAGAATAGGCCCTGGTTTATACAACGAAGCAAATCCGAATAGTAAGTGTGTTTTGTCTAGACTTCCTATCTCATTGATTTACCCGATTTATTAAAATCTCATCGTAAACTTATTCTTCTTTTGATACATTTTCAGGCGGACAAATTCCCTGCAGTCACCAGGTATTGGATGGAATGAACATGAATGACTCCGGAGAGCGGAAGGTTCCGAGGATCAATGTGGGTTCGCAGTTCCAAGCCATGATTCCGGAAGTCAGTGCGGAAGAGATGAAATTTGATAGAGACCCAAGTTACGAGCATTTACTGTGGGACCCTGGTATTAATGACAACCTGGATGATAATGAAAGTAATTATCACCTGATTATTTTAATTTTGGTTTAGCACTCACTACGAAGGAGAAGACGCTATGTTTTGTTTTATATCACCAAATTCCTGTCGCATATGAAGAGTCTGGCAAACAAGAGATTGAGTTTGATGGTCTATACCCAAAAACTGATTTTAGTATGAGGCGAAGTTAACTGGAAAATTACCAATTACCATTCTAGATTTCCGAAGCATTCATAATATTTGCAGCAAAGCTGCACATTTCACGAAGGGCCGAGTGCATTCTTCAGTTTGCCAAGCTCTATCCTGTGCTCCCTGTGGACCATTATTCGGGGCAAAGACCCAAACTACTTTCACTTCAAAATTCAATTGCGACTACTTGACCGCAAAATTCAATTGCAAGTGGAGGAAGAGAGTTGATAATAATCGAAATCATGCTTTCTGTTGCAGTTCGCATGTTCATGGAGCTGGCAATGTGCGCAGCCATGCCCGTCGGCGGGCACTCCAGAGAGCACGCCTTGCACGTGCTGGGGCAGTGCGGAGGGGATACACACGCCGCCACCTTGCGCCTCATGGGGGCCGAGGGCAGCGGCACTAGTGGCAGCAGCAGCAGCAGCTCGGGGGGAGGCGGAGAGCGCTGGACACCCGGGGAGGTGGAAGCCTTCCTGGCAGCCCTCAGAGAACACGACAAGGATTTCTTCCGGATAGGGAAGCAGGTGAAACAAATACTTCTTACCCAATGCTCATCATCCGACAATACTCCAACTCAAATGGTGGGGCCATGTGTATCTAACTATTCAATAATGTTTCAGGTTGCGACGAAGACCAGCAAACAATGTGTTCAATTCTACTACTTTTGGAAGAAGGTCACCAAAGATTACAAAAGTCTATACCTCAGATCATGGAGTCCAGACACTAATAAGGTGAGGAGGGGATGGGGATGAATTGGATAAGAGATAGAGAAAAAATGAGGAAGGGATGTGGAGGAATGGGGAAAGAATGGTGAAGGATGGGGAGGGTTGGGGAAGGGATAGGAAAAAGAAGGGGAAGGGATTGGGAGGGATTGGGGAAGTGATGGGGAAGGGAGGGGAGGAAACAGGTGAAGGGATGGGAAAGAAGTTGGGGAGGGATGTAGAATGGATAGGGGGATGGGAAAGCGATGAAGAAGAGATGGTGAAGAAATGTAGACGAAATGGTTAAAGGATGGTATAAATTGAGGGTATTAAATGAAAAATGACCGAAATAGAAACAAAAAAGGTTAATTTTGATTGTCGTTCCAGGGCTGGTGGAGATGGTCTGGACTCGGGGCGCGGCCCCCCTCCACTCCCCCTGGCACCCCCGCCACCCCCAATACCCCCAACACGGACAGCGGAGACGAGTTCCCCTGCAAGCTCTGCGGGAAGTAAGTACACCCCAAACACATCTTTACTAGACCAATCCCATACAACACACATCTTCCTCCCGAGACCATTCGCATGTTGACTAACAGGCAATCATTTTCCACTTATGGTAAACTGCATAATATTATTAACCACTTAACTTTTATTGCAACAGTGTTTTGCAACAAACTGTGATACAGTTCAACTGCATCCAAAAGGATATGTCGACTTCAAATTTTAGATTACAACATTTCATCTGAAATAAGAAAATCTAAGAGAATTTTCAGTGTATTGAGGAATGAGATCAATATCCATCTGTTTCCATTGTCGATTTGGAATAACTGCGCATGTGACATTTTCCTATCAACTGTACATTATTTTATGTTTTGTTTAATGGGAGTACCATTGATATGTCGGAAGAACGAGTGACGAGGAACTGTCTGCGGGCCTTCCTCAAGACCCTAAAAGAGTTTTGTTTCTCTCTGAGTCTCCGCGCATTCCTTCCGGGTGAATCCGAATAATTCCCAAAGTAAGTTCTCAAAAATGTTGTGGCGTTTGTTTCAGAGTGTTTAACAAAGTAAAGAGCCGGAGTGCCCATATGAAATCCCACCGCCCGCCTGATGCAGACTCCAAGAGGCCTCGAGTAGACAGAGAACGATCTGACAAGCTCTCGGCACTAGACGACAAGCACCGAGCCTCACCCACTGATAACCATTCCAAACCCCCAGCAGTCACTGGACAGACTTGCTCAAACCCCCCTCCTGCCTGCCCCTAGTGACCTTCCACCCCACATTACCTAACCTCTGGAAGCCATACGGACTCATCTGACAGTTTCTTTATGAAATAGTTTACAAATACAAATATTTATTGTATTCTTAGAACCCAAAGGAATTCTGGTCAATACCAATCTTTGGATATGACTCGTTATTTGAAAAAAATTGCATATTTGGTGACACATTTGGAGCAACTGAATTAAATGCAATGATAAAATAACAAAATCAGCAATGAAGTCATTATTCACAAAATGTTTACTATACATAATTACATTTTTACAATGAATTTCTCTGGAGTGAGTTAAAAACAATGCTGTCATATATGTATCTGGTTACCTTCTTTTACGAGTGATTGATGATGATTTGCAAGCCGATGGAAGTTTGAATTTTTATTGATGTATCATGGACGTATTTCTTATACCTCAATGTGATATATCATGTGAATCTATTTTAACAGATGTCAGATCAAGGATAACTGCTGGAGCCAACTACAATTTGATTGAAACTATGACGAGTGAAGTTATTCAAGTGTTTGTCTGTGCAGTTCACAAATAATATTATTCTATGAAAGATCTATTCATTTTGAATCCGAGATTTTTCAAGTGTCGAAGTCATCTCTTCTCTCTACTGCCATTTTTTTTCAGTGATTATATTTGTCACTTTATTTTAAGGTGAACTCTATTATTCAAAAATATTTGTATCTACATACATTATATTACATGGTAAGCACCGCTTTTTTATTGTAAAATTGATTTAAAATGATAAGGTGGGGCTGTGTAACAGGTTTTATTTCGTTAATTTATGTTTTACCAGAAATTATTCACTTATTCATTTTCTCGGTGTTAAATAAAGACCACACGTAAAATCATCATAATATTTTCCTTCTCAAAAAATTTGAGTTGGTATTATGTAGAAATTGGTGCATGTGGGGATTTCAAAAGTATTCTACCTTGTTTTTGAACTTCACAAATAAATTATTATAAAATTTGCAATCTATTCTGAGCCGGGAATTGGAAGTTTATTGAAGGGCTTAGAAGATAATGTTGGACTTAAGGAACTAAGCAGTGGCTTACTTCGGCATTCCTTCCACAGAATCAGAAAGTTTTCAGAAATCGTTACACTTTCAATCTTACTTAATACTAAAACATATCAACGTTAAACTTTAACTGTTTGCCATAAAGAGTTTAATAAAAATGTAGGTTGTGTAATAAAGTTGAAAATTTTAAGGGGTTCATATTTTTGGTTTATTTGAAATCATGTGTACAAAAATTCACAATAAAATGTGTTAATTACTTATTTGCAATTGAATGGATGTGCAGTACCTAACTATATTTGTAAATCTTTCAATAGCTTCGTCCAGACACTCCTCATATGAGTCGGCCCCAAGTAGCAAGAATGTTAAGTAATAAATTTTAGAACAATGATGGGAAGGCCCGAATATATTAATATGGTCGTATTGATTTTATATACTTTATTTTGACTGCAGTTTATTTGCTAGTTGGGAACAGCTTAGATGCGTTGTGTGGAGTGACTGGACGAAGTTATAGGTTGTCAATAGAATATCTTATCTCTTACCTAACCTCAAATGTGTTGTAAAAAATTGCATTACGTCGATATTTTACCTGAAACTAACTTTGTATACAAGATAAAATTATAATAACCCTCGAGGTTTATTTAATTGTGAAAGGCCATAAAATGGTTTAGCTCAATACATTATTAGAAATTACAATCTTGGATTAGTTTAAATTTGTTATTAAATTTTAATATAATATGTACCTACCTACTCTATTACGTGTTCTCAATAATTTGACGACTGTTAACCTATTCTTTATTGGGCTATCTTTAATGGTGAAGTGATATGATGCCTCTATTGGCTTTACTTTACACTTATGTTATGACCTATAACTCATTATGTTTAAATTAAATACAAGGTGACATCGCCTGCCTCTAGCTGACCAATGCTAACTGAAGATAGCTAACATGGTCAACTGGAGTTAGCACAGTTGGAGTGGAAGCTAGATGTGTTTAATGTTGAAGTAATATGATGCCGCTATTGGCTTTACTTTACACTTCTGTTATGACCTATAACTCATTATGTTTAAATTAAATACAAGGTGACATCGCCTGCCTCTAGCTGACCAATGCTAACTCAAGATAGCTAACATGGTCAACGAGTGGAAGCTAGATGTGTTTAATGGTGAAGTAATATGATGCCGCAATTGGCTTTACTTTACACTTCTGTTATGACCTATAACTCATTACGTTTAAATTAAGTACAAGGTGACATCGCCTGCCCCTAGCTGATCTATGCTAACTGGAGATAGCTCACTTGGTCAACTGGAGTTACCACAGTTCAAGTGGAAGTTATATGTGATATGAATCGCTAACAATTCTTGTTCCTCCTGGTTACTTTACGAATAGCACTTTATCCCTGGTGAGGATTATGGGTATGTTCATGGCACAGTGTTGTATGATATACTCCCGAGGTAATGCAGTAATGCTGTGAGTCTCCGTGTGGTGTGGTGGATTCAGCGTTAGTATATTAGGTCAATGTAATCTTTTGTACAAATTGAAAAGTATAACTTTATTGTGGACTATAGGTACTTTCTTCAAGCAAATGAATGGTTGTGCTCTTCTCAAAGTTTTCCATTAATGTTGTTACAAACTAAAATATGAACTCTTGTCTTTTCGAAAAGCATAAGAAATAGTGGCAATATGGTACTGAAAATATGAAAGCCAAAATGAAAATCAGTATTAAAAATAATTTTTCACATACTTTATATTAAGTACATAATATATTATAATATTTAATTAAATTTACTTTAGGTACATAAACAAAACAAAGCGTTGTGTTATTTACTGAAAATCAGATATTTCCTCGTTATTAGTACCTACTTACACAATATTTCAACGGAAATTGCTCTTCCTCCATCCAGTAATGCATCCAGTAGACAATCATGCCCAGCCGATCTGGAGAAACAGAATGACTTTGCAGTAATTCACTAATAATTATTAATGGCAAACCTGTTCTGTTCCTCCAACAATTGGAAAACATTATTTTGTCGAGGGAATAAATCATAACATTTTCTTTAACTGATGAAAATTATTTTCAAAAGTATCAGGGTTTTCTGTAAATAAATAATATTAGATTTTTAAACTAAATAAATGAATTACATAAAATAAATGCCTAATAATATTATACTAAAACATGTTTTTATAAAACAATAAAATTTTTAAATAAAGACATAGGTACTTAAATCAAATTTTTAATAAACATTGACTAAAACAAAAACTAAAGAAATAATGTGGTACTGTTTAGCTATTTGATGGATCTTTATTTATTTTCTAACACAATTTAAAAACAATTGTTAAATGTATACTTGTTTTTCTGAGTGATAAATAAACCTTATTTAAGAATTTCTATTAAGCCCTTGACTATCAGATTTGGAAAAGCGTCCAGAGAAAATCAAATCCATAATGTACGTAATTAACTACATTTTTGTTATTTGCTTCATATTACATTATTTTATCTGTAAGGACCTCATATTACGCGCATGTACATTATTTAAATCCCTTATTAATGTTCTCAGGTGAAAAGTATGTTAATGTTCATAAAGTTAGCACGTAATATTTATGTACCTACCTACTCAAATGCACCAGCAATACAAACTCACTAAAAATGATCCTTTAAAATGTACCAACCTTGGTTGCTAATTCCGCAAGGTAATTATGTCAATTTGATAGAACAATACATATAATATGTGGAAATAGGAGTTCCAACAGCGGAACACAAAGTTTTAGTATTTCCATCCAATTCTTATTGTAGATACAAATACATAACCGCTGTTCTCAATTTTTTTTCTATTTAAAAAATAAGTTAAACTTATAAATGTTGTAGTTTAAACCCTATAATTGAATACTGGAATGAATCGGAGTTCATTTTGAGGGGTGGATTAGAACATAATAATTATTCGGTGATATGAGCCAAAGTTCAATAACGGAAAAGCTCATGAATATCAAAATCGCCTCCTGTCAATCATATATGCGAATTCCATATTTCAAGAATTTCAATTGATTTGGGTTCATCAGAGATTTTGCTCTGATTGACTCATAGATTTTTTAAAACTATATGTTTACATCCCTTGTAAAGCAGAATGTGATTTTATTTAATTGCCAAAAGATTTCTCCCTTATCTCCTCCCCTCATCCAAATCTTGCAAAACTGTGTTCAGAAGGACTAAGCTAGTTCAATGATGAAGACCATCCGCTCATGGAGAAACTGAAATAAACCAGTTGGCGACCCAATCGCTATCCACAGGACAGGAAAGGAACTTATGAATTTCATTAGCGGTCCGCATACAGGCAACTTGTTAAAGAACGTGCTGGTCGCCGCGGCCGTCGCGTTTCAGTAGCCGTGTTGACAGTTTGTCATGGTAGCGGCTCACGACCTGCCAAGTTTTCCAGTAATTTGCGATGTCAGATCAGAAAAATCACAATTTTTGTTCAGGAGGTCGATAAATTGAGTTATGCCGTGGATTGAGTTGCCAACCAGTTTTCGGTTTATCCATGAGCGAAGGCTCGAAGAGTAACACATTTGTATTAATTGTAAAGCTTTGGTCAACACCGTAGAATTAATTTACAACCGGCCGGGATAGTGGTGCAACGAACAACCAAGATAATTGGATACAGACGTGCCTGGAAATAGGAGAATTCAATACATAGTAGAGCAAGGATTCCCAACCTCGAAGAGGTTGGAAGCTACTTTATACCATGGTTTTCGTGGGGATCGACTCCTCACAAAGAATTTTTGCCGAGTACTTTTTTTAGTTCTTTAAACCTTTGACCATTCTCGTAAGCACGAATCGAGCTAAACCAAATATTTATCCTGCCATCAGGATATAATTTTTTCCATCCATGGTTGGAAATTTAAAATTATTATTTTCAAAATTCACAATTCAAGTGAATTGAGATCAACCAAAATTTGGTCTGCGATCGGTTGGGAACCCTTGTAGTAGAGATACATGATGTGATGTGGACTATGTACATGTCCGCCTAAACCTAAGCCTAAGCAAGGAGTCAGTAGCTAAGAGATAGTCAGAGTGAGTTAATCCGCCCCTCATAAGAGCTAAGTGCCTTTGAAATGTGAAAAACAAGCGTTTTATGGAAGGCATAAAAACTTTCAAGTATTTTACTTATTAAATGATATCAATTCTCTCTTATTGGTCACGAAAAGATTATGTCTTACTATATATGTATATATATATATATATATAATATCTATATTATTATACCGGTATTCTATAAACAAGAACAAGAATCGTGTTTGTAATAAATACTTATATTTACACAGATCTATCGAAATGGCTATAATTTTAAACAAAATAAACTATAAATTCAATATAAATACCTAAATATATTAAATGTAAGTTCAGCTATATGTAATGTCACACTATTTTTTATCTTCAAAGTGATTGTGTAATGTATAAATAATGTAATAAAAGCTATAAAATATAAAATACATATTTTTCAAAGAATAAAATTTAAGATGTGTATACGCGCACAGTTTCTACGAACGTAAGGTACACGCAGACATATATATGTCCACATGCCACATGTTTTACATGAGTAGGTAAGGAGCTACCTAAGTTAGCTCGGGATAGATAGGAACCTTTCTAATTGTAATCTTATAAGTATTTTAGTGCTGCGGTGGCGCATGGTTCATGGTCACTGTCGGTACCACTCTGTGTTGTGATTTAGGATCTGTATTACTTAACTTACTGACTTACCTTGGTTCTACTGGAAGCTGTAGCTCTCTCCTGTAACTAACTAGTAGTAAGTAAGGCACCTGCGGAGTGGGCAGGCACTTTGGCCCCTCTCGGCAGGTGGAGTAGGTTAATCAAGTGGTTGTTAGAAGGCTCAGAGCTGGGTGGCGTGTGTGTGTGTATGTGTGTGACCACACTCGCCTCCTGCAGCCAACAAACATACTGTGACAAGAAGGTTGTCACAAGAACTCTGCATATCGTTGAACAATAATAAAATTATATAGAAATACATACTTTATAGGCAGTCTCCCATAAATTAGAGTTGTCTTATTCAACACAATATTGTGATTCTAGGAAGGTGCGCACTTTTCTTTGCTTTCTTCAATGTTGTCCGGCAAAGGGTAGCGGGTAGCGGGTAGCACACGACACTATTATATTATTTCACGTTTGAAGCGGTTAATCTGCAGATTAATGATTTCCTTTTCACCGCCTGGTTGTTGTGGTTACTTCGATGTGTAGCGTGTTAAGGTAACTATGTGGAAACGTGAAGCGTGTTTCTTCAAATAAATGTTCAAAGACGAAGCTGGTGTTGCAGTTTGAATTGTTTGGTTTATGTGATGATTTCTTTTAAGAACCATTTTAAGAAATTACCTACGTATAAGAGACAATCTTTTAAAACGTAAACGTGGATGAATGTTGGTAGACAGGCATCCCGCGAGATATGTTATGGAATACAAAATATGTTGTAAATTAGGACTAGACAAATATTGATGTGATTTCAAGGTAGTTTAGGTCTCCTCGGATAAACCGTTTAGTGTCCCTAGATGCTAGTGCATAATATACATAATAGTGAGTCTAACCCAACTTTACCTAGTTGAATAGATTTATTTGTTAATCGGTGTATTTGGTACAATAAACTTAGTCAATACTTATGTTTTCATCTGTTGTATGCTTTGATATTTTCATAGATTATATTTTTACGCTTAAAAAGTATTTTTATCCCGGCATTTACTTATTTTTATCCTTATAAAAAAGCTCAGCGCTAATTAATTGAACTGTGTTTTATAAAATGATATTACATCAACATATTATTTAGTTACTTATATCATATTTTAGAATCACGCGACAATACAATTTTCAATCAAACAATAATACAAAATGAATTAGCAAAAAACAAAGCCCCGTTAGTTGATGTTACGTTAAGCACAATCAATGAAGGAAGATCTCCAAAGTAATTTGCCACAAATATAAATAATAGTAGCACCGCGAGTCTTCACAATAATCGGTGTTCTGCTCAAATTAATCTAGTCATGGTAGAAATAACATATCGTTTTATAAATAATTCTTCAATTCAATAAAATATGTGCCAAATGATATCAGTGATATGAAGCGGCGAAAAGAAAACCCCTCATGAGCCAAATCCCCGTTCACGGGACTAATTGTCTATACTCTTTCTACTCTATTGTCTATAGTACCTAACACCGAGCTGAGAACGGTGCTCCACAGAGAATGCTCTGTGTAGAATACACTAATAATCGACAACACTATTTTATAAACCCCATATTTAATGTCTATTGTGAAGAGTTTTGCCACGTCTCGTGTGGATTTACTATATATTTGGCAACGATGTTACATGTCTTAAATGTTTAGGTTACGCTCAATTCTAGTTTAACAGCGCAACTGCTCTTAGTTTTCTAATTAATACTCGTTACTTTTTGTGCCAAATTATTATGTATTTAATGATTTAATTGCAGAATGTCCGGTGGAGCGGTCAGACCTATTTCATAAACAATCACACAATAATACTAATGAATTATAGTATTTATACAGATTGATGTTAGAGGTTACTTTGTGAGTATGTTATGTATTTCCACGTCCGTGGTAGCCTATTGTGAGGCAGCCCTCCGACTAAGCTCTGTTAGTCTGTTTTAGTGTGTTATGTTATGTTGATTTGTTACTTCTATGGAAACTAGCTAAGTTTATGAAAATGTACAGTTTTTGAAGATTAATCTCTGTGTCTTTGCCATCAAATGGCCTAAAATAGATAATGTAACGAATAAATGTAAGAGGAATTAATGTATATAGACAAACGTGTTTGGCAAACTATCCATGTAAATGTTTAATGTACCTTTAACAAAAATGTCATATATTATATTTCTATTTATCTTTGATATTTTGTTGATGTTTTTATTATAAAAGTTTTGACATTTTCTGAATATATTTAATGTTAAGTCAAGGAAAACTGAGTGTCTGCGTAGTATAATTTCATACGGGGAAAAAAATTAGCCCAAATTTTGCCATAAGAAATATTTAAAAGAGAAAATTTCGCAGGATGTTAAAGTTACTTTCCTACAGCGGTGAGGATACTCTCCGCACTTTTCAAAATAATATTTTTTATATAAAGTAAGTTCAGTGACGAGTGTTGCCAGGTCGGGAGTGTGGGGCGCTGTTTCCACATTAAGAAGTTCATTATTTTTATTACCAAACACAGCGGAACTGGGAACGAAGAGTGCGCCACAAGGCCCTACCTGGCTACACTTGCTCGGAGCTTGCGATACATCATTTTAGACAAATTAAAGGTGAATGGTTGTATTACGATATTCAAAATATATATTATGTCAATGTAATACGTACTATGTATAACTTCATGTAATATACAATATAAGTAAATATATTTAAACTATCAAATGTTTCATTCTCCCATGCATCATACCCCCAATCCCTTTCCCACATTCATGTCCCAGAGGTTGCAGGTTTGAAACATGGCAGGAGCAAATTAAAATTAACCCATTGGCCACAGAATTAACGAGCTAAAAAACTGGCCTTCACCACTGAATTGATTTTGTACCAAAAATTGAAAACCTGCTTTGGTATTCTAACACCCATATGCATAGTCGGTTCCTCGAGACCTCCTCCACTCGACCTTAGTCGAGGTCACCTCAAGGAAATCTTAAAAACTCCCTTGAAATCAGTATGTTCAGTTACGGCTTCACCCTCCACGGAGGGCCTCCAGTGAGGAACCTCCAGTAAAGTCGAGTTGATACGATGTTGATCGAGTTGGACGATATTGGTACAAATCTTCATAAATGTAGTCAATAAAATCATGTAAATTATTCATTGTGCTAATAAAACTTGAAATAACCTCAGAAATAATGTGGAAAGTGCTGTTAACAAGCTTTGAGGAGACCTCAAGGTAGATCACGACGTACCTTGAGTTTGACAGTTCATTACTCGACTCGATTGAAGAATTTGCTTAAGTCGAGGATAGTTTTTTCAGTTCTGCATACCGATTTTATCCTCCTTGAGGTTAAGTCGAGTCACAGTCGAGTGGAGGAAATCTCGAGGAACCGACATGGGTGTTAATCTATTGTAACTTTTGAACCATATATTCAAATGAATTAATTTCTTAAAATTTGTTTACATATTGGATTAAGGTAAAGAAAAAGATTAAAATTAAAAATTTGAAAATCTTAAAATATGTGTAAATTAGGATACAAATATAACCTTCTCTTTTTTCGTAATTTTTTTTTAAAAATTTTTATTCAGAAAGTTACAAAAAACATAATATTCATAAATAGAACATTAATATGTTTTGTTTTTTACATACATGTACCCAAATAACTAATAAAATAATTTGGCATGATAGTCCTCAAAGCAATAAGGGACGTGTAGGGTCACTGCCAAAAACCTAGAACCTCTCGCAATTTTGAAGAAATTAAATGGCGGCTGGCTGCATACAAAACTTGGAACTCAAATATCTTGGAAAAAACATAAGAAAAATATTATTGCCAATTCTACGAAATGAATTATTAATTACTTACAGAACGTTCGGCATTTAAAATTTTATTAAAAAATATCCCAGTCGTGCTCAGGTTCGGTTTTTTGGCGGACCTACTCCAGCCCGTCAGCGCGCCGGGGTTTGTGGTTAAGTACCTGCGTTGCACACCCGGCAGGCTGCCGGGGTTTGTGGCCAATGGGTTAATTAAATTTGTGCCATTCAAGTACATTCCACAATTGATATATTGTAAGATACTATCAGTATAGCCACAGTGATAGAATCACCAACCAGAATCAGGAAGTTGCTTGAAATGGCTTTCACTATGATTGACCAGAAGAGCGACCGATTTTGTATCCACAAAAGATACAGAATCGATTCCACACGTAATCTCCTGTCAAATTTGTGTGATTGTCTATGGCTAGCAATTGCTTTTTTATGGGCTGATATATCAGCTTTTGTATTTCAACTAGTTTAAAAAACGAAATGTATGATTATTTATTCATTTAATGTATGTTTAAAGTTGTATATGCCATGTATTTGACATTTGCGAAGTTTCGTTTCAATCTAAATACGCATGAATTGCTTGCTTTGCCCAAATTAAGAACCTATTTAAGGCAAAGCTATTGGGGCAGTATACACGTACAGAATAATTGAATATTTGGGGACGAACATTAATTATTCCACTAACTGACGCACTTTTAGACACGGATTATGGGAATTACACCTCATTTCAATGATTATTACAAGAAACAAATATTTACGAGCACACAATAGGTTATTAGGTTCCTAATTTGGGCAAACATGCCTATTTAGATTTATATAACGTCATTGTATTTAGATTGAAACTTCGCAAATGTCAAATCCGTGGTAGGTATAAAATTTTTTACATAATACATACATACGTGAATAAATAATCATGGATACCGACATCATAAATAAACCAATCCGCTGACATATAAGTCCGCAGAAAAAGCAATTGCAAGCCATAGACAAAAACACATATTTGACAGGAGATTTCGTATGAAATCGTTTCCGTATCCACAAAAGATACAGATCTAAATAGCGAGGAATTTCTCAACATTAATCTTTCCTTCTGAGTCGTCTCACAACATGCTCCAATTAGGGAAGAAATAACTCCACTAGCCTCGGATAATTTGGAAATCTTGAACGGAGTTTCACATGAACAAAAATAATAATAAATCACACTAATTTGTGACACAGGGAAAGGTTCAAAGGAAAAAAGGACATAAGAAGATTTTCATTATATTTATTATAACAATAAATACAACAACCTTAAGGTAAAACATTGTAAATGCATCCCTTAAATAGAAATTCCTACAATTAGCATCAGATTTGTTAGGATATTCCCGCAGTTATCTTAAGTCCAGCCAACATACAATACAAGTATTGTATACAGGGGAGAAGTATGTATAGATGAGTGAAGCCAGATAAACAAACAATTATGAAATTACCATACAATTGTGTGAGAATGATTCCATAATTATTTGTTCACAGATATAAAAATGCAAAAAGAATTTATTATTATTTGGATGACTTAAAAAAAAGGACATAATCAAATATGAGATTTTCTAAATTTATTTGAAAATGACATTTTAATATTTTTTATCACTTCGATAAACGATTTGCAAAGATAATATAACATAGCTCAGATATAAGAAACTTATTGACCAAATATAAAAAAAGAAAACCAATTTTTTTAAAACACATTAATATATACTTTCAAATGTGCATACGTTGTTGGATTATTTCAAAGAATTTGAAAAATTAGTGCAGTGAGTTAATGTCCTATAAAAATATTTTTCAGAAATTGGGACAATAATAAGAATAATAACATTTGAATTTTAAAAGACAAACTTGGCTAAAAGTTATTGCAATATATATTAAATATACTAATACATACGTATTTATGTATCGGATGCAATAATACATACATTATATGGATTGAACATAGTAATGAACATACTAATACATAATATAAAAATTATTAATACCTTTCGTCAATCAGTAATCAAACTCCATCACCAAGTATCACATAGACAATAATTTCTATAATCAAGTATTAAACACAAAACCAATATTCGAATCACACAAACATACACAACATGAATAAAATTAAAATAAAAAGTTGGCAGTAGATGGCCTTAATCATATTATGTGTAGCCAAATATAATAATGATTTTTTTAAGTTAGATTGGGTGACACTGTAGGTAATAAAAACAGAGGGAGATATGGCATGGAAGCGTGTCGATTGTCGCAGAGATACGACCAATCTTCACATACTATAAAAGCGGTGTAGCCAACGAAAGTTATGCATTTGGAGTGTACTTAGAAACAAATGGCTGCTCTTTGTAGTAGACTCTATTTGGCAATAGTATGACTGAAGGATGGTTCATGGCCTATCTTCCTCGTTTCTATTATCTGTGGAATGCACAGTGTGACTTTGTATACGCCATCCAATTGAACTCTGCTGATGGATGGCTTATTTAGTATGTACAGTGAAACCCTCTTAAGAAGTTTTCCTACTTAAGGGGTCTCCACACGGTACTGCCGCAGAACTGTAGTCAAAAGCGCCAGCCGTATTATTATTATAATAACAATACGGCTGGCGCTTTCGACTAGAGACCATACGATTTTTAGTCAGTTCTGCGGCAGTACCGTGTGGAGACCCCTTTAAGAAGTTTGGTTTTTTAGGTCCCTTGAAGACCGAATGGTCCAATTTATCCCACTTATAAGGTTTTCCCGCCTAAGAAGTTTTTTCTGGTCCCTTGGAAAACTTCTTTAAGAGGCTTTCAATGTATTTAGCTACAAAATAATATTAGTAAATTAATATTGATCATTTTTGGCTTGTAGTCATTTATTTTACCTCCGGCAGAGACATCTTGGTGGCGGCGTACATGTCAATGTTTAACTTAATTGACATTTAGGCTTCTTAAGCCGTGTTCATATTTATTTGGCAATTTTCTTATTGATTTTTCTAGAAAGAAGCAGGGCAAAAAAAAATGACCAAATCTGAATATTTCTATGCCAACATTTTCTAATACATTTACTATCCATTTGTTGGCACCGAAGGCAATTGGAAATAAGGAATATATTTACAGAGTGATAAAAGTTTTAAATCATTTTAATCCCATTCGAGGATTTACCTGTAAATGTTTAAGTCAATTCATCAGCAGCATAAGTACGGATTAGGGAACAAGACACACAATTCATTAGCAGATAAAAGTAAAGCCTCTTTATTTTCTATTTTTCTCAATCATTTGTGACTTCAAAATAAATATTGTTCTTGCAAATTATGTCAAAATCTATCAAATAACATGAAAGGGAGTCGTGAACAGATTACTGCCATCTGTTGAAGGCCGTAGAAAGCACAATATTGTGAATACACAACATACAGACGTTCAATCATAACTCACATATTGTATCAATGAAAGGAACCAGAAATACTTGGCATGGTTCTCCACATAAAGATACAAGAAGGAAAATACAGTGAAACCCTCTTAAGAAGTTTTCATGCTTAAGAAGTTTGGTTTTTTCGGTCCCTTGGAGACTGATTGGCCCAATTTATCCCACATATAAAGTTTGCCGCTTTTTCTGGTCCCTTGGAAACTTCTTAAGAGTTTCACAGTAGTTAACATTGGGCAAGAAAATCAAAATATTATGTGCATAACAAAAAAGCAGAAGAGCTTATGAACTGTGCACTTTAAAACATAAAACATGCTATCCTTAAAAAATAGTCTCGTTAGAGATACTAAAGGTAGTCAAACCACAATGTTGAGAGAAATAAATCACACATAAGTGCAGTTGTGCTCCACAGTGTGCTTATCCATCACAAACATCTAGAAGAATGTTTATTGCTTACAGATAAAAGAAAATAACATGTACGTAAATATTTATACAAATATAATGTTTACTTTGTATGGATCAAGGATAAATAATAGTGTAAGTTAAAATATAATATTAAGGCGCTCTAGTAAATTTAAGATCAACCTTACTGATGGTTGAAATTGTACATTTCAAATTAATTGTTACAGTGAAACCCTCTTAAGAAGTTTCGTGGCTTAAGAAGTTTGTTTTTTCCGGTCCCTTGAAAAACTTCGAGGGTTTCACTGTAATTCTAACAACATTTTTGTCATTCCATTGTAGAACAAAAATGTGCAATGGTTATCAGTTTCCATAGAAGATTAATTACTTTGTTAAATTTAAAAATTAAATCAAGAGCCCAAGAAACGGTCTCAGAGGCCTATTAAAAATACATAATTGGTTTTACCATTAAAAATAGTAGGTGGAAAAAATTCTATGAAATAAACAGAATCCACGAAGGTATAATTTTAGATTCTCACGGCCAATAGTATTGGGTTGTTTGACTTTTGGGGTATTAAGCCATAATGCGCTTCCTATAGTCTCAGATAGCCTTACAGGATTCATCATCACATCTGTTTTGACGATGGACACTGCAAGGCTTTCCGAAACGTTGGCTCAAGATGGAGAAAATATAATACGGCCTATTACCCCAAAAGCCCATCAGTATAAGTATCCAGGAAGTCTGTGACAAGAAAGAACTTTCAAAGTTTTAGCAAAAGAGATCTGTTTGTATAAAATACACTTCATTCATTGAAGGTTTTAACTAACATATGAAATTAATTTACACATATTTGGAGTTTACGGGTATGTATTAATAACACTCGGCGAAGTATTAGTTCCCTTGAAGTGAAGAAATCATTCCTTAGCAGTCACATTCACTTCACAGCCACTTCACTCTTGGAGTTTCTTAGAAGATGGTCTATAGATATTATTTGTGGTGTTCTTTAGAATTCTGACGTTAGCGATGAAAGTTGCCACTAATGTTCACTTTACTTTTCCAATTGAACTCGATAAACAAAACACACGGGACCCTAGGAAAACTTCAAGTTACACATCTTTCTAGAACAAGCAACTGCTTAGAATGGACCTTAAAAGCCACAGCTGCGGCTATATATAACGCGTAAACTTAATACTTAGCACACTCACTGAACTATGTTCCATATGCTTATCCTTATTTGTTTACGTCTTTGGATCGGGGCGCAGAAGCATGAAGGTAAAATCTGTTAAGGTGATTAAAACGCCAGTTTGTTTGGACGTGAGTGAGGGAGGGGACGGATCAATAAACCAAATAAAATATTTTCCTCCATTTAATGTAAACAATGGTTTGTTTATAACTAGATATATTAGGGATATCACAACGCAGGTTAAGGTAATCCAATTGGAAAAGTAAAGAATGAAGTATTATTTGTTGATAACTTTGAAGACTAGTTATAATATGAGAGCAGTCTTGTTGCTATCACTGTGTGAATTGGTGGCCTATTATTTCACAGGTTTCTTGCCCTTTATGACGACGGGCTTGTTCTTTATCGTTCCTTTTTTACGTCTCGACGTCTGAAACAAGGACAAAAGAAACAATCATTTATACAATCAGCATAAAAAGTAAAATAACATAAAAATTATCAGGAAAATGCAATGGCACTGAGGCAATTAATGTTTAAAAGTTTCTGAAGGTCATCATAAATCATAACACAATATATGATAAAATATGTTATTGCTAAATAAAATGAGTTTCAGAAGAAGGAAATTTGCAAAAATATGCAACTTTAATTTGAACTCACATTATTATACAGTGTAAGCAAAACTTTTTTTTTATTGCAATATAAATATAGTGAAACCCTCTTAAGAAGTTTTCCTAGGGACCGGAAAAAACAAACTTCGCAGGAAAACCTTATATGTGGGAAAAATTGAGCCAATTTTGGGCCGAGGGACCGAAAAAACCAAACTTCTCAGGCCACGAAACTTCTTAAGAGGGTTTCACTGTAATATGACTTACATATTTATACATATATATTTTACAAAATATTATATTTAAGGTCTTCATTGATCATGTATACCTTATCAGAAAAGAGGAGCTCTTGTTCCTGTAAACGGAGCCCCGATTCTTACTTAGGTTGTATTTTGTAATATGTTTTGTTTAGGGCCGTCTGTTTCAACGCTCACTAAAGTAAAAGTAAAGTAAAACGCAGTTACTAAAGTTATATTTCACCAAAATGCGTTTTTCAATCAATTTGACTGCTTGTTTTACGTTACTTTTAACTTTTGTATTTACTTTCCGAAAACCGATAGTTACTCTAGAGTTACTCCGCCATATTGGCATATTTGACAGTTCTCAGGGGTAATCTACGAAATTCCGCGCTTTAACATAGTAATCATGACATTAACATAAATATTGTAGAAGACGATGATAGTGACCATGAATTCCTCATCCAATATGTCTTGCAGCGAAAATCAAAAACATTTCGATCCCGCGTCAATAATTTGGTTATCTGGGGATGATCTAGAATTTTTGGCGCGGCGCCGCATGTCGAAAAAATCTTGCTGTTGAACAGAATCAATTCTGATATCGACATATTTAGCGTTCCCTTTTAAAGACAAGCTCTATTAATGGATGTATCGCAAGTTTTACAAGATCTTCATATCAATTTATTGTCTCATAAACATTACAAAAATATAACATGAGTAGTAGGTAGGGCCTGAACCGCCTGAACAGAATCGTTTCGGATATTCACATATTTAGCGAGTGAAGCTGCCTTTAATGGTAGTATAGTTTGTACACCTACTACTTACGTAATACTCTTACAAACGGATTTTAAAACAGCTATAAAATATATGTTTTTCTGTTTTCGGTACCATAAATAAATTGAATTGAAGATCTCGTAAAATATGTAACACTTCAAATTCAAGGAGATATCACAAATACTGGAAAGTAAATCACATTCATATTTTATATTATATGTACCTATTATAATAGGTCGTCATTTATTTGTAAATATTCATACAAACACTTTTTTATCGGAACAATGCCGAAACAAATACAACCGGATATTTTGACAGTTGTTCCGATTTTAGGATTTAGTTTACGGTGTTGCCGCATCAAAAAATATTTCTATGCGTTTTGTAATATAATTCCGAGGAATATTGTGCTTTTTAGACTGGCAACACTGACAACTATTACTTTAGCGAAAATACACTTGAAACAGCGCGCGGTCCTATTTAACATCCTTGTTACTTTAACTGACAGTTAAAATTTAACTTTAGGACACGATTTTGCTCTCTGTTGAAACAGACGGCCCTTAAAGTATTTAATTTTTACTTTAAGTTTTTTTGAAAAATTGTTAAATTTCATTTACATATTTGTTCTATCAAACTCTTACCTTTTTGGAGATAAAGCCTGATGTTTTGATTTGTCTCTGGGCGACGGGAAGGCGGGGACGATTAAACTCATGAGGCTTCTTTACCCTACAAAACCAACAGACACAACATTAGACAGCGGCAATGTTGTTTGCATTAAGATAAGAAGGCATGGGGATGAATGACCCCGGTGACGGCAATATTCAATTGCTCCTAGTGACCAACCTGAAGATCCTGACGAGCCAGTGCTCCGTGGTGTAAGCCTCCTCCAGGTAGGTGAGCGAGAAGCCGCGGTTGCCGGGCACGGCCTGGCGTGTCCGGTCGAAGCCGGCCGGTGAACGCGCATCCCCGCGATTGTTCTCAAACCCATAGTATGACAGCTTGTACATGAGGCAGTTCAGCAGGGCCGGCGCGCCCTCTGCGTCCACCCTGAACTCGCCGCGCTCCGTGAAGTAATCGTTTTCCTGCAACAAAACACCATGTTGTATACCCAATTTCACACAGTGAACAGAAAATCCCAAGAAGCGTTATCTATAACAGTGTTCCGCAAAGTGTGCTCCGCGGCACACTGGTGTGCCGTGGCCATTTGTAAGTGTGCCGCGAGTCCCGCGTCACTTCTCACAAAGTGCTCTGTAAATCGGTCTTTACTTTTCATAGCAATCATAATTACACAAACCCGGCTAGACAAAATCCTGCTTTGCCAAACAAACTATTCAAAACCTGGAATGTTTTTTTAAATTATGATGACATGCAGCTTTCGTAGTTTTACCTCAAAGTTCGCCGTTATTCGTAATAAGACTAGCCAATCCTATCCAAAATTTACCTTGTTTTTTTTTTCTTTTTTTTACATTAACTCCACGCAGGAGGCCCTGAGGAAAATAATTTCCCTCAGGGCCTATGTCATCTTTGAGGATGCTGTGTGGAGGGTCTTTTTGAGGAAAGGAAGGAGTGAACATGGGTCTTGAAGAGACCCATGTTGTAGGAGGGAGGAAACACAGAGACTGGTAAATCGTTCCACATCCGAGCTGTTGAACTCAAGAACGAGTCGTAAAAACGACCCGTTCTCATGTTGGTGTACCGTTAAAATCTCTTGATTAGTTAGGTGTACCGTGAACATAAAAAGTTTGCGGAACACTGATCTATAACAATAGGGTACATGCAGTATATGTAATATAGTGTTTTAAATGCATTTAACATATGTAAAAAAATTAACTAAACTCGAATATCGTACTTAAAACCCCCCAAAATAAAATTATTAAATTAATTAATTCACTTTTAAAGTTGTATGAAAATTCAAATATGAAAAACAAGTCATAATTGAGTGCGAAATTGTGACGTCACAACGCACCCACTGAGTCCCACGCTAAGTAGTTTTTGTTCTTGTTCCGGCTGCTGGTTTGAATAAATTTGAAAGTCATAAACGTTTAGTTATGCATCCTAAACCAATTCGTTTAGTTATGCATCCTAAACCAATTTGTTTGTATAAAACATATATTGTAAATACATACTATCATGACAGACAGTGGTTTTCTACAAGGACAGTCTGATAATTTGCCAAAAATCGACGCGATTATGATGGCAGTTTTTTAACGCACCTTTTCATTGAATGACACCGCTTTTTACACATAATAGCATTATTTGGGACGTTTATAAATAGTTTGTTTGGTGTTGAAGATGTTGTGTTTGTACACTTTGGTGCAATGCAGTATTAAAAACGGTATTTACGAACATTTTCTTTGAAAAACAAATGATCAACTGAAGACTGATTACGACTAATGACAGCTGTAAAGAAGTGCGCAGTGACGTCACAAGTCAAAACCGCGTGAAGAAGGCGTTATAGCCCTAATTTTAAATGTGAATATTCAAAACGTTGTTGAAGGACTATTCCTATCGTAAAAAAAAATTGTTTGAAGATGCCACTTTGTAATTTTATTCTTTAATTTTTGGTAAAAAAAAAAAGTGATTGTACCCTATTGTATCTACCATCAAAGAGCGGCAGGATTGACTCCAACTTCTTTATATCATCATGCAGTGATAAGCCCAACAACTGGTATTATCTATTTAACCATTTGGACCCATTAGCTTATTTTCAAGCTACCTACAACACGGCCAGACATATGCAATGACGTTTGAGGCGAACCTGAGTTATTAATTTTTTTTATTTTTTTATTTATTTATTTATGCATCTATACAATAAAGTTAGCTTTTTTTTTTTGGCCTTGCCTGTCTCACTAGGAAATCCTGTGTCGAGACAGACTAGTTTACAAATATTTTTTATAAATATTAAATAAAATAAGATCTTTTGACTTCTAGACACAAACAGGCTACAAGCAACAAGGCTATGTCAAGACCAGTATTTTAAGCACATCAGAGCAAATATAAAATTATGAACCATAAGTGGAAGATACTCTAGATATCGCCCTAGTGAAAGACCACCATTCAAACATTGCTTTAAATGATTATCCATTTTTGGTGACCAGATTTGAACAGCCAAGTGCTTTACCACCCTCCTCTTTCACATCTTCTAATCAATCTATTCAGTCTCGCAACAAAATCCCCTCCCCAAATTGCGGATGTCATATTCCCACTGGGCCTGGGCAGCTAGGCCATTGTACCATACCATTTGTACAATAAAAACACATATTTACTCTTTATAAACATGATATGCAACAACATTCCCAGGTTTCATAAAAAGAGATGAAATTGCATTTGTTTTTTTTTCCTTTGGCTGATTTGTGTGGGCGAATTGTCAGTCTATTGCAATGCATCTTTTGGTTGCAGCCAGAGGCGGTTCTTCACAGGGGGACAATGGGGACAGTACCCACCAGTTAAACTCAAAACCTACTAAAGGAAATAACAGTCGATGCTTTGTCTTCACCAAAATGAATGAATTCTTTAAACATAAAAGTAATTAACATTTGCAGAAATAAAATACAAACAATTATTCCGGATGATGTTAACAAGACCATACGCGCGTACATCGAACAATGTACGGCGCAAAAAAACAGCAGGTATATTTCTCAGTGCGCAGTATCTAATGCGCTACTTGGGGGACGATCCGAACTATCCCTATTCTTTCCTTGCGTTGTTTCGCGATCGTATGCAACTGCGCATGCGCAGTAGTATGTGAATTCAAATACCCGCGGGGACAATCCTTTGGATCCCCACAGAACCATTTGTTTGCGAAGTACGGGCGGGAATCGCTCGCGTTCAAATTAGTTTGATAATAATCTTGCAAGATAAAGCTTTATGTTGAATATACTACAGTGAAACCCTCTTAAGAAGTTTTCCAAGGGACCGGAAAAAACAAACTTCTTAAGCAGGAAAACCTTATATGTGGGAAAAGTTGGGCCAATTTTGGGCCGAGGAACTGAAAAAACCAAACTTCTTAAGCCACGAAACTTCTTAAGAGGTAACTTCTTAAGAGGGTTCCACTGTATATTGTATATTGGCATATATCTATAGACATTTTATATCCGATTAGCACGATTAGACCGTCAAATTTTTTTTTGAGAAATTTTATACCTATTATATTCTACGGGTGGTGAGATTACGGTACAGTATGTAAAAAATGTCAATCCCCACCACTAAAGAAGTGCTCGAGCCGCCACTGTTTACAGCTATTCTTATAATACAGTGAAACCCTCTTAATAAGTTCCCTCTTAAGAAATTTGGTTTTTTCGGTCCCTTGAAGACTGAATGGCCCAATTTATCCCACATATAAGGTTTTCCCGCTTGAAGTTGTTTTTTCCGGTCCCTTGGAAAACTTCTTTAAGAGGGTTTCACTGCATATAACTTGAAATAAATATTGTGATAATCTGCAAACATGCGTGTACTGTTTATAGCTATCAAGCACAAAAGTCATGGTTTTAGGCTTATCAGCTGATCATGATTTGATCAAAATGTAAAACAGGCCAAGGATCGACGTTTAACGTAGACTGTTCAAATAAAATAATATTAAAACACACCAACTTAAGAACCTAAAAACATAAAATCAGGAAATGTTAATCACCCTGATATCCTTGGGATGCTCTCCCTCGGCGATCCTGACCATCCACAGGAACTTGTTGATGTCGTCTCCCGAATAACCGATGGCCCCTCCGAAGATGACCAGAACATAATCCACGCCGAGGTTGCCCATGATCTCGTAAGCTGCGCTCTCGTTTGAAGCCATGGCCTTGCCAACGAGAGCGATGTGCGAATTATTCCAAGTGTTATTATCCACTAGAGTCGTCCGATTCGCCATACCCGCTATCTGGAAATAAAATAAAAGAATCAAAATAATTAAATAATATTCAAAGCAACTCCAGATGTTGTGCAACGAAATGATGTTCGACTAATCAACTGAATGAACGATAATTTCTTTTATATATTCAATAATATTATTATTTCATTTATTAAAACAGTTTATTTATAAACAAGTTCTGTTATGTAATTATTATTATTACGGGTGACAGCTGTTTCACCTTCTGACGGCATTATCAAACTGTGGTTACACCACTTACAGACAGTACATTTATATCATTTCTAGATAGGTTATTATTATTTTTATTACCTACACCCTTTTCCTAGTAAAATGACAGAAAATATTAATGGTTTAAAATTACTGCGTTGTTTAAAATTGACTGAAGGTCGTTTCGTTATACGAGTTATTCCAAAATGACGACTCATGGGTTTTTTTTTCAGCATAATTAAGTATTTGAAATTACATAGCAGAACATGTTCATAAATAAACTGTTTTTATAAAATAAATAATAATATTATTAAATAGGCATTCAAAAGAAATTAAAATTAAAATGGAGTTCTACAAATTAAACTTGATAACAATATACAGTAGTACAGTTTGTCAAATAAGAGTAGAAAATAAATGAGGGCGCCACTGTTGCCCAAATGGCAATACTAAAAATATGACAATGGTGTTGATCTAAAGCTGTGTAACCTACATTTTTATTAAAAATTAAAAAGGCATTAAAGTGAAACAAATATTTTTCCACTGCTATATAGATACCCACTGATCTCAAAATTAGAATTGCATTTAGGTATATTATTATTATACATTTGCAATTTTATGTTAACATAATGAAGAATAACGATATTATAATAAAATATAAAGCACACTTTAGAAATTGATCGCATTTATTTAATACTAGCTTAAGTACCTAGCGTTACCCGGGCTTTAGATCATGCCTCTAATTTTATATCTGAATATATTTAACTCATTCAGATCTAAAAGTAGTGTGACTAAACTCACCATTAATGATTCTTCCTTTCCACCTACTGTTAAATTCAAATCTATGTTAAATTAAATGAAAGCCAATCACTTTGTAAAACACAATTTAATCAAATTTATGTCATTTAGTAAGTACCTTCACAATAGTGCTTATTCGATTTAATTTTTTTTAAGAACAAAATGTTTTTAAATGCGTATACAGCGTTTTGAATTTTCAGTGTCATTGCACTTTTAAAGAATATTTGACAGATAAATTGGTGTTGCCAGCCTAAAAATTTCTTAGTTCCATTTTATTTATTTTCTACTCTTATTTGACAGACTCTAAATGAAATTTTGGTCTCTGGTGACTACATACATGATTTTTTTTTTAAATTTTTTCTTCAAAATCAAACAAAAAAAATTCTTCCGCATGTCGTCACTGGTCACTCAGCTGAGTAACCGACCAACCCCTAATCCCGCCTCCAACTGTCCAACACCTACCATTTTTTTTTTTTTTTTGTCGAAAAAAAAAATTTTAAAATACAATATCAAAAATGTCACCGGACAAAAACATTTTATTTTCATTTTTTACTTCAAATAATTTCAGGAATCACTGGTTAAATTTAGTCAAGTACGTTCCTTAACACCCTGTATATATATGTACTTTCGTAACTTCATTGTACATACATATAAGCAAATTTTAAAGTGGGCAAAAATACCCTCCTGGAGGTGCTGAAAGAGTCTAGAAGCAATGGTGGCCATTGAGCCAATAGAGGGACTTTGCAATACAGGACAAAAAGAAGGTACATATATTGCTTGCTTAAGGTGATTGCTTACCTGATATCCGTAATCCCACCAGGACATAACACGGGCATCATCGTCTGTATTCTGGGACAGCCAGTAGTAGGCCTCGCGGAAGTCGTCCAGGATCTGGCGGGAACTGGAAACAACAACGTCACACACTTAGCTCACTTCCGCCGTCTCGAGCTTCAGTTGGTACGCACCACGCACTACTGACAACACACTAGATCAATCTAGAACAATCCCACACCCGTAACACAAACTAATAATGTAAAATTTGAAGGGAAATGGAAACGTAATTGCAACGTGTCAAGCTACACTTGGCAGGCACTATCAGCAAGGCGCTTGATCAATCTAGAACCATCAGGTAATCAATTGTAGATCATCAATGGACAATAATTCTGAGATTCAAGAAACTTCATTCAAGATAAAAAAAAAAAAAAACAATTATAAAAATATATATTTTTTATTTCATGCTAAAACAAGTCATTCTCACTAATTTTGTGTAACCTACAAACATAGTGAGACAAAAAATTATATACAAAATAAACAAACACAGAAAAAAGAAAAATTAGTGCTCATAACCTAAAAACATTTTTTTGTCATCAAAAACACCGGCTACAAAACCACAATCTACAACTGGTACGGGTGCAAAAAACAACAGAACTTGTGTCCACGGCTTACCCTCCTTCATCCCTTCAGAGGCCAAAGTTATTTGGATAGAAAACAATATTAAGATTAATAAACAGAGTATAAGAACCATTCTATAAAATCAATCCATCTTATAGTGGTCCTTGAGAGAGGTTGTACGTGACCGTATCGTACTATAATCAATCCATCTTACAGTGGTCCTTGAGAGAGGTTGTACGTGACCGTATCGTACTATGTATGTACTATCTTCTGCCTTTTTCGTTTTCATACAAGACATGTGAGAAGGAAGATTTTTTGCTGACATAAGTACAATCTCTCTCTGGGATTGCTATATGACCTAAATAATGCTCAATTTATTCGGGCCGAGCAGTAATCAATTTTTGGTGTTTGATCAAATTTTGATCAGCCCTCTAGCATAACGATCATACTGTTATCCTTGGTAGCTAAAGGCAAATCGATCAAAACCTGAGACGGGCTGCAAAACAGCGTTTAACGGGGACTTTTAATTACTGCGTGAATGTTTAGTACATATTTCACCGATTCTAAGCTTTTTCTATCACATAGCGTACTATGGTTTTTTCATAAAAGATTTCAGTAGATTTTAGTACATCAGCCCATTTAAATTGAGCATAATATAAAGAAATGAATGGGTATTAATATTTATTAGTGTTTTAGCATGGTTTAGGACAGAAAAACCAAAAATACAATCCAGGGTACCAACAATTTAGGATAAATTTTTTTATTTTTTTATTAACCTTTTGCGTGCAATAAGGAACTCCAGTGAAAAATATTATGGCTTTAAAAAAATTTGTTCGTATAGACCAATAAACACTGATTCTGAATATATAAGTTTTTTTTATAATATTAAACGTACAGTTTTAAAAAATATATTAAAAAGTGCATTTTTAATAGTCTCGTTAAAACACGCTGTCAAGTTGGTATTACAAAAAGGTTAATGGTGACGTCACTGATCACTGTAAAGTCATTGTACGGGAATGTAGGTATGACACAAGCCATCGCATTAACAACATTTCATCTTATTCGTTTATTTACATACAGCCTTACTAAAAAACCCCGTGAAAATTTTATTCAATTGACAAAGGGCCGCGGATGTGAAAACATTACTAATTAAAAAAATTGTTCATGGAAAGAAATACACATTGTTTACCCAGCGTGAGAGGGTAGTTTGATCTCTGTTTTATTAATGATGTATGAACGAAATTTGGAATTTTTCCAAAGTATTTTGAATGTTCTATATATTTCTTATTTTTGAAAATGTCATAAAAGCAAACACCTTTATAGAAACTAGATAGAATTGCCTTTTAGATTTTGTATCTGACATATACGATCGTGTTTGAAAATTGCAGTATTTTAAGATTCAACATGAAAAAATTTAAAAAAAAACAGCTGACTGTAAACATATTCTATTAAATGGTCGAAAAATTTTAAAAATACAGTCCTCTTACTTTATGAATTTGGAATAAAACTGTCACTTCACTTTTTATCTCATTCATACAATTAACAAGGATAAAAAAAATTTATAATAATTCTAAAAAATAACTGAAAAAATCTGACTTGGATTCAATTTTACACAGTTAATGCGTTGATTTCTCGAATTTGTATTTATTTACACATGCATAAGGCTTTTACACTATTAAATAATATTACTTTTATGGAAGTTTTATTAAATTCACGCGGAAAAGTCAATAAAAAAAATTCAGGAGTAACCTAAAACCTATCGTTAACGAAACTAAATCACCAACAAAACATGATTTAAAGGACTAAAACTGAAAAAAAGTAATGCCAGCATTGGTAATTATGCTGAATTACACTAATATCACAGTGAATTGATAATTTAAACGAAAATTATCTTCAAAAACATAAAATTAACTGCAAGTATAATTCAACATGTCAAACATTGTTTTACCGCGTCGCCGTGGAGTGGCGCGAAGCCCATAAATGAACTCGCCATACGCCATAAATAAATCAATCATACGAGTAATAAAACAAGATAGCCGCGGCGCCTGCGCAGATCTATGTGAGATTTAAGGCTCAGTTCCCGGTCCCAAAAAGAAGAAGATGGAGAGATATGAAATTACGAATGTGAGAAGAGCGCGCTAACATTTACAGCGATAAAATTGATGCAAAAATCATGAAAATCTTTAATAAAACACGACTCGTTAAAAAAAGAGCAAAAATCTCGCGATAATTGTCTTTAATTTTATTTAAAGAAATTCTGTAAATTTTTTCATACATATAACTTGCAAAATAACCGAAACAAATGTGTTTATAATCATTTTTGGAGCATACTTTGCGATTTTTTTCTATCGAGGGAATTTTATATAATTTGCGTTTCGGCGCGACAAATGTCTAGATATTATCTTCAAGAACAACATATATTTTTTTAAGAGCTTAAAAACTTCAAATGTTTAAGGGAGGTTTGCAAGAAATCGGTTGAAATTCGGAGAACCACCTCTTAAGGGGACCAACATAAAAATCATAAAATACGTGATATCATTATTTAGTAGATGACGTGATTGATGACGTCACACGACCCATCATAGATACGGTGGTTTTCGGGAGATCTTGAAAAATTAAAACTTTGACAATTATTTTAACTATTAAGACTAACTCTAAAAAAAAAAATGCAGTTATTTAAGTTAGAAGGTTAAAAAAATTCAAAAAATTGGACTGGAGTTCTCTATTGTAACAACAGTTGATACGGCAAGAAATCAAGTCTTCAGCGCATCAACCCTTGATACGGAAACTTTGATTGTCGATTATTTTCCGCGTGGAGTATTTCAAAACCAGGATAAAGGAAGTTACGGTTAGCAATAAGACATACCCGTCATTAGTGTAGAAAGCGAGCACGATGGAGGGGCTGGAGTAGGCGTTGGACGTGACCCAGGTGCAGTGGACGGCGAACAGCATGAGGAAAATCATGATGACCACTATGACGGCGGAGCGGAGGTTCGCACCGATACCCTCCTGCGGCACTTCTAGGTTCAGGGCGGGTGGGCTGGTGGCCGTGCCGGACTCTTCATGTCTCATGCGGCGAACCTTACCGGCCTGGATAAAAAAATGAATGCAGTTAGTAGTAGGATTTAAAATTAATAAATGATTTACTGCATGATACAGAAAGAGCAAGAGTTTTTATGTGTAGTCAGCCTAAGTTGATACGGAAAATACGCCATCTGGGGAGAAGGGGGAGGGGGCTAGAGAAATAAACCAGTTACCAGTTAGGGTGTGAAGTACAAGTATAAAAAAAAAATATTCTAATGCGAGGTTTGGATCTCCCCATACTTGGCCTAAAATTAAGTAATTCAACAAAATAACAGGGAATGACAAATCTAACAGAAAAAATGAAAAATTTCAATTTTTTCAAGAAAATTATAATCTTTAGCCACTGGAGCGACAGCGCAATTTAAAACTTTTTTCTCCGATTGCTCGAGATTTTTTGGTAACCATTTTGAATATTTTTCGCCCACATTAAAAAAATCATACTTCCGAATTTTAATATGGATAGATACAAACTGGTTATAGTCGTATATAGCCAATGAATTCAACTATATTTTGTCGATTATCACATATTCGTAGGATTTATTTTGAAAATATAATAAAATCGTAAACTTCTACTTAATAACTTACAATTAAGTGAAAATTTGCCAAAATTGGCAGCACAGCAATCCGAAGTACTTTTAATAGTCCCATATTGTGGCAAAAAGCGCTCCAGTAGTTAGGCCTCTTGCGGGAGACCTAACCAGAGGGATTCCCTTCTAAAGGATTGCAATTATAACACAATCCCATCTGTGTGTCGCCCTACTCTTACATATGGTCATGAAATCTGGATGATGAAAAAGGATGTCCTGTCCTGCATGAGTGAAAAGGGATGAGTGTCGCGCACAAGTGACGGATATGACTTTTGAATGGAAAAAAGATATGTTAGTAGTGTGTACCTTGTCATATAGATTCTTGTTGGATTGTGTGTCCTCGGTGCGGTTGATGGTGACGGGGTGCTCCTCCTGCTCGTCCTGCATGTGCAGGTCCAGCAGGCCGGAGAAGGCGATGCCGGCGAGGATGCACACCACCGGAGTGAGGGTCAGCATCAGGCGCACCATCACTCCCGCAAAGTACACAGCGCTCAGGGCGTACAGGGCAACTGGAAATATTCATTCATATTACGGATGACAGATATGAGATTCGAAAACAATGTAATAAAAGAGGGACATCAATATCATTCCTCACCCTTGTCTCGCTATACTTCCAAATAAAAATACCAGGCGAGATATTGCAACATTTAGGGAATTGAAGAAGATGTCTGCTAAATAGCGCATTACATGATGATGTCATTTTGAACTCTGCATCTGATCTCTGCGTGTGTGACAATCTTACTCAGAGGCAATCCTGTCTCGGGTCAGCCATGCCTGATGCGTCAGACATTTTTTTTTTTACGTGAATACCTCACATGAGTCCCAGCTGCTCCCATCTGGAGCCAGTGAGACTATGGCATCCCCAATTGGGGTGTTATGAGGCTGAAGGTAGTGGAGAGGGGAAGGAGATTGGGAAGAGGAGGTGAGGAAGTACCTAACTATTCAGATCAGGTCACTAAACATGGCTATAGCCATTTCAAGCAACGTTTCAACTCTGAATGGTGGTCTTACACCAGGATGATACTGAGAGTATCTTTTTACTCTGGAACGTCCCGCAAATATACTATATATTATTTTTAATAATGCAAAATAATCAGATAAATTTTATTTGCCCATGCCGGGATTCGATCCCGCGACCTTTGGATTGCGAGTCAAGAGCCTTACCCCTAGACCACGCCGGTCTAGGGGTAACTAGACTGGTTAAACCCTCTAGTATGAAATGTTGCAAAGTTTAGGGACAGCTCATTAGACATGCAATTTATAACAGGGTCACGCTCTCTAAGGAATGACCCGCCATTTAGTATGAGGTCAGAACCTGGGTTTGAAATCTCTTGAGGTGATTTAATCAATAAACGGCGCTATATGAAGTTGACTAATTGTTATCTCAAATTCACTTGAAATCTTAATAACTCTTCTGGACAGGAGACTTCTTCAGAACAAATTTTCGAAAAAAAATATTTTTTAAATGCGATTTTAACCCTTATGTATAAAGAAACTGTATGAAGGACAAGGTCAGAATCGCTTGCACCAATATCATTCTTGATGTAGCGAAAAGTTTCATTCACCTAGCAACACCAGAATATTTTTAAATGGAATCTATGGAATCTGGATGTCAGATTTTGCCACGATTTGAACTGTCGAAAAGTCCTAGCGTGATAGTTCACAAAAACATTGAAAAACCTATCAATTTATCAAACAAACGCAATTAATGTTGATTTTATAGATAGTTTATTGTTCAAGGAATGTGTTTCGGTAAATAAAATATACGCTCAAAATAAATCCACAAAATATTACTTCAAAGTGATGCATTCCGTAATTTCCAGTATGCAATAAAAGAAGAAGTTTCAAAAATGGCTCTAAACAGGTTAAATCTCACTATAGCAGACAGGTAGAAATACGAGCAGCCAATAGAAAAAACTGATGAGAGACAGCCTGTGTTCTAATAAACAGCCATTTCACGAATACCGTGGCGGAATTGAAAAGTTTCCCTAAACTGGCGCAGACATCTCAATTTCCAGCTATAACCTCCGTACGACAGAAGAAGAATATCATGTGATAAATATTTTATCAATTTGGTATCAACGAATGAGTTAAATGAATCGGAGTTTATACGGATACGGATGTTTAAATCACCTGTGAGAATGTTATTTCTTTTCTTCAACAGCTGGTAAAATACAAATAGATAAAATCAAAGCAGTTTGAGCAGCAGGTGGCTACTATTTATAATAATTGACTCATAATATTCCATCATAGTACATACTGCACATGTTGCCAAACACTTTAGCTATATTAAACAGTTGGGAAATTAATAAGGTCAACAGGCGGACAGCATTTCAAAAATAATGTTAAACTGACAATGGTGTTATGGAAGTAGAAGTGTTGTGTTTGAATCTCACAGTATCAAAGGAGAAAGTATGTATGTAGTATAAAAATGTAGACAGCAAGTGGGTGGTAGTAAAAGTCAGGGACCTCCCAGGAATACAAACTAATATATACTTGGGTCGAATTGTGTCAAGAGTTAGAAAAACACAAAAGTATGAAAGAACTGGATTCCAAATATTTATTTTTATTTTTATGTGAATACTGCACAATAGTCCTAACTGCCTGGAGCCAATGGGACTATGGCATCCATGGTTAAGGTATGAGAAGGATATGGGGAGGAGGAAAGCATGGAAGTATGTGGCTGTTCAGATCTGGTCATCAAACATGACTAAAACCATTTCAAGCAAGTTTAGATTTTGAATGGTGATTATTCACCGGGGCGATACTGAGAGTATCTTCAACAAGGCGTACACGCCCAGACAGATTTGTGCATCATTTAATTCTCTCTTCCTGAATGAAAGATAATAAAACAAGCATCAGAAATGCAGAAACACATTTTAGAACAAGATAATCCGGTAGAAGTGCACTCCGGGCATCCGTGTGCCTGAAGTAAGGTCAATTTTTCCTTACTTTAGATGAAAGTCATCAAAGTTTTCAAAATATTGAAATGCTTTTTTGAAGAGACCATCAATTCTGTTAATCTGTCTAGGTCAAAAGACATCCCTCAACTAGTCTCTCTTGATCCGGCCCGCCACCCAGCAGGTGGGCAGACACTTCAGCCACCAAGACCTTGACAAACCTCACCCCATGAACCCGGGCACTCCTGCTAAGTCACCAAACGTAGTGAACTACTTGGGGTTGCCTATGGCAGAGGTGTTGGCTATCGAATAAATGGTTCCCAGGGCGGCGGTACCCTTACCTGTCTCCCAAAATGCATGAAATTAAATATCAATTGGGTTGTGTAAAATTATTTGATAATCAGTTGATTGGAGAGTTACGAGTAAATTGCTTACCGAAGACCCTCTCGTCATTGATGTTCTTGATGCAGTACCAGAGGCCCACGGGGAAGGTGCACACCAGAATGTGCAGGTCGAAAAAGAAGGAGAACCAGGTGGTGGGCTGGTGCTCCGATACAGATGCTATTATGGGGATGTGCACCTTGGCGTAGGCAGTGTCCCATAAAGAGTAGAATCTGCAAGGCAAATACAATTCCATTCAAATATGCTAAAATTATTAACATTATCAAAATTATAACACTTCAACGTAGAGAGAAATGTCACGATACGATATGTTACGATGGTTGTTGACAGACTGGTGATAATGCTGTACTTGACTTCCGTTTACCGTGTAATTAGGTACCCTTAATGTGCGGAATACCAAAATCTGGATTCCTTCCGATCCTATAGGCCAATCGGAACACAAATACGAATGAAACCCATCAGCGTTATAAAACAAATACCAAGCAATTTTTTTCACCAAAACACAGCTAACGGCCATTTTAAACCATTTAAATGTCCGGCCCATCTTAGTCTTTGGAGCCTTAAATGGGTGGAGAGTCTGGGAGCTTGGAAAATGTCATAGAGCTCATTACTGTGGCGTATTCTCCATGCCTCTCTCTCTCGCACCGCTCCTAAGATTCTTCGAAGTATCTTTCTTTCGAAGGTGTCCAATTGATATCCGCTATGATTATCAAATCTAATCTGGATCAAACGACTTTCACTTCAACAACTTTCAAAATTACATTAGCTAATGTTAATTCTAACTATAAATGTAGTAAAGGCCCCCTTTCTTTGATTTTCAAACACCAGTATAAACAATAGCTCACCTTCCGCTCCAGGGAGCAATGACGCCCGCATAGGTGAGCAGCACCACGGCCAGGAAGACAGCCCCCCCGGCTACGAGCCCCCCTCCCACAATCAGCTGCTTCCACTCGCCCTTGGGCATCATGGACTGCAGGTAGCGCAGGGCACCCACGGCCACCAGGAGGGCAAACACACCTGGAGGTAAATTAAAAGAAAGTATTTAATTAATAAGAAAAAAATGTAGTTTTAGAAGCACATTTATAAAACTTTGTTCCGCTGAATTAAACAATATTATTTTTTTTTTACAATAGCTCCACACAGGAGACCTTAGGAAAAAATTTCCTCAAGGCCATCTTCGGGGATGATATGTGGAGGGTCTTTTTTAGGGAAAGGAAATAGAGGAAGTTCTGTGAAGGAAAAAGATGAGGGGTAGGAATCCGGAGATCAATGTGTCCAAGAGTGATGTGTATATATGAGTGATGGGCTGAGAGAGTCTGGCTGGAGAGGTCTAGGTCTCTCTCAACCAATCTCACCTGATACAGCCCGCCACGCAGTAGGTGGGCAAACACATTCGCCACCAAGACCTAGACAAGCCTTACCCCATGAACACGAGCACCCCAGCTAAGTCACCAAACCTAGCGAATCACTTGGAGTGAACTATGGCGGGGGTTTAGGTTATCCGTTAAATGGTTCCCGGGGCGGCAGTATTATAAATTGAAAATTATTTAAGACATTTTTTTCATATTGACATGTTTTGACAGATTCAATCAGTTGATGTTTACAAACTGATGCATAATCAATAGGTGTTTATTATTGAAATTAAAGATTGAAAGAAAATTATCATATTAAATGCAATTCAAAATGTAACTCCCGCAACCGGGATTTGTATTTCAAAACAGGCATTATCTTTTTTTGTTCATACATATTTGTTTGCTATTGAATTTTTTAGGATTTACTTTGCATTTCGTTCTTTGATGGATGAAATTCGTTTGAAGTCTAAAATATAACAAGTGTTCAGTACTCTCGTGGTGATCTGTAAACATTGCTTGTGAGCGAGTCATGTTTACAGTTGCCTGGCCAGAAGGAAATTTTATGTAAATCTGTGCTCGCAGAACATCTCTTAGTGAATAATCACGTTCCACTTAACAGCAATAAGCCTAAACCATTACATATAGAAAGAAAAGGTCTTAAATTAAATTTGCTTATACAATTAGAAATCAATAAACTAACAACTGACCCTAATGTGATGCTAATCAATAAAGTAAAGAAAATTATTTATTCACCAATTCTTAGTATGTTTACAAATACAAAATTTACGTAACAATAAAACGCACTTAAATAAGTCATATCAGAAATGTCATTATTAAACAATTAAGAACACATTAACATTTAGTGCGGAGAAAACAGATTTCAAAGTACCCCACATAATAGATTATCTACTGTCTCAATTATTTTCTCAGCAAATTGGTTTAAGAGTGAATAACCAGCACATGACAACTTCGATTCCGACACTAGCGCTAACACATCAGGGCTCGCGAGCCGGCGTTTTCAGAACTAAATTTCGTTCCGCGGCAATCCGAGTTTTGACGGTTTTGTTCACGCGAGCTAGGGCTGCCCGCTACTATTACTACTTTATTTGGTAATTCTTCGGAACAAACGGTAACGGTTAATACGCACTTTTTTTTTATAAAACTTTTAGATTCTTCTTAATTACCATAAAAGACAACTATTTGCATTGGGGGCGGTTGAATATGTTACATTTTTAATTTTAGTTACGTAAATTGAAAATTTGCTTTCACTGTCAAATCACTCTGTTTGCCATATTATTGTTATTTTAATATGTTGGTATTACTGATATTTTACATTGCACTGGCTGTATAAGATAACGAGTGGCTAGAAAATTAGTTATACCACCAATTTGTGTGAATTAGGTAAGCACTAATTTGGTTAGAAACATTGTTTGGAATTCAAACTAGATAAATCCTGGGGTGTTTTTTTTTAAAGAATTGATGTTTAACGATTTTTTCTTTTGAATCACAAACCATGTTACACAAACCTAGCGTAGCCGCTAAACTACTTGAAAACTGGGATGTTTTTTTTGCCTTGACGCGAGTAGGCGTTATAAAGGGGCACTTTCTTTTGAATCACAAACCATGTTACACAAACCTAACTACTTGAAAACTGGGATGTTTTTCTCACCCCCCGCCTCCTTTAGGTACTATTTAATATTAAAAAAAGTGAAAATCAATGGTTTCTAGCCGTAGGTTTTTTCGGTTACGCGCCTTTGAATATATTGCCATGAAGTCGGTGATGGTATGATGTAGCCTTCCATATAGTATCAGTAATACCAACATAATAAAATGACAATAATCATTACAAATTGCATATGGTGAAGCGTTGTGTCTAAATACGAAAGCAAATTTTCAATTTACGTAACTAAAATTAAAAATGTAACATTTTCAACCGCCCCCAATGCAAATAGTTGTCTTTTATGGTAATTAAGAAGAATCTAAAAGTTTTATAAAAAAAAAGTGCGTATTAACCGTTACCGTTTGTTCCGAATATTTACCCTTTATATTACTATTCTCGCTTCCAGAATTTTAATTAGTAGTAGTTTTTTGTAATTTGTATATCGAAGTGCATAAATATAAATAGATTCAAGTGAAATCCGTAAACACAGTAGGTATTAAGTAGATACCTACATGAATAAACAATTTGTTATATTCTTTTTAATATTTTGGTTTTTTGTTTTTTAATTGTATTTTACGGCCATTAGAGTGGAAGATACTCTCAGTATCGCCCTGGTGTAAGACCACCATTAAGAATTGAAACGTTGCTTGAAATGGCTTTAGCCGTGTTTATTGGCCAGATCTGAATAGCCAGATACTTCCCCACCTTCTTCTTCCCTATATCCTTCCCCTCCCCACTACCTTCAGTCTTACAACATACCCCAAATTGGGGATGCAATAGTCCCACTGGCTCCAGACGAGAACAGTTGGGACTCTTGTGCGGTATTCATGAAAAAAAAAAGTAGTATTCAGTTGGATTGTAAAAAATGTCGCATTTTAAAATATTTATTTGTGTGCATAATTAATAATAAGCACTTCAACAAACAGAATTAAAGCGCACAAACCCTTTCTTTCTTTGAGTGGCCTTTCAACGCATGCCGGGTACCCGCTGTATATAATGTTATATAGTGCAGGCGCTTGCATTATAATTCCCGTGACTTGTGATGGAGCCATAACAGTTTAGTTGACCGCGAGGTTACAGTGCCCTTGAAACGCATGCCGGGTACCCGCTGTTTATAATTTATTTATGGACAAATAGTCCATTAACAATATAACAATAACACGAAAAACAAGCGTGCGTAAAGGCCCGACCCGCCGAGCAATCGATCACCGTTCGCATTGATTACCGTTCGCATGTCATTTTTCGTAACAATCACCACTTTTCGTAACCCATTCACCAGTTTACCCTCAAGTGTCGAGCGTGCGTAAAAAAGATTTACCCCAAAAAATATTTTGGAGCAGTTGGGACTCTTGTGCGGTATTCACACAAGAATAATTTAAAATAAAAAAAATATTCGAAATTATAAAATTTTTTGCATAAAAATATTCAATGAACATGAAAAATTGCATTCGGGCAACCCTGTAGATTTAACAAACGTGAATCAAGGAATTCGTGTTTATTTCAAATTTCGTTTTCAAATTTCATTTCCAAATATTATTATTCAAAGCGTCGCGAAGACGTGCTCTCCTGGCCGCGTTTGGGCCCGTAATGAAATCTGAAATTTGTGTTTACGGGCTGCGATAAAAATGGTGAAATGCGATGTTCAAAATTATTTAAAATTAAATACTTCCTGAAATTATTTTACGATCAAATTATTTATGATTTGTCAATAACGTCTTAGCAAAATAAGTATGTAAAAAAATCCGAAATATATTTGTTTGTAAGTGCACAAATAAATGCACAAACCGACCAATTTTCGTCAAGAAACACATGTCCGTATATATTTTTTAATAATTTTATTTAAACTAAAATTAAAATTCTGAAAAATAGGTTTACCAGCTAATGTATTGATTTATTTTACTGCATGATTATATGATTTGAAATGGGTGTTGTATAATAAATGTACTTTTTTGAAAATTGAACAAATCTGCGAACGACCTATGGTATAACCTTATTATTCTAAAAATAAACATTTTTTCTCAAAATCTAAAAGATACGTTTACTAGATAAAAGAACAATCTTTTGAAATCCTTTTATAGTTTTTTGTGGAAAAGAGTCAATACGTCTAACCACTGATTTAAAAATGACATATTTCTGGTTTCTCTGCTTATACACTCTTAACCGGTAATAAATCAATTTAGACACCTTCAAAAATTGAAATTAAAATCATATAAATAAGTCATCTCAAAGTGGTTTAACCACAGTTTGAAAATGACCTTGTAAGCCGAAAAAACTCACAAAAAAAAAACTAAAATACCTGCAGAACTTAATAATAACTTTATTAAACTTAATTGGAGTTTAGGTGAGAAAAATTAAATGGAGTTCTACTGATTAAACACAAAACAATTAAATTTGTGCTAATTTTGATGTTATAAAAATTCTAATGTTAGAAAACAGTTGATAAGCATTCTACTTTGCTTAGGTAGATAGGCTCAGCAGGAATGTGATTTTTCTTTTAAAAATACCGGATTGTGAAATGACTTAATTTTCTAACATGCAAAGGTCATAAGTTATAACTTGAAATTTAACCTTAGGGAGCTAATATATTTTCACATTAGTTTCGACACCCTCTTTTTTATAAGCGGGTTTTATTGTATCAATGTTTCATCCACAACATACCACATCGCCAAGACCCATCCATGGTTACTGATGATGAATAACATACCCGAAGCAGCCATGTGCTCGCTGGTCCTGATGGGTTGGAAGCCTACGAAGGGGATCTGCATGGACAACAGAAGGCCGAGGATGTAGAATACGGTGTAGCTGGTGAACAGCCTCACGGAGTAGCGACCCATCAGCAGCAGCACAAACACGTGCAGCGGGATAAGGTTGATGATGAACACATAGCCTCCCCATGCAGATACCTGCAAATTACAGTTAAAGACGAGTTTATAAGGTGAGGGTTTTGCCATTTTAATCCTATGGAAGGCCTGATTAAGGCTGCAAATATTTCAATGGAAGATGCACCGAGGAACTACTCGGCTGTGGAACGATTTGCTGGCCCCTGTGTTTCCTCCTTCCTACAACATTGGTCTCTTCAAGACCCATGTTCACTCCTTCTTCTCCTCTAAAAAATGACATAGGCCCTGAGGGAAATTATTTTCCTGTGTGGAGTTAATGTAAAAAAAAAAAATAAAACAAATTTTGATTAAAGTTTTAAAGCAAAGAAAGGAGCAAACATGTTTATTCGATTTTTATTCCATTTTGCCCTGTTTTTGGAAAATGATATGATAATTAATCTCCCAGAGCCCGGTTAGGACCTGTAAAATTTTACATTACAACGAAATGATTTTGAAAAAAATATTTTTTTTTCAGGTGCTTAAGCTTACTAAAATTAAGTAGACTTAAGATAAACTCAAAAATACTGGATAAAAAATATTTACCGGTTTTTTGGACAAAACTTCTTTCAAAACACACCAACCGTGCAAAAGTTTCACGTTCAACTGACATGCGGGGTCCATTGCGCGGGCAAACGCCAGAATTTTGCTTGACAGTCCCATACAACAATCAAGGTCACAATTTTTGCCAACACTCAAGGCCGCAGTGTTTGAGCTTCCCGTGTTCGGCGGAAAACAAAACTTCTCATCCCGGGTGAAGCCGGAAGGCAGGCGGGGGCCAGCGGGGGGGGAGAATTCATTTTTTGACAGCAGTCGCGCGGTGCGGTCCGTGTATGTAGAAAAATCGGAACGGATTTTTGTGGTTATGTGTTATGTATGAGCGAACATAATCAAGAGTTTAAAATATTATTATACCTAAATATAATATAATAATAGAAATATTTGATAATATAATATCAAATATTTATAATTATTCTGTTGTTGACGTAAATATTTACGTACTTTAGAGTAGAATTAGATTTTAGATAGATAATAGAATTTAGATTAGTTCTAAATTAGGTCGTGCAATAAAATTACGTTATTATATAATGTCATTGGTGCAATAATCGATATTAGTCGGAAATCTTTCCTGATAAACCCTGATCCGTGTTTTCTTCCTGATGCAGGTAGCATCTTTTCTACATCGAACGCATTTTAACATTTATGCAAACGATAAACGTCAAATTTTTTGGTACGCGGACCTAATAATTATGATTTTAAGTTGTAAATAAACACACTGTCGTAATGTATGATTATTTCTTTCGTGAACTCACTTGTAAATAAAGTCTATTAATTTATTAATCGGTTTCAGAGATACGGGAGAAATTGACCATTGTAAATCGATATTCTATTTTTGATGCTACGTAATTATTTACGTAGCAACAAAACGTATTCACTCTAAATTCTTAATAAATAGTAACTTTAGGTCGTGCGTATAAGTCGGAAATCTTTCCTGATAAATAAATATCTATAAAAATATCTGTGTTTTCTCCCTGATGCATCTCTTTTGTCATCAGAACGCATTTTAATATTGATATAAACGTCAAACGTCAAGTGTGCGTGCCGTGGACACGTCCGTACCTCAGACCACTTGTCAAATTGTGTGGACCGCGCGAACTTCACCCCAAACGATGTTGGTGTAAAGTTATGGCCTTGAGTGTTGGCAAAAATTGTTAAACATTGACCTTGATTGTTGTGTTGGACTGTCAAAAGTCTGGTGTTTGCCCGCGCAATGGACAAAGCTACAGAGTAACATTGACAGTTGTCACTCCAAAGTTTTGTTTTACATAATCTACACTTTTTGACTATTCAATATATTTATGAACTGTAGTTACACATTGTGATATTCACACATATAAAATATTATGTGGTGGCTATTCTCCCGCAATATCTACGATGCCCCTAACAGCTCAGATTACATGTCCGTTTATACTTCTGTAGTTCAGAAACATTCTCGGGTTACAAATAACAGAAAACATTTTAATTCCTCCTACTCTACCACTATTATAAGTGGAAAATGTTGTTTGTGCAATAACTGTAATAACGCCGATGCTTTGGACCACTCGGCTATTATTCTGACTATGTGGTGATTGATTACTTTAATTAAAGGACAACCTACAAAGCTACTATTTTTTCCAATGAAAGCAAACAAAATTTATTTTTGCCCATGTTAAACCCTAGAAGCCGAGTAATATTTTGTAAATACAATAGAATTCAGATATAACGACTATGCTAACGGCTTACTGTTTTTTTTTTTTTTTAAATTTTAAATTATTTATTGAGTTAGTTTATACTACATAATTATAAACTAATAAGCACAATGTAACATTTCATTTGATAAATTTAAATATTTTTACAGTAAGCATAACATTTCTTTTTAAATACATTCATTCTTTCTTCATTCTTCATACTTTCAGGCATTTCATCATACATCTTTAGTCCTCTATACATTAGGCGTCTTGTGATTTTGATTTCTTCATTTGTGGCAATCGAACTCTGTTTATATTTCTTGTTTCATAATTTATTATTATTGTGTATTTTATTTAGATATAAAATTTGACATCTTATATCTAATGTTTTCTTTATTATGTACGTCTCTATTAAAAACAATTTCATCCTTAAAGTATTTTGGCATTTGGTTTTTCATAATTTTATGCACAAAAATTAACACATTAAATAGTAGTCTTTTTTTTATTGTAATCCAATTTAGCTTCTCTCTCATTTGATTAATCCTTGCGTATTTGCCTTTTCCCAGTATATATCTCATAGCTCTGTTCTGTATAACTTCTAGTTTGTTTAAATTTCCTTCATTGGCCAAATATAACATCGTAGAGTAGTAATCCAAATGTGGAGCAACAATAGTTTTATAAATGAGCTCCGTAACACCAACGATAATGTTAACTCAAGTTAGGTTTCATAGTTAGGTACTAGGAAAACATATCCGTTTAGTACACTCTGTTTTAAGTGACCAACTGCTTAAATCGACCTATTTTAATGATAATTCGTCCGGTTAAAATGGTGCGCAGTGTTTTGTTTACTTTATTTATTTATTTCCCGTGCCCGGCTACTCCCCGGGCGCTAACACCTATCCTTATTAGCACGTGTAAATCACAGTCAGTGTTTATCATCTATTGTGACTAATGTCTCATGTAAAGTCAAGCTTAAATTATCCGGCCGTTTTGGGCATTGTCCGGTTAGTACGACAAAACATCGCCGACCCTTTGAGGGTCGTTATATCCAGATTCTACTGTATCTCAAGCCAAATATAATACTGAAAATTATATTTCAAATAATTGACAGGTCTCTATAATACCAACATTTTACTTTGGCATTTTCATGGACATGAAATGCATTCAAAATTTCTAAAACATAGCTCTACACATTCACATTGCAGTGCATCTGTAGGTATAATCATGATTTCACTGTAGTTGGTCGACCCTGTCGACCCGGTCGACTGCTATTGTAGTTGGTCGACCCTAGGGATTAAAGGCTGAAAATGAAAAATATTTGCATATTCAACTTGAAAAAAAAAAATATTCGTTATAAAATCAAACTAATAATCTCCAATATTGTACAAAAATATGTCTAGATTATTTTGCAAACCTTACAAAAATCATTCTAAAGGCGCTGCATTGTGATAACTGGATAAAATAAAATCTTGCCAAAACAGATCATGAAGGTATAGTGATTTATTTTTGGGGTATTATGCCATGTTGCGCTTCTTCTTTAGTCAACGTTTCGGATAGCATTACAGTGTGCGGCAAATGTGTAATACCCCAAAAATCACCATAATACTTTTGGCCGTAAAAATCTCAAATCATATCGGAACATGATAGGTTAGGTAAGTTTAGATTTTAGGTTCAGTTAGGTTAGGTTAAGTCAGGTTTATCGTTTGTTATTTTTCTTCAATGTTTTGTTAGTAATTTTAGTATCAAGACAATCTTAGATAGACACGTTACCATGTAAAAGTAGGACAGCGCTGTCATGGACGCCCACGAGACGGAACCGGTCTTGACGCTCTTGACCCACAGGTAGTAGGTGAACTGCAGAGCAAAGATGGCGATACCCTCATTGTCATAGCTGCCGGCCACCGAGCGACTGATGTAGCCGGGCACGATGGCGATGAAGCAGGCTGCGAACAGACCAGCTCCCTTTGACCAGAGCTCAGCGGTGAGCAGGTAGGTGGAGATTGCCGTCAGTCCACTGTTAACAAACAGAACAAAATGTTTTCAAAAATTGTTGGGATGGATAAAAAAACTCTCTAAAACACTCGTTAGAGGATCAAAATATTTCCATTTTGCAATAAAATTCAAATAAATGGAATATTTCTGGATGTATCCGAAAACGAAAAACTGTATTGGAAAGTTGATGAAATATGCTTTCAAATTTTTACATAATTTATGAAGTATTAAAATTTTCCATGCAAACATAAAAAAAAAAAATTGGCTCACCTTACGTTTTTCTAACCAGAATTAATGGTAACAAAAGAAAATAAAATTACATAAATAATTAATTAGGCAAATATTACAAACATTATCGCCCACTCACTTTTTTATAGTTTCATGTAAAAATAATTAATAAAAAAAATCTCATTATCAATTGCCTTGTATCAAAATTGTTTTTATCAATTGCTTTGTATCTAAGTGACAAAAGGTAATAAAATGAAGATATTACTGTTTTGTACATTGTAAGTTGAACATAAATAGAAAACACTCTTTATTACACAAAGTTATCTACCTATTATGTTATATAAATGTATCCATGTAAAATTATAATAAATAAAAAAAATCTTATGAAGAACGAAGAATGAGTATTGTATATTTTTGAAAAGAATCTAAAAACAGAAGACTGCTCACTATTGAAGCGCGGTACAGGAGGTGAGTGCAGAGTGGCAAGCAACAAACGAATGCCCGCGAATTACTAATAAATCACGCCCTCTCTGCGCATGGCAAGAGATTTGCGCCGGTGCATCTTCTATTGCTTGCGATTTTGCTTTAGCAATGGCGTCTAGCAGTCAAGGTAAACTGTGAGCCATATCAAATATTTAAAGAGTTATCAATTTAACTGAGACGGCTCCGGGGCTGGGCAGGATGAAATATAACCGACTATCGAAGAGGTTTCTATAAAATAATATAGCCTGCAGGACAAGGGAATGTTGAGAGGCTTAAACTTACATACCTGGACAGTGCGGGGACACACTGCATCATCGGGGATAAGGAAATGGAAGGAGTCAATAGTAGACCAGTAGGATTGAAGGTGGTCAGAAATCTTAAAGGTTTGTAGCATCGATAACAATGATGAAGAATTTTCATTAATTGCAAATAAAAATTTTACTAAACAACACAAACAGACAAATATTAAAAGGAAGGAGAAAAGGTTCAATATTGAAGTTCAAAAACAAAAGGAAGAAATTGTTTCACACATTGTAATTATCATAACTGTAAAATTCATTTAACTGCCTATGTAATAAAACAAAATTTATTACCTCAATGTAAAAATAACTACTAGCATGCATATTAAAATTATACAAGTTATTGAATCATAAAAACTACAATACAAATCTGTCGTGCTGATGGACACTGTAACGCTGTAAAGGTCACTCAAGAAGGTGGAAGCGTAACACGGCATAATACCCCAAAAATGAATCACCCAATTTTTTGGCCGTGAAAATCTCAAATCCTGTCTAATACCGAGCTAGTTCATTTTGATCATTGACATTTGAACGGTCCCATTAACCACCAATTCACGACCCATTTTAGCATTTGACCAAATTGTGATCAGCTGACAAACGTACTAACATTTACTAAATTTGATCAAAAACTGAAATGGGCAAAGCATCAGTGTTAAACGACAAACATTAAAATGTAAAAAATTCAAAATGACACTGTCAATTTGATGGTCATGAAATGTTATGAAGTTTGAAATAAACTCAACCTGTGTAATTCTATTCACATTAATATTTCCGAACTAACAAAAAATCAGGGTTTGTGATATATCTCTATACAGTAGAATCCGTGTATTATGACTCCACCTATATTGACCAACCGCTTAATATGAAGTAATTACACAACGAAGTTTGGTTTTCATACAAAATTCTTTATAACAAAGTCGGATATAATGACTTCGCTTATAGTGAGTGACATGTCGCTTATTATGACCCATTTTTAATAAACTATGTCCTAATTTCATGGAAAATGATGTGGGTTATAATGACCGACATCATTTCTAACACTTCGGCGCATGCGTGGCATGTCACGAGTCTTAATATGCTGTGTTTCTCTCTATTAATCATTTGAGTGCCGATTGTCATCCGGGTGACAATATTTCAAGCATATGCGGCCACATTCGGCACACAACAAGTTAAAATAAATACATATATATATAACTAACAAAAAAAGGAGGTTGTTTATTTTCTACAAAATGCTTTGTATGACGTCCGCTTAGTATGACGTGTTTGTCATTTCCCTTCGATGTCATTATAAACGGATTCTACTGTATATATAAAAACCAAAATATATATGTTTCTGGGTTTGTGCATGTATGAGATGCCTAAGAATTGCTAAACCATTCATCCGATTGCAATGAAACTTTGGGGATTTGATGTGCGCATGCCCGCGATGGTTTCTATATACAATAGTGAGCTCTGGTGTCATGAAATTATGCATTGCTAACCATTCATCCGATTGCGATGAAACTTTAGGGATTTGATGTTTGTATGCCCACGTAGGTTTCTATATATGTATATATAATAGTGAGTTCTGGCATCATGAAATTATGCGTTACTAACCATTCATCCGATTGTGATGAAAGTTTGGGAATTTGATGGGTGCGTGCTCGCGATGGTTTCTATACATAATAGTGAGCTCTGGCATTATGAAATTTGTATAAAAAATTGCAATAGGTGGTACGCGAACTGTTTGAAAACTGAATGTATCGGGACTGAATGAATGGAATGCGGAGGGGGGAGGGGAACTCGGGAGGGGGGGAGGGAAGGTGGAGGAGGCGGAGTGGTAACGTGTGAGGGGAAGGGGGTGCGGGAGAGGAATGGGAGGCGGAAGGGGAATGGGACGAATGGGAAAGGACGCACAAGGAGAAACTATTTCTTTATTAAGTGGCGTAGCAACGCATGCTGAGAACTCGCTAGTTAATTATAAAAAATGATGATGCATTGTATTACCGTATCAAATAAAAATAAATCAGGTATGCGTGTGGATTAAATTACAGCATGATGACAAACTCAATAAAACACAATACATAATGTATTGATTCTTATCTGCATTAGGTCAATCTCATTACATAGTTGGTAGGTTTATGAAAAAACATTTACACACTATCAAAAATAATAATTTAACATTATGGAAAAATTTTCATGATCATCTTCAATGTTCACATAAATTTTATTTCTGCACATAAATTTTAAATTAATACAATGCTAGATAGCCAGCTGTCAAAATATTGGTATGCAAATGTAGTTTTGAGCTGATCACTAGTGAATAGTATTCTAAATTGAATTACTTTCAAACTAATGTCTTTGAACTTGCACCAAAATGTAGTAAAAAAAATAGCAAAATGATATTGAAACTTACCCGAAATTTGCACAGTATTTTTGAGCTTTAACTAATTTAACTGCTAAATAAAATACAATGCCATATTAATTGTTTGTTCCATTTTTTCCATAAGCACGGTAATTTTCGTTATCAATAATTTTAGTTAGAAAAAACTTAGAGTGAGCCAATTTAATTTGCATTAAAAATTATATGTTTATTTCGAATCATAAAATTTGAAAGCCTAAATATAGCTTATAGGTTCATTCAAACACAGTTTTTTTATTTTTCAGTTGCGTTCAGAAATATTTCATTTAAGTATTTGGATTTCATTGCAAAATGGAAATATTTTTATCTTCCGACAAAATAGGCTTGACGCCTGAGAGGTTAAACTAAAAACAGTGTTGAAACACCGGGTAAAGTTGGGTTGTAACCCTGGATCTAAGACTTTTTCAAACCAAGGCAGAAACTCTATAGCGGTACCCCCTCTCGCCAGTGTTTGACTACTATCAGGTGGCGCCCCTTTCTAACTGCTCTGGCAGAGGCATCACGTACACTATGCACGCGTTCAAAATCGACTTAGGCTGCAATTTGTCGTACGTACCTGAAGATGGGTGCCAGAAAGACGCATATGTCCCGGATGTGGATGGGGATATGCAGCAGGTGCAACAGCCAGTGGATGGCCCCCGAGGTGATCATGAGGCCGGGGTACACGGTGCCCCCCACGATGCGGCCCAGCGGGTACCAGGCGCGCTCGTCGAACCAGTTCAGAAAGTTGTAGAAGCCATGCTGGACCATGTAGGCCGTTGCACGATAGTTGAACCTGGAACAATCATACTAAGTTAAAACACAACTGCTTTTATTTATTTTAATCTTTTATTTTATATTAACAGTAAACAATCTAGAGCACCGATTACTGGTACAATTCCCCAGCTTAACGTTCATCGCCTTGCACTGCAGTGGGAGGGATGGATTGATGGATTCATACATCTGTTACTTCGGTACTTACTGACCCCTAGATCCCTACCCACCCCTCATACCTTTTCCCTTCCCAGAACTTCTCTCCTTCCTTTCCTAAAAAGACCCACCCCACTAGCTTACAGCTGCCCCAAAGATGACATGGGTCCTGAAGAGAATTATGTGGAGCTAATGTAAAAAAAAGATAATAGAAGAAAAAAATATTGAAAATTCTAAAATACAAACATTCAGTGATTTCCCAACAATTTTGTTACTTTCGCTGACTTGGTTCTACCTTCATGTGAACCCACTAAAACTCCATTTATTTAAATAAAAAATTTGCCAAAAATAGGTAAAAAAAAAAAAAAATCTCATAGTTTAAGGAATCAAGATTGTCAAGGATTGTTATCATATTAATTGTACATTGTGGCATCCGTGCAGTCTATTTTTAAACAGGAAACAAATTATTAATTCCACTCACCACATACCACACTCGCAAAACACAAGAGCAAAGGTAAACAATCACTTTCAAGTGCCCTATATCAAATCAACTTTTGCAAAAAAACATGAATCGTGTCTGGCTCCATACATTTTCAATATCTTCCCAACACAAACAAAAACTTACGTTAACCCAAATAACTTGAACTGGCTGTTCAAAAGATTTGTAATATGGTTGACTGGAAAGGAAAGAACAGACATTCGAAATATCAGACACATTTCAGAGTACATATATTATAGACACATTTCATACAATTTCCTTATCTTTTTATATTGTCTACTTTGATACATATCTTTTTTTAATAAATATAATATGTTATTTACCCGCCTCGGAACAGACTTTGTCTAGTGAGGTGGGTAAAAGAAATCTATGTACATAAATGAAAATAAAATAAACGCCCGGGTTACCAGTACTGAAACTGACAATTCCGAAAGCAAGTCTAAAGTAAATTGAGGTAACGGAAAGAACCGATACAGTGAGAAATAATTTCCATATCCTCAAGCCCTCGACATACTCCCATGCCTATTGGAGTCCTCACCGCTCCCCCAAAATCCCCTAGGATGCATTACCGCCAATTTTTTAAACAAATGTTATACATAATTAATTCCAAGGCATTATTAGTGAACTATTTATTATGGTTATACCATATTCCAAAGAATTTCATAAAAGTTATCAACCAACTTAGACTATTATAAGTAAGGTTAATGATAACATGTAAAAAATTTAGTTTTATAAATTTTCTATTAAGTTCTGATATTATTTCATCACGGACCAGTTGTTTCACAGTACTTGAATAATAACAGAACTTGAATAGGACTTTCGCAGAACTTGAATTTAGGAAGCATCAGGCCCAAACAATTTGTCGCAAATAAGAGCGGTCGTCCAAATTAGGGAATGCAAATCTCGCGAGATTGGGGCTCAAGCGAGATCCCGCGAGTTTATGAAAAACAACACTGCGAGATCTCGCCAATTTCGAAATTTCGCGAGATTGGCAGTTTTGTGTGGTTTTTTTTGCAAATAATCACAATATTTGAATAAATTAGGAAAAAATAATAAAACTTTATTTTCACGAAATTTTCAATGGACTTTTATGCATAAAACATTGTTTGACGTATTTGGGTATAATTTTTTAATAAACTTTTAAGTAGTAAACTTTGACGTACTTATCTATCAAATAACAAATGAAAGAAATAACCAGTTTTCTCTCCTAATATCAAACAAAAATCTTTTAACAATAAAACAGTTCTTTTATAACAAACAAAACAGCGAGAAGTAAAAAAAAATGAAACTTACTATCTAAAAACCAATACGGCTTTCGTAAAGACCTAAGCACCGAGGATGCGATATATGAATTGACAAAAAATATATACTCATCTATCGATAAAAAAAAGAAATGTCTTGCCATATTCCTAGATTTAAGAAAAACTTTCGAAACTGTAAATCATGATTTACTCATTACAAAAATAAATCAACTAGGCTTCAAAAAAGACACACTAAAACTACTCTCTAACTATCTTAAAGACAGAACACAAAAAAACAAAAATTGGGAATAATTACAGTTCTGAGTCAAAGATAAAAAATGGAGTTCCACAGGGAACTGTGCTTGGCCCGATTTTATTCTCAATTTATATTAATGATTTATGTAATTTTGTAATCCCTGGTAAAATTGTTTCTTACGCAGACGACACGGCAATAATAGTGGATGGTAATCATTGGAAAGAAACTTTCTCGAAAGCAACTGATTGTATTTCAGTGGTTTCAACATGGCTAAAATACAACAAACTCATTTTAAACTATAGCAAAACATTTTACTTACCTTTTTATAAAACTATTAAAAATAAACCTAAAGACAACCTTAAAATTAGAATCCATAATAAAGTTGCAATCAAGAAATGTGCTTCATGTGCAACGAACTCACTATTGTCGAAAATATAAAATATTTAGGAGTATCAATAGATATAAATCTTAATTGGAAATCACATATAAATCTTAAACACTGGGTGTAATACTCGATTCAAAACTGACTTTCACAGCAAACTTTGAATATGTGCTTAAAAAGGTGTCAAAAAAGGTAAATTTTCTTAGAAGACTAAGACATAAATTAAATAGAAACACTACGGAGCTCATTTATAAAACTATTGTTGCTCCACATTTGGATTACTGCTCTACAATGTTATATTTGGCCAATGAAGGAAATTTAAACAAAATAGAAGTTATACAGAACAGAGCTATGAGATGTATACTGGGAAAAGGCAAATACGCAAGGATTAATAAAATGAGAGAGGAGCTAAATTGGATTCCAATAAAAAAAAGACTACTATTTAATGTATTAATTTTTGTGCATAAAATTATGAAAAACCAAATGCCAAAATACTTTAAGGATGAAATTGTTTTTAATAGAGACGTACATAATTATGAAACAAGAAATATAAACAGAGTTCGATTGCCACAAATGAAGAAATCAAAATCACAGAACTGCCTAATGTACAGAGGACTAAAGATGTATGATGAAATGCCTGAAAGTATGAAGAATGAAGAAAGAATGAATGTATTTAAAAAGAAATGTTATGCTTACTGTAAAAATATTTAAATTTATCAAATGAAATGTTACATTGTGCTTATTAGTTTATACTCATGTAGTATAAACTAACTCAATAAATAATAAAAAAAAGAAATAAAAAAAAATTGGAAATCACATATTAATCAAATCACTTCTAAATTAAGATATCTGACCTACATATTTTATAGACTTAAAGAAGTTCTAAACATTGAGAAATTGAAAATGATCTACTTTTCCCTGGTGCAATCTTCAATCACTTATGGCATTATAGGATGGGGTGGTGCACTTGATAAATTTATTAAGCCTCAACAAATAATTCAAAAACACATAATTAAAGTCATATATAACAAAAATAAAACATTCTCGACCAACTTATTATACAAAGAAACTAAAATATTTAATATACGTAAATTATTTATATTACAAACTTTGAAATGTGTATTTAAAAACAAAAATTATTTCGAAATAAATGAAAACAGAATGAGCAAAAGAATAAATAATATATTTTACACCCCACAAACCAATACTAAATTATTGCAGACACATAGCAGTTTCATTGGTCCTCGTACATTTAACCTTCTACCACTACAAACTCAAATGATAAATAAAATATGTAAAAGAGGTAAAATTATGGCTGAATAATGTAGATATCGAAACGCTTTTTTTATAAATTTATCCATCCTTCTACAACTCACTTTCTGTAACTTTCTAAACTGTAGTACAATATGTTTTCTGTTTACTTATTTTTTTATAATAACTAAAAAAAAAAAAATTTTTAAAAAATCAGTATGTTTTTCTCCATATTTTTAATTTTATTTTTATAATAGCTGAAAAAACCTGTTTCACTTATTCTACCTATGTAATACTAACTTTATATTTTATATGTTTTTTTTAAGTCTATTTTATACTTTGGGTACACGGACGTACAAAATACATGGACATGCCCTAAGCGATAAAAGGCGTATTATTTCCCCCTCCCATTGGAACCATTTTTCGGAACCGGCTGGGCTTGCGAGAGCCACGCGTCAATCTAAAAAATGTGACGTCATCATTCTTGTCCGGACCAGTGTCGAGCTCTCATCGTAAATAACATGGTAAAAATGGTGGATTGTGCTATAAAAACGTGTAAAAATAGAAGAGAAACAGAGAATAAACCAAATTGTGGTATTACATTCCATAAGCAAGCATTATTTTACACTATTTTAAGCTAATTCAGATCACATAATATGATCGTTTTTGAACATACACCATAAATATACCAAACCACCCATACATACACTATCACTCCGAGAGACATGGCGTTTGCCCGTCACTGTTTACTGGGGTAAGTAAATTATGAAACATTTGTAAAAGTGTATTAACTAACTACAGGAGCAAAATATTGAACTCGACCTTATAGGCGACCTTACTTTGACGTATTTGAACTTCAAATTTGTTCATTGCGCGGCAAGCAATTTGCGCTCCCATGTAAAAAGGTCTATTCATTCAAAAGCAGAGTTTACTTTTAAGAACTAAATGATGATTTTATAGTGCGAGATGCCTTTATACTGTCAGATTGAGTTTTGACGAATCACGTATCACCAAAGCCGTCTTCTTGCTCTTCGTCCCGCTGTAGTTGGTTTCTACCCCTCACCTTTATGTTCTGGTCTATTAATATTCATATGTCTATGTTTGGGTACTTGGAAATATAGTATTTTGTTTTAATATTACCCACACTCAGGCAGTGCCTTAGTGGGTTTTCATTTCTTGTTCATACTAATTGTTATTATATATTATGTCATTATATAATATTTGCTATTATTCATTATATGTATGTACAAAGAAATGTGAATAAATAAAGATTTAAAAAAATAAAATAAAAAGTTGAGTTGACTATTAATCTGAGATATTATCATCAATTAAATAAAACTATATCTACTCAGTAGATCCATTAGCCTCATGCGCACCGAACGAAACCGACAGATCGCAACTCCGTCCGTGTCAGTCCGCACTTCGAATAAGACGTTTTTATGCTCGAGTGCAATCTCGTTAAACTCGCGAGATCTCGCCTTTTTTCGTCCGAGATCAATCTCGCTAAAAAAGGCCGAGATCTCACGAGAACGAGATCTCGCGAGAACGAGATTGCATTCCCTAGTCCAAATAAGCGTAAGTTTAAGGTAGGAAAAAATATTATTATTGTTTTTTTTTTATATGTTTACATATTACATTTATTTGAGCTCTCTTGAATGTGTTTTCAAACTATATAAAAAAAATATATATTAATTAATTACAGTAAAATAATTACGAATAGGTATTATGAATATGAAAAAATAATGAAGGTAGGTGTACAAATAAAATTGAAATCATAAACAAACAATTACATATTATTATAACAGTAACCCAAAACAAGACTTCTTATGCGCGCGGCAGCGTACTGCAAACTGAACAACTTTACGTTGACAAATGTCGGCGGACAGAGATCAAGGTGGCGTGGCGCATCCCCTGCCTTCACCCGCGCCCTTACCGCACGCCCCTCTTTTTGAACTAAAATTGTTTACTGAGACACGTTTTGCATCACCTCCAGATGGGAATTTGTCCCAACTAAACGGAACAATGTTCCAGATAGATAACTGAAGTAAATTAGTACTCGTTTCTTTATATGGTTTCTGTTCCTTGGATTTTGGCCCAAATAACCGGCTGTCTATTGCAGAATCGACTGTATTCTATGAAATTTGATAAATTGTTCAAATTATATAAACAACCAGTCAGTCCTTAGGGGATTTTTTTTTAAATTTTCTGATATAAATATTAATCTTATCTCAGAGTTAGTTTATCAATGTTGCCAGTATTGAGATGGTAGAAAATAGTGTCTATAAAGCTGGAACCTCACCTGATCTATTATATAATCTATTTCATCTATGAATTGGATCGGTGAGAAAAGACTTTATTCGCCATAGAAATCCAAAGTTAAATTGACTTCAACTTCAAGCTATATTTTTAAATCAGTTAACCTTAATGGCCTGTTCAGACAGGCATATCAAATATAAAAAATCATGGCATGCCAATAATTCAAAAATTTCCCATCAGAAAGCTCGTAGAAGAGGTGAAACTCGCCATGTTCCCTTTTGAAGGTTATGTATCGCTCCACCCACATCCGTTTACTATTTTTCTCAAAATCCCGTATCCTCATCTGAGTAATAATGGATGCGTGAGATGCGTCGTCATCTGAGGATGAGCTATCCAACAGATCTAGTAGTAACATGCGAGAAGTTTTATGCATTAATCGACAAGGTGAGTGGTTTGGTATATTTATGTCGACAAGTTTAGAAAACGCGCAAATGTCAGCTGTCAAATTCTCAGATCTAGTACAAAATCTACAAAGAAATGGTAACTCGCGGCAGTTATCGAGCTATCTAAATTCATCTGATCCCATCTCCTACCATAGGAAGAAATACTTGATAGCGTTGTGTGAAGGGTGCAAAATATAAGCGCTCCCGGTTGAACAGATATCTGCTTGCGGTTGATAGGTCTGTCTGAACAGACTTTTAAATAAATGGCCATGCTCAACAGAAATACATCCAACAAGAAAAAAACATGGCCGAACTGTCAAGAAATCACAAGAAATTTTGAAACTTCGATTGACAAACAATGGAACAAATGCAGTATTTTCCATTCCCCCGGGTGTAAATAATTGGCTTTTTATAGTAATTAAGTTGAATAAGATGTTATTTCAAGAAAATAATCGTTTTAAAGCGTGGCTAGCGATCCCAAAAGATTACCGTAAAACTTACAGAGGCTGAGTATGAATTGTAATCGGAGTTTGGAAAAATTTTTCCTCATAAACAAGTAGTCTATTGGACTAAAATAATCGACTTTCAAGTCAAGGAAATGCAAAAATTTTATATTCGAAAAGTAAAATTAGTAGTTAGATGAAGATTAGCTGGCAATTTGAAAATTATATATTATAATAAGCTAAACACATTAACAGAGTTGCACAATTGCAAAACTGTTTCGTGTTATAAAAACTAAATAACCAGGGAAGGTTATCTCTACAGATAACAGAAATAATGGAAATGTGTGAAGTGCATGGATTCAGAACACCTTTCTAATAGAGGTTATAACTTGGGGGAAAACATTCCCAGGTGATAAAATAAGACCACAGTAAGTTTTCTACATGGGAATATTATAAAACATACGTTCTCATTATAAAATCACTAATAAACCGATGTTAACGCATTCCTAATTCAAAAACACAACATTCTACATGATATCTAAAAAACTTATTTAATTTTGTACAAATTCATATTTTTTCTAAGTAAAATATATCGGCCCTTTCGTACTCAATCTTGGATATAAGTACTCACAATTTAGTTAAAGTATTCACATAAAATCAAAAGAAACATACCATGGATCAAATTCGTGAATGATACTTTCAAAACGTATGACGGCGAAGAGCCGGGAAGCAAATCCAGAAATCCATGCTAGGGCTAATATGATAAAAGTTAGCAGGGTGCTATAACCAGCGGCTTGTGATAGTTTTTCATAATTCTTCCGCTTGTTTTTAACTGCATTTTCCGTAGCCGGCATTTTTCCCAAACTATTCATGCGCTGGCATTCGACGACAGCACTTGTCACAGAAAATAAAGATGACACGTCGCGACAATAATGTGGCGATACTACAAAATAATTTTCCCAGTTTGTCAGAGAATAGGCGAAGTATTTAAAAATTATAAATCGCTCCTTCTTGGTCTCCTTCAAGATAAACTTCCACCGACTTCCGTCCTCGCTCCTCGGCCGTCGATTTCCAATCTGTGAGATGGAATAATGATAATCTTGCATCCTCGTTGCATAGCTCCACCCACACATAATAAAACAGATCGCGGAAAAATTTTTTGAAGTGAAAACTTCTTTAGCAACTTTGTGATTTGAACTCGATGAAACAAAAAAAGGCGACACCAAAAAGAAACTAACACATACATATATAGGATTTAGCCTCCGAGAGAATTAAATAGCATAATCTATCCCCTCTTTGTTCGGTGCTTCGTAGTCTCCCCACTCTTGTCTATTTTAGTTTTTTAAAGGTTTCACTTCTACCGCGTGTGAATTGCACACTCTGAATTTTTTCACTATGAAGTGCCCATAAGAAGGTTAATTGATTGTGATTTTTTTATACATATTTATGGGTGTGTTTTTTATTATTATTTTGAGAATGATAAGTAGATATGTTTCTAAAACATTTAGAAAGATGTGGGAAAAATGCAAAAACGCACCACATCCAATACGCACGAATTATTTGCGAAAAACACTAAAGATATATTCTAAAGCTAGTTTGTTTTCTTATTTTGCTAAATTATAAATTCTTAGTCCAGTTTGTATGAAAAAGGAAAAAAACACTGATCTCATGTATTTTGAATAATTAAATTAAAATAATGTTTTTTAAATTTAGAAAGCTTTGAAATTTTTTTTGATTTTATGAACAATTAATAATAATATTATTGGAATATTCGAGCATCTGGATTTTCATCGCTTTCGTTAATTTTTAGCGTAGGTACGGTTTTTCACAAGTTAAAATAAGTAATCATATCATTATTAAAAAGGAACTGACAACACTTTCGAACAGATAAAAAACATTTCAAAAATTCTTCATGTCTCTTATATTTCAGCTGTCAGTTTACGGCAATTTTTGTTCAACTTTGTTTAATTTATGTTAAAATCCAAATTTATAATGTGTTGTTAGCATGAAGGTGTTCACATTATTAAGCCATAGTTTTCGTTTAATATTTTTATTATAAAAAAACTAACTATGATTTCCCGCAAAGGTCAGAAAACTATCAAAGGAGGAGTAGTTGGGAAATATGTAAAGAAAGACACTCCTCCTGAAATGCCAAGTAAGTTTGTTTATATTCTTATGAAAAAACCTTCGGCCCTCGGCTTTTTGTCAACAGCTTCTCTCGTGATCTTTATTCTGCATGTCATTCCAACCTAAGTTTTCAACTGTCATTCGAATCTATCCAGTGTTATTTTTAAAGACAAATCCAAATATAATTGTACATTTTTTATAATAAGAATGAACCTGATAAATTATTTTCTTTAGGAAATAAGTTCTAGCAAAGTTATGTGAACATCCGTTACTGCAGATAATTTCTAATCTCCATCTCTGTTTGCATTGTTTATTTGCCAGCAATAAAACTTTGTTGGATGTGTAAACAATGTTGGTTCTTCATTTCAATGCAGAGACAGTATAATTTGTTCTGGGCATGCATTCAGTTCATTTCAGTATTACATTTCCTCCGTTTAGGTGCTTACTTAAGTGCAAAATCACCTCAAGGGTGCTTTAAGCGCCCTTGAGGTGATTTTTCACAAAAACGGCGCTCTACAAATTGTCCAATTATTATTATTACTTACTTTGCAAGGGTATGTGGACGAGTGCAGATTTGTTTTGCTCATTGTTCATCTTATTTCCGCTTGCACATAAGATTGTGTGGGTCTGCAGATTTGTAACCTTTTTTTAAATTTTCTTACCTTATTATCTTATTAAATTAAATATATATATAATTACTGCACATAGTATAACAGTTCTTATTAGATTTGCGTGTATCACTGTAGGTCCGGAAATTATTCTGTGGATTTAATGGTGATCATTAAATTTATCTTTCAAGTATTACCATATACTTCTTCTTTGCTTCTGATTATTTTATACTTTATCTGTGCTATGTATTATTTACACTTAAAAATACCCTACTTTGTTATATATTTTTTTAGATTCTTATAATATGAGGATAGGGTGAAAAGTTTCCGGTCTGACACATACATGGCGCCAGCAGATATAATTTTGTATTGGTATTCTATATTCTTCACTAGCTTGCATACCAAATTTTATGTCAATAGATCTCTTTTTTGATAATTTTTATTACTTTGGAACAGTTATAAAATACAGGAAAATAAAATGAAAATATGTACAAAGAAATATAAAAAATAAGTCTAACAAAAAAAATGCATGAAGGCAAAGCCTGTGGGTATTGTAATCATTTTCAACGTCTTTCTGCTAGTATACGTTTGACACCCTAGTCGAAGAAGACGCCTTAGTCATTTTCGTGAAATTGAAAAAATCGGAAAATTGCACGTTTATGAAATACTTCCATTTGAAAGATTTAACTTCATTTCAAATCAAACAGAAATGGATTCAACGCTTAAAGACTCTTCTCCATAATATTCTATGAAAACCCAGTGGGTTTCTGAATTTAAAAAAGGTCCCAGGAGCACTGATGACGAACCACGCTTGAGGTCACCACTCCTGTAATCATGGAAAAAATCCATAATACCATGCTAGAAGATCGCAGAATAAAAGTGAACAAGATCGTTGAAGGTGTTATAATGTCAAATGAATGTGTGTGCAATATTTTCCACAAGTATAAAAGGATAAGAGAATTTGGTGCTGTTGGCAGATGTCGCGATGACTAAAATCAACTAATTAAAGTTCGAATCGCTTTCCCAACAGCCTTATTCACCAGATTTAGCACCCAGCGACTATCATCTATTCCCTTAGCTCAAAACATGACTTAAAGCACAAAAATTTCAAAGCAACGAGGAAGAAATTGGTGCTGAAAGTGGGTATTTTGAGGAGGTCGACCAATCGCACCATAAAGTTGGTATCCCTACATTAGAGTATTATTATAAAAATGTATCAGTCTTTATGGAGATTATGTTGAGAAATAAAAGCAAAAAAAATTACGTTTCTTTTGTCAGGCAAAAAATTTTCACTCCACCCTCGTATTTGGATATTTATATTGCTGCATTACTCTATTAAATGATGCGTAAGGTAAAGGAACTAATGCTCGACACTTTAAGGAAAACACAATCTTTAGATGAAAAAAAAAAATATTTATCAAAACAAAACAACTACAGTTTCTTATATAGGAATACAGTGAATCATAGAAAATAATATTTTGTTATAAAATCTCCAATAATCAACATACTTTCAATTATTATAATTTTTTATTTTAATATTGTCATAAGTACTAATAGATGACATCATCAAAAAATAAAATCACCATAGGTAGACAGTCAGTTGCACTAATAGTTGACATACTACTTGACATTAGTTAAGAAAGAAATGAAATACTTAATAACAATACAAACTTATTCTAATAATGTAAGTGTAATAATTATCCCTCAACCTCTAAGGCATTATCAAATTTGTACTTCTATCCCCTGTTATAATCATTGTTGGTGCATCAAGGACTTTAATTATTTGAGATTCAGTTATAATACTTACATCTTTTCATTTTCTTTGAATAAAGTTTTAGACTCGTCACATGCTACCGTAGCCATAACTTCAATGTCTCTTTTAGTTACCTTTTGAACACAAACTTATTTGTAATATCTGTTTTTGCCAGGAAACTTAACAATAATATAATCACTCTGCTTAATTCCACTTGCTTCCTCATTTCTTTCTTCTTCATTTTCCTCATCAATGCTTTCATCAGAAATATCACCCGCGCTATTTCCAGACTCTACCCATTCTTCTTCCGTACCTGAGTTGCAGTCAGTCTTCTTAGATTTCTTTCTTTCATTATTTTTACTCTTCTTAGATAACTTCGTATCAGTCTTAGGTTTTCGTTTTTCTTCAGTCTCTTCTTTCTTCTTTCCTCAGCTCTTCTTTTTTCTCTTCATCTAATTCAGTCTTCTTTCTCTCTTTGTTTTCATAATATCTTTGCCATTCCAAAGATGATATGTATAACAGAAGGCACTTTTTCTTTCTTTCTTCGTTTTGAGTTTTCTTTGGGTGTTGGCCAAAAAAAGCTCTTTTGAATGGACTTGGTATTACCATATGATTCTATTGAGCAACTTTTTTGTGGTCTATAACGCCTTGACGTAGGTGGTTCTATCAACGAACCTTTGTCCATTGTGGCCTCGAGATTTAGAGAAATGCTTTCTTGGACTTCTTTACAGGGAGTTTTAGGGTCTTCATTTAGGGGTAAATATTGTAATGGAGGCTCTAAAATTGTATCTTGTGATATGGGTTTGATTATAAATGGATTGCTTCTTGGACCCGTGGTGAGTGATGGTAATGTTTCAATGGTATTGCTTTGGGTAAATATCGGTTGGGACTGGACACGCTTATTACGAATAATTTTTTAGAAAAAAACTTTAGATTCGCCTTAATTACTATAAAAGGAAACTTTTTGGCTTGGGGGCGGCGGAAAATAATGCATTTTAATTTTCAATTGCGTAAATTAAAATTCACTTCGCGAATCTACACGATGTCAAATCGCGGCTATCAGGTACGTCACTGTTATGTTGGTATCCCTGATACATTGCAAATAACTGAATACTACTGTGGCCAACTTCGTGGGATACGTAAAAACACGGTTAAACTACGAAAGCTCCATGTCATCAAACTATAAAAAAACATCCCAGGTTTTGAATGGTTTGTTTGGCAAAGCAGGGTTTGTCTAGCGGGTTTGTGTAATTATGATTGATTGTCTGTGAAATAAAAACAAATGTTAGTTATTTGCAATGTATCAGTGATACCAACATAAAAGCGACGTGCCTAATGGCCGCTGACAGTCACCGATCGGTTCGCGAAGTGAGTTTTAATTTTACGCAATTGAAAATTAAAATGCATTATTTTCCGCCGCCCCCAAGCCAAAAAGTTTCCTTTTATAGTAATTAAGGCGAATCTGAAGTTTTTTTCTAAAAATTATTCGTAATAAGCGTGTCCAGTCCGAACCGATAATTACCTTGCTTTGTTCTGATGTTGAATTATTCAATCATCAACAATTTTTTTCACACTGTCTTGTTAATTCACCTTGCCTAAAATCCTTGTTTCACCATTGCTTTTGCCCACTTTACAAGCATAGTTTAATTATCTTCTGAGATGTAGCATGTTCTTCCCATTCTTCTTTTCATTGGTGTCTTCCCCTTTACTTTATTCAGCAGAGTTACCCTAGGTACTCCACATTTTTTTGCCGCAGTTGATGTCGGTACACCTCGTCTGCATTCTTGAATAGCTGCTACCATGTCCGCTTCGGAATAACGGAATATCTGTTCTTTTATTGGCGGCATGATTATCAGTCTAAAACAATAGAACCAATAGTTGACATCATGTATACCCCAATAATAGACACCATGTCTACCTTTAGTAAAAGTGATCCAAAATTGTTGATATTTTTACAGTAACCTTGTAATTGGAAATAGTTATCAAGATAGTGCTAAAATAAACTTAAAAATTCAATATCTTAGATCACCAATGGAAGACACACATGTCATCTTTTAGATTTTTCCCTATTTTTTGAACTAATAGTAGACATGTCATAATTTGTTAGAAAAACATTAGCAAAAACAAGAAAAAAACGTTTAAAACTATTCTTAAGTAACATTGATACCTTCAGAAACAACTAAAAAAGTAAAGTTCTAATAAATATTGATTCAAAACTTACCTTCAAAATTTATGCTTCCTTAACCTATAACATAAGAAATCGCGAAACGCGCGTTCACTTAGTCACATAATTTACAAAAACTGACGTAATTTTGAAATTTCATTCAGAAACTCTTTGAAATCTTTTGAGAATGATTTATAGATAGAGCAAGGAGTCCTATGATGTTGACATTAGAGTCATATTACTAAAATTGTTCTTAAAACAAGAAGGTTTTTTGGTAAGTGTCTTCCTTTAGTTCACTGTCCGGCATTAGTGACTTTACCTTACTGTACTGATAAAAATGTTAAATATATAAAGCTCGATTTGGGCATAAATAAATTATCCAGAACATCAAAGATGTGCTGTTTTTTTTAAATCCACTGACAAAACGCAAGCTGTTTTGTGGTTAAAACTGGATATTTATAGTTTTAATAAGATTGTGTAAATGCAGTTGGATTTGTTTACGCCAATATACAATTTTTTTTTGTTGTTAGTTAGTCATAGTGTTGGCTTTATATTTATTTATGTTGATCTATGATCAACCGTTCCACAAAATTGTATTTTTTGGTTGCGCAATAAGCATCAAATAAGTTCCCAAGTAAAAAAAAAAAATATTTATTTCAGTAATAAACGTATGGACTACGGAGCGCACCACACGCTCCCGCAGTGTCCAGCCCGGAGAGGGGGGAGGGGGGCTCAGCCCCTCCCCTTCACTGCCCCCACCAGGGCACGGGCCACCACTAAACGTGCCCCCAGAGAACCGATTTGGCAAGGGACAGGGTCTCGGAGGACATGCTGGCAAATATACGCCCAGCGAATCTGTGCCTAATTTGGCTCACAGGTAATATAATAATATTTTAATAACAAATCATAACCTCTTCTTAACCACTCGAGCGAAGGAGATTTCCGGTTGTTCTGTTTTTGATTCAGACTTTTGTTTTAATTAATATCATACATCCAAATATTAATATGGAAACATATAAACTACTTAACGATGGTTTAAAGCCAATGTGAATCCACCTAGATTTCACTATTTGTTCTGGACACTTTTACTGGAGCAACAGACAGGCCTTTAAGAGGAAACCCAGACCCTGAGACAATTTGAACAATAGTATTTTACCAAACTGTTGCTGTCACTGTCGCTATTACTCCACCGAATACTGAGCGAAAGTGACAACTGCACATCAGGCTGATAATACCCAAATAAAATCATCACAATCGAGGTTTTGCATTCCTCATTTTTCTCCTCTAAAACTGCATCGATTTTTAAGATTTTTTTACTGACCGTATTAGAAGAAAATTCTCTTACGTCTGTAGGTTTTGCTTTTTAAAAAAATACATTGTCTGGTTCTTATACTAAACATCTGTTGATGGTGTCCAAACCAGGCAATGTTAACAATTTTTGGAGAGTCCTAACTCCTATAATGCTTTGTACACACACAGCTATAATATTCGTGGCTTGGCGTATTTCGGCATATTGCTCGCCGTACATTCTCAATTGGAATATATGGCGAGCGATATGCCGAAATTCGTCAATCCACGTATATTATAGTGTACACAGCTTAAGAAGTAACTTATCAAAAAAAGAAAAACGTACCTACAATCTAGTGGTCGATATCTATATTATATTTAAAAGTATTTGCACTAGTATCAAAATCCAGAGAGAAAATTGAGGAATATGTTTGTGTGGACAAAGCGCCATCTGGTTTCCTTTAAAGGAGTTGACAAGCCAGACTGCAAGCTCCTTTTTTGTCTAAGTGATGTTTTCGCAATGTCTCAACGGTAATTTGCCGCTATTCTTCATAAGTGACCTATGTAGATGGACCCTTCTGTAGTACAATAGTGCTGGTGCGTAACATTCACTTCCGTGCTTGCAATAATTCATCATATTGTAATACACTGTTTTTAAACCCTGATAACTTACAATGACTGTCTCTCTGCTGTGTGCAATGACTGATTGCATTGCAATGCGATGACTGAGTAGAGAAGAGGGAAGGCGGGGAAGGTAGAGGGGGAATGCGTGAGGGGAAGGAGAGGCGGAAGGGTAACAGGGATGAATGGGAAAGGTCACACAGGGAGAAACAATTTCTTTATTAAGTGGCATTGCAACGCATGCCGGGAACTCGCTAGTTATTTAAATAAATCACAACACATCACACAGATGCAAGATAATTAAATACAATGATTTTTTTTTTACAGGTTTGCAAGCTTATCTGCAAGTGGGGATACATTTGCCAACCCCTCCACATCGCACTACAGTTCTGATGTCAATACTGCATTGGTGAGTTCACTAAATAATAGTATTATAATAAAGCAATATAAATTTGAAAAAGCCTAAACATAATAAAGATGACGAAATCAAATTATGTACATATTAATTATATTTCAATTCTATTACATACATTCATTATTCGCTCGTTATCTGTAGTGGTTTGGTTCTTTCAGCACGGTTTGGAGGTAGTGGGACCGAAGCCAATATAACATCATGAATTCTACGCAATTATCAGACATTCATACAGGAATTGAAAACTTCCACTTAAACTGATTCATTTTGGGAGGTGGGAATGGGTACCGTCGTCCCGGGAACCATTTATTGGATAACAAACACCTCTGCAATAGGTCACTCCAAATGTTACGTTTGGTGACTTAGTAGGTGTGCTCGGGTTCATGGGGTGAGGTTTTTCTAGGTCTTGGCTGTGGATGATCTGGACACACAGAACCCCAGATCCCTACGCACCCCTCATACCTTTTCAAATTTCCAAACCATGAGCAATATTTTCTTATTCTGTGTAATTACTCGAACACTGCCTTTCTGCGATTAATTATGTATTTTATTTTCAGATGTCACATTCGGTGAGCTACGCTGATATTGACGTGGGAAACCTGAGCCGGCAAAACAGTCGCCAGCGATTACCACCGCCACATCACCGGGAACACGACCCCATCTACCAAAACCAGCAGCAACTGATGAACCAGAACCAACAACAGCAGCTCTTGAACCAGAGTCAGCAGCAGCTGCTGAGTAACAACCAACAACAGTTGCTGAGTCAGAATCAGCAGCACCAGTTGAGCCAACATCAGCTGAGCCAGCACCATTTGAGCCAACAGAAACAGACGGTGAAGCAGCATCAGATAGTTTCCCGGGAGAATAGTAATGAGTCTTCCAGTCATCGAGGATCTACTCCCAGCACTTCTCAGTTGCATTTACCTGGACCTTCGGCAGGGGCCTCCCATCATAATGTCAGCCACACTCAGATACAAGGTAGGTTTGATAATGTTCTTTAACCTCTCATCTGTGGGTGTGACACAAAAAAAAACTTTGCTTTTTTAAATGCTATTTTAACCCTTATGTATGAAAAAACTGTATGAAGGAAAAGGACAGAATCGCTTGCGCTAATATCTTTTTTTGACGTAACACTTTATTTGATTAATCTAGCTTTTCGGAATGATTTTAAATGTATTTTCTATTAGTCCAAGAGCCCGTGACGATCAGACCTTCGTTATTTTATAAAACCTGAAAGTTTCTCTGTGTATGTCCCTAATACAGGTAAAGACGATCCCCGACTATGAAGTTTGGATCACAGTGGCTTTGAAAGATATTTTATTAATTATGTAGTCATAATAAGGAATTCCAGTGAAAAATATTATGGCTTTAAAAAAATATGTTCATATAGACCAATAAACGCTGATTCTGAATATATAAGTTTTATTTAATAATATTAAACGTACAGTTTTTAAAAAAATATTAAAAAGTGGATTTTTAATATTCTCATTAAAACACAGCGTCAGGTTGGTATGCTGTGTAATGCTCTGTGGTGACGTCACGATGGTAATCACTGTAATGACTGGTTTTGAATTTAGGTATGACACAAACGAATGTTCTATATATTTCTTATTTTTGGAGATGTCGTAAAAGCATATACCTTTATAGAAACTAAATAGAATTGCCTTTTAGATTTTTGTATCTGACATATACGATCGCGTTTGAAAATTGCAGTATTTTAAGTTTCAAAATGAAAAAATTAAAAAAAAACAGCTGACTGTAAACATAATCTATTAAATAATCGAAAAATTTAGGAAAATTCAAAATTTAAAAAATACAGTCCTCTTACTATGAATTTGAAATAAAACTGTCACTTCACTTTTTATCTCGTTCATACAATTAAAAATGATAAAATATTTTAATGATTCCGAAAAAATAACTTAAAAAATATGACATCTTGGATACGGTGTTAATGCGTTGATTTCTGTATTTTGTATTTATTTACACATGCATTAGTCTTTTACATTATTAAATAATATTACTTTTATGAAAGTTTTATTAAATTCACGCGGAAAAGTCATTAAAAAAAAATTTCAGACGTAACCTTAAACTTATCGTACAACGAAAATAAATCACCAACAAAACACTATAAAGGACTAAACTGAAAAAAAAGTAACGCAGCATTGGTGCTTATGATGAATTACACTAATATCACAGTGAATTGATCATTTAAACGTAAATTAACTTCAAAAACATAAAACTGCAAGTAAAATTCATCATGTCATTTTTGCGAAGCTTCTGATCTCACCGTCGCCATAGACGCCATTGCCCATACACCATAAATAGACCAATCAACGCGTTAATAATAAGCAAGATGGCCGGCGGCGCCTGCGCAAATCTATGTGAGATTCAAGGAGACCAACATAAAAATCATAAAATACGTTTTTTCGTATTTAGTAGATGACGTGTTGATGACGTCACAAAATGCATAATAATATGGTGTTTTTAGAGGGACCTTGAAAAATTAAAAGTTTGAAAATTATTTTAACTATTAAAACTAACTCTAAAAAAAAAATATGCAGTTATATTCTTACGCTCGTAACGGCAGCCCGTGCCTCGGTACTGTCCTAGCGCTCGCGTTACCGTAACACTTTCATGACGGTAGAAGAATTATTAATAACGTTGAAAAATGAAGTTCAAAAAATCCAAACGATTAAAGACTCGAAAACCAAAACCAACATCGAAAAAATTATTGGTGATCTTGGTAATGAAGTAAAATCTGACATATTAAAAATGCAACAACAAATAATTCAACTACAAGAAAAACTAATTGAAAAAAACGACCAACTGGTGGGAAACATTGAAAAAATAATGAAAAACGCAACAATACCATCCTATGCCCAGGTATTATCAACAACTAAAGTTACTCCTCGAGAAGAAGAGAGATTCTCAATCATCATTTCGTCGACCAAAAATAATGCTAAAGCAGAAGAAATTGAAAGGATAATAAAAAAAGAAATAAATTTAAGCAACATAAAGATAGGAATAAATGGGTTGAGAAAAACAAAAGAAGAAAAAATAATAATATCATGCCCAAAAAAGGAATATGCAAATACCCTAACTGCCGAAATAAAAAAACTGAATACTGAATTGGTGGTAAATGAAATTCAAAAGAAAAGACCAAAAATAATAATAAAAGGCTTAAAATCAAATCTTACTGAAGACGAAATAGTTTGCGGAATAATTACCCAGAACGAAGGAATTGAAGATGTTTACAAGGAAAGTGAAGACAATAAAATCACACTAATAACGGAAATAAAAAATACAAACGTAAATGAACAACAGCGCCAATTCACTAGCTACATCTTGGAAACCAGTGGCAAAATGCGGAAAAGTCTTCTTGCACTCGGTAAACTAAATATACAGTTTCAACGAGTAAAAATTGAAGATTGCAGTCCATTAACTCAATGTTTTCATTGCTGTATGTTCATGCATACAGCTAAAAAGTGCCTACACCGAACCGGCCCTCCAATTTGCCCACACTGCATGGGCGACCACATCCTTTCAAAATGTCCGGGAAGAGAAACAATACCAGCGTGTGTAAACTGCACCAGACAAAATTCTAAATATGGAGAAAAAAACACCACGGACCACACAGCCAACAGTATTAAGTGCAACTATAGAAACAAAATGCTGAAAATTGCGAGGGATCGCATCGATTACGACTAATTATGCATATTATTAATTACAAGTCTAACGAAAACCTAAATAATATCTACAATATTTCAAAAAAATATTTCCAAAAGCCCGCCCGCAAAGTGTTAACACGCAGTGATAATATACACACATATAATACCTACTATAATTGCAAATGTGAAGTGTATTCCCAGCGCCAACATTATTGTTATAATAATTATTACTACCTGAAAATGAACGAATTTATAATAAACGCAATAGATAACTCATATAAAATAGACGAAAGGATTTTAAACACGGTAAATAAAACAAACGATTTTATTGATATAAAACCTACAGTCAGCCTAATAATAATATACATGAACGTTAGATCTTTGGAAAAAAAATTCGAAGAATTTCTAATAACTATTAAACAATTAAATAGAATTGACTCTATAATATTATCAAAAACGCATTCATCGAATGAAATTAATTATAATATACCGAGTTACTTGTACTACGCAACAAAATATATAATTAACAGAAATAACGGCGTTGCCATATTTATATCAAATATTTACGCTGTCACAAGTGTAAATGAAATAATGGTGAATATTGTCAATTTATTAAACTTGGAGATAAATTCAAAAAATTATTCATTTAATATAATTATTATTTATCGGACACATTCTTCTGCTTTAACCACATACATAAAAGAACTAAAAAAAATATTACAATATCATAAAAACAAAAAAAAAAACAAACAACTATGGATGACTTCGTAAACACGCAACTGGACAACTGCTTCAAAATCAGTGAATTCAATAGTCAAAGTGCAAAAGAGTGCAACGAAATCATCACTGACAAATTCTCTGGTATACAAATACTCCATCTTAACATCCGCAGCCTTCAAAAAAACATAGAAGAATTTATACTCAATATAAATAATCTTAATGTAAAGCCGGATGTTATAGTATTAACTGAAACATACACAAACAGTGACTCACCACATTATAATTTAAGTGATTATATCTACATGCAAACAAACACAAACATAAATAAAAACAGTGGCATTACGATATTCGTAAGTAAGAAATATAATATTGTTACACATTCAGAACACAACTTAGATTCATCAAACTGCATAGAAATCCATCTTAACCACAATAAAATCAATTATTATTTGTTAGCAATCTATAGAACGCATGAATCGAACGCTTATTTATTTATCGAACAAATACGAAATATAATATCAAATTTAAAAAACAAAACTTGCATAATAACAGGGGATTTTAATATCAATATTAACAAAAATATAGACAATAGAATTAAACATGAATATTTGAACTGTATGACTGAAAACAACTTTAAATCGTGTATAAATGAAAATACGCGCGAAATTCAAGGTCAGAAACCATCTTGCCTAGATCATTTTTGGACGAATATTAACATAAAAGATCTTCATAAAATAAAAACCATTGTCTGGAAAAATAACATCACCGATCATCATACGTGTATATTTTTGTACGAGGAAGAAAAAACAATACAAACAAAAAATAAATCAATAAAAAAATCATATACCAGAATAAATCTGCAAAAATTAATTGAAAACTTGAAAACGGAACATTGGCAACCTGTAATCAACTGCGAAGAAGTTGAAATATGCTCAAAGTACTTTGAAAACATTTTATCCAAACATGTAGAAAACTCAAAAACAGATATTCCATATCGTAATTTAGATAAAAATAAATACTTGAAACCATGGATCACACCGGGTTTATTAAATTCAATCAAAGAAAAAGGTAAGCTTTACAAAAAAACAATAAAATTCCCAAACGACAAAAAAATAGAATTTAATTATAAAAAATATAAAAATAAATTGACACGCTTAATAAAAATTAGTAAAGATGAATATTACAAACATAAAATAATAAGTTCTGAAAACAATCCAAAAATAATCTGGCAAGCAATTAACTGTGCAATAGATAACAATAAACAAAAACATTCAATCAAGGTAATTGTAGACGAAAATGACGTAAAAATAAATGCAGAGGAAAACCCTAAAAAATGCGCGGATATATTCAACTCCTTCTTCGCGAAAGTTGGACAAAACCTCGCTAAAAAAATTAATGTAACAAAGGGAGCGACAACTCAACAAATTATTGAAGATATACATAGTGTAAACTCACTGTCCCATTTTAAAATGATCAAGGAAGTAGATATTCTAAACATTATTGAAAATATGAAAGGAGGGTCGTCACCGGGTTTTGACAACATAACTGCAAATATGTTAAAATCTATTAAAAGCCACGTGATAAAACCATTAACTCACCTAATTAATTTAAGTTTAAAAAATGGAATATTTCCGTCTAATTATAAGAGGACAATTATCTCACCTATATTCAAAAGTGGAAACGCACAAAATGTAACTAACTATCGACCAATTTCCCTCATTTCAAATATTGGAAAAATATTTGAAAAAATCGTAAAATCTCAACTAATGGAATTTATTGAAAATAACAAAATACTTCACGACAATCAATACGGATTCCGAAAAGCGCGCAGCACACAAGACGCGATTGCAAATGTCACATCACGCATATATAAAAACCTTGATATGAGCAATAAATGTATAGGTATTTTTATAGATCTGAGAAAAGCGTTTGACAGCATATCCCATAAAAAACTTATGAAAAAATTAGATAATTTGAACATTAATGAAAACGTAGCAAATTGGATAAAAAGCTACCTAAAAAATCGCCCTCAATGTGTCAAAATAAATAACATTTATAGCGACGAAGAGACATCTGAATATGGAATTCCACAAGGTACTGTGCTAGGTCCTATATTATTCATCTTATATGTAAACGGTATATTCTCACAGTCACTTCATGGTAGTATAACCTCTTATGCCGATGATACAGTACTTATAGAAAGTGGAATCACATGGCAAGTTGTAAAACAAAAAGCAACAGAAGACATAAACATACTTAAACACTGGTTTGATATAAATCTACTATCTCTTAATAGTGAAAAAACTCACGTTATACCATTTGCAATAAAATCAAAGGACGTTCCGGTAAATTTTGATATAATTATACATGACAATTCTAAAGATCACAAAAAAAATAACTGTAAAATAAACTGTTCCACATTAAAAATTTCGAATAAAATCAAATACTTAGGAATAACAATAGACAAAAACCTGAACTGGAAAGATCAAATCAACCTTACCGTTAACAAAATAAGGAAATTAATTTACATATTTTTAAAAATCCGAAACTTTCTCTCATTAGAAAATCTAACATCAGTCTACCATGCTATAGTACAGTCAAATCTCCAATACTCTGTAGTAAGCTGGGGAGCTGCATACAAAACAAATCTACTCCCTGTTGAAATTGTGCAACGTCTAGTTATAAAAATTATATTGAAAAAACGAAGAGATTATCCAACTCACCTTATTTTTGAAGAATTTAAAGTATTAAAATTTAATGATCTAGTTCGAAAAAATATAATAATCCAAATAATAAAAGAAAAACAAAATCATAGCTTTTTAACTGAAAGTCGTACTCGTCAAAAGCATATATTTCCAACACAAAAATGTAACACCTCATTTGCACAACATCATTACACATATCTAGGAAAAAAATACTTCAATAGCCTACCTGAAAAAATAAGAACAATCGAAGACGATAAATGCCTACTAAAAGCAATTAAAGAGCAATTTAAAGTAAAAATAACAAATTGATAAAATTTATCATCATAACTTATATAACTTGTAAATTTGTTTTTTTTTTTAAGTATCTACCACAATTAAATCAAAAGATTCAAAATATATTTTGTTAATATATTTTAAATATTTTTTCATCCCGATACTCGTCCCTCTTCTAATCACAAGCGTCTGCTTCTATAGAAGAGAAATATCATACAAAAAAAATAAAAAAATCAGTGAAAATTTAAAAAAAAAAAAAAAAAAAAAAAAAAAAAAAAAAAAAAAAAAAAAAAAAATTTAAGTTAGAAGGTATATTCATAAATGATAAGGTTATTATTCATAAAAAAAAAAAAAATTGGACTGGACTTCTCTATTAAAGTATAAAATCTGAATTTTATATATGTTACTTGAGGAACTATCAACATATGTTTTCTCAGTTATCAGACAGTTTCGATGGTTCCTTTACCTTGTCAGACACATTAAAAGTCTACCGTAGGTGCGAGCGCGATATATACATGCAAGCGGGTGGGAGTGAAATAGTAAGAAATTTCGACGCTAGCAGACTTACTACCTTGTAAAAGTGCGAGCAAAATGCTCTTGAAATTGAGATGCAATTTTATACACCTTTGCAACCTGCTATCTTTCAAGGCCACCGTGATCCAAACTTTATAGTCGGGGATCATCTTTTCCTGTATTAGAGACATGCACAGAGAAACTTTCAGGTTTAATAAAATAACGAAGGTCTGATCGTCACGGGCTCTTGCTCTATATGGCTATGTATTTCACTTTTAGCAGCTGTCAGTGGTGAAAATACATATCGATATTTCACATCACAATTTATCAATTAATCACAATTTATTGATGACTGTGTTTGTTGTTTTTCTTTTTTATACTGTTAAAATTCTGTTAAGAAAGAAATGAACTTTTACTGTAGTGGGAGTAGGTATGTCTAATAATTTGTTTTGAATGATTGTTTCAGCTTACAGCAATAACCCTTCAGCTGCCCCCATATACTCCAATGTGGTGAGCGGTCCCTCGGGCATGACCTACGGAGAACAGCTGATACACAATGCCACCCATAGTCCAGGAATCATTGGAAGCAACCAAGGTACAGGTCAACCATTTTAAAGGTACCTTTGCTTGTGGCAATTGCCACAGGTTATACCAAGTGGTTCGTTTCTTTAGATTACTTAGCAGGGGTGCCTGGGTTCGTGGGGTTTGTCCAGGTCTTGGCGGCAGATGTGTCTACCCAGCAAGTGTGTGGCAGGCCGGATCGAGAGAGACTGGTTGAGTGAGACCTTTTGATCTTTCCAGCAGCACTTCAGTGGGAGGGTTGGATGCATATGTGCGTTACTCCTGGATGCTAATTTCCATTAAGAACATCAACTTTATATATTTAATTAAATGAAGACAATATTAGCGAAACTCAATTGAAAATCTGGAAAGAGAAAAATCAGAAAGAGATATTTGCACCTCTGGGACTCGAACCCAGGACCTTTCGCTTTCCGGGCAAATGCGCTGACCACTGCGCCCTGGGTTCGAGTCCCAGAGGTGCAAATATCTTTTTCTGATTTTTCTCTTTCCAGATTTTCGATTGAGTTTCGCTAATAGTGTCTTCATTTAATTAAATATTTTGAGGTTTTACACATAAAGTAAAAAAAAAAAAAAATTACCTTTTTACTCCAATTAGCGTAATTTACCTGGTATCCCAACTCCCTACTTTTTTGGCTTCCAATAAAAGATATGGATTTAACCGTGTGATTTACCGTAGATTTACTCATGTATGTCTTTCCCCAGGTGAGGAAGGTGAGTTGCCCCTGCCGCCGGGCTGGTCCGTTGACTTCACGCTGCGTGGGAGAAAGTACTATATGGACCACAACACGCAGACCACGCATTGGACTCACCCCCTGGAGTCTGTCCCGTCAGGCTGGCAGAGGGTTCACAGCCCTCAGCAGGGGATCTACTACTTCAAGTAATTATTAACTCACTATTCGTATTGCCGGTGACCTGACAACTCGGAATCATGCAACTTCAACACCTCCTTTGAAAATCATTAAAAGTGTTTGAATTTTTTTTAAATTGTTTAAATAGGTTAGGGGAAATTGGCACCATTCATACACTTTTTAGACTTTGATTTTTCAAAAATTGATAATTAAAGATAGATTGCTCAATCAGTTATTATAACATAACAGCATTCCTTCCGCTCTTCATTCAAAAAGTTTGAAGTCGATTACTTTTAAAATAAATTAATGGATTGAATTTTAGCAAAAGCCGACAAATGTCCAAATCTACATTCGGGTACATTTGTACATGGGTAGGGGGACATTCATTGTGACTCTTCTTCAGTAGAAAATACTTGGTAACTTGTGTATTTCGACTGATATGCACTGCGGCTCATGCCATCATCATCAGGTTTATCTTTTATTTTCTTTATCCGACTCTCCAAGAGACTCTTTCTGTAAGATAATTTTCATTTAAAAACATCTTTTATTGACGCAGACATATTTTCATCATTTATTATTATGCACCTAGTTATTGTGTACCCATTCTTATAATTCCTGACCATTTTTTCAAATTTTTTTGAAATGAAAAGAAATTCGTTAATAAGAATGTGCCCCTGGAGAAGGCTTACGAATGTGCCCCGAAGGTCAAAAATAACAGATTTTTACCGACACATAAATCATGCAGAAAAATCCACAAAATAGATACATTATTATTATCTTGATTGTAGTCACTTACCATTGAGCAATAATCCTAAAGAATTTGACACCTCACTAAAGCACGAAACATCCAACAACATCGATAAAATATTTACTTTGAGCATGCGAAAACACATTACGCCCTCTCGTGACGCTCGCAACGGCCGTAATGGCGGCTAACTTCGTGGACAACTGACGGTCACCCGTGCCTACCCACACACGAAAAGTTAAATAAATACGCTGTTCTAACAAGCTGTAGGAGTGACTGTATGAAGCTTCCCCATGTATGAATGGTGCCAATCTTCCCCTATGTTAGGTTGGACTTTTTTTTTACATAACTTTTAATTACATTTCAAAGGGGTGTTGAAGTTGCATGATTTTGAGTTGTCATGGAACCCATATCGCGGACTATTGTTTCAAGCGTGTTTCTACTATTAAGAGATCTTGGAATTGTGTATGAAAGTAAACTTGCATTTCATGTCCATATCGAATTGGTATGCCAGTCTGGAATTGTTTTCTGAACTGTCAGGGTCTTCCTAAGGAATATTTAACCGGTCAGTGGCTGAGTTGGCGTCACGTTTAGGTCCCACCCAGGCGTCGCGTGTTTGATTCCTCGACCAGCTAAGTCCTCTATCACGATACGAGCAACATTTTCTGCTCTCTGTGATGGTAGTAGTTGATTTTCAAATATTGTCTGGTTATTCGTAACCCGGGAGCATTTGTCTTTATTTAAAAAAAAAAAACCTTATAAATATTGTACTTCTCTGTGGTCTGCAGTAGGTTGGAAGGGGGCTTGGTTATTTGGAATCCTCATGAGGATTCTGTAAAAGTTTTTGAGATTTCTCTACATGGAGGAGCGCGGATACTATTCATGACTATATCCAACCAACTTTCTTCTGGGCATGCTCAAATTCCACTCCCTGTAGCTCAGAAGAGAGGGTATGCCGCTGCGACTTGTTTAGACTCCTGCGAGACTACATACAGAATTCAGCTATTTTGGCACGTGTTTGTCTCTATGTTCCTGAGGCGTATTAATGTTTGAATATTGTGATGTGACAAGCCTGTCTGTTTTGTGTGTAGTGAGATGACCCGCCAGGCTTCCTACGCCCACCCCTGCCTGGTGGGGGGTTGCTACGTGTTTGGGCCGCTATCGGGGGCCCTGGTGCCCCCCTACTTGCTGGAAGAGATACCGCACTGGCTCATTGTCTACTCCAAAGGTCGGTAAACAATTATAATTAAATATGTTATTATGTTCGATTCCTCGGCTGGCTAAGTCCTCCATCACAACACAAGCAACATTTTCGGCTTTCTGTGGTGGTAGTAGGAGATTTTCAAACATTGTTGGGTTATTCGTAACCTGGGAATGTTTGTATTTCTTTTAAAAATTAAAAAAAAAAAGTTACTTTTGTAGAAAGCAATTTCTTGTTGGTTTGACTTTATATATTAAATTTTTTATTAATTTATTTTTGTATTAAATTGTAAAACGCACATTATACGCATCGTAAAAAGTAAGCGCCAAAACGTTTAACTTATTAGGGCACCTAAACTTTGCTAAAAAAGCATTCTTTCTAACCTTTTTCCTGATGTATGTTACTTTTTCTTACATTCATATATTTTGTATGAAAAGAAGACCCACATATATGTATTCGCATAGCGCTAGGGCTAAGGTTTATGTATGTGCATAACGACATATAGGTTAAACATTTAGGTTCTCTTGTTGAAGATGAAATGATGTTATCTTTTCATTTTGCAGCCTCCCAGGAGCTGGACCACAAGCTGCGTTGGGGCATGTTCCGACTCAGTGAGCTGGACTGCTACAATGCCATGCTCAACCGCCTCTACAAGCAAGAGTTGCAACTCATCGTCATGAAATATGAACAGTACAGGTACAGATACAATTTGCCTATTAGATTTTTCAACATGGCTGTAGCTCAGTGATACACAACCTTTTTAGCAGAAAGGCCAATTTACTTTAATTTATCTCTAAATTATATTATTTCCTGGGATTTAAAAAATTGGTTTTCCAAATTTTGGTAAAAATAAACTCTCTGAAACCATTTATTTATCCATATGTTTTATGAGAAATCTAAAAACTCACCGACACTAGACTTGGAAATTCATGGAGTATGATTAAATTAACAAAACAGCCAAAATTTTCTCATTCAGAGTTTTCAAATAAGAATTACCTCGAACATCTAGATTTTTCAATTTTTATCAGAATAACTTTTGAATATAATATGTTATTAAAGAAGAAGATAATACTAATAAATCTAAACGAAATATGAAACAGAACGAGACACAGAAAAATAAAAGGTTAAGGTACTGTTTCCGGTAAGACAAGAGATCCTGGGTTTGATTCACAGTTGCGAAGGTTTCCTTTACATTTTTCTTGGTCTTGTTCTGTTTCATTTTTTGTTTAGATTTATTAGTATTATCTTCTTCATAATGATATTTAGATTTTTATTTAGCCTAGTGAACCTTATAAAATCGGCCTGCTGACAGTACGAGTTAGGCTTGCGTTATGCATCATTGTGTACAAGGCTGATATAAGCAGAGGCGACTTTAGGGGTCCAGAAATGGAAGGTCATTTAAAAAAATGATATTATGATATCAAATTAAATACAATAATGTTGTTGGTACCTCACGAGTTTGATAGTCAAATTAAATCTATATATGTAGTAAATAATTTTATGCAACAAGCGTACAATATGCAAAATCAGCCTACATTTATCAAACCATCTATTTCAGACGCATAATATTCATTATGCTCTTTTCCTCACGGCAATGAAAAACTGTCAAACTGTCTTCAGAATCCAAAAGCGTTTTACTAGGCGATATAGTGCCATCTCGTTTATTGTATGGCGCGTAATGAGACAGAAGACATGATATTGAGACATATGATGAATTGACCCAGCCAATCATAGTATGGGAAAGAAAATTTCTATTTAGGACGTTAGATGTCACTACTTGCCGCTGCCCGCTTTCCCGCAGTGCATTTCAAATATATTAGAATAATACCAGTGGTTTTGATTTGCATAATACTATGTTTTATTTTCATCTTATAATTTTGAGAGGTTTTTGACCAATTGACAGAGGGAAGGACCGCCTCTGGGTATAAGCGTAATGAACAAAGTTAAAACGATTCGGATATGCGAAGCTAATGGACGAGGATTATGATTAATTAGAGAATAAAATACTCTACGGATCTAAATAACATAACCTGTAAATTAACAATTATTATTTGGTTCTAGATCTGCATTACTTCAAGAAATGGAAAAAAGAAGACGTGGTATTGGTTACCATCCGCACTCCAATTGCTAAATAGATGCATAATATTGTATATTATGCATATTTGGAATAAGCATAATATTGTCTTTGAATCTTTTTTTTTTCACCAGGGGTACTCTATTTATGTCAATTATTCATAACTGTTCTTCAAGTACTTGACTTTTTGAAGTGAAAATTTCTTTAGCACCGTTGTGATTTGAAACTCGATGAAATGAAAAAAAACAACACTAAAAAGAGACAAACAGATACATCTATGGGATTTAGCCTGCGAAAGAATGAGATAGTATAATCGGTCTCATCTTTGTGCAGTGCTTTGTACCCTATCGGTCCCTTTGTGCGGTGCTTCGTAGCTTACCCACTCTTGTCTACTTTAGTTTTCTGAAGGTTTCATTTCTACCGCGTGTAAATTGCAATCTGTTTTTGTTTTTACCTTACAACCTCTACACAAAACATAAAACTTTGAAAGATTACAAAAATCCTTCACATTTATATATGAGCATTTATGTGTTTTAAATTCTCAATATCAGCATAGTTTTTTTTTTCTTTGATATATATTGTACTATGTGAAATTAGTCTGAAACATGCAAACAAGAATTTTTATGATTGAATAAGAACTGACTGGGTGCTTATAATAAACTTCTAATTGCCATAGTGGAAAGATAATGCGTGATATTACATCCTTGCTGTCAATATCTACTTTGTTTTCTACCAGTCTACAAAGGATTCTGCGCTTATAAGCTGCTGTTTTAGAGTTTGCAAATCTGACATTATTTCTTGTATGAGACGATGCAGGGGGCAGTGGCCGTTTTGTGATGATGGGAACTGACTACTCCAAGTTTGTGCCTTGACTGGACTGTCAAATGTCATAGGAAGTAATCTCAACAGAGAGTAATAATATTATGTTAGAATTAAATTACAGGCACAAATATGTGGGATCACCAAAATGGTGAGTAGAACTTTAGGTACTTCTTCCACAGTATCAGCATCTTGGCAACTAACCGCCATAAATTTGCATGAAACATGTTCTCGATATTTTGTAAACTCGTCGGTGACACATCTCCCGCAACCGGCTGCGGCGGGTTGTTTCTACTCACGCCGTCGAGACTTCAAACATGGCGTCACTCGTGTCAGACAATTTGTAATAACGCGTGTGTTTTAGATCATTGCTTGAAACAAAATAGTCAACAAAGAATGACAGCTACAGAAATTGTTTGGCTGAGAGTGAGGTTATGAAAGCATTCTAGTTTCGACATTTCGAGAATTTAGCAATGATTGGTGGCGACGCGGATCTCATGATTTCATTAGCAATGTATACAGACTTGAGCACACAATAGAGTATTGGATACTAGCGTAAACCTGTGGAAGAAGAGCCTCAAGCTGTCACTTAAAAATAATTTAAATTGAATTGACTATTCACTTTGACTTTCAGTTTCATGAATTTTTACGATTCAAGCAATCGTTTATCACCTTTTAACATTTTCAATTTTATTCAAAATCATTTAACTCAAACTTTGTTTTATTGTCTGTGATAATAGCTCTAGTAAAAAAATGTACATACAATGAAAAGCGTAATATTGGTTTTCAAATTTTATAAAGAAATATAATTTGCGAACCAACCGTCCCCACAAGTTGAATATTTGAACATTTCAGTTTTTGTTAAAACTGTATTGCAATAAATTGATTTCTTTAATGGAGCTAAATATTGGTTAGGTACATTGATTGTTATTTTAAATGAGTGAATTATAAGAGGAGAAGTGTGTCCTTTCATAATTTTATGAGTTAAGCTATATATGGGAAACATTTTTTTAGTTTGTTACGGCCAACGAGTGCCTTAGTACCTTGTGACTCAACGCTTCCACATTGAATATGTATTTTAGTTTAAGAATATTTGGAATGTTCCTATGTCCGTGAAATATATTTAATGGTTATATATATATATACTCTTTATTTTTTTATATGTGATATTTAAAAATAAAACTGATCTATTATTATGAATTTTTTTATTTGAAAGATATTATTTATTTGTCCCATTTTTAGTGTATCAAGAGTTTCCCCATTTCGAGAATGTTTTGGAAGGGGAATTGCAAGGAGAATGGGAGGAGGTTTTGGAAATACCAGTACATATATTCAGATTTGGTCACTACACATAACTCAGTCATTTCAGGCAATGTTTCGATTCTGAATAGCGGTCCCTCAGAGGACAGTTTGCATTACCCAGAAATAAGATGCAAAAATATGTATTTAATTTTGATTATATAACCACTCTAGTAATCACGTCAAAAATAAAAAAAATGCATTGAGCAATCAAGATTCCTGGGCGTTAAAGAAATGCTGTTACATTAGAAAGATACATTCACTGTCTAAAATTATAAATAAGAATAATCTCGATTCTTGTTTTATTTAGTTCATAAAATCGTTTTCCACAGTAAGAGCCTGTTTCCATTTCTGTTTAACTCTCTTAACCAAGATGCCAAATATAACGTGCGTAACCATGTGGGTCGGCCGATGACCCCATGCATTTTTCTTATGGGCATTTAAACCATAGAAATCCCTTTTTCTTCTTTTTTGTTTTTTGTCCAGTTCAGGGCAGGGAATATTACCTATATTTGACAAAGAAAAAATTCCTGCGATCAACGATTTTTTAACATTTTTTTTTTAACAACACATTATTTATTTATCCTTTGGGCAGGAATACCTAAAATACGTATTTATGTAGATATAAGAAGAATGGTAATTTTGGGGTCTACCTTCGGCCCCAGTGGGCTGCGGGAGAGGTAAAAAACAGATGACAAATAATCTGGACATAGAACTCCCTGTTGACACCTCCGCTTAAAAAATGGACTGACAAAAAAGCTAGGAATAAAATAAAAGCTGGAAATGGGAGCGGGCGGGTTGAGGGGTCGGGGTGTAGGGAGACTGACGCCGAACGACAAGGCAGGAAGTGTGAACAGCTTTATAGAAACCTATGAGCGAGCGAGTACCGACACGACTTTTAAACGAATGCGCTTCTCTGGTCTTCCATTCAACATGCCGGATCCATTTTTTAATTATGTCAGATATGTGTGAACAGCTCCATATATCCTCTACAGCTCATAGAGCATCCGATTTTTAAACAGAACGATGTCCAATTTTTAAACAAATGGGAAAAGGCAAAAAGCCAATTTTCACAATGCAAAAGACATGAGGCAGAGAATTCCTACTTTCTCCAGTAAAAAATACACTATTTTTTTATTCACATGAGTTTAAAACATGTTGAATAGATAGAGAATTCAATTTCAAATACACTTACATATAAATATTTCATAAAAATCGAATAGAACATACACTTTCGCCATTTTAACAAGCCCACGTCCGAGAATAAACATTGTTAACTTGAAAATAAACAATATTTAGACTCTTTGAGAAGCGCCTGTAGTAAATGGATTTGAGACACCTATTGCTATAATTGGAAAGTATTATATCAGCTTCCTAATAATACAGAACGCGGGAAGATTTGAAAACATTTTGCAAAATATGATAAAAATCACTCATGTTCTTTTTTTTATATGAATGCCGTACAAGAGTTCCAACTGCTCCCGTCTGGAGCCAGTGAGACTATGGCATCCCCAATTGGGTTATGTTGTGTGGCTGAAGGTAATGGGGAGGGGAAGGAGATATGAACACGGCTAAAGCCATTTCAAGCAACGTTTCAATTCTGAATAGTGGTCTTACACCAGGGCGATACTGAGAGTATCTTCCACTCTGGAAGGTGCCGCAAATATACTATATATTATTTAAATGAATAACTTGTGAAATAACACAAATTAATCAAATAAAATTTATTTGCCACGCCGGGATTCGATCCTGCGACCTTCGGATTGCGAGTCAAAGAGCCTTACCGCTCAACCTCTTTTGTGCATGTTTTTACATCTCCCGCAACGTAAATGGTTGTGTTTAGTAATTAAGTTGAAACAAAGTGTTATTTAAAAAAAATTCCATATTAACTTTTTTAACGCCAGCATATCCTCAAAAATATGTGTAAAAAATTATTTCTTTGAAGGTACTAGCTTTTCTGGGGGAACTACACAATGGTAGATTACTTTATACTATTTTTAAATATATAAACATAAAATCTGGTAAGATGGCACAAATTACAAAACATAATTTTGCAAAAAACAGGTAAGTTATTATGAAAATAAAATCGACTGGCACGCCATGAATATTTAGCATCGGCCATCAAAATTTTAAGCGTGCAGAGGAATTCTTAAACTTTAGAGCTTCAGTTTTCTGGGCACACTGGCAGGCCCATATCAGTTGATTTCCGCCATACAATAAAAAAATTATATAATAATTTACAGAACGCTTTATTATTCTTGCAGACTAAGTTAATATTTACATTGTGGTGTGAGTCGTTTTATTTAGTGAGTGCACCATTTAATCTAGTATAGGAGGATCAAGAACACTGGCAGTCTTCTTTCCACTGGGAGTGTCTAACCTTTCTTCAAGTCCAGATGAGCTGATCCTGTACACTTTGGCATTGTCGATTTGCAGAAGATCTGCCCATTGATGTGCTGAAAAAATAAAGGATGGTGATAACAGTATAAATAATTAGGGTAATTTTTGGAAATCGCTGGCAACGGTTAATATGCACTTTTTTTTGAAAAAATCTTTTGATTCACCATAATTACATTAAAAGGCAACTATTTGCATTGGGGGAAGTGGAAAATATTTCATTCTAAATTTTTTCTTGCCTTGACGCGAGAAGGCGTTATAAAGGGGCACTTTCTTTTGAATCACAAACCATGTTTCACAAACCTAGCGTAGCCGCTAAACTACTTGAAAACTGGGATGTTTTTCTTGCCTTGACGCGAGTAGGCGTCATAAAGGGGCACTTTCTTTTGTATCACAAACCATGTAGAATGAAATGTTTTCCACTTCCCCCAATGCAAATAGTTGTCTTTTAATGTAATTAAGGTGAATCAAAAGATTTTTTCAAAAAAAAGTGCGTATTAACCATTGCCAGCGATCTCAAAAATTTACCATAATTAGTATAATAATTGATACAAAAACATGGGGCTTGATTGTATTTCATCGGAGCAAATAATTTGGTCTGCGCATAATATTATAATTACCAGGTGATCTCTGAAGTTCAGCTTCCGACTTCAGGCCAAAGTATTTGGCCCAGTCAGCTTTACCGGTTTTGCAGGCATATAACACGCCGATAAACGCATTCACGCTGAGTAGGCAGTAGAGTACACTGATTTTTTCTTTCCAAGCAGCGGCTTGTTCAACATTCATAGGAGCTGTATTCCTTCTGAGTATTCCACGTATCCAACGCCAGCCGAGCATTGTGAAAATATTAACAAATCTAGCTTTTATTTATTTTTCTTTGGCTTGTTTACAAACCACATAAAATTAGATAATAATTCAACTGACAACAAAAAACTAGGTTAAGATAAAATTTTGACAACTACTGCTTCTGACTTTTATCTATGGAATAGAGATGGTCGATATTGCTTTCTCGGTTACAAGGAGTCGCAAAAAAGGTTCAGAGTGAATGTGAATGTGAGCTTCGTCTTTTCGCAATTTTGCTAACACAAATATTAAAAAAAAAACTGTGTAGTTTCGTCTTATAAATCTTTTAATTTTTAAAGGTCACATGTTACAATAAGACAATTTTATTTAACTTTTTTTTATTAGGAACAAATATAAAACAGGACATATCGTCGCAGAAAAAAAAAACAAAAAAAAAAATTTTGTAGCCATTATTTTACCAAATATTTATGAAACATTAAAGTATACATAAAAAAATGGGAGGAAAAATTTCAAAAAGTAACAGGATGTTGAATTTTCGCAAAATGGCAGCTGTCTGAAATAAAAATACATTTTTTTCCAGTTTTTGAAGTAAAACTTCTTTACGGACGCTCGACACTTAGACTTGGGGGTAAACTGGTGGATGCGTTAAGAAAAAGAATATATATACTCACTCACTTTTTAAATTGTTTCCAGTACCAAATATCGATGACATATTCAAGCAATGACATACACATACTCACTTTTTAAATTGTTTCCAGTACCAAATGTCGATGACATATTCAAGCAAGCTTTCATTATAAAAATGTGTAAAGAAAAAAATAACATAGAATATCAAGAATTTTACAAACTAATGAGAAATGGAAACCAATTTATTACACCTAATTTTAAAACAACTCAAAATGCAAAATCATTATATTTTCCAAGCCATAACATACTTTAATAACCTCCCTTCTGAATTACGCTGTATCATCAACCAATCAGAGCAAATAAATTAAATTAATCAATTTTTCAAAAAAAATTTACATTAAAAAGTAAATAATTAAAAAAAAAAAATTATAACTTACAACCTAAAAGAAGAGTAAGAATCGTTTCAGTAAGAATCGTGGCTCCCTTATCAGGCACAAGAGCTCCTCTTTTCTGATAAGGTATACATAACCAATAACTACCTTTATTATAAATTTTTGTAAAATATATATGTAAATATGTAACTCATGATTTATATTACAATAAAAAAAAATTATATATAAGTATTATTTAGAAGCGAACGGTAAAATCTATGGGATGGGGACGGGGACGGGGACGGGGACGGCGACGGGGAAGGGGATGGGGATGGGGATGGGTGAATTGCGAATAGCAAAATACGACATACTTATATGTGCATCTACTTGACGTCCGGCGGTAGTCCAGCGGTAACGCATTTGACTCGCACTCCGAAGGTTGCGGGATCGAATCCCGGCGTGGCAAATAAATTTTATGTGATTAATTTGTGTTATTTCACAATTTATTCATTTAATAATAATATATAGTATATTTGCGGCACGTTCCAGAGTGGAAGATACTCTCAGTATCGCCCTGGCGTAAGACCACCATTTAGAATCGAAACGTTGCTTTAAATGGCTTTAGCCGTGTTTTGTGACCAGATCTGAATAGCCAGGAACTTCCCCACCTTCCTCTTCCCTTTCTCCTTCCCCTCCCCACTACCTTCAGCCTCACAACATACCCCAATTAGGGATGCCATAGTCCCACTGGCTCCAGACGGGAGCATTTGGGACTCTTGTGCGGTATTCATGTAAAAAAACTTAAGATTTAGGAGGCGGATATGTTTACCGTCGCCCCGGGAACCATTCATTGGATAATCAACACCAATTATGTACGGTGTATATAGGTTTAGTGTGATTACTTGAATTGGCTTTAGCCGTGTTTGGTTCAATCATTTAAAAAACGTTTTCCACACGAATAGCAATAAATTGTACAGGGTTTTCTTCGTAAAATCTGTAAAAACAACGCCATCATTATCAAAAAATCAAACCAAATGATAAGTTCTCATAGAACAAACAATAAATCTAGTGAACGTTAAATGCAAATTCAAAAATTCGCCGGAAATCAAAGTGTTGCCTGAAATCAAAGTGTTGCCTTACTGAACTGCAGAAGTTGTACCACCCGGATCTTTTTTTTGACCTCAATACCCTTTTGGCATTGGCTTCGGCATTTTTGTATATAAGATAATTCTCCATAGTCATATTGTGACGATAGGAAAGAGATTTAGCTTTCCGAATTCTCACTACCTTGGAACATTCCTCATCCCACCAGGGAGTCGGAGGAAGTTTTTTGAGAGATTTGGTTTTAGGGGGAGGATTTGATTTATTTATTGCAGTTATGAACATTGATTTGAAGTTATCGTAGTCATCTTTGACAGATAATATATCGGTAGATGGTAAATTTTGAATAAACTTATCCATATGCGAGTTAAATTCGTCCCATTTGGTGTGTTTTGTTTTAATCTTCGTCGAAATATGGGACTTGTCTGAATGGAAAGAAGTTTGATAAGTGATGGTGATCGGGAAATGATCACTGGAGCAAGGATCGGGGGACACCACCACTACACTTTTTACAGCCAAAAAACTATACACAGATTGGTTTAAGATTATTTTTGAAAGAGCAAAACAAAAGAACTGTTCACGGCCAAATGTTATTGTTGCTAGTCTACATAATGTACTGTCGATGTGGCATGTTGAAATACTAAAATAACTAATATTTCATTTTGTAGTGGCATCTTTCGGATTTTAACGAAACTTTTGGAAAACAAAATTATCTCAAAATGAATGATAGTAGCCGTTCTGACCGCTGGAGTGCTCTGATGCAGTTTTATACTGATATTATACCTATTACTCTTACTCTTAAAAAAAACAAGTGTGCTTTAGACGACACGACTGAAGTAAAACTACACTAACTTATGCCGTCCATTAATAATATAACAATAACAGGAATAAAAATATCCCCATCCCCTCAACATCCCCATCAACTCAACTCAACTCAACTCAATTCAATTCAACTCAATCCAACCCAACTCAACTCAACTCAACTCATAACAACTCATAACAACTCCTAACAACTCATAACAACTCATAACAACTCATAACAACTCATAACAACTCATAAAAACTCATAACAACTCATCACAACTCATAACAACTCATAACAACTCATAAAAACTCATAACAACTCATCACAACTCATAATAACTCATAACAACTCATAAAAACTCATAACAACAATCTTATAGAAAACTCAACTCAACTCATAACAATTCATAACAACTCATAACAACTCATAACAATTCATAACAACTCATAACAACTCATAACAACTCATTACAACTCATAACAACTCATAACAACTCAACAACTCAACAACTCATAACTCATAAACACTCATAACAACTTATAGAAAACTCAACTCAACTCATAACAACTCAGCGAAACTCATAACAACTCATAACAACTCAACAACTCACAAAAACTCACAACAACTCACAACAACTCAAAACAATTCACAACAACTCACACAAACTCACAACAACTCACATCAACTCAACTCAACTCAACTCAACTCAACTCAACTCAACTCAAATCAACCCAACTCAACTCAACTCAATCATAACAACTCATAACAACTCAACTCAACTCATAACAACTCATAACAACTCACAACAATACACATCAACTCACAACAACTCACAACAACTCACAACAACTCATAACAACTCACAAAAACTCATTACAATTCATAACAACTCTTAACAACTCATACCAACTCACAACAACTCATAACAACTCATAACAACTTTAAACTTTCGCTTTAATTAGCGTTCGCATCGATTAGCGTTTCATATCTATTAGCGTTTCGCTTTCATTAGCGTTCGTAACGTTTCATATTTTTTCGTAAATATATGCGTTTCATAGCATTTCATGCGTTTCATAGCGTTTCACATTAAATAGGTATACGGTTCTTTTTCGAAATGCATTCATCATTTTACCCGTTTTACCCCCAAGTGTCGAGCGTGCGTAAAGAAGTTTTACTTCAAAAATGATCAAGATTTCATATTTAAATTTTTGAATAACGACTCCTGCGCGAACCAATTCTGTCGACATTTTGTAGAAAACTTGAGCTCGCAGCTACCGCCACACGCTAGCCAGTGGCGAGAATTACCACTCCCGCGCGAACTAATTCTGACAGTTACGAAATCAGCTGTTGGTGGGCCGCCATCTTGAGGCAAACGCTAGCGGGTAGCGAGCAAAGTTGACCACCTTTCAACTTTTTTCGTAAATTGTCCACAATTTGCTAGTTAGCTAGTAATACGATTACACTGAGCGAGTTTACTAACAGATAGTCAATTTCCCAGCTAGTAAGTAGTTTGTAAACTCGCTCAATGTCATCAAGACTTTACTTAAACTAAAAATACTCATAACAAGATAGCAAGCAAAACTGTTTGGCCTATACCTCTCTCATCATAAACAAACCATCTTTAATGTAATATAAAGAGATGCACGATCATGATTCCAATGATAGTACAAACCGACGATTGTGACAACATTGCATGGTTGTGATTGGCTCGTATCGGAACAGCGGAAAATAATAAAGCTGGCTGCACACGCCGGTCTAATTTTATCTTTTTACCACAAAACGTGATTCACTAAAAAAATGCTCTTCCAAAAATATATATTTCTAAGAGCAAAGTTATGACGGGAAAGCAGCAACCAAATCAATAAAAATATTAAAAAATCTATTAATTATTTATACTGCAAACTTTGAAATATGTACGTATTTAAAAACCAAAATGGTTTCGAAAAAAAATGAGAATGGAATTGGCATATGGACTAATAATGTGTTTCACCCCCCCTTACTAATAAAATATACACTTAAGGTGAAGTTATACGTGAAATCCAATTTAGGTACTATTTAGATTAATATTTACGACGAATTGGCTTACAGTATGAACATCAAAAAATATGATACGGATAAATTGAAGCTTTAACTAGTTTTTCTATGTAACGGAATTACAATAAAATTATTATTTACATAGCAAAAAAAATAAGCGTTAACCACTGAAAAAAATGTTTTTTCATGACTTAACTATGAAGTAATACTAGAAACATTTTTATAAAAATACCCCTTTATGGCTAAGACCTTTTTGAGGTTTTCTATGTTCTAACTTTTTTTCACTCTTATAAAATTATGGACAAAGTAAATAAAAACCCTTTTTCACTTACTTGCCGCGCGCAAATAAGACGCTCGATTGCAAATTTTGCAGGCACGAGAATCGAAATATTTCTAGCGTTTATATTCCTCTTAACAACCGTTAAACGGCGTTTCTGTTCGGTGAACGTTAATTTGGTAGGCGGGTTTGGGTACCGCCGCCCTGGGAACCATTTATTGGATGACCAACACCTCTGCCACAGGTTACCCCAAGTGGTTCGCTACGTTTGGTGACTTAGCAGGGGTGCCCAGGTTCATGGGGTAATGTTTGTCTGGGTCTTGATGGCGGTTGCGTCGGCCCACCTTCTGCGTGGCAGGCCGGATTGGGAGATGCTGGTTGAGGGAGACCCTTTACAACCGGTTACCGTTGTCCGGGCCGCTCGGTAGTACAGGGGCCCGACCCTCAGGCTCACGACTGAGGGTGGGCTGCCCCATCAACGAGTGCAAAAACCCCACCGCTGCTGTTCGTGACCGGAGGGGACCCAGCAGTTGCGTTTGGGGCGCATTGGGCGACCTCTCCAGCCGGACTCTCCCAGCCCATCGCCTTGCACCGCAGTGGGTGGGTTGGATTCATACGTCCGTCACTCCTGGACACTCCGATCCCCAGCTTCCTACCCACCCCTTATACCTTTTCCTTTCCAGATCTTCATTTCTCCTCTTCAAAACAAAAAACTTAACTCAATCATGAACTCACAAAAAAACATAAATAACATCTTTACAACGGCGAGAAGCAGGAGTCCCCGGTGCAGGCCAAAACTGTTGGTGAACTTCACCAACATTCGCGGCCTGCACAAAAATCTAAATTCAGTCCACCACCACCTAGTTTCCCAACGTCCCAACCTTCTCTTCCTTTCCGAAACGCAGATAGCTGAGCCTACAGACGCCTCCTATCTGGATTGCCCGGGTTTCACCCTCATGGGCAAATTCAGACCCAAAGGAGGTGTATGTCTCTTCAGCCGAGCTGACGTCAACTGTGTGCGACTGTTGAATCTGGAGAACTCCAAATTCGACGTAATGTGGGTGCGCGTCAATCTTGCCAGTACGGTAAGGTTTTACGCGTGTTTATACCGCTCACCGAACATTAGCGTTTCAGATACATCCGAACTCTTCAAACATCTAAGCAATACTGTTGATGACCTCTTGCCCCGCTTCCCTACAGCAGAGTTTGTGGTCCTGGGGGACTTCAATGTTCATAACGAACCTTGGTTAAAGTTCTCGGGACCAACGGACTCGGCTGGACGAAAGGCGGAATCCTTTGCCCTCTGCTACGGACTGGAGCAAATGGTTCAGGAGCCTACAAGGGTTCCTGATGTCCAGACTCACCGCTCCAATCTGCTAGATCTGTTTCTAACCACTGTGCCACACGGCTACAAGATTGAAGTCACAGCGCCTCTAGGATCGTCCGACCACTGCCCGGTGACAACATCAATCCCCGTAACCTTCAGACCGCCAAACGAGCGGCTGAAGAGAAAAGTGTGGCACTATAGATCAGCAGATTGGTTTGGTCTGCGGGCTCATTTCAATGCCTTCCCGTGGTCAGCTGTCTGTTTTCAGACTTCGGATCCCTCAAGATGTGCCCAGGAAATTGGTGAAGTCATCACATCCGCGATGGATGGCTTCATCCAATCCACTGTGAAAGAAACTGGTGTGGGCTCAAAGCCGTGGTTCAGTCGACAATGCTCCGAAGCAGTGCGACGAAAAAACGGGGCTTACCGAGCCTACAACACATCTCGAACGTCTGAAAACAGAACAGTATATAATAAAATGGCAAAGGAATGCAGGAGGATCATTAACAGGTCAAAATTCGAGCACGACCTGCAGATCAGCAGTAAGCTGGCTGCCTGCCCGCACGGCAGCAGAGCGTTCTGGTCGCTTGCGGGCTCAATAGGTCGCAATTTCTGCAAATCCAGTCTGCCACCTCTTACCAGACCTGATGGCTCTCTAGCAAATACCGCCGCCGAAAAGGCTAACTTATTAGGCAAAATGTTCGCGGAAAACTCAACCCTCGATGATCAAGGTGCTACCCCGCCGTCGGTTCCTCATTGCAGTTTTCGTATGAAAAAGCTGAGGATCCGGCATCGGGATGTACTCCAAGTCTTACGAGGGCTTGATGTTAATAAAGCTAGCGGGCCTGATGGAATTCCTGCCCTGGTATTGCAGAGGTGTGCTGTAGAAATAGCTCCAATTTTGACGAAGCTTTTCAAAATGTCCCTGAAGACTGGCTCTGTGCCCTCTGGTTGGAAAAAAGCGATCATTCACCCCATTCCAAAGAAGGGTGACCGCTCCAACCCAGCCAACTACCGCCCCATAGCGATCACATCTGTTCTGTCAAAAGTGATGGAACGTGTGATCAATGACAAACTGCTCACATACCTCGAGAAGAACAAAATTATTAACGACCGTCAATACGGATTCCGGCGGAACCGCTCGTGCGGTGATCTTCTCGCGTATGTGACGCATGTTTGGGGACGGTGCCTGGAATGTTTTGGTGAGACCCAAACGGTTTCACTGGACATTTCCAAGGCCTTTGACCGGGTTTGGCATCGAGCGCTTGTCAACAAACTGCGTTCTTACGGACTTCCCGCATCCTTGTGTGCGTGGATTACCGACTTTTTGAGGGGGAGGTCGATTCAGGCGGTTGCTGACGGTTTCACCTCTTCCTCGCATTCGATAAATGCTGGCGTCCCACAGGGATCGGTTCTGTCTCCGACTTTGTTTCTGTTGCACATCAACGACCTCTTGTCATGTGCACCGATTCATTGTTACGCGGATGACAGTACAGTCCATGATAGCTTTTTGTTTGACAAGCCTCCAAAGAGCATACAAACCCCAATAGCTCGGAGGGCTTTGAAGCAGAGAATGGACGGTTACCTCGAGAGTGTTTTCTCTTGGGGTAAGAATAACCCCGTCGAATTTAATGTTTCAAAGACCCAATCATGTCTGATAACGTCTAAAAGGGATCGAAATGATAATCTAGTCTCCTTCAACGGAAGCATTCTCCCGAACAGGACCTCCATTGATATGCTTGGTGTAACTGTGTATGCTTGGTGTTAACTTGGTGTAAGATTTCACACAAAAACCAACATCTTAAACCATGGATAACCCAAAGCGTTATAAATTGCATTAGAAAAAGAGATGAGCTACACAGGAAAGTTAAATTAAATCCTTGTGATATTTTTACACAACGATATTATAAAAGATACAGAAATATTTGCAAAAATGTTGTACGCAATGTCAAAGAAAATTATTATAAGAAAAAAATAGACGAATGTAACAATGACCCACGCAAATTATGGAAGATCATAAATGAAATTACAAGTGCAAAATCATCCCATAACAAGAGCATAGACGAACTAACAATTGAAAATACCCAAATCTCTTTCGCAAAGCATCCGGACAAAATTCTCGAATACGTAAACGAATGTTTTACTAATATAGGGTCACAATTAGCAAAGAAAATCAGACAACCAAAAACTAGCATTTTACCAGAAGAAAAGGAAAGTATGAACCAGATAGATAAATTAAAGTTAACTGATGTAACCAATACTGAAATCAGAAATGCAATTGTATCCCTTAATGTTAATAAATCATCCGGAAATGATATAATATCAAATAAAACAATAAAACAACTCCAAAATGAGCTGACCTTCCCATTGACATACTTGGTCAATCTGTCCATATCTACGAATGTATTCCCCTCATGCCTTAAAAAAGCTACAGTTATACCCATACATAAAAGTGGTAACAAAAAGGATATATATAATTACCGACCCATAAGTCTCTTAAGCTCCTTCTCAAAAATCTTGGAAACTGTAATGAAGAAGCAAATTGTTCAATTTCTTGAACAAAACAAATTATTATCACCATCCCAATATGGCTTTAGGGAAAATCTAAGCACCAATGATGCAATAGAAAAACTAACAAGCATAGCCATAAAAAACATAGATGATGGGAAAAAGTGTTTGGCTTTATTCATAGATCTTCAAAAAGCTTTTGACACAATAGACCATAAAATATTACTAACTAAGCTAAAAAAAATAGGAATGGCCGAAACAACAATGAACTTATTAGAGTCATATATAACAGGGCGAGAACAACAAGTACAAATTGGTAAACAAAAGAGCAAACTACTATCTTTAAACTATGGCGTTCCTCAAGGAAGTGTACTGGGACCGATTCTATTCATTATCTATATCAACGATTTACATAACCTTATCATTAAAGGAAACATAATCAGTTTTGCTGATGATACTGTTTTATTATTTCAAGAAGAAAATTGGACGGATACATTTAATGAGGCTGAACAAGGGCTTAGTGCACTTCAAAATTGGCTTAAAATCAACTCGCTTACCCTTAATATAAGCAAAACTAAATATATAACATTTTCAATAAACGCACGGAGCCAACCAATAAAATCACTAGAACTAAAACTACACGAATGCCATGGAAATAATATACAATGTAACTGCCCCGTCATAGAAAAAACGCAAAACATAAAATATCTCGGAGTAATAATTGACGAAAATCTTAGATGGGACCTACATATTAAAGGTATTACGGAAAAACTCACAAGCCTTATATATTTCTTTAAAAATCTAAGAAACGTGGTAAATAAAAATGATATGAAAAAGGTCTACTACGCGTTGTGTCATTCTCGAATTGAATATGGAATCATAGGATGGGGATCTGCTACACATACGTACCTCCACAACCTGAATACGATTCAAAAAGGAATCATAAAGACCATATTGAAAGTACCAATTAGAACGCCTTCAATTGAAATTTTCAATAGCTTCGACGTACCAAATGTACAGCAAATATATGCCAAAAATATATTATTGAAGCTTTTCAAAAATAATGAATCCTCTACTAGACCATGTATGCATAACACAAGATCGAATAAAAACGATATAAAAAATATTCCAAGTTATAAAACCACTTTCGGACAAAGAAACTATACATACTTTGCAACAAAACTCCATAACATCCTTCCCCAAGACATAAAACTAATAAAAAATCCTAATGAATACAAATCAAGAATAAAAATATGGCTAAAAGAGGTCAATGAAAAAACCCCAATGAAGACATTAAAAACGACATAGAAGACAAATAAACCATATTTAAATAACTTTAGTCCGCCTCGGCACAGGACCCCCTAGTGAGGAGGACTAAGAAATACAATAATTTATACTTAATTTCACCATTATATCTTGTATGTAACAATTATTTTATATAGTCGCTAAAATAAAAAAAAAAATAAAAAAAACTCTTAGTGACCAGCTCAGGTATGGGGGCTCCATCGAAACCAGAGTTAAGTTAGCCTCTCAGAAACTGGGCGTACTGTACAGGGCCCGCAGATACTTTAATAGTACTCAACTGCTAACCCTGTACAAATCGCAAGTGCGCCCCACGGTTGAATTTGGCAGCCACCTCTGGTCTGGAGCTCCAAAATACCTAAAAAAAAACCTTGACTCTGTGCAGAAACGGGCGGTCCGTTTGATAGATTCTCCCATCGTAACAGACGGATTGCAATCTTTAGAGCATAGGCGTCAGGTGGGAATGCTGTCCTTGTTCTACCGGTATTACAATGGAAGATGCTCCGAGGAACTAGCGTCATTGATCCCCTCGGCACCGGTGCATAGTCGGGAAACACGCGCCCAACATTTGTACACAGTTGATATTGGTCACATGAGAACGGGTCGTTTTTACGATTCGTTCTTGAGTTCAACAGCTCGGCTGTGGAACGATTTACCGGCCTCTGTGTTTCCTCCCTCCTACAACATGAGTCTCTTCAAGACCCATGTTAACTCCTTCCTTTCCTCAAAAAGACCCTCCACACAGCATCCTCAAAGATGACATAGGCCCTGAGGGAAATTATTTTCCTCAGGGCCTCCTGTGTGGAGTTAATGTAAAAAAAAAAAAAAAAAAAAAAAAAAAAAAAAAAAAAAAAAAAAAAAAAAAAAAAAAAAAAAAAAAAAAAAAAACGATGTTTCTGCAACGTTACTAATAACATAATATACATTATTATTTTTAATTGATAAACTAACGTTTAAACAAGATTTTTTTTGCATAACTTAAAGGGTAGATAACAAATATTATAATCAATAATTATCAGCCTGAAACACTCATCTACATTGAAAAAATCCTCCGAGAAAAGATACTGGCCGCCAACGGGAATTGAACCCGTGTCCCTCTGATTGCCGGTCAGCTGCTCTGACCACTGAGCTATGGCGGCTTATCTAATACCCGCCAAAATAATTCAATATATACTAGTTTTTCATTCGACAATTAGTTATTATTACATTTTTCCAACTGAAAACAACCAACTTTATTTATGTGAGAGAGGTATTGTTAATACTAAATCTCCCGCTAGGTGGCGTCGAGACTAATTTTGTCTGCATTTTTTGCTGAAATACTTTAACTTGTCAAAAATTAATCGTTATTTTTAATTGATAAACTAACGTTTAAACAAGATTTTTACGCATAGCACAAAGGGTAGATAACAAATATTATAATCAATAATTATCAGCCTGAAACACTCATCTACATTGAAAAAATCTTCCGAGAAAAGATACTGCCCGCCAACGGGAATTGAACCCGTGTCCCTCTGATTGCCGGTCAGCTGCTCTGACCACTGAGCTATGGCGGCTTATCTAATACCCGCCAAAATAATTCAATATATACTAGTGTTTCATTCGACAATTACTTATTATTACATTTTTCCAACTGAAAACAACCAACTTTATTTATGTGAGAGAGGTATTGCTAATACTAAATCTCCCGCTAGGTGGTGTCGAGACTAATTATGTCTACATTTTTTGCTGAAATACTTTAACTTGTCAAATATTCATTATTATTTTTAATTGATAAACTAACGTTTAAACAAGATTTTTATGCATAGCACAAAGGGTAGATAACAAATATTATAATCAATAATTATCAGCCTGAAACACTCATCTACATTGAAAAAATCTTCCGAGAATTCCGGGTATTAGATAAGCTGCCATAGCTCAGTGGTCAGAGCAGCTGACCGGCAATCAGAGGGACACGGGTTCAATTCCCGTTGGCGGCCAGTATCTTTTCTCGGAAGATTTTTTCAATGTAGATGAGTGTTTCAGGCTGATAATTATTGATTATAATATTTGTTAACATAATATACGTTTCTATGTTAGCTGCGTTGAACTTTCGTAGCGCGGCTGCCATGTTTTTTTTTTCATTCGCGGCAAAATTTCTTTTGTGGCATATTGTGGTATTTAAGGTGCATTTCATCTATAGTTTTATTGGTCCTCGTACATTTAATCTTCTACCAATACAAATTCAAATGACCAATAAAATATAAATTTAAATCACCCCTAAAAAGAAGATACCTATATTTCTATAAACATGTAACACATTTTCACAAAAGTTGAGTGCTAAAATATTTCAGAGCGTCAAAGTTCGACGTGACATAGTTAGCACCTAATATAATTTCTTGTAGGTAAATGGGACCGCTCGGGGGCAGAGCCTCGAGCAAAACTGCATACATTACCCACTTCTGTGCCTGATGCACTTTTACAAGTTTCTCGACCCATTTGCACTTTACAGCGTGGATCTACCCTTTCAACTTAATATCGGGGTTGAACTTGGCTTCAACTTTGTGCCCCGCTCCGTGGAAGGAAACTAGTCTGCGCATACACGAATGTGATCACAGCCGTAGATCAACATTCAACTTGGAATCATTTTATATGGGTAAAGTTTCAGGTAATATTGTATTTGAGTTAGAATGAATCGGATTCGCGTTTTATGCTGGAAGCCGACTAATGGTGGCTCATCGCATTCGGATGAATGGTGAAAGAAATAATTTCATCATGCCAGAGCTCACTACTTTTCAAAAATTTTTAATTTTTTTAACAGGCTTTTAAGGAACCAAATAAATAAATTTAAAACATGAGTATCAACATTAATTTATTCAAAATAAAACAGTATAACAAACTAAAATAGTAAACTATTAATATAATAAACATGTATAAAACGCAGGTCTAAAACAAAATGAGGCCAAGAGAAATTAAACGTGATTAAGTTACTAACATAATTATGTCAATTTAAATATACGAGCCTGCTATATAAGTTCTAGCTCAACCACTAGCTGCAACCCCGGGAACCATTTATTGGATAACCAACACCTCTGCTATAGGTTACCCCAAGTGGTTCGCTAGGTTTGGTGACTTAGCAGGGCGGTGCCCGGATTCATGGGGTGAGGTTTGTCAGGGTCTTGGCGGCGGATGCGTCTGCTCACCAGCTACGTGGCAGGCCGGATCGAGAGAGAATGGTTGAGGGAGTCCTTTTGACTTCTCCTGCCAAAGGGAATCCCTCTCGGGATATAGCCTTGCCCCGCGGTGGGAGGGATGGATTCATGCGTCCGCCACTTTTGGACACACTGACCCCAAGATTCCTACCCACCCCTCATACCCTTTTCGGCTAAAGTTCGGTTTAGTGGCGAAATTCCTAAAAATACAAACTAGTTATTTTTATACTAACTATGGGCCGGGGAATACGAATCTGAAAGAATTAGGCGGCGGCAAGCAATATTAACTGAATTATACGACTTTAAAAAAAAATTTTACACACATAGGAAAATGGCCATTTTGGAAGCATTCTGATTCCTAGAAAATCAAACTAGTTATTTTTATACTAACTTTGGGCCGGGGAATCCGAATCTGAAAGAATTAGGCGGCGGCAAGCAATATTAAATGAATTATACGACTTTTAAATTTTCAATACACACATACGAAAACAGCCATTTTAAAAGCATTTTGACACATGAAAACCATAGAAACCATAAAATTAAGTGTTGCCATTAAGCAGTAATATCAATAACGTAAAATAACATGTTTATAATTTAAGTACTTACTTTTTATAAATTTTACTCACTTTTGTATCACAAACCATGCTACCTAAACCTAGCGTAGCCGCTAAACTACTTGAAAACTGGGATGTTTTTTTAAATTGACGCGAGCAGGCGGTATAAAGGGGCACAAACCATGTGACACAAACCTTGCGTAGCCGCTAAACTACTTGAAAACTGGGATGTTTTTTTAAATTGACGCGAGCAGGCGGTATAAAGGGGCTCAAACCATGTGACACAAACCTTGCGTAGCCGCTAAACTACTTGAAAACTGGGATGTTTTTTTTAAATTGACGCGAGCAGGCGGTATAAAGGGGCACAAACCATGTTACACAAACCTAGCGTAGCCGCTAAACTACTTGAAAACTGGGATGTTTTTTTTTTAAATTGACGCGAACAGGCGGTATAAAGGGGCACAAACCATGTTGGGTTAGGTTAGGTTAGGTTATGTTAGATTAGGTTAGGTTAGGTTAGATTAGGTTATTTGATTTATAAGGTATGTTCGATGATATTATTGTTTAATGGCCACACTTAAATTGTTGTTTTTCTATGGTTTCTATGGTTTTCATGTGTCAAAATGCTTTTAAAATGGCTGTTTTCGTATGTGTGTATTGAAAATTTAAAAGTCGTGTAATTCAGTTAATATTGCTTGCCGCCGCCTAATTCTTTCAGATTCGGATTCCCTGGCCCATAGTTAGTATAAAAATAATTAGTTTGATTTTTTAGGAATTTCGCCACTAAACCGAATTTTTTCCCCCTTTTCTATTCCACAACTTCCTGTCCTTCCTTTCCTAAAAATACCCCCCACACAGCATCCCGAAAGATGACATAGGAACTGAGGGGAAATTTTTTTCTCATGGCCTCCTATGTGCAACTAAATTTAAAAAAAATGCTCGTAAAATTTGTGACACATCCAAATTCCCGGAGATATTACAACTACTGGAAAGTAAATTACATTTTTCCCGTAGGTGTGTATTATAATACGTCGTCATTTATTTAAATATAAATATAGAAATATTTTTATCGGAAAAAAACTGTCAGGTCCTACAACGCGCAACGACGCTAAACAAAATACAACCGGATGTTTTGACAGTTGTTCTGATTTTAAAACTTAATTAATGTAAAATACTTAATACGGCCGCACCAAAAAATAATTTAAAAAATAGTTTTTCACATAATTTCGAGGAATAGTCTGCTTTTTAGAGTGGCCACAGTAATAATAATTAATAATATTACTTTAGCAAAAGTACACATGAAATAGCTTACGGTCCTCAAAACCCTTGTTACTAATTGACGGTGTTCGCACATATATATGGAATTGGTTAAGTATGCATTCGCAGACTTGGTGGGTAGCAAATGTCAAAATCCTGCAATTATCCCACCTACCTAATTTTTCAATCCTTACTTAAGCTCCACACTGCTAGCGAAGTTCCTCGACAAAGTACTCGGGAAAGTTGACCGAAGTCCGAAGTACGTTGCTACACTCTTCGTTCAACTTCGCGAGAAACTCATTCGCGCGGTGGTGCCGTCACGGCTCGCACGTCAAGGACGCTCAATTAGCAGCTGCCGTCGCAAAGTGCACGCTCGCCTATTATAACTTATAACTATGCGCATATTTATCAAACGAACAAATATAAAAAAAGGAGGAAAATAAGATGGTGGATGATTGCAATGCACCGGAACAGAACAATAATAATAATATTTGGACAATTTGTAGAGCGCCGTTTTTATTAAAAATTACCTCAAGGGCGCTTTACAATTTATAATGAATTCTTAGGCTCTATCTAATTTTATTATTTACAACAAGGTTAGTTTAGACAACTAAACTAAGACAAGAGAACCACTGGAAATAAATAAACAAATGGGTACAAAAGATTTTTTATTCTAAAATTTATTGTATTTTGTACAGACGTAGGTAGACTCAAAACGGACTCAAGCACCGTTAACTTTCTTTTTGTCCTTATGACCTCTCTCATGTGGGTTCCAAATAATTGGATCCGCTTGCAATGTTTCCAGGAGCAACATAATTTGCTCCTGCGACCACTGCGTACCATTCATAATAAAAAATAATTAATAGCACGCACGTGCATTCACGACAACGTATTGAAACGAACTGAAGTTAACCGAGTAGTGTAGACAGTCACTTCGTGTGGGCACTTCGTGCAACTTCGAGTCCTTTGACTCGGGCGCAAAAACCGACAAAAAATGGAAGTCGCCCAAGGCGAGCCGAAGTTGGACGAAGTAAGACGAAGTAAGGCGAAGTGCCCCTCCGCACTATCGTATTCGCCTAACTTCGTTCAACTTCGCGAGTAGTCTGGAGGGAACTTTAAAATGTCACCGTGCACAATGTAATTGTTGCAAGAAAAGTACTTTACTTTGAAGAGGTGATAGTCCAAGAGCCCGTGACGATCAGACCTTCGTTATTTTATAAAACCTGAAAGTTTCTCTGTGTATGTCTCTAATACAGGTAAAGACGATCCCCGACTATGAAGTTTGGATCACGGTGGCTTTGAAAGATATTATATTAATTAATTATAAATGTACTAACGTTAAAGTGTAAAAGCTTAATATTATATATGTTTCGATGGTTCCTTCATCTTGTTAGACACATTAAAAGTCTTCCGTATGTGCAAGCGCAATATATACATGCAAGCGGGTGGGAGTGAAAGAGTGCGAAATTTCGACGCTAGCAGACTTGTAAAAGTGCTAGCAAAATGCTCTTGAAATTGTGGCGCAATTTTATATACCTTTGCAACCTGCTATCTTTCAAGGCCACCGTGATCCATACTTCATAGTCGGAGATCGTCTTATTTACCTTAGGGACATACATAGAGAAACTTTCAGGTTTTATAAAATAACGAAGGTCTGATCGTCACGGGCTCTTGCTCTATGACAGTGTTGTCATTGGCGTTCAGTGTAAATCATAGATTCTCAACCTTTTTTTGCCCAACGCCCCCTTTGACAATATTTTTTTTCTGGCGCCCCCCAACTGCTTTTTACATACCATCTTGGGGAGGGGGGATGGCGATGGGTTATGGCTCCTGTCCTATTTCTGAGAAGAAGATTGTTAATTAAAACGCGTACTTAATTAAATAGAGAAGTATTTTTATTAACATAGAAAAGGTATTGAATTTATAACTTATTTAATGAGATGGTTGAATTTGATGCGTTTTAAGAAGTTTGTTTATATAAGGCTCGATTTTACTTGAAAACCAACGTAAGTCGCCGCGTTCAGTAATATGGAGCCTATTTCTCTTTTTGGTTACCAACGTTGCCACAGCACTGAATCCACGTTCAGCTAAATAGGACGATGGAAATGCTATTAAAAATCGTTGAACTATCGACCATAATCCTGGGTACAGTTGCGAAATCGGCTTCTGCAGCCAAAACTCTTGGTAGCCATTCTTAAATTTAATTTTTAATTCCTCGTTTGTCGTCAGTTCTATTAGTTCTTCTTCTAACTGGGATGATCCTGCTGTGTTGACATTTGAAAAAGGATCCAAAACCCAATCTGGTATGTCCATGTTTAAAATATCCTGGAATCGTTCCTTGAAATCACTGTGGAGGTTTTCCAAGTGTTGACTGTAAACAAGCAAGTTGTCGTTCTTGAATGATACTGCTGATAAATTTGGGAAGTTATTAAATTCCCGTCTGCCGATATTTCTTTTGTATAGTAGCAGTTTGGATACAAAAGCTGCAACACAATTTTTTATCTTAATCAAATTTAAGTCGTCGCCTTGAAGCTGGAGATTGACATCATTAAACAATTTATACAGGTCTGTCAAGTACGCAATATCGTTCTTCGATGAGGTGAGGTTGTCGCGAAATTCTGTGTCTTTGTTTCCTAGGAACTCTATCACAGACTTAAACAGATTGTAAAATCGAGTCAAACATGAACCTTTTGACAGCCAGCGCACCTCTGTGTGAAGCAGCAATCGGTTGAAATCTTCATCATTGGCAATGAGTTACTTCTGATTTTATTAACTGCTCTGATAACATATTGCAGTGATGTATGGAGGCGTTCACTCAGATTTTTCGCAACCAAATGCTGGCGATGAATTACGCAATGCACAGCAAGCAAGTCAGGAACTTTATTTTTTAAGCACGCTATGAAGCCTTTGTGATGCCCTGTCATAGCTGGGGCGCCATCCGTAGCAGCTGACAAAATATTATTTAAAGGAATTTTCTTTTCGTCACAAAACTTTTCCAGTGCATTAAATATGGTTTCTCCTTTTGTATCTGTTTCCAAATTTGTAACAAACAATAATTCTTGACATATTTTCTCATCTTTGATGAATCTCACGTATGACAATAACAATGCTTCATTGGTTGGTAAAGTGTACCTACTCATCCAGCTGAATTGAAAATCGACAAGACTGCAGATGATTGCACAATGATTCTTCAATGTTTTCAGCCATTTCATCAATTCGTCTTTGCACAGAACTATTGCTCAAAGGAATTTTTCGGATAATATCTGCAGCCGGTTTATGGAGCACAGTGGTTATTACTTCTTTTACTGCTGGTAAAATTAAATCTTCCCCAATAGTATGTGGTTTGCCTGTTTTAGAAATCAACAATGAGATATTGTACGAAGCTCGAAGTCCATCATCGTCTTGCTTAGAAGCTGTCGAAAATTGTTTTGATATAGTTGGCTGAATTTCGTACTTCTTTTTCATGTCTTGAAAATAGGTCACATCTTTGTCTTTCTTATCCGGGTGGATTTTATTAAAATGATCTTGAAGCTTAGAAGGCTTCATCGCTTCATTTGAAAATGTTTTTCGACAAATAAGGCACATTGGCGACGATGGATTTGTAGGATTTTCGATAAATCCGTATTTAATATAATCCACACCATATTGCCGTATCTTCTTTTTTACTTCCGACATTTAGAGATACGTGAGTAAAAGATTAACTCTTAAAACCCTGTTATTAATGGCGTACGTTAATGTTAATGAACATAAAATGATAAATCAGTGCCTTTATATAGGTTGGAGACATATAACACGCTTCGACAGGAATAAAATAAACACGCAGTGACTCGCTTTCAGCACCAGGTCGCGTATTTACAAAACCTATACCGGTTCAGTCGTGGCGGCCGCGGCAGCTGAAATGGGATAGGGTACCTATGTTGTGCAAAATCATCAACAAACCCTAAACCCTGCTTCGTTTCGTTGCTCTCTCTGCTTCAGTTACACTATTTTCTACAATAACATTCATACATACAAGTCCATTCCTACTAGTACCTACATCTCAAAAACTACAATACCATCAGATAGTTTTACCGCATGGGTAGGAGATAGGATGACCGCCAAACAACTATTAAATACCAATACCTAAAATATTAGTAAGATGTATCTATTCTCATACGTATAAATGTGATTAAGCAAGCAATGGAACCGAGTTGTTTGGCGGTCTATCCTCTCTGCCTCCCTCTGCGGGAAGCAGCCTGATGTTATTACAGAAGCGGCCTGATGTTATTAGCTACCATAACTGAAATGGTGGGTATATAATAAAGACTAGTAAACAAGACGATGTATAAATGTGGTTAAAGCAAGCAGTGTGACCGAGTTATTTGGCGTTCCACCATCTCTGCCTACCCCTGCGGTTAAACTATCTGACGGAATTATAGTCTGTTGGGATGGCTGAACTGGTAGGTTTGGACTTGTATGTAAATTTAATCATGTAGGAATGTCATTGAAGCAAGGAGTATGCAGTAAATGACAAAATATGTATTGCCAGTTTTAATTTTGTGTCAAAATGTACTGTAACTGCACTTATGATCCAACATAGTTTGAGTTCACCCATGAGTTTCATACCTTTTGAGAATTTAATGCAATCTATGAATTGTACAAGTTTTTATAAATTTACGAAATAAATATTATATAACCATGGAAATGCACCAGCACCAACACCAACAGAAGCTACTCTATAATTACGGTCCCCACAGCCACAGTCTCTGAAACAGATAGATAGAGCAACGAAGCGCGTTGGCGACTGAAATGGTATTAGGTTTGTTGATGATTTTGCACAACAAAACCTATCCCATTTCAGTCGCCGCCGTGACTGAACCGGTATAGGTTTTGTAAATACGCCACCCGGCGCAGAAATAAAACGTGGACTTGTCGCGGAGACAAAGGCGACGCAGGAACAGAATGAATCGGGGGCTAAGGGGCTGTCTTGTCGACGCATGTAAGCTCACTCGTTGACTCCCAAATGCATTGACGACACTGAGCAAGTTAGATCAATACACAGATAATACCAGATAATACTGTCAATTCTTGCAGGATTGCAAAAATCCCGTTATTGAACAAAAAACGTTATAATTTAATAGCTACAAACTTTTTATTTATTAACAGGCTTTTATTAACTTCGATAGTATTTATGTATGTATGAGACATTTCACGTGAAATCGGAAGATTTAAATTTTTGAAAAAAAATTATTCTAATCAACAAATTAAAATTTTCATTCATTAAATTTAATGTAGATCTGAATGTAACGGAATCTATCAGTTCAATTTTCATTCACTTCCCGAACTCTCGAATGAATTTTCGCAAACGTGATAAAAATACACACAATAACAAAAATTACCCATTAAAGTTTACTTTGCTTTATTAGTATGTGATTAGCGTGTTTGGTTTGTCTTTTTTAGACCATATTTTTTTACTTGCCAACGCCCCCCTGTGCCATCTCAACGCCCCCCAATTCTCTCTGGATCTTCTACCGCCCCCCTGAAGGCCTCAAACGCCCCCAAGGGGGCGTTATCGCCCACGTTGAGAACCTATGGTGTAAATTAATACCTCAGACAGGGTGAATTTTCAGCTGTGTTTAAGAAACATTACGATTTCAAATTAAATTTAAGACTGTAAAGTGAAACACCAGAAACTTGAGACCAGTGACGCTCCTTTAGTCCTTTTTCCTTTTTAAACGACTTCGAAAAGGAGGAGGTTATCAATTCTACGGTATTTTGTTTTTTTTTTTATGTTAGTTACCTCAGAACTTTCGATTGGGTGAACCGATATTGATGATTTTTTATTAGAAAGCTGGTGTTCCCGTGTGGTCCCATTTTAATTTGGTCCAGTTCTGACAATGGGATCCATGAGAAAACCATATATGTCTTAAATTTGCAATAAGTATGAGCGTGACAAATGGACGAATAACTCAATATAACGCCAACAGATTTCGATGATTCTTTTTTTGAAGTAAAACTTCTTTACGCACTAAAAATCAAAAAATAAACAAAAATTTTAACAAAACAAAAAACGACTTAAAAAATGCACTAAAAAGTAAAAAAATAATTTCGTACGATTGTTATTTTTGGAGTCGGTGTCAGCCAAGATCTTCAAATCTCACCTATAACTACCTATGTGTGTAGTTACCTTGGCTGACACCGACTCCAAAAATAACAATCGTACGAAATTATTTTTTTACTTTTTAGAGCATTTTTTGAAGTCGTTTTTTGTTTTGTTAAAATTTTTGTTTATTTTTTGATTTTATTCAATCTGGGGCTTATCTTATTTTCCAGAAGCCCAGATCTGAACCATCGACAGACACTATCCATCAGGTTTTGCGAGTGTATGCATATCGTCCCATATAACTTAGCGATCAACGTAGTTTCGGGACTGGTCCTTCGGGGTGTTGCATAGGGCTTCGCTCTGCAGCACTAACCGCCAAATAATACAATGGAGTCGCAGTTTCATGACACCAGATAGTTAAAATTTTAATTTAGTTCATTATTAAATTTTCTATTGAAACTGACGGCCCTTTGTAAATAACTGTCGAATATCTAAGACCTTGATTTTAGCAAAGAGTTAATTTGAGGGTTGGGTAGGTTGGCATTTAAATATAATTCTCAAAATTAGGTTTTGAACTGTAATAATTGGATTAATAATGGATTCAGCACAACCACCCCATCCCATTTTACCATATATGTTGCTAGTTGCTATGGATTGGAAAAGGGCAAAATATTCGCTTCTTAGAGTCTACAATTCTAAGATAAACTTAAGGGAGCAGAATATATGCCAGAGTTTACGAAGTTTTTAAACTGTGTCACTGATTGGGCTTCCAAACGTAGTTGGTCGTCTATGATTATTCCCAAATATTTAAATTACTTTGATGGTTTAAGGGTAGAACACGTGCAATAAATATTAGGTAATATGCAATAAATTTCAGGAGTTTTCTCATATTAGGTGAGATTTGATGTGTTTGATTGTAGGTAGAAACGAAAGCAGAGTAAAATAGTAGTATGGGTGAACGATGTTGGCGACACAATTGTGCTTGGTTCATATTGTTAATGGTTTATGGCCTATCTCCCTTGTTCTCTGTGGAGTGAATGATATAGCTTGATGAACGGGGATTAAAGAAATATCTTTGGTCGAAAAGTGAAACAGAATCCCTCCAGAACTTGAGATGATTCACATTTCAGGTCCAAATAACCTCTGCCTGTGTAGAATACTGCTCTTGTTTTTTTGTTATTTGTTATATGTATACCGCACAAGAGTTCCAACTGCTCCCGTCTGGAGCCAGTGAGACTATGGAATCCCCAATTAGGATATGTTGTGGGGCTGAAGGTAGTTGGGATGGGAAGGAGATAGGGAAAAGGAAGGTGGGAACCTGACTAAAGACACAAAGGGAAACATGGCTAAAGACATTTCAAGCAACGTTTTAATTCTGAATGGTGGTTTTACACTAGGGCGATACTGAAAGTATCTTCCACTCTGGAATACTATATGCATATTATTTTAAATGAGTAAATTGTGAATAACACAAATCAATAAAATAAAATTTATTTGCAACGCCGGGATTCGATCCCGCGACCTTCGGATTTGCGAGTCAAGAGCCTTACCGCTGGACTACGCCGGTTGCAAATTTTTGGCCCATTGTGTCCCACAATTTTTGTGAAATTTGTTCTAAAGACTTGTTGTAAAAACTTATTATTGTTTTGTAATGTATGGTGTTTGTGCGTGTATGAATGTAATGTACCTATTGGTAAGTGTGTGTATGTATGTTTATTTATGTGTACCTATGTGTATACAGGAGGCGCCGAAGAAAAAAAAATCCCTCCGGGCCTTGTCATTTTTGTAGATTCTCTGTGGAGGATATTTTTAGGGAAAGAAGGAAGTTCTGGGAAGGAAAATAAGGTAAAAGGGACGAGGAATTTGGGGGTCAACGAGTCCAGCAGGGGCGAGCTTAGAATTAATCCCTCCTGGAAACTGGCTGGAGAGGTCAAAAGGTCTTCCTCAACCAGTCTCTCCCGATCCGGCCCGCCGCGCAGCAGGTGAGCAAACGCTTTTACCACCAAGACCTGGACAAACCTCACCTTATGAACTCAGGCACCTCTACTAATTCACCAAACGTAGCAAGCCTTGGGGCGACTTATGGTAGGGGTGTTGGTTATATGGTATATCCGCCTTCCAAATTGCAAAAACTGTAGGTATTATTGATTAATTTAATTGTATTAATGCCTAATTCATATCTTATTAATAACTAAAATTTTCAACATTTTAAGTAACCCCCGACATAATAATAAAACGTTTATTCTTCAATAGATTTTTTTTTACAATATAAATTTTTTATCATTGATTCTATTGATGAAAAGATCACTGCTCAGCTACAATTCAGGATTTCTCCTGGAAAGCAGCTGTTTTTCAGCAGCTGTTCAGCAGTGCCTCCAAAATAAACAGAAAATAAATAAAATAAAATAAAAATGAATTAAAAAACTAAATTGAATTAAAATAAAATATTTAATAGAGATTTAGATACCTCGGCAGTATTCTCACGGAGACTCTTGACCCAGATATAGAGATTAGGTGCAGAATTGAAGCAGCAAGAACTGCGTTCATAAACATGAAATCCCTCTTCTGCAATGACAATATCAGCTTAAAACTAAGGCAGAGAATGCTAAAATGTTATGTGTGGTCGGTCTTGCTGTATGGTTGTGAAACATGGACCTTGAAAATACATACCATGAACAGGTTAGAGGCTTTCGAAATGTGGCTTCACCGGAGAATGCTCAAGGTCGCATGGACCGACATGATCACCAACACAGAAATTCTCAGGCAGGCTAGAGCAGATAGAGAACGGCTTACATTAATTAAAATCAAAAAAATTTCATATCTGGGTCATATACTTCGAGGGGAGAAGTATCACTTGCTCCATTTAATATTGAAAGGCAAGATAGAGAGTCGCCGAGGGCCTGGTAGGAGACAAATGTCTTGGCTGCGAAATATATGAGAGTGGACCGGCGTTAGAAGTGTGGAGGAGCTATTCCGGGCAGCGCAAGACAGAGAGACATTTTCAAGAGTGATCGCCAACGTCGGGGGGACCTGATAAGGCACACAAAGAAGAAGAAGAAAATAAAATAAATACAATTAAATTTAATTCCATAAAAAATAATTAAATCACTATCAAATCTCTAACTCAACGCACACAATATATACGATATAAATAATAGAAATTAAAAGAAAAATATATTTAATTAAAAAATAAAAATAGATTAATAATGTAAATCGGAATTTAAATTTAGCCAATAATCTTAATCTTAGGTACTATTAAAATTCCAATACAAAATAAAATCGTTTCAAATAAAATATAATCAATTCGAATTAAGTATAAAATATAATCAAAAATGTAATCAATTCATAAATAAATAAAAAAAAATAAAAAAGAGCTGATTACCTTGAAACGCCTGAACAAATTTTCATGAATTGTAGCTAAGAACCATCTCGATTACGTCAGCTTTCAAACATAAAAAAAACCGCATAATCCGTTCATTCGTTTAGGAGCTACGATGCCACAAACAGAAACACAGACACGGACGTTTTTGCGTCTGGGTTAAAACGCAGAATAATTTTATTTTTGCCATTATTTTGTACTAGCTTTTACCCGCGGCTTCGTTCGCATGGTATAAATGGGAAAATACTGGCATAGTTATTGGCATAATTGTTATTATTCTTGCTTTTTTGTCTAAAAAAATTATTGTTTAACAGAAAATTTCAACTTGCTTTTTTGTCTAATAAAATTATTGTTTAATAGAAAATTTCAAAATTTGAGAATGAGATTTCGCAAATAAAAATTGTATTTTAGAAAATATTTAAATTATAGAAAATAATTATTACTCCCCTAATTTATTCTGATGATTTCGCCTCAAGTAGGAATTAGTATTTTATTCATATTTGAATCCAGAGAAAAACCTAAAGAAATAACAAAATTACAGCCCACGTTAAATAATTACATGGCAACGCTATGCTTTTCGTCCGGACAATAAACATTTTTAGAGATAGGTAGATATTAACTATGACGCCAACAAAGCACTATTTTTAGGGTGAATTGCCTAATTTAAAAAAAAAAAAATTCCAAGGTAACAATTTGTTTGACGTTTGCAATAACTTGATTTTGTTAGGGACAGAAAACGTATGAAAAATAATTGCATAACGCCACAGCTTATTCATAACGCCAGAGCTTACCAATATATATATATAGCCTATGTTACCCGCAAATAATGTAGCTTTCGATTAGTGAAAGAATTTTTAAATTCTATTCGGTGTTCATTGCGTGAAAGAATAACACTCATCCGTACAAACTTTCGCCTTTATAATATCTACTATAAGAAAGATAAGATAAGATTAATGGGCTTACTTTCAAGATGCAAGATTTCGTACGTTACCTATTTTAGCTAAGTAGGATTCTATACCCACATAATGTAGGCTCGAGTTTCTGACAAAAATATCATAAACAATATTCTTCTTCTATTGGATATTTATTTCAGCTATCAGTGGTGAGTAGTAAGGTAGGTAGGTACACATGCATATAGTTAATTCGGTGAACTAGATTATTGATTAATTATAATGCAACTAGATATCAACTCCCCAAAGATCCGACAAGACTCCAATCTATGGGCATGACATCCCATTAACTAAGAGCCGCATTCCCCCAGGGGAATAATACTGGTAATGAGGTAATGAGTGGTGCTACTGCTCCCAGAGATGGATTGGGAGGAAGTACTTACTCAAGAAGTGAGAACTCTCATTAGTGGAGTAGGTACTGACAAAATTCTCTGTGGCTTAAGAACTTCCAACATCCTTCGAATAATTACGCGGATGATTTATTATTATTTGGTCCGAAATTTGAAAACGTTCGAGACACCATTTTACTACGTAGGTACTTGAAAAATACAGAGAAAAAAAATAATAAGAAACGTTCGTTGTCTCGAGTGACCATTTTTCTTGGCGATAAATAACATCAAAGGATTTTGTGGCAAAATAAAGAGGAAATTAGTGTCGTAAAGTTTTTTGACCGCAGCTGAGCAATGTACCATGTATATATATGAATCAAGTTAATCATGGCATGGGTACTTATGGAGCCATTTTTCCAAATATTTTTTTTTTCGATCCGTTTCTTCAAACTTAAAAAATATATATTTCTTTCTGAACATCGCTGTATACGTCAAAATTGTCGGTGGACTGCATCCCAATGACATCCGCTAAAGGTCGTTTTCTTGCATAATAATGCTTTTTGCCTACCGAGATACTGCAGCGCCACGATTGTACTCTTCAGAGCACTTATACGCATAGGACGCTAATTCGAAGAATACCACCATCACTACCACGGTCGCCTGGGTGGACCCCCCTGATGGTCCCCAGGAGGCGGGAGTTGGTCCATTATAAATAGCATGATCCATTATAAATAGCATACTATTTTTATATTATTATTATAGCTGGCTGTCGTTTAAATCACATTAGTTATCAAGGGGTTGAGAATACTACTAAAAATCTGTGCAGAAAATGCGAATACCACAACATGATGTACAACCCCAAGAAGACGGAACTAATCGCATTCCACCACGGAAAAAATCCCGAGAAGATGCTCCCCGTACAACTCAAAGATGAAAAATAAGCACATCTACAAATGTTTAATACTTAGGTCACATCATCACTGAAGACCTCTCGGATGATGGCGATATTGAACGACAGAGAAGAAGTATCAGTGTATTGTCAAATATGATTGCCCGAAGATTCTTCTAATGCAGTAACCATGTAAAAAAACATTGTTCAATGCATTTTCCACTAATCTATACATGTGTGAAACATGGTGTCACTGCCGAACCACCTCTATTAAACGACTCCGGATCCAATATAACAATGCATGCAGAATTATATTTGAATTCAGAAGATATAGCAGGGTATCGACAATATTTACGGAACTAGGATTGCACGGATTCGCCGGTCTGATGAGGCACCGGGTCACTGGAGCCAGGATGCGTCTAATGGCCTCCGATAATACAGTGGTGACCGCAGCTTTCCAGCACCAAACACCACTCCTGAGTGAGCGCTGGGCCCGAGCTCACCCAGACCACGCTCTACATACAATTGATTATTTACTTATTTTATTTTATTTTTTTGGTTATTTGGTTTATTTTTACTTTTCTATGTAAAAATTCGTGATTTAAAAAAATAATTTGTACGGGGACGAGTGGGATTGCATTATCCTCCCTACTCCCTGGAATAAAAACATTATTATTATTATATATAATATTTTTCAAAAAAAATATTTCGGTGTCTATTCTAGGTACTGTCTGTATACATGTTTTGTTATTTTGTCTATTTTTTTACTACTTTGAAATACGGAATGTATTGCAGTGCATTACCCCTGCAATATTTTCTGGATTAAACTACGAGTATTATTATTATTAACTGTTTTTTTTTCAACGTTTAACCTCGACCGAATTTTTTCTCCCGATTTTTTTGTTTTGAGGGTTTTGAAGGCATTTTTTCGATGTATTTATAGTTTGGTAAACAAAAAAAAAACAAAAGTTTTTTTTGCTATTCAGAATTAGATTTGTCGTTTTATATGAAACACGCCCTCTGAAACCTAGTGAGGTTTTTTCAAATGAACATAGCAATAACTTCTTAACTATGAAAAAAAAGCCAAACATTTACAAATAACCAATAATAACCCATTTTTCAAATGTAACCAAATTTTAAAAATATTTAATCATAACCAATTGTTATATTAAGAGTTAATAACCAGACAAAGCTGAAAAATGACATTTTTGAATGAGCTCATAGACGTGTCGAAGCTTTTTACAGAAAAACGATAAATTAATTTCGAAAGATTGTTATTTTATGTGGTAAACTTATATTTTAAATTTTGAAAAAGTTAACATTTTTTTAATAAAAAAATAGTTTTACTGTTGGTCGATGGCAATATTTGTTAATTTTCAAACGAGTAAAGTTATTATACAATACATATATCATACCAAATAGTATTACAGTATTATAAAACTGTTCATTATCTTAAAATCATTAAAATAAAAATCCAAGCAACCGTTTTGTGCCGAAAATACTACAACTTGACTTATTTATTACACACTTACAAATTGATTTCTCTCGGAATTTTTAACACAGAAATTTAACTTAAGACGTTATTGAAATATTAGAAATAATTTTTAACCAAAAATATTTTCTCGAGTATATAATTCTGTTGAATTAGCGACACGCTTTTGTGAATATTTTATTCTGTATTTTGACGCGCACGGCGCTAAACAAAACTCTTAGTATCTGTCGATTCACGGCAGCGAGCGGTCGTGTTGTCCGCGCCGGTCCAGTTCATAACATTTTAAATTTATTCGTCCGCTTAAAATGGGGAGAAAAATCAATAAAAAGAGAACTTTCATAAAAAAATCAAAATTACCACACCAAAAACATAACTGGGAGAAATATAACGAGAAAAAACAAAGATTAGTAATATTTAATTATCAATTTACATTGTACATACCTTATATGCTACAGGGTCGTTGGAACGAATCTGTCAGATTTATTTTGTATTTTTTATAACATGTTGTTTAATTTTTAGAGAAAAGAATCAACATTCTAAAGTAAATAATGATTGTAAAGTATGTGAAATTCAATTTTTTATTATATATATATTATTATGTACGCGTAAATGGGCTTCGACAAAGTATATTTGATCAATGAAAATGGTAATAACTTCAATACATTGTGATTCATGGATATTACGGTGACCGATTTATCCGTTTATACCGCGGAAATTATAAACTAGCAATACTACCCAGCCTTACCGTGTATAGGTACACGGTGTCGGGAAATACGTGGTACATTACGGTGACCGATTCAATTGTAATTACCGCAGTAATATTTTTTTTTTTAAACTTTCTTTATTCATTATATGTATAATGTGTGTACAGTTTTACAGGTGATTCGACTACCACGCTAGGCACATGCCCGTATTATGGTAGTTATAAACGATAATTTACTAGCATTAATACACGCAAGCAACATTGCCTTATATACACGGTGGCGGGAAACCCGTGGTACATTCCGGTGACGTAATTATAAACAATAATTCACTAACACTAATACCCGGCGTTGTGCGAATTATACGCTCGCAACATTACCTTGCATATGTATGTCGTAGGCCGATCGTAAAATCAGGCAGATCATGTTGCGCCTAGCCACATCATGATCTGATGCATCGTGAAATGGCGGCAAATCGTGATATGCCTGAGGCGCATCGTGATCTGCCTGTTTTTACGATTGGCCTGCGACATATACAAGATGTCGAAAAATACGTGGTACATTACGGTGACAGGTTCATTGTTATTACCGTGGTAATTATAAACAATAATTTACTTGCATAGCCGGCGTTGCGCGAGTTACACGCATACTTCATTGCCTTGTATATGTCGGCGGTCGATCGTAAAATCAGGCAGATCATGGTTCGCCTAGTTACTTCGTGAAGTGCCTGGCAGCAGATCGTGAAGTGCCTCAGACGCATCAAGAACGGCCTGATTTTACGGTTTGCCTGCGACATATACACGGTGGCGGGAAACCCGTGGTACATTACGGTGACCTAATTATGAACAATAATTTACTAGCATTAATACCCAACGTTGCGCAAATTATAGACATGCAACATTACCTTGTACACACGGTGTCAGGAAATTCGTGGTAGAAGCGGAAAACTGAGGACTCAAATTTCACCACGGGAACAGAAGCTTTTTACCATACTTTTTCTTCTATTTTTAACTTATTTATTTTACTTTTTACGAACATATTAATTTATAAACAATAATCTGCGTAAATCGTCCTCAAATTCAATTTGATTCTGAATCTACTTTGCTTAAGACAAGTTCGTCCAGTCAATGAATGATCCAAAAGGTTTTAGGGTGCGTGAGCAGGAACCTAAGCGATTCCTTCAAAAAATTGTTAAGGGTGCTTAGGGTGTAAACATACTAAAAGTCCTGACGTCTAGGTGGTGAGTTAAGGAGTGGGGGGGAGGTCCCAATTTTCAGATTTCCGCTTATATCTCGAAAACGGTGCGTTGCAGAGGAAAATTTTCTGAAATTAAGTAAAAGCTCATAAAATCATCTCCAACTTTTATTCTTTATGTAATTTTCGAAATCCCAGCCGTTTTTGAGTTACACGTTCTACAAACGTAGATATTTTTGAAAAAAAAACATTTTACCTCACATTTTTCATCAAACATTCCTTCATGTCGTCTAAAATAGTCAACAAAGAAAATAAATTTATATTAAAGAAGTTGTAAAGAATTTAATTTACTTTTATAATATAATTATATATATATATTTTGATGCAAATTAATCTCCAACCAGTAAATATTTACAACAATTTTAAGTTTTTTCGTAAAATATCATTTTCAGACAAAGCTGTTTTTATCTCATTACTGACACACATTTTGTTCGTTCGCCTAATAATACGTGTGACCACAGTTTAAAGCCAATTTTTAAAGAAAGTAGAAAAAAATAATATCACTTGAAAATTTTTTAATTGTATTTTATAATGAAAATTATAATTATCTCATGACAAAATTTTACGAAAAAACTTAAAATTGCTGTAAATGTTGACCGGTTTGAGATTAATTTGCATTTGTATATATATATATTCTAAAAGGGAATTAAATTCTTTATAACTTCCTTAAAATAAATGTATTTCTTTGATGAATATTTTAGACGATATGAAGGAATGTTTGATGAAAAATGTAAGGTTAAATGATTTTTTCGAAAATGTCTACATTTGTGGAGCGTGTAACTTAAAAACGGCTGAAATTTCGAGAATTACGTATAAAAAAAAAGTTGTAGATAATTTTACAAGCTTTTACTTATTTTAAGAAAAAATTTCTCTGTGACGCACCGTTTTCGAGATATAAGCGGAATCCGAACATTGGGACCTTCTCCCCCTCCCCCCCGCTAGCTCACACCTAGACGTCAGTACTTTTAATATGTTCAGACCCTAAGCACCCTAAACAAGTTTCTGGAGGAATCGCTTAGGGTCCTGCTCACGCATTCTACACCTCCTTCCTTGACTGGACTAAAGGTGCACATCAGCGTGGAAAATGAGACAAATATTCCTATTATCGTTTTCCAGTGATTTCGAAAGTTTACCCACATCCATTCACATTTTATTTTTATAAGATCTTTATTTGCTTTTAGCAAGCATTCATTTGTCATTTTCTATTTTTCTTTAGCTCTCCGGTAGGTTGTTTCTTTTTTTACCCTTAGATTAATTTAACACACTAATTTCGGTAATAATTATATATTAGAAATGTGTACTCGCTTTATTTAATTTTTTGACAGATGATTTTTGAGCTTACTAACGACGTTCATTCGAAATGTAAATTTCTGACGCCTCTCTAATTTGTCCAAAAAATATATTATAAAGAAATTTGATACTGTGTTTTTGAATGGTTATGGATCATGTTTTATATTAAGAACGACTGGTGAATCCAAATCAATATTTAAAAAAAATTGAAACGCTCTTTAGAAGTTACTTTCTGTTAAAAGAACTTAAACTTTCTCTGGTTAGAAGTTACTTTCTGTTAAACAGTGTTTTAGTAACACATTTAATAAATACTGTACAATTTCTGTTTTGAACTATTACTAATAAAAAATGTCTTTAACTGGCTGCGAAAGAGAGGCTAGACATATGCATGCACCATGCGCGTGAATTTCCCGTAAAAATTATGGTTTTAATTTGTGATTGTGTAATTCAAATCGTGTTTTTGTTAATAATTTCTGTTATAATGACCAAGTCTCTAATATATTTGTATATTCAGTATATTTTATATTATTTTCAGTTTTATTCTATTAATAATGCCATAGAGACATAGTCCCTGTTAAGATCAATGCACTAGGTGAGCCGTGGAACCAGGTCTTCATTCCCTTATCGTTCAACTCCGCCGTCAAAAATGCAATCAACTCTCCCTCCGCATCCTGGTCGGTCTCCAAAGATTTTTCGTCCATGTGTTGCTTCAGGTGAAGAAAGAGGTGTAATTCATGTCATTCATTGCCTTTTTGGTAGGGTTAGGTGGTGAACCCATTTTTTAATCCAAAAAAGTTTCGCCTTGGTTGGAAAAACAGTTCGAAGAGATCCGAGCGCATTTGCGCAACGAGCATTAATTTGCATACTCCATTTTTCCCTCAAAATCATTTGTGTGGTAGACTTACTGACATCTGGGATTAAAATTGCAAGCTTATGAACTTCAACAGGGCTAACTCCCTCTAAATTGAAAAAGCGAATGATTCAGCGCACCTCGCAGGGGGCGGGATTCGACAACGGAGCGTCTTTCTCAAACGAACGCAAAGATCGCATTGAAGCAGCTACCAAGCCGGATCACTGCTCGGTTTTTTGGGAAAGTCTGAGCTAACGCTAGTGTCACCATATTTTGAGAAACAACGAGCAAAGGTAGTTAATTCTTGGACAACCTTCACATTATTGTATTGCGGTCTGTTTTCACTGTACAACTACTAACAGTCCTACTGTTTTTATATTTTCAAGTTCTGTATATATATTATGTAGACTATACTAAAATATATGCTTGTTGCTATATATTACATATTTTTTTTATTATAATGCTGCTGTTTTTTTGGTTATCTTTATTTATAGTTGAATTACATAATTTTGGTAAAAATATAAACGTTAAAAATACATTTTACTTTTTTTGACATTAGCTCCATACAGGAAAATATTTCATAATAAGAATAAATATGTCATCTTTGGGGATGTTGTGTCGAAGGTCTTTTTAGAAAAAGGAAGGAGAGGAAGTTCTTGGAAGGAAAAAAGGTATGAGGGGTGGGTAGGAATCTGGGATCGGTGTATCCAAGAGGATGTATGAGTCTATCCTCACCACTGCAGTGCAAGGCTTCCGAGAATCCTGCAGGAGAGGTCAAAAGATCTCCCTAACCAGTCTCTTCCGATCCGGCCTGCCACACAGTTGGTGGGCAGACGCATCCGCCGCCAAGATTCAAACAAACCTTATCCCTTGAACCCGGGCAAGTAAGACACCAAACGAAACGAACCCCTTGGGGTGACCTATGGCAGAGGTGTTGGTTATCCAATAAATGGTTTCCTGGGCGGCGGTACCCATACCCGCCTCCCAAATTGGGTTCTGGATTCTGGGAAGGAAAAAGGTACCAGGAGTGGTAGGAATCTAGGGGTCCAAATTGAGTTCCGTTTCCCAAATTGGGTTCGGGATTCTGGGAAGAAAAAAGGTATCAGGGGCATGTAGGAATCTGGGGGTCAGTCCAAGAGTGACGGACATGAAAAAATCTATCCCTCCCACTGTAAGGAGATGTTTCGGAGAGTGCTGCTGGGTAGGTAAAAGATCTCCCAGGTCCAACCAGTCTCTCCTGATCCGGCCTGCCATGCAGTTGGTGGGCAGGTGCATCCGCCGCCAAGATCCGGACAAATAAATGAACCCAGGTACATGGGGTGAGGTTTTTGAAATTCAATTTAATTTAGATTACCAACAATAATCTCCCTGGTTCCCGGGCGGTAGTACCCATACCCGCCTCCCAAATTACTGATAATACCTATTGTGAGAAGAATAAATGTGTAAAAATGAGATATTTCTTACAATCAAACTGAATATCACTCAGTAGAAATACAATTAAAAAACAACAACAGAATACTCATAAAAACATTTCAAAAATCAAGAAATTTGTATATTACGTAAGTACCTATTTTATACCCACTATTTTTACGCATTTCACTTGTATCTATTTATGTTTATGCACTTCGGTAAACAAATTACAAATTACTACTTATTCGGAAAAAGCTGGAACCGAGAATTCAATATCGATGTCGTCTGAACCATCCTATAGATACCGCCAGTTGAGTGGGATATGCTGCTTGCGGCGGAGCGAATGTGGTATTTCTATCTCGTTCTAAAAAACTTCCGATCGCGAGGCCGTCTTTTGATGAAATTTGAATTTTCGGCCGCTGGTAATGCCCTCTTAACGAATTCATTTATTTATTTTAAAAAATCTAACTTAATAATATTTCTTAGGGGGTAGTTCCTGGGCATATATGTATAGGATATGTACCTCCATTACCTGAACCCTCATCCGATTCGCTGATATGAGACTGCCAAATTGCAGTAATGGGAACAACACGGGATAGGAGGACACATTGATTCAAGATTTTCAGTTTTATTTTTTAGTAGGGTAGGCACGTACCTACTATTAAAAATTTAGAAATATTTTCTGCATCTTGTGACAGCCCAATGAATATCTTGCATTATTGTTTAACTAAGTAGCTTAAATACATTATTATTCATGTGAATAGATTATTCCACTGAGAAGAAATCAGACTATCATTAGTATTGCCCGGGATGAGTTAAATTAAATATGTGAGTTTATAAAACTAACTTTTGATTTTGATTTATGATATTCAGTAATTCAGTATCTAAAAAAAGGTTCAACAAAAGAATGACTTTGGAGTTTTCAGGCTCAAATTATGGTTATTAGTGTTAATTTATACCTAATGAAAACAAATAATAAATAGTACTGTACAATTTGCATCAAGTTCTTGGGTGAAAGCGATTGGTGAAAGCTGGCGAAAGACTACTACTAACAATTGAAACGCTGCTTGAACTAGCTTTAGTCTTATTTTGTGACCAGCTATGCGATTCTGTATCTTTTGTTGATACGGAATCGATTACATGCGTAATCGCCTGTCAGATTTGTGTGATTGTCTATGGCTTGCATTTGCTTTTTATACGGACTGATGTGTCAGCTGTCAGCGCTGTCGCCAACTTCATCTACTTAAAAACACGAAAATACATTACGTAATGTTTACAGTTGTATACCATGGATTTGAAATTTGATGACAGTGCTGACAGCTTACCAGGGTTGCCAATATGCGGGAAATTCTCTAAATTGCGGGAAACGTGTGGGGAAATTGTGGGAAATTTGTTATTTTGTTCTCCCCAATTTGGGAAATTTGAACATTTATTGCGGGTATTTTAGAACGTAAGCATTATCAACCCTACAGCTTAAACATCAGCCGGTAAAAAAGGCAATTACATTCCATAGACTATAACACAAATCTGACTGGCGATTACGTATGAAATCGATTCCGTATCCACAATCAGAATCACTCTTCATATTTTATTTGCCAGGTACTTCCCAAACATCCTTTTCCCCATTTTTATCCCTTCCCAGTTCTTTTCAGTCAGTCTCACAACATACCCCAATGTGGGATGCCATACTCCGTGGCACCGGACAGTGGGGAGCAAACAAAGCAAAAAAATCAAGAAATAAACTCTGAATCTCAACATACTAATTAATATTACAAGCATACAAGATAAAAATAATAGAAAATTAAATACCTTTAACAAAAAAGTAACAATTAAAGCTGTACTCGAACTAATAGAGACTTGAGTAGAGGGTAGGTTTTATCTGAAAATTTGCACTGCAATAGATCGAAGTTGGATAGAAGCAGAGCCGGAGCACTGAAGCGGAGAATTGCCCGTTAAGATAATGGATATAACTTCCAGAATGTCTGTCCGAATAGTATTTTAGTAATGCCATTTATTACCCGGTTCCAGGGGCGGACTAACCACTCCAATCCGCAATGAAGAGTTATCGGAAAAACGGATTGTAAAGTATTAAACACTCATTTATGATTTTTGTATTTGGGCATTTTCACCAAAGTTAGTAGGCTCATATTTTCATCATTTTTAATGCTTTCTATTACGTTAATTTTCATTTAATTTTTAAGTTGCCACCAATACCAGATTACCAGAACTCGGGATTTTTTTTTCAGTGCATAAATTCTGGGACTAACTACCATATTATATACTTTTCATTCCCCTGAATATTAATGAATGGAGGGCTGTAATGCAGATTCTTCTGTTTTTATTTTCGATTTATCCCAAGAGTAAGCCAAAAACGAATGTGTTTTTAGTGTGCCTTATATCGTCATGAATATAGGTATTAGGCATAAGAAGGTTTGGAAAAATTCAAAGGAGTCTAGGTCACGATTTTAAGCACAAAAGTGTATTTATTTTTATTTATTTAGGCAATTTTTTTTATAAGAAAGAAAAAGTTTATCAATGTGAACAGTCCCATAAAATTTTTGCCACAAAATCGTATTATTAAAATATTGTTTTTTATACGCGTTCATAAATTTGTAGGGAGTGGTTTACGCTTTTATTTTTTATAAAGAGTTAATAATTTTATTTTAAGAGGAAACGACAGGAAAACCTTCATTTTAACCAAAGCATATATTTTTAATTTTTAATGTAAAGCGATTCGTAGTAATCTAAAATTGTGATTTAGCACCTAATAAATACTATAGATTATTGCTGGGCAGTTCAGTTACGTACAAAAACTACTCAATTGCAAATTATTAATTTTTATTTTTAATTTTATGAGTATAATTAATATATTTTTTTTTGATTTTATAATGTAAAAGTCCATAAAAAGGGCATTAAAAAAATAAATAGAGTCACGGAATGGAATTAACGGATGTAACTCGAGGAAATATTAACCACCCAGAACGGTGATTTTTTTAAAATTTTTTTGCAAAATTTAAGATAAACATGTATATTTTTCAAAAATATGTTATAAAAATTGATTAGAAACCGTGCAATTAATCTTACACGCCTAAGAAATTTAAATCAGACATTTTCATTGAATGTAGAAATGGGACAGGGTAAAATAAACAACTTTTTCAGCTAAATAATAAATTTAATTAAATGAAGACAATATTAGCGAAACTCTATCGAAAATTCGGGTTCGTGTCCCAGTGGAACCAATATCTGACTTTTCAGTCTTCATATTTTCGATAGATATTCGCTAATATTGTTTTCATTTAATTTGAGATTTTAATCATAAAGTTAAAGATAAAAATAATAAATCTTTTTCTTCTTCTTTTATGTATAAAATAAAGTCGGGTTAGTTACATCATTTATAATTCAAGAACGGCTGGGGCGATTTTTATGATCTTTGATTTGTTTGATTTGCCTCCGCCCAGAATAGCAGAATACCTTCTTCTTCAGAAATTCTTTTCCTCATAAATTTTGAATGGAACGAATTCTCATATTTTGAAAGAGCTGCAGCAATATTGTGATAAGTATAGTATTGAATAGTGAGTGAATTCCAATAATTCAAAAACGCCAAATATCAATGCGTTGATTGTTTTGCCTTTGTTCTTAAACATAATATATAATGCTGTCCCTCTTTCTTACACACTAAATTTCAACAGCCAAAAATGAGACAGACGGTGAACGTAGGTATGTCTGCACCTCTCAAGGAAAAATACAATAATTATAATAAATCTCCCTAACACGTATAAAGAAAATGAAACGCCATTCCCGTAAGTAAAGGGAAAAGTAAGAAAATCCCAAAAATATAAATCCATGCACAACGCCATCACTGATGCTGACTAAAAAAAATTGGAAGATTCTTTTGGTATCGCCCTAGTATAAGACCACCATTAAGAATTGAAACGTTGCTTGAAATTGCTTTAGCCGCGTTTGATGACAAGATAGATAGATAAGACACAACAGCCAGGTACTTCCCTTCCTCACTACCTTAAACCTCACAACATAACCCAATTGGGGATGCCATAGTTGGCTCCAGGCAGTTGGGAGCAGTTGGGACTCTTGCACGGTATTCACGCAAAAGTACTCTGTGTCGATGGTCGAAGATTTAAACGGTTCTTTGTTTGTATGTAGATGTAAACATAATGAGAGCTTTCGTACAATGCATATCCATTATATTAATAATTCTTTTTCACGATAATGTAACAAAACACACATGCGTACATACTAAAGTACATACATAGGTACCTGATTTACTTTATCGAACATTCGTGAGCTTATTTGGAGTAAAATGTATTAAGTACAATAAATTGTATACTCCCGTTCACCGTATATAGAATCTGGGTAGTGATTATAAGGATATTGTTGACATATTTAACGTATCAATCACTAAATATAAACATGTCGTAGGAGAATTTATATCGGAAAGCACAACAACAAATATAATTAAACCAACTGCCTATCTCTGCGTCGACTTATTTCGTTTATTTATTATACGTAGTGTAAAATAATGTGGAGGATTTAGTTTTTATGATGTTCTATGTGATAAAAAATAATAAACATATAAAAGCCCAGCTGGGCGTTTAATTTTAAATAAATAAATATTGTGCATGTAGATTTTTTCACCAAAAACCATTGAAATAACCGAAAAAGATATTGAACAGTTAGAGTCAGTCCAACCAGTCATACCAATATTTTTCGCACAACTCACGCGCCACCTGTTGTAAATTTTGTATTCAAATTTCGTTACGCCAGAGCTCACCAGTACATACAGAAACCTTCGCGGGCATGCGAACAACAAATCGTTTTGGAACGGATAATAAGACATTCATTTATATATGATATATTAAGATAATTGTTGCATTCCGCATTGTTGTTCAGTCAACTTTTGACTCCACTGTTCACTGTTCAGTCAACTTTGGACTCGACTGTTCAGTGTTCAGTCAACTTTGAATAGCCAATTTACCGAGCCAGAAACCCTGCTTAATATAATGTGTACTACAGATGATCTGTATCAAATTCGAATCTAATCTGGAACGCGTGCTTATTCGTGTGTGAAATAATTGTGCGAAAATCTTTGCGATTTAAAAAATCACGAAAATGAAGTTATTTTATTTATTTAGTACAAGATTATAGATTTATATACATAATTTATGAAATATTTTGTCTGCCCAACTAGGAGGATTCCCGTTTTAGAACAGTCAAATTAGGATGGGTGTAAACATATTATGAAACATAATTTGTACAAAAAAGGAAGGGAAATTGAGGAAATAAAAAGAACAGAAAGAATACAAAATAACATAAAAAAAGATTAAAACATAGTTACTCTTTTTTGCTTAGCATAGTTATTAAAATAATATTATTTTTTTAAAAAGGTGCATATAGATAAGAAGAATTAAGAGAAAGAATAAAATAAAAATAAAATAACCAATTAAAACATAAAATGGTTTATTTAGCATAGTTATTGAAATGATAATAATAATAATAATTATAATACACTTAAAAGCAAATGATTAAAACATAAAGGTAGCTGGTGTTTGCATTTCATATTTATTATAGTCCTACGTCTTACGTACACATTTTGTATAAATGAGAACTAGAAAGAGAACAGAAACAATAAAATAAAATAAACAATTAATACCTGATTGTTACTGTTGTTTACTTAGCATAGTTATTAAAATAATAATAAGATAATTGGTATATATATAAATACTTATAACTTATGTTTACATTGCATATTATAAGCCTACATACATATTTTGTATAAATATGAATAAAAAAGAGAAGAGATAGAATAAAATAAAATATCCAATTAAAACATAAGCTTAACAGCTGCTTGGTTAGCATTCTAATTTAAAAGTAATAGGTAGGTACATACATTCCTACAGATAATAATAAAGATTTGGTTTGAAAATTTGAACTCATGGAATATTAAACTATTTTATCTCTAAAAAGTATTGCGAGTAGAACGAATGTACCTTGGCCCAACGTTTTATCCCGCATTTAATTCTCATGAACCAAAATTGATTGTATCTCTATGGAGCCATAGAATGAAGAATGTAACACTAGAATGTAGAAGTGCCAGGGGAATCGCCATCTTCAAAGCTAGGTGGGGGCAGCTTAAAATATTTATACATCTTACATGGCAGGAACGAGGAAGCAGTCAGAATAATCATAAATATTTCCATACAAGCTGACGTGTTCTCGGCGTTGCTCGGTTTTATGAACAGGACCGTCTTAAGCGGTGAAGGGGCAGATGGGTACACTGAGTTTGGGATCATCTTTTGAAAGCCGCAAACCTACAATAAAACAATCAACCACATTTTTGAAGTGAAAATTTCTTAAGCACCATCGTGATTAGAAACTCCATGAAACGAAAAATAGATACTAAAAAGAGACAAACACCTTCATCTACATATAGGATTTAACCTGCGAGAGAATGAAAGTACAATCGGACTCCTCTTTGTGCAGCGCTTCGTAGCCTCACCATTCTTGTCCAGGTTAGTTTTCTGAAGGTTTCTCTTTCACCACATGCACACTCTGTTTTTTTCTTATAATTTAATAATTTTATCAATAATTTTATTGAAGGGGTTCGTGCAAGACTGAGAAACGCGACCTAATCGTGATTGGAGATATAAAATAATTGAAAAAATTCTAAATACCGCCATTATACTTTTTGAATTGTGGGTACATAATTAACGTATGAAAACATTTTTTTACATTTGAGAGGGTCATTTTTATTACCTACATGAATGAAAAAAAAAGAATTGCGAATATCGAACATTAGCGATTATGCTACTCAATAATCTCAAAGCCTGTGGAACTATGTCATCCCTAACACCAAAGTTGCGTGAGCGAAGGGAGTGGACAAATAATTATATTTCTCCCAAAGGCATGGAAAAGCGCCTAAATCTGGCAAATTATTTTCCACGGAATTGGGATTTCTAAAATCTTCTTAATAAATGCTTTCGATTTTTATTTTTCGGAGAGTCAGTAGGTATCCCAACAATATTTAGACGAAAATCCTTTCGTATTTTCTTGAACGGAAATATTTTAGTATCATTTAAAACGGAAACCTTTAGAACATTGGTTTCCAAAGTAGTCCGTACGCACCCTCAGGGGTCCCCAGGATCATTCAGGGGGACCGTGGAAAATTAAAATTGAGTTGGGGATCCCTGAACAACGTCAGGGGGTCCGCGCTAGATTCTCAACCTTTTTTTGCCCACCGCCCACTCCACAACGGGGCGTAATGGGACGGGTTGGGGCAGGATGGGATGGGGTGAGATGGGTTCCTCCGCCCCCCTGAAACGCCAACCTACAAAAGGGGTCCGTGGGCCAAAAAATTTGAGAACCACTGCTTTTAAACATATCAGCCGGAGAATGTGTCGCGTAGCGAGATTTAATCACTGCTAACTAAGTCCCCCATCATTGCACAAGCAACATTATCAGTTTATATAAAAATGTGAAATAGTCCTGTGTCCTCAACGTGTTTCTATTATTTAGGCACATAGCCGGGGGTCCCTCCCAGTTTTAGGCCAAATGGAAAATTTTATTAATTATTTTCCGAGACCGGTGTCCTCAATGTGTACCATTTTCACGGCATCCCCAAATATCACTTCCCGTGCCTTAAAGAACTAATTTCCCATCAGAGCCTCCTGCATGGAGTGAAGTTACTGGAACAGAATGGGGTATTTCCACAAACGAGGGATTCTGTGGAAAATGTGCGAAATATTTAAAGATCATTTTTCTGATTTTATTCATCCTGCTAAAAATGTTTGTTTTTCATGTTTTCATTCAATATTATTGATTTTAAACACGCTCGAAAACTGACAAAATCAAAACGGCCCGTTTTTTGGAAATGGGTTTGTGACGTCACAAGCGTAGCTCAGCTGAACCAGCATAAATAAACACTGTCATTGAGCGTTCGCACTCATGACGTCACACCATAACCACGCCCCAAAATATCGTTTTAGCGGTAATTCAAAAATCAAATATTTAAAACTTTAACTCGCTTTAGAAAATTTATACGTCAACATAAAAATAAAATAAAAATGCTTTAATAATATGAAAAACGTGGAAATACCCCATTGTAGTTAAAAAATGTACGAAAAATTTTGTTATAATTTTTGAATATATTATTTTAAAATAATTAAAATTTCGGAGAACCAACTGTCGGGGGATTTAATTTCGGATCACTGGTTATCCGATAAATGATTTCGTACCTGCCTCCCAAATTGATAAAAGAAAAAAATTTGCCACTTAGTACCTTTTAGTTTTAGATCATTAAGTACGCGGTCTGTCCCTCTTACACTTGCCTGAAATCATATATCGCTATGCCATTAAATTTTATTATCACGGTAAAACAAAATTTTGTACAGAAATATATGCTGAAATTATGCCTATATTTGGATCACGTGACACGCCCATAAAGCACTTCTCTTGTTATTTATTTTTCTATGCTACGAACCTAGGAAAAAAAACTGAAAGAAAGAATAAAGAAATAAAAATGAACTAGAAAGGCCTGTAAAAATGCTTTGAAGTGTCGAATTCCCTACTTAAAGACCTTTTCCGGGATTTGATTTTATTGCGTAATGTGGAAATTTATTTTTTTTTGAGCACGATTAGAAAAAATTTCAAAATGTATGCCAGGATTCAAAAAATAAAGTGATTTGGATTTTTTTTTACACCAATTGATACATTTACCATACATACAATTTCAGACCTATCCCCGCCATTGCAAGAAGAGTGTAGTAATATCAACAATATTTAGTAAGTAATTTGCGCTAATTTTAGCCAAAAACGCCCACGTTAATTTTGATGTTACTTTTATTAAAAAAATATATTACATTTACCCACCGCAAAGAGCGCTATTATATTTTATTAACATGTTTAGGAAAATTTTACTATTTTTTTACCCGACATGACGTAATAGGTACCTACTATCTCAAATATTATTGTTACTTTTTATTAAAACGTTTGCAGCCGAGCAACGAACAACCTTAAAAAGATTATTCAAATTCGATTTTATAGAGTGGTATTACCGGGCACCGCTCTCCGGTCTAGTGCATGACGATGCAAACTTATTCCGGTTTCAACGTTCGTTCCGTCCGCCTTCTTTTCCTCTAAGCGAGATAATTGTTAAATCTGTGCTAACGTATTGTAGCATAAAGTTTCAATTTAAATATATTTGACTCGCGTTAGTCAAGAGTTATTATTTAAAATTGCAACCTTCACGAAACTGACATCCGATAACCTTGATAAGGGTAATAAACCTCTCGCCGTCTTTCTAGACTTATCTAAAGCTTTTGATACTATTTCACATCACATTCTCCTAAAAAAACTGCAACAGATTGGGATAAAAGGTACTGCCCTAAAATGGTTTAAAAGCTACCTTACACAAAGATCGCAAACAACTGTCCTTCACTCAAATCGAGCATATAGAAGGAAATGTCTATCTATTTCCCACGGTGTGCCCCAAGGAAGTGTTCTAGGTCCGCTCCTATTTCTCATATATATGAACTCCCTATTGAAACTGGACATTGATGGCAATATAATATCTTTCGCCGATGACACGGTTATCATATTCACTAGCAAAACATGGAAGACATCAATAGAGAAGGCAAATTATGGTCTTAACAAAATTAAAAAATGGCCAGACTCCAACCTCCTCACCCTAAATGTACAAAAAACACAATGCATACACTTTTCAATCCGTAAATTCACACTCCCAAATTCTCATTCACACTTGCTCACAAAATCACTCTCTAAATTAATCATTCACACTTGCTCACAAAATCTAGACACATCTCCACTATCACCCATATAGCTGCTCATGCCCAAATCTTAAACCATCAAATGAAATAAAATACCTAGGTGTCATTATAGATAACCAATTATGCTGGGAGGCCCATATTAACTCCATAACTAAGAGACTTCGTAAGTTATGCCATATTTTTTATTTTCTACGATCAATCCTTGATATAAACACTCTAAGAACTGTATATTTTGCTCTATTTCAATCGATAGCAACGCATGGCATTATAGGATGGGGAGGTTGTGCAGCATCCATCCTCTACCCTCTAGTGACCGTTCAAAAACTTTTGCTAAGGGTCATCTTCAAATGTTCCCCCTCTCATCCATCAGAGCCACTTTTCAAGAAACTCACAGTCCTTGACATTCGCCAACTGTATATCAAGATAGCTCTTATCCATATCTGGAAAAATGGATTGATAAACTCTACGCAAACGGACATACATACACGCTACTCAAAGCATGGAAAATGCATAATTCCTGTAACAAAAACCACTTTTTCACAAAGGCAGTTCTCATACATCGCACCCAAAATATTCAACACGTTAAATAACGACATCAAAACCTCAAAAACACTTACTCACTTTGCAACCGGTGTGCATAAATGGATATCTGAAAAGGGGCGAAATTTCTTTAAGGAACATATTAACCTATACCACCAGTAAATAATTTAAATAACTTGTATATTACAGAACAATATATTCCTCTTTCATATTCATCATTAAAAAATGTTTAACACCACTGACATGTTTCTTATACTCAAGTATTTATTACGAAAAATATTGTGACAATAATTCCATATTTGAGTACATATTTTTAGCCTTAGCTCAAACGAGGATTTACACAAAAATTGCTGATATGTATATATCTATATACCTATGTTACCATAACACGCACATGCAAATCACTCATCAAGATAAAACTTATCCATACTTTCTTACCAAATAGTACTTTCTTTGATTTTATATTATATTTCTATTTTTTTACAAATACACTTGTACTTAATGTACTTGTATTTTTATTATATTTTAATTACACAAATCTACTTGTATTTTTTTTATTTTTTTTTGATACATGCTCCTTGTTTTATTTTTAATTCAATAATACGTATCTTCTTTCATATACTTTTCACATTATTTTAATTTTTCTGTTTTCCATACTTATTTTTTATATTCATATATCTTAAACGTATGTAGATACTTTGTATTATTTTTAATTCCTTTATACTTCATACTTGTTTTAGATGTATAAATTATTTTATTTTATTTTTATATTATTTTGTTTTTTATTCAACTTATTTTATACTTAACATAAAATTGGCCACTACAACACGGGCATGTGCCTAGTGTGATGGCCAAAAAATTACCCATTTTCTGTAATATATAAACTTTACTGAATAAAGAACATTAAAAAAAAAAAAAAAACTCCACAACACACCCATTCAGTTTATAGACGTGGCAAGGCCTGTAAACTGTCAAACCCCTGGATAAAATATCTAAACATAACCCACATACCCACATTGCTAAACGTTAATGCAAAAGAATTACACCAATCACCAACTTGACGTATGTTAGCGTCGCGTTTGGGTCCCACCCTGACTTTGCGTGTTCGATTCCTCGGCTGGCGAAGTCCTCTATCACGACACAAGCAATATTTTCCGTTTACTGTGGTGGTAGTGGGAGATTTTAAAATATTGTCAGGTAAAATTATTCGTGACCCGGGAATGTTTGACATTCTTTAAAAAAATAGAAAAAAAAGTTGTAATTTGAGTTGAACTTTGTTGTGTAAGCCTAGCAATCGGAATTTCGGGGGTTGAAATCACAGATTGCGCAAATAAGTTTTATGTGATTAATCTGCGTCATTTCACAATTAAATCATTAAAAATAATATATCGTATATTTGCGGCACGGAGTGGAAGATTCTCTCAGTCTCGCCCTGGTGTAAGGGCACCATTCAGAATTGAAACGTTGCTTGAAATGGCTTTATCCGTCTTTGGTGACCAGATCTGACTAGCAAGGTACTTTCCAATCTTCCTATTCCTATCTCCTTCCCCTCCCCCTTTAGCCGTACAACATATCCCAAGTGGGGATGCCATATTCTCATTGGCTTCAGAGTGGAGCAGTTGAGACTCTTACGCAGTAGGAATTCCCAAAAAAAAAATTAAAAAGTTACAAAAAGTAAAAAAAAACGTGTCTGAATTTCTCACGTTTTCAAAAACTCTCAAAACACGAAAAATGCATTTCTATTGCATAGGTGACATATTTAACTAAAAGTTTGCTTAGGCTCGGTTAGTGAGCATTAAAGGAACGTAGTTTGTGTAGGTACTGTGGTTAGTTACATTCCACATGCGGAGAACGACGCCCGTTCATCACTGAATAGTAGCATTCAAATCTTGCGTAAATCTTCCCCTTTGGCTAGATTACTTTATAATAGGTACGTGGTTCAGCCACTTTGAAACCAGGCTTCAACGTATTCTGTCGCAGTCACCGAAGAGATAAAGCTGCAAAAGCGTGTTATGGGCGTGTTTGTATGTGCGAAGTAAACTCAATTTTGATTTCTGAAATTAACGAAACATTTTGAAAATCACCCCATTTACGATTCAATCAAAAATTATTAGTAAACTTTTGTTTATAGATATTTTTGTAATTTTTCTTCATGTAAAATAATTTTCGTGTACAGGATGTTCGGGGGTTAAGCGCAAAATTCGGAAGGTTAATGTTAGTATAAGATAAAATATGAACAACTTTTTAAAATATTTTTAGTGATACTTTTTTGGTCAAAAATTAGTCCGGCGTGTGCGGCCAGCAATTTTTCGCAGTTACGATACGGGCCAATCACAAAATTGCCACAATTGCGCCTGGCAGGCTTATAGCAAAATTATTGTACTTTACGGTGCTCCAGATTTTATGTCCGGGTTAAATCTTTCCCAAATGAAAGACTTAACTCTTCCACACACTTTTCCACAAATGATTATCTAGTAAATTCACGCAATGTAAGTGCACTTTATAAGTATAATAAATACAAAACAATACAAAAACAATACGTCAATCCACCAGAAACATAATGGGAAAATATTTCACCGACTCCAGATATTTTCATATCAGAGGGTTCGGCTCTGATGAAATCCCAACTGGTCCGATAAATCCTACTGATCCCTCAATACACATGTATTTAAAATGACTGCCTTTTTTATTTATAAATTCTTTGACAAATCTAATACGCCTAAATTTTGAATGAGAGAGCTAGGTATAATGCCAGTAGCCGAAATAACAAATGGTAATATTTTTATAGCCTGAGAATGCCAAATTCTTTTGACCTCATTTCCTAAATCTGTATATTTTCTTATTTTTTTCAGAAACAGTTTTCTGAATATTACAAGAATTTGGAATAGCGACATCAATGATATAAGTTATTTTTTTAATTTTGTCATGTAAAACTACATCGGGTCTATTATGACTAATTGTTCTGTCTGTTTGAATAGTTTTATAGTTTTATCATTATAAATTTTATAAAATTTATTTTCTAAAAATGAATTTGGTTCATATTCATAATATGGTACATTACGGCAGTCAATCAAGTTATGTTTAATTACCAAACTTTGGTGAATTATTTTTAAAACTTGATTGTGCCTAAATGTAAACTCGGACGGCGCTAATACAGAACATCCCGATATAATATGTTCTATGGTTTCCGGAAAAGCCAAACATTTTCTACATAAATCATTAATTTGATTTATATCTTTGATGATATGCTTCCTATAATTTTTAGTATTAATGACTCTATCTTGAATGGCAAGCATAAAGCCTTCTATTTCTGCGCTTAACTCTCCAATACTCAACCATTTGTTTGACGAAAGTTTGTCAATATATGTTTTATTAAGTAAGGATTTTCAGTAGTATGTCTTTTTGATTGGGAAGAAAAAGTTGATTTTTTTTAAAACTTTTACCCTCATGTAGAATCACCTCCCAATGTTAATGCACTTTACCCCAAGACACCCTGTGTACATACTAGTGTTTATTTTTCTCTATTATGTATAATATTTGTAAATGTTTATTTTTCCGCTGTACAAAACAATCCGTGAGAAATAGTGAAGGTATTAAAAATAACAATGTAACAATAAATACAAATAAACAATGATTGGTGAATAGCGAATTCACCAATCATTGTTTGTACCTGTGTTTTCTCCTCAATAAAAAAATGATACGGCACAATACTCTAAAATAAACACGATAATGAAGAAGGTGTTACAAAAATATTCGGCGCGCAGCCCCGGCGGGCGTGTTGGTTGGACCTACGGACGAATTTGCCCTAGCAAACCTAGAATCTGGATTTCCAAGGGGATCTGATGAAAATGCTACTTAAATACCAGATGTTCTAGAGTATTCTAGACCATAGGTTCTCAACGTGGGAACGAGACCAAGAGAAAATTGGGGGGCGTTTTAATTTTTCAGGGGGGCGGTAGGAGACCTAGAGAAACCCATCCCACCCCGTCCTATCTTGCCCCATCCCATTCACAAAAATATTTTCCCTATTCCATCACGCTCCCTCCGTCGTGACAAATGTAACCCCATCTTGGTATCCCATCGCGCCCCCTTCGTCGATGTTTCCCGTTACGCCACCCCCATTGGGGCAAACGTGACCCTGTCGTGGTATCCCATCACGCCCCCTTCGTCGTGCTGTTTCGGATTAACGAGTTAGAATTTAAAAAAATCTCAAAGTGGGCGGTGGGTAAAAAAAAGTTGAGAATCTATGTTCTAAAAAGTTAGGGAAGTTACTAATTCATCGTCCAGAAAAAATAAATAAATCTGGTGCTTGCTGCTTACCGCTAATGTTACTATATGCATGATTTTTTTTTTACAAATTTTTACGATACCTCTGCGACGGAGAATTAGGTGATTTACCCATGGTTGTAACTAATAGTATTTATAGCTGGGTAACTGCTGCCATAGTTCCAAAAGGATGTTGCATTACTTCCGATGGCTTATAAGCTTCTGAACGGTTTATTAAATAGGATTCTACGTCGCGCGAAGCCGTCAACACGGGCTTTGGTTTCTTCCCAGGTTCAGAACTACCTTTCCCAATTGTGATGCCCCTAGAAAAACTCATTAGGTTCATTAACTAACTATTTATTATTTTATTTATATGAATACCTCACTAGAGTCCCAGCTGCTTCCGTCTGGAGCCAGTGAGTCTATTGCATTCACAATTGGGTATGTTGTGAGGCTGAAGGTAGTGGGTAAGGGAAGGATATGGGGAAGAGGAAGGAAGGGAAGTACCACAGCTAAAGCTATTTCAAGCAACGTTTCAATTCTGAATGATGGTATTACACCAGGGCGATACTAAGGGTATCTTCCACTCTGGAACGTGCCGCAAATATACTATGTATTTTTTTTGAATTAATCGTGAAATAACACAAATTAATCAATAAAATTTGATTAAATGAAGACAATGTTAGCGAAACTCAATCGAAAATCTAGAGACAGAAAAGCAGAAAAAGATATTGGCACCCCTGGGACTCTAACCCAGGACCTTCTGCTTACATGGCAAATTCTCTACCAATTGAGCTAAGGTGTCTATATCCAATTCGGTCACTTTTAAATTTATCGTACTTCGACTAAGAATTACCAACATTATCTTCATTTTCTTAACGCACATATACGGCTGCTATCTGTATATATATATTTTTTAATAAAAAAAAAAAATACAAACAATCCCGGGTTACGAATAACCCAACAATGTTTGAAAATCTCCTACTACCACCACAGAAAGCCGAAAAAATGTTGCTTGTGTTGTGATGGAGAACTTAGCCAGGGTGGGACCCAAGCGCTATGCCCACTCAACCACTGACCGGTCAAATTATATGATTGCAAGATTCAACCCGAACTTAATGCTATCTAGATAGTGTCTGGATAAATTTTATTCCATTTTATTCTTAATATGCAACATCTATTGACTTTTCTGCAAGTCTAGTATGAATATTTGCTTTTCATCAGTTGGTAGAGCTTTTGCCATATAAGCAGAAGGTCCTGGGTTCCTCCAGATTTTCGATTCAGTTTCTCGTATATTGTCTTCACTTAATTAAATATTATAATTTAATGTTTTACTCATAAAGTTAAAAATAAAAATAAATAAAATTTATTTTCGATCCCCCGACCTTCGGATTGCGAGTCAAAAGCCTTACTCAACTGCCTTTCAGGAAATGTGGATGTTTTCCACACGTCCTACAGCAGATTTAAGCGTTAAGTATCATTTACACGTAGTATGTAGGTATTCTTTTTTGTAAGTTTCCCACATGTAAATGTATTTATAATGCCATATGTATTTATGTACGTCATTTTCTTTATCGCTTTTACAATGTTCTGGTTTTTTATAGTGTTTTTTCAAATAAAAAATAAATGTGGCTGTCATTCGGATACAATAACGAACTCCATTGAATTCCGCTAAAGCCAACTACCATTCCAACGTTTTCGCTTTTATTAACAAAATCGCGTAAAATTGACAGCAGCTATTCGGTGTCGACAGGAAGCCATTTACCACGAGTAAAATGAGCCCTTACAAATGTTGATCTTCCGAACAACCCCCGTAAGCATTAATTTCCATTAGTTGGATGCATATTATGTAAACGCTCCTGAGAGTAGCTTATAAAAAACCTACGTTAAGTCGTAAATTTATCTTATTAGTGCAAAGCTTAGAGTTATCAACATCAGACTGGTCAGGATGATTGGACAAATGTGCTTCGGATGTTCAGTTTCTCTTCCATCATTTTACAACCAAAATTTTTCCACATATAATGATAATAGTTGGAATTTTACATATATTGAAGAAAAATAAATATTCCATGATTCACGGGATTTAACAAACATGTTAAGCAATTAGGCCGTAGACACAACAACTATTTTTTGGTAACTTCTGTAGATTTCATTTTTATTTATTGCTATTATGTTCAATTTGTAGAACCCCATTTTAATTTGTATTTCTTTTATATATTAAACAATATTATTATTCAATTTACAAAAATAATTCAATTATAAATAAGTTCTGCTACGTAATTATTATTGCGCGTGACTGCTGTTTCGCCTTCTGAAGGTATTATCAAACTGTGGTCGTGCCACTTACAGACGATGTGTTTCTATTATTTATAGATAGGTATTTACGATAAAAAAATGCTTTAATTATCTACGCCCTTATTAATTTCTGAGTAAAATGATTGAAATTATTAATGGTTATTATTATTAATTAATGGTTGTTATTGTTGTTCCCCAATTACTGAATCGCATAAATTCAACTGAAGGTCGTTATTTATTCTAATAACTATGTGAGTTATTCCCACATGATGAATAATGGGTTTGTTTTCTAGCATAACTGGCTTTAACTGAAATTGGCTTAAGGAGTGGTGGGCGAATTATATTCTTTTGTTCATTTATAAAAATAGCTTTTGGATTATTAGAAGATTCTGTAGACTGTCTGTTCAGTGGTCTCAGTTCACTTAGCTGTAATAATTAAGGGAAACTTTGTGATCCATCGCTGGGAGCTGTCCTTGAATTCTCCGTCTTGTCAGTCTTGTTTAATTATTCATTAAGACTTGCCGGCAGTTCGTCGCAAATTAACTTTGTATAATGAGGGAGGATGAATGGCCTAATCACGGTCACGGTCAGGTTCTTTGTTCTAGACTTCGAAGTGAAACGGATCCTAACGAAGGAGAAAACCACTCAATTATGACATTCGTGAATAATTTAAGTATGAAATTCTTTGAACAAGATTTCAATACAAGTAATCATCCCTTTTTCTAGTTTTCATGGAAGTTAAAAAGCTACATTTTTTTAATTCCCTTCATTTTTCCAATTTGATATATACAACACTATGAAAATTTCATTGAATCATATGAGTAATGGGAACCACTAAGGCACAGCCTGTGCGTGGGTTATAAAGTTATACACATTTTATTATTATACCTAGAAAGAAATTATTAGTGTGGATATACATAAATCCAAAAACACTTTTTTTTAAAAGAAAAACAAACATTTCCGGGCTACGAATAACCCGAAAATATTTGAAAATCTCCTACTACCACCAAAGTAAGCCGAAAATGTTGCTTGAGTCGTGATGGAGGACTTAGACAGCCGAGGAATCGAATTAGAAGTGTTAGAATTTTTTCGGTAAAATATTGAAAGTACGAGGTCCTGTAAAACTGCTGTGTTTTTGCATTTGTTTGGTATTCGTTTGGGGGCTATACAATACATTATTATTTCTAATGTTGATTCTGTTTTCATTGAAGAAGAAGAAAACTCTAATAATCTAAACGAAGAAAGAGAACAAGAAACAGAAAAATAAAAAAGATAACGATCCCAACTGGGACACGTAATACTGGTAATATTTAAGTCTACGGATCGAAAACGACTTCTTTCATTTATATGTGTTTCGTTAGTTCAATCCGTTCATTAGACAAACATTTTTTATCATAACTTTTAATGATTTTTTAAAACCACTATGTTGAGTTGTCGCGAAACCAAAATGCTTTCAGCTTTATTCTACCGAGAGAATACAAGTTAAAACACTTAACATTCAGTTTTATCTCTTGGCTTGCAGGACTTCCGCCAATGGTCAAGTCAGAAGGGAGTTGTAGAGAGTGCAATCCTGTTGAATTGAATTGAAACGCTTCGGATTTCGACGTAGTTTCCGAAAGTGCCGGCGGAGTGGAATTTGAATTTGAACGACTGTTTTATTTATATATTTTTTTATATGAATACCGTCAAAGGGTCTCAACTGTTAAAACGCCTGGATCGACTGAGACTATGGCATCACCAATATTGTGGTATGCTGTGAAGCTGGTGATAGTGGCGAGGCGAAGGAGATGGGAGAAGGAAGGTGAGAAAGTTCTCGGCTACTAACATCTCGTCACCTAACACGACTAAAGCCACTTCAAGCAACGTTTTAATTCTGAATGGTGGTGTTACATTATTATGGTGGCGATATTCAGGGTATCTTTTGCTCCGAAACGTGACGCAAATATATCTTACATTATTTTAAATTATTAAATTGTGAAATTAGCAAGGGAGAAAGGGGGAGGGGGGTTGAAAAATTTATTACAAAGTTTTATGGGACCTCTACTTACCACAACTTATTATTAACGTCACATTGATATAAGAGATTATGCAATTAATATTGATGTGTTTTCCAGGAATATAATTTACGAGTACTATTCTTTTTTTCCCTGTGGATTGCTGAGGATGATAGATATAAGTGAACACTAACCCCCCTCTCCCACATATACTGTGCGCCTAAAAGTTTAAGTTTAGACTTACAGAATTCAATTCTTCGTTTGTGTGAAAGTACTATGAAACAATACATGATTACTTATATCTTATATACGCCCTTTCGTGTAGTTACGTACTTGTCGTAAAAAACGTCCGCCATTCAACCTTCTGAAATAGCTGTTAAGCGTAATAAGAATGCGCGACGAGAACGTCACGAAAAGTGTGATCGGGCGAGGCGAACGGAAGTTGTGAGGAAGATATTATATATAGAACTATATATAGAATTATATATAGAACTATTGTTGCTCCACATTTGGATTACTGCTCTACAATGTTATATTTGGCCAATGAAGGAAATTTAAACAAAATAGAAGTTATACAGAACAGAGCTATGAAATGTATACTGGGAAAAGGCAAATACGCAAGGATTAATAAAATGCTTATTAGTTTATATTCATGTAGTATAAACTAACTCAATAAATAATAAAAAAAAAAAAAAATATATAAGTTAGTGAAGATAGAAAGAGAGAGAGAGTTACGTTTCGTATATTACCGTAGGGGCAAGAGAGAGTGAGGTGCGAGCACAAGGAATCATTTATTGAATAACCATGCCATAGGTTACTCCAAGGTCATAGGTCACCCCAAGGTCATAGGTCACCCCAAGTTCAAAGGTCACCCCAAGGTCATAGGTCACCCCAAGGTCATAGGTCAACCTAAGGGCAAAGGTCACCCCAAGGTCATAGGTCACCCCAATTTCATAGGTCACCCCACGGTCGTAGGTCACCCCACGGTCATGGGTCACCCCAGGGTCATAGGTCACCCCATGGTCGTAGGTCACCCCACAGTTATAGGCAACCCCAGGGTCATAGATCACCCCATGGTCATATGTCACCCCAATGTCATATATTATTTTATAAGTTAGTGAAGTTTTACTTTAGTCATGTGGTCTAAAGCACATTCGTTTTTTTGTTACTGAATATGTCCATAAAATACTCAATATTAATAATTTTCTTGGTATCTGTCTCAATTTATGCGCAATGTTCGAAATTGTATGACCAAACGGGGTACGAACTTTCCCTATTTTTCTAGCATTGTCACTTCTGTACTTGGCGGCGCGCGTTGTCTTTTACTCTTTTCTTCACCTTCTAAGCGGTCTTTCAACACCAAAACAATGTTTGCTCAGAACGCGGTGACCGCATTTTCTTTCACGGGGTTTTCTAAGCGTTCGCGTCCGGAGGGTATACACTTCCTAACACCGCCCGTAGAAATTCGAGAACTTTTCCTACCGCCGGAGGAGAGTTAAGGTCTTAAAACTATTTGTTTTAAAGTTAGCGTCTACCAGCCAATAGTACGTAACGTAGCACCACTTTTAATAAAATTCAAGGCATGAGAAGGTACTATTGTGGACTAAAAGGTACATAACTTAGAGGTTAGAAACATGAGAAGGTATGATAGAGGGGAATTCAATTTCAATTCCCATTATTCTGTCAAAAACAGACTCACATTGTTTCAATTTCTAATTGATTTTAATTTATTTGTCTGTGAACTAATGAACTAAATTTGTCTATTGAACTAAAATCACTTCTTTGACAACGTTGACTTTTTGAATTTAACTTTTTCATTATTGACAGCGGACATAATCAACCATAAAAAATATATTTGTCAAGAGATTTTTACAAATTCATTGACAAATGGGTCACTGCTCAGCTACTCATTCAAGCTTTCTCCCGGAATGCAGCTGCTTATCAGTAGTAATATAATTTATGTAATAAATAACTAAAATGAAATTAAAATAATCCTGGAAAAAAGATGTGGAAGAGCGACAGAGAACAAGATTCAAGAAGAACAGTGCGGCTTCAGACAAGGTAGAGGCACTACGGATCAACTCTTTACACTACAAGTGACCATACAAAAATGTTGGGAATACGGTAAGCCATCATATGTTGGATTTATTGATCTAGAGAAAGCATATGACTTAGTACCGCGGCAACTACTGTGGGAGGTGCTTAAGGAATACGGAGTTGAAGGCAACTTGCTAAAAGGCATAGCATCTCTGTATGAAAATAGTAGCAGTAGGGTCCGCATAAACGGTCAGGTTTCGGAAGAATTTGAAGTGGAAATCGGCCTCAGACAAGGGTGCCCTATGTCGCCAATCCTCTTCACTATATTCATGGACCGAATCAGCCGAAAAAGCTAAACACCGGATGCAGCCCTGGTAGGCAGTACTAGAATCAGCTCCCTACTATTTGCTGACGACATCGCGAGGTTAACGACATCACAGGAGGGACTACAAGAGTGGATTAACCGTTTTAACAAAGAGTGCACGGCGGCGGGAATGAAGATGAGTACCTCAAAAACGGAGGTGATGGTTATAGGAAGGGACCAAACTCAATGCAACATACTCGCTAATGGGACTCAGTTGAAACAGGTGGACAGGTTCAAATACCTTGGGGTCGAGTTTTCCAGCGATGGTCGGCAAGACGGAGAAATTGATAGAAGAATATGTGCGGCAAGCAGTGTATTGCGTCCTCTCTACAGCTCAGTAATAAGAAAAGCCGAGCTTAGCACCAAGACAAAGATGGCAGTGTTTAAAACGGTATACCGCCCAACGATCACTTACGGCCACCAGACATGGATGCTAAATGAAAGAACACGCTCCAGAGTCCAAGCTGCCGAAATGAGATACTTGAGAGGAGTGGCAGGAGTTACGAAATGGGATCATATAAGAAACTCGACGATCCGAGATGATCTAAACATTGAACCACTGCTACTCTTCATAGAAAAATCACAATTGAGGTGGCTTGGGCATGTACTAAGAATGTCTGATGACCGAATTCCGAGGAAAATACTGAGTGCGATTCCAGAGGGAAGACGTCCAGTGGGCCGCCCTAGACACAGTTGGGCGAGGCAACTCCTGAAACTGTGTGAGGAGAGGATGGGTCTACCATGGACAGAAGCCGAACAATCAGCACAAGACAGGGACTTATGGAGGAGCCTTGTCGATGCAATGGGTCCCCGACCCGAATAGGACAAGGGGAAGAAGATGAATGAATGAAATTAAAATAAAATCTTATTCATACTTCGCACATATACTTAAATAAATATAATACTCTTATCATGACGAAAAAAACATTGTTGGTTACGCCAATACACATACCTACACATACACATACCTACATAGCACGCATGCATACTGTTACTGCTTGGATTGATATTAATAATGTTGCAAATTCCTCTCCTACCTTGCTCCAAAATCCGCACCTTTAACTACCTTCACCACGTGCACCAGTCTGTAATTAACCGCCCGCGCCGCAACATATCATATAGCCATTGTGCTACCGCTATCTGTGAATCGCCATCATCATAATTCCGCCGTGTCTATCAAATAAACGAAACGCACGCCTATTGCTGTTTCTGTGCCTATTGGATTGGGGAGAAAGCAGACAAGTGCATCGGCAGCATGAGAGTTCTTTATCCTTCCGGTGAGTCCTTTCCTTTCTATGCAGCATATGTTCTTCTCATTTCCAGGCAGTAACAGTAATACAAAATCAAGGTCCTTCGTCAGTCAATCTTCACACATATCAAATCCACTCTACACACACAATCTCATTCAATTGTTTTTGAAACATTTCGATAATGTTAATAATATAGTGGTGTTGACAAAGTTATTTGTTTTCATTAAATAAAATAAAATCACAATCGGATGCCATTAGGCACATCTCGGCTCCAGCAACCTGGTGAATCCATGCGGTCCTAGCTCCGTATACATTGTCGATGCGTTGCTATACCCTTTTTTATTATGCTTCCCGATTTTATTTTATAGCATAATTAATATGTAAAACACAGACGCGTGTAAATAATATTTGATTTATGGTGAGCATTCGAATATTGCTTTCCTCATTTCCAGATGCGTGATTTATCAACTGGACAATCGAAATATAAATTAAATTATTTGGAAAATTACTATTTAATAATTCTATTTTTGATACTGTTCGTGGTGAAATTCCCTTAAATAAAAATAATATAAAACAATGCAAAACTTTTTTCAACTTAATTTAGTCTGCGGTCGCTACAATTAGGAGGTTATGGTCAGAACTAAATTATGTGGAAAAAAGTTTTAAATTGTTTTAATATATTTAATTTAATTTTAATTATATTGTATTATTGTATTTTTATATCACGTGCAGTCATGCATCTTATAAAGTCAATTAAAAACATTCCAAGAACAAACCTCAGGACCACATTTTTTGCACCTTGTCAATCTATTATCACATAGTTATTAATTTACTACAAGAGTATCTTCGTGTCATGTGGTCTCGTTGCCGAGTTGTACCGAAGGTAAATGTACGGAGTCATTAGGTTTCAGGAGCTCAGCAGATCAGAACGAGCCTTTATCCTGAAAGAACGTTTATACTCAGAAGTAAGTTTATATTTACAATAGTCAATAAACATTCACTATGTTATAAAGAACCCAAGCCTTTCAATAAGCATTCATCTATAAGTACTGGTGAATACAGGTCCCAGATCAGATTGCACCATATTACTACATTCTCTGTAGAGAACAAAAGTCTCTGTAGAGACAATACAAATATAGGTATACCTAACATAATTAATTCATTTTTGATGAATTTGTAAAGCTTGAATGATTGCATCAAGCGCCCAACCCCATTCTATCACCGTTAATGATTAAGGAATGCTCCAGGCAAAAATAAAATATTATCAATAATTTTTAATTTTGATTATATACGCCTATAAAATTTGCATGTAAGATGTCTTAATTTTGGAAGGGTTTTATTAGTTAACGAATTCAGAATTTTTGTAACAGTAGGTATTAAAAAAATATTTTTTTATCGAAGGAAGCAAATACTTTGTGGTGTGACATTATAAAATATATTAAATGAAAAAACACACTTTGTAAAACACCACTTTATTTGAATTAATAATTATTTAACAGCCAACCAGGTTTCGCTTAGCTCAAGCTTAATCAGGGCTATTATATTAACTGTTAATATAATAGCCCTGATGAAGCTTGAGCTAAGCGAAACCTGGTTGGCTGTTAAATAATTATTAATTCAAATAAAGTGGTGTTTTTTCATTTAATTAAAAAATATTTGATATTTTCAATTTAATTACTAATTTGTACAAGGTATTAAAATCTATGGTCATACATAATGTTTTCATAAAAAGATAATTTTATGGTCGGATTCACGTGTCTTTTAGAACAAAAGCAGTATTATGTCTGCGGTCTTATGATTGCAGAAATGTTAAAAATGCACCCTGAAATCCATTCGAATTTTTTGTACAAAAATATTCCATATAGAGGAATGGCGGTATTCAGAAAGTATTTTATTCATAGTAAGATTTAAAATAAATATGCTATTGCGAAATGTACTGCACGATTCGCTTAAGAGGAACGGCTGCATGGCCTTTTCGTACATTAATTTTGGATTTAAGGCCAAAATGCCCAACCAAATTGAAAATAATTTTTTTTAATCAATAGGTACACTAAATATAAGGATGGTATTGTGTATTGCAGTGGTCTTCGACCTTTTTGAGCCGGCGTACCCCTTGACTCCCACTAAAAAAATATTGTTCCTCGTACCCTCTATCTATCTTTTTTACACGTGTAATGAAAGACGTGTTTTCATTTTTATTTCAATCTTCTTTAAAATATCTTGTTATTTTTTATTTCTCAGCTCTTTGTTTATATTTTTATTTGTATTAGTATTTTTTTAGTTTTATTTATACTTAAATATGTGCTATTTTCTCTCCTCTTCTTATATTTTATTATCTGTTTATATAAAATAATATTTCATGTATGACTACCACAACACGGGCAATAGCCTAGTATGGTAGTTAAAAAAATTGGTTAAAATGTAACTTGTAAACATTTATGAAATAATAAATTTAAATAAAAAAATTTTTTAAATTTTTAATACTCTAATTATTACATGAATTTAAAAATCAAGTCACATAAATACAATGAAGGAATGCTATTTGATACAGAGTGTAACACGACTTCAGGCATTTTAACAAGTGATTTTACATGCGTGCCTCATTATTGCGTACCCCCAATTTTGCTTCGCATACCACAGGTTGAAAACCACTGGTGTATTGTATTGTTTTTAATGTTTTAATATTATTCTATAATAACATGTGTGTATGTGTACACATATTTAATCGACCTTAATAGTAAACTAACTATACCTAATAAGAAACGTTTTGTAAACGGTGAAGTTAAGATCTATAAGTATTATTATGATTATTTTTTGTTATTATTTTGCCGCGTTGCGCTTCATCTTTTAGCCAAATGTTCGGACAGCGTCGCAGTGTCTATCATCCACCCCACTGTTTTTTCCATTAACATCTGCCCTGATGATGAATACTGTAACGCTGTCGAAAAAGTTGGCAAAAATTTTAAAGAGTAACACAGCACAGTAATCCAAAAAATAATCACGGTAATAAAAGTAATTTTTCATTGCAGAAAGCACCCATCGAAAAGATACTAAAAATAATTTAAAAAAAGACTTAAAACTATTTTAAAACAAAATAACATGAACTAAAAAGTAAAAAAAGCGTTTTCATCTACAACTTAATAATCAACTTACTTTTTCTACTCATCAATATGTATGTAGGTACGATTGTTATTTTTGGAGTCGGTGTCTACGAATACGTAATTATTTTTTTTACTTTTTAGTGCATAATTATTTTGTTTAAGAATAGTTTTTTTTTGAAGTCGGTTTTTTTTGTTAAAATTTTTGGTTATTTTTTGATTTTTAGTGAATCTGAAGTACACTTATTAACTTATCTGAATATGGGTAGACCTACTAAATGTGCTGCTCATATGAGTAGGTGACTCAAAGATCCGGATAGTCTATAAAAGATTTGGCCGAGTATTGTTAAGTTGCTCCTAAGAATTGAAGAGTTCCGTTATTTTGTTATGGATTCCATAATCAGAACCTAGCCAAACTCTCATCAAACTACCCTTGAAGAACATACTTTTAAATAAAAAAGAATCATCGACATCGGTTGGCGTGATATTGAGTTATTCGTCCATTTGTCGCGCACATACTTAATGCAAATTTAAGATTTATATGGTTTTCTCATGGATGCCATTATCAAAACAGGACCAAATTGAAATGGGACCACACGGGAAGCACCATATTTTAAATAAAAAAAGAATCATCAATATCGGTTCACCCAGTCAAAAGTTCTGAGTTAACAAACATTAAAAAAATACAGTCGAATTGAGAACCTCGTCCCTTTTTAAACGACTTCGAAAAGGAGGAGGTTATCAATTCGACGGTATTTTTTTTAAGTCGTTTAAAAAGTAGTTTATTTGCGACTTAAAAACAAGCAAAATAACACATTTGAACTTACGCAAGACGAAAGATATTTACTTCGATTTTCAAGTAAGAAGCAGTGATATCACAGTCATCTAATAAAACGATTCTGACCTCAGTCTGAGTCAGTTCGTTAAAGTAATGTCAAGTTTCCGCTTGAATTATGGGTAAGGTCACGGGCGTCACAGGCCAAGGGCACGGGCGTGAGGCGATGCGGGCCCAAAGGAATTAAATATCAGAAAGCGGGGAAACATATCTGGTATCTCAACTTGAAGCACCCCATTAATAATAAACTCCAGCCTAATTTTCATAAAGGCTGGCGAATTAAAATGATCAACTTACGCTATCTGACAATTTAAATGGGAAGTTTCTTCTGCTCAAATATATTATTTCATATAAAATAGTAGAGCAAGAGCCCGTGACGATCAGACCTTCATTTTTTTATAAAACCTGAAGTTTTCTCTGTGTATGTCCCTAATACAGGTAAAGACGATCCCCGACTACGAAGTTTGGATCACGGTGGCCTTGAAAGATAGCAGGTTGCATAGGTATATAAAATTGCACCACAATTTCAAGAGCATTTCGCTCGAACTTTTACAAGGTAGTAGTCTGCTAGCGTCGATATTTCGCACTATTTCACTCCCACCCACTTGCATGTATATATCGCGCTCGCATCTACGGAAGACTTTTAATGTGTCTGACAAGGTGAAGGAACCATCGAAACTGTCTGATAACTGAGAAAACATATGTTGATAGTTCCTCAAGTAACATATATAAAATTCAGCTTTTATACTTTAACGTAAGTACAATTACAATTAATTAATATAATATCTTTCAAAGCCACCGTGATCCAAACTTCATAGTCGAAGATCGTCTTTACCAGTATTAGAGACATACACAGAGAGACTTTCAGGTTTTATAAAATAACGACGATCACGGGCTCTTGGACTACAATGTTACTCTTATCATAGTTATACTTATCTACAATTTGGAAGGCGGGTATGGATACCACCGCTCGGGAACCATTTATTGAATAAACAACACCCCTGCCACAGGTCGCCCTACGTTTGGTGTCTTAGTAGGGGTGCCCGGGTTTGTAGAGGTGAAGTTTGTCTAGGTATACGCAGAAAAATCGTTTGCCCACCTACTGCGTAGCGGGCTGGATTGGGAGAGACTGTTGAGGGAGACCTTTCGACCTGTCCTGCCCGACTTTTTCTTCCCAGGACATCTTCTCCTTCGTTTTCTTAAACCTTCATTACTCCGCAGCAACCCTAAAGAAGATATAGGCCCTGAGAGACTTTTGCATTTAAATAGCACGAGATTAACTGTTAACAAATTAACATTGAATTAAAGAATACGCCCTTGAGTTGATGCAAGAAAAGAGATTTTGAATTAAGTCAATTTTTTTAAAGGAATAAATCCATAATGCTCGATTAGCATTGTGATGGAAGTTCCTGTTTTGGCCTCAACCAGTCTCTTCCGAACCGGCCCACCACGTAGTTGGTTGCCACCCGCCGACAAGGTCCGGACAAATTACACCCCATACACCCGGGCACCCCTGCTAAATTACCAAAGGTGGCTAATCACTTGGTTCCCGGGGCGGGGGTACCCATATAGGTTTCCCAAGTTTAAAAAATTATAATGACATTATAATTAAATATTTAGCTGGTAGGTATTTTCGAACTCAGTTAATGATAATTATAAATTGAAATTTATTAAAAAAACTTTAAATATTTTCAACGGCTACATTGGTATTGAACGAAGAAGAAAAACTGAAGTCGAATTTTAATCATTTAAAAGAAAATCATTTAAAAAAAATTAATAAAGTCTAATTACTTTTCAATGGGACCTTCCTTTTCAATATTAATAATATCACATTTGGAAGTTATACCCATCAATGTAATACGTAGATAATACTAATAAATATAAACGAGAATATGAAAAAGAAAAAAGACACAGTAAAATAAAAAGGTAACGGTTGCAAATGGGACTCGAACCTAGGTTCTCTTATCTTACCGGAACAAACGCCTTAGCCAAATAGGCCATTGAGATAGAATTTACAATACTATCTTTGGTTTATTTTTCTCATATTTTTGGCTGTCACCTTTTTATATGATCACAGAGTTCTGAAAAAATGGTTTGTAACCTACATAGATAGATAGTGTGGCGGAAAAAAATATACGATTTTATTAAAATGGGACATTTTTTGAAAAAAGAATAGTGGAAGATAAAATTGATAATTCTGAATTTGAAATGAGAGATCGTCAAAAATTACTTAAAAATAATAGGCCACTTGCATGGATTTCATAATGAATTGGAAAAAAATCGTGTGGATAGATTTTTCTACTGAGATTACGAAAATGTTACTATTTTTTTTTTAGAAATTTAAAGTTTTTTTTTTTTTATAATTAAATCTTTTATTTGGTCTCGTGACGTCACTACGTGAAAATGTTCCGTCTCCGATAATACTCAATTAATTTTGCAAAATTTCACACTGATCTTTTTTTTACATGGCAACACTTTGATGTTCGGCGAATTTTTTATTTGACATTTAAAATTCACTAGCTTTATTGTTTGTTCTCTGTGAACTTATTGTTTGGTTTGTCGGTTTGATAGATTTTACGAAGGAACCCCGTACATTTTATGCCTTTTGTACCTGTTTTAGAAGCGTAATGGTGCTGATTTTAACAAAATTAAATTTTATAATGTATTCATATATAATATAGATTTATTCATATATAGACGTTGAACATTATAATGATTAATTATCAATAAGATGGATCAAGGTAAAAAATATTTATAAGATGTAATATTATTGGCATGTCTCGTTATTCTCCTGTCTTCTTCATGTGGATACGTTGTTTTTTTTTAAGATTTTCGGCATTAACGATTTATTTTTTAGATTATAATAAAAAAAAAAAAATAAAATAAAAAAAAATAAAAAAATAAAAAACTTTATTCCACTTAATTTTATTTGACCGTAACCGGTTTCAGCTCGTCAGAGCCATCTTCAGACTGGTACAAATAATTCTTAGCCTACGGTTTATATACACAACATATGGGGGAGGGAGAGAGGGGTAGTCTACAAGGATTTTAATGAATTATTTTGTTACTGAGTCGTTTTAGACTGTCGAATTTCTAAGTATTTTGGTAATTCCAGTGGGCTAATTACTTTGGGTTTGTAGCTCACTTCAATATCTATTGATTAGGGAAAAACCTTACAAGTAATTTGAATTATTAATGGACTAATTTTATTGTCAAATCGTTATTATACATATCTATGATCAATGGGATTTTTTAATTGCTTTTTGAAGGGATGCATGTTTACATTGGAGTGGGAATGGTCAAACCTAAATACATATTTTAATTTCAAAATTATTATGAAAATTATACCGGATAAAAACCTGGTGTTTCAGTAAATGATTCTAATAGCTTATTAATTACAAAGTTACTTTTTGAAGGGATGCATGTTTACATTAGATTAGGAATGGTTTAAACTAAATACATATTTTAAATTTCGAAATTATTATAAAAATTACAATGGATACAAAAGCGGAGACTTAGCAAATGATTCTAATTGTTTATTCATTACAAAGTTAGGGTCTATTTTTTTAGTTAAGCGAGTAATTTCTAAAGATTCTAGTCTATCTAGTTTATGACCTTTATTGCAAGTATGAAGAACTTTAACATCTCTGTCTTTATCAAACGAGTGTTTATTTTCTAATAAATGTGATGCTACATTCGACAATTCTCCTTTGTCATTCACCCAGTTAGTAAAGTGTTCTTTAATTCGGGTTTTGAATGATCTCCCTGTTTGACCAACGTAATACGATGGGCAGTCAGCGCAGTTTACTTGGTAAACGCCTGAGTTTTCAAGTTTTTCTCTCTTATCTTTATTATTGATTAAAATTCTCCCTAGAGAATTCACATTATAAAAAGCTGTTTTGCATTTATCATTATTAGTTAATCTGGATATTTTTGTTGATATTTCGCCAATATAAGGGATTTTAACCCATTGTTTAGTGATATCTTTTTCATTTTTAAGGCCTTGTGAAATAATTGTTAATGTAAGTTTTTTGTCCTTTTTCTTTAATAAGTTATCATTTTTTTATTTAAGATTTATTTTTTGTAATTATGGTTTTTTTCTAAAAATCGCCAGGGTTTCAAAAATATGATTAAAAAAAACGAAATGTCTTAGAATATTTTCCTAATCCGACAAACAAAATTAAAAAAATATGATGACCTTTTGTGTCCGAAAACTATCACATAGGTGCACATTATTATTTTTTGATTAACTTTTTAGCTCAGCTCAACACCATTTAGATTAGAGGTCCCCATACTTTTTTTTATCCCGTAGACCACGCAATTTTTTCAGTCTTCGGTAGACCCGCTGCTTTCGTAATTTTGGTTTCTTACAAATTTATTAACTTAAATATGTTTTCGCTGACACAGATCTGAAATTTTGATAGGGTTTAGTTTATAGTGGAAAATTTAAAAATAAACTAAAATATACATTGTCTTTCCTTTTCACATTTGTTAAATAAAACAGAAAATACAAATATATTCGTAGATATTAAATTAATTACAAAAAAAATCAGAGTGGGCAATTTACGCGCAGTAGAAGTGAAACCTTCAGAAAGCTTAAATAGACAAGAGTGGGAAGCTGCAAGGCACCGCACAAAGAGGAGACCGATTATACTATCGCATTCTCTCGCAGACTGAATCCTATAGGTGTACCTATGTGTTTGTCGCTTATTATTGTTTACAGTATTTTTAATATTTTTCGTTTCATCGAGTTTCAAATCACAACGGTGCTAAGGTAGTTTTCACTTCAAAATCATGTATGCAGTTCATGCGCGGTAGAAGTAAAGCCTTCAGAAAACTAAACTTAGATAGAATGAGACGAATGCAGAGTATCAGGAGTAGGACAATTGTAGGGTTTATTTATTATACTATTGTTACCAAGTTTAAAAATTATTTTACATTTTATTCTACCAAGCATTGCACAAAGAGGACACCGATTAGTCTATCTCATTCACAACGGTGCTAAAAAAGTTTTTACTCAAAAAAACCCTCATTTTATTGAGATGGATGAGTCTGATACTTTGATATCAAAATTTCAATATTTGGTTTCAATTTAGTCAAGTTTAAGCAAATGTTTAAATGCGATTTAAAGTTTTTACAAATTACACGTACCTACTGCAATCTCAAAGCGAATAGCCAGCTTACTTAATTTTATCAAACATACATGAAATAATTAGGAATTGTATATGTATATACTTATAACTTTTACGAGAAAGTATAACGTAATCACCTACATAGGTATTATCTGCGTTACGGGAAGCCTAAATTTTGATGACGGACTTCCTAAATGGGATCCACTTTTGTAGAATCGCATTTATGGACTCCAGATACTAATATCTGCAGCCTGTATGTCGGACGAATATCTACAGCTCATATGTTGGACAAATATCTATGAACTTCAGAGTGAAGACTAATATCTACAGAGCTAAGGTCGGATAAATATCTATGACGGTCCCAGTGGTGACGAATATCTATGGAGCGTAGGTGGGACTAATATCTACAGAGGGAAACTGAGCACCTAACCTAACGTTACCTAACCCAACCTCTGCCAGTGCTGTAAATATTCGTCGACATAAACTGTTTCATAGATATTAGTCAGCAGTTTGAGCTGTACATATCCGTCCTTACTTTGGTTCCCATAGATATTGTTCCAACTACCTCGTATAGATATTAGTCAGAACATGGATTCTCATAAATATTAGTCCGATTTGTTCAGTTTTTGGAATTACTGTAGATATTAGTAGACGCCTCCGCATTTATGTACATCTCATGCACCCCCATTTTTTTCATTGACATGTACCCCTGCAGGTCAAAGTCGACTACAGACCACTTTGGGAATGATTGGCTTATATCACATTTTTCATCATGACAGTAAAGGAGACACAACGATTTATATGAGACCCATATGAGCTGTTTACAAAAGCGATCAAATTAGCCTGAGGGGGTTCCAAATAACCACCAAAAATGGCTAGCAAAATGCGTATATCGGAATAATATAATGGATTTAATTATCGTGGTGGTCAGATAACAATACCGAATAAACGCTCCCGCCAGTATTTTCTGGCCAATATGTTCCGTAATTTATCGGTTTTTGTGGCGGACTCTTTATGCCATTTACAGCCCGTGTTTTTATAAGGAACATCTGTTTTAACGGGAAGTTGATAGCCGGCAGAATTATTTTATTCAGAGCGGCACAAAGCGCTAACCGTTTCCATGTTTTTTCATCGTGTTTTCGCGTAACAAGAAACGAAATTGATAAAGCCTTCGGTATTATTAAATATTTGTCGACGTTTATCGTTTAATTTATCTTTGTACTTTGAGGAATTTCGTTTTTAGTTTCACAAAAGGTAATTTTTTTTAACTAACTTAGCTTTTAGCACTTTAATTTTTTTAATGTTGTTCCTGGCGAAATTCCATTTCAACTAAATTTAATTACAGGAATGAAGAATATTATTATCTGTGCTGGAAAATGGAGAGCTATGGACTGGAGAATCTAATTAATAAAGATACCATTTTAAGATTATGTACTACAGAATACTACAAAGCATCCATAAATCTCACAAAACAGTTATTTTTTGACATTTGAAGAGCATTTGAGAAATATATTAATTTTACAGGTAGGTTATGAAAATATGTACCTACCAAGAGAAATCGGCCATGTTAATAAAATTCTAGGAATCATCACTACTTTACCATGTTAATAATGTTAATAGAATTTTAGGAATCATCCTAGGGCTAGAGCAGATAGAGAACTACATTAATAAAAATCAAAAAAATTTCATTTCTGGGTCATATACTTCGAGCTTCGAGGAGAGAAGTATCACTTGCTCCATTTAATATTGAAAGGCAAGATAGAGGGTCGCCGAGGGCCTGGTAGGAGACAAATGTCTTGGCTGCGAAATGTACGAGAGTGGACCGGAATTAGCAGTGTGGAGGAGCTATTCCGGGCAGCACAAGACAGAGAGACATTTTCAAGAGTGATCGCCAACGTTGGGGGAGCCTGATAGGGCACACAAAGAAGAAGAAGAATCATCCTAAAAAATTTTACGAATGTTAGAAGTGGAATATTGCATATTCATTGAAAATAAAAATTAATTTTATTTCCATAAAATATTAAATTTCAGAATCAAATATTAAGGTAATTAATTGTAAGTACTCCCAACTTGATATTGACTTCATCTTCGGAGGACAACACCACGAAAGAATTTCAAATTATAATAGAAACAGCGTTAATGTAGGTATTATAGGATCATTCGTGAAAAATTATAAAAAAGAGGAAGATAAAATACGAAAATACATATAACGTAAGTAGGTTTTTTGTTATCGATAACAAGATTTAATACTTAGGCTTTCGACAAATAACTTCAAAATTAAATGAAAACAAATCATTTATTATAGATACTTCCTATTGTGATATACCCCCCCCCCCTACGAAGTACTTCCTTCATTTTTTTGTTTTCCATGCTGGTGCTACAGCTACCCTGCTACAGCTACAGGCGCAACCCCGCCCGGCCTTTAAAACTCGTAGCTCGCCCGTTCTCGCGACTCTCCCCTGCATTTCTTTTGCAGCGCCTTCTCAACCCCATCACGTAATACTTTTATGCAAACGTGACGAGATGTTTCTAATTAATCAATTTGTAATTAACCCCACAACGTTGTGTACCTTTTTGTTTTAGTGGTTTGGTATAGTTAATCCAATTTAATTAATAATTTATTTGTGGTAAACCCTTGTTCTTTTAGGTATGGCGTGTTACAATTTGCAAGGCTTCGAATAACAATGACTGAGTCTGACTTACTTGAAAAGTAACTAATTATCTATCTATATTCATCCAACTTCCTCCCCTAGCACCTGTTATACACCTACGCTCATCGACGACTATTTTTATTGAAGTAATCTGCATTTTCCCTTCTAGCATCTAGTATATAAATTTACATTTAAACGGCGAATTGAGAAGATCCTACCTTTCGATGCGATGTCGCGTACTCTCTGCGGCTCTATAAAATGCTATCATGAAAATAATTTGACATTTATGTATATTCTAACAAAAGATTTACACTCAAAGCAGTACGGAGCGCAATAATTCTACACTCACAGTTCTAGATGTAGTTTGTTAGTTAGCTAGCTTGTTTTATTTTGTTAATTTGATTCTACGGGTAGGTATTTTGGATTAACATGAGACAGAACATGTGCTGTTTAAATAATTGGACTCCTCCATAGCCCAACTGATAAGGTGATGGTCATAGACCGCCAAATCAGATTCCAATTCCAACGCCTCCAGAGAATGTTAAGGTCGCAAGCGACGAATGAAAATCGACATGTTTTGCCTTCTGTCGGGAAAGGGTTTGATGTGTGTTTCAGGATCATAGAGTGGTAATGGGAATAATATCGACCAATACGCCGCCAAATTATAAATGTGTTGATGAGAATGATGAAAGGTCATCTCATTCCGTTTGATATGAGGGTCTGCTCCGATTAATGGCGTGATAGCCGATGTCAGGAACTGTTCAGGAAATGCGTGGGTGGCACGAGGTTTTAGATCGTTACATCCTACTCTGGATTGATGATGATGATGATGTTTGAAGTTCTTCAGCATGCCGATGACTTGACTTCCATTAACTCCTAAAGCATCGAGCATAAACATTAAACCGAAGTTGGTTAGACAATCGGCAATGTCAGGAGATCGGTGGGGCCGCTCTCTCCTCTGATCTGGCGATGTATGAATTTAATTAAGGAAGATTTTGATGTCACCGACCCTCGCCTTGGCAGTCACTCATGTCCTCAAACGTCCCGTTCTCCGTCCAGCACGCCACCTCAAACCAGTAGAAATAATGATTACGTTTTTTCCTAGGCACGTTACAGAAACATGCGCCAGCCTGCAGTCGCGATGGTCATCAGTGTTTGATTTGAATGAAAAATACGTCCTCTCGCATAACATACACAAGCGTAACTTGGGACCTTCCCCGATATGTTGTCACGGGCATATGCTCTACGATAGGCGTACCCCAAGCTCAAACTCAAATATCAGCTGAAAGAAGGAATGTCAAGCTCGGCTTCCAGGGTGCTGGGTCCAAGAATGAAAGGCACCAGGTCGTGAATCTGGCTTCCCTTCCTTCTATTTCCCCTGCTGCGCTTTCGTCCAGAGTACATTCCCAACCTGATGCTGGATGATCCCTTCTTCTAGTTTTGTGGAAGTTAAGAAAACTTATCCGGATTCCACCAAAGAAACGTCGAACCAGTAGAAATATTGATTACGCTTTTCCGAGGCACGTTACAGAAACATGCGCCAGCCTGCTATCCCGATAGTCATCAGTGTTTGATTTGAATGAAAAATACGTCCTCTCGCATAACATACACAAGCGTAACTTGGGACCTTCCCCGATAGGTTGTCACGGGCATATGCTCTACGATAGGCGTACCCCAAGCTCAAACTCAAATATCAGCTCAAGAAAGGAATGTCAAGCTCGGTTTCCAGGGTGCTGGGTCCAAGAATGAAAGGCACCAGGTCGTGAATCTGGCTTCCCTTCCTTCTATTTCCCCTGCTGCGCTTTCATCCAGAGTACATTCCCACCTTGATGCTGGATGATCCCTACTTCTAGTGTGAGGGAGTTAATATAAGGTTTGCTACTTATGTAGGTGGATATAACGTATTACGCTTAAAATATGAATACCTACCGACGGCTTCATTCAACCGACAATGTGAAAGTTTTTGCTAAATCGAATATATCGAATGGAATATACCTAAATCGTGAACCAAAAGGTGAGTATACGATATCAAACCAAGTTTATGTAAAGTCCTATGTAATAGATTTGTTGTGATACCTAAAATTTGGAATAAGGTATGGGAAATTTTTAGGAGTGGGAATTTAATTATGTCAGATTTTGTTAGTAAACAAAGGTGCCCATGCTACGCACCTTTTATAAACTGTTAAATTACCTAATGCCTTTCCTAAAACCCTTTCCTGAATAAAATCCCCTAGCTACGTTTAAAATTATTATTGCGAGACTCGTAAATAATAATTATCACCTCAAAGTCGCTTTACACATTAATTTATACCTATATTCTATACCTATGTATTTTGTCACCTCGTTATACCTAGTTTTCTCGTTCACCAACAAAGCACTTTTAAAGGATTTTATTATTGTTTTTGTGGTTTCAATATCCCGTCCTTTAAATGAAGTCCCTCGTCTAAGATTTATGGCCCGAAAGTGGATTTTGTGTTTCAAATAGTATTTAGTTCATTGTACCCCAAATTATTATTTTACAACGGTCTTGTCTCAAGAAATCGTCGCCGGCCAACCTCAGGCAGCACCGGATCGACTTACGGAGGGAACGCCCTTTTTTTTTACGATTACCGATAATTATCCGATAGTTCTTTAAATATTACCGTTATAATTTTCCGATTAAATCATCCGACTTAGATGACATGGTTCCTTACTAAAGGCCTCATTAAAGTAGCTATAATAATAATACTAATATTTGAACGATCCACATAGCACCGCTTTTATGGAAAATCACCTCAAGGGCGCTATATAAACTATAATACATGTTTAAATCTAGAAAACTACAAGCTAGACGAACAATTATAAACAATTAGAATACTCGGGGAGTAATGATGATTCTATTGTTTTAACCCTAGTTTGTACGAAATCCAAACATTAATGTTGTTAATATTTAATTCAATTTGTCAAACTTACCCCTCTCATGCACACAAAAACACGACATGCACGAATCACAATCCAAAACCAGCATCCATCGTGCACTAATTGATTAATCACTAATTAAAGCACTTATTATTTCGGTCTAACTTTCGCGTCGGTTTGTATTAAATTTTATCCTGTCCCTGACAAACGCCCCGAAAGTACGTCCCGTATTGATGTTGACCGCCTCAATTATTTACAAATTATATTAATATTTACTCGCAAGCCTCAATCTCTGACTTCCTTATTCGCGTGGACTATTTTCCGGGAATTTAAATGGATTATTCCCGTTTACGCGCACCAAATTATTATTCTACCGTTTATCAAAACTCGCCGAGTTTTATCTCGACCGTGCGCCCCCAGAATCTCTCCCTGACTCTCTTCCAACACTTCTCTACCCCAACTGTCTTATTCGCGTGGTCTATTTTTCTTTAATTAAATGAATTATTCCCGGTTTACGCGCACCAAATTATTATTCTGCCGTTTATCAAAACTCGATGATTTTAATCCCGACCGTGCGCCCCCAGGTTCTTTCCCCGACTTTCTTCCCACCCGACTCTACCCCGACTGTCTTCCAACACTTCTCTACCCCGACTCCCCCCCATCTCCTTGTGTGGCTTCATCAATTCATTGGTCTCCTCTTAAAAATCTCAAGTGATAAGCACATCTCCCAATATGCATATTTCAACGTTTAATAGTCAAAAATGTCACATTACATCCCAAATTTAAAGAATTCAGTGCAATTTTCATGTTTGCTATTTTTTGTGTGTAACATTAAATAACAAAATACTAACTAATTTTGTCTGCGCCGGAGTCATAAATTATCCCAATAACGCTTAAAAGAAGAGCTCAGTGGCGCACTTCAATTCACTACTCGTCCTAATTACTTGCGTCGACTTTATTGGTTATATAATAACATTATATATTCATTGTCTGTACACGTCTTCGTTCCTTCCGCGTGCGTCACGAACGTAACGAACTCTGCAATCTTACTTTGATAAACATGTCAAATATTTCAACCCATAATCGGCGCGTCGCGCTAGTATATTCAAATGCACCAACGATCAATCCTTATTGACTAATTTTCAATTCCCTACTGCCATAGAAAATTCACCAGATAATTGTTTCTTAATTCCAATCTGCTCGCGTTAAGATCAATCACCACACGGGCAAATATTCATCGGCCGCCTCTGGTTTTGTTAACGATCCTGAAAAAATCCCTCTAAATGTTCTTCTGGGTTCCTTCTTAGTTTTGTGAAGAATGGCCTTTGCCGGGGCTCGTCTGCACTTGGGCCACCCAAACACATGTGGTTATTTAGTGGTCCGGACCCATAAATCACCCCCAAGAATTCGAAACAGAGAATCGTATGCTGAAACCATTCCATGTTACAAAATTAAATATATTTCTAAATCGATCTCTCAATTTTAAAAGAATTATTTCGTAGGCCCAAAGGCGAGATCATCACACTATTAACATGTTTCAAAACCAATGGTTTCTACTTTTAATTTTATCCTGACGAAGAAACCGTTAATTTTTTTTAATATATTGATAATTTTGATTAAATAAGTGGTGTTGTCCAAAGCGATTTATTTTCATTTAATTAAAATAACGCCACAAAGAGAATTTGCAAATATTTAAGAAAAACTTTAAAATTCGTGGAATTGTTGAAACTCCGGTATATCACAAATAAAAAAAACTCCGGGGTCCAAAACAGAGTTGATAAATTAAAATTAAGTTTGTATAGCATTATTATTATAGGCGGCATGAATAATTTTAGGTCCTGACCGAAATGGTATTTTTCTGTGTCTATCTCTGCACTATCGACAGCTCTACTGCTAACAGTGTTACTTATACTAATATTTAGGATGTGGAATATCTCTGTAGTAAATACCCTATTAGTCCGGGGAATTTTGATGATACCCCTATTCCACATAATGTTATTGCTTCTTTCGTATCAATAATTGGAACAGTGTTAAGGTTTCCTCGCCTTGGAATGGAAAAAAAAACGTAACAATCCAATTTGATTCTTAAATTTTGTTTTGGGCCTCAATTATGGAAGAGTTTACTCATCCGATTGAAGACACTTGCTTCTATGGCCTTCTCAATGGGAACCTTTATTTTTTCTCCGGATTAAACCATGAAAAATTTATAATATTCTTGAAAGAATTATGTTGTAATTTAGGAGCTACCTTCCTTGGCCATTACATGTGTTCCTGATTGCTCTTGTGTGTTTTCTCTCGACACAATCCAATTTGGTTTTATTGTCTCTGGTAATGGACGGTCCGGGGAGGATGCCCCGTCTCTATCCCACCCATACCCGGCCTATGGTGATAGTGGGGGGTAGTGGGAAGGGAGTGAGAGAACATCATCACTCTCGACAGGGGAACGGGGAGTGACTGGACAGGTATGCGGATTACCCATTTTTTTGAAATTCTGGTGCAGTCGATCCATTTAAAAGAGAATCCAAACTTTTGAACAAGGGATTTTCAATATCTTTTTTATTCCTAAAAAAAATATATATTAAAAAAATACGATATATAATGAATATATTTTAATTTTATTTTAATATTGACAAATAACCGGTGCATAGTCGGGAAACACGCCAAACACGCGCCCAACATTTGTACACAGTTGATATTAGTCACATGAGAACGGGTCGTTTTTACGATTCGTTCTTGAGTTCAACAGCTCGGCTGTGGAACGATTTACCGGCCTCTGTGTTTCCTCCCTCCTACAACATGAGTCTCTTCAAGACCCATGTTAACTCCTTCCTTTCCTCAAAAAGACCCTCCACACAGCATCCTCAAAGATGACATAGGCCCTGAGGGAAATTATTTTCCTCAGGGCCTCCTGTGTGGAGTTAATGTAAAAAAAAAAAAAAAAATTTTCTATATCGATTTAAAACGTGCTATTTTCGATATGCCACCGAAACGGCATGTTTGTTTTTATTCGTGAACTAGCTGACCCGGGAACGCGTTGCTTTGGCTAACGAAAAACAACATGGTTACCCAACCTTTATAACCACCGCCGTTTGTTAATTTGCATGCAAATCTGCCAGTCCGCTCTTCCACCACATACAGCCATTCTCGTTATATATAATATATTTCAACCAATTTACACAAAACCTTGACAAATTTCATATGTAAACCTTCCTCATGAATCACTCTAATATATTTGTGAAAACCGCATTTAAATCCGTTCAGTAGTTTTGAGTTTATCGTGAACAGACAGTTTCTACGTCATCATTTTGTATTTTTCATTCATGTGAATACCTCACAAGAGTCCCAGCTGCTCCAGTCTAGAACCAGTGAGACTATGGCATCCTATGGAATGCTGTATAGCACAATAATAAAATACTAAAATAATTAATTTGGAAGGCAGGTATGGGTACCGCCGCCCCGGGAGCCAATTATTGGATAACCAACACCTCTGCCGTAGGTCACCCCAAGTGCTATTCTACGTTTGGTGACTTAGCAGGGGTTCCCGGGTTCATGGGGTGAGGTTGGTCCAGGTCTTGGCGGCGGATGCGTCTGCCCATCTTCTGAATGGTGGGCCGGATCGAGAGATACTGGTTCGGGGAGACCTTTTGACCTTTCCAGCTGGACTCTCTCGACCCATCGCCTTGCACCGCAGTTGGAGGGATGATTTATACGTCCGTCACTCCTGGACACACTGAACCCACATTCCTATCCACGCCTCATACATTTTTCCTTCCCAGAACTTCCTATCCTTCCCTTCCTTAAAAAGACCCTCCACACAGCATCCCCTAAGATGCTATAGGTCCTGAGGGAATTTATTTTCCTCAGGGCCTCTTGTGTGGAGCTAATGTGAAAAAAGTCATATTATTTTATATTGAAAAAATATTCATTCCTTCAGATTGAGAAATTTCGTAAGAACTGTGTCATTAGGTACACTAACTTATATTGCTACGTTGTAATATTCAAATATCATACGATTCGTTTCTGGACCGCCCAAAAGTATAAGTTTTCCATTAATATGACTGGTGATCGAGCCCCTTCCCCTCCCGCGATATGAAATAGTATGTGGGGGCCGCACAGCCCCGGCCAGTGCGAACATGGTCAGCATAAATAATATTGCTGTTTGAACCAGTGGCGCAACGGTAAATTTTTCGGTCCCCTGAGAGATCTATTTTTATTATTATCATTTAAATAAATATATGGTGCATAATTTACAAAAAAAAATTACCCTGTATTCCAGTAAATATTAATAATGTTATAAATATTTTTTTTATTTGTTTTTGGGGTGTTATGCCGTATTGCGCTACGTCCTTCTTTAGCCAATGATGTATGATCTGTCGGATCTGCCCTAATGATGGACACTGCAACGCTGTCCGAAACGTTGGCTAAAGAAGGAGGTACCGCAACACGGCATAACACCCCAAAAACAAATAACGAAAATACTTTTGGCCGTGAAATTTTAAAAACGTACAAATTATAAATATGTTCACCCATAATTAAACTAAGCTTGTGCGTATGGGGTGTGTGTGTTTTTTTATTAATGTTATTACTTGTTTGTCTATTTGTTAAATTATTCATTATTGTACATATTTTATTATAATGGATCCACCAAGGTTTGAAGAAAGTATGTTTAACAAGGTTAGCTCATTGAGGGTGTAGAGCGGTGATTTGCTAAAAATTCATGACGTAGCTTGAAGTCCATGTTCCACTGGGAGATTTGAAATAACTGCAAAGACAAGTGGTAGTGCATTACTTCAAGCTACGTCACGCCTTCGAAATTTCGAAAGTGGCCCGACGAATATTACCTTGTTAATTGCATTTTCTATGAACCTTGGGAATCCACCACGAATTGTCAGTATCAAAAATAAAATTATCAAATTATTCGGTTTATATTTTCAGTTGCTTTTTTAAGGTGAAATTTTTTTTCCCATTGAAATAATAAATTAAGAAAATTATTCACAATAAATCGAATATTGTATTTCAAAGTGCTTTTTTATGATTTCAATGGGGAACTTTCTTGAAATATTATGTTTTACAATATTACGTAAAACTATTTTTATCAAAATTTCAGTATTTTAGATTTATTTTAAACCACCATATTATACATCAAATTCCTTCAACCGCTCTTCCTACCCTACTCCACGTTAAAAACCTCTACTTGCTATATTTAATTATTCCGCTTAGCAGGGAGATATGTCGGTATTCGGCCCCTCATGAAACGGCATGATTAGTGTCGGATGCCCACTTATTTTTCCGTTGCAAGTACCCCCTTACCAATAAACGAGTTTTAAATTTTATGCAGTTGGTAATTTATATTGTTTATAAGTTGTTCAGACTTTAAAACATGCTTATTGGTAGAGCCCGTAGTGTAAATTATATCCACTCGAGTATTAATGGAGACTGGAGACAGTTTTTTCTTTTACTATTCTTTGGATGTTCAAGTGTCCTAACACGGGCACGAGCGCATGCCCAGGCTGCGCGGTTGGTTGCATTGCCACTGGTTTTTCCTTCCGTAACCGATTTAATTTTACTGTATGGTTCGTTAGTACTCTGGGTGTAGTCTTAATTCTGATGCAGATGACAAGAAATTAAATTAGTTTCTTATAGTTGCCTGTTTTCCCGGGGACGTTATTGCAATTTCCCGCAAACTCGAATAATCACGGATCTCTATAAAACTAATGGATCTAAATGCAGTGGTATAATATTAAAATATACGAATACACTGTATTAGTGAAACTACAAAAACTAGTGAAACTACATTACAAAACGATTCCAAAAAACGTGTATCTGTTTCAAACTATTTTATTTGTTGGAAGTCAACATGAGTACAATTCTCCCGTCTGGAACCCGCATTATAATATTCATGTACAAGCTATTGAAAGAATACAACATTAATTCTTGCGTTTTCTAAATTTTAAAGTGGGTATTCTAGCAATTATATTCAACTATTACACTCTTTTAAATCGTCAGATAGAAGAATTTTCACTGATTTGGTATTTCTACATAAAAATTTTAAATTATGTAGTTGATTGCATTGATAAACTTTCGGTTTCCTCTACGTTATACTAGAAGTCGGAAATTTATTTCAGTGCTGACATTCCGGAACTAACTACCATAATATATGTATTCCTATTTGCCCAGAATACTTATGGAGGGAAATAATTATACAAAGTCACTGGATATCTTCAATTTATCACTAAATAATTACAAAATGATGTTACTGAGGCAGTTAAATTATGTACAATAAATACCGTACAAATTTTAGTATTCTTATGTAAAAGCCCTTTAAAAGGGTCTTAATAAATAAATAGAACCTAATTATTATTTTAACTGTAAATTTTTTTTTGTATTATTCATCGTATTAATGTCCTTCATTTTTCATGTTCCATGGACTAACATGTGACACACGTTACGGCTTGTTCACAAAAATGTTTGCATTCGATACCGACGGTTTACGGTTTTTTCTGAAAATATTTTGGACTGAAATATTTAAACGAGAACACTCGAGTGTTGATGAATCAGACGGTTCTAAAAAGGAAGAAATAAACGAGCGTTACTAAAATACCTGCCCTTTGAACTACAAAATCTGTAATACTTTTATGTAACGTTTTTATGGAAAACCAATTAATTTTAGCTTTTTTCGTTTTGTGTGAATTCTCATCAGATGATGTCACTCAGTTATCAATCTTTCCGATGTGGCGTCCCGATCGGGACCGGATGATGAAAGACCCAAGCCAAGCCTTTTTGGTCTGTCGATTTTATAATAATTTTCAAAGTCGGTTTAACAGGGGAATTAAGTTTAGTGAATTAGCGAAGCCCGGATTAATGGGATGAGGTTTGTCTAGGTCTTGGCGGGAGAAGCCGACTGAAGGAGACCCTTTCAACCTTTCCAGCCGGACTCACGTCCCTTGCATTGCAGCTAGAGGAATGGATTTATACGCTTATTATTCCTGGGCACACTGATCTCCAGTTTCCTGCACAAATCTCAGACCTTTTCCTTTCCTCTTCCTCTTCTTATTTTACTAAGGCCATTCACACAGCATCCCAAAAAAGACAGGCCCCGAGGGAAATTATTTTCCTCAGGGCCTCCTGTATGAAGCAACTTAAAAAAATCAACTTTACAAATCACAGTATATGTACGTACATGAATTTCCATAAATTAACTTTGTACATCATAATGCCCGGTGCTAAGGTATTTGCTTACAGCTACTGGAGTACCTCTTTGGAGTACCTACCATTTCAGATAGGTTTTAGGTTTATATTTCATGTTTGGAATTCCATGCTAATAGCCTTTCCTAAAACAGAATAAAATTAATTAGTAACTGTTTTGATATCCACATAATGCATGTATGACCAATCAAATGAGAGAAGATAATTACAAATTTTTTTATTATAAGGTTTGAAAAAAATATTGGTAACTGAAAGACAATTTACAAATATTAACAAGTAGGTACATTAGAAATAATAACATCCAGATTTTTTTTTTGGTACTGGGATAGGAATACAAAGGGTAAGTATCAAGTATACAAAATAAACAATGTTTAAAACTCAATTTTTATAAGAAAACTTTATTTTAATAATTTTTTGAAGGTTATTCCCATCAGTGAAATATATCATCCTACTAATATTATAAAGCCGAAAGTTTGCATGGATGTTTGTTACTCTTTCACGCAATAAATACTGAATGGAATTTAAAAATTCTTTCACTAATAGAAAGCTACATTATTTGCGAGTAATATAGAATATAGGCAATATATATTGGTAAGCCCTGGTGTTATGAATAAGCTGTGGTTTTATGAAATTATTTATCATACGTTTTCTGTCCCTAACAAAATCGAGTTATTGCAAACGTCAAATGAAAAGCAAAAAATTGTTGCCTGGGGTGGAGGGGAAGGAGGGTGGAGGGGTTTGGGGGAGGAAGAAAGGGGAGGGAAGAAAGGGCGGATGGTGGAGGAGGGTGGGGGGAGGGGGAGGAGGGTGGAGGTAGAGGGGGGAGGGAAGAAAGGGTGGGGGTGGGGGAGGAGGGGTATGGGAAGGGGAGGGGGAGGATGAGAGTGGGGAGGGGGATGAGAGTGGAGTGACGAGAGGGAAGGTAGAGGAGGCGGAGTGGCAACCCCCCTAATACCATGCGAGCGAAGCTGGGGGCAAAAGCTAGTATTAGAATAAGTTAATATGAAGGAGAACAAGAACAGAAAAACAGAAAAAGACAATGGTCGCAACTAGGACTCGAACCCAGACCTCTCCGTCTAACCGCAATAGCGAAATTGGTTAACGCGCTCGTCCCGGTTAGACGGAGAGGTCTGGGTTAGAGTCCCAGTTGCGACCATTGTCTTTTTCTGTGTCTCTTTCTCTTTCATATTTTCGTTTATATTATTATTGTTAACTTATTCTAATATAATGTTTAAAACGTTTATATAACTTTTATTTTAATTTGAATTTTGATCAATTTTTGATCAAATCTATTACCGGTCAAGCTGTTCGTCATCAGGAACCGGTCCCATGTTGGTACCCGGTAACTGGAAACATTTTTATATACTATTTTAGATTTCAAATATCTAACATCTCTATTTGTTGGTCGCAAGAAAGTGATTCGAGACGTGATGGCCGGTCTACAAATTGCATACTCTTACATTTGTATCCATCATTGTTTGTAACAGGAATGCTCGAATTTAATACCTTAGAAGCCCGCCGAAAAATATTTTTAGGTAAACATTTTTTAAGATAATCTCCGGTCTATTCTGCATTGATCATCGACATCTTCAATGTCACCTATCGAGAGTTCAGTAACTATCTTTTGATATACGTCACAATATAGTAAAACTGCCCCATGCGTTTTTTAATATTTTGTAATCTTCTTCATAATATATTAGTGTATAACTGTTTTATGGAGAACTTGAAAAAAAATCACTTGCATCAGCCCGAAATCAGACCCGGGTGCTGACAAAACAATAACCAGTACTCTCTGGTGCCTTGTGGTGGTTTCAATGAGTGGGTCATTAACGATAGGGCTAAAGACTACCACGAACTCTATCCTATCTTTGATCCAGGATCTAGGGTGTAATTCCGTTTTTTGTTTCGAAATGCAGCAAGCTAGAGGCCGGCCGGTGCAGTACGCGCAGCGCACATCCTTTATTCTATGGCGGTGCACTTCACACCGAGGATTACGGAGGCCGGATATTACTAAGAGTGTAGGGAGTGCACAATTTTCACAACGGCATGAAATACGAAGTGGTTTTTAGGATAACTTGCGGAGTAGAGATATTTTTTAATGATATTCTTTACACAAATTTTAAAAATGCGTCGGGAGCCAGCAAAACCAAATGCATTAACATTTTTTTAAACTTTTATTACAAAAGACTTATTTTGACGAAATTAAATACAATTTTTTTTCTTAGCAATAACAGCTTAGAAAAATGTTTTTGTTTCAAGAAATTTAGATACCCAATCAACATTTTAAATTATTGATGACAGAGTAATAATTAGAGAGCATAATATATAATAATTATGTACCTATCTATAATCTGTTAGTTTAATTTCCCCAGCAAAAGCTATGCTTGTGTGTATGGGGATGTTTTTATTCAGAGGAAATAACCAGACAAAACCGGAAATATCTAATTTTTAAATAAAAATTTTAGCCGTGTTGACTCTTTTCCACAAAACAGAATACATTTATTTCGAAAGACTGTTCTTTTATCTGTTAAAGTTATGTTTTAAATTATGAGATAATTTGTTTATTTTTAGCATAATAAGATTATACCGTAGGTCGTTGGCAGATTTTTCTTAAATTTTCAAACAATATTTTGTATTATACAACACACATTCACACATTTCAAATCATATAATCATGCAGTAAAATAAATAAATAAATTATCTGAACTATGTTTCAGAATTTCAATTTGTTTAAATGTAATCATGAAAAAAAGATCCGCGCACGTGTTTTGAGACGAGAATACTTCAGCTTGTTTATTTATTTACGGTCTTATAAACTAATATATTTAAGTTTTTTTTTACAGTCTTATTTGGCTCAGACATTATTGAAAAATTACAAATAATTGTGATCAAAAAATAATTCCTAAAAGTACATACTTTTAATAGCTTTATCATCACGCCTTTCAGCCTTTGTGAACGTAGTTATAAATTAAAGCAAATTTTGAATGAAATAAAATCGATATGAGTTATTATTTAAAAAAGCTGGTACGGAGAATAATTAATCTTTCTCATTGGAACCGCCCTGTAAGATCGTAAGAACATATTTCACTGGCTGTTTAATGGCCCTTAAGTTTTTTTTACAACTGATGTTTTTTTTTTAAATTTAATTCTTAAATTATAAATTTTCTGTCGTTTAAGTTTTCAGTTTTTTTTAGCCGTCTTCTTTTCTGGTAATTAATATTCAATTATGTTAAAATTAATTGTATAATTGTATTATTGTTATTAACCACTGATTTCCGGACACCAAGTAATCTCATTTCCCCCAGCCTCAGGAGTTGATTTGCCTGGGGCGATCAATTAAATGTTTCCTTCTGGAATTGCCACTGGACTGTGCGGATATTACTGCGTTAAGTATTATTGCATTTCCACAATTTAAGAAACACGTTGCACTAAAAAGCGACAGCTGATATTTGCAATAATTTTTTTTGAACTAGTAATTTCGTCCATTTAAGCCTGCTGGGATAGCTTTGTCTACACATTAACTCTTCCCCCTTTTATGTTATAATAATTTATATTTTATATTTTAACTTTATGAGTATCACCTCAAATTGAAACATTTAATTAAATGAAGACAATGTAAGCGAAATTCAATCGAAAATCTGGAAACAGAAAAAAGATATTGGTACCTCTGGGTCATGAACCCAGGACCTCTCGCTTTCCGGGTCCACTCCCTCTCGCTTTGCCTGGAAAGTGAGAGGTCCTGAGTTCGTGTCCCAGAGGTGCCAATATCTTTTTTATTGAGTTTCGTTTATAATCCACAATGTAAAAACTTGTTACCATTTTATTTTTATGTATCTTGCATTTTGTCATGTATTTACAACTTACAACTTTCTCTTTTATTGTTAAGTATAATCTTTCCTTAATTTATCTGTATACTCTTTATGACGTGTACTAGTTATTTTTTTTAGTTTATCTTTTGTTTTTAAAAACCTGTCTCTGTATTATAAACATGTAATGTAAAAGCCCAACAGGGCGTTGAAAATTAATAAATAAATAAATAAAATAAATAAATAATAATTTATTATGCGTAAACTTTTTTGTTGTTATATTTTTCATAACTTACCACTGACCATAAATGAAATCATCAATCAAAAACATATTTTTATAATAATAATATGTATTTGTAAATGTAATTATGTTAGTTGTAAAAAACTGGTTTAAAGAGAGTTGTAAGTCATATTGTTTTTACACTAGCCCCACACAAGAGGCCCTGAAGAAAATAATTTTCTGTCAAGGCCTGTGTAATCTCTGGGGATGCTGTTGGGGTCAGTGTCTTCAGGAGTGACGGACGTATGAATCATCCCTCCTAGTGCAATGCGATGTTCTAAGAAAGTCCTACTGGAGATGACAAAAGGCCTCCATCAACCAGTCTCTCCCGATCCGGTCTGCCACGCAGCTGGTGGGCAGATACATCCACCACCATGAACCCGGACACTTGCTAAGTCATCAAACTTAGCGAACCACTTGGGGTGACCTACGGCAAAAATATTGGTTATCCACTAAATGGTTCTTTATAATTAGATAGTATTGTAAAAATACCCACTCGGTCACAAAAATATATGCTTTCAGTCTTACTTGTAAGTCACTAGTTATCAATCTCACTTATAAACTACTAGTAATGTACATAAGTAGGTTAAATATATAAATGGTTGTAAAGCGCCCGTGGGGTAATTTGGCGCTATAGAAATCGTCTAAATATTATTATTATTTGCGTTAGAATTCAGTGATCTGAATTTAAAAAGGCTCCCATACTAAGGTCCAACCAGCATTAGCGATGAAACGCTTTTGTTGTTGCAGAATATTAAAATATTTCTCATGGCCCAAGGGTTGTGACGCCAAACGATATGTATATTCTAAAAATATACCATTGTCCGCCGCTCGTTAGTGCATTTACGTCATCGAGCGGAGGGGGGTCAGATAAGAACCTCGAAATTCACTCCGCGTGTCCAAAGAATCACGCATACAAACTCCGCAATGGAAAAGTTTATTTAAATTTTATTTATTTCTATTCCCGAACATACATTATGGAAATAAATACAGTTTTTTACATAGATAATAAGCTTCTTAATACAAAAAAAAAATAATTAAATAAATACTTCGTAATACAAATTAAAAAAAATGGTCGGTCTTGCTGTATGGTTGTGAAACATGGACCTTGAAAATAAATACCATGAACAGGTTAGAGGCTTTCGAAATGTGGCTTCACCGGAGAATGCTCAAGGTCCCATGGACCGACATGATCACCAACATAGAAATTCTCAGGCGGGCTAGAGCAGATAGAGAACTGCTTACATTAATTAAAATCAAGAAAATTTCATATCTGGGTCATATACTTCGAGGGGAGAAGTATCACTTGCTCCATTTAATATTGAAAGGCAAGATAGAGGGCCTGGTAGGAGACAAATGTCTTGGCTGCGAAATATACGAGAGTTGACCGGCATTAGAAGTGTGGAGGAGCTATTCCGGGCAGCGCAAGACAGAGAGACCTTTTCAAGAGTGATCGCCAACGTCGGGGGGACCTGATAAGGCACACAAAGAAGAAGGAGAAAACAAAAAAAATGTTAATATTCAGTAACTATATAAACGTTAATGTACTCAGAATCTGAAACACAGTATCCTTTTTGATATTTTCAAGAGGGGTACTGGGGTCGACTCATAGCGGCAGTATCATGTAAATAAATTTAAGATTAGTAAGAGTTAAAGTTAGATAAATAATTATGAAAAACAGGTGGGTATTCATTTCTGTGGTCCACACACCGCTGGTATAAAATCATATTGTATTTTTTGTATTTATTTTATTATTATAGTCTGTCCCGAAACAAAGGTTTTTGTAAATTTTAAAATATTATTTTTTATTCGTTTGGGTTGGGTTATGTTTGGTTAAGTGTTATAATGTTTTGATTAAAGTGAATACCTTGTTTTCTGATCCAATATGTGATGTGTTTTTTGTGAGGTTACATGAGAAATTCGTTAAAAAAAAACAATTTGTATGGATCCTTTATTAGATGACTTTTGACATTCACAAATGAACTGATTTCACTATTGCCCGTCAATTGCGTTTGTATTTTTGACTGGACGGTTTAATTATTTTTTTGAGATAATGTGCGATCCCTGTTTTAGGCTTTATGGAGGGTCACATACAATTGACTACTGCCTCTAAGTGGACTGCACCAAGAGGCATATTTCTCCCAATCTCCAGGTACCATTCACAAACATTGTACAAATTCGTAAGTTAAGTTTTAGCTAGGACTCACACCTCTCAAAATATGTAGATAAAATGAATTGTTTGTTTGGGAAACAAAAATAATTAATTCTAAGAATTATTAATAGATGTCGGTAGATGCAACTCTCACTCAGCCATGGAAGCAACTTTATAAAAGATCCGTTTTGGGTTTTTTAACTCTCTTCTCTTCGACGTAGATTCATAAACAACATAAACTCCTTGGTCTGTCATGGGTAGTTTGGATACAAAATCAAACAAAAACAAATAAAAATCACTAGTCCTTTTAATTTCCTGAAGATGCATTTCATTTACAAGATTCCTTCTTCCAAAATTTTACTACATTATACTACATTATACAGTATGCTTTTAGGATTCTTTCAGTGGCTTAGAGCTTAAGCAGCGTTACCGTTGTTTTAACATTAATGGGATGTATAAGTATATTTTGCCATCAAAAATCATTTCACAGTTTTTTTTCGTTTCTTTTCTTTTGTGTATTCAATACGCTACGATTTAATTTATTAAAAAAAATAATTAGTTGGTTTATTGTAAACTGTGATGATCTCGCCTTTGGGCCTACGAAATAATTCTTTTAAAATTGATAGATCGATTTGGAAATGTATTTAATTTTGTAACGGGGTATGGTTTCGGAATACGATTCTCTGTTCTCAACTCTTAAGGGTGATTTATGAAACCGGGCCATTACTAGGATAAACACGTGTGCCAGGGCACTTTGGTGGAAGGAGGAATCCTAAAGGATATGTCAGGATCGTTAACAAAACCAGAGGCGGCCGATGAATGTTTGCCCGTGTGGTGACTGACTTTAGCGCGAGCAAATTGATTTGCGAAACAATTATCTGGTGAATTTTCTATGGCAGTGGGGAATTGAAAATTAGGCAATAAAGATTGATCGTTGGTGCATTTAGATATACTAGAGCGACGCGCCGATTGGGAGTTAAAGTAGTTAACGTATTTGTCGAAATAAGATTGCAGAATCCGTTAAATAGTGACGCACGTAGAAAGAACAAAAGCGTGTACAGACAATGCATATATAATGTTATTATATAGCCAATAAAGTTGACGCAAGTAATTAAGACGAGTAATAAATTAAACTACGCCACTGTATTCTGCTTTAGAAGGTCCAGGGATAATTTATGACTCCGGCGCAGACAAAATTAGTTTACACCAAAAAAAATAGCGAACATGGGTTCTACACAAAATTCTCTGAAATAAAAGTTATAATGTGACATTTTTTTACTATTAAACGTTGATATATGCTTATTGGGAGATGTGCTTATCACTTAAGATTTGAAGAAGTGATTATTATTATGGAAACCACACGAGGAGAAGTGTTGGAAGACAGTCGAGGTAGAGTCGGGTTGGAGGACAGTCGGGGAAAGATTCTGGGGGTTCACGGTTGGGATTAAAATCATCGAGGTTGAATAAACGGTAGAATAATAGTTTGGTGCTTCTAAACCGGGAATAATTAATTTAATTAAAGGATAATAGTTCACGCGATTGAGGGGAGTCAAGATGTGGTCGTTGGGAAGCAAGGTTTAAATTAAGAGATCGAGGTCCGATAGTCGCGAGGAGACCAGTTTGGTGCGTCTAAATCGGGGATAATAATAAAAATAATAATTGGATAATTTATAGAGCGCCGTTTTTGTGAAAAATCACCTCAAGGAGGATATTTCATTTTAATTTAACAAAGGATATTTCGTTTTATTAAACAAAAAAGAGTCCACGCGAATAAGGAAGTCAGAGATTGAGGCTTGCGAGTTCATATCGGTGAAGTTAAATAATATAATTTGTAAATTGAGGCGGTCGGAACGTACTTTCGGGGCACTTATCAGGGTCAGGATAAAACAAATCGACGCGAGAATTGTGTTCGACGGCTGCATCTTGGAATAAATAACTGCATGACGGGTTGTGTTTTAGAAGTGCTTGTTTGAATTAAATATTATTGTAGTGAATTGATTTGTGAAATTATTTTGTGCAACATGGCGAATTTGGTAAGTTTGTATAAAATTATTAACATATTTAGTACGGGCCTTGCAGGAAAGAGTCAATTAGGGTTTATATACAAGCCTTAGGAATCTAGGACCTTTTTTTGTCGAGTGTTGGGGAACGAGGAGCTTTGCACGTTTCCGGGTTGACCGGCTAGCAAGTACCTTTGTTGGGTGAAGTTATTCTTGAGACAATAACGTTGTAAAATAATAATTTTGGGATACAATTAACTAACTAGCATTTGAAGCACAAAGTGCGCTTTCGGGCAATAAATCTTAGACGAGAGACTTCATTTAAAAGACGGGATTTTGAAACCACAAAACGATAATAAAATCCTTTAAAAGTGCTTTGTTGGTGATCGAGAAAACTAGGTTACTGGGTATTCTCCAATACATAACGGGTAACAAAATACAGAGGTATAGAATATAGGTATAAATTAATGTGTAAAGCGCCTTTGAGGTGATTATTATTATTTACGAGTTTCGTAATAATATTTTTAAACGTAGCTAGGGGACTATATTTTTAAAAGGGTTTTTGGCAAAGGTAATTAAACAGTTTATAAAAGGTGCGTAGCATGGGCACCTTTGTTTACTAACAAAATCTGACATAATTGAATTCCCACCCCTAAAATTTCCCACACCTTATTCCAAATTTTAGGTATCACAACAAGTCTATTACATAGGACTTTGCATAAACTTGGTTCGATATCTTATCATATAATCACCTTTGGTTCACGTTCAGGTATATTTCTTTCGATATATATCCGATTTAGCAAAAACTTTCACATTGTCGGTTGAATGAAGCCGTCCATTCGATATATATCCGATTTAGCAAAAACTTTCACATTTTCGGTTGAATGAAGCCGTCGGTAGGTAATCATATTTTAAGCGTAATGCGTTATATCCACCTACATAAGTAGCAAAAGTTTTCTTAACTTCCACAAAACTATAAGTAGGGATCATCCAGCGTCAGGTTGGGAATGTACTCTGGACGAAAGCGCAGCAGGGGAAATAGAAGGAAGGGAAGCCAGATTCACGACCTGGTGCCTTTCATTCTTGGACCCAGCACCCTGGAAGCCGAGCTTGACATTCCTTTCTTTGAGCTGATTTTTGAGTTTGAGCTTGGGGTACGCCTATCGTAGAGCATATGCCCGTGACAACATATCGGGGAAGGTCCCAAGTTACGCTTGTGTATGTTATGCGAGAGGACGTATTTTTCATTCAAATAAAATACCGATGACCATCGCGATTGCAGGCTGGCGCATGTTTCTGTAACGTGCCTAGGAAAAACGTAATCAATATTTCTACTGGTTCGACGTTTCTTTGTTGGAATCCGGATAAGTTTTCTTAACTCCCTCACACTAGGAATAGGGATCATCCAGCATCAGGGTGGGATTGTACTCTGGACGAAAGCGCAGCAGGGGAAATAGAAGGAAGGGAAGCCAGATTCACGACCTGGTGCCTTTCATTCTTGGACCCAGCACCCTGGACACCGAGCTTGACATTCCTTTCTTTGAGCTGATTTTTGAGTTTGAGCTTGGGGTACGCCTATCGTAGAGCATATGCCCGTGACAACATATCGGGGAAGGTCCCAAGTTACGCTTGTGTATGTTATGCGAGAGGACGTATTTTTCATTCAAATCAAATACCGATGACCATCGCGATTGCAGGCTGGCGCATGTTTCTGTAACGTGCCTAGGAAAAACGTAATCAATATTTCTACTGGTTCAACGTTTCTTTGTTGGAATCCGGATAAGTTTTCTTAACTCCCTCACACTAGGAATAGGGATCATCCAGCATCAGGGTGGGATTGTACTCTGGACGAAAGCGCAGCAGGGGAAATAGAAGGAAGGGAAGCCAGATTCACGACCTGGTGCCTTTCATTCTTGGACCCAGCACCCTGGACACCGAGCTTGACATTCCTTTCTTTGAGCTGATATTTGAGTTTGAGCTTGGGGTACGCCTATCGTAGAGCATATGCCCGTGACAACATTTCGGGGAAGGTCCCAAGTTACGCTTGTGTATGTTATGCGAGAGGATGTATTTTTCATTCAAATCAAACATCACTGATGACCATCGCGATTGCAGGCTGGCGCATGTTTCTGTAGCGTGCCTAGGAAAAAACGTAATCATTATTTCTACTGGTTCGAGGCGGCGTGCTGGACGGAGAACGGGACTATTGAGGACATGAGTGACTGCCAAGGCAAGGGTCGGTGACATCAAAATCTTCCTTAATTAAATTCATACATCGCCAGATCAGAGGAGAGAGCGGCCCCACCGATCTCCTGACATTGCCGATTGTCTAATCAACTTCGGTTTAATGTTTATGCCGGTGCTTTAGGAGTTAATGGAACTCAAGTCATCGGCATGCTGAAGAACTTCAACATCATCATCAATCCAGAGTAGGATGTCACGTTCCAAAACCTCGTGCCACCCACACATTTCCTGAACAGTTCCTGACATCGGCTATCACGCCATTAATCGGAGCAGACCCTCATATCAAACGGTATGAGATGACCTCTCATCATCATCATCAACATATTTATAATTTGGCGGCGTATTGGTCGATATTATTCCCATTACCACTCTATGATCCAGAAACACACATCAAACCCTTTCCCGACAGAAGGCAAAACATGTCGATTTTCATTCGTCGCTTGCGACCTTAACATTCTCTGGAGGAGTTGGAATTGGAAGCTGATTTGGCGGTCTATGACCATCACCTTATCAGTTGGGCTATGGAGGAGTCCAATTATTTAAACAGCACATGTTCTGTCTCATGTTAATCCAAAATACCTACCCGTAGAATCAAATTAACAAAATAAAACAAGCTAGCTAACTAACAAACTGCATCTAGAACTGTGAGTGTAGAATTATTGCACTCCGTACTGCTTTGAGTGTAAATCTTTTGTTAGAATATACATAAATGTCAAATTATTTTCATGATAGCATTTTATAGAGCTGCAGAGAGTACGCGACATCGCATCGAAAGGTAGGATCTTCTCGATTCGCCGTTTGAATGTAAATTTATATACTAGATGCTAGGAGGGAAAATGCAGATTACTTCAATAAAAATAGTTCGTCGATGAGCGTAGGTGTATAACAGGTGCTAGGGGAGGAAGCTGGATGAATATAGATAGATAATTAGTTATTTTTCAAGTTAGTCAGATCCAGTCATTGTTATTCGAAGCCTTGCAAATTGTAACACGCCATACCTAAAAGAACAAGGGTTTACCACAAATAAATTATTAATTAAATTGGATTAACTATACCAAACCACTAAAACAAAAAAGTACACAACGTTGTGGGGTTAATTACAAATTGATTAATTAGAAGCATCTCGTCACGTTTGCATAAAAGTATTACGTGATGGGGATAAGAAGGCGCTGCAAAAGAAATGCAGGGGTGAGACGCGAGAACGGGCGAGCTACGAGTTTTTAAAGAACGAGCGGGGTTGCGCCGGCAGGGTAGCTGTAGAAGCATTTGGAAAGAAAAATTGTTAGGTTTTACTTCGTAGGGGGGGGGGGGGGGGTTATCACAAAACCAGTTCAGATGTGTAATAATTATTATGACTGAAAGCTGTTTCGCCGTCCGGAAGGCATTATTAAAACTGAATTGTTAAATACATTGTAGAAAAAAATGAAATTAAAATGAATTTCTACAAATTAAACTTGATAATATATATTACTATAGTAGTTTTGCCTTTCAAACATAGGAGAAATCCACATATTTGTACATTATTATCATATATATATATCGATCATCCAGTTGATAAGTCAGTCAAATTTTGAGACCACCAATCAATCATTATTTACATGCGTCTGTGTTTTACATAATATTCTATAAAATAACACCGGGATGCATAACCATCCGGTACATTTGTGCGAAATTTTCAAATTCACTGCACATTTTTCAGCATTATAATAGGCCACTTGCATAGATTTCATAACGACTTGAAAAAAATCGTGTGGATAGATTTTTTTACCAAGATTACGAAAATGTTACTAAAAATTTTTAGAAATGTATAGTTTTATTTTTTATTTTTCAATAAATAAATCCATTATTTGAGCTCGTGACGTCACTACATGAAAATGTCCCGTCTCCGATTATGTTCCCTTAATTTTGTAAAATTCCACACTGATTATTTTTTTTATATGGCAACACTTTGATTTCCGGCGAATTTTTCGTTTAACGTTCACTAGATTTATTGTTTGTTCTATGCGAACTTATCCTTTGGTTTGATTTTTTGGTAAAGATGGCGGTGTTTTTACAGATGTTACGAAGAGAACCCCGTACAATTTATTGCTATTCGTGTGGAAAACGTTCTTTTTTGTAAATGATTTTCGGCTATGTAATTATCGTTTTTTCGCACTCATAAAATTATGTCCCGTCTTTCCGGTTTATAAAAAATGGTCCGATTTTTCGGATTGAAATTTTCAAAAAATCGCCAGGGTTTCAAAAATACGTTTAAAAAACAATAAAAATAGGGAATGTCTTAGAATATTTGCCTCAACCGGAAAAAAAATTAAAAAATGGTGAAACAAGTGGCCTATTGATTAGGCGGTGTTTATGAGTAATCTGAGTATTGTACCAGAGAGAGGGTACACTTTTACGTGTAAATGTATACTTCACTCAAATTTCGATTTATCGGAGATATTACTAATCAGCTGGAAGATCGATGTACATTCCTATGTTACAAATAAAATACCAAAACTGTGGTGTGTGTTAATTATTTTACATATAATATTGGAATTAGGCTTAGGTACATAAAAAAAAACTTAGTAAATGTAATATTATAAATCATTTATGAAGAGCAAAGTGCAAATAAATGCCGACAAAATATTTAATTTGTGGCCTTACGAAGATTCTATCCACCAATTTAAAATTTAGTCATTGAAGAAAAAGATAATTTTAATAATTCTTAACCAAAAATGAAAGATAACAAGCCAAATAAAACAAAAAAGTGGTTAAAGGCATTCTTCCGGTGTCAGAGATCCTGGGTTCGTTTCCATGTCTTGTTCTGTTAGATTTATTCATATTTTCTCCTTCTTAGTAGATAAAATAATGTAAGTACGTACAAGGAGACTACAGTTATTGTTAAATTATATTATCTGTGGAGTATTGAGATGTTATATCATTATTACGAAGAAATGTTCAATATCAAAGACGATTCAATCAGAAAAGGTCTTTATGGAAATTGGAAAAAATCAGTGGAAATCGTTTAGGGTAAGGCACGCACCAGGACAAGTAAATCTGTTGACGGTGGCACATACTTGGGTGTAAGACATTACGTACACTCGTTATTCCCCAGGGACCATGAAGTGTTCCTGACGGGATGTCTTCTATCAGAGACAGATTTCCGTCTTCGTGGCGTCACGCCATTGTGTTTTATCTCCCGAATATTATTATCACAGAATCCAGTGAGGTTATTCTGAACCATTTTGCTGCTGTTTGTTAAAAGTTTTACTACGTCGCCTCCAAACTTTGGTGGCAATCAGCGAAGCGACTCAACTGCTTAACGATGCTGCAACGACCATTGACATTTTCAACGCCACTTCCAGACAGTTTAGCAACTATCTTTTGACATATGTGTCACAACACATGCCCCTCTGACCAATTTTATTCTGCTTTGCTCTATTTCCTATCAATATTTTCTAGTTGTATCAACGTAACATAACACAATAATGTCACCTCTTGCCTGTTCATTCGATGTTGTATTTAATATATAAATGATTTAATATGTTATATATTTACTTTTACTATTTATTACTCTACTACTTGTTTATATATAGTTAGATTTTGCTTGCACCATTTCTCATTTATTGTGCCTTATGTATTCTTAATTTGTAATCTTTTTTGTTTTTTTTTAAAACTTTATTTATTCCCATTTCTTTGTACATATAACGTATAGTAGCAAATAGTATATACTAACATAATATATAATAACAAATAGTTTGAACAAGAAATGAAAACCCACTAAGGCACTGCCTGAGTGTGGGTAATATTAAAACAAAATACTATATTTCCAAGTACACAAGTATAAAATATAAGTTTTTCAAAGTATAAAATAGAGTTAAAAAAAACATTCAAAATATAAAGTTAGTATAAAAAGTTAGTATTACATAGGTAGAATAAGTGAAAAAGGTTTTTTTCAGCTATTATAAAAGTAAAATAAAAATACGGAGAAAAACATACTGATTTTAAATTTTTTTAAATCTTTTTTTTTTTTTTTTAGTTTTATAAAAAAATAAATAAACAGAAAACATATTGTACTACAGTTAAGAAAGTTGTAGAAAGTGAGTTGTAGAAGGATGGATAAATTTATAGAAAAGGCGTTTCATTATCTACATTATTCAACCATAATTTTACCTCTTTTACATATTTTATCATTTTATTTATCATTTGAGTTTGTAGTGGTAGAAGGTTAAACGTACGAGGACCAATGAAACTGATATGTGTTTGCAATAATTTAGTGTTGGTTTGTGGGGTGTAAAATATATTATTTATTCTTTTGCTCATTCTATTTTCATTTATTTAGAAATTATTTTTGTTTTTAAATACATATTTCAAAGTTTGTAATATAAATAATTTACGTATATTAAATATTTTAGTGTCTTTGTATAATAAGTTTGCCGAGAATGTTTTATTTTTGTTAAATATGACTTTAATTATGTGTTTATGAATTATTTGTAGAGGCTTAATAAATGTAGTGTACCACCCCATCCTTATAATGCCATAAGTGATTGAAGATTGCACCAGGGAAAAGTGGGTCTTTTCAATTTCTGAATGCTTAGAACTTCATTAAGTCTATAAAATATGTAGGTCAGATATCTTAATTTAGAAGTGATTTGATTAATATGTGATTTCCAATTAAGATTTATATCTATTGATACTCTTAAATATTTTATATTTTCGCCATAAGTGAGTTCGTAGTATTATGGATTCTAATTTTAAGGTTATCTTTAGGTTTATTTTTAATGGTTTTATAAAAAGTCAAGAAAAATGTTTTGCTATAGTTTAAAACGAGTTTGTTGTATTTTAGCCATGTTGAAACCAGTGAAATACAATCAGTTGCTTTCGAAAAAGTTTCTTTCCAATGATTACCATCCACTATTATTGCCGTATCATCTGCGTAAGAAACAATTTTACCAGGTATTACAAAATTACATAAATCATTAATATAAATTAAGAATAAAGTCGGGCCAAGGACAGTTCCCTGTGGAACTCCATTTTTTATCTTTGACTCTGAACTATAATCATTCCCAATTTTTGTTTTTTGTGTTCTGTCTTTAAGATAGTTAGATAGTAGTTTTAGTGTGTGTTTTTTGAAGCATAGTTGATTTATTTTTGTAATGAGTAAATTATGATTTACGGTGTCGAAAGCTTTTCTTAAATCTAGGAATATGGCAAGACATTTGTTTTTTCATCGATAGATGAGTACCTATATCTTTTTTGTCAATTCATATATCGCATCCTCGGTGCTTAGGTCTTTACGAAAGCCGTATTGGTTTTTTGATAGAATTTTATATTCTTCTAAGTGTTCAATGACTCTAAACTTGATGCATTTTTCGAATATTTTCGAGAGGTTTGAAACAAGAGATTTTGGTCTATAATTGTCTAATTTGTTCTTATCTCCAGATTTCTATATATATCTTCTATGTAATATTTGGGACATTAGTGTTTTATTGAAACAGTATAATAACGAACACAATAAAATAAATACTCATTAAATTATACTCATTACTCAATAAAGAACACATTTACTTTTATCAGTTGACATATAAAAAGTGGAGGTTTCTTTTATAATTCATGACTGTACATACTCATTGTTTGTACTACCTATATTTTTTGCTTTATTTCATTTTAAACTTCGTTTTTTCTTTCTTCTTCAGGTGTCGTCCCCTCTCACAGATCTACCGATTTCTTACATATCTCCCTTAAACATTTTAAGAAGTTGTTAAGATCTTAAAAAAGTACATTTTATTTTTGAAGATAATATGTAGACGCGTTCCACGCCGAAACGCAAATTATATGAAATTCCTTTGATAGAAAAAAATCGCAAAGTATGCTCCGAAAATTATTATAAACACGTTTGTTTCAGTTATTTTATAAGTTATAGTTGTGACAAAATTCACAGCGTTTCTTTAAATGACACTTAAGACGCCTTCCACGAGATTTTTGCTCTATTTTAAACGAGTCGTATTAAACATTTTCACAATTTTCGCATCGATTTTATCGATTTAAATATTAGCGCGCTCCTCTAACATTCGTAATTACATATCTCTCTATCTTCTTCTTTTTGATCGCGGATGCGGCGCCTTAGGCACTCGCATATACAATGAGAGCACGATGTTCGGCGTCTTATTCTGGCAATTTGGGAGGCGGTTATGGGTACTGCCAAACCAGGAACCATTTATTGGATCACCAACACTTCTGCCATGGGTCACCTCAAGTGGTTCGCTACGTTCGGTAACTTAGCAGGGGTGCCCAGGTTCATGGGTTGAGATTTGTCCGGGTCTTGGCGGCGGATGCGTCTGCCCACCTACTGCGTGGCAGGCCAGATTGAGAGGGATTGGTTGAGGGTGGCTTTCGGACCTCTCCAGCCATCCCTTGCACCGCAGTTGGAGAATGGATTCATACGTCCGTCACTCATGGGCACGCTGACCCCCAGATTCTTACCCACCCTTATTTCCTTTTTCCTTCCCAGAACTTCCTATCCTTCCTTTCCATGCTTTGTAGTTAGGTACTTTCTTTAATCGGTAATGATATTTTTTTATATGAACACCTCACAAGAGTCCCAGCTGCTACCGTCTGGAGCCAGTGAGTCTATTGCATCCCGAATTGGGGAATGTTGTGAGGCTGAAGGTAGTGGGGAAGGGAAGGAGTTGGGAAAGAGGAAGGTAGGGAAGTACCTGGCTATTGAGATCTGGTCACAAAACACGGCTAGAGCCACTTCAAGCAACGTTGCGATTCTGAATGGCGGTCTTACACCAGAGCGATATTAAAAGTATCTTTCACTCTTGAACGTTTCTCAAATATACTATATATTATTTTAAATGAATTAATCGTGTAATAACACAAATTTTTTTTTATTTGATGTTAGATTTGATCGCGACCTTCGGATTGCGAGTCAAGAGCCTTACCGCTAGACTACGCCGGTCGTTAATTATTTCGCCAAATATATAATAAAATATAAATTAACATGCGTCTATTCTCTTCTGCCTGAGTTGAGAATAAGGTTGAAGCCTCCTGGAGAAGCAGTGCTAAAAAGCTTGATGTTTATGCTGGCGCTATTTCCTTGGACGAGATGATAAAACTCAGTCGTTGGCTGCGACTCCCGACATGCGGCCAGTAACGGGAAGTGGCTTCGTTCGCCTAAAACTTTGCCCTTTTCAAAAATATTTACAGCCATAACTTGGGCACTTCGACTTACCTAAATATTCATACTTGCATTGCATACTATTAAATAAATATAAGATATCGCGTACCTACTATCAATAGTGAAATAAAATACCTACTTAATTCAACAGTCAGTTTTTTTAGGACGGCTTTTTTAACAGAATTTGAACAATTCGTCAAATTTCCAAGTTCTAAGAAGTAACTAGTCAATGATAAAATAAAACATAACTTAAAAAGAATTTTCACAGCACTTGAATTCAGCGAACGGTCTTCATACAGTTCCATGCCAACTTACAACCACCTCAGAAAGGCCATTAAAAGCTATGAAAACATAATTTTAAATAGCCTGTAACCCTAACCTAACTTAACCTTCTTAAATTTTTTTTTATATATTTTTATCATCACTCTTGGTTCTGAGTTAGTTTCATTCTGAGTTGGCCGGTCACCCTTCTTACAGCTGTGGTATTTTATTTTGTTAATTTTATTTTATGTTAATAAAAAGTTCAAAAAGAATAATTTTTGAATATTGCTTGTAAACTTACACCAAAATATTTATGATGAAATGACGGTTTGACAAGGTGACACACTGATTCTTCTGAATTAAAAATTCAAGGCCATTTAAAAAAAGGATTCGTTAAGATATTTGATAGCGGGTGCGATGTTTTTGGATGTTACGAAAATACGTCCTCTCCGAATTCAATAACTTTAACTTTTGGGGGAATAGTGACATGCATATTGTAAGTGTACATGTACATATTATACAGCATGTGGAGACAGTAGCTCTTTAATTCAATTTAAATTAGAAACTGAAATTTGAACCTAGATATAAAATGCATACATACTAGGAAAGTAGTCTACATTGTAGATATTTAGCGATAAACAAAAAAAATGTATGCAGTTTTCACGCGGTGGGTGTGAAACTTTCAGAAAACTAAAGTAGATAAGTTTGGGGAGGCTACGAAGCACTGTAAAAAGAGGAGACCGATAGGCTACGGAGCACCGCACAAATAGGAGACCGATTATAATATCTCATTCTCTCACAGGCTAAATCCCATAGATGATTGTTTTTGCTTCTTTTTAGTGTCGTTATTTTTCGTTTTATCGAGTTTCAAATCACAACGGTGCTAAAGAAGTTTTCACTTTAAAAATAATTTCGATTAAATTCTAAAAAACGTTGTTAGTAATTATCACATAATAATAATAATAATAATAATTCAGCTATAGAACGAATTAATTTACATAGAAATTTAGGAGGTAGAGGTATAGTCAAAATAACATCTTTAAAACATAATCAGGTAGAAATGCCAAGAATTTTTTTCCATAGGAAAGCTGATAGTTCAGAAATGCACAAAATAATTTGCAAGGCAGATAGAAATATTTCGCCATTAAATTTATATGACGAGAATGCCAGCATTCTTATAAATACCAACCAGGAATTATTAGATTCCTGGTCAAATAAAATTCTTCACGCAAAACACTTCAATTATCTCAACCAAACATATGTTGACAAATTTTCGTCAAACAAATGGTTGAGTATTGGAAAGTTGAGTGCAGAAATAGAAGGCTTTATGCTTGCCATTCAAGATAGAGTCATTAATACTAAAAATTATAGGAAGCATATCATCAAAGATGCAGATCAAATTGATGATTTGTGTAGAAAATGTTTGGCTTTTCCGGAAACTGTAGAACATATTATATCGGGATGTTCTGTATTAGCGCCGTCCGAGAATACATTTAGGCACAATCAAGTTTTAAAAATAATTCACCAAAGTTTGGTTATTAAACTTAACTTGATTGACTGCCGTAATGTACCATATTATGAATATGAACCAAATTCATTTTTAGAAAATGAATTTGGTTCATATTCATAATATGGTAACATAACATTTTTAGAAAATGAATTTTATAAAATTTATTATGATAAAACTATTTTAACAGACAGAACAATTAGTCATAATAGACCCGATATAGTTTTACATGACAAAATTAAAAAAAATAACTTATATCATTGATGTCGCTATTCCAAATTCTTGTAATATTCTGAAAAAACTGTTTCTGAAAAAATAAGAAAATATACAGATTTAGGAAATGAGATTAAAAGAATTTGGCATTCTCAGACTATAAAAATATTACCATTTGTTATTTCGGCTACTGGCATTATACCTAGCTCTCTCATTCAAAATTTAGGCGTATTAGATTTGTCAAAAAATTTGTACATAAAAATGCAAAAGTCTATCATTTTAAATACATGTAGGATTACGAATTTTTTTTTTAATATTTATATTGAGGGATCAGTAGGATTTATCAGACCAGTTAGGATTTCATCAGAGCCGAACCCTCTGATATGAAAATATCTGGAGTCGGTGAAATATTTTCACATTATGTTTATGGTGAATTGACGTATTGTTTTGTATTTATTATACTTATATAGTGCACTTACATTGCGTGAATTTACTAGATATTCATTTGTGGAAAAGCGTGTGGAAGGGTTTACTCTTTCATTTGGGAAAGATTTAACCCGGACATAAAATCTGGAGTACCGTAATTTTTTTTTTCCAGGATTTGGGGAGGATAGTCCAATCCCACACGTCCCATATAGTTATACATATTTATTTATTTACACAGTAAAGAAACTAGAACATAAATGGAAAAAAATATATATATATACATATGTAGAACAATTTTCTCAGTTTAAAAGGACTTTTTAACTCCTGACGTTTCGGACAGATCACACTGTCCATCTTCAGATGCCTTATGTCTTGAGTTTTTTTTTGTCTCAAACTGAAAGCTATCAGTTTGAGACAAAAACTCAAGACATAGTCAGAAGTTAAAAATTTCTTTTAAGGACTACGATACGCGGGTAAACCGAGAAAATTGTTCTACGTCTTACACCCGTGAAAACCTTAACCATAACATATATAATACATTTGTATGTACAAAGATTTGTTCCCTAACATGGATGGATACGGTTAAACCCAAAGATATTGAAATACAAATATCTTTGGTTAAACCTAAGTTTAGTGTTCAAAGAGAATAATTTCTCAGACTATTTCGGCCGATGCAATGGTTGGGCCACATCTGGAAGCGGTTGTACGCGACGATAACAACACCCATTAATTAGCGGGGGAATTAGTTGATTAGTTAGTGTGGCCCGTTACCACCCTTCAGTAGTTGCTACTTGCAGCAGTGCAATAATTACGCAATCACTTGACAGAGGACGAAACTAATTAAATTGGCGGGATATTACATTGGACTGCAGTCGGAGGATATTTCTCCAAAGGGAATTAATTACATAACGTTTTACTAGTTTACTACTCAGCTGTTACTAGATTTTTTGTTTTCTGTCTGAGGATTTTTTCTGTACAGGAGTAATGTAAAAAAAAAAATTGGAGTGTGCAATTCACATGCGGTAGAAGTTAATCTTTCAGAAAACTAAAGTAGATTATAGTGTGGAGGCTACGAAGCACTGATCAATGTGATGGATGATTTATTCCATATTTTTTTGTCGGATTCCAGTGCACTTTTTCCTATAAATTTGGTCACTTATTAGTATTTGTGTTTTCTTCTGCGGAGTCGCCAGATGTCACTTTCCTTTGTCTTTTCTTTTGCCTGACCTTTTTGGAGTGGTTTGGAGATTGGATATTGATGTTACAAATTTATTTATTTTTTTGGATTCCGTATGATTTGATCATAGATCGCTAAATGTATGCAGACATTTGTTAGGGGCTTTACAGCACTACGCCAAAGGAGACTTGCGTGGGACTGCGAATTTATCGTATTGTATTGGAACCGAGTACCCGTGAATTAAATAAATATTTAATTGCTATCTCATTCTCTTGCAGGCTAAATTCTATAAATGTATGTGTTTCTGTCTTTTTTCGGTTTCAAATCACAACGGTGCTAGGAAGTTTTCCATTCAAAGAGAGAGTTGTTCTAATAAAAATTGAAATAGATTGCGATCGCCATTCAACCTCTCCAGCTCTGATAAGTACTGATTGGTGCTACTTCCAATAGATGGAACATAGATTAATTCTGTGTAATGTTACCTGCCAATGATTGGATCCCGATCCAGCGATGAGTTAATTGAGATGAACGTTAACGCCGAGTTGAAATTCGTATCCTAATAAGAAAACAATACTCTCCTGGTGGATACTATTAGGTACAGATTACTCCGATCTCTTGTGAATTTGCTGAACTGGAGCACAGGGGCTGTAGGAGATCATGAAGATCTTCTATTAGCCAACAAATTTATGTGCAGTTTATATATTAAATAAATTTTTAATATATAAATAGAATTACAGCTCTCTTTCTGATGAAAATTATTTTGCGAAACCGACATCTAGTCTAGTGCTACTGTAATAATACTGTTACGATGATAATGTTAACTCCAACAACTAACTACCTACCGTAATTTTATAATACACTGAAACATCATGCCGTAAATATTGCCGTAAAATAGCGCGTTGGTTCTTTTTTACATTAAATGATCCGGCTTGAAGGACCAAATGTTCCCGTCTAGAGGTTTATAATATTCGGCAATTCACTTCTGTGTTAATACAATGGCAACAAAATATATAGGTAGGAATGTAGGAAAAACTCAAGGAAGATAAAAGTGAGCAGTTTCATCTGGAATGCAGTTCTAAATGAGATCACCAACTGAGCTGCAGTTCACTTTTTTAAACTGAATTATTGAGAATGTGAATAGGTTTTACAAGTATGCGATGCGACGAAATATTGCGATATTTTTATATTTTACCAGCGGCGCTGGTTGTCAAAACTTAGAGCACCGATACTTGCGAGTTGATAGGAATAGTCACATGAGAGAATCATCTAGGGCGCGGGGGACCGGATATAGTCATTGCCATAGGAAATAAATAGTATTTAAATCCAAATAAACACAAAAATAACTCGCCAAGTTATTATCTATAAGCGGCACGAACAGCTCTCCTTTCGTGTTTTCGCTGCTAACGTGAATAATTAAATTAATTCATAATCTGCTCTTTCATAGGCGGCGCTAATTTAATTATTTTTTGGAGTTATGCTTTTATTTTGGAGTTATGCTTTTATTTTGGAGTTATGCTTTTATTTCAGCACCAGATATTATTTTTCTAGACGATGAATTGATAACTTCGGGAGTGAGACATGGAGACCATTTTAAATATTTGTAACACGATCTTCAGAATTAATTAAAATGAACGCGGCGGAAAGGTCGAATCTCCAGGCCTGCTAGGGTGAATTCGACCGTACGTTCGTCCAGTACGACGTGTCGCGGAAGTGTATTTGTTTACACGCTTTCTTCACTTACGTCGTTAAGATTACCACATTATTTGTCTTCGGCTTCTTTTCTTTGACAGGACAAATTCGACAGTAGGTCCGTCTAATACACGGGTCGCGAGTCGCAATTTGTATACACCACTTCTTTACTTACGTTGCGTCGTTAAGATTCTGAATATATTTTAGGGTATATTGTCGCCGGAAGGTGAATTATTGTGTACGCCATAATATATGCAAAATGAATATGGATAAATAGTTTTGTACGGATACAAAATAAATTCTTACAAGAAAGGCAGTCAAAGACAATATTGTATCGGTGATTCAATCTAATATTGATTTTGTATGCCTTTCTCGAAAGAATTGAGTTTGTATACGACAAAACTCTTTATTCATATTCATATTGCGTATGTATGGGCGCAAATAAATAATTCAACGTAATTTTTAAAGTTTAATTTGTAAAAGTGTTTTTTCCTAAAATAATTCAATTGGCGCCATCTGCGAAAGTGTAGAATAAAACTTGTGTTCCGTTTAATCTAGTATAACTTTATATTTTAATGGGCTGTCGTCGGTTCTAAAATGAACCAACTTTGCACTACCATATCTCTGCTGTAATGTGGAGTATAACGTTAAATATCGTTGTGTACAATTTGTTGGACATGGATCCAGTATCAAAGTGATTTAGTAAAGGGCTTAATTTAGATGGACGTTAATGGTAAGAAGGAATACCCTCCACAGTTTCCACTAGGAGTCTTTACCTCCTATAAAACATTAATTTCAATTGTCCTTTACAAAACAAACGATTAAACCAACTCTCCTACATCCCCTATGCCAAATTAAATTTTTCTTAAAAAAAAATTTTTGCTTGATATATTTGAAATCGATGGTTTTTGAGGTGTAGAATTTTTTTTAAACTACTTTAAAATTTTATTTTTGAAGAGTTTTCTTATTTAATGTACATTATTATCATTTTGATGTGTGGTATGTATGAATGATAACATTTTTTACAATTAGGATTAGGTAACACGAATTCCGTTGACGGGAAAATAAATACTCACAACCTTACTAAAAAATTACTTCCCAACCAAAGGTGTTTTAGTAACAAACTGTGCAAATGCATGCAAATAAAGATTCAGTTTGTTACTAATAAAAAAACTTTTTTGAATTTTGATTGATTTATTTTTCAGAGTTCCTAAACATGAGTTTACTGATTATCTATAGATACTTTACTTTCATATTTTTATTAGGGCTGGATTGAATGAGAGTTAAAACTATACTGCGGCTGAATGCAGGTACCTATCTTATTCCTTCAGGAGGACAATCTTTGGTTTTTTATATTTAAAATGATCATTCTCGCCAGTGGCGGCGTAGGGTAGATTGGCACCCGGGGCGGTTTTGCATTGAGCACCCCTACTTAAAATAAAACACCAAATACTAAACACGCTTACAAGACTTTATTTTACTAAAATATTTGATCACATTATAAAAATTGATATATCCCTGTCTCTTTCAATTAATAAAACCGAAAGATTGGTTAGTCGCGCTCATTGTCCACCTTACGTAAGATTTTATTAATTTTAACTTTGAAAAGCTTTCGTATGAAGCCACCGAAATACATATTGTTAAAAAGAATCTTAGACAGCGCTAAACTTGGAACAGACTTAGAATACCCGCATTTTACAATGAATCTGAGAAGCTCCAATGTTGTCCATTGAATCGTTTCTTGGGCAGAAATGTTGGCGGCTTCCAAATGGCGCCTCGATCATAAAATCTCCAACACGACGTCCTCTGATAAAAATTCATCGTAAATTTTTAACAGATTTGGAACCATTCCACGAAGATCTTCTTCTGGTGATGTTACTAACATTTTAGGCTGAATAATATGTAACCAGATAAAATCCATGGCCCTGTAACGATGGTCTTGTTCAGTGGCTCTTAACTTGGGTTAGATGAGCCAGTCAGAAGGCAAGACACACCCGAAAAATATTGTCACTATCCCATCCCGCCCTATCCTGTCCCATTGCGCTTCTTTACCCTTTCCGCCCGTGCAGTGAGCGGCGCAGTTCACAGTAGTTACGATTTATTATTATTCACTCGAGTGCCACGGTGGGCATTTCACGCTCGATGCTACGCGCGGTATAAGATCGGACCAAATGCAACATGAATTCTATCTTTTAGGGAATTAAAAATTATATTCGAAAAATAATGATAAAATACTTGCGATGCGTTTCAAAATATGATATTAGTATGTAATTAGCTAGGCACAAGAGTAGGTAGTTATTAATTGATATATCTGTATAGAGGGAGATTTTGTGCGCATTCTTTTGCTGTACAAGTGAGTTGTCGTTGTCACCCCCTTGTTGCTTGGCACCCGGGGCGGACCGCCCCCTCCGCCCCCCCCCCCTTACGCCGCCACTGATTCTCGCTTTATTTCGCGAACTTATTTATTGTAGGATTCGTGTGGCCCGGTAGGCCGGCGTAAAATTTTGTTGCTTGTGAGACAATGAAGTCCTTTATCAATGAAACTTTTGGATTCATTATGGAGGGAAGAAATTCTACTCCATTTGGGCGCATAAAACGCAAGTCTAATGACTTTATTTTGAAAGATTTAAATTTTATGAATTGAGACTGGGAGCAGCATGCCCCCAAACGGGGCAAGCATAGGTGAAGCCAGGCCTTAGAGTTGTTTTGAATAACAGTAATTTGTTAAACAACTTTTTTCCCATCATTGGATATAGTGATGATAGACATTTATTTGCTGCTTTAATTTTTCCAGTTATGTGTTTCTTCCAGGTGAGCTTGGAGTCTAGCGTTACACCTAGGTATTTAATTGACTTTTCCCATGAATCATTTTCCCCATGGAAATCTAACAGTCTAATGAATGGGGGCCGTTTTGGTCGTGTCTTTGAGAAAAGGGTCGCGGCACTTTTAGTTGGGTTTATAGATATTCTCCACTTTTACACCACTTTTCAGTTAGAGTGGTTTGTCTCTGAACACGCTTTGTGGCGATGCTCTCGACGTTTGAGCTAGAAGTGATGTTAGTATTTTAACATTTTGATCCAACTATAAAATCATTAAATAAATTGCACGTCAATAAATTGAACTTTCGTGTTGTCAGAAAGTGGGTTTGTACCGTTATATCAATGCTTAAGAGTGTATAACCAGAGAAAACCAGAAATATGTCATTTTTAAATTAGTGTTTAGACGTATTGACTCTTTTCAACAAAAAAATATAAATTGAATTCGAAAGATTGTTATTTTATCTAGTAAACTTATGTAATAAATTTTCAGAAAAAATGTTTATTTTTAATATAATAAGGTTATACCATAGGTCGTTGGCGGATTTGTTAAATTTTCAAAAAAGTACATGTATTAAACAACACCCATTTCAAATCATATAATCATGCAGTAAAATAAATCAATATTTCATCTGGTAAACGTATGTAACAGAATTTTAATTTTAGTTAAAATAAAATTATTAAAAAAATATATAAGTACATGTGTTTCTTGACGAAAATTGGTCCGTTTGTGCATTTATTTGCGCACTTACAGACTAATATATTTCAGATTTTTTTTCATTCTAATTTTGCTAAGACATTAATGAAAAATGATAAATACTTATGATCAAAAAATAATTACAAAAAGTACATAATTTTAATAGTGTTATCGTCATGCCTTTCAGCATTTTTGGATGCAGGTATAAATTAAAGCAACTTTGGAATGAAATAAAATCGATATTGAGTTATAATTTTAAAAAGCTGGTTCGGAGAATACCTTATCTTTCTCATTGGAACCGCCCTGTACGACCGTAAGAACATCTTTCGACGAAATGTGGATTTTCGTCCGCTGGCTGGTTATCCGCTCTTAAATAAAATATTATGGTTCTAATTTTATAAGTTTTTATTGAAAGTGGTATTTTTTTATAATTGAATGGCTAACACATATATTGGTAAACGTATCAAAGAAATAAACGTTTTAAGATATGCAAGTAATGCGTAAAAATGACAGTTTTTATATTGTTAATTTTTAAGAATTAAAAGAAAACATTATGTGTGAACGAGGAAAAAGTGAAGTGACAGTTTTCTTACAAATTCTTTAAATAATAGAACAAGGATTTTTTTTAATTTCTTTATATTTTGATTTTGTTTGGAAGCTTTTTTTTCAACGTATTTCAATTTTATTTTTCAACTTTAAAAATAATTGGTTTGATACAATTATTCCCCGTTCTTGGGGAGTAGAGCGATCCATAGTTTGTCAACGTTTATTCTGCTCCATTTTACTTCACAAATTTCAAAGTCGTGATGACAAAACGCCATTTGCAAAAATGAGAGCACATTCCGATGGGATGATGAATTTTGCTCCACACATACTTTAAATTAGCGGCCTTAGAAACATTTAAAATTAAAAAAAAAAATCTAAAATGAGTATAATTAACAAAGTACATAATTGCAATTCTTAACTTTATCGGCACAAAGCACTCTCGTTAGGGTGAATTACCTATTTCAAAAAATATATATGTATATCACTGCCCTCTGTGGAGTAACAGCCTTTGGTATGGTTTTAATATATAGTCAAGCAGATTATTTCTCCATCGCTAAGTTGGTAATGAGGTGCGTTACGTTTATTTGTTCTGAGGGGCGTAGCTACCGCCGTATCAGCCGTATATGTAAATGATACGGGGTCTCCGGGCTACAGAGGCCCCTAACGTGTGTAAGCAAAAATTAGTAAAAGTTCATCCACAATGTCACTTAATCTCGTGCTTCCCGGGAAAAAAAACTGTCATACGTGTCTATAAGACATGACAATATATATATTCAGAAATGACAAAAGTCAAAAAAGCAATCTCTTTTTTTCCCGGGCGAAGCGTGCGCCCAAAAGTTGGCAACATCCTACATCGGTTATTGCGGGTTTCCCCCATTTAATGGAATGACTTAAACGGGGGAATTCCGCAATAGCCGATGTACAATGAGGAGACAACAAACCACGGAGAGCAAAATTTACGTGTTTTATTTCATTCCGGTTCAAACGTTATTTATTACATTGTAATACAATAAAATCTTGTTCTTCTGATTATTTATTGTTAATCAGTTTGATTTGTGAAAATAATGAGTGAAAGTAAAAGAGATTAACCCAGTGGAGCTATGAAAAGAAAAAGTAAAAAGAAAAGGGAGGAGGTTATAAAAAAATGCCCAAAATTTCTTCATTTTTTCAGAAATCAGCTTCTGTGAGTGATTTAGATTGCAATGGTAAGTATTACCTTTTTATCTACCGGTAGCGAAGGTTGAATTTTGTTTTTTTAAAGAACAATGGCAACCTTCAATACATGAAAATACGTGATCACGTATTGTACCGAGCAATGTTAAGGTCCCCAACTAATTTTGATACAGGGCCCCTCCAAGGCACGCTACGCCACTGTTTGTTCTCAACATACTCTGACAGCTGTGTGTCTTTTTACAGTTCTTTTAAAACGCTGGGTTTATAATAATGCAATGAGTTTCTTTGAATCCTTCTCTTTTCTAATTAACAAGCGAAACAAAAACTCCAACAAAAATGCAGGGAGACCGAGAAGTGGGATTTAATTAGTTAAAGTCATCTTGAAAAAGTGATATGTGAAAATAAACTACAAACACTTATTTTGAACGGAGTGTTTTTACTGATTGACCTTATAAAATTAAAATTACAGAGACCAAATCATGTCCAAACATTTCGGAAAAGTGGCGGGTGCCCTTTGCCAGCCACATCCTATGGATTTGTTAACCCGGAGCGTAGAGGTTGCAAGAGATCGCGGAGATCAGGAGCCAACAAAGGGTAAGCCAGGTCTGGCGGGAGTTTTTAATTTTCCCCCGTGTATTGTCCCCGGAACAATTGCGCGCGGATAGAGACAAAGGTCCCGCTATCTGGCCACATATTATTCGGGCTGACAGTCGGGGAGTGTTCCCATGTTCCCGTGTTACGGAACCACCCATTTATTATACACGCCCCAACACATGTAATGATATACCGCGGGAAAGAAAGAACTCCGAAAGAAACTTTGGAAAACTTGAAGCGGCGGTATACCAAGATAAAGAAAAAACAAAAGAAGAAACGCACGCAACTCAAATTATATTCTAGTTTGTGTACGTAGATTAATTATATGCCCATTACTCTAAAACAACTACTAACTACACATACATACACAAACATTCACAAAAAACATATCACAGCCTGGATCAAAAATCAAGATATTCACTTTATACAAAATTTCCTAATCCCTAACCAAACATAACAAAACTATAAAAAAAGTAAAATAAATAAACATATCTTACAAGAATTTTACAACTCTTCATATATACATATATATTTATATATAATTTATATATATATATATATATTTTTTTTCCTTCTAAATAATCCATTACCATTAAAATGTAAAAAAAAAAAAAAAACTTTCTACTACAACACATAAATACCTGTACTTGTCACACTGAATCATAAACACGTAAACACCTCAGCACAGGTTCTCCTAGTGAGGTGTTCACGAAACATACAACATTATAAACCAACAGTTTCACCTTCTCAAACCTACCTTACACCCAACATAATAAAATGTTATATTAATTAATATGTAAAAATGTGTTCCAAAATATATTATGTTAAAATATTAAATATATAAGGTAAAACTGTAATATATAGAAATAAATAAATAAAAATAAAAATAAAAAAAAACAGTAAGGAATTTTCTTTCTTATATATACGATGATTTAATTTATTTTATTTTGTATATACCTATTTCTACCAGAAATTCTGTTAGCTTAATAATAGATTTAGCAAGCATTTATTTACTGACTTTGCTACTTTTTGTGACGTTGATTGATTAACTAACTTTATAAGCTAACCATCACACCGTTTACCGTAGGGTTAGGCGGAGAGGACCGCCAAACGATTCGGTCCTGGCATACACTCTTCGCTTCATATCATACACACCTTTCTGATATCTTGTCTCTCGACATGGCCCGACTCAAGTATTTGGTTCACTTGATGGTGCCATATTTTCCTCAAGGTCCCCGATTTCTTTTATCATTTATATTCGCATCATATATTCTCCTTATACTTCTTTCTTCGTTTATTCACCATAGATTCATCTGAGCATTCATTTATTATTCACATTCACACATAAAATTACCCTACAGTGGTGTGTTTAAACTTGTCTGACCTGTCGCGTCGTGATGTGCTCTGACGTGATGTCTGGCTTTCACATCTTTATGTCATGTTCTGACGCTTTCTGACGTTATTTTGAAGCAATAAAGTAATCACAATGCAGCACTGGCCCGTGCAAAATTGTGTGATCTGTCGTAATGCGGCCCTCGCCCCCACCTGCACCGCTCTAACGAAAATCGAGAACGCTTCTGATGCGACATGACACAACTTATCACGTCAAATAGCGACACACTAACCATAAACCTCGCCATACGTATGAAATCGATACCGATCTGATGCGTCACGACACGATACGTCAGACAAGTTTGAATCTACTATAATGTTTACTACGTACATCAATGTCAATCGAGTTACTCGTGCAAAACAAGCATTAATAAAGAATTTTATCCATGTATTGATTTCTTTTTAAATAGCCGATTCCTTAAATTCAAATCCTAATCAATTCATAAAAAAATAGTAAATTATTTTTATTAAATTTATATTTTAAAATTTTCGACTTGTACACCAATTGTTAACCAATTTTTTACAATGATGATCGACAAATAGAGAGTATTTTTTTCTAGGGACTGCAAAGCTCCGATATACTGAGGAGCTTTTAGTCGACGTCAACATTCAAATGTGCGTAATTGCCAACTTAAGCTGTCATTGTCATTTTTTAATTTTTTATTATTATTAAGTTAAAGGAAATATAATATTATTTCGATTTCTTAACTTAAATATAGAGTATATTAGTGAATATATAATGTAGTGTATAGTATAGTAGTATCTAATATTATAAAATAAAATAAAAATATTAATAAAAAAAAAATTAACTACAGATATACATTTTTTATTTTATCATTGATTCTATTGATGAAAAGGTCACTAAAACTACAATTCTGGATTTCTTCAGGAAAGCAGCTGGTTTTCAGCAGTGCCACCAACATAAAACAGAAAATAAATAATTAAAAAAATAAAATAAATACAATTAAATTATATTCCGTAAAAAATAATTAAATCAATATAAAATCTCTAATTTAACGCACACAATATAGGGGAGAGTAGGGTATATCGTACCGGTCGATAAATCGTACCACCTGATTATTTCCGCTACTGGTCACTTTTTATTAAGCCTTACAACACTCCGTGAACCCTTTGAAGTGTCATAGTTGTCCCGTCATTTTTAATTAGTGTTGGATCGTGCGTCTGTTTGCAGTACAGTTTTTTTGCTTTTTCACAATCTTGATCTAATTTTTTTGGGTCCTACCTAAGGTGATATCGTGTTCAAATGTATGTTTGTTTTTTCTCAAATTTTCTTCAGCTAGCATGTTTATATTCTATATTTTGCTATTACAAAATCACATTTGTCAAGTTTATTGTTCTGTAGTCATTATTTCATAGAAACTCAGAGTTCGCTTAATCGTACCGCCAGTGGTTTGATAAATCGTACCGGTACGATTTACCATATGTTGTTTTCTTGTTTTCTAGTTTTTTTTTAAATTTTAAATGAAAGTATTATCAGTGGTCTAATGCAGATTTGAAAGCAGCGATTTCGGCCATCAAGAACAACGTAATGGAACCAAACGAGGCTTCACGAGTGTTCAAAGTTTCTAAACCTACATTAAGAAGACATATGCAAAACAGGAATGTATTTGCAAGTAACTTGGTTTTACAAAGGGGAAGACCAACGATTTTTCAAAATCAGCACGAAAGTATACTTGTAGAGCATTTGTTAAAACTTGAGGCTCATTTGTTTGGTTTAACCATAAGTGATATTGCGTCGATCAGCTTACCAAGTTGCTGAGAAAAATTGTATTTCACATACTTTCAGCAAAACCAAAAAAATTGCAGGTAAATCGTGGTTGTACAGTTTTATGAAACGCCACCAATGATTTAGAAGTTGCTGCTGGTAGACGCTCAACTATCAAAATTCCCAAATAAAAAATTGAGAAAAGGACAAAAAAGATTATTAAAAAAACTGAAAAAAAAACCAATAAGGTTAAGAAGTGTAGTCGACGAAAGAAGCCTAGAAATTGCAGTAGTAGCGATAGTGAAGATACTGATACTATTGTCGTTTTGGATGATTCGGACATGGATATTGATGTTCATGATGGAGAAAACGTGTGCCATCTATGTTTTGGAAATTATTTCGACAAGGCCGGATCCAAAGGAGACTGAATCCAGTGTGTTCAATGCCATAAATGGGTGCATGAAGCTTGGACCAATAACCCAGACATTTGCGACGCATGCATGCCTTAAAAATGATCATATTTTCTTTAATGTAAATTGACATAATGTTCTAGGTACGATTTATGTACCGGTGGTACGATTTACCATACCAGTTGGCCAAATCGTACCGAAAATCATTTTTTATAAAACCTTTAATTTGAGAACTTTACAGATTCATGAAAAATATGATTTAAATATTCATGGTACCCAATAAAACAGGCATTAATTTGAACCTAATTCCACTTCTCTAATCCAATTCCATCATACTGTATTGAGAGTTAAGAGCAAAGTGGTACGATATACCCTACTCCCCCCTAATACAATGTAAATAATAGAAGTTTAAATTAAAAAATAAAATATTTAATAATGAAATAAAAATAAATTAAAAGTGTAAATCGGAATTCAAATTAAAGCCAAAAATGTTAATATTAAAACTCCAATACAAAATAAAATCGACTCATATAAAATATAAAATTCAAATTTATAAGTAATATGTCATATTATATAGTAGTAACATCGATCAATTAAGTCATCGTCAATGAGTAGTAACATTGTAATTGATTATCTTGTTTATACTTAATGCTAATCGAAACGTTAAATATCAGTCTTTATAGCGTAAAGAATGCAGAGTGAAAATGATAATCGATCGGTTTAAGTATTTTGCTTATTTATGAACTACAAATTCAATATTACAAAGCGCTGCGGATTTACGCATCAACCCGAAGTACCCACAAATGTATTTCACTCCCCTATTCCGATACACAAAAATAGGGATTATTTGCGTGGGATAATACCCCTATCCTGAATAATCCGGAATGCGGGTTTCATTTAGCCCCGATCGGTGTTGGGAGGTTTACCGAGGGATTTCCTATTCACTCCGTTGTTCAGTACGCCATCAATGCTTCCAAAATGAAGGGAAATCATTTATTGAATATGTGTACGTAATTCGCTGAGTGGCAGACTTAATCAACACGCCTAGCCTCAGAATTTTGCGGTTAAAGCTCGCGGGTTGCTATCATTAACTTGCGTATTTTGAATAACAAATCTAATTATCCAGTGGAGCGCTTTTTGCTGAATTTCAGCACCACATACAAAACCTGGGTTTGCTTAGCTGCTGAATTTCAGCAAATTTTCACTAGATTAAAATTTTTTTTGTAATATTTTCAAATATTATAATTTATTTTTACGTTTTTTAGTAGGTGGAAGGATACTATTTACATTCGTAACAACAGATGACAGTGTACTCTAGTTATGTACGAAATATATTGAATCGAAATTTCGATTTTTGTAGGATTCTATAAAAGATTAAACTGTCAGTGTAAAATGCGGCATTTTATCATATTTTAGTAAATTTTTCTAATATATTTGTATACCAGTGTTATAATGATTGAATTAGTAATGCATTCAACTGTTTCAAAGTGTTTCAAATTTAAAAACTCAGCGATTATTTGAAAAATAAAAGTTTTGTGGTTATGTTTTTCAATGACTGTGCTTGACAATGTAATATTTTCAATAAATAAACCAATAATCGAGTAAATAGATATTGTGGATTTAAGATAATTGATGTATCTGTTTTATGAACTGCAACTATTTTTGGTGAGACCTTTTTATGAATTCCATTTTAGTCTATTAAAAGTGTCAATATTTCTCGGCTAAATTTGTGTCAAAAGTTTGTTGAAAGGGAACATTAAACAATTCATAACACATCAAAATTCAGTTTTCTTAAATATAGTATATTGTAATTATAAATTAGACCATTTAAAAGAAACCTAATAGAAAATATTTAATGTGGAGGCAAAATTGAACTTCCTATGCGAGTTTATAGGCAGAAAATCCCGAGAATAGTTCTTTTTTAAATATTTACGATTTTTTTTTATAAATCCTAAGCATATGTGATAAGCAAACAAAAGATAGATGGATTCATTGACTATATAGATCTATGATCAGTTTGTATGTTTCCATATTAAAATTCGGAGATATGATTTTTTTAAGGTGGGCGGAAAATATTCGAAACAGTCACCAAAATATCACGCTCCAGTGGTTAATATTGTTTTCACTTATTTGTTGTTTCTTCACACTTGGAATGTATTCATTTCCGTACAATTTTTAACTTCACTGGGGTTTGCCTATTTGGAGGTTGATAATTTAAAAATTTAATAGAAGTAACACGAAATAAACAATGATCATTATCAAAAGATTGCTTACATAAAAAAATAATAGATAATAATAAATAACAATGTTAATTGTTTTTTTTTTAAATTTAATTATTTAAAATAATAATATAAGAAATACCTATTTGCGGCACATTCCAGAGTAGAAGATATTTCAGTATCGCTCCAGTGTAAGACCAGCATTCAGAATTAAAACGTTGGTTGCTTGGGATGGCATTAATTGTGTTTGGTGATCAGATCTTAGAAGCCAGGTACTTTCCAGACTTCCTCTTCCCTATCTCCTTCCCCTCCCCGCTACATTCAGCCTCGCTATATACCCAATTCTGAATGCCATATTCTCACTGGCTTCAGGCTGTTGGACTCTTGTGAGGTATTCACTAAAAAAACCCTTATTCAATAATAGAGAGAATACATAAAATCGAATCAAATTGCACAACCGATCTCATAAAAAGTTAAACAAGACTTATTATATTGATATTATTTGTTAACTTATGTATAAATATGAGATTGAGTAATTTGCCTGCATTATATACACTGTCTGCGTATTTTATTATTTGTAGTTACTTAAAAGTTATTATTTTGTTTGGTTTCTTTTTATATTAATATCGTTAAATTGACCTGCTGACAAACTGGTTTCGCAGTTTAGAGGTTTCGAAGTTAGTGTTAAAATGAAGAATATATATATATATATTCTTCATTTATCGTTGGGGTGGTGCTGCGAAAACTAATATGGACCCTCTCAACAAAGCGCAAAAGGCCTTAATTAATGTTATTACTAAAAAACCTTTTAGATTCTCAACAATACAGTTATTTAAAGACTTTGCTGTATTGAACATACAGCAACGTACATTAAAATTATAGCTACACATTACCAACAAGACAACTTAAACCATCATACTGCACAACACAATTACGACACAAGACATAGACATCAACACATGACTCCGAAGACAAATACTACATATGGACAAAGACATTATCATAATCTGGCTCCAAAAATGTTTAATTTAATTAAAAAAGATGTTAAAGATATCCACATGACAAAAAATGCAAAACACAAAATCCATATGTGGATAATCGACAAAGGCATTATATACTGCGGTCAGATAACCTGAACAATACAAGAACACACTCAACGCCTGTATTTTTCCTCTTTTCCTCTCAATTATTTTTATGACTCAAATTTGTTTCTATCATATTTTTTTCTATTTTACTCTTTTATTTTTCTTTTATTGTATTTATCTATCTAAACTAAAATATTTAATTTTTTTTAATCTTATTTTTCTTCCAAGATTAAGATATCAAAATTAGTTTAAATTCCTGCCACCTCGGAACAGGCTCAGCCTAGTGAGGTGGTTTATACAAAAAAAAATGTACATTGTATTTTGTATATATGTATTGCAATATCTTGGTTAATAAATAATAAAAAAATATATATATATATATATATATAAATATATATATATATTTTTTTAATGTACTTAGGTTTATATGTTACAAAAAAATGAAAATAAAAATGTCATAATGAAAATTCACGACTAAATTAAAGAGAATAGAGTCAAATTATGATTAGGTGTTTTTAAAAAATAAATCCGATGAACAAGTATATTATATCCTTATAATATTAGAATCCTTCATAATATACAGGGTGTTAAGGGACGTTCCTGACTCACTCCAGTGATTCCTGACATTATTTGGTGTGAAAAATGTAAATGAACTTTTGAACTCCGGTGACTTTTTTCATGTTTTTGTTTTTTAAATTTTCTTCAAAACCAAATAAAAAAAATGTTTTTTCCACAAGTCAGAAGGGTAACCGCCCAAGCCCACATCCCGACCCCACCAGTTCAAAACCTACTTATCTTTTTTAATGTTTATGATGAAAATTTTGTTTAAATCAAAAATGTCACCGGAGAACAACATTTTATTCACTATTTTTACTCATCTCATTCGTCTCATAACATCCTGTATATTATGAAGGGGTCCCACCAGGGGCGTAGCTACCGCCATATCAGCCGTATCAATTATACGCCCCCCCGCGAGCTACAGAGGCCCCTAACGTGCGTAAGCAAAAACTAGTAAAATGTTATCCACAATGTCACTTAATCTCGTGCTTTCCGGGAAAAAAACATTAAAAAAAATGTCAAACGTGCCTTTAGAGTTTTCACTTCAGAAATGACAAAAGTCAAAAAAGCAATTTTTTTTCCCGGGTTAAGCGTGCGAACAAAAGTTGGCTACATCCTACATCGGTTATTGCGGGATTCCCTCGTTTAAGTCATTCCCTTAAACGGGGGAATCAATAACCGATGTACAATGACAAACCACGGAGAGCAATATTTACGTGTTTTTTTCATTCCGGTTCAAACGTTATTTATTACATTGTAATGCAATACATCTTGTACTTCTGATGATTTATTGGTTAATTAATTTGATTTGCGAAAAGAATGAGTGAAAGGAAAAGAGATTATCCCAATGGAGCTATGAAAAGAAAAAGTAAACAGAAAAGGGAGGAGGTTATAAAAAAAATCCCAAAATTACTTCATTTTTCAGCAATCAGCTTCTGTGAGTGATTTAGATTGCAATGGTAAGTACTAACTATTTATCTACCAGTAGCGAAAGGAGAATTTTGTTTTTTGAAAGAAAAAGACAACCTTCAATACATGAAAATACCTGTTCATGTATTGTACCGAGCTATAATAAGGGCCCCAACTAATTTTGATACAGGGCCCCTCCAAGGCACGCTACGCCACTGGGTCCCACGGAGTGTCATGACTCACTACTGCACGAATGACGATAAAGTTGAGTGAATGTGAATTCGATGGTGTCAGCATTCTGGGTTATTGCTTCTTTGGTGCTACTAATAGATGTATGGTTCAGTTACTAACACATGCCATTAAATATTGGAGGAGGGAGCAGGGAAATAATAGCACAGTGATAATAAATAGTTAATAAAATAAGAGCACCCTGTAATTCACCTGTTTGACCATGTTTCCCTGTTATTTTGACTCCTCCCACGGTTCTCCTCCTCCCCAATCGCCACTCCCACTACCCTCACGTAATAATATCTGATCATTTCCGTACGAGTATAATTTTTAAGTAGTGAATGACACGGATGGGATATGTCAAAACCGGTAACAAATAAATAAAATCCAGTAACAAATGTTCACTGTGAATAAAAAAAGGGTCCATAAATTGTTACATGATTAATATCCAAGAAATACATAAAACTAGAATGCATTTATTTATTTATTTGTTTCTTTACATGGTATAGGTAACGCAACGAAAGATGAGCACAATAAAAATGCTTAGAATTGATGTATTGGTCTATCTGTGTGAACGTCAAGCGACGCCCACTAATAGATAAGGTTCTCTGTCTTGCTTACGCTCACTTATTGTAACTAGTTAAAAGAGAGGCAAGTTTTAACGACACCCTTACGGACTGCACTTATGGGGTGTCCTATTCATTCAGTTCGTAATTTGATTTAAACATACGTGCACCTACATATCGCAAGTGAAATAATTATTAGTTTTTAAATTTGATATAATTATTTTTAATTCGAATCTTTATTAGTAGATTTACAGAGTGCTTTTAAAGTGTGCAAGTGTAATATTTATTACGACATCATGGAGTCCTGTTTCAAAACGGGACGTGGCAAATCACTGAATGGACAAAGTCGTGAAATTTTATTCCGCGTGTTTAATTATTTTATGCATAATATAAAAAACGGTGGCCAATTTTTAAGCATGAATGACTTATATGATTTGACGTCTGAGGCAACTGGAGTATCGCACTCTAGTATTCGACGTATCGTAACTGGAGTGGCAAAGGAAGCAGAAACACAACCGTCGTCTTCGTCAACTCAACGACCAACATTCAGCACACCAGGGAAGAAACGACGCAGACTATCAAACAAATCAGATGTAGATAATTTCGATAAGGAAGTTATTAGAAGATGTGTCTATGATTTTCATTTAGTTCATAAGTCTTTGCCAACGATGAAAAAGGTTCATAGAGTTCTGAAAGGAGACATAGACTACGCAGGGTGTATAACTACGTTAAGGAAAGTTGTTCACAATTTGGTTTTTCGATGGAGAAAGACGTAAACAAACCGAAAGTTGCTTATTGAAAAAAATGATATCTGACTTAAACGTACCACATATCTCACTAAATTAGAAGAATGCAGGAATGACGGACGTCCAATTGTGTATTCTGATGAGACATACATTTACAGTACATTCACAGTACACCGAAAAACCATTAAGTACCTATAAATTTTGATTGCCGTAATTTCCGTGAATTAGGGTCATTACCAATGGAAGTTTGTTATTTACAGTATTCTTAAATAAATGGCTAAGAATTATTAGCAATACCATTGTCTTTTTTTTTATGAATACCTACCCATTTGAATTCAATCCTGAAAATTATCACATTTACTTAGTTTAGAAAAAAAAAATTGATAATCTTCAGTATTTCAATAAAGATGTTGTAAAACAAAATAAGTTTTATATGACCGACTTTAAAACGCTTTGACTTCGAATTCTCAATTGTGAAAGTTCTATTTTTAAAGCCTAAAACGAAACACGCTGTATGAAAGTTTGGCATCTGTGTGAGTACTGTGATGAAGTCAACTTAACTTGCGAGACCTATACCTAGGTCTAATGATAACAAATCAGTTTATTATTATTGATGTTTATCGACAGCTTAAATAAATTTATTAATACTTAAAGATATACTTACTACGTATATTTATTTTACTTAACTATATGTGGTCTCTCTTCGTTGCAAGTCAAGGGTATTTATTCTAAGACTTATCTTTTTTCCGTATTCTACGATAATGGATTCCAAATATATCCGTCCTGAGCACGAGTTGTATTTCCGAGGGTTTTCCCCTGAAACCTTCTACGAGAGTAGGATATTGTACATTTCCAATGCAAGCTTTCAATCAATTTAATACCTATGTCTGGTTATTAAGGCCTTTTCAATATTTTCCTGATTTCTTTTCCAAATTTGTTTTCTACCAAAGACGAGTAGGTAAATGGACACTAAGCAGCTCTACGCAAGATCCATCTTAGTTAATTTACATAAAAAACAATAAAACCCTATACAAAGCAACACAAACGGTACACAATACCCGAGCCAAAAACAAATAACTACTCCAAACTCCTTTTTCTAAAACCACCTTTGGACAAAGACACTTTCAATACAAAGCTTGCAACTACACAATACACTACCAGCTACGATTAGACAAACTGAATCAATGACCAAATTCAAACAAGATATAAATAAATGGATTATAAGTATTGGACGTCACACTACTGCAAACATCTGTAAAATAAATTATTAGAGACGGAAATATCAATTTACACACGTCCTTACCCATATAAATTAAAATAATAAAATCCTATATAATCTAACGCCATAAATAGATTTGACAGAATTTACTTCTTTACTTCATCTCTTCCGTCATTTACAAGATAACTCTCTTTACGGGATTTACCCACACTTTCAATCATCTTTCTGTTTTAATTGTATTCAAATTAATATGTATTTAGCCTTAAATATTCTAATAATTTTCTTAAATACTCTTGCATATGAAATTCATTTACATACCTCTACGCCTGTGTCAACACAGGAATGCCCTATTGAGACAGGCATCGAACAATATAATGTATACATACCTTATATAGATCAATAAATAAATAAATGTACACTCCTATTAATCAAAAGCGGCAAATATGTAAAGTTTAAAAATACCCAAATGATTATAGAATGCGGGGTATTTTTACCATTTTCATAAACTCCAAAAATGGACCACATTTTCCTACCATTCGTAAAACATTTATTGTAATTATTTAAAACATTTCCTTGGCCAGCCGTTTATTTTAACACGAAGCTATCGAAATGTTTTATCTGTAATTACCATAGATGTGGCAAATCTGAACTTCGTATACTATTTTAGAACGATGTTAAAAATAAATTTGAACAATATTTTTCCCGTCGGTATTTTACCAGCTGTTTACGGATAAAATTAAGTCCTTTTTCCATGGATATGCACCTTTTATTATCAAGTATACCACATACAACATACAGAAACCGAAAATATTCTATGTTGACCCGAATAAGTATCCCTCACGGCAGTTTCAAGTAAAAACACTCAAAATTCTTATTATAAACTTCACGATTTATTTTTTATTTTTTATTAATCCTACAAATATGAGATAAACGGAAAAATATAAGTTAATTCATTGGCTATATAGCACTATAATAATTTTTTATGTCTCCATGTTAAAATTCGAAGATATGATTTTTTTAATGTTGGCGAAAAATTTAAAAAATGACCTTCTGGGAAATCTCAAGCAATCGAGGCAAATTTATTTCTTCCTACGTGATCGCTCCATTGGTTGTTTAAATATAATTTTTGTGGTATATTTTGATCTTATGTCAAAGTATAGATATGGTTCGACGATCTCCGTGGCCAATCCGTTAAGATCGTCGACTTCTTATCTGAAGATGGTGGGCTCAAATACCGGCAATTACTATTTAATTAAAAAGTGTTTACTGTACCGCCTCAAGAGTCAATAAAGGTTGAATTAAATTCTGTTTAAAAATTACACAATGAAGCAATCGTCAATGCGCAACTGTCCGTGTTTTGTTTTTGACAGTATCAGAGATGGCATTGTGTACGGATTTATATATTTTTTGATTTTATTATTTTTCCTCTTACTTACGAGAATTTGGTAGGCGGGTATGGGTGCCGCTCCTCCGGGAACCATTTCTTGGATAACCAACACCTCGGTCATACGTCACCTAAAGTGGATCGCTACGTTTGGTGATTTAGCTTGGGTGCCCGGGTTCATGGGGCGACGTTTTTCTAGGTCTTGGCGGTGGATGCGTTTACCCACCTGCGTGGCGGGCCGGATCGAGAGAGAGACTGGTCGAGGGAGGCCTTTTGACCTTTCCAGCTGGACTCTCTTGACCCATTGCCTTGCACCGCAGTTGGAGGGATGGATTCATACATCCGTCACTCCCGGTCATACTGACCCCAGATTCCTACCCACCCTTCATACCTTTTTCCTTCCCAGAACTTCCTTTTCTCCCTTCCTTAATACCCTGCACACAGCATCCCATAAAATGACATAGGTCCTGAGGAAAATAATTTTCTTCGGGGCCTCATATGTGAGCTGACGTAGAAAAAATTGCTTTTCATTTTATTTATACAAATGAGGGATTTTTATTATAATTATTGTATCTTTCCTTTGGATGGGTGGAGACATACGTTCACTGTTTGTCTCATTTTCGACTATTGACATTTAGTGTGTAAGAAAGAGAGGCAGCATTATATGTTTAACAATACAAACAAAACAATCAGCGTATTAAAATTTGACGTTTTTGAATTTTTAGAACTCACTCACTACTCAATATTATAGGTACTTCCCAGCTAAATTCCCGCAGCTCTTTCAAAATATGAGAATTCGTTCCATAAAAAATGTATGGGGAAAAGAATTTTCCTAATAACTATTTGTTTCGTTAATGTTTGTGATGTTTTAATAGTTATTATGTTATCCGGGTCGGAGACAAATCCAACAAATCAAAGACCATCAAAATCGGCCCAGCCGTTCTCGAGTTATAAATAGTGTAGGTAACTAACTCGACTTTGTTTTAATAACAATAATAATACCTTAATTTGTAAAACAAACAGCCATAAAAAAGAAAGAGTGGGAAAAAAAAAATAAAACAGTAAGCATGTTTTCGCTGATAATTTTTTATTATTTTTTTTATTATTTTTTTTTTATTAACTAGAAAAGAATAAAGAGAAAAAAATATAGTTAAGAGAATTTAAAATAAAACATAAAGAAAAAACTAAAAAAAAATATTTTAGAGATGCAAGTATTTAGCTTCATATAATATGCATGAAAAGAATATAGAAAAACACAATAAAGTATGAGGATTATATGTTTATAATTTTTATATATTAAAAAGATTTGTGATTGTTTAGTAGACCATAGATAACATACGAAAATAGCAATATTTAATATTGCCCTAATAGAGAACTTCAGTCCAATTTTTTTTTATTTTTTTTTTATGAATTTTTCTTCTAGCTTAAATAACCTTCTAGCTTAAATAACTGCATATTTATTTTTATTTTTAGAGTTAGTTTTAATATTTAAAATAATTTTCAAAGTTTTGATTTTTCAAGATCCCTTGAAAAACACCATATCTATGATGCATTGTGTGACGTCATCACGTCATCGATAGTTTTATTCACTTTCAACAGGTGCTGTCATTTTACTCATTTTATATTGAAAAATCGATGGCCGAATGACTTTAGGCGTGACAAGTCGAGGCGTTTTTTCTTCACGATTAACTGCTTTTAATATAGAAAAACATTAGGTAAAATGTCGACATCTCATCGCTACTGTTATCGTATTGTACCAAAGTGCAATACAATAACAATTAATCATCTTTTTCATTGCAAATAAAAATGACTGCAAATGACATCGTAAGCCGTAGAATTTTGTGTTCAGGTTTGTATAACTCTATGGTTCAGGTGTAACTTTTGCTTTAACATAATACATTTTATTATGTAGGTATAGTACATACAGAAACACTGGTATTTATAATACACTTATCATGACTTGTATAAAAAGCCCTTGATAATAAACCAATTCGAAAATACGATCGATGTTATGATAGATAAACAAAATGTCATAATTGACACGACTTTAACCTCAAATAGGCCACATTTACTGAAGATTATCAAAAATCTTTTTTTACAGCTTACTACGACTTTCAAAAACAACTAATAAGATGATTTATTTACTAACCAACTGTTATCCCATGAAATTCGGCACTTAGGTACATAGTCCGTATTATATTCGACAAACATTATCCTGGAAATATCAGATTGTCCCCAAATATAGCCCTTTTCCGTCATAATTTTAATTGTGAAGGCCCAAATAATGTTTCAATAAACGCAACAACTATTATATGTCTAAATCTCTACTAACAGTATGTAAATAAACCAAATAAAAAACACGAAATGTTGTGTTTGAACGGCTTATATATTTCAAAATGCCATTACCAGGTGAATCTTCCATCGTGACGTCACCACACAGCATTACACAGCATACCAACCTGACGCTGTGTTTTAACGAAAATATTAAAAATGCACTTTTTAATATTCTAAAAACTGTACGTTTAATATTATCAAATAAAAGTTATATATTCAGAATCAGCGTTTATTGGTCTATACGAACATATTTTTTTAAGGCCATAATATTTTTCACTGGAGTTCCTTATTATGTACCACATAGATTAACTTGAAAGTTATTAGCACGCATAATTTGCGACTTAATAAATTTATTGATTTTTTGTAGGTTTTCTACGAAACCCAAAAATAGGGATACACGTTGAAATATATGTGAGTTTATTAGATTTATAGTACCTACTAGGGATTTTATGGAGATCCGTAAACGTATCCGAAACTATCGGATATCCGAAAAAAAAATATCCGTATCCGTAACCAAAACCGATATAAAAGTTTCGGATAGTTTCGGATAAAAGCGGAGTCTAAATGACATGGCCGAGCCGTCATATGTCATAAAAGCTGCGCGTGACTGATTGTAAAAATAAATGATAATGTAGACTAGAAATAAAAGTCAAATCTTGCCATTTGTATTTTACTTTTATAGTTTTAAAATTCTAATATCCGTAACCGATATTATCCGAAACTAGCGGATAATCCGAAATAATTTCATATCAGTAACCGTATCCGAAACCGGTATAATATTATTCCCATATCCGTATCCGTATCCAGATCCGAAATTGCATATTCATAACATCCCTAGGACCTACTGTAAGCAGGTTATATGTACTTATTACTTACCCATATTAAACATTTGGAAGTACAGTTTTTTTAATGAGCGCTAGTGAATCTAAAACCAAACGTACGAAAATCTACATCGCTCGTTTTTGTAAATATTTTGGCGCTCTAGTGGTTAACAAGTTAGAAGCCAAAGTTAATCCCAACAAAAAATGTCCCGAAAACTGCATTTTGTCATATTGTGTTAGTGGAATGAAATTTTTTTTTACACTTAAGTTATTTGACCTTTTTTTCCCGAAATCCGGAAATGCAAGGAAGGTGATGTAAATGGTTTCGCTTTCATGCAATTTTCTTTTGGCCCCTCGATATCGTAAGCAATATATTGGCAGTTAAATTGCATGTTCATATTCCTCACGGGAACCACCACCTCTAGCCACCCCTACTACTAGTCGTACACATATTTTGATCTCAGGCAAAAACAGTTTTAACTTTAAATCATATTAGATTATTTTTGATTTATATTCAATGTTTATATGCTGTAGGTGTATAGGTACACCATATAATACAGTGGGCATATGTAAACCTTTCAAAGATCCTCAATCAATTCTAACACTTTACAATGCCTTAATTAGAAGTAAACTTGAATATGGAAGCACTATTTGGAATCCACATTATTGTAAATATGAAAACATTGTAGAATCAGTTAAAAAAAAATTACTAATAATGTTATCCTTCAAATTTGGACTACACGACCATCTTAGATCATACGATGTACGTCGTGATTACTTCAAGATTGATAAACTTAAAACTAGAAGGCAATTGACTGATCTAATATGTTTACATAACATTATTCACGGCCATCTTGATACTACATTATGTCTTAACAGTATTGAAATTAATGTCCCCAATTCCCATTGTTTAAGACGCTATAACATTTTTCATATGAATACATTTAAAAATAATATCGCCTACTCTAGCCCTCTGACCCAGATGTGTCGACTGTATAACAAGATAGAGTGCGCTGATGTGGATATTTTCGTTGATAATTTGTAAGGATTTAAAAAAAAAGTTCTAGCGCTGTTAAAAAGTACTAACTAATTATGTTGTGTGAATTGTCTTTCTATGCATGCTCGCGTATTTCATATGTCTTTTACCACTCATTGCAATGTGTTACTTGAGTGACCTTGTATATAATTCTGTATTTTATTATTTGTGATGTTTTTGTTTTTCTAATTGTATTTAATTGTATGTAATTGTAGATTTTTATAATTGTGTAATAACTGACTTTTATAACTGGATTGTTCTCATGTAAGTGTAAACATCTGTAAAACCCAGTATAAATAAATAAATAAATAAATCAATATACAAATTTATTTGTGAAATCTATTGATTAAAATCAATTTCCAGAGAAAAAAACTAATTTCATTAAAAGCTGATTTTTTATTTACATTTTTCAAATTTTATTATTCATTTGTACTCTTCATTAAAAATAAGTCCACTGAATTGCTAGCGCAGTATACCAGCAGGTTAATTTATCATTTTTATAACTAAGCTATATTGGCACCTATAATGTTATGTTGATATGTATGTAATTTGGGAGGGGGAATGGGTACCGCCGCTCCGAGAACCTTTATTGGATAACCAACACCTCTGCCATAGGTCACCCCAAGTGGCTTGCTATGTTTGGTGATTTAACAGGGGTTCATGGGGTGAGGTTTGTCTAGGTCTTGGCGGCGGATGACCGTGACATACTGAATCGAAGATTCCTATCCATCCCTTAAACCCTTTTCCTTCCCAGAACTCTCCTATCCTTCCTTTCCTTAAAAAACCCTCCATAAAGCATCCCCAAAGATGTCATTGGCCCTGAGGTAAATTATTTTACTCAGGGCCTCCTGTGTGGAGCTCAAGTAAAAAAAGAAAAGTAGAATATTATATCGCTTTTTTTATAAAATATATTATTTATGCTTATTACTTATCCGTTAAACATTTTACACCACATGTTACTATATTTTCGTAACGGAAAAGTTTAAAAATTTGTAACGGAAATATAATTTGTAATATCTACAATTCGTGTTTAAAATAAATAATCAATTAAAATGCTTTATTCTTAGTAAAGTTCCCTATGGAAAATAGCCTTAGCTTCCCATCTTTCGAAAAACGTCAAGGTGTTTCAGCCAGCTACTAATAATTATAATCTATTAATAGAAACCTTTTCTCTAAGAAGGCGTAGAAGGACTTCTAAATATTACTATTAAGGTAAAGTAGAGGATAGATTACTTATGTAGAATCTACGAGTGGATTGATTAGTACAGAGATGTAAAGGTGCCTGTTTTTGATATAAAATAATTCAAATTAACCGTATACCTACCTACTTTGAAGACGTGTATTATAAAATAATAATTTATTTCTTCTTTCTTTACATGGTAGGTATAATGTTTAAAATACAATTCGTAACTTCTCTAGGTCAATCCTGTGTTGAGGTTAACATTCTACAGAGTAACAAAATAACACAAAGATAATATAGGTATTGAGAGAACAATATTGTTGCACAGATTATGGGTACCTATTAGCTGAAGGTGCTAGTAAATTATAATGTAAATGTGTAGGGTGATCATATTGTTGAGATTAGATTTGAAATAAAAATACTTTATTTTAAAATGACTTACATGAAAGTAATAAATATTATTTTAAATACGTAATTATCAGTCAAAGTAAGACGACAAAAGGCCATCTGTACTTGTCGAGGTCCGAGATTGTGATGAGGTTGTTTGGGAGCAGAATTTATTATACAAGTAAACAGTAAACGATTGCCGATGTGGTCCGAGTCAATTTAAGTACAGTATTGTTTGTATGATTTTTCCGTAAAAATATGTTGATTATTTAAATGGGTGTTAAAGTCATGAATTGTAAACAAAGTCGTATATTCATCTACAAAATCTTCAGTCAATCCTCCTATTTATTTTAACTAACTTAGGTAAGTGAGAACAATCCAGTTACAATAACGCAATTAATGTACAAATAGGACATAAATTTCCAAAAAACTACTCGGAAAAAGGATAGGTAACATTTACTTACTAAAAATATTACATTATTTACAACTCACTAAAATGAAAAATATTACAAAGAGAGGCAAGAGACGCAACAAGTAATAAATATAATTAGCTTAACAATTGAATCAAATATTCAATTCAGCGGGTAGTGTGGATTTTATAAAGGTTGGATAATGGCGTTGTGTTTCGTTAGCCACAGCAACGTGTGTCCGGGTCTGCTAGTACAATAATAAGATAGGTAATTATGCCAATTATGAACTTTCCACTGATCTTATATGTTTCGTTATATGACCACAATATTTGTGTTGCCTACTTTTTAGAGCTGGTAGGTACGCTTTCCCAGTTTTTGGTCTTTTGCTTGTACTGTTAGTAAATTAATCAGAACTAGTTGTAGAGACAAAGAGCGAGACTCGCGCGTGGATAGGTACTAGATATAGAAATAATAGAACCTCTAACTAAATATTCTAATATTTCAGGGAATTGATCAGATACCGGAAATTTATTAACGTAGCATTCCGCATGCATATTGAGGTGATTTATTGCGCCACTCCGAGTTCAGTTGGAGTGGGCATGGGGGTGGGTGGGGGGTACGTGACGGGGGTAATGGAGGATGGGGATTGGGGTTGGGTGTGGGGTGGGCACAAAGGGGAACGATGGGGGCACTATCAGGCTATGGGGGCTACTGGCACTATAGTGGAAAGGGCACTATGGTTGGAGTACATTGGCCGCGCTTTGACGCGGTTCGCTGTTTTAGGTTGTGAAGCAGAAGCGGACAAACATCAAGAACTAATTAATAGAATCTATTAATTATTTCCTGAAAGAAATAAAAAAATAATAATAAATCAAAAAAAAATAATGCCACTATCTGTAAGCATTTTATACACCATGTTTTATGCTCGTACAGTAAGACTTCATATGGTGATCGAAATGAAAAACAACGATTAAAAGTCATCGAAAATTCATACATATAAGTCTTGGCTAATTTATGTACCGCTTTATTGATAAATACCACATCAATTGCGCTTAAAAATGATTATAAAATAACTACATACTATATGGAAACTATCACTACAATTACTCATACAATTTACTAAAAATGACCGGCCTGTGGCAGAGTTGGCATCTCGCTTGGTTCCCACCTAGGCGCCTTGAGTTTAACTCCTCAATGCTCTCCATTACGATTCAAGCAACATTTTTCGCTTAATGTTATGGTAGCCTACTTCTTCCTTCACTGGAGGAGCCCAACCCATTTTGTTTTTAACCCACTGTGAAAACAGAATATATTATATTGTAATCAATGACGTTATATTTAAATAGACCCGCCATAGTCTCACATACTCACAATATAATGTGGAAAGCAAGCCACACTCTTTTGTTTTCAGCGGTTTTCAGTATAATTTCTAAATTCAAAACTTTATTCCTGTGTGATAAAGACAGACAATCAAAGAATGTATGGGTGTGAATGTCATAGATAAATGGTCGGGCAGCTTCTTCGCCGAATACTGTTGTCACATCACGGGTGTACTGAGATAACAAGATACTCTCACTCGTTTACACAATATGACAGGGAAGGGTAAAGGCGGGTAAAACGTGACACACGGGCAAATATTTTTATATTTATTATACGAGTTTTCATTAGTAATACAATATTGGTACTCTTATAGTAGTATTTTTAAGTACATATTTTATTATACAGTACAGGTTATAGGTTCAAATGATTATACAAATCTATACAGATTAATATTAGACATATAATTAGACCGTTACTATTTACAATTTTCATCAACGACATTATTAAATTAATGAACGCGTTACCCTTTGTACGTTTTACCCCATCTTTCCCAATGGAATAAAACGAATGCGGGACACTGTGTGAACCGACTTACTGTTAGTAAGTTGTCCTTGTTATGCTTATGTCACTTTGTGATGCAATTTTCGCTGTCTCCTTTTCGACTATTTACCGTGTAATTGAAGCATTTTCTCATCACACAGGAGCGCTTTGCAATACAATTTACTTAATGGTAAGACACGACCTCACTCGACGCATAGAAGTTTAGTACTAAAGTACTAGAAATAGAGACAGCTACAATCGTCTTGTGTTTGGCTTCCCACTTTTAGATTTCTACCCCGCGTCCAGTATTAATGTCTTTGATTGTAATGGGAAGAACATTGTGGTGCCTATGGCAGCACTAGTGTAAATAAATAGATCACCAAGGAAACTATAAATAAAGATATCACCAAGGTAACGAAAAATAACAAAGCAGTACAAATAAAATCTGGGTATGGTTAGATGACTGTAAAATAAATAAAGCTGTAAATGGAATGCAAATCAATAGTGTTACTGACAATCGTGTTGTTTTTATTAGTTTGTGAACCCAGAACAATATTAAAAACAAAACAAAAAAACTACAACAGTGGGAGTTCGGATCGGGATAATAAATTGTTTAACATTACACGGTGACAAGAAAAATGGCGACCAAGAAAAACAGATTGATGGACTTAAAGGTAATGAAATTAAAGCGGGAACTTGAGGAACGTAACCTGGAGACAACAGGGACGAAGAGTGCACTGCAACAACGGCTACGAGTGGCTCTCGCGAACACTGGTGAAGATCCAGAGAGTTTTTCTTTCGAAACGACTGGCGGAATTGATAACCTCTGTCGACATTTCGACACCAAACTGGAAGCAACCTTCCAAAGCATCATAGCATAGTGACATGAGGACGCAGCTGGAAGGGAAGCTAGACAACATTTCTCGCTGCTTCAACGACAAAATAGTCGTCATGGAAAAACGCATCCGGAGCATAGAGGAGCGACTCCACGCGACTGGTGGTGAGAGCACCGTCATGGATGTGAAGAATTTATCAAGGCCCCCAAACGCTAATGTCGAGGAAAGGATGGTCCTGACCCAGATGAGAAACGACCTACCCACCTTTGACGGAAAATCTTCCTGGGAGGAATATCTGACGCTCTTTGAGACCGCGGCCATGATAAATTAATGGTCAGGTATCAAGAAGGCGTCAATGCTGTGCCTGTCGCTGCGGAGAGATGCAGTAAGGGTATTGCAAACTATTCCGCTGACAGAGCGCCAGGACTATGAGCATTGAAGCTTTCACCCACCTATTCCCACCCCGGTATAGGCGACTTATGGTCGCCCCTTCGGAGTTCTCGCAAGAATCTAATTTTTTGAATGAACGACTCTACATTTAAAATATGTAACGATTCTAGAACTTCAATGTCCCCGCATACGTTGTTAGAGGGCGGTATGCAGGCGCGCCTACAGGAATGTACTGTGATGGTCAGTTCTACAATTCTAAAGCCCATGAAGGTAATCACTGCTAAAGCAGTGAGCCCCATGGACAGTCAAATAAGGTGTTAGTAACAAAACTAGGTAATAGAGAAAATATAAGGAAAAAACAAAATGAACGACAACCGTCATGAGTGGGAAGCTCATGGCGGCGAAGGACCACACAATGATCCAGCAGGCAGCACCGTGCACTGAACATAAAAAAGGAAGAAAAAATAAACATATATACATTGTAGAACTGGTGTTACCGAAGGGCTTTCTCAGCAGAAAAAGAAATCCTGTCATCAAAATGGGGGATTCTACTGTCCGATTTTGCGAAACTGTTAAATATTTAGGTGTTACACTAGATCGATCGTCCTCTTTCCTGGCTCACGTTAAAGAAGTATCCAGCAAGGCCCAGGCTCTCTTCTTGAAGCTGAGGAGACTCTCCACAGCTGAGTGGGGATTGCGAAATCCGGCTCTGCGAACGCTATATAGGTGTGTGTACGTGGCGCAAGTCTCGTATGCCGCCTCTGTGTGGGAGCACCGCCTGGACAACTCGCTGATTCTCTTAGCTCTCAAGCGTGGCCAACGAACCCCCTTGCTGGCACTCTCTGGTGCGTATAGAACCGTTGCTTCGGACGCTTTACCCGTTTTGGCTGGCATATTGCCAATCGATCTTGAAATTAGGGAAGTGCTCACTAAGCAGAAATTAACCAGAGGAACCCCGGCCACTCACCTAGGTGTTGTTCTGACACCGGGTGGGCCGGGGACTCTCCCTGGACTGCTCCGTCAAATGAGGGATCTGTCGCTCCAAGAGTGGCAGGTCCGTTGGGATAGGTCGAATATGGGAAGATAGACCTTCTCCTTCTTCCCATCAGTTAAAATCAGAATGGAAGGGGCATATCTACAACTGGACCACCACATCACCCAGCTTCTGTCCGGGCATGGGGAATTCAGGGGGAGACTTCACACCCTCGCCCTGTCTCCCCATCCTAACTGCGCATGCGGATCGACGAACCAATCAGCCGAGCACATTCTGTGGCACTGTGAAATCTTGACGGATGCGAGAGAGGAAATGCTCGATGGTTTGGATGTACCTATCAGACCAGTATGGAATACTGATCTGGTTTCGAATAAGACGAACTTCGAGTGTCTGAAGAAATTTGCAAGGATCTGGGTTGAGAGATGGCCTGAGCTTAGAGTCGCTGACTAGTTGACTTTGACACCAGGTGTACTTGTTCCTGTTTTACCACGGACTATCCCATATTACTCTATCATCTTATTTTATGTTTTTTTTTTACAGTTTACTTTTCTTTTTTTTTACATTTGTAATTTTATGCTGTTTTTATTTTTTATATCTTGATTTTCCTATTAGCACTATCATGTTCACACATGTCCGCGTGATTTTACGCTCATGTCTTCTTTTTTTTTTTTTTACACTTATTTTTTTACCATTTTTATTTATACATATTTTTATTTCATATAGCGTAATTAAACGCACATGCCTATTTCGTATTATTTTGGTTTTCTTGGTTGCTTTACTGTTTTTTTTTTCATTTCTTTTAGTTTTGTTTAACGAGAGAGAACTGAACTCCGTTGCCCGTTTTGTATCGTCCTTATCCCCATTTAAGGGGTCGGACCCTAGAACGTGTCCCCGTGTACGTGCCATGGCCGATCTCTTGGAACTGGTGGGGCTGCACCCGGCCACCGCGCTACCCCCCGTGAAATGAAGAGGTTGGGGAGAGGGCTAAACGTCATCCGAAAGCTGTCCGTCCCGCCTCCAGCGACCCGACGCTTCTCTCCCTAGGGTCTTTTTTTTGATTTCCACACACTCCTCGTCTAGGCACCACCGGGTAGCTGGCTTACGGACAATGCTGCCGGTTATCGGGAGGCCTGACAACCAGCCTTCTTCACTGTCTCTGGGACTGCCGGTGGCTGGATTTCGGTATCACCAGTTCTACATTGTACGTATGTTTATTTTTTCTTCCATTTTTTATGTACAGTGCACGGTGCTGCCTGCTGGATCATTGTGTGGTCCTTCGCCACCATGAGCTTCCCACTCATGACGGTTGTCGTTCATTTTGTTTTTTTCCTTATATTTTCTCTATTACCTATTTTTGTTACTAACACCTTGTTTGACTGTCCATGGGGCTCACTGCTTTAGCAGTGATTACCTTCATGGGCTTTAGAATTGTAGAATTGACCATCACAGTACATTCCTATAGGTGCGCCTGCATACCGCCCTCTAACAACGTATGCGGGGACATTGAAGTTCTAGAATCGTTTCATATTTCAAATGTAGAGTCGTTCATTCAAAAAAGTTAGATTCTTGCGAGAACTCCGAAGGGGCGACCATAAGTCGCCTATACCGGGATGGGAATAGGTGGGTGAAAACTTCAATGGTGTTACCGAAATCCAGCCACCGGCAGTCCCAGAGACAGTGAAGAAGGCTGGTTGTAAGGCCTCCCGATAACCGGCAGCGTCGTCCGTAAGCCAGCTACCCGGTGGTGGCTAGACGAGGAGTGTGTGGAAATCAAAAAGAAGACCCTAGGGAGAGAAGCGTCGGGTCGCTGGAGGCGAGACGGACAGCTTTCAGGACTAAGAGCAGTTGACGCAACGTCTGGAAAGGCTGTTTGGTCATCGTCACATGGAGCAGATCTACCGCTCGCAACTGAAGAACCGCTTCCAAAAGCCGAACGAGACGTTGCAAGAATTCGAAGCTGACATCGTCCGCCTGGTTAGAGGCGCCTACCCAACAGTGATTGACGACGTCTACGAGAGTCTGGCCATCGAAAGATTCTTGGACGGACTGCGGGAGGGTGAAACGCAGCAGGCCGTCAAGTTGGCACGTCCGAAGATGCTGAGTGAGGCGTTGACGCAAGCTCTGAAGTTCGAGGCCGTGAAGCAGTCCGTGAGAAGCCAAGCTCGGGTACGTGCTCTGGAGACCACGGGGGAAGAATCGCAACCATCCATGGAGGAATTAGTGAAGCGTGTCCTGGAGGCTTTGAAGGTACAGAAAAGGGAGATAGGCTGCTGGAACTGCGGTCAGACAGGACACCTTCGTAATAAATGCCCAAAACCAAGGAGACAATCCTCGGAAAACTAAAAAGGGTTGATGGGAAGGGGCAACCATCAATCCATACTACCGAGGCCCCTGAAACATCCGTAACTATGGCGACACTTGGAGGGGGATCTAACGGAATTTACATAGAGGGTCTGGTGGATGGAAAAAGTAGCAGACTGTTGTTGGACACGGGAGCAACTGCGTCGATCATAAGACCAGATATTGCTGCCTCCGAGGCAAGGATCGTGTCGTCACGATGGAAACTACGTACAGCAACACGGCGGGAGTTGGCGTGCACGCACGCCAACTCCCACCCTTTTCAAAATTGGCAACACCACCTTCAAGCATCAGGTTCTAATCGCTGACATAGAGGAAGAAGTGATCTTCGGGATGGACCTGCTGTCGAAATTGGGCTGTAAGCTGGATCTGAGAGAGGGAGTCATATGGATCGACAACGAGGAAGTGGTACTGCAGAAAGGGGGTGGCGAAACGGTGTGTGTGATCCTTAATGCGGGATACTCTGCTACCCCAGTGCAGTGAGACACTGATTACTGCGTGTCTAGATACGTGGAGTCCACCGGGGCAAACTGTTATCTTGGAACCCGAGAGGAATGGTGTGGGACACGAACAAGGAATTTTGGTCGGTAAGGCGCTAATCCGCACCCGTGAAGAAATACCCATCAGGGTAATAAATGTCAATGACTACCCGGTAACCCTGAAGAAAGGCACTCGGTTAGGGCATGGTTCACCTGTTTTGGCGGTTGTTCGGCAAGTTAACAACATGACCGTGACATCGAATAAGCTTCCAGACCAGCTAAAAGATCTCGTTGAACGGGCCAGTAGATAACTTCCTGCCAGACAACGGTACGTTGTCGAAACGCTGATCAGCAAATATCAGAATGTCTTCGAAGGCTCGAACGGGTTGTTAGGAAGGACCGACGTCGTACAGCATCGCATAAGAACAGGGAACGCGGAGGAACAAGTCCCTAGGCGATTACCATTTGCGAGACGTGACAAAACTGAACAGATAATCCGAGACATGGAGAAAGGGAAGATAATTGAGCCATCAAACAGCCCATGGGTTTCACCAGTGGTACTGGTGAGGAAGAAGGATGGGACCACACGTTTTTGTGTGGATTATTGACTCAACGATGTGACCAAGAAGGATAGCTTCCCTTTACCCCGGATCGATGACACGTTGGACACCTTGGGAGGCTGTTAAGACTTTTCTACTCTGGATTTGAAGAGCGGATATTGGCAAGTAGAGTTGGACCCAAGAGACAAGGAGAAGACGGCTTTTTCTACCGGGACGGGACTCTGGCAGTTTACAGTGATGCCATTTGGACTTTGTAATGCTTTGCTACGTTTGAGCGGCTGATGGAACATATACTAAGAGGGCTATCCTGGGAAACATGCCTGGTCTATCTGGATGACATCATCATCATCGGCAAAACCTTTGAGGAACACCTGAAGAACTTGGAACAGGTGTTCCTGCATTTGCAGGGCGCCCACTTGAGACTTAATTCCAAGAAGTGCAACCTTTTTCAAGAACAGGTCAATTATCTCGGTCACGTGGTATCCGAAAGGGGAGTCTCAGTCGACCCAGAAAAAATCCGTGCCGTCAATGAATGGCCAGTACCGAAGGACAAGCATGATTTGAGAAGCTTCCTTGGCCTCTGCAATTACTACCCACGGTTCGTCTACTATGGGTTTGCAGATATTGCCAAACCATTGACAAGGCTCACCGAAGAGAAAAATTGTTTTGCCTGGGACTCTCACTGCCAACAGGCGTTCAAAAACTTGAAGCAGAAGTTAACCGATACCCCTATCTTGAGCTATCCCAAACCAGAAGGGAAGTTTATATTGGATACAGACGCCAGCAACGTAGGTATGGGAGGCGTTCTGTCGCAAGTCCAGGAAGGGGAGGAGAAAGTCAACGGGTATTTCAGCAAGGTACTTTCTAGACCTGAGCGCAACTATTGCGTGACGCGAAGGGAATTACTGGCAGTTGTTAAGTCAGTGGAGCATTTTCACAAGTACCTTTACGGGAGGAATTTCCTGCTGAGGACGGATCATTCGGCGCTCAAATGGCTCTTGCACTTCAAAAATCCCTAGGGACAGGTGGCGAGATGGATTGAACGGTTGCAGGAATATGATTATGAATCCGAACATCGAGCTGGAGTTCTCCACCGGAACGCAGACGCTCTATCCAGGAGACCTTGCGCGGAGGATTGCATCCACTGCTGGCGGATGGAGGAGAAGTCAGCAGTAGTGTGTAGAACAGGAGTCATGGATGAGGATTGGGAACCTGCAGAAATTGGGAAGGACCAAGAGGCTGACCCCGAACTGAAATTTCTAGTGGAGTGGAAGAAGGCAAGACAGCGGCCAACTTGGGAGAACGTCGCTTCTTCTTCTCCAAACGTCAAATTATACTGGGCTCAGTGGGATTCCATTGAATTGGAAAATGGGGTTCTTAGAAGGGCATTGGAAACGCCGGATGGAGAACCACGGAAGTTACAGATGCTGGTTCCAAGGAAACGCATTCCCGAAATCCTTCGGTTGTTGCACGATGGAACCTCTGGTGGACATTTGGGAGTCAAGAAGACCCTAGAAAAAGTTCGGGAACGCTTCTACTGGGAGAACTGCAAAAGAGATGTCAAGGATTGGTGCAGGAAGTGCTAAGGAGGGGGCAATGTAATGGGAAGAACATTGTGGTGCCTATGGCAGCACTAGTGTAAATAAATAGATCACCAAGGAAACTATTAATAAAGATATCACCAAGGTAACGAAAAATAACAAAGCAGTACAAATAAAATCTGGGTATAGTTAGATGACTGTAAAATAAATAAAGCTGTATTAATGTAAATGGAATGTAAATAAATAGTGTTACTCACAATCGTGTTGTTTTTATTAGTTTGTGAACCCAGAACAATATTAAAAACGTAACAATATAATACATGTAACTTAACTTATGTAGAGAATTATACTGCTCTAAAGAAGCTAGTATATAAAAAATAAAGGTGGTGTTTACAAATACATTGTTTTATTTTAAACTGGCTGGTACCCGGCATGCGTTGCTTATGCCATTCAATAAAGAAATTGTTACTCCCTGCGTGTCCTTTACCACTCGTCCCATTTCCCTTCCGCCTCCCCTTCCCCTCTCGCGTTCCTACTCCAACTCCTCCACCTTCCCTTAACCCACTCCACTCCCCCCTTCCTCCGTCCCGCGAACCCCCCTCCCGAGTTCCCCTCCCCCCTCCCGCATTCCATACATGCAGTCCCGGTACATTCAGTTTTCAAACAGCTCGCATGCCACCTATTGAAATTTTTTATACAAATTTCATAATGCCAGATCTCACCAGGAGTTTTATACAAACCTTGTCATGACAATAAGGAACAGAAAAAAAATAAATATACAATTAGGTGCAGTCGTTCGGAAGTTATGCGCGTACATACATGTCGACGATTCATTTTTATTTATATTTATTTACGCCTTAGTGAGCTTTTACATGCATTTAAAGAAATTTATACTCACAATAATAATTATGTGTGTTACTAAACCAATAAAATAGAATAAATAAGAATGCAATCATCATCGCGAGGTATTATAGAAAGAACACCATAACAGAAATTAAAAGAAATTAAATAGTATGAGTAAAAAACTAGTACAATTTAGCTTAAAATATATATACATATAAAATCAGGAATAAGACCTGAAATAAAATAAAGATCATTGTGTAAGAGCTAGTTAGTAGGTATAAACAAACAGTTGTATGTGTATATTATTGTAGGATGATAAAACATATAGATATAGAAGATTATAATGTAACATCACAAAGTATAATCACGGATAATATTATTAGTTAATTGAAAACCCTGATATCTATTCGACGATTTACTCCGGTAATATTCTTACAATTCCACATCACTTAATCATAGACTGTTATCTCTAATCCTTAAAGTGGTGAATGGAAACTTAAAAATACACTTGAAATATGGTCTGAAAGAAATTTGTCATTTTTCATATCCGCTTCTCGTGGGCGATGTCACAGTTCACGGTCCGTAGTGGATTAGCGGACATCCGGCTCTGCGGATGTTGGATGTAGGATGTAGGGGGATGGGGTGGTGGGGGGAGGTTCTTCTTGAGTTGTGGAGAGGGGGGGGATGCAGATGAATATCCTCGGGGAACATCCCCAACTCCGGCGAATGTTCCTCGAGCCCTGTACGTGTCAGGAGAATCCCGGAAACTACTTATCCATTGGATTATCGGATCATTACGTACATTACAGTCCCTACTACAACCGTTGGATTTCCAGAAATGGAAAATTTAAAAATTATTTGAAAGCTTTTATTCATTTAACATTGAAACTTAATTACTGATATGTAATTTAAGATCGGTTTTGATAAATTTAATTAAATACTATACAAAAATCTAATCACTGCTTGACACTAGAAGCGCGGAACATCCTGACACCCCTAGAAGCGCGGATGGGTCAATTATGGCCAATTCAGTTTTGCTCCAGTAATGTGAAGATTTATATTCAAATAAAACTAGTAATTATAATAGAATGTTTTATATTTTAATATCAGGGTAAGGAGAAGAACATTTTTTTTGTATTTTCCTTGATATACTGTCAAAGAGATATCGTTTTTTTTCAGTAATACTGTACAGTACAACTCTTCTTTTGCTTGTTTGATGCAAGTAGATTTTCCCGATTAGCTTTATTTATTGTACCAACAATACTTGTTCCGTTTGATTTTAGAGTTTCAGCAAGGGATAGAGACGTAAAATAGTAATCACAAGTGATATTTCTTCCTTTTTTTAGATATGGCTGCATCAATTTTCTCCATGACTGGGTCAAAATTGACCCAACCGCACTTAGAGGTGAATTTGGATAAAAAAATTTGTATAAAGCATTTACGTGGTTCAAGTCTCGTAATATAATATAAATAATAATCATCATATTTCATGAAAAGTCATAAAAAATTACGATTATACGCACAATAAAATATTGACTAGAGCAGGAAGAACATCAATATGGGTCAAATTTGGGACACTCGCGCTTATAGTGTTAAGGTAGCGAAAAAATCTGTGTGTAGTCAGTAGAACTGTGTATATAGTGATAGTCCTGCGAGTTATAATTTTGAAAAATCTGGTTTGGAATGGAAATGGATGGATTAAAAATCATTGGATTGCTTTTATTAACGTATTATTACAGGAAAAATATTTCACTGATACTTAAATTCAAATCGGTTTTAATAAATTCAAAAAATATATTTTGTTTCAAGTATCCATTTAAAATACAAACAAAAACAATCAAATAAAAAATACTTAGTTGGTGGAGAAAAAAGGAAGAAAGAAGAAGCCCAAAGGCGAGTTCAAGGAGAGACTATAGGAATGAATTTATTAATGCGGGTTTTGAAGGAGGATTATATGAAGGAGGAAAAACAGATGCCAGTATCTCTTCCACCTACCAGCTGACTTGCACAAAAACGAGTCGAAGAAACGACCCGTTAATCGTGGACGGGTGTTCTGGTCGTGTCAAGTTTAAGTCAAGTCGTGCACTGGTGCACCGGGGATCAATGCTGTTAGTTTCTTAGTGCAGGGTCCATTAAAATACCTGCAGAAAAGTTTAAGCATGCCCACAATGCGTCTAAAGATGGCATTCGGACTTTTAATAACGGATTTTCAATCAGACCGCCCTCCTTTGCACAGAATCAAGTAAGAATGTTTATCAAGGATTGCCGAGCTCCATTACAAAGGTGGCTCCCAAATTCAATCGTTGGGCTTACTTGAGATTTATGTGGGGTTAGCTGCTGATCACTATTGTCACTTGAAAAGCCATTTCAGGCAACTTTTCTTTTCTTAATACAGGTCACTTAGCTTAGGCGATACTGAGAGATCAGAATTAGTTTTATAGTAGACTATCAGACCCGGCCACACGTTGTTGTGGCTAACGAAACACAACGCCATTACCCAACCTTTATAAAATCCACACGACCCGCTTGCCAGCTGCCAACTGCCCGCTGCAAAAGCCTAAAAGATCTACGCGCACAAACATTTTGAGCGACTTCGTTTTATACTTTGTAATGCTGAATATTTCTCTCCTATGATAAGCATGTATTTTACATATAAATCTTCCTCTTAAATCACTCTATCTATAGGTGAAGACCGCATGAAAATCCGTTGCGTTGTTTAAAAGATCTAAATGCACAAACATTTTGAGCGACTTCATTTTATACATTGTAATGATGAATATTTGAATTTCTCTGCTTTTCTCTACTATAATAAGCATTTTTTATACATATAAACCTTCCTCAAAAATCAATCTATCTGTAAGTGAAAACCGCATGAAAATCCGTTGCGTAGTTTAAAAGATCTAAGCGCACAAACATTTTGAGCGTCTTCATTTTATACTATGTAATGATATCTAAATGCGTAATCAGCATTATTAACCGTAGTTGTTATAAAATGTGCAAAAAAAGAACATTATTTTAGCTGAAAAATCTTCAAGTAGAGATTTCTCCATAATCTGCCTGCTACCCCTCTACTCTACACTAAAAAATTAGATATTTTCTCTTAAAATTTTTTTTTTGGGCAATGCATGCCTTACAGACTTTTAATAAATTATGGATAAACCGATTAATTTCCGCATAAGGATATGTAGATTTTGCTAATTTAATTATGGACAAACAAACGCTAAATCATGTTTCCAACTTAGTAAGTAGCGTAGATAATTTGTTATCAATACTGGTGTGATAGGTAAAATACATCGCGATAGTGGGTTATAATTATTAATGAACTAGCTGAAGTCCCCGGCGATGCCCGGGTCCGAGTTTTCCAAATAAAATGTAGACAGTGATCTTCCTCTTCTTCCTTTTGAAGGTCAAATATGCGCAAAATTTCATCAACCTTTTGAAAGTTAAATGTGTGGTAAATTTCATCAACCTCGGCATAAATATGTATTTGCATACAAATCAAATCCACACCACCCGCTTGCCAGCCCGTCGTCCACATATACAGATATTCTCCTTTATATATTATATATTTCAACCAATTTACACGAAACCATTACCTAAATCTTCCTCACAAATCACTCAATCTATTGGTAAAAACCGCATGAAAATCCGTTCAGTAGTTTTTGTGTTTATCGCGAACAGACAGACAGACAGACGCGGCGGAGGACTTTATTTTATAGTGTGTAGAGATTAAATACCAATAGTTTAATACCACAGTTACTGGTTGAATCAGCTCTAACAAACAATACCGCTACTATCTATGCATTATTTGAGTATGTATGTGATAGGTTGAATTTAGAAAATGTTAGTATTAAAGTCCTCTCCCATCAACGCAAATACATTAAGAAGCCAATAGCCATAAATTTGGGAGGCGGGTATGGGTACGGCCGCCCTGGGAACCATTTATTGGATAACCAACACCTCTGCCACAAGTCACTCCAATTTGTTCGCTAAGTTTGATGAATTAGCAGTGGTTCCCGGGTTCATGGGTTGAGGATTGTCCAGGTCTTGGAGGCGGATGCGTCAGTCCACCTACTGCGTGGCGAACCAAATTTGGAGAGACTGGTTCAGGGTGACCTTTTTATCTCTCATTGCCTTCCACCGCATTAGGAGGAATTTATTAATACGCCCGACACTCCTGGACACACTGATTACCAGATTCCTATCCACCCTTCATACCTTTTTCTTTCCAGATCTTCCTCTCCTTCTTTTCGAAAAAAAACCCTCTACACAGCATAGGCCCTGAGGCAAATTGTTTTCTTCCCATCGAAAAGTGCCATAATGCAGTCGAAAACTTCAGAAATCACCTTCATCAATGTATCGCTGCTGGGGGCCATCATTTTCTAATGTCATCTTCAAGACTTGATGCATAAAACGGCATGATGAACCGAATATAATAAAATAAACCCCATTTCTGTAAGTCTCGCCGTTTTTTTTAATAGCCTTTCAAAACTGCACTGTTTGATTTGCTGCACCCTGTATACAACTATACACTGCAGTCCCCGTAGTGTAAGCCGCAGTACATTTGGCACCATTCAAATTATGGCTACCCAAATATAGGTAGGTGATTTTTAATCTAGAATCTAGATGATAAATTTAAAGATTTTTGTTTATAAAACCTAACAATATGGCCTTTAAAATATAGATGGTTTTATGGACTTTAAACATCAGTAAGCAGTTCATATGTTTCCGTAATAATATTTGGGCGTATGATATAATCGAATGGCCGACGAATCGAAAATCGATTATATAAGTCCCTATCGCTCGAGTGGTTCCGCCAGAATGCTTTTCCTAACTACTCTCTCTGATCAAGATTCCTTTCCTATAGGAGATTTACTATCAACAACGCAAAATTTACTTGCTTTGCAGAAACAGTTCTCGTTCCAATTGTGTAAGTACCGAAGTCATGAATTAATGTTATTTACATTAAATTTAATTGAACCTTATTTACTAATGTGTAAACAAAATCCGTGTTTGAAATTAACATGAATTACAGCGTTGTTCTTTTTTTTTTTAAATGAGTATACTGCAGAAAAGTCACAACTGCTCCCATCCCCCTGTAACCAGAGAGACTATGGCACCCCCAATAGGGGTATGTCGTGAGACTGAAGGTAGTGGGGAGAAGAAGAAAATGGGTAAGGGAAAGGTGGGAAAGAACCTAGCTTTTCAAATCTGGTCACCAAATAACTAATAAAATCAAATAAGCAACGTTTAAATTCTGAATGGCGGTCTTACACCATGGTGATTCTTCCGTTTTGGACTCTTGAACCTTTGATAAACTTTAAATCTATTATATTCTTTATTCTATAGAGGGAATATATTCTTAGTTTGCCTTAGTCACTGAAATTATAATTTTTACCTTTATATGTAACCTTAACTGATGACCTCATGGGTAAAATACATTGTTGGATGTTAGATATTTGGTATTTCCGTTAGAATTCCATTCCACCCTTCCACACTTGGAATCACTTTTCAAGTGCGCCCGTCAGCGGGGGGTGTTGTCCCGTGTTCCCAACTTCCGCCGGAAGTTTCTTGCCCATTTAACATACGCCCTACCAACTGTGGCCCGATGTCCCAATTTCTCCGCTACACTAACACTTGTCGAGATTATTCGCAACTATAACTCCGAGTGTCGTATGGGTTAAACTGTGCATGCCACCGTTCGTGATGTTTTTAGCTAGAAGTGCATTGATATTCTGCTTAATAGTTAATTCACTCTTAATTATTGTTTTATTTCTCTGTACCTGTACAATGATATCCAGTACCTAATGGTAAACTAGTAATGAATCGTAATCTAGCCCCCTTTAATGGAAGCAATCTTTCATAGAAGAATTCCATTGATATAACATTCGGTGTAACCAGTTGGGGAAGGAACACGAAAGTAATCAGAATAAACTAGAAATTTTTAATTACATGAAGACAATTTTATTCACATAACTCAATCAAAAATCTGGAGACAGAAAACTCAGAAAAATATATTGGTACCTCTGAGACACGAAGCCAGGACCTTTCGTTTTCCGGGCGACAGCTCTTACCATTTGGCCAAGATGTTTCTATCCATGACCTCTATCGGCCATTTTTAACTGTATCATACTTCTACTAAGAACTGCCGATATTATCTCCATTTTTCTTAACGCAAATTTTATTGGGTTTCAATCTTTATGTATGATTTAAAGATTCAAACCCGAACTAAATACTATCTAGATAGTGTCTGGATTAATTTTTATGTATTTATTTTTAATATGCGACATCTATTGACTTTTCAGCAAGTCTAGGATGATTTTTTTTGACTTTATGAGTACAATCTCAAATTGTAATATTAAATTAAATGAAGACAATATTAGCGAAACTCCATCGAAAATCTAGCGACAGAAAAATCAGAAAAATATATTGGCACCTCTGGGACTCAAACCCAGGACCTTTCGCTTCCGGGCAACAGCTTTGACCACTGACTGTGTCTCTATCCAATTCAATCATTTTTAACTGTGACTAAGAACTACCAACATTATCTCAATTTTTGTCATCGGGGCCTCCTTTGGAGGTAATGTTAAAAAATAAAATAAAATAAAAAAACCTTTGCCTGTCTCCCCACCCCGAGGTTGGTGCTGTAGGCCAGAGGGCTAGGTGGAAGAATGGTCCTGATCGAGATGGCACGTTGTATTTGGCACTAATATTGACTCTAGTTACAATACTGTTTTTACTTTCTTTTTTTTTGTTCACCAATTTGTCAAGGGAGTCTAGATAGGTACCGAGCCACAATTGGGAGACAAACCAAACACTTACCCAAACTTTATTTATTTATTTATACACCATTTAATTTTACGTGACGACGTTTTTACATCTTGTGTAAAACGCTCAGCTTTGAAGTGATTTACCAGCTTCTGTACTTTTTTCCCTTCTTCAGGGCTTAGGTTTGCGCCTTTATTACCTCCACAATCAGTAGGTAACATTGACCTGCGAGAAGATATTGCCCTCAAAATTATACAGGAACACCGTACCAACTTTACTTCATCTGCATCTGTTGGCCAATATATCAATTATACCAAAGCAAGTGGAATTACTCCAAACTATAACTCTGTGTGTCGATGGTCCGGGCGCGCTTGCAGCCTGAGGGATAACTGCTCATTCAATCGGATTTCAGCTGCTCTCGTGAATAATATCACAAATTTCCGCGCTGCTATTCATGTTCAAACATTTATAACCATAGGTAAAATAAGTTGCGCAACTAATACGATTTCGATGCATCATTTGGATTTCCCGTAATGATCCGCGGCAAGGATTTTTGGCGATCGTATTCGCCTGTTATGGACGCAATTTCATGTACGATTCAAAATCAAACGGATAATGATTGTCCATGATTTTGGTTTCATTAATGAGACCATTTCATCGATATAATTCATAAATGAACACAAAGGACGGCCTCAATAAATTTCAAATAACAAAACTTGAAAAGAAAATTTTATGAATTGTTGAATGAACCCAACTTGAGTGGTGTTTTGTTTGTTACAAAATTTTTTTTACAATTATACAATTTGGCATCTTGTCTTTTGACTGGAAAAATCCATATAGATCCATGCGAATTTTATGAACACGAGAACAGATTTCTCATCAATATTTCAAATTGGTTCCATGCCAACTCAGAATGAAACCAACTCAGAACCATCTCAGAAAGGTCATTAAAAGCTATGAAAAAATAATTTTAAAGTGTCGATAACCCTAAACTAACTTTTTTTAAACGTTTTTTTTTTTATCTCACTCTTAAATGTTCTTTCTGAGGTGGTTCTGAGTTGCTTTCATTCTGAGTTGGCTTGTCACCGTTCAAATTCTGTAGTTCTGGTTGTTTCATAACTTGAATATTAACCCTTCAAAAATCGGGCGTATTTTAATAGGTTAATATATTTCCTATTTTTAATTGATAAACTAACGTTTAAACAAGATTTTTATGCATAGCACAAAGGTATATAACAAATATTATAATCAATAATTATCAGCCTGAAACACTCATCTACATTGAAAACATCTTCCGAGAAAAGATACTGGCCGCCAACGGGAAATGAACCCGTTCAATAATAAAATTATTTAATATATTTCCGCTTAGAATAAAATAAAATCCAAATAAATGGAATATTTCTGAACATATCCGAACACTAAAAACTCTTTTTGAAAGGTAGTGAAATACGCAATCAAATGTTAATTATTAGAAACAAAAATATAATTTATGAGGTATTAAAATATTTACTATAAAAATTAAAAAGTAAAAAAAATGGCCCACCTTACCTTTTTTCCAACTAAAATGACTAATAATGAAACAAAGCATACTATTTTTTTTTAGATAAATATATTAAAAAATGTTACTGTTACTTCATTTTTTTGTCATTCCAGGTAAAAATAATTAATTAAAAATTCTTAAAGTATCATAATTTTTTTTCAAATTGCGACTGAAACTTTGGTTTCATAGAGGTGCAAGTTTTTGTATGGTTAATTTCTAAATTTGAATATAAATCGTAAAGTTTTTTTTCTTTCTAACACCGTTAAAATCATATTTCTCACCATGACAGTAAGGGAGACGACGATTTTGAGACCTATGTGAGCTGGGGCAAATAAGTTCTCCTGTGATTCAAAGGGAAATAGTCGGATAACAGGAATTTTAACGTATGATCTTAGTTCACCACGAATAAAGATAGGTTTACAATTTGGGAGGCGGGTATGGGGACTGCTGCCCCGGGAACCGGGAAATAACCAACACCTCTGCAATAGGTCACCCCAAGTGGTTCGCTACGGTTGGTGATTTAGCAGGGGTGCCCGGGATTGCCAGGGATGGCCAGGGGTCTATGGGATGAGGTTTGTCAAGGTCTTGGCGGCTAATGTGTCTGCCAATCTGCTGCATGGTGGGCCGGATCGAAAGATACTGGTTGAGGAGGTCTTTTGACCTCTCCAGCCAGAATCCATCGACCTATCGCCTTCCACCGGAGATGAAGGGATAGAATCCTACGTCCGTGTCTCCTGGACGCACTAACACCCAGATTCTTACCCTCCCCTGATACCTATTTCCTTCCCAGAACTTCATCTTATTCCTTTCCTTAAAAAAACCTTCAACATAACATCCCCTAAGATGACATAGGCCCTGAGGGAAATTATTTCGCTCGGGGCCTCCAGTGTGGGGCTAATGTAAAAAAAGGTAATAGTCATAGAAATCGCTTGGCAAACAAGTCTAAAATTGGTCGATTTATCTTGTGAATAATTTTATAAGAAAGAATAAAAAGTTAATCAAGGGAAACTGTCAAAAATAATCTTCCATCTTTTTAAAAAAGTTTTTTTTTATTTGCGTTCATTTTTTTTACATTAGCTCTACACAGGAGGCCCTGAGGGAAAAAAATCCCTCAAGGCCTATGTCATCTTTAGAGATGCTGTGTGAAAAGTCTTTTTAGGAAAGAAAGAAGAGGAAGTTCTGGGAAGGAAAAGTGTATGAGGGGTCGGTAGGTATCTGGGGGTCGAGTCCAGGAGTGACAGACGTGTGATTCCATCCCTCCCACTGCGGTTCAAGGCGATATTCCGAGAAGTAAGGCTGGAGAAGTCAAAGAGATTCACTCAACCATACTCCCTCGATCCGGCCTGCTATTCAGCTGGTGGGCAGACGCATCCGCCACCAAGACCCGGACTAACCTAACTACATGAACCCGGGCACTCCTGCTTAGTCATCAAACGTAGCGAACCGTTGGGGTGACCTATGGCAGAGGTGTTGGTTATCCAATAAATGGTTCCGGGGCGGCGGTACCCATACCCGCCTTCTAAATTATATCCCTCCCTAACGCTACTATGTCGTCTTTACAATCCCTCCCTCTGCCTCTCCATCGTCCCCCATCCCTTTGTCACCCCTCTTCGTGTTTCCTTACTAATGCGCCTCCGTTTCTGTCCCCGTTCCCCCTCCCGTGACCCGTTCCCTTCACGGGTCCCTTCCCACCGTCCCCACCATCCCCCTTCCCTTTTTCCCTCTCCCGCGAACCTCCCCTCTGCTTCGTTCCCCTTTCCTATTCACGGACTCCCCTCCCTTTTAACCTTTCCCCCGCAGCTAAACTATATAAAATATGCATATTTTTCAAATAACTCGCGTGCCGCCTATTGTAAATTTTTATACTGATATTATAACACCAGAGCTCACCATTGCAAAGTTTCACAACAAATTAACAAAATTTCATCGCAATCGGATGAATGGTACATGAAATAATTTCATAACGCCAGACTCACCATTATATACGGAAAACTTCGCGGATGAAGGTACAACAAATCACCAAAATTTCATTACAGGGTTTCCGAAATAATTTCATAATGTCATAGCTCACCATTTTACAAGGTGGCGCAAAAGTTGTTACCAGATGTTCTTTGGCTGTAATTTTTTTTATGAATGAAAAACTTTGGTTTTGCTTTTGGATTGTGTTTATTTGATGTCTTAATGTTTTTTTTCCATTTAGCCGAGAAAATGAAATCGGCTTTTATAAATACTTATAATTTTTTCTTATATATACATATATATATTTTTTTTAAGCGACTATATAAAATAATTCCATAAGTATACAAAATATAATGGTTATGTAAGGTAAAGATATTGTATTTCTTAGTTCTCCTCACTTAGTTCCTGTGCTGAGGCAGACCAAAATGGTTTAATTATAGTTTATTTGTCTTCTATGCCGTTTTTAGTGTCTTCATTAGGGTGTTTTGTACTCATTACATTTTTTTAATTAGTTTTATATCTTGGGGAAGAATGTTATGGAGTTTAGTTGCAAAATAAGTATAGTTTCTTTGTCCGAATGTGGTTTTGTAACTTGGAATGGTTTTATGTCATTTTTATTTGATCTAGTGTGATGGATATGCTGTCTAGTAGAGGATTCAGTATTTTTGAATAGCTTCAATTATATATTTTTGGCAAATATTTGTTGTACATTTGGTACATCAAAGCTATTGAATATTTCAATCGAAGGTGTTCTAATAGTCAGTATGGTCTTTATGATTCCTTTTTGAATTGTATTCAGGTGTTGTATGTATTTATGTGTAGTAGATCCCCATCCTATAATTCCATATTCAATTCGAGAATTACATCATACGTAGTAAACCTTTTTCAAATCCTTTTTATTTACCACATTTCTTAGATTTTTAAAGAAATACATAAGAAATCGGAAATAATTATATTGATAAAAACAAGAAAATTATTCACGGAGAGATTTGGACCTATAAATATATATATATATATATATATACATCCCGCTATCATTTCTGCGTCCTTTTATTGGATCGACATTACTGCGTCTGTCTGAAGGACTTGATTTTACATAGTTCTAACTAAAGTATAAACTAGCTTTTAAGTGTTTGATTGTTGCTAGGTATTTAAATTTTTGAAAACAATTAATTTAAAAATATACAAAACGAAAAAAACGCCCTTTAACGTTCCACCAATCTGAACTCCTTTTATATTCAATGCAGTGAGGCATCCTACGTATATTTACTTTAATTTGATCGACAATGCAGCGTCCAATAATATATTCGTTTTTATGTTGACGACAAACCAACGTCTTGCGACGTTGCCGCGTATTCTTTCAAGTTTGAGTAGATGACTGTATAGGTATTTATAGAATATGAAGGCGCCAATATGACTGGCCCATACGTCGCGGACTCTTATCAACCCGGCGGCGATGCGCACGTAAAATTAATTAAATTGCAATGGGATTTTTTGAGACTTATCATTCAGAATAAAATGTTGCTTGAAGTGTGATTAGTTATTTTTAGTGACTAGATCTGTATTGCTGGGACCTTCCTAGATCCATTCATGTTAATTTTAAAGATAGAACTTTAGATTTAAGTGGCTAATTATTACTACAACACGATTATCAGTTGAAATATTATGTGACCTATTAATTACAAAGAAACCGTAGACTTCGGAAAGAGTCAAATTTGGAGGCGGGTATGGGTACCGCTGCCTCAGGAATCATTTATTGGATAACCAACACCTCTGCAATAGGTCACCCCAAGTGGTTCGCTACATTTGGTGACTTAGCAAGGGTGCCCTATAATATGCTATGCTCTTGTGAAAAGATTTGGCTGGGTGTTCGTTGCGGATGACTCTGCCCACCAGCTGCATAGCAGGCCGGATAGGGAGATAATGGTTGAGGGAGTTCCTTTGATTTTCCTGTCGTACTTTCTCGGAACATTGCCTTACACACCACGTATGGATTCATACGTCTGTCACTCCGGGACACACTGATTCCAGATTCAAACCCATCTTCCTATTCCTTCCCAGAACACCCTCTCCTTCTTCACCTAAAAATTCCCTCCACACAGCATCCCCAAAGATGACATAGGCCCTGAGGGGAATTATTTTAATAATTAATGAAAAATTAAATAAGAATTATATAAATTCTTATCAAGTCTATTATGATTGACGCTAGGTACAAGTATCCTGTCGAATTAACTAATGCATTTTCGTTCACGGGATAAACAATTTTGAGGGTCTTTCGCAAACTTTACAACTCAATTATATGTTAAATCCTTTGAAAGGAAAAAGGAAAAAATAATAGCGAAAGCATAAAACTGTCTAAACAAATAAAATAACATGCCTTTAATAATAAATAATATTATTTAACAATCACGCTGTTCCCGCAGAGGTTTGCAGAGAGGATCTCCAAGCAACTCGATACTGGCACACACTTCTTGCCTCATTCACATTCATACATCACTCTGTTATTCTGTCATTCGGCATGCCTGAAGAATTTGCTTCACCAATCACGCCGTGTCTTCTTCGGGCGTCCCTGACTCATTAACTTCTATCAATCAAGTTCACGTCGTATATTCTCCCTACAACCTTTTCTTAGATCATTGGCTCTACCCTTTACGTGATGTACAAACTACCTAAGCGTCCCATTCTTATCTAACTCATTACACTCACATCAGCCTTGCATTATTTTACATTATGGGTACCGCTGCCCCGGGAACCATTTATTGGATAACCAACAATCACCCCAAGTGGTTTGCTACCATTGGTGCCTATTATATGCTGTGCTCATGTGGTGAGGTTTTTTTTAACTGGACTCATTAGTTTAGCAACCAAAGATGAGTTTTTAAATACAGTTTATTATTATCTAGTATTACAATATTTACATGTTGTTATGCCAGTTGTAGTTCTAAGGGAGACCGGGCGAAAGTACAAGACCGGAATCCTTCACTTCTAGCATAAACAATAGACATCTAATTTATATGTTAGAGAATATAATGCTTCTCACACCGAAGCTGTATGTGGCCTGTTTACAGGTCGGAAAACCTTCTGATTTTTTCGTGTCCACCCCCGACGGAAAATCAAAAAAAATATTGTATATCCCAAAGAACTTCAATAAACAGAATTAAGACACAAACAATTTCTTTGAGTGGCATTGCAACGCACGCCGTGTACCTACTCGCTATATAAAAAAGGTTATTTAAAAACAATTTCGTTAATCTGTCCAGATCGCAGGCCACGCTTAAGAGCGTTTAACCAACCAGCGGTCGAAAATCCACATTTCGTCGAAAGATGTTCTTACGATCATACAGGGCGGTTTCAATGAGAAAGATTAATTACTCTCCGTATCAGTTTTTTTTAATAATAACTCAATATCGATTTTATTTTATTCCAAATTTGCTTTAATATATACCTACATCCAAAAATGCTGAAAGGCGTGTTGATAAAACTATTAAAATTATGTATTTTTGTAATAATTTTTTGTTCATAAGTATTTATCATTTTTCAATAATGTCTGAGCAAAATAAACGGACCAATTTTTGTCAAGAAACACATGTATGTATATATTTTTTAATGATTTTATTTAAACAAAAATTAAAATTCTGTAACATACGTTTACCAGATAATGTATTGATTTATTTTACTGCATGGTTATATGATTTGAAATGGGTGTTGTATAATACAAAATCTTTTTTGAAAATTTAACAAATCTGCCAACGACCTATGGTATAACCTTATTATACTAAAAATAAACAGTTCTCAAAATTTAAAACATACGTTTACTAGATAAAAGGACAATATTTCGAAATCAATTTATAATTTTTTGTGGAAGAGAGACATATTTCTGTTTTTTTCTGGTAATACGCTCTTAACATGGATATTTTTTATAAAAACCCTTTTAATTCACCTATTATAAAAGACGACTATTTGCGTACGGTTGCGAATAACCAGACAATATTTGAAAATATCTTACTTTTTTTACGTTACAGGAGGCCCTGAGGAAAAAAGCATTCCATCAGGGCCTATGTCATCTTTGGAGATGCCGTATGGAGGGTCTTTTTAGGTAAAGGAAGGAATAGAAGTTTTGGGAAGAAAAAGGGTATTAGGGGTGGGTAGGAATCTGGGGGTTAGTGCGCTCAAGAGTGACGGACATATGAATTCATCCCTCACACTGCGGTGTAAGGCGATGTTCGAAGAGAGAACCGCTGGAGTAGTCAGAAGTAAGAGAGAAAGGTTTCCTCAACTATTCTGTCCCGTTCCGGCCAGCCATGCACTTGGTGGGCAGACACATCCAACGCCAAGACCCGGACAAAACTCAGCCCGTGAACCCGGGCACCCCTGCAAAGTCACTAAATGTAGCGAACCGCTTGGGTCGACCTACGGCAAAGGTGTTGGTTATCCAATAATTAGTTCCTGGGGTGGCGGTACCCATGCCCACCTCCCAAATTGAAATTGAAAAGTAAGAGGAACTAAACGAAACTAAAAGAATAATACCACTTCTAGTAAATTAATTTAGGCCATTTCGTATTTATTTTTAGAAATAAGCATGGATGCCGTGATTTAATATTAGTTCCAGAATGAATTTTAATTGATTTTTCGAGAAAGAAGTCAAATCACGGCTTTCAAAAAAAAAACGCAGCTTCGGCAAATTTAATATCAGCAAAATAACTATTATTTAATGCGTAAACAACGACGATATTGTTGCAACATTGTCTTGGTGATATAGAAATATTAATTACATCCGTTTGACAAAGATCCATCCGTATTGAAGTCATATTTAGCGCCAATTTTGAATAATCCAGCTGATTTTAAAATAATCTTGTGCAATGTGCGATATTTAAGCATGATTGCTTTGTTTTCGCAGAGAACAGAAGACACGCTATTGAAAAGCGATGTTGCCAAACGTAGGAGTTGCGATACGCGAATCAATCAAATATATATTATGCTAAAAATATACGTTCATCTACTGCAGCGCCGCGGCTCGCCGCTCGGTGACAAAACACTGAACTAAAATAGTATAATTCAGTTGATTTAGGTACCAAAACCGCGTCTGGCCTATTTTCGTTTTTGAACTGTATGAGGGTACAGGATTGGGGAAAACTTGAAATTACATGTGTTCAATCCTGCGTCCGTATACCGGACGCAGAATGACGGTCGGACGCAGGATTGAATGAAAGTGGACCATTAGAAGACGCAGCAATGATAGCGGGATGTATATATATATATATATGTTATGGTTAAGGTTTTCACGGGTGTAAGATGTAGAACAATTTTCTCGGTTTACCCGCGTAACGTAGTCCTTAAAAGGACTTTTTAACTCCTGACGTTTCGGACAGATCACACTGTCCATCTTCAGAGGCCTTATGTCTTGAGTTTTTGTCTCAAACTGATAGCTTTCGCATATCTGTTCGGTCCAGAAGCTAAGACTTAAGTGAGTGCAAGTCACTTCTTATGTCTAGAACGAAGTACAAAGATCATATTCATAAAGAACTAGGTCTACTTAGTAGTGCTCTTCAAGAAAACGGCTTCTCCAAATATTTAATAGACAAATCTATAAATAAAAGCAAAAAAATATTTCCTGAAACGGAAGAAGAACCCCTTTCTATAGCAATTCTCCCATACATCAAAGGCTCGACAGATAAAATCAGTCGAATCCTCAAAAGCAATAAAATCAAAACTATTTATTGTATAAATTGTTCTACATATATATATATACCTGTCTTCATCCTACCTACTTTCCAAACCATTGCAGCCTGTCAGCTGTCACCTTATATGACGAAAGCAAATTATCATTGCACGTAATTGAAATTTTAAATGCAGTATTTCCATCCATCGCATCGCCCCGAATGCAAATAGTTGTCTTTTATGGTAATTAAGATGATTGAAATGGTAAAAAACTATCTGCATGGTAATTAAGTAAAACAACCTAACTTCAAATTAGTACAAAACTGATCCAATAAAATCAATAAACTTCTTACTAAAGAAAATATCACTAACGAATAATACTTTGCAGTTGCACTAAGTGGTATTTTATTCGTCAATGGCCCAACAAGGGTCTTGTATCTATTTTAATTTATAATGTGGGAATTAAGAACACCTTTGTTTTTATTTACAATGAGTTGCATTTATTTAACTATGCAGGTGTTTTCAATTGGGTATAATTAATTAATAACTAGCAGACCCAGACACACGTTTTTGTGGCTAACGAAACACAACGCCATTACCCAACCTTTATAAAATCCACACCATGTGCTTGCCAGCTGCCCGCTGCCCGCTGCCTGAATTGAATGCTAATTAATAATATTCTCTAATTATAAACTTTCGTCTTTAATCATTCTATCTATTGGTGAAAACCGCATGAAAATCCGTAGCGTAGTTTAAAAGATCTAAGCGCACAAACATTTTGAGCGACTTCATTTTATACTACATAATGTAATGATAATGATAATAATTATTAACATAGAAAAGGGTATTTTGGAAGATTGAAAGTTTATTAAGTACTAAAATAGTGTAATTTTAATATTTTCCTTCATGAAAATCCGCGCATTACGAAACGGTTCCATCTGGCTATAACGTTATTATGACATAGAAATAGTAATTTGTGTATAATGGGGGTTTGCTCAAGGCTCACATGATAATTAATTCAGAGGAGTTTTTAACTATAAAACCCTTTTTTTATATTGACCGATAGACCGATATCGACGAATGTAAATTATTTATACATAAGATTAATAAAAAAGTATGTTCCTTCATATCATAATATTTTACGTAAAACGGTTAAAAAAAAATTATAAAATGATTTTTTATTTATATTAGAAAAAGTAAACAATAATAATCTAAACGAAAATATGAAAGAGAACAAGACACAGAAAAACAGAAAAAAGACAATGGTCGCAACTGGGACTCGAACCCAGACCTCTTCGTCTAACCGGGACGAGCGGGTTTACCAATTTCGCCATTGCCACCTTCTGTCAAACCGTCATATTTGTCAATCTCATATTTTCAAATTTTAGAATTACATTATTATCAACTAATTATTTTTCTCCATATTACGGGCAATTACCCTTTTCATTGGAAACGATAAAATATTTTCATTTTATAAAAGTCAATTATTCCATATAAATAAATTCGGATATATTTATCCGAGACGCTATCCAGGTTACAAACTAATTCTTAGAATGATTGTTTCCAACAAAAAGGGTAGTTGCCCGTAATATGGAGAAAAATAATTCATATTTTCAATTTATATATATTTCACTGATGGGAATAACCTTCAAAAAAGTATAAAAAGAAAGTTTTTCTTATAAAAATTGATTTTTTATTCATTAAGCACAGAATTTTATTTTTCTAGACGATGAATTAACAACTTTTAATGGGATTCGTTTAGAAACATCGGAGATTTTAGTTATACGTTTATCAGAATGAACTAAAATAAACCCCGGAGAAAGATCAAATTTCCAGGCCAGATAGGTGAATTCGACTGTAGGTCCATCCAATACGCCACGCGGATAGATCATATTGTACTAATGAAGCTTTTAGAAATGAAAGAAATTATATACGTGATTCATAGACTTAAATAATGCATCGAAGACGCAATCAATTTATTCCATTTCGATTTTTAAGAAATAAAAATTGTTATAAAATATGACTAAAGACCTGGACTGCCAATGCACATTTAGGTTAGTATTTCAATTCGACGTTGACAATTTATTAACATTTTTTACATAATCGTTTGGCGTTGGACAATTCGTAATGTTAAAATTCACCGAAAATACCATCAGCGTTGCCAGCGTACATCGATTTTGAAAATTTAAAGCGTACCAGGGAGATCGATCTAAAATCGATCAATCCGATATTGTAAAGATATCGATATCGTTCAGGAATGGTAATCCTTTCAAATAGATATGATGAATGAATAATGTAGTTCACAATTTAAAATTAATATACATCAGTTTTTTTTAAATATTTTTACAGAGCATTGGGATTAAATTGTTATGATTACTACGATATGACAGATTTTTAGAAAAATAATTGGAACGTTTTCTATCGATAAGTATTATAAATTTATTTATTTATGCGTAAGCTTTCAAAAATAAGAAGAAGATGGTTGAGAAGGCAGTTACATAAATACAAATGTTAGAAAGAGTTTTATTTTATTTTTTATATGAATACCGCACAAGAGTCCCAACTGCTCCCGTCTGGAGCCAGTGAGACTATGGCATCTTCAATTGGGGTATATTGTGAGGCTGAAGGTAGTGGGGAGTGGAAGGAGATAGGGAAGAGGAAGGGGGGGAAGTACCTGGCTATTCAGATCTGGTCACCAAACACGGCTAAAGCCATTTCAAGCAACGTTTCAATTCTGAATGATGGTCTCACACCAGGGCGATACTAAGAGTATCTTCCACTCTGAACGTGCCGCAAATGGGCTATATATTATTTTGAATGAATAAGTTGTGAAAAAACAAACTGTTTAAAAAAAATTATTTCCCATACCGGCATTCGATCCCGCGACTTTCGAATAGCGAGTCAAGAGCCTTACCGCTTGACTACGCTGGCCATAAAATAATTAATCTTAAGATCATAATAATTTATATGCGGAATAAGTCATCTTTCTCATCGGGACCGCCCCTGTACGGTTGCAACGGTACAATCGCAAGACCAGCTTTCGACGAAATTTAAATTCTCGGCCGCTGGTTAATCGCCCTTAAGTAGCATGTAAAGAAAAACTTTTTTTTCGTAGGTACATATAACACAATTTCGGATTATAATTTTAAATATTTTTTTCTATCGAACGAATCCCACATAAATAAGTTTTGTGCTCGGCAAACGTATAGAGATTATCTTCAAAACAACACTTATTTTTGTAAGGGTTAAAAACTTAAAGCTTCAAATACTATAATTCGGTAGAAATTCTGAATGCGGGCCCTCAAGATATTACTTGATTACAACTTAGAGACCAGAATATTAAGTAGTAATTTTGTATTCTCTTTTCGAAATTATTCCTTTCCTCCGCTATACTTCCTCCGATCCCTCTGTTTCGCTAATATGCCGTAATTGGCATTTTATAATATAATTTATTCTATAATGGCAGAGTCTTGTTAAACTGCGCGGTAAGAACAAACAAAGGCCATTTTATACCTTGTCTATCATTTAGTCCCTTACTTAATGGGGCAATTGTAAATAAAATCAATAAACGGTAACAAGCTGAAGGCAATTTAACTGTCAAAATTGCACCTTTTCATTAGCTACAAAGTGTCGCAGAGTGACGCAAGTGGCGCGGTTTATCAATCGCGCACATTGAGAAAAGAATTTTTAGTGTGAAATCATAAAATTAAAAAAAAAGGGCTTTTTTACTGTTGAAAGTTTAATGAAAGTTGTGTTTTGGCATTTCTCTCTCCAAAAATACAAGAAAACTATTATTTTTAGAATTTGAGAGGCGGATATGGGTACCGCCGCCCGGGAACCATTCATCAGATAACCAACACCTCTTACATAGGTCACCCCAAGTGGTGAGCTACGTTTGGCGACTTAGCAGGGGTGCCCGGGTTCATCGTATGAGGTGTTTTCAGGTCTTGCGGCGGATGCGCCAGCTTAACAGCTGCGCGGCGAAACTCTTTGACCACTGTTTGACTCTCTCGACACAGTCACTGGCACAGACACTGCAGTCGGAGGGATGGATTCGTAACATACTGACTCCGGATTCTTACCAATTCCAGTTACCGGTTATTACCGGTTCTTTCTATTTTCAACGATGTTCAAGTTTTAATGTTTGCGGACGATATGAAAATATATAAATATATAAAGAAATATTAATGACTGTCAAACATTGTCTAATAACTTGTTTAAAATTTTTGTTTGGTGCCAAGAGAACTATCTACAACTAAATTTAAGTAAATGTCTTATTATGAGATTTCATAGAATAAAAAATCCAATAATTTATTAATACTCCATTAATGATGTAGTACTAACAGCTGTAACCGAGGTGAGTGATTTAGGTGTAAACTTTGATCAAAAACTGAAATTTATAAATCATATTGAAATTACATCAAACAAAGCTTTGAAAATGCTGGATTTTGTAATAAGAATTTGCAGCCAATTTAAAAATATTCAAACCATTAAAAAATTGTATATGTCATTGGTTAGGAGTCAAGTCGAGTCAAATCAACTCGACAGTATGGGCACCTAGTTATGCTAGTCATTCAATCACGATAGAAAGAAATCAAAAAAATTCTTAAGATATATTAATTTCAGAATGGGTATTACAAGGGAATGTATCAACTATGATTATCTACTATGTCAACTTAATTTATTAAAATTATTCGAACGTAGAATAGTATATGACCTAACATGTTTACATAAAATCATAAATTCAATAATTGACAGCCCTGAACTTTTATACTTGATTTCTTTCCATATACCTCGCAATTCAACATCGAGGCACTATCTACCATTCTATTGTGACAACTCCAACACAGAATCACAATTGTATACCCCCGTTCACCGTATACAAAATTTGGGTAATGACTATAAAGATGTTGTTGACATATTTAACACATCATTCACTAAATATAAACAAGCCATAGTGGAATTTATATCAGAAAGAAGAACCACAAATTTCATTTATCCAACTGCATAACTCTGCTTCGATTTATTTCCTATGTATTGCACTTTTCCCAGTTTACAGTTTTTCCATCTTGCATGGTGGTGTGTTTTGTTTTTATTTCAATTTGTTTTTTACTCTGTTTTTCTTTAGATTTGATAATGATTTTGATATTGATATTGATATTGAAATTGATATTGATTCTGATTATGATTTTGATATTGATATTGATATTGATATTGATATTGATATTGATATTGATATTGATATTGAAATTGATATTGATATTGATATTGATATTGATATTGATATTGATATTGATATTGATATTGATATTGATATTGATATTGATATTGATATTGATATTGATATTGATATTGATATTGATATTGATATTGATATTGATATTGATATTGATATTGATATTGATATTGATATTGATATTGATATTGATATTGATATTGATTTTGATTCTGATTCTGATTTTGATTTTGATTTAGTTTTAGTTTTGTTTATGATTTTGTTTTTTTTATTTTGTAATGCACATTTAGATTTAGATGTTCTTTGTTTAAAAAAAATGCATGTAAAAGCCCAGCCGGCGTGAAATTCCAAATAAATTAATAAATAAATTCCTCAAACTTATTTCTTCCTCACCTTCCTTTCCTTAAAAAGATACGCCATAAAGGTCATAGGTACCGAGTGAAATAATTTTCCTCAGTGCAGAGCAATTGTAAAAAATATAATCTTCAGCCTACTTTCGATTGGAGTGTCACTTAGCTGGCGTGTGGAATTTTTTTTTGTCAAAAAATCTTAAGAATAATGACTAGGTCTATTTTATTCTCTTATGATCAGTTTAATTCGTTTCAAAAGCATTTCTATTAGGGATAACTGTATATCACCTGGAAGGTACTAACATTATCTTTCATGAGGTCATAGTGATAACCAAAATAATTAAATGCCAGAGAAGCTAAATGTCTCGCACTTTTTCGTGGGTTATGTTTCAAATTTCAAATTCAAATTTTCATACGTAGGTAATAGAAAATAATTATAGTAGTTTCAGAATAGATGTAAGTAAATCTGATATAAAATTTATAAAAATTATAGCTTAATAAATTTTCTTAAAAAAAAAATTATCCGCGTATAAGTTAAAGCACGAATAGAAAAACCGCCCTTAATGGAGAATTGTAGGTTTATTACTGCATGCTTCTTACTGGGGTATAAAACCTGAAAACTTCCCTTGCAGCTGCCATTTTCAGTGTTATAACTCCTAAAGAACGTCAGAAAGATGGCTGTCAGTTACTTTGATTGTTACAAATTCCTGCTGATGCCTTTGTGGCTAATTGGTTGGAATCCTTGTAAAATAAGAGTGCGCTTGCATAAAGTAATCAGTACCGCCTGCTTCATATTACATCTGACCAGTACTATTATCTGTTTGATAATTTCGTTTTCCCAGCACCACGATACAGCTAGAGACGTAATTTTCGTCTTCTTTTTCGGAAGCAATATGATTATGTGCCTGGGTAAACACTGCAGTATTTTCTTCGGCAGACAATCTTTCGAAACTGTGGTGGATTTCTTCGATAACAACCTCACACTGGAAGAAGAGGCGTACCAAACAATTATTAAAAATAAAACGAAACCCGTGTTAAAATTCTTGTACCCATTTTATGGATTCGGCATTTTTGTTACAGTTTTGATGGATTTTGTACCAATTATCCAAAAATACGGTTTTGGGATTCCCGAAATCAGTTTCCCTTTGTTTAAGGCTGATTTTGTTACTCGCAGTTTAATTTTGGTTGTCCTTTGTTTGTCAACATCAATGTATAATTGCCTTTTCATTGGTTTTTGCGATTTCATCAGTGCGCACATCGATGTGCTGATTTATCAAATATCTCACATTGAATATGAACGGGGATTCGATAAAAGTGAACTCAGAAAGTCGTTGAAAAGGGTTATGCAACGACATGCGGCCATTTTGACGTAAGTATCAAATCTATCTCATCATCATAACATCTCAGGGTGGGATTTGGTTTTTCCATAAATGCTCTCCACTGCTCAAGTCCCTCGCCATTCAACCCTAGTCCCAAAGCCTTTCCGTCCTGCCCCAATTTCCCTTTTCCAAGTCATCCCACTTATTTCTTGATAGTCTGGTTATCTACCTAGGTTGTGAAAAACACCATTTTTCGGATGATTCCACAAATATTCAGGGGGTGATCATCACGGTAGGAATGTATTCTATAAAAATCCCAGTCACAGGTTAATGCATTCTACTATCAAATTTTCGTATGCATAACGACGCTGAAAGGAAAGAATAAAGAAAATACAGAAGGGGTGACGAATACGGACCAAATATCGATGTCCATTTGATTAGTCTGAAATCACCAAACACTAAGTTTTTGGCAAAAGCAATATTCGAATGCTCACTATAAGTCAAATATTACGTATACGCATGTGTCTGTGTTTTACACATTAAAAATGACATAAAATAACACCGGGAAGTACAACAGACCGTCCATATTTCTTGCTAGTGGTCCATAGAACAATTTTTTTTGGATTATTTCTCTACACCTTTTTGTGCATTTAATTGATTTGGTGGTATTTATGAATAATCTGAGTATTGTATCTACCAGATAGAGGGAACACTTTTACACACAAATATTGTTTAAGAGAGGTGAATTAGAAGCAAAAATATTTTTTGCTTCTAAATTATTTCATCCAACCACCCCTTATCCCACAAACATTCCGCTTTCCACTCCATGATTCATCGATTGATTACAGTACCGTACTAAACAGTAATAATTTTAATAAGGAATTATCCATAATTAAACAAATAGCTACAAATAACGGGTATGAGACCAAACTAGTAGATAACATTCTAAATAAAAAATTAAAATAAATAGCATCAAATAAATTTCTTTTTAATAAATCTTATAATAATTTAAATATAAATCACCAATTCCAATGGCGAAGAGTACTTTTTACAAATAACTTTTCTACATTAAGCGTAAAAAAATTCCCTCCGGAAATAAAGCCCGCCTTTTACACTTACAATTACTTAGGTAAATATTTAATTAACACTAAATACATTGACGATAAACTTAGTCACTCTGGCATATATAAACTTAATTGTAACGAATGTTCTGCTTTTTACATCGGAAAAACGGCCCGGAATATAAACATAAGAATTAAAGAACATCTAAGATGTTTAAATAGTAATGCTTTTTCAGAATTTGCGAACCATCTACTAGAAACTAACCACTCATTCGATAAAACCTCCGGGACTAAAATATTACATAAAAATGGATGTGGAATAAGATTAAACAATCTAGAAGCCCTTGAAATAAAAAAAAGCCGTCAATAACAAATCAAATATTATTAATAATCAAATCAATTTAACTGGCAGTCCCATTTTTAATTTATTCAACCTCTTCTGAAACAGTCCCCTTTCCCTCCCCCTCCCCCCCCAACCACCCATCCTGCAATAATTTTGTCTCCCTCTTATCTATTTGTATATCTCACTGGCACCAATAGGGGGCCGTCTATTGTATTGCTATCTCTTTCATTCATTTTTTTAAATTTCTTATATATATATGTGTCTGTATGTAATTATCTTTAGTTAATATAATAGCCCTGATGAGCTTGAGCTAAGCGAAACCTGGTTGGCTGTCAAATAATTATTAATTCAAATTTATTGGTGTTTTACAAAGTGTGTTTTTTAATTTAATAATAATAATAATAATAATAAAAATAAATTTATTTCAGATAAAAATTATACAATTAAACATATGTGGAAACTTTGACTAGCCAACTAGGAATGGATCCTGTTTTAGGCCAGTCAAATTGACAAATTTAGTTCATATCATAATTTATTTTTTACATTGTTTAAGTATATAACATATTATTTAAAGAAGGAAAAAATGTGTTACAATTGAATTCCTCATATAATCTTTAGATACATACACAATTTTGTAATTATGAGAAATATCATATAAGCTTTAGATAAATACACAATTTTGTACTTATGAGAAAAAGAATACCCAAGTGAAGAGAAAAAATGAAGAATGCTTATGTTAAATGTTAATGTTTTGGAAAATGGAAAATGGAAAAAGGAAAATGGGAAGCGTAGTGATATAAGATTATAATCTAGATGGGGGATTAGAAAATAATCGATCGCATGAATTAAAAAAGAATAGACAGTTATGTTCTGGAGTGATAATTTAAAATGTAATATATTTACGTATTAATAATAATACGATGTACCTACTATGATGTGATTATAACTATTCCTAGAAAGACTGGGTAATAGATATTAGAGTTGGGACGGGAAAGGGGCTGATTCTTTGGTATTCTAGCGTGGATACGAAAAATATACATAAATTTTTATATGTTACTTTTTTTGCTTCCAGAGCCAACGAACTTCGAAGTAATGCATTTTATTGGCTAGTGTTTTTACAGCAGTCAGTAAGCACGGCATGCCTTTGCTTTGCAATGATTCATTTAGAGGTAAGGATCTATAATAATATCGAGACACAAAATTTAGTTTGTGACCGAGACTTATATTCATAATCTTACTTTTGCCGGACAGGCACGTTAACCAAATCCACCACATCACTACAAAAAGACACAATACTTTTTAAAAGTAAAAACTTCTTTAGCACCGTTTAGATTTGCATCTCGATGAAACGAAATATGAATTTGGCCTGCGAGAGAATGAAATAGAATAATCGGTGTCCGCTTTGTGCAATGCTTCGTAGCCCATCGGTCACCTCTTTGTGCGGTGTTAAATAGCCTCCCCGCTCTTGTCTACTACTTTAGTTTTCTGAAGGCTTCACTTCTAAAGCGGGGGAATTGCACACTCTGATTTTTTAAAGTATATTTTATTTAGATAATTTTTTTTAGATCTTATATCTAATGTATTCATTTCTAAAATTAGATACTATGATATTTTTGACTACCTACCTACTTACTAAACATTCACTGGACTTCACAACATAGAGACATAATCAACGAAAAATGTTGGCAACCGGGCTTAAATTGAAGAAGATGGAGATATATGAAATTACGAATGTTAGAGGTGCGTGCTAATACAAATGTATTTAAAGCGACAAAATCGATGCGAAAATTGTGAAAATGTTTAATAAAACAAGACTCGTTTAAAATATTTTAAAGAAACACTGTGAATTTTTTCGTACTTATAACATGTAAAATAATTGAAATAAACGTGTTTATAATAATTTTTGGAGCATATTTTGCGATTTTTTTTTATCGAGGGAATTTCATGTAATTTGCGTTTCGGCGCGGGGAATGTCTAGCTATTATCTTCAAAAACAACATATATATTTTTAAGAGCTTTAAAACTCAACGTGTTTAAGGGAGATATGTTATAAATCGGTAGAAATTCGGGTAGCGGCGGCTTAACATTTATAGGGAGCTCATTGAACATTTTAAAACCTTAATGAAATAAATTTTGGCAAAAAACATCTTCAGAATTGAAAACGAATATGAAAACTCCTCTCTGTGTTAATGGAGTAAGAGGAAAGGAAAATATCGCCAATGAATTTCGTAATTTCCTCTCTATGGCGGGTGAAGAAGCGGCAGAAAAATCTCTGGATATAAATTTTTGCTTGAAAACTGAATGTAGTACCACCGCTATCAGTATTACTCCGTGTATGGTTGAAAAAGCTTTAAGAGAAATGGCAGCAGGAAAAGCCACAGGACATGACTCAATAGCTCTTGAACACATTAAGTATGCTGGACCAGCGATTCATTTCATCCTAGCAAAACTATTCTCAAATATTTTGCGTTACAGGCACATCCCGAATGAAATGACAAAAACGGTAATTATTCCCATAATTAAATCAACAAATCTTGATCCATCCGTGATCAATAACTACCGACCAATTTCACTCTCAACCGCCGTGGCGAGATTATTTGAAAAAATTTTATCCGTTGTTGTAACAGACCATCTAAAAACAGAAGATAACCAGTTCGGATTCAAACCTGCACTGTCAACATCTATGGCAATATATTCCCTAAAAGAAACCATCAGCTATTATAAACTAAGGAAAACGCCAATCTATACCTGCTTTCTAGATCTAAGCAAGGCGTTTGACCGTGTACGTCATAATAAACTGTGGGAAAAACTAAGGAAAAGAGCAGTTCCGGAAGATGTAATAGCGATTCTTTCAATTTGGCACACGCAACAAGAAAATATTGTGAAATGGTCTGGGGAGCTGTCTAATCCATTCTATTTAAAAAGTGGCGTAAGGCAAGGAGGAAGCATGTCTCCGGTTCTGTTCAATCTGTATACCGATGATCTTATTAAAAAACTTAATGCCACGAAAATAGGATGCCATATACATGGAGTATGTGTGAACAACATTAATTACGCAGATGACATGGTTCTTCTTGCACCGTCACTAAGCGCATTACAGAAGTTACTAAGAATTTGTGAAAACTTTGCAAAAAACCATAACCTGTTGTATAATACTACCAAGTCAGTAGTTATGGTTTTTAAAAACAAAAACGAAACCATTCAAACACCCTCAGTATGGTTAGATGACAGGAAAATGAATGTTTATCACAGCGTTAAGTACCTGGGACACATCATCACAGACGACCTTAAGGATATCGAGGATATGGAAAGGCAGAGAAGAGCGATATCTGTTAGAGCGGGTATGCTGTCAAGACGTTTTTACCTATGCAGCCCAAAAGTAAAAAGAATATTGTTCAACGCTTTCTGTACCTCGCTGTATACATCAGAACTGTGGGTTGACTACACTGCATCCCAATGGAACAAGTTAAAGGTTGCTTACAACAACGCATACCGTCAACTTTTCCGCCTACCGAGATACTGCAGTGCTACGGAAATGTTCCTGGAGGGACGAGTGCACACTTTCCGAGCACTTCTCCGCCACCGCATGGGAAGTTTATGGCGCAGACTACGCCAATCGAAGAATGCAATCATCACCGCCATGACTACCTGGTTGGAGTCCCCCCTGATGGCCCTCTGGAGACGGGAGACGATAAAATACCCTCCGTAAACAGCTGCATGAATTAATTTTACTGTTTATTATTATTTTTCTCATGTTGTTCATGCTTATTCGCTTTTTTTTATTTTTTATTTATTTATATGTTTTTATTTACTTTATTTTTAACACTAACCCATTTTTTGTTTCAAAATATGGAATGTATTGCATTGCACTACCCCTGCATACGTTCTGGAATAAACTTTTATTATTTTTTTTTTTTTTTTTTTTTACGGTGCTCCAGATTTCATGTCCAGGTTGAATCTTTCCCAAATGAAAGACTAAACCCTTCCACACACTTTTCCACAAATGAATATCTAGTAAATTAACGCAATGTAATTGCACTATATAAGAATAAAACAATACAATAACAATACGTCAATCCACCAGAAACATAATGGGAAAATATTTCACCGACTCCAGATATTTTCATATCAGAGGGTTCGGCTCTGATGAAATCCTAACTGGTCCGATAAATCCTACTGATCCCTCAATATAAATATTTAAAAAATCTTTCGTAATCCTACATGTATTTAAAATGACCGACTTTTGCATTTTTATGTACAAATTTTTTGACAAATCTAATACGCCTAAATTTTGAATGAGAGAGCTTGGTATAATGCCAGTAGCCGAAATAACAAATGGTAAAATTTTTATAGTCTGAGAATGCCAAATTCTTTTAATTTCATTTCCTAAATCTGTATATTTTCTTATTTTTTCAGAAACAGTTTTCTGAATATTACAAGAATTTGGTATAGCGACATCAATGATATAAGTTATTTTCTTAATTTTGTCATGTAAAACTATATCGGGTCTATTATGACTAATTGTTCTGTCTGTCAGAATAGTTTTATCATAATAAATTTTATAAAATTCATTTTCTAAAAATGAATTTGGTTCATATTCATAATATGGTACATTACGGCAGTCAATCAAGTTATGTTTAATTACCAAACTTTGGTGAATTATTTTTAAAACTTGATTGTGCCTAAATGTATACTCGGACGGCGCTAATACAGAACATCCCGATATAATATGTTCTATAGTTTCCGGAAAAGCCAAACATTTTCTACATAAATCATCAATTTGATTTGCATCTTTGATGATATGCTTCCTATAATTTTTAGTATTAATAACTCTATCTTGTATGGCAAGCATAAAGCCTTCTATTTCTGCGCTCAACTCTCCAATACTCAACCATTTGTTTGACGAAAATTTGTCAACATATGTTTGGTTGAGATAATTGAAGTGTTTTGCGTGAAGAATTTTATTTGACCAGGAATCTAATAATTCCTGGTTGGTATTTATAAGAATGCTGGCATTCTCGTCGTATAAATTTAATGGTGAAATATTTCTATCTGCCTTGCATATTATTTTGTGCATTTCTGAACTATCAGCTTTCCTATGGAAAAAATTTCTTAGCATTTCTACCTGATTATGTTTTAAAGATGTTATTTTGACTATACCTCTACCTCCTAAATTTCTGGGTAAATTAATACGTTCTATAGCTGAATTTGGATGATGGCAATGAAATTTAGTTAATGTAGTTCTAATTAATCGTTCTAAGCTATCTAAATCTGTATTAGACCATTTAATTATGCCAAATGAGTAAGTTAATAGAGGTATTGCCCAAGTATTTATCGCCTTTACTAAATTTTTAGCAGATAGATTGCATTTCAAAATTTTTCTGATCCTAGTTTTAAATTTAATCCTAATATCATTTTTAATACTAGTATGATCTAATCTATTTGATTGCGGATATCCTAAATATTTATAAACCTCACCCCCTTTCATACTTTCAATTTTGAAATTTCTAAATATACCCTCGTCTCCATCTACAATTTTACCTTTCTCTATATGGATCGTTCTACATTTATCTAAACCAAAAGTCATTTTAATATCATCTGAAAAATTTTTAACTACTTTAATCATTTTCTCTAAATTTGGTTCAGAATTTGAATATAATTTTAAATCATCCATAAATAATAAATGAGAAATTATATTTCTCTCTCTAGTATTACCTTTAATTTTTATTCCAAACTTGCTTTTAATTAACATTTTAGATAGAGGATTTAATGCTAAGCAAAACCAAAGAGGACTCAATGAGTCTCCTTGAAAAATCCCTCTTTTTATTGAAATGCCCGGTACTATAATTTTCTTATCTTTCAAATTCAAAAGCAAATCGGTATTCCAAAATGCCATAATTTTTTCCAAAAAGCTAATAATAATTGGGTTAATTTTGTATATATTTAAAACTTTTATCAGCCACGAGTGCGGGACACTATCATAAGCTTTTTGGTAATCTATATAACAAATATGTAAATTACGTTTTTGGGTTTGAATCTGTTTTAGAATTACAGAATCAATAACTAATTGTTCTTTACATCCCATATGTTTTCTGCGACAACCTTTTTGTTGTTCAGATAAAACATTTTTTTCATCTAAATGAGTGTATATTAAATCTGTCAAGCAAGAGGTTAAAATTTTATATATTGTCGGTAAACATGTAATGGGTCTATACTGAGAGGGATTATTAATATGTTCGCTTTTAGGCAACATATAAGTAATGCCCTTAGTTAGAAAATTTGGAAAATTTTGAGGTTCTCTTACAAATTTTGAAAGATTTTTTGCCAAAAGGGGATGTAAAGTAGTCAGACGTTTATACCAAAAATTATGTATCCAATCGCAACCCGTGGCTTTCCAATTATGAGTATTTTTTATAATTTTGGCTAACAATTCAACCGATATATCAGAAAAACTCATTTGTTCAATGTCTGAACAATTGAGTTCTTCATTTCCTATCCACGGACCTGACTCATTATGTTTTATATCTTTACTCCAAATATTTGTCCAAAAATCGCGCATATCTGATTCAGATGGCAACGGATTATTATTATTCGAAATAATATTTTGTTTATCGTCAAGTTTGGAATAAAATATTTTCTCATTTTTCTGAAATAATCTATTATTATTTTTTTTATTATACGTATAATTATATCTTTTTAATCTACTAGCTTTTACACCTAATTTTTGTTTTAACAAATCTAATAAATCATTGATTATATTTTCATTATTATTACTACCAATGCTATAACCAAATTTTCTCCCAATTACATCTACATGTCTCAAAATATTCCTACTTCTATTTCCATTTTTATACTCTATTACTCTAGCTATGCTACTTCTTAAAAATACTACATCATTTTCTAATCTACTCTGCCATTCTGGTTTTCTATAATTATATGATCTATCATCAGAAGACGTTAATTTAACTCCTAACTTGTTACATATAGTGCTAGCACTAGCATACACTATTGTATGAAGATCTAAAAAACTAAAGTCATCAAATATAATTTTTGGTAAAATTATATTATTTAATTCAGAAATTAATTTAGATAATTTCTTTGACGTATGTAATTTTGGTAATTTTGGTCTAACTGTGGGCTCTATATCTATATATCTATTTATATTATTATGAAGTAAGTTAGCTAATTCTATAATATTTTCATCTAGTAAGTTTAAATTTGCAATGTTGATTTCCCTAAGATTATAAATAACGTCTAAGTTATTTGAGTCTACTGTAATATCATTGGATTCTTCGACTAGAATATTATCTGAACTATCTACGTTCAATGTATCTGATATAACATTACTACTCGTATTAACTTGCTCTAAATTATTTTCTAATTGCAATCTATCTGCTACTTCCTTTTTTATCTGATCTAATGTTACTACAGGAATTAAATTATTTTTGAAAATTGCCCTCTTTTGGTCTGCTAATCTTTGTTCGTTTACTTGGGCAATCGGATAATTTTGTGAGAAAATTAAATGTAATTTTTTCCTATACAATAACATATCTGTTTCTAATTTAGTTACATAAAAATATGAACGAACGATGAACATATTGACATCGTTCGTCCATTTCATACGCTGCCTAGGAATACCTGCTTTTGTTTTTGGTGGTCTTAGACTATCATTGTTCATCTGTGTAGATGACATAACAGACCGCTCTTCATTTCGGTTGGTTGTAAATGACATATTATCAATTTACAAAACAACACGAAAATGATTATTATTATTAGTTCCTACATTCCAGTAACCAAGCAACTATCGTTACCTAGTAATATCATTTGTCAATTGTCAACAAATAATTTTCAAAATGCCCAAATAAAATATTTTAATTTAAACCTTTTACCTTTCAACGTTACAAATCTATAATATATTATATTTTAGAATACTGCTATCAAAATAAAATATATGTAATTAAATTTACCTTTAAAATATATTACAAATTATCTCAAATATTATTGTTTACCTTGGTTACTGGAGCCTTCACAAAAGAGATTTTTTATATCCTATTTATTTATCTAAATAACCTATGGTTTACTGGCAGTTTATTTATTACGTAATCTAATATACTTATTTTCAAATATTTATATTTTTTGGGATCAAAACTAATTATTTTCTATCTGATATAATGAAAAATCAGAGAGATAATGAAATGCAAATGTCTCTATAGCGTTGCTAAGCACCGATTTATTATTATTATTATTAATGATAAATTTTGTTTTGTGTTCCCAATAAATTTGTTTAAGGAAGCCTAAAGTAGTTGTAGTTTCTCGTAGGATATCAATGCTGTACCATAAATATACCAATCCACCCACAACTGCACTATTTATTTATTACTATCCATTCTAACACTATTCAACATATATATATTTTTTAAACATCAAATCGCGTAATATGAAAAAAATATTCTTACTTAGAAACTAGTAGAAAAAATCAATAAGATGCAATTTAGAAGGAAAACAAAAATATACTTTCACAAATGGCCAACCATTGGTCTTTTTCAGTTACCACAATTTGAATGCGGTTAATGTAATATAAAACTTTTTATTATTTCCACACAACTACGTAGGTACACATAATTAACCATTTACACTAAAAATTAAAAATCTGAATTATTTTATAATTTCTATTATTGTATATTTGTATGTACAACGCCCTGGAGCGCATTTTTCACAAAAACGTTGCTATATGAATCAAAAAAATAAATTTATTTTAACTATTGGTGTTGTCGTCGTTGTTTTGTTTTGTTGGGTTTTTTTTTCTTCTCGAAATACAATATTATTTTTTCATATTACAGTCAGTGCACATATGTTTTATATTCTTTCTTATTCAAGGTTAATGTATATATAATTTATCGGTTGTCCTAGTATCGTTATCTGAAAAATGAAGGGCTCGCAGGAAAAGTAAAAATCTGTCTTGGGAAAATAAGACATGGAAGAAAGAAGTTTCGATTATTTTTTATTGAGTTTTTTTTCCACGAGACCCACTAGCATAGTCGTGGCTAAAAACATATAAACACATAGGTATGTATATATTTCGGCTACCGTGTTTTTAATTATTTTTCCGTGCCTTTCTTAATCTTAGAATTCAGAGAAATATTTAAAGAATTTTTTACAGCATACTTATTTGTTATCAACTTTCCTCTTTTTAGAAGTTGAACAAATAGGTATAGTTTCATCCGCATCTGAAGTATCACCATCGATCAACAATTTGCGAAGTCTTGTTCATTTAAAGGGTTATATAATCAGTACTAAACACAAAAGTCAAATAACCTAAAAATTATCATTTAAAGAAAAATCTATTTTGTAATATCAATGATAAGAACTTTCGAATAATATTACAATACGCGCTTCACAATTCAAACCACTCTTTTGAATTTTGCTCCAACTGTTAAAAATTGACTTCAAACGAAATAAAAAATCACTGTCGGGACAATCACATAATAAGTATACATATCCTAATGTGTAAGATAAGTTTTCAACGCGAAAAAATACGAAACAAATAAGTTACAATGTAAAACGCATGGAAATATGGACGGTTTAATCTTTCAAAGAAAGCGCCGCGCGTCGCTCGCAATAAAAATGTTTGTTATTATGGATGTCACAGAATATATTTAAATCGTGAATTACGCCGGTATGATAGCTACATCGCTAAAAACTTTAACAAGTTATAGCGAATTTACTAGAGATGTCGGTAACATTCGGTTTTCTTGAAGAAATCCAGTAATTATTAATTTCTAGGCGCTAACGTACATGTACTGTCATACTCCTTCTGTCATATTTTTTCTCGCCGTTCTTGTACGGTCATACTCCCGGACATGTGATATTGAGTTGGCGTTGCATGGTTTTTATCCAAATATATCTGCTACAGCACAATATTGACCTCATGCCTCTGTTATGCATTATTTCCTTTCTTTAAACTTGTGTTTTATTGCTCAGAAAGATTACATTTGCCCAGTAATTCAGGTAGGATGTGAACAGCTAGCTTTGGCTTTTGGTCATTTAAACCCTAACGAGACGTTTTCAGCGATAGATTAACAACTGCGGTGATGTTATCTGGCTCATAATCGTATGGTACTAAAATTCTGAGAATTTCATTTTATATATTTTTTATTCCTGTAAAACGACATAAGAAAGTCAAGACTGACCTAAGAAAGACTGTAATACGGTATATTGAAAATAAAAAAAGTTCACTGAAATTCACTATGACAAAACAATATACGTAATAATAAACATACCATACGAATTTAATTTTTTTATTACTTTCAGGATAAAATCATACTGACTATTTTGCCTTACCAGTTTCTTGAAATATGTTTATACTGTCACTTTGGACAAAAGGTGGAAAATAAGGTAAGGATCTATCAATTTATGGTTGTATTAAATCGAATCTATTTATAGAAGGTTACACGTATAAGTAGGTATTTATTTCAATCAATCATAATACATTGAGCGTAGCGACCTACCTGAATAAAAGGTACCTACCTGCCTGAAGAAAGATACCTACATGCCTGAAGAAAGATACATACATGCCTGAAGAAAGGTGCCTACCTGCATGAAGAAAGGTGCCTACCTGCCTGAAGAAAGATGCCTACCTGTCTGAAGAAAGGTACGTACCTGCCTGAAGAAGGGTACCTACACGCCAGAAGAAAGGTGCCTACCTGCAAGAAGAAAGTGCCTACCTGCCTGAAGAAAGGTGCCTGCCTGCCTGAAGAAAGGTACGTTCCTTCCTGAAGAAAGGTGCCTACCTGCCTGAAGAAAGGTACGTACCTTCCTGAAGAAAGGTGTCTACCTGCTTGAAAAAAGAAAGATATTAAGGTTTCTTTGGAAAAATTGTACAAAGTGTTTATTTAAAAAAAAAATAAACACTTTGTACAAGGTTTTTAATTTAATTATTAAGAACCTTATAACAAGACTTATGACTTCAGATGAAATTTTGGTTTGGATTTATTAAATAAGAGAAAATAAGAACCATAATTTTTTAGACTCGGGGTCTACTATTGAGAGAAGTATTTTTAAAATTTATTCTTATGGTTTGCATTTTCAGAGCGAAGAGATAAGTTTTGCATTCTACTCTACTCCATGGCCAGAGATGGACCCTTCCGACAGGAAGCTTATCCTAGTGGCTATACATACTTCTCAAAAACAACTGACAACTTCTGGGGGCCCCTTCAACATACTCAGCCACGAGACATTAAAAAGTGTAAAACAATTTATTTATTTTCTATTTTTATAAGAAAAACTTTCTTTTTATTACTTTTTTGAAGGTTATTCCCATCAGTGAAATATATATTATTAGAATAAGTTAACAATAATAATCTAAACGAAAATATGAAAGAGAACAAGATACAGAAAAACAGAAAAAAAACAATGGTCGCAACTGGGACTCAAACCGAGACCTTTCCGTCTAACCGGGACGAGCGCGTTAACCAATTTCGCTATTGCCACCTTCTGTCAAACCGTCATATTTGTCAATCTCATATTTTCAAATTTTAGAATTAACATTATTATCAACTAATTATTTTTCTCCATATTACAAAAAAAGTAATAAAAAGAAAGTTTTTCTTATAAAAATTGAATATTCATTTAGACTTTTATAAAAAGTAAATGATCCATATAAATAAATTCGGATATATCTATCCGAGACGCTATCCAGGTAACAAACCAATTCTTAGAATGATTGTTTCCAATGAAAAGGGTAGTTGCCGGTAATATTTTCTGTTTTCTGTGTCTTGTTCTGTATATGAGAATGCACGGGGAGTACCCGCGATTCATGCATCATGAAGATCTGCTCACCAGTCGAGGAGGAATGGGACCCTTGCAGTAACGGCGTAAAAATCATAAATAATTTAATAGATAGCCCATACCTCCTGGAGTGTTATAAGTTGTATGTGCCGAACAATTATAGCCAGGGACGGTACCACGATTTACTATGTATCCCACATAGCAGAACAGACGTAATGGCTAGGCATAGCATGACACGAGGTATGGTGTTGTTAAATAACGCTTCCAAAACTGTTGACATCTTTAACAGTAGTCTTGAAGAATTCAAGAGGTATTTAAGTGCTACTATTTAAAGTACCTCTCTTTTATTTACCCATAAAGGTGTAGTATGTGTCACATGTGTATTGTAAATGGACATATAGTCTGTAATACACATAAAAAAAAAAAAAATATATATATATATATATATTTTCGTTTTGATTATTATTGTTAACTTATTCTAATATGATATTTATTTTCTAATCTTTTTTCGTCACTGTACAGCTTCTATACTGATTTGAAGGGGAACCGGTCAACGCGACTTTTTACCTCCTAGGCTCCAAAAATGCCAATGTATTTGATTGTCTGTTTAAGAAATATGTTCGATATATGAAAAAGTTTGATTAATTTCTCCCGAAGCAAGGGAAAATGCTCTTACTTAATTCACATTTCACACGGGAGGATGTTTACCTTTACCTAACTTAGCTGAACAGCGTTCTTTTTCATGTATTTCTGTCCCACATACGCTTCTATTGGGTAAAGTTAGAGGGCATGCACTTAGGATCGTAAGTTACCTTATCTATAAAGTTACGGCAAAAAACTTGCATGATCTTTTTTACATGTTGCGCTTATTTTCCAACTGTCCTTTGCATCTGTTTGACAGTCAAGTTGGTACACTTTGATATTTTTATTGACATTTATTTTCAGTGCATTTTTTTTCTTTTCCAGATATTGCAGTCAGTGTACTCTTATTATGCAGTTTTGAAAGAATTAAAAGAGTAACTTACACCAGATTTTTATTACAATTTTTTTTTAAATATTTTCAATGGGGTTTGATGGTAAAAATAGTTAAGGAAAAAGCGATTATTATAATATCCAAACATTAATTACACAATGTATGTAATGGTTTTTTTTGTTGATTTACAAACCTGCTTTTGAATTATTCACATAATTTAATTAATATATCACAATTACATTTGTAAGCATCAAGTGGATCCTCGATTTAAAAACCTTTTTTTGATTATTTGTATTTGCACATAATTCAATATAATGATAATATTTTACGCCAAAAAGTGTTTCATTAATTAATCCAACTGGTTTTTTCATATTTTTTTATTCATTCATCTTTATTGACAAAAAATTGTGATGTCCTATTCCTGTCTCATTAGGAACCCCTGCGTTGAGAGCAGGCTCTTTAAAACATAAGCAGTTTATAATAAAAATAATAACACATAATACGATAAAAATATAAATAACTAGCTGGGTTACCCGGCTTCGCTCAGGACAATATTCGAAAGTGTTCTGGAATGTTCCACAAAGATCTTTCGATTCCCTTTTCCCGAAAATTCCACGACATACTTCGCCAATCCTTCCACAACTTTCTAGAGCTCTATAGAACCTTTTAGAACTTTCCGGAAGACTGTTTTAGAAATTTCAAGAGGGCGAAACTTCCAAACCTTATATCTTCAAAAGCACGCCCTTTAGGTCAAAACGGGAACTCTTATTCCCTAGGCGGGATATAGATCTACCACACCATATAACTCCCTTGATCGTACCGGGACTTGTTTCTGAGTTTTTGGGGTCCGCACGTTTTTTTGGACTTTCTTTATTATATATATCTACCTTTTGATAACCGGTTTCGATAATATCATAGAGTGAGCTCACACTTCTCCGTCTTATTAAATATTGTGAAGAAAGCGCCCAAAAAAACATTCGTACGATATTTCATAGTTATGTTATGTTTGAGTTCTTTAATGTTGTCTTGACGTTGACCATAAATTAGATGAAGTATTAAAAAATTTAAAAAATGAGCTATTTATTTATCTAAACTCACAAATAGTTAAAGAATTGGGGGGCATTAAATCCAAACTCAATCATTTTGATGAACTTAAAACATCACTTGAATTTTTTTTGGCGGAATACGAAAGACTTAATAAAATTTGCAAACTAAATGAGGCAGAAATTAAGAAACTCAATGCTGCCAATACTCATCTACAACAAAATCAAGAGATATTAATCACTAAAATAAATGACATGGAACAATGTAATAAGAATTGCAATGTAGAGATCCAAATGGTACCTGAAAAAAAGGAAGAAATAATCAAGACTTCAGTCTTAAAATTATGTAATGTTATAAACTACCCACAAAAGAAGAAGACATTAAGTCATGCTACAGAACTCCTCATCATCCTAACGCCATTCAAGGATCTCGACCTAAAAATATTATTCTGGCCCTACCCTGCCCTCGTATACGGGATGAACTTCTAACAGCGGTAAAGCAATTTAATCGAAAGAATGCTGAGAATAAATTAAATAATCAGCATCTTGGTTTCCCCAACTCTTCTCCAATTTTCGTATGCGAACATCTCTCACCGCATAATAATGATATATACGCAGCTGCACGACGCGCTGCTAAAGATCTCCGATTTAAGTATGTATGGGTCAAACATGGACGCATATTTTTAAGAAAAGATGACACATCTACACCAATATTTATAAAAAACAAAGAATCACTCCTCAATCTATAATAACATCATTTCATATCATATACTTAGACAAATACTAAACAACATGGCTGATTTTATTTATTTATTTATTTATTTATTTAATTATTTTCATATTACATTAGGTTATAATAATGACGTATTGCCCATCTCACTAGGTGTGAAACACCTGTGTTGAGATGGCAATTTACAGAGTGGTTATAATCTATGATTTTGTTTTATTAATATTATGAACATGACAGCTTGATATAAAATCTTTTTTTTCTAAGTAATATACAATTCAAGTATGTTATATGAACATTGCAGTAGGTACATGGTTACATATTTACACACAGTAGGCATAAAGGTAAGAATGTTATTAAATACTCCTGATAAATATGTTTATTTGAGGTGATCAATGATTCTACTTTTAAATGCACTTTTGGTTTGATTACTTTGAATACATGGACTCGGACAACCAACACTACTGTATTAGTACAAACGATCTTAATATATGGAAGAACATCACAAAAGAAAAAAATGGATTCAAAATATTGCACCAAAACATTAGATCGATTAATAAAAATTTTAATGAATTTACAATATACCTTAAACAGCATGAGAATAATTTTGATATCATTGTTCTGACTGAATGTTGGTTGAATGAAAAATATATACCTAAAACAATTGAAAATTATAACACACACCACACAAAGAAACACAAAAATTAAAATGATGGTATAGTCTTATATATTAATGATAAAATAAACACAATCGTACAAGAAATACACATCATAGACTCCAATTTCATACAAATAACATTTGATAAAGAAACCTGTATTCTTGCGATGTACAGATCTCCATCCAATAACAACATTACAAACTTCCTAAATGCACTTAACAATACATTGAATGATCTCAAACAAACCAAAAATATCATCATCATTGGAGACCTAAACATAAACACTTTACAAAACGGACACCCACAAAACATAGAATACTTAACAATTCTGGCACAGCATGGATTGGAACCAGCGATAAATGTCCCAACACGAGTTGCTCAACATACAAAAAGTTATATAGATCATATAATGATTAAAACAAAACTAAAAACCAAAACTATAGTATTTGAAAGCACAATTACAGACCACTACATGAATATGACAGCAATCGACACCGAAAAAACAAAACCTAACCAACATAAAATATTCAAAAAAAAAATAATTGACTACTCAAACTTAAAAGAAAAACTCCAAAAAATAGACTGGAGTACAATATACCAAATAGAAAATGTTGAAGAAGCCCGGGATAAATTTACAGCTGTGTTAATACAAGAAATAAATAATAACACTAATTTAAAACAAGTTAATCTTACACACAAAGCAAAAAAAATTAAACTATGGATAACAAAAGGAATATTAAAATGTATTCGTACACGAGGCAAAATTCACAAACAAATTAAACATACGCCATACGACATGGAACAATTTAATTACTATAAAAGATATAGAAACATCTGCACGAAAATTATTAGAGTAGCAAAGGAGTTATACTATAGAGAAAAACTTAAAAAAGAAAAAAATAACCCAAAGGAAATATGGAAAATATTAAAAGAAGTAACATATACACAAAAATACAAACAAAAATATACTATTGAACATCTTAACATTAATTCAAAGAAAATAGATGCCAATAAAAATGCAGAAACTATAACAAATCATGTAAATAATTTCTTTGCAAATATAGGAAAAGTTTTAGCGAACCGTAAAATGCATAACACAAACACACTAACACAAACAAACATACCGAACAATACACAATCGACACAACACAGATTTATAATTAAAACAACTTCAATAGAGGAAATTGACAAAATAATAAACACCTAATTGCACCTGGATTAGATGAGATAACAACGGATTGCATTAAAATAATAAAAAATGAAATATTAAAACCTATAACACACTTAATAAACCTTAGTATAAAACACTCCTGCTTTCCTAGTTCTCTTAAAACAGGACTGGTGATCCCTATTTATAAATCCGGAGACAAAATGGAAATAACTAACTATAGACCAATCACATTATTAAACTCGCTATCAAAGATTTTCGAAAAAGTCTTAAAAAACCAAATCATAAAATACTTGGAAGAAAACAAATTAATCTCAGATAAACAATATGGATTTAGAGAAAAGAGAGGTACAAAAGAAGCTTTGGCATGTACTATTGATTATATACACAGCAACTTAGATCAAGGATACAAATGTATAGCGATATATCTAGATTTAGCTAAAGCCTTTGATTCAATCTGCCACAATACACTTTTTAAAAAATTAGAAAATATGGGTATCAAAGACAAGGAACTCCAACTATTAAAAAGTTATATGAGTGATAGAACACAACAAGTCAAAATTAATAACCATACAAGTAAACCACTGCCGATTACATACGGAGTTCCACAAGGAAGCATACTAGGGCCCGTTCTTTTCACCATTTACATAAATGAACTTTGTAGCATGGAAATAAACGGTGAAATAGTTAGTTATGCAGATGACACAGTTTTACTGTTTAAATCTAAGGATTGAAATAATGTATTTAACATAGCAAATTTAGAAATCACGCGGGTGAAAACTTGGCTAGACTCAAACATACTTACACTAAATATATCGAAAACAAAATTTATGACGTACAGTATAAATAGTACAGGACAACCAAGAAACAACTCAAACACCATAAAAATACACGAATGTTTAAATACTAACATCTGCAGTTGCCCTTCTCTAGAAAAAACAGAACAAATAAAATATCTAGGAATCATAATTAACCATAACCTTAGATGGACACATCATATCAAACAAATCACAAATAAACTCCTCAAAACAATACACATTTTCCTAAACATAAGAAACATATATAATATAAAACAAATGAAAACAATATATTTTGCACTTTGTCAGTCAATAATAGAATATGGATTAATTATCTGGGGAGGAGCAACAAACTCAGCTATCGATCACTTAGAAATCGCGCAGAAAACGATCTTAAAGATAATACTTAAAAAACATAGACTGACTGACACAAACCAAATATTTAACAGTTGTGACGTACTAGATATACGCCAATTATATGTTAAAACACTGCTAAACTACATTTTTGACCAGAAAAACAAATTTCAACAATCTCAAAATATCACTAACAGACCAGTTAGACAATCGTACAAAAATAACTTTAAAACTCCGACGGTAAATACAAGCTTTAGACAAAGGCACTATAAATATCATGCTATAAAAGCATTCAACAGTCTTACCCTTGAAATTAAAATGGAAGAAAACAAAAATAATTTCGTACTAAAAATTACAAAATGGATTAAAGAACAAAAAAGACAATATTACCAAAATTTCTTTACAAAATAAAAATAAAACACAACTTCACGAAACACTCAAAACCAACATAAAATACACATCACTCACAAACACACAACACAAAATATATATAATATATACCGATTTTAATTTATTTTTTTAGTAATAAAATAATTCATTTTATCCTATAATTTTAGCTTAATTATAAATTTTAATTTTTAGTTTATTTTGTTTTTGTTTTATAAAATGGAGGCCTCAGCACAGGTGAGCTACCCAGTGAGGCCGACATTGTTTAATTTTATTTTTGAAATGTTAAATATTATGTCAAACAAATGAATAAATAAATAAATAGATCCATGAAAAAAAAAAAAAAAAAAAAAAAAGAACTCAAACATAATTTTAACACTTTAATGTTGTAATGACACTTTTTATAGTTGTACCAACTCCATTACTTTCAAAAACGAATATTGTTCCTCCGTCGAAAGGTTAGGAGCTCTGGCCCAGGATTTATTTATTTGGCCACTCAATTTCTGGATGAAAATAAAATAATACAGGACGCAAACAGAACATAACCTCAAAATATTTTAACACTCGCAAATTTAAGCGCCCCCCACACGGACACTTCGGAGCGATTGCGCTCCTCGCCACTCAGGCCGCTGCGTATAAAGTGTATGTGTGTGGCGTGTTTAGGAACGACGCAACTCTTTTACCGACGCGTTAACGGTGGTAACTGTTTTACCGACGCTAAATAGCGTTAAACAAAATACCAACTCGAACTGCGTGGAGCAAGACGAATAATACAATTTAAGATAAAATTAGCGATAGTTGTTGCAAGGTGCAATCCGCCCTCTTAATGTTTTAACTCTTTATCTTTTTATTATTTAATTGTTATTTTGGACAACGTCAATTATTAGATCCCGGGTGGTTATGTTATTAAAACTGAAACATACAACACAGTTTAAAACACAATTTAAACAATACATTTCAAAAAATACTTTATTAATACTTAAATAACAACCAAAAGAAGACTCCCACCTGTAATTTTGTTCCAATTACGGTGCCTTTTCTCCCATTTTTCTTTTTATCGCGATTTCCCAAATTAATATTCTTACAATCATGAAATAAAAAATATCCAACGAAAATAAATCATAGAAATGTAGCAAAAATAAAAGATTTCTATTGGTGGAGTTAGTAGCCGGCGACCACAAACAGATCGAATGTGACTTATAACATCACCAAAAATCATTCCCATCCCGCCAGGCGCGAAGCCGAGCGAGATGAGCGCGACCACGCAACTTTTTTATAATACTTACATTTTTAAACTCGTGATGTTTTTCTAATGAAATGTCCGAATTGAAAAAAGTTAAATAAAGGTATTGAAGCAGCCTTGAATATGAAGTAATTTATTTTGATAAGGATTAAAACCAAGATACAAATACAGAGCCTTTTCAAACGGCGACATTTTAATTAAATTTTTAAAATAAAAGAACTCTGATTGTGACATATCTATAATAGTAAGACATATGCTGTCGCGTCACTTTTTGTAAATAATGATGTGTTCTGCAAAGTCGTAGTATATTATTTTATTCTATCATCAATAGTTTTCGCAGCGCACGCGATGAAAATAATTTTTTAGGTATTTTTTTTACACCTTGGGTTAGATTATTGAAGTTTTAGTAAGGATCCCTAACTTTTTTGAAAATATAATATAGCTTATGTCACCCGGGAATAGTGTAGCTTTCCAACAGTGAAAGAATTTTTCAAATCGGTTCTGTAGTTTCGGAGCCTATTCGATGCAAACAAACAAACACATAAACAAACAAACAAATCTTTCCTCTGTGTTAGATAATACAAAATAATACACTTAAAACATTTAAAGGAACAGACTTATGGTACCATTGAAAAAATACATTCTTATAAGTAGGTTTTGATAATATCTTTGATGTTTGATCTTTTTGGATGGTAATCAAAGACTTGATGTCAGATTTATATTTAAGATAGGTAAAATGTGTTTTACCTAATGGCCAGTGGAAGTGCATTTTATACTTTTGTTGCAAAGTATCTAAAATTTCTTTGGCCAAAAGTTGTTTGAGCAAAAGGGATAAATAAGAGATTATGCCCTTTGGTTCTAGTATCTCGAACAGTTTGGACAGTTTCAAGGATAGTTCCGTATTAAAGTCTTACTTTCATTGAAATTATTATAGCACTGGGAAGATTTATTATGGAGGATTATATATTTTGTAACCACTTTAATGATTTTACAGAATGAAATTTTCCAAACAACTACTTTTTATTGAAGAAGAAGAAAACAGTAATAATCTAAACGAAAATGGGAAAGAGAACAAGACACAGAAAAATAGATAAAGATAATGGTCGCAACTGGGACTCGAAACCTGTCTTGTCTAACCGGGACGTGCGCTTTTATCAATTTAGCCATTGCCAACTTCCATCAAAACCTCATAATTGTTAATCTCATATTTTCAGATTTTAGAATTAACAATATCAGCTTCGACAAATTTTTCCATATCATAGGCAATTACCTATTTTTTTTGGAAACAATCGTTCTAACATACTCATTATTTAATTTGATTTATTTTGGAAATACAACAGTTTTTTTACTAAATATTAATTATGTATTACATATTTATATTTATTTATTTATTTAAGGAACATAAACAGTCTTAGTAATAAAATATACATAAGAGGATGGCAAAAAAACAGACCAATTATTAATGTTCACAGATAGGTATTTTAGAACATAAAAGTAACTGAATGTAAACTAGAACATTTAAGAAAAACAGAAAAAATAAAAACAGAACTAAGCAGCAATTTAAAAAAAATTATAATACAGATGTAAATTCAACGTGATAAACATGTTATACACAACAATAAAATAATTAAAACAATACTTAAATAGACCAATAGATATTTGGGTTGGGACGGGTAAGGGGAGGAGAGGGAAAAGGGAAAGTTGCCACGCAAGTAATATAAAAATATTAGGTACAACAAATTTAGTCATGAATATGTGTTATGTGTTATTCGCACCTAGAATGTAATACAAAGAAATTCTGTAACGACAGAAACTAGCAGTGAATATGTCAGCAAGTGTGTCTATATGTGCAAGTTTATTATTATAGTAGTTACATGTCCTTTGTATAAATTCATTTTGGTAGGAATTAGTGTTGCATCTATCAATGTAGAAAAGGGTATTTTGTCATTATTTTTAATTGGTAAACTAATGTTTAAGACAAGATTTTTATGCATAGCACAAAGGTGCTGTACCGAGTCGGCGTGTGGAAATTTATTTTATTTAGCAGCTCCGGGCAGTCAACTTTTGAGTTAATAATTTTGTACAGGAGCATCTGATCAGCGACAAGCCTCCTATTGAGCAATTTCGAGATTCGAAAATGTTTCTCGATTTCGTCGTAAGAATTGTATATGTTGAATGATTTAAAATTGAGGAATTTGAGAAATCGCTCCTGAACTCTTTCTAACCTGTTAACATAAACAATATAGCGCGGGTTCCAAACCAGTGAACATAAAATATATTAACTCCAGTATAAGATTATAACAAAAAAAACTAAGGGTCTAGCCGTGGTCTAAAAAAATTCCAAAAGGTACCTACAAAAATAAAAAAAAACTAAAAACAATTTATTAAAAAAGAAATTTTCACCACACTAAGAACAGCAACAATTTCTAATATATTCCTTCAATTAAACTGAAAATATGTTTAAAAAATGAGCAGTATGCAACTGGACAGGATTCGTAGCAACGATCTTGCAATGTATAATATATAAGTACGTTTAACTTTTACGGTTACGGTTTAGCTTCTAAAACCTTAGGTTTTGACTTTTGAACCGAACAGACACGCGAAAGCGATCAGTTTGAGAAAAATTCAAAACTTAAGGCCTCTGAAGATGGACAGTGAGATCTGTCCGAAACGTCAGGAGTTAAAAAGTCATTTTACTACGTTACGCGGGTAAACCGAGAAAATTATTCTACATATATACGTATCTTGTAATTTTGATTGCTCTTCCATTAAAAGCATTTGTTTGTGGTTGGGAGAAGAGTTATTATTACTTATTACTTTAAAAAGAAAGACAAACATTCCCGGGTTACAAATAACCCAACAATGTTTGAAAATCTCCTACTACCACCACAGAAAGCCGAAAATGTTGCTTGTGTTGTGATGGAGGACTTAGCCAGCCGAGGAATTGAACATGCGACGCCCGGGTGGGACCCAAGCGCTATGCCCACTCAACCACTGACCGGTCAGAATGATAACCGGTGAGAATGATAACGCTCGATTGATAACCGGTCAACCACTGACCGGTTATCAATCGAGCGTGTTAGGGGGCCAGCGGTACTTAAAACGCCTTTAATTCATAATTCTTAATTGTGAAAATAATCGTACGATATTGATAGTAAGAAAAGCATGTTTACTAGACCTTTAACTTAACATTTATCCTTGAGATGAAGATCTGCAAGTACATCAAATAAATAATATTTTATGTATCCATTTCTTTTGTGTGACCTTGAGAAGGTTGTGGCGCTGGCACCTCGCTACGTGTGCCGCGGGCCGCGCAATCCGGCACGTTTGGTATTGTAGGTACGTGACGGCAATTTACGGCTTTCCTGGAGGCTAACTGAATTGAAATATCACACGCGTACAAGTAATTGCCCGTAAATCTGTTATGACGGAACTCACTACCGAGAGACCGGTAATGTAACCAAAGGGAAGATATAATTAGCACTCAAACGTATATACGTACTTGCGTATGCGGATCCTGCAAGTAGAATATACATACACTTGCAAGTGACTTATTCGGTTATAATTTATTGAACCATTTACTGGACAACCCAAACCTTTACCATAGGTCACCCAGAGGGGTTCGCTACGTTTGGTGACTTCATGTGCTGGGTTCATGGGGTGAGGTCGGTTCTGGTCTTGGCAGTGAATGCATCTACGCACCAGCTTCTTCGGGAGAGACTAGTTAAAGGAGACCTATGTATTGACCTCTCCAGCACGATTTTCTCTGAAGATCGCCGTGCGCCACAAAAGAAGAAATGGATTCGTACATCCGTCACTCCTGGAGACCCTCTGATTCCTACCCACCCCTCATTCCTTTTCCTTTCCCAGAACGTCACCCCCAATTCGACTTAGGCCCTCAGTGGAATTGTTTTTCCCAATGCTAAAGTCATATTCGCCAAAACAACGTTTGGTCAAAGAAACTTCAGATACTTTGCAACTAAACTTTATAATACACTTCCACTGACTATTATACAGCACACTAATTATGTAAAATACAAATCAGATACCAAGTCTTGGATAACTAGCAAAGACAGATCATATATTAACAATATTTTTATAACCTCCTAGTGCATGCTTTCCCTTTGATACAATGCTGATTGTCCTTGTACCTTTAAATGTATATAAAATTGTTGTTGTTATCCTTATTCTTCTTTTTATATTAAACTACTTATGTTAAAATGCGCCTGCTCTCAACACAGGAATTCCTAGTGAGACAGGCACAGTACAATCACCTATGTAACTTGATAAATAAAGATTATAATAAAAAATATATATAAAGATATATATTAGGGACAATTAAAAATAAAAATAAGTCATATTATTTTTATTGTGTGGAATTAATGTAAAAAAAAACAGAGTGTGCAATTCAGAAAACTAAAGTACACAAAAGTGGCGAACAAGGATTTAAAAATCTTACTTATATTATAAATGCAAAAGGTTGTATGGATGGTTGGATGGTCCTTACTCTTTCATGCAATAAATATCAAATGGAATTTATAAATTCTTTCACTAATCGAAAGCTACTTTATTTGCCAGTAACATGGGCTATATATATTGGTAAGCTCTGGCGTTATGAATAAGCTGTGGCGTTATGAAATGATCTATTATACGTTTATTGGCAAAGCCAATTATACGTTTATTTATAATTTAAGTAAATGTTTGACGTGGGCTGTCAATATTATTTCTTTGATAGCGAAAATTCAAATATTAGTATTCTAATATGAATATTTAGTTTAGGTAGATACAAACATAAAATAGGTACTTATCTACATTTTGACCTAAGCCAACAGCTATACTAATATAATGAATGCGAAACGGAGCGTATTTGATTGTTGATTTATTGGGGGAGGGGGAGCGGTAGTGCGGGAGAGGGGGGGAGGGGGGGGGGGCGAATATGCGAGCGAAGCCGGGGGTAAAAGCTAGTATTCTATAAAAATGCTCTGTTTTATGTTTCAATAACTTCCTGATATTTCGGTATGATCTGTTAGGTATAAATCAATAACTCTGTATCTGCAAAGTGTGCAGTGAACGGGTGTTAAGACAGACTAAATTTTGTGTTTATCTAAAATTCTTTTCAGCAATACCTTTTCAAATGGCGTTGTCACGTAAGTTTTGAAGTCACAAAGTGCAATCCTCGATTTCCCTGATAAGGAACTCCAGTGAAAAATATAATGCCTTTAAAAAATATGTTTATATATATTATATACCAATAAACGCTGATTCTGAATATATTAAAAAGCCAATTTTAAATCGAGTTATTAAAACACACTGTCAAGTTGGTAGTATTGAATTTTTATTGCTGACTTCACCGCTCTCCATAATTTTCCGGTCACCGGGTGATAGCTTATTTGTTGAAGTTGTATTGAAATGTATGTCGCGTCAGTGTCAAGACCAGGACAAACCTCACACCATGAACCCGGGCACCCCTGCTAAGTCATCAAACGTAGCGAATCACTTGGGGTGACCTATGGCTGAGGTGTTGGTTATCCAATAAATTATTCGCGGGGCGGCGGTACCCATATCCGCCCCCCAAATTGAGGTATTTACTACCGTATACAAACATTTTTTGCTTATTGTTAGATTATGAGTAAGAAAAACATTTTCTCGCCCTCGGAGAAAGATTCTTGAAGAGAAAAGAGAAATTATAAAAGTGTTTTTAATAGAAAAGCAATGACTCCTATTTGATGTCAATACCGCACAAGAGTCACAACTGCTCCCAACCACACGGAGCCGGCAAGACTATGGCATCCCCAATGGATTACATTGGGGATGCCATCAATGGATTACATTGAGAGGCTGAAGGTAAGTGGGAAGGGAAAGGAGATGGGGATGATGAAGTTGGAGAAGTACCTGGCTATTCAGATCTGGTCACCAAACACGTCTAAAGTTATTTTAAGCTACGTTTCAATTCTGGATGGTGGTCTTACACCATGGCGACACCGAGAGCATATCCGACTTTGGAACGTGCTGCAAATATACTTAATATTATTTTAAATGACTAAATTGTTAAAACACAAATCGATCAAATAAAATTTACACACACTACAGTCAAGTAGTGGTAAATTTTATCCCATTTTATTCAAAACATATTCAGTCAAAGATGCCGTATCTAAAATCTTAGAATGTTAAAATCTATGAGGATATAATCTATGTGGTAAGATAAGGTCAATTAATTTTTTTTCAGTCGGGAATCGTTCCCGCCACCTCCTGAATCATAATTAATTGCGTAGACCCACGCCAAGAAAGCCGACCAAAGCCTTTATTGAAATGAAGCTTCTGGTCACTAATTCCGCCCATGCATAATTTGAAAAATTCCCAAAGGCTTCGGAAAATTGGAAACTTTATTTCAGTCCTCGCTCATTTTTATCGACGGCGCGATTAAAATGTTTGATCCTCGGTAGAAGAAAAACCCACCGTAAATTTTAATAAATTGATTGTAAAAAGGGTCCTGAGCTTTTTGTGCTTAGTGCTAAAGTTTTCGCGTCAGTTTTGTTGGAGATTACGTTCCACGTAAAGTCTGAAGTATGTATTTTACTTGATAGCGATTTCGATCACAGGGCTCTTTCAAAATATCCTTTGTCTTCTTGTTGGGTTTCCCTGAACTCTCATATTGACTTAGAAAAGCGGGTATGTTCCCTTATCAACACATACGAGAAACATGAATATGAAAAAAACACTGTGCGATTATTTCTCGTTACCTTTACTCAACATAATATATATTCCTGTATAGTAATATTCACTTTTTCTTAAATTAAAACTTCGATTCTGAATCAGAAGTTTTATGATCGTCGTGATTTCAATGCAGTTCACCAATGGAGTTTTTTTTAATTTTATTTACAATAGCTCCACACAGGAGGCACTGAGGAAAACAATTTCCCTCGGGGCCTATATTATCTTTGGGGAAGTTGTGTAGAGGGTGTTTTTATGGAAAGGATGGAGAGGAAGTTCTGGGAAGGAGAAAGGTATGAAGGGTGGGAAGGAATCTGGGGGTCGATGTGTCCTGGGGTGGCGAACGTATGGATCCTTTTCCCCCACTTCAGTGCAAGAGAGTCCGGTTGGAGAAATCAAAAGGTCTCCCTCAACCAGTCTCATCCGATCTGGCCTTCCAAACAGCAGGTGGGCAAAGGCATCCGCCGCCAAGGCCTAGACAAACCTCACTCCATGAACCCGGGCAGCCCTGCCAAGTCACCAAACGTAGCGAACCACTTGGCGTAACCTATGGTAGGGGAGTTGGTTGACGAACAAATGGTTCCTGGGGCGGCGGTACCCATACCGGCCTCCAACATTGAAACCCCATAGGAAGGTTCATTATTTCCACTTGAATTTAATCTGTGAGATATAGTTAGGTTGCCGTTGAATTTTGCAGTTAATCTATTTATATAAAATCTCGTGTCACGGTGTTTGTGGTCGCACTCCTCCGAAACGACTCGACCGATTTTTATGAATATTTTAATGTATATTTGGTAGGTATGAGAATAGGTCTTAAAATATATTTCATACCGCTATGTGATTAGGGTGTCCCTATCCAGAAATTTCGTATGTTTGTGTCCGCAAATCTCTGAAAGTAATCGATAGATTGATTCAATTTTTTTACAGAACATTGCATTTTGGCAGAAGGATGTTTCTATATATATTGGTTATCTCTGGCGTTATGCAATTTGTTTAAAAACTTACTACAAGTGGTGCGCGAATGGTTTGAAAATGTGTGTATTTCTATTTTAGCGGCAGGCAGGAGGGGAAGATTAACGAAGGAGGTGGGATTCGCGGGAAGGGTGACGAGGGAGCGGGAAGGCGGGGAAGGTGGAAGGGAAATGCAGGAAGGGAAGGGGAAGCGGGAGGGGATTGGGGACGCACGGGAATGGACATGAAGGGAGAAAGAATGTATTTTTTTGTATGGGCTTGCAACGCATGCCGGGTACCAGCTAGTGTTTTATATTGTTTTGGTAATTTGTTTATATCTGTGTTTTATTCTTTAAAAAAAGGGAGAAAATTATTTATTTGGAACAAAATCAGAAGAATGTTGAAAACTTCCAACCGAGCTCTTGAATTGCTGATTTTGTACTGTTCGAAGTCCGACAGCGTTCTCCCCAAAAATGGAAATAATGCTTCTAGCTGCCTCCGATGCTTTCACTCTTTAGTTGATCTCAAAGAAATACTATTTCTTATCTTAAAAACTCTCCTAACACTTCATTTTCTTTAGTTAAAAATCAACACGAACTTTTATCAAAGTTGCTTATAGTCGAGTGGTTCAAAGCTCCGGGTTTGCACCAAGCAGGCGCAGTACCTCCATACATACTGTGGATGCGGCGCTTCCTTTCTTTTGGGGGCGTATAAAATTTTTTTTTTTCAGGATTAAATAAGCTTATTTTTTTCTATCCGTAAACAGCAATAAATATTGTAATTTAACGACACCGTCCCAACCTCCGACCGGACCGAAATACATAATAATAACACCATTCTCGATCTCGATGCTGGTGTGTCCAATGTCGCGTAAACACACCAGTAACAGCAACAGCGAATCCTCTGCTCTATTCTGCATCCACGATGTTAGAAAAAGCTTCTTATTTGCGCATGCGCGTTTTGTTTCTGCCTGCCAAGTTTTGCCTGAAGCAATATACGCATTCGATGGGAGCATCCAACGCGCAGAAAACGACTTTAATGCGCGTAGGCATAGTGCACAGAATAGGACAACAAAGCTCGTGGATTAATTCGTTACGTTTTAGAGAATTTGTTCGCGCAACCATTTTGATAATGACTTGAATAACGGATGCCGATTGATCTGTCGAATATCTATTTAATTAATTTAATGTTAGAATTGTAATAATTGATGTGAAGCATAAAGGATTTATAAAGCTAATTTAACATACTTTTTTTGTCAGTAATGGCATCATGTTCGTGGGCTAGTCTGTAGGTATTTATATTTGATATTAGGTAGGTATATACTTCAGCATACCTTATATAAAAAGTCACCTACCGCAACTGGCACCAAGGTGTCTAGGGTTTAAACATGTGCAAGCAAAATCATCGCAAAAGTGACAATTTAATTTTGATGAAAGGAGAATACAGATAATTAATATTGTCAGGCTTTTCGTAGCTCGAGCTATTTGCTACCTTATTTAAAATACTCATTCAGAATAACACTAGTATTGTGGCATTTAAATGACGCGACTTTGGCATAATATATTATATCATCACAAAAATCTTTCCAAGGCGTTATTGCCTTGGAAACAAAACCGCTACAAACTTATACATTAGCCCATTATAACTTGCTTCAACCAATTCATCTTTGTTCAGAACGAGTGAGATAGTATATCTCGCCCGAGAAAGTGGGATGTAGGTAATACTTAACTTTGTTAAATTGGGGAAAATCCCACTTTATTTCACCCTTTTTTTCTTTATTTCGTGCTGCCTCCCTCTGTACAATGTACAGGCACACGCAGCAGAGATGTTAATATAGCTCTAACCATAATATGGCGAGCTACCCATTTACTGTAATAAAGTCTTCGAGTTATTTATGTGCGATACTTATTTCCGCAGTACTTGTCTCACGTGTCTCCCACTGGACCAAGACATGTTATTACTTATTATGACATAAATTGAGTGATGTTTTTTTTTTTTTTTTTTTTATTTTTTTATGTACAATAAACCGGCAGGGTAGGCATACCGCCTACACTTGAAAATTTTATTTCTCCCCTCTGCTTTTCCCCAAAGAAAGAGGTAATGTATATATTTATTTAATTATTTAATACTAACCTGTACATATAAAGCACTTGCATACTGCTCGTTAACACCGTATGCGGGGACATTGGGGGTCTAGTTTTGTTTAATTAAATGTAGAGACGTTCAAATAAAAAAAAATTAGCTTCCTTGTGAGAGCCCTGAAGGAGTAACCATAAGTTACTTATACCGGGGCGGGTATGTGGTGGATAACCTCCAGTGGACCAAGACAAAACATTTTATTTTTTCTTACGAAAAAAACATTTCCAAGATTTTCGTCGGACAGTTTTTAAATTCTTTCTTCTTCCATAATCTTTAAAACAAAGCAGAAAATCTTCCGTTTGTCTGAAGTAGCAGGGGCTAGTTGTTTTATACAGAATTTCAAAGGTAACAATGTCATTTAAAAGCCATTAAACACCTATTCTCGGTGCGTTTCAGTATGCTATCAAATCGTAATAAGCAGATAAAACAACATGATAGTTGTCCTCTTCTCCCGATCACAATTTATTTAAAAGCTGAAATGGTCTTTTAATCGGCAGTTAACGGGGAACTTTTATCCCTTTGATGGTATGTTATATAGTTGTATTTGAATTTCATATGAAAAAATCCGTTCTAAAACTACGAAAATATTGATTTACCGTGGCGTCGTGAAAATCACTTGATTGTCTGGAATTTCTAGTTAGATATTATTTTCGTATATAAAGCTTGGAAATGGTTCCATGCTAACTCAGAATGAAACGAACTCATTAAAAGCTTTGAAAAAACAATTTTGAAGTAGCCGGTAACCCTAACCTAAATTAACCTATTTAACCAATTTTTAAATATTTTTTATCAACACTCTTAATGACCATTCTGAGGTGGTTCTGATTTGGTTTCATTCTGAGTTGGCCGGTCACCCTTGGAAATATTCAATTAACGGACAAAAAGTCCATACTATTTTTTTTTTTTAAATATTTTTGTATTGTTCTATTAGAATGAAAACATGTTTCAATAATACACATAGAAAAGGTAATAAGAAGCTTACAATTCTTACAGAAACTATAAAATTGAACCCATTACTTCTGAAATATAAACCCAACCCTTAGTATCTAAGATATACGAATTTATTTTCTACAGAATTTTTATTTATATTGGAGGGCTATCTATTCTAGGTCTGAATATTATTATTTACAATAAAGCAAAACAGAAAAGAATCCTACCCTAAATTATAAAAGATTCGCGTTTTTCAGGCAATAATTTATGTGCGGGTTTGAGTTGAGCTTTGATTTCTAACATCACTTGGAAGTTTATTTGAAGCTTTATGACCTGATACAAAGTTGTCTCCTTCAAGACCCCCTTTCAATACCCTTTTTTATATCGACATAGCTTGATATCAAAATCAAAACAATTATTAAATTTTACATTAATCCTACACAGGAGGTCCTGAGGAAAATAATTTCCATTTGTCATATTTGGGGATGCTGGGTAGAGGGTCTTTTTAGGAAAGGACGAAGAGGAAGATCTGGGAAGGAAAAGGGTTTTAGGGGTGGGTAGGAATCTGGGGGTCAGTGTGTCTAGGAGTGAAGGACATATGAATTCATCCCTCCCAGTGTAAGACGATTTTCCGAGAGAGTACGGCAGGAGAAGTCTAAGGGGCTCCCTCAACCATTCTCTCCCAAACCGGCTTGCCATGCAGCTGGTGGGCAGATGAACCTCACCCCATGAACCGGCGCACCCCTGTTTAGTCACCAATTGTAGTATACCGTGCCCCAAGTGGCCTATGGCAGGGATGTTGGTTTTCCACTAAAAGGTACCAATAACCTCCCCCCTCACTAAGAAATTAGGTATTCAATACACCCTTTCAGCAAACATAATCAAATTTGCATCTTGTGTCCCTGTCATTGTACCTTGCATCGCAATTACTGCATACTCCCAAGTTAATATGCATTTTATGCAACCGCATGATCATAAAATGCAGCTTTAACGTAAAACGTGACGGATCGTCTGCAACGTCAGCTCGCCCTACTCGATTATACCTACCCTCCCTATTACCCAACTTAGCGAGGGAGGCAATATTGTGCAGGAGCGAGCAACAAATGGAGGTTATTACAGGTTAGGTGTTTTAAGATTGGTGATGTTTTAAGTTATATATAAAGTACGAAGTCGTGATTACATAGTAATATTATTAGAGACGTACGGCTTGTGTTGATAGGAAATGTACATAAATGTATTTTTTAAATTTATTTTAATTTTTACATTTTTAAAAGATACATCTTAAATATATAAATAAACTATATGCGACTCTGTTTTGGATAAGTTTTCTACGAATTTTATGGTACAACTTCATGGTTTGGGTAAGATTTTTTCAGAGACTTCTACGATATTTTTTATATACTAATATACTAGTAAGCCCCTTGAGGTGATTTTTCACAAAAACGGCGCTCTATAAATTATCCAATTATTATTATTATTATTATTAAGCCAAGAGTAGTTATTTTTTTGGTTTAATTTGTTTGATACTGTGTGGGAGTTCGTTCTATAACTTTACTGCTAAACATTCAGAGTTTCTTTGTCCAAAGGTAGGATGACACTTGGGTATATTTAGTATGTCTGTTTGTTTGGTTCTGGTTTGATGATTGTGAATTTTGAGAGGTGTTTGTATCTTTATCTTCTCTGTATCTTTTATGAGCTGACAACCCAGAATATTTTTGGCATAAATTTTTTGTATACTTGAAACTTAAAACTTTTTAAGCACACGTTCACAGCAAAAACAACGAAACATTTGTTAGTATACGTATACATATATAAATATATTTTTTAATGAATGTAAATGAAAATTAATAAAATTATTACTAACAATGCAACTTTATTAATGATTCGCCCTCTTACCTATAAAAGCCGTTATTTGGCTTTAAAACCAGCTCTTGATGCTTTTATCACCTTGTGAATATTTATAATTATTACCTTATGAATGCGTGAGAATTACTGAAATGAACCGTTTTGCTTTTGGTTTTCTCAAAATAACGCATTTCGAGATTGCTGCATTTGATTCTATACACCTCTTATAAGTTCTACAACTATTTTTTTAAAATATTGTTATAGCTCGTCGCCCAAGTGCTTAATTGTTCAAATGACCATTTTAGTTTTTGTTCTATGTCCTTTTTAAAATTAAAAATAAAGTATCAAAAACCTAGTTTAATAAGAATTATTTAAACTAATTAGACCTTTACCTTTACGGAAATAGCTAAATAGCTTCACCTTGAACGCCTATCATAACGTTTTATTGAAATAATGAAAGAAAACTTCCCCCTCTTATAAAACTTGCTAATGGTCATTTGGAAAATTAATATAAGAACGAAGGTGTCGAGCTGTTTCGGCGTTAATGGCCATTTACAAACTGTGGTTAGGCCACGTTGAGCCGACTTATTTATTTGATTCTGTTTACCCCTCAAAATTAAAAAAAAATTTGGTGCCTAAAACTTATTACCAGTTTACTGAGAAAATAATTATGACACTATATTCTCCATTCTGTGGGGTACTTTGAAATCTCTTTTCCCCACTTTAAATTTTATTGTTTTATTAATTGTTTGATAATGACGTGACTGATTTTGTGCTATTTTGAAAATTTAAAAATTAATTCGGAATAGCACATTTTTGGAAAATCGCAGAACATCTCTTAGTGAATGATTACAAAAATGACATATCTTACACTAAAATACTAAATCTCTGCATACACTAGGTCATGGTAGGAAAGGGTAATTATGTAACTTTGTGAATGTTCTACATAGTCAAATGAATATTATTTGTTTGAAGGTACACTTCAAAAGACTTAATTACTGGGAAATGCAAAGTTAATGTTACGTATTTTCAGTTAGCTGCCGAAATTATTTGGCAGTTTTTACACGTCGCGGACTCGCCCATGAAAATGTAGGTGTTTTGGTAAAGATTATCACCGGTACTATAATATATTATAATCTTTCTTGTGGTTGCCAAAGTAAGCCAGTAGTTTATTATCCTGAATGTTTGCAGGCATATCATATAAGATATATTATGATGAAAATGCAAATACCCCGGCAAAATTTCGTGATGAGTTTCAAGGAAGTTTTGCAAACCATGGAAGGAAAGTTTGTTGATACTTTGAATGAAATTCTTCATACTGTTATTTTCATGTTCATTAGTGATAAAACAATAGATTTGTGAACGCGATAATTAGAAGTAAAGTCAGGAAGAGACCGACAGAAAGCAGGTAAGATAATTATAATTCAAGACGTCAAAGCATTGATAAAACATTGCAAAAAACTATGAAAACCATAAAACTACATAGTAGTTAGGCAGCATAACTTCATTTTTTTAAATGCGCGTCATTCAGTTGGTTCATGTTGCAGCAGAGCGCTAGTGGTCTCGTTCGAAAGGGAAAAGTATATAGTTTTGTCCCAACGCAGTTCAGTCGCCATCATACGTTAGAACAGTGAGGAGCGTGCGTTTGCCGTTGAGGCCTACTTTTCGAATGTGTGTTTTGTAATCACAACTCAGCGCGCCTTTCGGAATCGCTTTAAGTTAGCCCCGTTGGCCCCTGTCCCGGACCGAAATTCAATTGTTTTGTGGGTCACTACGTTCCGACAAACTGCAAGTGTGAAAAGAGGAAGAACTGAAGTCCCTCGTCCCATTAGATCACCTGAGAACATTGAGGCAGTAAGAGCTTCAATTTTGCAATCACCACGGCGTTCTGCGCGCAAACATGCGTCTGCCCTTGGATTTTCCGATCGTTCTTTGAGGAGAATTCTTCTTGATGATCTCCAATTCTATCCATACAAAATGGCGATTGTGCAGGAACTTTTTGAACGTGACTTCAATTCTCGGAGGAACGCATGTGAGGTTCTTCTGGAAACTTTTTCTGAGGACGCTATTGTGTTTTTTAGTGATGAAGCCCATTTTTATTTGTGTGGAACCGTCAACAAACAAAACTACTTGTGACTTTTTTCTGTGGGGTTTTTTGAAATCCTGTGTTTATGTGAACCGTCCAAGGACCATACAGGATTTAAAGACCAACATCCATGAAAACATTGCCAGGATAACGCCCGATATGCTGGCAAGAGTCTTGGCAAACGCCAGAAATCGGTTCGCTCAATGTATGGAGAATGGGGGACGGCACCTACCTGATATGATCTTCAAAACTAAATAAAAAAAATTATGTTTTTGCCTACATTATAAAAAAATAATAAAAAAAATTTGAATCATACGATGGGTTTTATTAAGTTTTGAAAAAAGAAGTTATGCTGCCGCACCCTGTACAAATTTTAACGATTGAAATTTGTTCACCAATGTAACTTATATCAGGACCTAAATAAATTCCGTTATGAGTTCCAAAATCGTCTCCGAAAATGTATTCCACTAAAAAAAAGACACACCCCATTAAGTTTGTTAAAATTTTTTGAAATTTTGAAAGCAAAAAGAGAAGAAGCATGGCAGTATACGGTACGAATTGATTCCGATGAAAAATATTAGCATTGAATGTATTTGTGAATCGGCATACCTACGTGAACAGTTTTGCCAACGGGGCACTTTCTCTTATTTATGCCTATTTATTATCACTGGCGGAAGAGGGACTACAAATGAAAAATATAGTATGGTAGTATGCGCAAAGGCAGATGAAACGCCATTTACTACTGATATCTACAAGCTTATACAAGTTCTTTATAATGGTTTCAGTTCAATGCGTTTATCATATCGCGAGTGAAATAATTTCAGGGTTAATTATTTTAAGTTCTCATCATTATAAATAGACTTATTTGAGTCTAGAAGATTTTTTTGTATAGTTTCTACAGAGAAACCTACAGAAAGTTCAGTAACTGTCTTTTGACAAACGTCACAACATAGTAAAACTGCCCCCAAACAAATTTTTTTGTCTTCTCCATAACATTTTAGTATTTAACTGTTTTATGGAGAACCTGAAAAAGAAATCGTTACATACCTTTCATAAATGGTAGAACGCATAAACTGTACAACCAACAAATTAAAGAAAAAAAACAAACTTTCATACATTTTTAAAACAACCAGAAATATTCTTGCAAAAGAGAACACTTGGCCATATGTCAATCAATATAAGAATATGGAATAATTGGATGGGGAAATGCAAATGACGTCGCTTTAAATCCCATAATTATAACTCAAAAAGCCATCTTGAGAATTCTACTCATAGTCCCAATCAAAATTTGGTTTGACCAAATTTTCAATAATCTAAATATCATATCACTTAATCAACTCTTTGCCAAACCCATACTTATTTATACACAAAATAATACACCAATCCACTAGATACTTTCATCAAAGATACATTCAACAAGCAAAAACAAAAACAATATTTGTACGGTGAAATTTTTGGAAATCAAAAACAGACTGATTGAAGTGGAACAACTTTTGTATTATCCAAATAATGTAAGTATAATAATAATAAAAAAATCTAAGCTTTTAGATTTACATTGTAAAATGTTAAGTATTCAGTCAATTTGTAAAATTTTAAAAGTATTTAGTGATTTGTGTAAGTATTCATTGTTAAGTCCAAACGAAAGACGTTGTATGTAAGTTCTGTATTTGTGTGAATACTGCTGTGAGGTCAACTAAGGTTGACAGACTTACTATCTACTCATTTTTTTAATTAAGGACTGGATGCTCAGACAAAACTACCATTCAGAATCGAAACTAGACGTTCACCTTATTTAGTAACACGATCCGAGTAGTCAGTCTTTCACAACTCCTTCCCCTTCAACTATCTTCAATCTCACAATATACTCCTTACCTATATACACTATTTGTATTCAATACATTCAAAACATTTAATTTTTCCGATTTTTTTCTCTGAACATCAATTCTGCGAAGGGAGGAAGTCGGTACTTGCTGCGAGATCGAAATATCAAACACAAATAATCCGATTGTTCCCACCGGGCTATCGATACTGCTTCCATGATCGATACCCTCCGAAAACAATATCCAAAATTAAACAATTCTCACCATTCTCATTAATATTTGTAGGAGAACCCCAAGACTGAGAAGAATATTAAATATTTGAATAAAAAATGAAATGAAAATACCTGTTTTAACAACAAGAACTAATTTCATATTTCCTAAAGTTTTTCGTTATTACTTTATACCAATCGAAACCGGTGTAATATTTATATAAAACAAAATCCGTTACAGAAACCTTAGCCAAAAAATAAATAATTTAGAATGTGAATTCCGTGCCATTGAGGCCCGCGTAACCATTTCGCGTAATTTCTATAAAAAAATAACAGAAATGCTTTCACCGGAGCGCCCCTGCTGGGAACGTGAGTGGAATATAACCAAAACCACCTTAACTCAGGCCAGGACACTAAATTACACCTGATTCTTACTTCTGGAAGATTCTCCTGTATATTTTTATTTACTTAATAAAATATTTGGAATATTTTAACTCTTGATTGTTGGTGTCTTTTATTATTTCAATATCTACATCAATATTCTGAACACGGAGTTCATATCTAAGGTGTTTCTCAGCAATAAATCTAGGTAAACGGTATATATCAAACGTAACAGATTTTTGAAGTAAAACTTCTTTACGTACGCTCGACTTGAAAAGTGGTGATTGTTACGAAAAGTGTGATGCGAACGGTAATCGATGCTAACGGTGATCGATGGCGAGGCGAACGGTCGGGCCTTTACGCACGCTTGACTTGGGGAGTGATAAGGATAAGGATGGTTACCCGAAGGTCGTAGGTCATCCCAAGGTCGTAGGTCACCCCAAGGTCGTAGGTCACCCCATGGTCATCTTTCACCCAAATTTCATATGTCACCCTTAGGTCATAGGTCACCCCGTTCGCTACGTTTGGTAACTTAGCAGGGATACCTGAGGATGGGGCGAGGTTTGTCTTATAGTTTTACCTCAGTCGTGTCAATGTATACATATTTTAGTCAATGTGGCTAGCTCACAGAGGGGTACAAGGTAAGGCTCACCGTGCCAGGATGCGCGGTTGTCAGTAATGTCGACTGTAATAAACGATTCCATGAGAGCCGATCCCCCGATAAATAATTGTTCCCCCGGCATTGTATACAATATGCAGTCGGTTTAGGGAAAATACGGAATACCTACTTACACAATTTATAACTAAGTGTCCTCGAAGGGGTGTGCAGAGAATGTACCGCCGAATAACAAAATTTTAAAACATATATTCATTAAAAAGCTAAGCAAACAATAGTAATAATCAGGTATTAATTGTTTATATTTTATTTTATTGTTTCTGTTCTCTTTCTTGTTCTCATTTATACAAAATGTGTACGTAGGACTATGATATGAAATGCAAACACCAGTTACCGTTATGTTTTAATCATTTGCTCTTAAGTATATAAGATTATATACTTTGCTCCTTATATTTATTTTTATTATCATTTTAATAACTATGCCAAACAAACCACGGCTATTCTATGGTTTAATTAATTATTTTATTTTAATTTTATTATTTTTTTTCTACAACACATGGATGTAGAACTATAATATGCAATGCATACACAAGTTACCTATATGTTTTAATCCTCTTAATTCCTCTTAAGTTATTTATATGTTATTAAGTACCTATATACCTTTTTTTTAAATTAATATTATTTTAATAACTGTGCTAAGCAAATAACAGTTACTATGTTTTAAACTTTTTTTATTTTATTTTGTAATCTTTCTGTTATTTTTATTTCCTCAATTTTCCCTCTTATTTTGTACAAATCATGTTCCATATGTTCATACCCATCCTAATTTGACTAGACTAAAACGGGAATTCTCATTTTTTTTATTTTTTTTATTTTATAAATTCAATAATTTTATTATTAAATTAATAAAAACAGTTTATTTATAAACAAGTTCTGCTGGTAATTATTATTACGCGTGACAGCTGTTTCGCCTTCTGAGGGCATTATCAAACGGGAATTCTCCTAGTTGGGCAGTCAAAACATTTCATAAATTGTATATATAAATGTATGATCTTGTATTAAATAATTTTTAAAAATGCAGCAATGATAAAACTACGTGTCTATATATATCCACATATTCGTTACACATCCACACTACCTTATTAATAAAGCTATTTTTAAAGTCGATTTAAGATTTGTACAAAAACTTATAATTTTATATAATTATAGTGTCGGAGATAAACAACCGAGTGACCGTAATGGACGTATATGCCTTTTACGAGTGACCGAAATTTTTTCCTCATTTTCAATACATACTAACACATAATTTACGCACGTCAGTGTGTTTGTATGTACTATTAATATAATAATTTACATTAGTAATAAATATAAACTATTCCTCTTCATCCAATTTACAAAATAATAAAATTCTGATGTTTAGGTACCTTTTGTACTGAACCCATGAATACAGCTCTAAAGCTGAGGGAATTTTTTAACATCGCAAGGGAAGGAAATAAGGTAAGTTTAAAAGGTAGATTGGTGTACCATAACACAATAATTATTTAGTAAGATCTTGATTATGATGACGGTTTTATAAATGAATAAATAAATTGTGTCCTGGCCTGAAATGAGGTGGTTTTTTATACAACCCTCTTGGCATCCGTTTGTTTGCCCTTAACAAATTCTGCTAAATGTTTCACACTGTGTTTTCTCAAAGATTGATTTATTTATCTTGGTTTTTCGAATTCATTATTTAAATTTCTGATTTTTAAAGAACGAACTTCTTTAGAACCGTTGTGATTTGAAACTCATGAGACGAAAAAGAAACAAATACATACATCTGCAAAATTTTGGAGGGATTTCAATTTGGGAGGCGGGTATGGGTACCGCTGCCCTGGGTACAATTGGGTAACCAACACCTCTGCCATAGGTCTCCTTAAGTGATGCCCGGGTTCATGGATGAGGTTCTTCTAGGTCTTAGTGGCGGATGCGGCAGCCTACCTTCTGCGTGGCACGCCGGATCGAGAGAGACTGATTGAGGGAGGTCTTTTGATCTCTCCAGCCAGACTCTCTCGATACTTCGCATACGTCTGTCACTTCTGGACACAATGACCCCCAGATTCTTACTTCCTTTCCTTAAAAAGACCCCCCACACAGCATCCCCTAAGATTAACTACGAAGCACTTTTTTATCAATGGGAAGAATGATTTTTTTCCTTACATTGGTCGTTGAATTCCAGTGCACCTTTTTCTATACATTTTTCTTTTTCGGAGTTGCTTTCTTTTGTGTTTTCTTTTCCTGTTCATTCTGTAGTGTTATGAAGATTGGATATTGATTTTACAATTTTTTTTTTAATTTCGTAGGATTTGATCCTTGGTCCGCTGAATGTCTGGCCGCTAAGGTTCGTCAGGCGCTTTATACCACTAGACTTAAGGAGACTTGCGTAGGACCGTGGATTTATCGTATTATATTGGAACCGAATACCCGTGAAATAATTAATATTTTATTGCTATCCCATTCTCTTGCAGGCTAAATACTATATTTATGTATGTGTTTGTCTCTTTTTAGTGTCGCTCAGTTCATCGAGTTTAAAATCACAAGGTGCTAAAGAAGTTTTCAATTCAAAAATGTTAGTGCATAATGATAGTATAGCTGAATTTTCGCGTGGGTTGGAAGTTGGCATGTAATTGTGAGAATGATATTATGAACGTTTCCGAGTAAGAAATAACACAAAAGAAATTATTATTACGAGGAATGGGTGCTTTTATACCGCCAAGCTTCCTAACGCGAATTAAATTATTTGTTACCGCACTGATGAGCTTTCAACTACGAGTAGTTGTCTAAGTTATACGACATGTTTACACAACATAATATTATAAGTATCTCCCATACTGTGCATTTTCAGAAAGGCATCCATGTTGCAATGGAAGTATTCCACGAAAATTGTACCAAAGTATTGTTGTTGACCCAGATATTGGTGTTGGTAGGTACCTATAAGTAGTTAGAATTGGTGTTTTTGATTACTACGAGCTAACATAATTAACAAATGAAAAGCGGGGGATAAACTGTTTAAATCTAAATCCTGAAGAAGATTGAGATCAACTCCAACCTTCTTCAATCTGGAAAATATCTGTCTATCTTGGGCTGCCCAGAATAGTTCCTCAACACTTCTAATGCCGGTCCACTCTCGTGCAGTTCGCAGCCAAGACATTTGTCTCCTACCAGGCCCTCGGCAACCCTGTATCTTGATTGGAATCAATATTAATTGGAGCAAGTGACACTTCTCCCATCGAGTTATGTGACCAAGATATGAAATTTTCCTGACTTTTATTAATGTGAGCAGCTCTATCTGCTCTTGCACGCCTGAGAATGTCTATATTGGTGATCATGTCGGTCCATGGGTCCATGGGAGCATTCTCTGGTGAAGCCACCTTTCAAAAGCCTCTAACCTGTTCATGGTATTTACTTTCAAGGTCCTCTCACATCCATACAGCAAGACCGACCACACATAACATTTTAAAATTATATTAGAATAAGTTAACAATAATTATCTAAACGAAAATATGAAAGAGAACAAGACACAGAAAAACAGAAAAAATACAATGGTCGCAACTGGGACTCGAACCCAAACCTCTCCGTCTAACTGGGACGAGCGCGTTAACCAATTTCGCCATTGCCACCTTCTGTCAAACCGTCATATTTGTCAATCTCATATTTTCAAATTTTAGAATTAACATTATTATCAACTAATTATTTTTCTCCATATTACGGGCAACTACCGTTTTTATTGGAAATAATCATTCTAAGAATTGCTTTGTAAACTGGATAGCGTCTCGGAGAGATATATCCGAATTTATTTATATGGAACGATTGCCTTCAAAAAAGTATAAAAATAAAGTTTTTCTTATAAATTTTTTTTTTTTAACATTCTCTGCCTTAGTTTAAAATTGATATTGTGATATTGTATTTGTAAACTGAACCGGTCGACTTTTATAAAAAGAAAGTGTTATTAAACGAAGAACGTTTTACATTTTGTCAAGCCACAAAGGGTTTGCTTTCTTCGATAAATTTATATACCTAATGAAGTTTTGGTTGCTGATTTTTCATGACTTTTGAAGTATTTTTTCTTATCAAACTTTATAAATTTATTGTGTTGTTAGAGATGCTTTCTTTAAAAGTTATAATATCGCACCCGCAACTACACTGCAGTTCAGTCAAACTGGGATAAATATGGTTCAAAGTATTTTATGTCACCTTTTCGATTATTTGAATAGTTTTCATAGTGAACAGTTCTAAGTAGGTATTCTTCTTCTTTGTGTGCCCTATCAGGTCCCCCGACGTTGGCGATCACTCTTGAAAATGTCTCTGTCTTGCGCTGCCCGGAATAGCTCCTCCACACTTCTAATGCCGGTTCACTCTCGTATATTTCGCAGCCAAGACATTTGTCTCCTACCAGGCCCTTGGCGACCTTCTATCTTGCCTTTCAATATTAAATGGAGGAAGTGATACTTCTCCCCTCGAATTATATGACCCAGATATGAAAATTTCTTGATTTTTATTAATGTAAGCAGTTCCCTATCAGCCCTAGCCTACCTGAGAATTTCTATGTTGGTGATCATGTCGGTCCATGGGATCTTGAGCATTCTCCGGTGAAGTCACATTTCAAAGGCCTCTAAACTGTTCATGGTATTTATTTTCAAGGTCCATGTTTCACATCCATACAGTAAGACCGACCACACATAGCATTTTAACATTCTCTGCCTTAGTTTTAAGCTGATATTGTCATTTCAGAAGAGGGATTTCATTTCACTAAAGGCAGTTCTTGCTGCTAATTCTGCACCTAATCTCTATATCTGGGTCAAGAGTCTCCGTGAAAATACTGCGTAGTAGGTATAGTATAGTAGGTATTACCTAACATTATTATTTGAACCTTAAAATTATATAATTCACACCTACCATCAGGCCTCCGGCATACACTGTCAGTAGGTCAAAGTATTTCCGCTTTGCAATAAAATCCGAATTAATGGAATAATTCTGAACGTTTCCGAAAAATGAAAACTGTTTTTGATAGGTGATGAAATATGCTTCCTAATTTAATTATTAGAAATAAATATGTAAGAATTTGTAAGACACGCCATATCTAGAATGGATACATAGATGGTTCATTGACGAGATCTTCACCAATGACTGATTTTTTTTGGAAATTGTAATTTTTTTTTAATTTTGTTTATTTTTTGTATAAATTTTCAATTTAGGAGGCCGGTACGGGTACCGCCGCCCCGGAAACCATTTGTATTAGATAAAAAACAACCTTGCCATAGGTCACCCCTAGTGGTTCGCTACATTTGGTGAATTAGCAGGGGTGCCCAGGTTCATATGGTTAGGTTTGTCTAGGTCTTGTGGCGGATGCGTTTTCCACCTGTTGCGTGGCGGGCCGAATTGGGAGAGATTAGTTGACGTAGGTCTTTTGACCTCTCCACCTGGACTCCCTCGACCCATCGCCTCGCACCGCAGTGGGAAGAATGCATTCATACATTCTTCACTCATGGACACATTGACCTCCAGATTAACTTCCTACCCCTCATACATTTTTCCTTTCCAGACTTCCCCTCTTTCCTTTTCCCTAAAAAGACCTCACAGCATCACCAAAAATGTCATAGGCCCTGAGGGCTAATGTGAAAAAAACAGAGTGTGCATTTCACACGCGGTAGTAGTGGAACCCTCAGAAAACCAACGTAGACAGATTGGGGAGGCTACAAAGCACCGCACAAAGAGGAGACCGATTATGCTATCTCATTCTCTCGCAGGCTAAATCCTATAGATCATAGGTTCTCAACGTGGGCGATGACGCCCCCTTGCGGGCGTTTCCGACCTTTAAGGGGCGGTAGAAGACCAAGAGACAATTGGGGGGTGTTTCAGACTTTCAGAGGGCTGGTAGGAGACCCACAGAAACCCATGCAACCCCATCCTATCATCTTGCCCATCTCATCCCATCAGGGGCAATATTTTCCCTATCCCATTACGCCCCCTCCGTTGCGGTAAATGTAACCCCATCGTTGTATCCCATTACGCCCCCTCCGTTCGGATTCACAAGTTAGGGGGCGCTAGAAATAAAAAATATTCGGGCTGTGAGCAAAAAAAGGTTTAGAATCTATGCTATAGTTGTATGTGTTTGTCTCTTTTTAGTTTCGCCATTTTTCGTTTCATCAAGTTTCAAATCACAACAATGCTGTAGAAGTTTCACTTCAAAATTGTACACAATCCTTTACTATGTCGCAATAAGTACTAGCCTACTTGTAAACGTAAACTATATCCTACCTTTAAGTGCCTCGGGTTTTAAGGTAACAGTCTAGGTGAAATAAAATAATACAAAATACGTATCCGTAAACAACTTGAATGCTGTACTTGCGATAGCCGAGCACCAGTGACGCCGCATTACTATTCTAAAAGCGGGGCCGTGGCCCGACTCTGGGAAGCAAATTACAAGTGAACACTTCACGGTGCACGAGTGCTTTGAGCTCTCATGACTGGTAGATATAAACCTGACTATGTTATTCTATTAATGGGCAAACTGTTAGAAGTTTAGACAAGTTTTCAAATGCATAGTATGGGCGGACTACTAAGAACATCGAGAGAAGTGCGAACGCGGGAAATTCAATTAATGGTGGACTAAACCTTCGCGTATCCAAGATGACACTCGACGTTACCTAGCTTCTTCAATTAACAACTTTTGAAGCTTTCACAATACCGACTATATATTTCTACAATTATTTCGTTAAGTCTTTTAATATGCTCTCACGAAATAATTTAAATACGAACTTTCACACAACCTTAAAACTTTCGTATGTAAACTAATATTTGACAAATTAATGACTACAAATATCATTCTTATTTAAGTTTGAAATTTTCTGTAATAATTTGATACATTTATTATTAACGATGTTAAATAAAAAACAAATATTTATTTGAATTTTTTTAAATAATAATGTTATTATTAAGTTCTCTAAGCTTTTAGGTTTTTTTTTCATAAATTGAAAGCTGTTTCGGCTTACAAGGCCATTTTCAAACTGTGGTTAGACCACTTTGAGATTACTCTCCCTTATAGTTTTTCTATTTACCCCCGCTCAATTTAATTTTTTAGGGTGCCTAAACATTTTTTCCAATTTTTAAGGTGCCGAAACAACTTTTACGTGCTATCCAATTTTTACTTTCCAATTTTTAAGGTACCGAAACAACTTTAAAACTTGCAAAACTTAAATAACATTATTTAATTTGATTTAAATTAAATAAAATTAAAATAAATAAACGGAATTCTACGGATTATACACAAAACAATTATTTAAGTATTTTATCTTATTTTCAATCATTTTGACGGCGAACGGTGTAAATAACTCAACAACAAATGGGTCAATGCAGTTTTCGTTTATATTTTAACTAGCTGACCCGGAGAACTTCGTACCGCCTCAAAATCAATAACTGTTGTGTTGACTTTTTAGCTGAATTAAATTTTTTTTTTTTATTAAGTAAAAAATTACACAGTGAAGCAATTATCGATGCGCAACTGTCCGTGTTTTGTTGTTTTCAGTATCAGAGATGGCGTTGTGTACGGATTTATAGTTTTTGTGGTTTTCTTACTTTTCCATTTACTTACGGGAATTGCGTTTTATTATCTTTATACGTGAGAGGAAGATTTATTAAAATTATTGTATTATCCTGTGGAGGGGTGCAGACTTCCGTTCAGCGTTTGTCCAATTTTTGACTGTTGACATTTACACCCGTATTCAGAGTCGATCCTTAAAAGTCAAGTGTCGTCCTTACCTTAGCAAAGGCAAGTAACGTCCCCGGCCGGCTTTTATACATCTAAAGTCATCCCGTCATAAGGTTTATTTTAGGTTAACATCATGTTTTCAAAATAAGTATGCATTATTTCATTCTTTGTCGATTTCAAATCAGTATAGACATAATGTTAATAACAATTTCATCATAGCTGCATCACAAAATGAAATATTTTCGTTTCACAAAAGTAGAACAGAATTTTACAATAGATATCTAATTTTACAGTAGCGTAGAATCTCAACGCGATAGCTACCTGAATAACAGGAGGTATGGGCAAGCCTCTATTATTTACTAAAGTGTAATTTGGAAATAATAGAGGAATTAATAAATGCATTACAGTGGTTTTCTCCAACCGATATCGCTCCTTAAATTGGCGGTCGCTTGGCAAGTTAAAGGTACCTATCCCACCAACCTCGAGTTTTGACAGCTATAAGTCAAAGTAAGCAAGAATGCGCGTGCGCAGTGTCGTAGAGACTTCCAGACGTCAGTTTCTGAATACAAAAAATGTGCCGAATGTGGCCGAATGTGGCCGCATATGCTTGAAATATGGTCACCCGGATGACAATCGGCACTCGGAAGGTAGCTTCCTTACTATGTGACGTCACACCGACCTTAGGTGTGTCTCTGAATACAAAACGGTGTTTCTTAAAGGAAAGGAAGGCTCCTTGAACTAAAGGATCGACTCTGAATACGGGTGTTAGTGTGCAAGAAAGAGGAGCAGCATTATATGTTTAAGAACAGAAGTAAAACAAAAGCGCACTACTCAATATTATACTTATCACAATATTCCGGCAGCTCTTTCGAACGATGAGAATTCGTTCCATGCAAAATTTGCGAGGCAAAGTGAATTTTTCCGATGTTTTAATAGCTATTCTGCTATTCGGGGCGAAGACAAATCCATCAAGTCAAAGATCATAAAAATCAGTCCAGCCATTCTTGAGTTATAAATTGTGTAACTAACCCGTCTTTGTTTTATAGATATATGATCATCATTACCAAACCATGACATACATTATAATTAGTAACAATATAATTAGTTTTTTTCACACAGCAAGCTGCATTCGCGTTTATTTGTTGGAGTGTCAATATATTTATCCGTCGAAAATTTGTAAAGCCGATAAAGGCAGATTTCTCTTACGACATTATTCACTGAAAGTGTGCTGAATATAAAGTTATGAAGCGTTCGTTGAGCTTCCAAGCTAGAAAAATTTGTTGTTGGTAGAAGTTAGATAATGCTAAAGTGCAAAAGAAGCTTTCAATGTGCACTATTTTATTACTACGCAAATAATAACATCATTACCCGCTTTCCGTTATCGAACACAAAACATGTATCGGGACAAAACAATTTTTTTAAAGGTACCTATATAATAACTCACAAGAGTCCCAGCCGCTTCCATCAGGAACCAGTGAGACTATGACATCACCTATTGGGGTAGGTTGTGAAGCTGAAGGAAGTAGGGAGGGGAAGTAGATGGAGATGGGGAAGACGGATGTGCGGAAGTACCTGGCTATTCAGATCTGGTCAAAAAAGACGGCTAGAGTGATTTCAAGCAACGTTTCAATTCTGCTTGGTTTTCCTACACCAAGGCGATACTGAGAGTATCTTCCACTTCCAAATGTATAACTCCGATCCAAAAAGTCAACCGAATCTTAGGTGATATATATAAGTCCCCTTCGATTTGTTTAGGGTCCCCGGCTACGGTACGGTACAGTACAGCTATGGTACCCGGCTAGGACTGAATATTTGAAATGCGGAAGGGGGGTTGGAGGGACAGGGGAGCGGGAGAGCGTTGGCGGGGAAGGTGGAAGTGGAACACACGGGAAAGGACATGCAAGGAGAAACATTTTATTTCTTTGAATATGGCATTGCAACGCATGCCGGGAAACAGCTAGTATACTATATACTATTTTAAATTATTGATTGTGAAATAACACAAATAACATTCATTTGCGCACGCCGGATTCAATCCCGTGACCCCCACATTGCGAGTCAAGAGCCTTACCCTCGACCAAGGAGGCCGTTTTTTAATAAAACAATTATTTTGTTTATAACCACGATTTATTTATTTCGTTTCGCTTAACACAAGCATCTTCAGGGTATAAACTTGAAATTAAACAATTTACATATTTGTAAAAGCTTTAACTTTGTGGCTCGCCATAATTTACGATAAAAAAACATATAAATTTGTTATAGACCTTTTTTATTTTATAAACACTCTACCGGTTTCGGAAGCACCCTTCCTTTGTCAGAAGAAAATTATAACTGAGTATGATATAAAGAGTTATAATATTCTCCTGGCGAAGGAAGGGTGCTTCCGAAACCGGTAGAGTGTTTATAAAATAAAAGTGGTCTAAAACAAATTAATATGTTTTTATTGTTAAACAATTTAATTTTACACCCTGATGATTCTTGTCGATATTATAAAAATTAATTAAATAATTCGAGGTTATAAACAAAGTAATTGTTTTCTTTCGTTAGTATTTTTTTTGTTCATAAGAAATGAAAATTTCTGCATTGCATTTCAGCATCAAAACTTGTGTAGTATTGAGTAAGAGCTAGGGAATGCAATCCCGATCTCGCGGGATCTCGATCTCGTGGCATTTTTCGGGATCAATCCCGAAGCACAATATGACGAGATCTCGTTCGAGATCGACGGGATTGGGCGGCAGTGGTCAGCGACGCTACACACGTTCACTCGGGGCGCGAGTGGTGCGCTGACTGACTGACGGTCGGGCGGGAGTGTCGATCGAAGAAAGAAAACTATCCTGACTATTTAAGAATATTATCGACGGAAAACGAGCGGAACAGATAATATAAAACTGTGCCGAGTGAGTGGGAAAGAGATACTTGCGTGCGTGCAGGCAGCTACGTGTTTATTTTAGTTGTGCAGTTATGGCCATTACTTTTTCTTAAATTATGCATTTTTTATTGTTTATGTGAGTTAAATAAACATAATTTTTGGATTCTTACGTTGTTAATACCTTAAAATGTCGAAAAATAATCCAGATCAAGTGTATGTTGAGTTTAACAGTCGTTTACCGGTATGGAGATACTTCAGGAAAGCAGTTAATAATTTGACTGCTCAATGCAAGTTACGTAAAGCTGTTCTCAAAACCACATCCGGGTCTACAAAACGTTTATGATGATATTCTATTTCTATGACTAAAAGTCCTTTTTCGCGTGAATCCACGAGTTTAGATAAATTAGAGTCAGTCATAAAACAATAAATGGATCTATTTGAGTGTGGAGGAACAGGGGGAAGATTTTTGCAGTTTGCATATAATTGCTTAGTCACGCTGCTGCCTACCATTGTTGAGACGGGGAGTGCATTTTCAGCAGCATGACATTAGATGCCGTTTAGCAGATAGCACCCTTAATACACTTTGTTTTTTAAGAAGTCACTTTAAAAATCACCCGTTATTACTTTCTAATCTCCTTAAGCTATATTTTTTCTTTTGATTATTTTAATTTAAAAAAAAAAACTGTTAATTATATTGAAACTAATATTAAAGAATAAAGGTTTTTGTTTTCTTTCAAATAATATTTTCTTTTAATTAACGAGATCCCGAAAATTCCGACATCTCGCGAGAGTGTAAATTCTAATCTCGCGAGATCTCGAATTTGCGATCTCGAGTCGAGATTGCATTCCCTAGTAAGAGCTTGATACAACAAAAATAATAGAGTTGACAGAATGCTTTACCGGAAGAAACTTCAAAATGCAAAGTACCCGAAAGCCTTGCCAGAACATTATCTACATAATGTATGTAGAGTATAACTGGCAGAGATTTCACCATTACATTTGTCTAACAAAGGTAATGTATTCCTTATGTTGAAAAACTTTAGACGAAAAGCGGACGGTGAGGTATATTTTTAGCCAGAATTTTACATTAATTGTAAAAATCAGAGAACAAGGCGGAACTTTTGTTCTGCTTCCGTTCCGTAATGGGTTTTTACAAATGTAAAGCAGAATCTACTATTCTTTTATTACGTACAAATTTACACTACTAGGAAAGCAAATTCAGTGTAGGTACATGATTAGTTAAAAAAATGCGGTTTTGAGGATAAAGGCTTATGAATTTATTACGGAATTTGCAAGCTTGAGGATTAATGTTTTATACTATTTTATTAAGTGTTTATTATATGTGGATAGTTGCTATAGGCATTGTGGTGAATTTATTTTTCAATTATCTATTTGTTATTTTTGGAAAACCTAATTAGTAAAACCTCTTATAATATTTATTCATTGATTCGTTTCAAATTTTCGCTTGAGAGTCGATTATATGGTCTTCAATGATTATATAATACTAACTGATCCGAAGAACTTCATTCCGCCTCAGAATCAATAATACTGTTGTGTTAACTTATTAGCTGAATTAAATTTAGTTTTATTTATTAAAAGCAATAATTATCAGCCTGAAACACTCATCTACATCTACATTGAAAAAATCTTCCGAGAAAAGATACTGGCCGCCAACGGAACTCAAACCCGTGTCTCTCTGATTGCCGGTCAGGAGCTCTACCACTGAGCTATGGCGGCTTATCTAATACCCGCCAAATAATTCAATATATACTAGTGCTTCATTCAACAATTACAAATTAACTGCTTATTAAATTTTTCCACTGAAAACAACCAATTTTTTTTTGTGAAAGAGGCATTGTTAATGCTAAATCGCTCGCTAGGTGGCGTCGAGACAAACTATGTCTACATTTTTTGGTGAAATACTTTAACTGGTCAGTTTTATTATTAAGTTAAACTACACAATGAAGCAGTTATCGATACGCAACTGTCGGTGTTTTTTTTATTTTCAGTACCCGAGATGGCGTTGTGTACGGATTTATTTTTTTGTGATTTTCTTACTTTTCCACTTACTTATCGGAATTGAGTTTCATTCTCTTTAAACGTGTGAGGAAGATTCATTATAATTATCGTATTTTTCCTTTGGAGGGGTGTAGATATACGTTCACCATTTATCCCATTTTCGTCTGCTGACATTTAGTATTTAAGGAAGACGGGCAGCATTATATGTTTAAGAACAAAAGAAAAACCAACAGCGCATTGATATTTGACGTTTTTGAATTTTTGGAATTCACTTACTACTCAATATTATACTTATCACAATATTCCTTCAATAGTTCTTTCAAAAGATGAGAATTCGTTCCATACACAATGCGTGAGGAAAATAATTTTCTTCACAATTATTTTTTTCGTGCATTTTTCCAATCTTTTAATACCTATTTTGCTATCCGGGGCGGAGAAATTCCAACAAATCAAAGATCATAAAAATCGATCAAACCGTTATCGAGTTATAAATGCTCTAACTAACCCGACTTTATTTTATATATTAAAAAGATTTGTGTTGAGTAGTTTTGAAAAATTTGTATAAAACGCGTATCATGAATAACTTTATAGGCTTACTGCAAAATTAAATCGGAATAAAAATTTTTTGACTTGTGTGTGAATCTTTTACTAAGAGTATGACTTATTACACAATACTGAAATATATTTTTTTATCAACCTATTAATGTCGGTCGTGTGTCTGTCCCCACTTAATGTTTCGTGGCCAAATCTAAAGAGCTACGTACTTCCAACCTTCCTCTTTCCCACCTCTTTTACCTCCATAGTCCAAATCCTTCGACCTCAGAATATGCCTACCCCCGATTTGCATGAATGCACCATACTTATTCAGATAAAAAAAACAGTGCTTTGTTCAATTTTATGGTCTCCGTAATTGATTGGTTGCGATGCCTGGCTACGAATCCAGAGGTCACAAGTACACATCCCGACATGCACAAGTAAATTTTGTATGATTCATATGTGCTACTTCACAATTTCATATAAAATAATATATATACTACATTGGCGGTGCGTTTCAGAGTGGAAGATATTTTCAGTATCTCCCTGGTGAAAGACCACCATCCACAATGGAAATATTACTTGAAATGGCTTTAGTAATAATAATAATAATATTTAATGCACAAAATAATTTGCAAGGCAGATAGAAATATTTCACCATTAAATTTATACGACGAGAATGCCAGCATTCTTATAAATACCAACCAGGAATTATTAGATTCCTGGTCAAATAAAATTCTTCACGCAAAACACTTCAATTATCTCAACCAAACATATGTTGACAAATTTTCGTCAAACAAATGGTTGAGTATTGGAGAGTTGAGCGCAGAAATAGAAGGCTTTATGCTTGCTATTCAAGATAGAGTCATTAATACTAAAAATTATAGGAAGCATATCATCAAAGATGCAAATCAAATTGATGATTTATGTAGAAAATGTTTGGCTTTTCCGGAAACTATAGAACATATTATATCGGGATGTTCTGTATTAGCGCCGTCCGAGTATACATTTAGGCACAATCAAGTTTTAAAAATAATTCACTAAAGTTTGGTAACTAAACATAACTTGATTGACTGCCGTAATGTACCATATTATGAATATGAACCAAATTCATTTTTAGAAAATGAATTTTATAAAATTTATTATGATAAAACTATTCTGACAGACAGAACAATTAGTCATAATAGACCCGATATAGTTTTACATGACAAAATTAAGAAAATAACTTATATCATTGATGTCGCTATTCCAAATTCTTGTAATATTCAGAAAACTGTTTCTGAAAAAATAAGAAAATATACAGATTTAGGAAATGAGATTAAAAGAATTTGGCATTCTCAGACTATAAAAATATTACCATTTGTTATTTCGGCTACTGGTATTATACCTAGCTCTCTCATTCAAAATTTAGGCGTATTAAAAATTTGTACATAAAAATGCAAAAGTCGGTCATTTTAAATACATGTAGGATTACGAAAGATTTTTTAAATATTTATATTGAGGGATCAGTAGGATTTATCGGACCAGTTAGGATTTCATCAGAGCCGAACCCTCTGATATGAAAATATCTGGAGTCGGTGAAATATTTTCCCATTATGTTTCTGGTGGATTGACGTATTGTTCTTGTATTGTTTTATTCTTATATAGTGCACTTACATTGCGTTAATTTACTAGATATTCATTTGTGGAAAAGTGTGTGGAAGGGTTGAGTCTTTCATTTGGGAAAGATTCAACCCTGACATAAAATCTGGAGCACCGTATAAAATTAAAATATGATTTGTATAGGGCCGTTTTGTGAAAAATTACCTCAAAAACGCTATACAACCATGTTTGGTGACAAGATCTGAATAGTCAGATACCTAATTTTCCATTTTCCTATTCCCCATCTCCTTCCTTTTCTTACTACATTTAGCCTCACGACATAGCCCAATTAATGATGCCATATTCTCAATGGATCCAGATGGTTGGGGGCAGTTGGGACTCTTGTCCGATTCAATTGAAAAAATTGTAAAAAAATTCTCAATATAACTAATTTCTCATCGACTTACTATATTAGCCTACGTAATGAAGATAAATGTATATCCTACCTAATGAAGATACATTTATAGCCTACATAATTAGGATAAATTTATAACATACCTTATGAAGATAAATTTATAGCCTACCTTATTAAGACAAATTTATAGCCTACCTAATGAAGATAAATGTATAGCCTACCTAAAGAAGATACATTTATGGCATTTCAATAAAGATACATTTATTTAGATAAATCTATAGCTTACCTAATGAAGATAAATGTATAGCCTACCTAATGAAGATAAATTTATAGCCTACCTAATGAAGATAAATTTAGAACATACCTAATAATGAAGATAAATTTAAAGCCTACATAATGAAGATAAGTGTATGTATAGCCTAACTTATGAAGATATTGTTATATAAGCCAAGCCGTTAACAAAATGGCCACGGTAAATGGATCTATATATTTGAACTCCCGCTCGGTTTGGTGTTCGGATTCAATAGAAAAGTAATTTTGCCAATAAATTTAGCCCGCATAAATCCTCGCTAAACTATTTTCAGAACGGAATAATCTCGACAAGTGTTGCTGGTAGCCACCCCTATTTCCGTTAAACTCTGTGGGCGGTGAAATAATTTAACATCTGCTTTTAATACCCAGAAAATAAAATATTCCCCATTGTGATATAAATAAATGGTGAATGAACGTAATCCTAAAACAAAACTAATTAAAAAAAGCAAATACGGAGGAGGAAAAATGTACGTGGAAGCACGTACATATCTTTTAACTTATTTGATTCTTACACGCTGGATTAGTGCCTGGTACTTACGTAGAAAATGTATGTTAAATATATTTTCTACGAATCTTTGTTTTAGTCTTAATCCGGTATTAAGCCCGGTTTTAGACCGCCCTTACCTGCGCACCGTGGTAATAACTCAAGTTTTTCACTATTTCGACTTTACACGTAGCTTAATATTTAAACCACGATTGTAAGTAAGAGGATTTATGTTTAACACGGCGGTGGAGGATACTCTCAGTATCGCCCAAGTGAGCGAAGAATTTTTATGATAAAGCTTTGACAAGATACCTAAGTTTAAACATATTAATTCTGAACTAAATATAACAAAAGTCAAAGTTGATTAAAATAAAATGATTGATTTACCTTGAGATAATCTTAGTCAGCAAAAATTTAATTTTAAAATAAATATGTCACTTGTAGGGTAGGGCGGGGCTAGTTGACCGTGATTTCGTTAATTTGATTCAAGTTTCGAAACTCTTTAGGTATTTGTTTTTTCAAATTATTAAGATTTTCATTATCTGGCTTTAGGTATAAAGATATTAATAAAATGATATAATACGTTTACCTTATGAAAGGTATTTAATTTTCACTGAGAAGGAGAAATGGTTCAACTTGCTACATACATAGATGGGGCCTGTTAAACAATATATTATTGTCAAATATTTATTAGCAATAATAAGTTATTAAACGAAATTTATGGAAATATTGAAAGAATTAGGTAATATAATGATTGGTTGATGGGCATTCCTAGGTGCTAACCCGAAACAAATTGCTGATAGTTGAATCAAGTATTTGTTCATTTATTTTTCTTGTTCTGTAGAAAATACTTGTCGCGGAGTTTTATATCCCATTGTAGCAATCTCTCTTTGGTCTTTAAATTTAGTGATGAATCTCATCAATGTATTACGTTTTAAATTAAACTGTTTGGCTGCATATCGGATACTATGTTTTTGACCTGTAACTGATTCTGCCGCTTTCGTCAATTGATCCAGGGAAGCAGAATCACGATCCGTATTTTTTGGTAGGTCTTTTAATACCTAGAAAGTTTAATAACTCGGTTTTATTAAGTAGTAGTAGTAAGAGCGAAATTAATATGTTAGGTTAGTTTGTGGTTTAATTAGCCTCACCTATGTTTTATGACAAATTTCATCGGATAACTCGTGTACCACCAAATGTAATTCAATTTTAAAATTAACATTCTAAAGTTAACCCCAATTACAAATGAGAAGTAGACACAAATTTAAAATTGACTCACCTTGACTTGATACTTTTTTTTCTTGGTATCTATTTAAAAAAAAAAACAGTCAAACACCTTTTTTTACTTTTAAAAACACAAAATACCTCGTGCATACTCTGTGAATGCACCAAATGCTTGGCCATTGCTAGAACATGCTCGGCATTCTTCGTAAGTCTTTCAGCTCCAAAGATATTTGCGTGGTCCAACAAGTCCTTTGGTTCAACTAGCCCCGTCCAACCCCAATAGCTAGATTCTCGGTCGCACCCAAATCTCTTTTTTTCTATGTAGTTATGTTGTTTTTTATGTCAGCACCGCACAAGAGTCCCAACTGCTCCCGGAAGTTAAGGAAGTACCTGGCAATTCAGATCTGCTCACCAATACACGACTAAAGCCATTTCAAACTACAATTCGATTTTGATTGGTGGACTTTCACCAGGGCGACACTGAAAGTATCTGCTACTCCGGAAAATGCCGAAAATATACCTACATGCCGGATGTTAGACACTATAAAGCTCTTTGAAATGTTCTCTGAAAAGAAAGGAAGCAAAACACGGCATAATAAGACAAAAATATATCACGGTGTTACTTTTGGCTGTGAAAATTTAAAATCATAATTTCACTTGATTTTAAATATTATTTCAAAAGGTGTATCAATGAGAAAAAAAATCTTTTTTTTTCCCTCAGGGATTATGTCATTTTCGGGGATGCTTTGTGTAGGTTTTTTTAGAGAAAGGAAGGATAGAAAGTTCTAAAAAGGAAAAAGCTATTAGAAGTGGGTAAGAATCTGCGGTCAATGCAATTTGGGAGGCGGTTATGGGTACCGCCGCCCCATGACCATTTATTGGATAACCAGCACCCCTGCCACAGGTCACCCCAAGTGGTTCGCTACGTTAGAAGGAGTGCCCGGGTTCATGGGGTGAGGTTTGTCTAGGTCTTGGTGGCGGATACATTTGCCCAACTACTGCGTGGCGGGCTGGATCGGAGGAGACTGATTAAGGGAGGCCTTTGACCTCTTCAGTCGGACACTAGTGAGGAATAAATTCAATAAATTAAACACGCTAACCCCCAGATTCCTACCCACCCCTCATACCTTTTTCCTTCCCATATCTTCTTCTCCTTCCTTTCCCTTAAAAACCTTTCACACAGCATCTCCAAAGATGATGTAGGCCCCGAGGTAAATTGTTTTCCTCGGGGCCTCTATCCCCCCATCCAAGAGAGTCCGAATGCCAGATTAGGTCTCCCTCAACCAGTCTTTTCCAATCCAGCACCCCAACGCAATCGTAACCAAGACCTAGACAAACCTCACCCTGAATGGTTCCTAGGGCGGTGGTACCCATACTCGCCTCCCAAATTGAGAATGGAATTCCTTATCGTAATTTGGAATTTGCTGGTTACTGAAATCATAAGTACGCCTATAAAAATGTACAGGTATTGTTTTTTTAGGCTCAGTCCCTTCCACCCCCTTCCTTGCCCACCACAAACTTCACCTATTATTGTTTCCCAATCGTGACAGATTACCAGAGTTGGACCGGCTATAAATTATCTCCTCCCAGAGGGAACTCTAAGCGGTTATTGTCGCCATAAATCGTGGAAATTGCTTTTTAAAATAATATCGTCACCAATCTTCCCGAAGGAACTGTGGCTGGTCTCAAAATGTTTGTCGCTATCACTCACGTCTCATTTTTGGAAAGGCTTTTCTCGCTGTACGTGCAAATGTTAGGTTTCGAATAGATATTGAGATTATGTGCCTTGCTGCCTTTTATCAACTAGTTTCATTATTAGCCAAACCATCACCTCTTAGGAATCATCAAAAATACTAATTTCGGTTTTCTGTGCGTGATATGTTAGTTTTTTAAAATGTTCAACACCATTTATTTCATAGTTATTTTAATTCGTGTTTCATTTTCAAAATGGGAACTGATGGTTCAGACAAGCGATTAAGTAGGTAGCAGCGCCCTTGAGGTGATTTTTCACGAAAACGGCGCTATATAAATTAGCCAAATATTATTATTATTATTATTACCTACTTATAATCAGAAAACTGTTTTTGTACTAATGAATAATTTTATATTTGAAATGTGTACACCTATTTCTTTTAATTCAATTTTAATAATTTAAGATTAAGCCGCCGCACTTTTAATAGACACACATTTTGAAAAGTACACTACTTTTAAACTCAGTTACCACAAAAAACATCAGTTTCAGTCGGGACGGGTGGAAAAATATGCATTTAAATTTAAATTTCATAAAAAAAAATATTTTACGTAATTTCTCGTTACGGCTGACATTTCGTGTTACATTATTTGCATACTGAATGATTTCCAGGGTACCAATAGATAAATATTAAAAAAAATTGCCATATCGTAAAAATCACACTTGCAATATGCAATTTTTATGTTCTGAATAAATAAATAATTTTGAAAATACGTGTTACATAAAAATAATGTAACTTATAATATATCTCTGTGAATGGGTACCTTTAGGTACGAAGATAATAAACATTCAATAATTGTTATATTGGCAACATTGCCATATATTTATCTGTGCTCAGTTGGTGTTACTGAGAAATGAATTCACAAGGCAGGACTGGTTTGAAGCTTGCCATTCTTTGACCAGCCACGGGCGACCTCGGCCACCGTCCCTGTGGCGGGTCGACGCACCACCTACCCATAGTTCGCCATATTTGTACATCATCAAGATCAGTAAAACCGCTCCCATCAGCGGCATCCCAAATTCAAGACTATCAGCAAACTTATCAAGATCATGGGACAGAAGCGGAGTACCAGGGGAGAAGCTTATTTCTGGAGGTAGCAAAATCCAGCATCGGGAGTTACGAAGCCATCGTAAGACCTTCCGACTTCTCCTGGAGCCGGAGGTGCATGCAGAGGTGCGGCGCAGGATGACCTTAGCTATCATCATCGTAGTCGGCTGGCTGGCAACCGCCCTGGGACGTTGGGACGTGACGTCGCCGGGAAACCGCAAGGCTGGGGACCTGACTTGCTCCAGCCCACCGTTTCAGCATATGTCAGCGGCTAATAAGGCAGCAGCCTTATTAGCCTATGGCATCGCCCACGCATCAGCTCCTCAAGTTACGGTACTAACGCTCCATAATATGCCCAGTATTTAGTTTAGCTCTGATAGCTATTATTTGTATATATTTGTATATTTTTGTATTATTAATTGATAGCTATTATTACCTTGGTTAAAGTTCTCAGGACCAACGGACTCGGCTGGACGAGAGGCGGAATCCTTTGCCCTCTGCTACGGACTGGAGCAAATGGTTCAGGAGCCTACAAGGGTTCCTGATGTCCAGACTCACCGCTCCAATCTGCTAGATCTGTTTCTAACCACTGCGCCACACGGCTACAAGATTGAAGTCACAGCGCCTCTAGGATCGTCCGACCACTGCCTGGTGACAACATCAATCCCCGTAACCTTCAGACCGCCAAACGAGCGGCTGAAGAGAAAAGTGTGGCACTATAGATCAGCAGATTGGTTTGGTCTGCGGGCTCATTTCAATGCCTTCCCGTGGTCAGCTGTCTGTTTTCAGACTTCGAATCCCTCAAGATGTGCCCAGGAAATTGGTGAAGTCATCACATCCGCGATGGATGGCTTCATCCAATCCACTGTTAAAGAAACTGGTGTGGGCTCAAAGCCGTGGTTCAGTCGACAATGCTCCGAAGCAGTGCGACGAAAAAACGCGGCTTACCGAGCCTACAACACATCTCGAACGTCTGAAAACAGAACAGTTTATAACAAAATGGCAAAGAAATGCAGGAGGATCATTAACAGGTCAAAATTCGAGCACGACCTGCAGATCAGCAGTAAGCTGGCTGCCTGCCCGCACGGCAGCAGAGCATTCTGGTCGCTTGCGGGCTCAATAGGTCGCAATTTCTGCAAATCCAGTCTGCCACCTCTTACCAGACCTGATGGCTCTCTAGCAAATACCGCCGCCGAAAAGGCTAACTTATTAGGCAAAATGTTCGCAGAAAACTGGACCCTCGATGATCAAGGTGCTACCCCGCCGTCGGTTCCTCATTGCAGTTTTCGTATGAAAAAGCTGAGGATCCGGCATCGGGATGTACTCCAAGTCTTACGAGGGCTTGATGTTAATAAAGCTAGCGGGCCTGACGGAATACCTGCCCTGGTATTGCAGAGGTGCGCTGTAGAAATAGCTCCAATTTTGACGAAGCTTTTCAAAATGTCCCTGAAGACTGGCTCTGTGCCCTCTGGTTGGAAAAAAGCGATCATTCACCCCATTCCAAAGAAGGGTGACCGCTCCAACCCAGCCAACTACCGCCCCATAGCGATCACATCTGTTCTGTCAAAAGTGATGGAACGTGTGATCAATGACAAACTGCTCACATACCTCGAGAAGAACAAAATTATTAACGACCGTCAATACGGATTCCGGCGGAACCGCTCGTGCGGTGATCTTCTCGCGTATGTGACGCATGTTTGGGAACGGTGCCTGGAATGTTTTGGTGAGACCCAAACGGTTTCACTGGACATTTCCAAGGCCTTTGACCGGGTTTGACATCGAGCGCTTGTCAACAAACTGCGTTCTTACGGACTTCCCGCATCCTTGTGTGCGTGGATTGTCGACTTTTTGAGGGGGAGGTCGATTCAGGCGGTTGCTGACGGTTTCACCTCTTCCTCGCATTCGATAAATGCTGGCGTCCCACAGGGATCGGTTCTGTTTCCGACTTTGTTCCTGTTGCACATCAACGACCTCTTGTCATGTGCACCGATTTATTGTTACGCGGATGACAGTACAGTCCATGATAGCTTTTTGTTTGACAAGCCTCCAAAGAGCACACAAACCCCAATAGCTCGGAGGGCTTTGAAGCAGAGAATGGACGGTTACCTCGAGAGTGTTTTCTCTTGGGGTAAGAATAACCTCGTCGAATTTAATGTATCAAAGACCCAATCATGTTTGATAACGTCTAAAAGGGATCGAAATGATAATCTAGTCTCCTTCAACGGAAGCATTCTCCCGAACAGGACCTCCATTGATATGCTTGGTGTAACTCTAAGTGACCAGCTCAGGTATGGGGGCTCCATCGAAACCAGAGTTAAGTTAGCCTCTCAGAAACTGGGCGTACTGTACAGGGCCCGCAGATACTTTAATAGTACTCAACTGCTCACCCTGTACAAATCGCAAGTGCGCCCCACGGTTGAATTTGGCAGCCACCTCTGGTCTGGAGCTCCAAAATACCTAAAAAAAACCCTTGACTCTGTGCAGAAACGGGCGGTCCGTTTGATAGATTCTCCCATCTTAACACACGGATTGCAATCTTTAGAGCATAGGCGTCAGGTGGGAATGCTGTCCTTGTTCTACCGGTATTACAATGGAAGATGCTCCGAGGAACTAGCGTCATTGATCCCCTCGGCACCGGTGCATAGTCGGGAAACACGCCAAACACGCGCCCAACATTTTTACACAGTTGATATAAGTCACATGAGAACGGGTCGTTTTTACGATTCGTTCTTGAGTTCAACAGCTCGGCTGTGGAACGATTTACCGGCCTCTGTGTTTCCTCCCTCCTACAACATGAGTCTCTTCAAGACCCAAGTCAACTCCTTCCTTTCCTCAAAAAGACCCTCCACACAGCATCCTCAAAGATGACATAGGCCCTGAGGGAAATTATTTTCCTCAGGGCCTCCTGTGTGGAGTTAATGTAAAAAAAAAAAAAAAATTTTATGTACTTTAATTTCAATAAATTCATTTAACTGTGTTCTAAGGACTTTAGCATTTAGCATTTTATTTTAAACTGTACGAATACAACATATGCCTATTAATTCACAAAATCCAAAATGGCTTCATACACACAAATACTTCATTTATGAAAACATCACAAGTACATGACCACCACACAAGACAACATAATAAATTATATACAAATTCAGCAAAGACAGAGTGTGGTAAAAGAAACATAGGCCATGAGGGTGAACACATTTATAATCTCCTTCCTGATAGACTGACAACCGTAAATAGAATAAATATATTTAAGAAAAAATGTTTTATTTTAAATTAAGAAAAAACTGTTTGCCCTCAAGATCAATGAGCAAAACCAAAATGCTCTTACTTAAGAAAAATATGTTACTTAGGTAGTAAACCATAATTATTAATATATATATTATTTTTGTTCCTATCAATGTACACTTAAGTTAACAAAGCGAAATTTGTATTTCTTTTAAATTAATAAATAACTAAAAAAAAAAAAATTTGAATAACCTCCTACTTTGAGTATTACACATAGCCGCCTGCCTAAGGTCCACCATCTGAGAATACAATGATCACTTTACCTAATTATCTCATTGTCTCATGCTCTCTCTTAAGATACATTACATTATGACCCAGTTCATCCCCTTTTTTATCACATTTTGGGCTCTCATGGTTTTTTTATAACATTTTGGCGTCCAACGTCTTTTTTATAACATACGAATTAAAATCAATGTATTATTAATTAAGTTAGTTATTAGGTTAGGTTAGGCTAGGTTAGGTTATTAGGTTAGGTTAGGTTAGGTAGGGTTAGGTTAGGTTAGGTTAGGATATTAGGTTAGGTTATTACTTTTGGTTATTTTAGGTAAGGTTAGGTTAGGTCATAGATTGTCAACCTTTTTTTGCACACCGCCTACTTTGAGAATATTTTTATTTATAGTGCCCGTTTGACCCCCACGACGAAGGGGGCATAATGGGATACCACGATGTGGTTACTTTTGCCACAACGGAGGGGGCGAGACGCGATAGGGAAAATATTGTTGTGGATGTATGGCCCCTAATGGGATGGGATGAGGAAAGATAGGATGGGTTCCTCTGGGTCTCCTACCGCCCCCCTAAAAGTTTAAAACGCCCCCCAATTTTCTCTTGGTCTTCTACCGCCCCGTGAAGGTCTGAAACGCCTCCAAGGGGGCATTATCGATCACGTTGAGAACCTATGGGTTAGGTTATTAGGTTAGGCTAGGTTAGGTATTTATTTTCATTCAATCAACTTTTATTAAGTAACTAAGTAATAATTATACATACCCGTTAGACAAACCATTATTTATTTATTTATTCATTTTGTTTTATAGTTTTTTCAGCGAAAATGTGTCATTACTGGGGTACCCCGTTCTAAGGACACATTGTACAAGTTGTTTTTTTGGTTGAAATAAGTAAATACCCATGTTATAATTAAATGAAGACAATCGAAAATCTGGAGACAGAAAAATCAGAAAAAAGATATTGGCTCCACTGGAACTTGAACCCAGGACCCTTTGATTACATGTCAAGTGCTCTACCAACTGAGCTACGGAACAGTTGGTTCTGGCTTCTTCACACTTTATCTCAATTTTTTTTATGGATTCTGTGATTTTTCAAAATTACCAAATTTAAAGAATTAAAAATTGGACCATAACATCGATCGTCCAGTTGGTTAGTTTGACATCTCCGAAAAATCTAAATATGAGTTGAGTATGCAGTTTATGTAAAGGTTATACCCTATATCTGTTACAATACTCAGATTACCCCTAAATACCCTCTAAATCAGTTATAATGCAGAAAACTAGTTTCTGCGTCACTACTAGGATATTTTAATATGTCAAATTCAAAATGTCAATTAAAATATCATAGATTCTATGCTGAAGCAAACAGTTTTTCGCTATGCAGTATTATCAACATATTTTGTCGTTAACTCTTAATAAGTTGTGATACCCTAGTAGATATTTCCTCATAAATCCTATTATAGAATACTCAGCATAGAAGATCTCAAGGGTTGTAAAACTTCTTCAGTATCCCCCAATAAGTCAACACGCTTAAATTGATTTAAGTTGTAGGAGCAGAGTTAAACCCTTCTTAGTACGTTGAGGGCCGGAGAGGAAGACCCTATTTCTATTATAGATACATCCTCCAATTTACACTGGGTGGGGTGGCTACTACGTAATATTTCGTGTTGAATAGTTTGTAGTAGTAGTTGCGTGGAACAGTGGTTAAGATTCATAACTAAGGGATGGAGGGAGCAGTTTTGAAGACGGAATTAACATAAATTTGCAGGAAATTTCTGCACCGCAAATGTTGAACTTGAATTATTAATGGAGCGACACGCAGCATCATATTCAGTTAAATACAAGATTATATGAGAGGAAACTTGAGTAATTCGTCTAGCATGTACGGAATATATTATTATTTTCTCTTTGTTTATTTATTTACTTGCATAATTTATTCTAGTGCAGAAACAATTCTTGGAATAGCAGGAATGAACTCACTTCAGCATCGATCCATTACTTGGAGTAAAACAAGAAAAAAAAAGGTATGGGAAAAATGTATGAGGTGGTGAGGTGTGAAGTGGGTCGTGTATTGTATGAAATTTTTGTATTAGAACCGTGAGGTGTTAGGTGGCGAGGTGCCGAGGTGTTTGTGAATTGTATGACATTTTTGTATTAGAACCGTGAGGTGGTAATCATCATGGATTTATAATACACAAAGGTCATTGATCCCTTCGGTACCGGTGCAAAACACGCCAAACTCGCGGCTTACACGATCGGTGGTAGAACGACTTTCCGGCCTCTGTGTTTCTTCCCTCCTACAACATCGCAAAAGATCCTCCATATAGCATCTCTAAAGATGACATACGCCCCGTGGGAAATTATTTTGTACAAAAAACTACTAAGTTTGTCCGAAAATAGTATTGGCTGACGCACAATTTAAACTATTGATTAGAGTAGTTCACTAAATATTATTTTTCGAAGCTTTGACTTTGAACATTATCCAACTTTGGGCTTTGAGGAGCTTTAGGCTTTGGAGATCTTTGAGTAGCTTTAAGCTTTAGGATCATAAAGCTTTAAGAGCGTTAATTTTGAGTAGCTTAATGCTTAAGGTAGCTTTAGGTTTGAAGAGCTTTAGGCTTTAGAAGCTTCGAGCGTTTGCAGCGTTAAGTTTAAGGAGCCATAAGCTTTAAAGTAACTTGAGTAGCATTAAACTTTTGGAGCATTAAAATTTTGGAGCTTTAAACTTTGGAAGCTTTAAGCTTTAGGCTTAAGGAACTTTGAGCTTTAAGCTTTAGAAGCTTTACGATTTAGAAGCTTTAAGCTTTTGGAGCTTTAGGCTTTAGAAGCTTAGAGCGTTTGCAGCTTTAAGCTTAAGGAGCCATAAGCTTTAAAGTAACTTAAGTAGCATTAAACTTTAGGAGCTTTAAGATTTTGGAGCTTTAAACTTTGAAAGCTTTAAGCTTTAGGTGCTTTAGGCTTAAGGAACTTTTGAGCTTTAACCTTTAGGAGCTTAACGATTTAGGAGCTTTAAGCTATAGAAGCTTTAAGATTTATGAGCTACAAGCTTTAGAAGCTTAGAGCTTTGGGAGCTTCGAGCTTTAGAAGCTTTATGTATAGGAGCTTTGAGCTTTAGGAGTTTTAAGATTCAATCTTTCAGCTTTAGAAGTTTTACGTTTTTTGAGCTATAAACTTTAGGAGCTTTGGTAGCCTTAAGCTTCAGGAGCTTTAAACTTTAGGAGCTATAAGCTTTATGAAATTAAGGCTTTCAGCTTTAGGAGCTTTAAGCTTTAAGAGCTGTAAGCTTTAGGATATTTAAGCTTTAAGCTTTAAGAGCTTTAAGCTTTGTGAGCATTTGGGTGCTAAGTTATTGTAACGTGAATACCGCACAAGAGTCCCAACTGGTCCAATTTTTTTTGTTTTTATATTTTTTTATTACAAATTATTGTTATGCGAATACTGCCGCACAAAAGTCCAAACAGCACCTAAGGGAGGGCGGTTGAGGGAGAGTTAAGATGAGGTGAAGGAGGGTAGATGAGTCGGGGATCAGAGCAGGGTAGGTGAGAGGGAGGAGGAGGAGGTTGAGAGGGGGTGGGATATATCCATTTTTCGTATTACAAAAATAACATACACGGGAGGTGGGTATGGGTACCGCTGCCCCGGGAACCATTTATTAGATAACCAACACCTCTGCCATAGGTCACTTCAAGTGGTTCACTACGTTTGGTGACTTGGCAGGGCTGCCTGGGTTCATGGGGTGAGGCTTATTTTTATTTTAATTTTATTTTATTTATATTTGGGAAAGTTGACAGCAAATCATAAATTACACAATAATACGATTATAAAATGGTTAATTATGCCAATTATCCAGGTCTTGGCGGCGGATGCGTCTGCTCATCGGTTTCATGGCAGGTAGGATCTGGAAAGAGTGTATTTATAATTTAGGTATCAACGTTTTTTAATTCAATTTGCGTATGTGTACAGTTCATGAACGTGTTTTTGTGATGACTTATTCATTCAAATAGTTCGGATAAAGTTTTCTAACGCTTAACCAACGCTTTGTTTCAAAATAGTAAGTCACTCGGAAAAAGACAAATGCAGTATGTTGTGAATGTAAGAAACAAAGTAATCTGAAAACGGCGTGCAACAATCTCTAAAAACAACAATCTTCATCTAGAATTAATGGTATTCTATGCAGGTTTGCAGGTGACCTCTTTTGTTACTCTTTAAAACAAAGGTTTACACTTTTCTTTAAAACAGTGGCTGGATATTTTGTAAGACCGACCTAGCTTACTTCTTTTGCCCTTTTTTCGTAACACCAAGAAATAAGAGATTGAAAACACGCGATATTCTTACAAATGATTACGATAAAATAGTAGAAGGTACGTAATAAATAGTAGATTGATGTATTTTAATAATATATTTACTTTAAGACATGTAGAACTCCATTAATGGAGGACTGAATGCCGTTGGCGGTAATAAAAAACTGTCCAAAGACGCGAAACTAGCCGTCCATAATGGAGTGCTGGTACCTACCCTGATGTATGGCAGTGAGGCATGGAACTGGCAGGGAAGGATGAAAGCAGACTGAATGCTGTAGAAATGAGATCCCTGAGGCGAATGTGTGGTAAAACCATGTACGATCGTGAGAGAAACGTGGATATCCGCAAAGAATGCAAGGCTGACGTAAGCGTGATGTGTAAGATTAAGAAAGGGACTCTCCGATGGTTTGGGCATGTAGAGCGAATGAACGAGGAAAGGAGTGTAAGGAGAATATATGATGCAAATGTGAATGGTAGAAGAAGTCGGGGACGCCCGAGGAAGACATGGCACGACCAAGTGAATCAGATACTTGAGTCGGGCCATGTGAAGAGTCGGAATAATAGAAGAGCATGTATGAGACGATGTATGAATGTGATCGAGTTGTGTGGCGGTCCGTCCTCTCTGTCTACCCCTGCGGGGAAACGGCGTGATGGTTAGTTAGTTAGTTAGTTAGTTAGACTCGTTCATATAATATCCAAATAGTTATTTGCTGATGGCAATTTACGACTTATTTACAAATGGCAGACAATTTTGCTGTGCGGTTTTAATTTTCTAACAGCGAACGAATCATTTAATCGCTTGTCTAGACAATTCACTTGAACTAAGCTTGTTGTTATTTCTCGGTTTAAGGCTCCGTTCCCGGCCCCAAAAATAAGGAGATGAAGAGATGTGAAATTATGAATGTTAGAAGAGCGCGCTAACATTTACATCGATAAAATCGATGCAAAAATCATGAAAATCTTTAATAAAAACGACTCATTTAAAATAGAGCAAAAATCTCGCAATAATTGTCTTAAACAGCATTTAAAAAAACGCTGTGAATTTTTTTATACACATAACTTGTAAAATAACTGAAACAAACGTAATTATAATATTTTTTTATGCATACTTTGCGATTTTTTTCTATGGAGGGAATTTTATATAATTTGCGTTTGGGCACGATTTATGTCTAGATATTATCTTCAAGAATAACATATATTTTTTTAAGAGCTTAAAAATTTCAAATGTTTAAGGTAGGTTTGCAAGAAATCGGTAGAATTTCGAATACCGGCCTCTTGAGGTAGAAATTGAACCAGTTTCAAATTTTTATTTTTTGATTTTTTTTTATTCTTCATTTTAAGCACCCGCTAAACCGCCAAAGCAGTTTGTCAGCAGGTCAATTTAACAATATTAATATAACACAAAAGAACAATTAGGTATAACAAGAAACCACAATATAGAAAATAGAAACAGAAGAATAACTTTTAAATAATTACAATATAAAAGCATAAAATACAAAGACAGACAGATATAATACAGGCAAATTACTCATAGTTATATTATACACAAGATTAAAACAAAATTCAATATAAAAAGTCTTGATCTATTAGCCATTTTTTCAGTTTTTTTTTAGATCAGTGGTGCAATTTGATTCGTTTTTTATGTTCATTGGCATCTTATTAAATATGGTAGGGACAAGATAAGCGAATGTCCGTTGTCCGTATTTATTTGCAATTTTGGGAATGGACAACCCCTCATTTTTAATTAATATAGTGCCATATGCATGATCTACTTTTTCCTTGTACTTTGAATCCGACAATAGGTTTTGGCATACAATTTTAAACCATAATATCCCTCGCACAGGTAATATACTAATTGACTCATATAATAATTTTATGTTTCTTCTTTGTGCATAAATGCTTTTGCTTACCAAGAGCTTAGTCATAGAGTTCAGAATTGTTTGAATGTAATCTATATTTGTCTTGCACGAGTTTCCCCAAGAAGTTATTCCGTATCTGATAGTAGATTCCGCTAGTGACAAATAAATTATTTTCAATGTACTTATGGGCATTAAATATTTAATTTTGTAAATTCGTCCCGCAATAGCTCGCAGGCGTTTACAGATGTTGCTTATGTGAATATCCCTGGATAATTCTGTGAGTTCTGGCTTTTTCCATCTACGGCAGATAAAGTCAATCAGGAGATGCCTTCCTTCTGATGGAGCAAAGTCCCTCATAAATTCGTTCGTTGTCTCACGTATGGACTATTGTAATAGTGCATATGCTGGCCTACCTAAAACACAATTAAATAGAATACAGTCCGTCTTCAATGCTGCGGCGAGAATGATTTTTGGTGAATCTAAGTACTGTCATATAACCCCGCTTCTAAGGGATCGTCTTCATTGGCTTAGATGTCCTGAAAGAATAGAGTTCAAGATCTGCTTAATGACCTTCAAAGCATTGCAAGGAATGGCGCCTGCCTATATATCGGAACTATGTGTCCGACAAAACTTAAGCGAGAGACAGCTTACTCTAAGGTCAGCAGATCTGGATGTTACTAATCGTTTAATCGAACTTTCTCGGTCAAATCGAGCCGTTTACTATGATCGCTCTTTTCGTGTAACTGGCCCTCTCATTTGGAATAAACTTCCCTCAGCTCTTACTAATATCCAGAATTTGGCAGAATTTAAACGGGCTTTAAAAACAAAATTATTTAAAAAATCGTACCATTCATGAATCCTAACATCTTTTCAATACAAGTAATAAGTCATATTCTCAAGTATCCGGTAATCGTTTGGTTTCGGTTTCCTCCTAATTGTACTTTTATGTTTAATATCTTGAATTTTTTGTAAGAAGTTAGTGTATTATATTTTAGTTTAAAAGTTCTTGTTTTGTCCTGTGCTACAATAACACTGTTTTTGTATATTATTATTTTCCTCTGTGCTATAACAGCACTGTTTTGTTAATCTTTGTTCTCTTGTCATTGTTTTGTAAATACTGTATATTCTTTATTTCATAGGTATTATTTTATAAATATTTTGTAATGATCTTGTAAGGAACACTGTAGGATTATTTTTAAATTTATTATAGTTAAGCGCACTTGAAGTGAAATGACACAAAACTGCGCTATACAAATATTACGTTATTATTATTATTATTATCCCATTTCATATGCGTGTCTACTGTTATCCCCAAATATACATACGTTTGTACAAGTTCAATGGTTTCGCAATTGCATGACTGTGGAGAATTGTGTATACACTCAAATGTATGCGACTTTATTAAAGGCGTAATAGTATATTTGGCATGTGGAGATCGTATATGCATTAATTTAGTCTTTTTTGAATTAATTATAAGACCCGCGTCATGTGACCATTTCTGTAGGAAAAATAAATCATGCTGCATAAGTTTAATTGCAATGCATAATTCTTCATGCGAAATGACTAGTGCCGTATCATCAGCATAAACGTAATGTTTAACGAATGTGAAAATTTTATTCATGAGTGAAACGAATATTATGTATAATGTTGGGCCGAGAATTGACCCCTGCGGGACTCCTGTTGACATATATTTAGCTTTGCTGTAAGTTTGGAAGAGTTTCACTTTATTTTGTCGATTGCTTTAATAGTTTTTGAATAGTTCTAGTAATTTTCCCCTAATTCCTATCGCCTCCAATATCTGTAATAGTTTTGTCGGATCAATGGTATCAAACGCTTTAGAGTTGTCTATGAATAAAACCAGAATATGTTTTTTATTATTGAGTTCTTGATTTACGTAATTCGAAAAGTCTTGTAGTAACATTTCTGTGCTTTTATTTTTTTGAAAACCGTATTGGTTAGGATCAATAATGGAGAAACTTTCTAGGTATTTTATTAAATTTACGGAGATGTATTTTCTAGAATTTTTTCAATAGCTGGCAGTATACTGATTGGTCTGTAATTTTCTATCTCAGTATGTTTTCCCCCTTTGTATATTGGCCTAATAATACTACATTTAAGCTCATCAGGTATAACTGCTTGAAACAAAATTTTATTAATTAAATGGGTGATTACGGGACATAGAATAGTAATATGTTTTTTAATGTCGAACATTCGAATATTGTCGATGCCCGGCGATTTTGAATTATTAAGTTGACAGATAATCCTGTGTATATCTTCACAAGTAGCTCTGGGTAGGTACATGCTATGCGGCAACTCAATGGGAGTAATGTTAGACGCTTTGTAGTCGCATTTGTGTAGCATCGAGCTGATGATACTGTTGGAAAAATACTCAGCGAATCTATTTACAACGATTTCCTCTGTTTGCCCATTTTTATTTACCATATACTTTGAAATAATTTCATCGCAGTTTGTTTTTGTTTTACGTCCCAATAATTTGTTTATTTGATCCCATGTTTTTTTGGAATTGCTGAAGTAGTTTTTAAATGTTTCATTAAAATGTAAGAGGAATTTCTCGCTTTATCCAAAAAGGCCAGGAAGATAAGCAGCACCGACCTGAAATATTCTGGACCAGAAACTACAATTTATGTCAACAACCACCTAACAATTAATAATAAGATTCTGCTTTCAAAGGTTAAAAGCAAAGCACGGGAAGCAGGTTTTAAATTTGTTTGGGTAAAGGACTGCAAGATCTTGGTGAGAAAAAATGAAAATTCACCAGCTTTTTTAGTCACGAGGGAAGACGACCTCCAGAAAATAACATAAGAAAATACCTACTGCTCATCCGATTATTATTGCATACTCCTTCCTCTTCCTCCACACGCCCGCCTATCCCGCATCTCACATTGCCATCGCATAACTATTATATTTATTTATTACATTCGCACTACATTACCTTATTATATTTTCCTGTTCTCAACTCCTGTCAACTGCAAGATATTCTAACTTTCTGCACTCAATTTTTTATTTTTAACATACTTGGCCATATTTCAAGTGTCTATACATATTACACCTCATATTATGTTCACACATTCTCTGCATATTTTTGTTATTGACACTAAACTGAAAAAGAGTCCCTGCCTCTAAGTATTTTTTATCAGAACGTACGTGGACTGAGAACAAAAAATGACACGTTTCTTCGCAGTGTTACGAGCGGTGATTATGACGTGATTGGTATAACAGAGACTTGGCTTACTGATTCTATTTTAGATGGGGAGCTTTTTGACTCAAGATACAATGTTTTCCGACGCGACAGAAGTATCGAAGGTGTAACAATGGGTGGTGGGGTGCTCTTGGCTGTCAAAAAGGAACTCAATGCTATTTGTAATTACTCGTGGTGTTCTACGGATGAAGACATTTGGGTGACTCTTCGCATCCCACGTGCCAATGTATTTACTAGCGTTCATCTTTGTTGTATCTACCTGTAGGTACTCAGTATAGGCTTGTAGTCGAGTGAAGAAAAACGAGGTTGCGTGATGAAAACCTTTAATGAGTTCCCACAATAATTGAAAACACACAAACACGATATTGAATAGTATTACTACGAAGTTTCACACTCGGTCAAGGTCGGTCGCGGATAGAGGAGGCGAGCTGCGGTAATGCTGAATTACTAATGAGTCGGCTGTTGCTGGGCGCTCTTATATAGCCCGACGAGTGGAGTGTTGACAGTAAATCAACACTCGCCTGGTTTCTAGAAAGAGCCGGAACTGTGCATTGTAAGCGTATAATAATTCGAACCTTTTCTGGAACGCGCGTAGAAAGTAGGTTCGCGGCTTTTGTTCCAATGAACTAGGCAGCTACCGCTCAGTCACGTACCGTCCATGGCAGACGGCTGACGGGGAACACTCTAGTATTTTCGCTTGCATTGATTTGAACAAGGCGCCGGTCTCTCGAAACATCGATAAGTTTCGGGGCAATCCCAATGCGTGGGATAGCAATGCTGGTTGCTACATCGGGTCGGGGTCACCAGTTGAGGGAGCGTGGCAGCGATCGGCAGAGACGGGGACGGTGAAATGAAAGGCGTCAGTCGATGTATGAGTCAGTCTTTATTGCTGCTACGTAGCGATGGTAAAGTTGGTGTAGAGTAACAGTGTAGACAGGAGCGATGATGATGTGGCTCTATGGTGTTGCATGTGATGAAGGTCGGTGATGCGTGGTGGAGCAGAACTCGTGTCTGCATGTCGCCAGCATGTTGTTCCGCACCGTGGTGGTGGAGAAGACCTTGACGTCCAGGATGGATGCTCGACGCGGTGTCGCGGAGATGGCTGCGGTGAACCTGAGGAGTTGCCGCTCACGTGACAAGAAGGCCCGCCGTGGGACTTGTCGTGGGCAATTGTGTCGCTTGTTGCGTTCTCGAAGGTTGATGAGCACCGGCACAGTCGGCAGTGGGTCGCCGAGAGTCTGGCCGGTACCGCACTGGAATCGTTATCACTTTATGCACTGTCTATGTATGGGTGATGTTACTGATACTGGAGACTAGAACTGACTGACTGACTAGCGCGGTGTCGCTGCGCTTTATATAGCCGACCGTGTGAGTACCCGGAACGTCAAGTAATGTTGAGCCACCGCGCAAAGCGGAGAAACCTCTGGAACATTCCGCGGCCGTAAGAATGTGACGGCTGTTGTGTCGAGGCCTTTCGCTGCGCTTCCCGAAATGTTTAGCCGTGAGCGGCGTGAAACACTACAACTGTAGGTAGTATGTACATTTCGAGAATGTGTTTGCTATATCAGTGGCGGCGCAAGGATTGTGGCAAAAGGGGGCGACCGTTCTGGTCGCCACACACCCCCTTTCCAGTGTACGGAGTACAGGGTTGTAAGATGCCAAATGTCGCAGGTAAGCCGGGTTGATGCTGGTCGGTGCGTCCATTATGATGATGCGTCCATGTGGTGCTGATGCGTCTCTACCGATTCCCTCAGTTGCTGCTTTTGCGTGCTGCTTGATGCTTGTTGCATGGTGCATGTAGCTTGTTGCTCGCGTGTTGCGTGTTGCATGTTGCGTGTTGCAGCTTGTTCGTTGCTCGTTGCTCGTTGCTCGCATGTTGCGTGTTGCGTGTTGCGTGATGCTTGTTGCATATGGCTTGTTGCCTGTAGCTTGTTGCTTGTAGCTCGTTGCTTTTGCGCTCGTTGCGTGTTGCGTGTTGCGTGATGCTTGTTGCATATGGCTTGTTGCCTGTAGCTTGTTGCTTGTTGCTTGTGGCTTGTTGCACGTTGCTCGTTGCAGAAGGTTGCGTGTTCAAATCACAAATTAAAAAATCACATTCAAATCGTCGGGGTCACCAGTTGAGGGAGCAGGGCGTTATCACGTCGGGGTCACCAATGTAGGTACTCAGTATAGGCTTGTAGTCGAGTGAAGAAAAACGAGGTTGCGTGATGAAAACCTTTAATGAGTTCCCACAATAATTGAAAACACACAAACACGATATTGAATAGTATTACTACGAAGTTTCACACTCGGTCAAGGTCGGTCGCGGATAGAGGAGGCGAGCTGCGGTAATGCTGAATTACTAATGAGTCGGCTGTTGCTGGGCGCTCTTATATAGCCCGACGAGTGGAGTGTTGACAGTAAATCAACACTCGCCTGGTTTCTAGAAAGAGCCGGAACTGTGCATTGTAAGCGTATAATAATTCGAACCTTTTCTGGAACGCGCGTAGAAAGTAGGTTCGCGGCTTTTGTTCCAATGAACTAGGCAGCTACCGCTCAGTCACGTACCGTCCATGGCAGACGGCTGACGGGGAACACTCTAGTATTTTCGCTTGCATTGATTTGAACAAGGCGCCGGTCTCTCGAAACATCGATAAGTTTCGGGGCAATCCCAATGCGTGGGATAGCAATGCTGGTTGCTACATACCTGTCCAAAAGCTTCAATTTCAATGCTCGAATCTCCGCCTTTTCGAATGATCTAGGTTTTAAGCTTTTGAATCAACCTAACGACAAGTTTCTTATTATGGGAGATTTTAACCTTTCTGATATTACCTGGTCTCTTCCTGTGGATGAGGTAAACATGATTCCTTGCAACTATACTTCTACAATAAGTTCAACATTTATCGATAATATTAATTACTGTAACCTCCACCAATATAATGGTGTTCAAAATACGTTAGGAAGAATTCTTGATCTCGTTCTCTGTAATTTCTCGGTACGCGTTGCTCCCGCGAACGACCCGTTTGTTCCTGAGGATACTCACCATAAATCTATCATTATCACTGCTGAGTTTGTTGAACCCCCGGTCATAAAGGAAAACTCAATTAAAAGGCCTTCATTCCACAAAGCTAACTACGATGACATAAGAGACAGCCTGGCGCAAGTAGATTGGAACACACTTAACTTAACCGATTCCGTCAATCCTGCACTATCACATTTTTATAATATTATTAATAATTTGATCTCTGATAAGGTTCCATTGAGGCGTTCTGGTAAACATTCCTATCCCCCGTGGTATAGCTCATCATTAATAAAACTTATTCGCGAAAAGCAGAAATTTCACAGATTATATACTACTTATAAGAACCCTTCCGATTACATTACTTTTTCTAGGCTACGCACCAGACAGAAAAAAATGGCTAAGAAGTGTCATGAAGACTTTATTAATAATGCTGAAGAGAATATCGCCAAAGATCCCAAGGCATTCTGGTCATATGTTAAATCAAAAAAACTATCAGCATCTATTCCTAGCGTATTAAATCTTAAGAATTTAACAGCCGAGGGTGGCCAGGCAGTCTGTGATTTATTTGCTGAATATTTTCATTCCGTCTATGAACCGGCTGACCCTCTGGGGACTTCCTGCCACGACTCCGTTGTTAATCAGGTTTGTGAGATAGGATCAGTTTTTATCGATGCTGATCTTGTATCTAAATATTTAAAACGGCTCGATTCCAGCAAGGGTGCTGGGCCAGATGGTATCCCACCACTGTTCATTACGGAGTGTGCAAATCATTTGTCAATTCCGCTATCAATACTGTATAATATATCGCTTAAGACTGGTACATTTCCAGATATATGGAAAAGAGCCTACATCACACCAATTCATAAATCGGGAACTAAGTGCGAAGCAGATAATTATAGACCCATTTCCAAGCTCTGCATTTTTTCAAAGGTGTTCGAAAACATAGTCTATGACCAGTTATTCCCTGTGGTAAAGAATTCGATCAACGAATTTCAGCATGGATTCTTTGCAGGTCGCTCTGTTGCTACAAATCTTATAACATTTTTAAATTTCTTGTCTGCCTCTATGGATAAACGTGTGCAAGTTGATACAATTTATACTGATTATAGCAAAGCCTTTGACAAGATCAACCACAGGATCCTGCTTAGAAAACTTGCTAATCATGGTATTCATGGAGATCTCCTTCGTTGGTTATCTTCATACATAACAAACAGGTCCCAGGCTGTGACAGTAGGTGAATTTTCTTCCATCTGGAAAATCATTACTTCTGGTGTGCCTCAGGGGTCCATTTTGGGTCCTTTGCTTTTCTCTATCTATATAAATGATATTACTACATGTTTTCACAATGCTCAAATTTTACTATTTGCCGACGATATGAAAATATACCTTCCTATAAGCTCCCATGACTGTTCTGTGCGTTTATAAGAAGATCTTGACCGACTGACGGATTACTGTCTCAGAAATAAGCTTTTTATCAATATTTCCAAATGTTGCAAAGTCACATTCACACGTAACCATAAAAAAATACTGCATGAATACACCATTTCTGGATCTCTGTTAACAAATAAAGATTATATACGTGACCTCGGGGTTATTTTGGACTCTAAACTTACTTTTGATAAACACATTGATAATATTGTCACCAAAGCAACAAAGAGTCTAGGCTTTGTACTGAGAACATGCAAATTTTTCAAAAATACTAAGACTTATCTGATTCTGTACAATTCACATGTTCGTCCTCACCTGGAATACTGTTCACAGGTTTGGAACCCGCGCTATATTGTTTATGTTAACAGGTTAGAAAGAGTTCAGGAGCGATTTCTCAAATTTCTCAATTTTAAATCATTCAACATATACAATTCTTACGACGAAATCGAGAAACATTTTCGAATCTCGAAACTGCTCAATAGGAGGCTTGTCGCTGATCAGATGCTCCTGTACAAAATTATTAACTCAAAAGTTGACTGCCCGGAGCTGCTAAATAAAATAAATTTCCACACGCCGACTAGATACAGCAGACAAAATACCCTTTTCTACATTGATAGATGCAACACTAATTCCAACCAAAATGAATTTATACAAAGGGCATGTAAATACTATAATAATAAACTTGCACATATAGACACACTTGCTGACATATTCACTGCTAGTTACTGTCGTTACAGAATTTCTTTATTACATTCTATGTAGGTGCGAATAACACATATTCATGACTAAATTCATTGTACCTAATATTATTATATTACTTGCGTGGCAACTTTCCCTTATCCCTCTCCTCCCCTTACCCGTCCCAACCCAAATACCTATTTCGCAGTCTATTTAAGTATTGTTTTAATTATTTTATTATTGTTTATAACATGTTTATCACTTGTTGACTTAACATTTGTATTATTATTTTTTTTTAAATTGCTGCTTAGTTCTGTTTTTATTTTTTCTGTTTTTCTTAAATTTTCTAGTTTACATTCAGTTACTTTTATGTTTCTAAATACCTATCTGTGAACATTAATAATTGGTCTGTTTTTTTGCCATCTTCTTATGTATATTTTATTACTATGACTGTTTATGTTCCTTAAATAAATAAATAAATAAATGTGTAGTTTTACTTTTTATGATTAATTTGGAAACAGTATTTCTGAAAGATTTGAAGTTTTTTTCATAGTTTTTATTGGTAGGTGAATTTTTCCATCTCCTGAACAGGGAATCTCGGATTTTAATTTTTTCTAAGATGTCATCCGTTATCCACAATTTTGTTGCAAATGGTCTTTTTTTGGGGTTTGGACAGAAAGAGATTTTACTTTTTTCATATAGGTCATTAAAAACGTTTTTGAGTCTATTATATATGTCAACGCAATCTTGTTCCTCAAGCAGGGCATTCCAATTATAACTACGTATGTATTTATCAATTTGTTTTTGAGATAATATTGAAATACTTTCCCCGCGATGTTTGGTTTTTGTAATTGCACTACTATATGTGATGTTCAGAGCTGTCGCGAAGTGATCCGCTATAGTAAAATCATAAATACAAGACAAAAGTGAGTCAGTTTGTTGCTGCCTGCTATTAAACCTAATAAAAATGTGATCAATGCACGTGCGTGTAACATTGCCGGCTACTAATGCCTCCCTTGTTACATCGTTGATACACTTTATTAAATAATGGCTAGATAATATGTTTTCGTACGACATAATAATAGGGTTTTGAGGGTTTAATAAATCTAAATTAACATCCACAAAAAATAAAATATTTTCCTGGGGGTTGATAACATTTGATAAGATGGATGAGATTTCATTCAGAAATAGTGATTTACTTTGATTTGGAGGGCGGTATATTGCTAAAATGTTCATTGATATATTATTAGGTAATGTTATGATGCCAAATACACTCTCAAAATATTTTGTTTGTAATGATTTTTGTAGAAAAGTTATTTCATCTCTAACATATAATAATATCCCGCCTCCTGTTTTTTTTATTCGACAATAGCTATAAGATTTGAAACCAGGAATTTCATAGAGACAAGTAAGGTCATTTGTAATTGCTGTTTCACATAACATTAAAATATGAATATGCTTCCAGCAGGTATTAAGATAGAAGTTAAGATTGTCCCAGTATTTGGAAATGGATCTTAAGTTCAGTTGTACAATATTTACTTGTTCCCTGTTGCAGCCTTTATTATAATTGTAATTGTGGGTTATATCCTCAAACCATTTTTGAAGATCACTGGTTTTTAAAAAGTCAACCTCATTGTCCTCCTCAAAATAATAATTATTGTACGCCATAGTCGATCGTAGAAAGGTCCCTTCTTAGTGCAGCTTTGTAGGCAGGGCAGTTGTCCCTGTCTCCAGTGGAATGCGTAGCGGGCTTTCCAAATCTAGTGCACGTAGCGTAGACTGGTTTGACCGCGGTATTAGGACAGGATTCGGTGGCGTGGTTCTCTTCAGCACAGTGTTTACATCTAAGGGTATCCCTGCAGTACTTGTATGAATGTCCTATCATTTGGCACTTGGTACAGACGGTGAGTCCAATAAAATCCCTGACTCGGCACACAGTCCAGTTTACGAATATTTTTTCCTGTTCCACCAGGAGTTTTCTTAATGTAGCGGGCATCTCATAAATGCGATGACAGGTGGTTCCGGTACGAGCGCCGGCCAGGTGACTCAGCTTACAGGTTGATATGGCTCCCTCGATATCCTGTACATTTGGAATACTCGTGAGGGCGATCCTCAAGAATTCAGCGTCCTTAAGGTCCCGCGGTACATTAAAAAATATTAGCCTAGGGAGTCGCTTTGCAGGAAGTCGAGCCTTAAGTGCGCTTGAATTTTCAAAGCACGGTGCATTCAACAACTTTTTTTGCTCACCTGTGGTTGCCGTGTTTAGTAGGACACCTTTATTCCTAATTTTGCGGATCCCGGTGATACGGACGCCTAGTTCGGATGGTCGAATTATGTCTTGGATCATTTTTTTGGTTCCATCACTATCTTTGGTGGCATCTGTATCTGTTGGGAAGATACAGATGGCGGGCCTTGGTGCTCCGACGTGATGTCCAGATTTCTCTATAGATCAACACTAATAATGTCGTAATACTGACAAAATAATGTGTATTGAATAAAGACATGATAGGTCGGCATTAAGTTACAAATCGACGTGTAAACATGAGGTCAAACATGAGTGATCAAAAACATAGTCCGTTACAAACGCATTCGACATGTTTAATCCCATACATGTTCGACCTCTAACATACATGTTCTATTTCAAGCATGGTTTATTTTTTTTATTTGTTTACAGACTATTTGCTAAGGTGGGTCACGACTGTATGGGAAAAAATCTTTTTTTTTATTTGTCTTGTAGTGATAAAAGGGTATTAAATGAAGGTATGAAAATCACGTAACTTTTTTAATAATATTTGGATATCATCTTTTTCCTCCGGATTGACTTTGAAATTTCACATAATAGAGAAAAATCTACCCTTTTTCAATCTTAAAAAAATATTTTAAAAATGAACAATTTTTCAGTAAAACTCGAAATAGAGGGAAGATTTTAATTTATTTATTTAAAAAATATATGAATGTAATTAAAATTATCTCAAGGCAGAGTATGCGAAACTCAATCTTCGGACTTTTTGTAAATGATTTTGGAAATATAAAATAAAAATAAATAATAAATATAAAATATAAATATACTACATTTGCTGTGGAAGATTACAAAAAATATGGTTTAAAGTTTAAAGGATTCATAGCAACTTTTATATACACTAAAAATTAGGCCCGGCATATCAGTTGGTTATAAGCTCGGCTTGGTTGAAATGTCGGAACTTAACAGCTCGGAACATAATCCGTATATACATCGAAAACCTGGATGTCACCAATATTACATGTATTGTCTACATAGAGATATACTATAGAGGCTCTATCCCAAACATAATTCTCCGAGATTTGTGTTCAAATCATGCACGAATAGGCCTTCGGGAAAGTGAATTCTAACTGAATCCACCGCGTCGAAAGACTCGGCCGTCAGACCGTCCTTTCCTTTTACTCAAGCCCATGGTTTCATCCTTTTCCATCCTACTTTGATACGTCACACGCCAGCCACGGTCGGCGGTTGTTGTTGTTGTACTAATAGAGAAATGGAGGTACTAACCTACGGTTCCGTTGAACCAATTTATTTGCTGAATGTCTCATCTATGTGTATTTATCAATGATTGTCTATGAATTTAATAGCGGAACGTGTTTCTTTTTTAATTGAATAACAAATCTACTGTCCACATGAGTGGTATCTCTATCCCGTCTACAGCCATCTTCATCGTGACATCTCTGTGCACCGGGAAGTTGCGATGTTATGATAGCAATATTTAAAAAAAACGACGCCAGTTTGTTTTTAGGCGGGTTTAGCGTGGTGCTATTCAGGAGTACACTATTTTTAATTAGTATTAGAGTCAGTGCAATATTAATGAAATTAACCGTTGCAAACAGCCTTTCCTGACGTTGACACTTTTAAAATCCCTTATCAAACTATTTTTGATTGATTATCAAGAGGTAACATCGTCATTTCTCATCGCTCGATGAATATAATAGTCCATAATTGTAAAATTAGGCAATTTACCTAAATTTCGGTGTAGTATTAAAATATTATTCACGTACAGATTTGGTACATGACTGCTGGCGCCTCGGTGATAAAATGGGAACTATTCTTCGGCTTATCAAAGCTTGAACGGTAGATTTAGCCCGCTTAAATGGGAGCGAGGAATGTCGTAATAGCAAGGATACGAACTGGCTGATATACCGAGCCTTAGTCCGTCGGGTAAGGGTAAGGAATAGTCGTAAACTGAAGACACCGCGCAGAAAAATCCCACAATAACCGCTTTGCAAACAGTAGCGAATCTTACTTTTCTGCGAAAGGTCTTCGGTTTATGTCGATTTACGCTTACCGACACAATGCAATGGGACACCGACGGGCTTACCTATTTGTGAATTTCTCGAGTGTCCCGGAATTTGCATGAAACGCGATGTTGTTACTATTCTCCTAGAGACTCCGACCGTGTTTACTTCTGATGCCTGGATAGTACACGATAAACTCGATTATAAATAAACCCCTCCCGATAGCATATAGGCTTCCTTAAATTAATAAGCGATCACTGAATAACATTAGTATAATGCCACACCACCTGAATTTGATTAATTACAGCATATTGACACGGTTGGTAATGGTTTAATAATTTGGGTGTTAATAATTTCGTAATAACCTTTTGGATTTGACGGGTAAACGACGGGATAGTATATAGTATTGAAATCATGTAATTATCTGATGCTTGTGCAAACGGCTCCGATGGGTTTGTGTATGTTAAACAAATACACGTAATTAATACTTAATTATAACTACGTAGAGCAACTATATATCAAAATATACCTAAGCATTAACAAAAACACATAAAATAAACCACCATACTCCCAAACACAATTAGGAAACAAGACATATACCACAACTCTTGACTCCGAAGACAAATACCTACCACGTACGGACAAGACACTACCATAATCTGTCTCCGAAAACTTTTAATTTTATTGAAAAACATATTCACCTGATAAATTTAATAATTTTCATTTCATGCGTTAGTTGCATGCATCGATAGTCAACAAAGGCATTACCAATCTACCAAACTTCAGGCCTATATTTTTCGTTTTTTTCTCGTTTTTTTGTTGTTCTCATTTTATTACATTTTAGGGTACCAATATAATTCAATTGAATTTCTACCACCTCGAAACAAGCTCAGCCCAGTGGGGTGGTTTACTAACAAAAAAGGTTTTATCTGTGTGTATATATTTTTAAAATATTATTTCAATAAAATTTATAAAATATTACGTAAATGTATCTTTGGTTACTTAATAAAAATAAAAAGAATAATACCTATCTAAACCATTCCGTATATCCAATAATTTACAAAATAGAGAACGGAAGCATGAAAGTGATAAAATCGAAAGATGGACAAATGTTGACGAATGAGAATGAAATCAAAGAGAGATGGATGAAATCTTTCGAGGAAGTCTTCGAAAGTAACCCGAGTGGTTGTGATCCCAGCGGTGAATCGGTTATGAACGATGATGGAGTGAATGTTACCGAAATCAGTATGGATGAAATAAAAAGATCAATTAAATGCATGAAGAGTGGCAAGGCTGTGGGTTTCGACAATATTGCTGCCGAATACTTTAAAGGAGATAGTCGTATTATTCTAACATGGCTGTGCAGACTTTTTAACCAATGTTTAAAGGAGGGTTATACGCCATTAGATTGGAGAAGGGCTGTAATCATGCCATTATACAAAGGTAAAGGGTCACGTATGGAATGTGGGAATCATAGGGCTATTAGCCTTCTAAGTTCAGTGGGCAAGCTGTATGGTAGAATATTGATTGAAAGGGTAAGAATGGAAACAAAAGATAAAATATGGGATGTGCAAGGTGCTTTTATGAGTGGAAGGGGGTGCATGGACCAGATTTTCTCATTGCGTATGCTCACTGAGAAGTTTCTTGCAAAAAACCAGAAACTCTTCTGTGCCTTTGTAGATCTACAAAAAGCGTACGACCGAGTTGACAGGAAAAAGCTATGGAAGGTGTTGTCCAAGTACGGAGTGAATACGAAGCTCATTCAGGCAATTGCGTCGCTATATAAGGGAAGCGTTGCATGTGTTAGGGTGAACGGCGATTTTACGGAGTGGTTTGACATCACAAAAGGTGTTAAACAAGGCTGCGTAATGTCACCGTGGTTATTCAATCTATACATGGATAATTGTATGCAAGAATTGAAAGAGATGGGATTGGGCGCAAAATTGAGTAATCTGGAAGTATGTTGCCTTTTGTATGCTGATGATGCGGTGCTAATTTCTAGCAGTATGGAAGATCTACAGTCTCTCGTGTCTAGGATGAACGAAGTATGTATGAAGAATGAGTTAATGATGAATGTAAGTAAGTCTAAAGTCATGGTGTTTGAAAGAGAGAGTACGAAAACAGTATGCAATATAGTTGTGAATGATGAATACTTGGAGCAGGTGGATGAGTTTGTGTATCTGGGTAGTATGTTTACGAAAGATGGGAAGGCTGATAAAGATATTGAAAGAAGGGTGAATGCCGGTAACTCCATTAATGGAGGACTGAATGCCGTTGGCGGTAATAAAAAACTGTCCAAAGACGCGAAACTAGCCGTCCATAATGGAGTGCTGGTACCTACCCTGATGTATGGCAGTGAGGCATGGAACTGGCAGAGGAAGGATGAAAGCAGACTGAATGCTGTAGAAATGAGATCCCTGAGGCGAATGTGTGGTAAAACCATGTACGATCGTGAGAGAAACGTGGATATCCGCAAAGAATGCAAGGCTGACGTAAGCGTGATCTGTAAGATTAAGAAAGGGACTCTCCGATGGTTTGGGCATGTAGAGCGAATGAACGAGGAAAGGAGTGTAAGGAGAATATATGATGCAAATGTGAATGGTAGAAGAAGTCGGGGACGCCCGAGGAAGACATGGCACGACCAAGTGAATCAGATACTTGAGTCGGGCCATGTGAAGAGTCGGAATAATAGAAGAGCATGTATGAGACGATGTATGAATGTGAACGAGGCAAAGAGTGTGTGCCAAGATCGAGTTGTGTGGCGGTCCGTCCTCTCTGCCTACCCCTGCGGGGAAACGGCGTGATGGTTAGTTAGTTAGTTACAAAATATATTGTAGAGTCCTAGATTTCAGACAAATGAACGAATTTATTGTGCTTAAGAAATAATTCCGATATTACTATTAGTAAATCGAGACGCTTCTTAGACATATCTATTCAGTTTTGTTAAATCCTGTATGATCATTCACATAGTTATGTTGCAAAGTTTTTGTCTTCTCGTTTGTTGAAGTATTCAGACCTCAAAAAGAAAAAGTAGCCCACGATGATGTCGGGCTTTAAAAATAGACCTTACCACTTCAAAGTTTTCCCCGTCTGGCCTAGAAACGATATAAGCTACGCGAACGCACCTCTCATCGCATACGGTGTGGAGGAATTGAATTTCACGGCAGATTGTTTCGCTGTTGTATTTTTAATAAAAGATTTTGTGAAGCATGTTTTTTACGCGGTTTGTTGGTTAGAAATTTTTACCTCACGCCGCATTTTTACGTCAACTTTCACAAAGGATCAAGAATAATACATCCATCATCCTTTTTATGTTTCATACACAATAAAATCTCTCGCTTCACACATGAGTGATTTGCGATTCCAAGAATTGAAAGTTGGAGAGAAAAAGTTTAAACATAACAACGTGATAAATATAGACGCCTCCAGCGAATAGATACTCGTTACATGTTTCTACGTATCAGGGATGTAAAAAACATTTCAAAGGCTTCGATACAACGCATTTTTGAACTATTGAAACTGAAATAGGGGTATTTTTTCATAAGTCTAATTCAAAACGATTCAAAATACAAAACAATTCTTCAAAAATCTTACAACGTTGCGAAGCTATTGGAGTTAAATCACGATCGATAATACATATTGTAAATATTATTCGTATGAATACGCGCAAACATGTGATAAATTCGCGTTAAAATTGCCAATAAAAATAACGTTGATAACTCCACTTTCGTATTGTTCATGTACCTCCTCCGGCGAGGCGTTTCAAATGAAATACGAAATATTTATTTATTGTATCAATCTTGAAGTTGAGGCGCGCCACCCTCAAAAACCCCAACCCCCTTCTAGGGACGAATGATGACTATGAAAGCGTAAAAAAGCCTTGGCAATTTATTTTTTGCCATGAAAACTCTCTTATACTGGAAGAGGCAAAGGGAATTTGGAAGTTTTTTCTCCCTTTCTGTGTTCACAGCGGGTCTCTCGTCACCCTATCAAATAATGGTGTTACGTTAGTTCGTTCGGTGTTTGTTTGGGTTGAGTGATTAATCGATCTACGAAACCACTGCTTGACCCCATGTGGTTTCCGTTGTCTCTAAATCAGCCAATGTGGACACTGGATGTGGCTTCGTTATTTTTGTGCCAATTTAGTACATGTCTTCTTTAAATGATTAAGGAATTCTTGGCAATTAAGAAAATGGTGTCTACATAGTGTAACCATCAATAACGATTGACTTTTGATATCTTGTACGCTCCGCTAGACAGGACTTGTAGAAAAGACGAGAGGTAGCGGGTCATCAGACTCCATTATTGGAAATCCTAAACAAGACATAGATGGCTATTTACTGTGGATTCAAATATCCACATGAACAGGAAACTGAAGAGAGAGAGCAAGGGTCCCACAGAAGAACAACATATTTTAACAGCAGATCACATTTTTACAAATCCATTACTTTCTTCTAAAATTTGCTCAATGGCTAATAATTGTCCAATACACTTTTTTCACCTTCGTTGCCCGTCATGCATACACAACTCCTTTAAATACCGTTTATTGTGACCCGATAATACCATATGTAGGTACTCATTAAATATATCGTATCTTTGGCCAAGATGAAAACATGAAGCAGACAGAAACGTAAAATCATCAAAGAAGTTTTTTTTTTATTTTCTGCATCCGTCTGTTTCATATTTTCATTGGGAATTGTTGATATTATCTTCATTAACTAATAAATATTACAATGATATTTATAAGCTTCAATAAATGATCCCTTATAAAATTGGAAAGATATTGTACATATTATGTCAAATTAAATCCCTGGAGGCATTGTCGATTGATAAAACCCTTTATCAATACGATATTCACCAAATCCGTCATCTATGGACAGTTATCAATATTTACGATCACGGTCACGATCACATTGTACTGTACTTTTCATACAGTATTCATGTAAACGTACAATCAGCCGGATGGCGTATTTCCTTTTCCGTGTTCAATACGATACAACCATGTCTCGAACTCAACAAGGGTTTGTAATGCCATTTTTTCTCCAAACCCGTGTCCAGTAGAAGGCAACCGGCATCCTACTGTGCACGGGTTTGTAACGCCAATTCCCCTCCCAAACCCGTGTTGAGAACGAGGCATGTTAAACCTAGAACGCTAGACAAACCCTGCTTTGCCAAACAAACCATTGAAAACCTGGGATGTTTTTTAAAATTATGATGACATGCGAGTTTATTTTATAAGTACTATAAAGTGTTATAAGTATCTACTATATTATAAAGTTTTATTTATTTTACTAGTAAGGCTGTTTGCATTTTATTGCCCATCCATTATAATGTGCGTATATGCACACACTTGCTTTTTTATGTTATAATCACGTTTGGAGGTTGCCTCGCACTGAACACGGGTTTGGGAAGGGAATTGGCACTACAAACCCGTGCACAATAGGACACGGGTTTGGAGAAAAAATGGCATTACAAACCCGTGTTGAGTTTGAGGCATGGTTGCCTCGTATTGAACACGGAAAAGGAAATATGCTGCCGGATGTTCCCACGGTAAATTTTTATTCGTGTAAAAGCGAATAGCCGCAGTTTTCATACGGCAATAACTCTGAGTAGACGTCTGTCATGGATCCATGCTTTGTTGCACTTTTATAGTGGTATCGAAGACACCAACGGCTTCACCATCGGCATAACAGAAGTTTTTGGGTTCATCCTATAAACCAAGAATCAGTATTAACTCATTTGAAAAGATGTGATTGACTAATTACCTTCCATTTAGTGTCAAAAAGTAAGTAGTTACAGTAGCGTATTATCCATGCTGGACATATTCAATAAAATAGTATTTCTCTGAGGTTTCGTAAATAATGATATGTTTCTATTGTTTATATTTATGTTTATGATTATGATATGTTCTGTTTGTATGCACGACCTGTCTTCCTATGATAACCAATGTATTAATAATATAATTTATTGTTTTAAATTGTTTTTTATGTAATTTTTGTTTTATATGATTTTTGGCTTCGTATTCCGTAATTATAAATTCAATTATTCATTATTTCTTTTACGCTGTCTTATTAGAAGTAAAGTCACAAGGAGGAAAAAGTTTTATTTTGGCTATATTACTTATGTACAAACTTAAAACATGTAAACATTCAATTTCCCGAAAATAAATAAATAAATAAACTGCCAATGCACATTTGGTTAGTATTTCAATTCAACGTTGCCAATTTATTAATATTTTTACTTAATCGATTGGCATTTAACGTTTCGGAATGTGAATTCGTAGACAGGTCCGGCGGGGTTGCCAACGTATATCGATTTCTTATTTATTCCCTGTCAATATCGGTTCATCTGTCAACGGTGAAACCGTGCTAGAGACATCGATATAAAATCATCGGAAGTTATGCCTATTGATCCGATATTATAAAGTTATACATTTCTACATTCAAGAGCTACTGGTACGAAATGACAAGTTTTTTTTTATTTATTTTATCTGTCGCAACTAACATTGTAATAATTTTTTGTAATGGTATTTACAAATTTAAAAAAAATCAGAGTGTGTAAGTGGTAGAAGCGAAATTAGAAAGCGCTAGATGTCGCTTTCTTTTCTTTAGCTTGTTTTTATAAAGTGGTTTGAAGATTAGACATTGATTTCACAAAATAAAAATGTTTTTTATTTTAAACTCCCGCTTGCTTGATGTCTGTCTCTCTAGCCGCTGAGACTTGTCAGGCACCTTGCCCACTACGCTATTGAAGGCACGCGCCAAGGTGCGAATTTACCGCATTATATTAGAACTGAGTTGTGCCGCATTTCCGTTTCACCCGAATTTCAAGTCACTGACGGCGTTATAGAAGTTTCACTTAAAAAAAAGTCAGTCGGCGAACATTTTTATTCAAATCTCCCGTCTGGTAATAATGTTAAAAATGTGTAGTTGTAAATAAAATAAATCTCTCCATATGTCTCCATTAAGCCTCCGCTCGAACGTTGAAACGGTTACGTATAAATCGCGCACCTATCCAGAGGAGACGCGTAGAGGTACATTTTACAATATTTGTTGCCATTAGAGTCGGAGCGTTGAGGAATTGGAACTCGTCATGTTTTTTTTTTTTTTTTTTTTCTTTATTTTTTCCCATTGTATCTACATACATACAAAAGTAATTTTACATAATTTCTAAATACTAATTATAATTTTACATAATTTCTAAATACAGTAAGAGTAAATATAAGGTACAAGTAATGTAAAAGTTAGCAATAAGTAAAATATATAATAGAAAAGAGTAGGTAATGGGAACCCACTAAGGCACAGCCTGTGTGTGGGTAATATAAACAAGATTGCTATATATACATCAATAAGTATATGTAAAAAATGTAAATTTTAAACTAAAGGTTTAGAAATATAGTAATCTGTGAAAACATTATAGTAAAATAAAATAAAATAGTGAAACATAAATTTTGTTGATTTTTTGTTAAAGTAAAGAAAGTAAATAAAGTTAGAATTGTATTGAAAAGTGAAACATGAAGGTTTTCAAATAATTTATAGAAAAAATGTTCCAACATCTGCATCATTCAACCATAATTTTAATTCTTTTACGTAAAGTGATATTTTATCTGCCATTTGAATGTGTTTTGGTAGAAGATTAAAAGTACGAGGACCAATAAAGCTGCTATGTGTTTGCATTAATTTAGTATTGGTTTGGGGGGAGTAAAACATATTATTAGTTCTTTTGCTAATTCTATTTTCATTTTTTACGAAGCAATTTTTATTTTTATATATATATTTCATAGTCTGCAATATAAATAATTTACGGATATTGAATATTTTTGTCTCTTTGAATAATAACTCTGTTGAGAATGTTTTTTTTCTATTATACATAACTTTAATAATGCGCTTTTGAGTGGTTTGTAAAGGCTTAATAAATGCATCAAGCGCACCACCCCATCCTATAATGCCGTAGATTATTGAAGATTGAACCAAGGAAAAGTAGATCATTTTTAATTTGTCGAGATTGAGTACTTCCTTAAGTCTATAAAATGTGTAAGTAAGATATCTTAATTTCGAGGTGGTTTTATCAATTTGAGATTTCCAATTTAGATGTCTATCAATAGATATACCTAAATATTTAATATTTTCAACATTGACAAGTTCATTGCACAGTGAACATGTTTCTTGATTGCAACTCGTATTGTGGATTCTAATTTTAAGGTTATCGTGAGGTTTGTTTTTAATGCTTTTATAAAAAGTTAAATAAAATGTTTTGCTGTAGTTTAGAATGAGTTTGTTGCATTTTAGCCATGTTGAAACAAGTGCAATACATTCGTTTGCCTTAGAAAAAGTTTCAATCCAAGAATTTCCGTTTACTACTATTGCCGTGTCATCGGCGTAAGAAATAATTTTTCCTGGGATCACAAAATTACATAAATCATTTATATACATCAAAAATAGAATCGGCCCAAGGACAGTTCCTTGCGGAACTCCATTTTTTATATGTGCTTCTGAACTATAAAAATTCCCAATTTTTGTTTTTTGTGTTCTGTCTGTAAGATAGTTTGTCAGTATTTTTAATGTGTCTTTTTTGAAACCTAGTTGAGTTATTTTTTTAATTAGTAATTTATGATTTACAGTATCGAAAGCTTTTCTTAAATCTAAGAATATAGCAAGACATTTCTTATTTTTATCGATAGATGTGTATAATTTTTTTGTTAAATCATATATTGCATCTTCAGTGCTTAGATCTTTACGAAAACCATATTGGTTTAGCGATAGAATATTATATTTTTCTAAGTGTTCTATGATTCTATTTTTAATGCATTTTTCTAATATTTTTGATAGGTTTGAAACAAGTGAGATTGGTCTATAATTATCTAATTTATGGGCTTCACCAGATTTATGAATTGGTATTATGGTGGAGATTTTAAACTGTTTTGGAAAATGACCCTCTTTAAGGCACATATTGAAAATATGTTTCAGAGGAGTTAAAATATGTTTTTTAATTTTTTTTAATGTATTACTAGATAATCCATCAGTTCCCTTAGAATTAGATGGTTTTAGGCTATCTATATATTTTTCAATTTCATTTATTGTGATAGGTGAAAAATATTCTATAGGGTTGATTGATTCATTATCTGCAATTGATTGCGAAGATGTCTCTATGAAAGTATTATTATCATTCATACTGGATGATTTAAGTACCTCATCTACTATATTCGTAAAGAAGTAATTGAAGTTTTCGGCAATGGTAGATTTGTCAGTTATTAATTTGTTATTGATTTTAACCTCATTTACAACACTTGAAGAAATATTTTTTTTGTTCATAATTTCATTTATAATATTCCATGTTTTTTTACTATCATTTTTAGCGTTTTCAATTTGTTCACAGTAGTATTTCTTTTTACAATTTCGAATCAGCCTATTGAGTAAGTTTCGGTACATTAAATATTTTGTTTTCATAAAAGAAATTATTCTGACATTATTATTTTGGCAAGCTATTTGATATTTTAACATTTCTCTGTATAATTTGTCTCTTTGCTTAATTGAGACAATTAAGCCAACAGTAATCCATGGTTTGATTTTTTTATATTTTCTGTTTGTTACAACAATTTTACTTTCACTTTTTCGAATATTATCTTGTAGAGTTTTATAGAAATTTTCTAATGCTGAATGTGGATTTACTAAAGATAGAACATTTTCCCAACTTTCTAAATGAAGTAAAGAATTTAATGTATGATAATTAATGTCTATTTTTTCAAGAGTTTCACAATTTTGTTTTATAGATGAATTTTTGAAATTATGCCCATATAGTGTTGGAAAATGATCAGTGATGTTTGTTTCTAGAATTGAGGAGATAATATTAACATCTTTGTGTGTCTTGACAAAAATGTGGTCTAAACACGCGGAGTTTATTAAGGTTACTCTTGTTGGTGAGTTAATATACGAAAGGTATCCATAAATTGATAAACAATCTAGATATTCGTTTTGACAATTAATATTTTTTGTATTATCATTAATATTTATATTGATGTCCCCCGTTAGTAAGGAGAAAGTAAAGTTATGTCTGTCAAGATTTCTAACAAATGTTTTTAGTTCATCTACAAATAGAAAATCATTTAAAGAAGGGGATCTGTACACGGCTACTATGAGATATTTATAGTTATTTTGACAAAAAGTTAATTTTATTACATTAGCCGTCTTAAAATCAATAAACTCAGCCTCAATATTTTTTAAAGTATTATGACAAAAGACAGTCACTCCATCATGTCCAGTATGTTTACAGGCAGCAGAAATTGTAGTATAATCAGGTAAATTATATGGAATTACATCTTTCATTTGGGTTTCAGTTAGTACAATTACGCTAGGAGAAAAATCAAAATTATGAAGGAGGACACATAGTTCATCAAAGTGTTTCCTTATACTTCTTATATTGAAATTTAATATTGAGAAGTTTACATTTTTAAAAAGGCTATTGAGTTCCATGGTGTTTTTACATATATGGTTTTGGTGTAAAAAATCTTCGTCCGACATGTTGAAAGATGTTTGTTTATAGTTGCTAGGTGATTGTATGATGGTCCTTTATTCAGAGGGGATATCTTCTGGCTCTCTTATTTGGATTATTGGAGATGTTTCGGTTTTCCTCATCATGACACTTCCGTTTTTAGCCCATATGAACTTGTATCCCGTTCTTGATGATTTCGCCAGGTAAAGCAAGTGTTTATTGTGTTGGGTCAGTTGTTCGTTTATGTAAATTGTGTTATTGATGTCTCCAACGAAATTTATGTCTTTGATATGTAGTACACCATATTTTCTCTTTTGTGAGATAATTATATCTTTAGTTTCCTTATTCTGTAGTGTTACTACTATGGGGGGATGTTTGTTTGTAGGATTTTTATTTCTGATTCTGTATATATATGTGAATTTCAATGCATCGTTATCACAATTTATTGTTTCCAATATGTTACTAAATATTTTTGAAATATTTTCGTTTTCTTTGTAAGGAACACCCTGTAATTCTATGTTATTTTGTTTATAATTTTGATCCAATTTATTAATTTGCTGCTTTATTTCCTTATTTTCTTTTTGTAATTGTTTAATTAGATTGTCTTTGTTTTTGTTTTTCTCCTCATATTCATCAATTTTTGAACAGCAGAATTCAACGGACTTCTTTAAATCTTTAATTTGTTCATTGAAAGATTTCATAAATTGTTCTGTTAATTCTGCAAATTTTTTTTCAATACATTTTATCATCTTGTTTGTATTTGTATTTTCTTCCTCGGAGTCGCTAGATGTCACTTTCTTTTGGGCTTTCTTCTGTCGGTTCATATTTAAAAGGTTCGGATACCGACTATACCGAGTGTTGATTTTATAAAAATAAAAAAAGTTTTGGATTTAGTAGGGTTCGACCTCAGGCCACTGCAGAAATTCGTCGGACGCGTTTACCCACTACGCTACGCCAGGTTTGCGTAAGCACGAAGATTTAATGGCATATATTAGAACCGAGTACTAGCGGATTAGATGAATATTTTATTTGTGTTTTTGGTGAATATTGAGACAATAGCGTACAACTGTCACTTTATTTAAATTATTCTTTTTATCACTTGTTTGCACTAAAAAATCGATAAGTAAATCGGATGTTTCACTATACTGATATACGGTAAGCACCGATATATCTTTTTTTGTTGTTTTTAGATGTTATTTACTATGTTTTTTTAACTTTTATTTGGAGCGGTTGATAAGTGCAGGTTGCTTACTTATTGTTGCAATTAAATTGACCCCTACTCCATTACCCGGATCTCCCCTTTCCGGGTAAATACTCGGTTACTAGGCTACGTTGTTACTTACTTGTTACCCGGATATCTTCGGCTACCACGACTACTCGACTACTACTAGTGGAGAGAATGTTGATTTTAGAAGCATTCCTATATTATACTGTATTTAGAAGTTGACGCCAATAAGGATAAATACATTATTGAAGTAAAACTTCTTTACGCGCGCTCGACACTTGGGGGGTAAAATGATGAATACGTTACGAAAAAATATGAAACGTTACGAAAAAATATGTAATGCTAATCTATATGAAACACTACAATGAATGTGTAACGCTAATCTATCATAAACGCTTTAATGAATGTGTAACGCTAATCTATATGAAACGCTTTAATGAAAGTGAAACGCTAATCTATATGAAACGCTATAATGAAAGTAAAACGCTAATCGATATGAGTTTACTTACGTTAAGTTGAGTTGAGTTGAGTTAAGTTAAGTTAAGTTGAGTTGAGTTGAGTTGAGTTGAGTTGAGTTGAGTTGAATTGAGTTGAGTTGAGTTGAGTTGAGATGAGTTGAGTTGAGTTGAGTTGAGATGAGTGGAGTTGAGTTAATTTAAGTTAAGTTAAGTTAAGTTAAGTAAATTTAAGTTGAGTAGAGTTGATGGGGTTGTTGAGGGGTTGGGGATATTTTTATTCCTGTTATTGTTATGTTGTTAATGGACGGCATATGTTTGTGAAGTCTTACTTCAGTCGTATGGTCTAAAGCACACTCGTTTTTTTTATTAAATTTCTTGTAAGTACGTATTACATATTTTTGTGGCGGGCGGGAGAGTTGAATTTGATTTTCATACAAAACTACAGTAGGTATTATCCGAGATTGATAAAATTTTGCAAAATTGACCTTCAAAATAAGAGGAAGGATGGGAAAACCCCCATCCCCTTTTCCCACACCAGCAGGATTTTGAAAGCTCTTGATGAAATTTTACACACTTGACATCCAAAATAAGAAGAAAAATTGCTGTCTACATCTGATTTAAAAAAAAAAAAAAACTGTGTGTAAAGCCCGGGGACTTCTAATTAGTAATAAAGGTTTGAATCATATTACAAGAAAAACATATAATGACAAAAATATAACTGTAGTTTTAAGACGGTGCTCTTTTATTTGAGAACTTTAACGCTTTGAAAAATTAAAGATGCTTTAATTGAGTACTGAGAGTAGAACGGTAATGCGCGTTCTCATCCTGCGACAAAATATTCCCGGCAAAATATCCTCCGACAAAATATCTATTAAAACTTAACCTAACCTAACAAAAAGAATATATAAAAATAATTTATTGTCTTTACAGAATGTTTGTATTATTTTTGTCCCATTTATTTTTTGTTAGGTTAGGTTAGGTATTAGTAGATGTTTTGTAGGGGGGTGTTTTGTCGGCAGGATATTTGGTCGGAGGATATTTTGTCGGGGATATTTTGTTGCGGGATGACAAGTCGCGGAACCGAATAGAACATATTTTTATTCAATTTTGGATTAGTCATTTTAGCCTTTTTTTGTTTGAAATTAGCTCCACACGGGAGGCCCTGAGGAAAATAATTTCCCTTAGGGTCGAAGTTTTATTTAAGGTAAAGAAGTAGAGAAAGTTCTGGAAAGGAAATAGATATAAGGGTGGGTAGGAATCCGAGCATCAGTCCAAGAGTCAGTTTATCCGAGAGTGACGGACGTATGAATCCATCCCTCCAACTGCGGTGCAAGCTGCAAGGCGATGGGTCGAGGGATTCTGGTTAGAGAGGTCAAAATATCTCAACCAGTCTCTCGATCCAGGTGGGCATACGCATCGACCTCCAAGACCTGGATAAATCTCACCCCATGAACCCGGCACCGATGCTAAGTCACCAAAAGTAGCGAACTACTTGGGATGACTTATGGCAGAGGTTTTGGTTATCAAATAAATGGTTCCCGGGCGGCAATACTCATATCCGCCTCCCAAAATGAAAATCCCTAGTGTCTGGCTTATAAAAATTGCTTTGGAGTGCAAAATCTCCTACTTACGAACCCCTTTTTGTATATGCGTGGAAGGTTTAGTTCTTTAAATAATTTTCGGAAATCATTTTAATATTAATTTGTGACTGAACCACACAAAATAAAATACACACACTTTGGATATTTTTTTTGAATAAATCTAAATAGGCGGCTGGGGTTAAGCGGAAATTGAATGTAATCGCTAACTAAACTAAAGTAGTGCGTGATTTTGCCCGATCCCGAATGACATGCCGAGATGCATCGCCTGAACGAAAAGAGTTACAGGCAGTTACGAAAATCGCGTCACTGATCCTCTTTCAAGAATCATTAGGATTTCCTTTCTGAGTTTCTTTTCACTGACACAAAGTAGAAAGAGTGCTCTGCAAATTAATGGAATCAATACAATACCATTCATACAACTACCATTTTGCTAAATAATAGGAAATAATATATGTCCTCTTTTGGTTCCCTCTTCTCATCCCGATACCAAACCTTATCAATAGTCCCGATACCAAACCTTATCTATAGCCTCATCAAGAGTCTTCCTCCACTCATCACGGCTTTGTGCCAGCTCTCTCCAGTTTAAAATCTCTAAGGTGGATAAATCTTTGAGGACGTTGTCGCTCCATCTTAAATATGGTCTTCCCAGGCTCCTTCGCCCTGTCGGTCTTGAGTTCAGTAGGGGCTTTGGTTGCTTGATGCTCAGTCTTTCTCTCTACACGACCCAGCCACCGAAGTCTTCCCAGTTTTATAAATTTGTTTTTGTAGTTCAGTCGTTTTTATACAATATAGCTTTGCAAATGGCCCATAAATTCTCAACAGGGTTTATATCAGGTGAATTCCCGGGCCAATCTAGAATCTAATTATCCTGGAAGTATTTCATAATTTCCTTCGGCTTGTGGCAGGGAGTAGAGTCCTGTTGAAGAATTACTCCTCCTTGGGGTTAGCACTTTTAAAGTTCTTTTTGTTAAAATGCTGTTTCAACATTGACTTGATTTTTAGCTGTTCATCATGCCTTTTGATTGGCACCAAAGATCCAATCCCCGTGTATAAAAATACCCCCAAGACATTATTTTGATTGGATGTTTTACAGTTAGTCAATATGAGCCGGAGTAAGTTGTTCATCTTGAGATCTCCTGACGAATCTAGACCGCTGACCATGAACTATGATATGAGTTTTTATCTATAAATAAGCTCCTTACCAGTATTCAGGCAGCTTTGTGGATTTGCACAGCCTATCTCAAATTCTCAAATAAATATTTCTTGTTAAGTTCTTTTTCCTTTCGGTATTCAGTTTATGCGACCCATTATCGGCAAAAGAACTATTGTATTTTTTTAAAAGTACATAGATACTAACAATAATAATCAGGTACTTAATTCATATTTTCAGTCCGGCGCGATAGGGGGCGCTTTTAGGGGAGGAAAAATGCCTTGTGTATTTAACTGGTACACATCTGTTCCTGTCCCATAAATCTCTCCCTCGGCGTGAAGGGGTGGTGGAGGGGGTAGATTCAGGGCAAGTGTGGGAGGCCCCCTGCCTAGCTGCGAAGCTTTGCCGGATAATACTTTAGGTAATAAAATTAGTTAATTTCTTTGTAGTAACTACTAAAATATAATGTAAAGTGATTTTTAAATCATTGTAATCATTAGTGAGTCCACTGAACAGATAATCTCTAGACGTGTGATTTATACCGATTTTAAAGTAAACTGGTGTCATGGATGCGTCTGCCCACCAGCTGAATGGCAGGCCGGATCGAGAGAGAATGGTTTAGGGGACCCTTTGACTTCTCCAGCCGTACTCTCTCGGAACTTTGCCTTGCACTGCAGTGGGAGGGATGAATTTATACGTCCGTCACTCCTAGACACACTCACACACACCCACCCATAATACCCTTCTCCTTCCCAGAACTTCCTCTTCTTCGTTACCTAAAAAGACTCACCCATTCCTCAGAGCCTCATGTGTGGATGTGTAAAAAAGAACAATTTGGGAATATAAAAACTTACGTCTGCCAGGCCACAGACGCTTAGATTGCCATTGCCAGTTAGATTGTTCACCAAAAGTATGGAAAAGGTGAGTACACGGAACATACCCGTAAAACGCTTCTATTGGTTTTTTATCTTTAGTGAAGAAGGGTATATGAGGTTGATCTTGGGCGTTAGTGTATTCCTATACTTGTTAATTACATATTATGATCAATAGGTGTGTATTCGCAAATAGATTGTGGATCAATTGGTCTGTCAATAATGTACACTGTAATAAAAGAAACAATATGACACAACTATGGAAGAATGTGAATAGTTGACACTGGAAGGGTATCTGCCTCACCTTATTATCCTTTAGCACGTCAATGTTATGTTATTACGTTCTTGTTATTATGGCACCGATAAATCACTTGGCTGAGCACATCGCAAAGAGGTTTCTTTAGCCGAGCCGATATTAAAGAACTGAGAGATCAATAAGGAGATGATCATGGCAACGGTTACTTTAAAAGTCTGATTCTTCCCTGGAAGTTATTGTTCCACAATGTCACAGGTGGATATTAATCGTCGTATGTAGGTAACATTGAAACATATTAGCAATTGGGATAGGTACGGAAAGGTAGGTTGGATGAAGGAAGATAAATATACATAGTTGCGTCAACTAGGTGTGTGTAGAGTGTGTGTTATTAAACTAAATGACTCACCAAAGATTATCAATAGAGGTTTATTATTTTTAATAATTATAATATTATTGTAAAAAAAAATTAAAGGAGTAAATATAGTCTTGTTTGCTGATAAAAATTTATATAACATATTTAAAATTTATATTTTAATATCCTTCAAGCTAATCTCGATCGCTTACAGGATTGGTGTAATTATAATGAACTCTTTTTAAATATTTATAAATGTCAAATTATATCTTTCTGTAGAAACAAAAATCTTATTATGTCTCATTGTAGTATCAACAATATTTCTTTATTATTTATTGTTATCAAGTTTAATTTGTAGAACTCCATTTTAATTTTTATTTATTTGATGTATTCAATAATTTTATTATTAAATTAATAAAAACAGTTTATTTATAAACAAGTTCTGCTGGTAATTATATTACGAGTGACAGCTGTTTCGCCTTCTGAGGGCATTATCAAACTGTCAACTTGACAGTTTGATAATGCCCTGTCAACAGTTTGATAATGCCCTCAGAAGGCGAAACAGCTGTCACGCGTAATAATAATTACCAGCAGAACTTGTTTATAAATAGACTGTTTTTATTAATTTAATAATAAAATTATTAAATATATTAAAAAAAAATTAAAATAAAAATAAAAAAATAAATAAAAAATAAATAAAAAACCATAATTCTCTTAAAAGATGTCTCATATCTAGGTTCTTGGTATCGTATTTGATGAAAAATTAACATTTGTTCCACACATTAATTAAGTTTTTGATAAGGCTATGAAATGTTTGGAATTTATTTTAAGAATAGTAAAAGATTTTCCGTCACTTTATACATTTAAAATTCTCTTCACTGTTTTGGTAATATGTTATTTAGAGTACAATTCCACTATTTGGTACCTTTACTATAAAGCACATCAAATAAAAATTGAAAAAGTTCAACATAAATTTTTAAGGTTCATTAACTCTCCATACCCATTGAACAAATTAATTATGTTAACTTAATTAAAATACTTAATTTAACTGACTTATCGTTTAGAAGAACCAAGAGCGGTATGGTACTTTTGTTCAAATTAATAAATGGATCTCTTGACTCACCTGACTAACAAAACTAATAACATTCCCAGTACCAAATCGTGGTACGAGACTTCCAGAGCTGTTCTTTGTTTATCCGTCGAAAACTATCTAGTTTATTAACTCCCCAATCCAAAGATTATATAGACTTGGACATAAATTCAGTTCCGTTGATATTTTAATTTACTCCTTACCAAAATTTATATCAGAAATTTCATATTAGTGTTTTTATTTATGATTTTATTATTATTATTCGAATATTGTTATTATTGTTATTTCATTTTAATTCTGCTTCCTTTCTATTAGTGTAAAGGAAGAGAAATAATAACAAAAAATAATTAGTATTTTAGTGTTTCTATTTCTATTATTACTATGTTTCACGATTGATGTAAGTGCTCCAAGGGCGTAAATAAATAAATAAATTATTCAAAATATTAGAACTTCACAAAAAGGTAATGCGATTATAATATAAATAATGGTGAAATTAATGGAAAACATGAAACTTAAAGTGAGGAAAAAGAAATTTCGGATTAGTATTAGGGTACGACAAAACGAATGGATTGAGGCAATCAGCCTATAACCAGAAACGTTGATTTTAGGCTGCACAATACTATAATAAAGGGGGTTTACCTAAGGGTCACATTTTAATTAATTCCAACGAATTCGAAACTATAACACCTTCTTTTCAAACCGATATCCACGGATGTATTTTATATTTAAGATTAATATAAACTGTGCTAAGCCATTAAAATATTTCACGTAAAACAGTTTTAAAATTTTGTATATCGTTTTTCAATTATAAACTTAGCGGTAAGTACCAGACAGTAGCGCGTCACTAAATATATAATCGTTTCACAAATAATGATTCCTTTATCTTGGTACAAACTATACTGAAAATTAAAATGACCTTTAAAACTGTAAAACTGATTGATGGAAGAAGGTAATTTATCAGGTATTAATTAATTAGGATTTTTTTTATGCAGAGCAAAAACATCCTTTAATTCCATTTGTTTTTCGAGGATCAAGGATTTCTGAGGTAATCAGCTAATTGATAAATTTTGAATATTATATTTTTTAAATATAAGCCTTTTTTTGTTTAATACTTACAATACCTTTGCTATTATTCATGAGTAGGTATCGTTGACTAGCTTATAAGGCTCATTAACAATTTACACTCTCAATTTGATCATATTACATCTTTTTGAAATTCCTGCTCTTATAAGACTCATTATAAATATACACGTTTATCTATCAGAATTTAATATTAAATGACGAAAATATCTCAATGATTACATTATCAAAGCTAACACTTCAAAGATTGGTTTCCAAAAAATTACGGTTTGATTTCTGAAATACAATCAAATATAAACGTCAGAAATTTTAACCATTCCCCTTTCATGTAATTCTCAGTAATTAATCTTCTCGGTTTCCAATCACACCACCGGTGTCCCAATATGTAATTATCCAATGAAGCATCAATCAATTTCAAATTCAATAATTTGGTGATTGACTCTGACTTTTGCATATTATTATATTAATGATTTGTTACATTCGCTGGAATAAACCAGTTAATAATAATTACAAATTTTGTTTGATTTGTCGAACCAAATTATCAATATATTTTTGAAACCTCATTCCATCGAATGGAAATAAATGGGATAAATAAAATTGGAAAACTTTCTCTAGAAACATAATTTCCATTTCGTAATTTTGTGTCTGAATTTATTTTTGATTTCTTCAATTTTATTTTCAAGTGTTAGACTGTGGAATGCTTTTATAGCATGATATTTATAGTGTCTTTGTCCAAAGCTTGTATTTACCGTCGAAGCTTTTTTTTGTACGCTTGTCTAATTGGTCTCTTGGTGATATTTTGTGTTTGTTGAAATTTGTTTTTTTGGTCAAAAATGTAGTTTAGTAGTGTTTTAACGTATAATTAGCGTACCTACATCTAGTACGTCACAACTGTCGAATATTTGGAATGTGTTAGTATAATAATAATAATTGTATACGATTTGCTGGTAGTCATTACATGGCCTTAAAAAGCATGTGACTGGAACTGGAATGGAACGACTGATTTATAATAATAATAATATTTGAACGATTTATATAGCGCCATTTTTGTGAAAAATCACCTCAAGGGCGCTATACAAACTTATGGTACACGTCTAAAATCTAGAAAAACTACAAGCTAGACAAACAATTAAAAACGAGTTATGGCTAAAAATTGCATACACCGGTTCATTGATCACCGATACGAAAATATATACACAATGTTTTAACCAATGAACGCGATGCTAAAAATTAATGAATATAGGATCATACTTACCTGGGAGGTCGCTTGAAATTTACACTGTTTATTGTCTATTTAAAGAAATTTAGATAGATTTCGCACGCAGAGGACATAATTGTGAACACATGTTATTTAATCCTGAAAAATATTTTAATATTAATATGTAATATATTCTTTAATGAATGTATTTTGGAAAGTAAAAGCAACATTTAATGGTGGGCGGTGCAGTAGTACTAGGATTTGATCTTCCTAACTGTGATACGTCGATTGTAATGAGTTTTCCCAGGTTGCAACCTTAAGGGTAAAGATTTCCTTAGTGACATTCAAAAGGGCACCAGAAGTAAAACGAGTTAAAGAAAAGTTACCCGTATACATTAAAATCATCATTAATTACATGTTTGCGAATGATTTCCATGACTAAATGCAAAATAATTTGGCAGGGGTAATAAATAATGCGTAATAACCCATTACCCGATGCCGTTAACCGCAGTACACGCTGTACGTTATGTGGCAGCGGCTAGTGGGTAGGAGCTGCCAGGAGATTATCATTTCATGAACATTTCGCACACATTATAAACTAGACTGCGCCAACCCGTTTCGAAACTATTCAATATTCTAATCCAGACGTAATCAAACTTTTGTTCATTTATTACGAAATCATGATTACACTAACCAGCCAATTACCAAATAATTTTAAGGGGGGTTTGCATCATTGATTTTTTCAAGGTGCACACAGGGACGGCCAATTGAAATTACTGCGCCAAAAATAGGAAAAAGCATTGTCTTCAAACTAATTGTAGTGTATACACATTTATAGTAAAGTTGTAGAGCTCTGTCGTCTCTACCAGGCGTACGCGGGGTTGCGGGGCGGGGAGCGGCACTGGCCGACAGGCCGACAGACCCCGGCGAGAGAAAGACGTGTAATCACTGGATACGAGCCGATATCAGTTTAGTTTAGCGTTACTAGTTTTATCGTGATATTTACCTGAGGATAGTGCACATTACACTAATCATAAATATTAAAACGAAAAAATATTAAATCTCCATAAACCAGTTAAGTATGAACCATAATAATTTATTTTGTCAATGCAACCCAATAATCTTCGCATGCGGGAACAGCTCAGATAAGTACCGCATAGCCAATATTTCTCATTTGCGCCTGATTTGTTGACGGCGTAGTTACGCTCGTTCTGTTTTCCCTATATAAAAAACAGAAAGCTTTTAACACGGGTATTAAGGCTTCAGGTATGTATATACTTTAATCTGCAAATATTTCTAACATAACAGATTTAATGTCATATAAATATAATATATGTTTTATGAAATACTATTTTCGTTAAAAAAATAAATTGAAATGTTCTCTTCAACTAGAGTTTAAAAGAAAAGTTCACCAAGTTCCACGAAATTATTTTACTAGTTAAAAAATATACCTTATAAGTTATGTGAAGATGTAAAATTTATGTCCACCTTCCTTAAATCGAACGCATTCTTTTCAAGTAGTCTTGGCGACCCCGCTCGAAGGGATATGGGGATTTAAAAGAAAAGAACAACATATTTACAACGTCAAAAAATTAACAATTTTACAAGTTATCATCATTTTACAGAATGCTTAGGTATATAATATGCTTTAGTTATTATCATTATTCAAAATAGAGAAATAATTAAATACGAAAAAAATTATATTTTTATTTGGAACACTTCGACTGACCCTAACTAACCCTAACAAGGTAATTTTTGAAATATTTTCTTAGGTTATCTTCCCATACGCATTTCTGATCAGATTTTTTAATGAAAATATTTTTGGCGTCGTAAATTGAAAATTCTGCCTTGTGCGGAGCGGCTAGTTGTCACGTCGGGCGTCGTGTCGTAGCGACTCGCCGCACGGCTACTCCATTTTCACAGTCGATTAATATCGCATGCGACTAGGTCCAGCAGCAACTACGAAGCAATCTTCCGAACAGGCTTCCATTGATATGCTTAGTGTAACTCTAAGCGACAAGCTCAGTTATGGGCCCCCACTGAAACCAGTTAAGTTAACCAGAGTTAAGTTAGCCTCTCAGAAACCGTTCGTACTGTCCAGGGCCCGCAGATACTTCAACAGTACACAACTGCTAACGCTGTACAAATCGCAAGTGCGCTGCACGGTTGAATTTAGCAGCCATCTCTGGTCCGGAGCCCCAAAATACATGAAAAAACCCTCGACTCTGTGAAGAAATGGGCGGTCCGTTTGAAATATTCTCCTATTTTAACAAACTTTAGAGTTCAAGTGTCGGGTGGGAATGCTGTCCTGAATTTTCCAAGGAACTAGCGTCCTTGATCCCATCGTAGTCAGGAAACACGCCTAACATATGTACACGATTGATTTCTTTCACATGAGAACTGGTCGCTTCCATGACTTATTCTTGAGTTCAACAGTTCGGCTGTGGAACGATTTACCGGCCTCTGTGTTTCCTCCCAGCTACTATGTACGTTGATGGAATGAAATAAGGCAATGTTCACTCCTTTCTCGTTTCAAAAAGACCCTCCACACGACATCTTCAATGGGGGAAGGGGGGGGGGGAACTCTGGAGGTGGGGGAGGGGACCTAAAAGCCGCCTGCAGGGCCTAGCAGCAAAAACCTGCGGAGCGGGTAATTATTGTACTTTGTTTCACTTCACGGGACACTATTGCACACATTTTACTATATCTACATAACTTTGTCATTTTGGAGATATAATTTTATAATTTTTTTAGAAATATAATTTTACTGTCATTAATAATTCTTTAAATATAATAACACAGATATTTTAAATAAAAATTTGGAGAGGACCTCATTCAAAATCTATCTACAAAAGCGAGTCAGAAAAGTGACATTTGAACAGACGTAAATTTAATAGCCCACGAGGTCGACAGCAGCTGTATTTTGTATGTCAAAGGTGAGATATTATGAACAGTCAAATAATGCAAATGAATTTATATGGAGTCATGTTTTTAAACACTGATTTAACCAACAAATACAGGATCATAGAATTTAAAAAACATATTATTTGCAGAATTTATTACAGAACAAATCTTAAAAATAATCTGCAAAAATATACAGAAATAGACGAATATAATATCTGAAATCTTTGTTTATATTGAATAACTATTTATGTGAATCATTTTTCCCAATGTATTTTATTTTAAAATATGATTTAGTTGTTATATATTTTTCAATATATTATATTTTCTTTATTGTTAAAATTTTGAAGTATTTAAAAAACTGTGAGGCTCAACTTATAAACTTAACATGTGAAATCCCATTAGGGCGTGTAATAAATATAAATAATGTGCCGAAGAAAAAACAAACAAAAAAATTGTTGTTGATTTCAAAATTGTAAGTGTCATATTTTGAGGGCTGACCCATTGTTTTTATACTGTTATAACTTCGGTGACAACAACAAATAGCAAATTGTGGAATCAATTCCATATACGTCGTTTGTCATTAACCAAAACACGTACTTAAAAAAAAAGTTATGTGTATGTATACCGCACAAGGGACCCAACTGCTATCAACAGTGCATGTTAAAATTTTTGGTTAATCAAAAGCTTGCATCTACTGTGGAATGAATCAGTTCGTTGTATTTTAAGAATTCGTAAAGCGCATTTGCTGCTTGTATTAACACTGGATGCATATCTCGGCAGTGATAGTGTAGAGCAGAAATAAAAATTGTTATTACATAAAAAGTTTCTCTTGCTGGTTAACGTACAATTTCAGAGTATAACGCAAGCTTCATTTTCAGATAGTAATTATAGTGATGGTATAGGATTACATAAAATAATTCAAACTATTTCTAGGATTTGTGTTTCACCGCAGCGCAGTTGGCGCTACCTTATTTCAAACCGTTTCAGCTGAAAACTAAACCGAAATTATAATTTGTTTAACTACCGCGGGCCTCACTTCAAATTTCCATATTAAATGGAAATAGTTTTTCCACAGTGTGGAGTGTGTACAAAGGCTTTGCGTGAAATTAATTTAGCCAAAGAACAATTTCCGAAATAAACTACATTATTAGTAATTATTTTAGATGGCCAAAAATATAAAGAGAACCAAATTAATCTTTACTTCATGATATTCAATAAAGATTGTTTTAAGATTTTTGTTCTGTTTTTATTTTTTTATTTATATATTACAATACAATACATTACAAAATGGTCTGTCCAACTGGGAAGGATTCCCGTTTCAGGACAGCGAAATTGCATATTTAGTTCATAATATTCTTAACAAAGGAATGGTTTCGTTCAAGATATCACAGGAATGAGATTCTGTCAAGACAACTTTTGAGAACATTAGATAATAATTGCATTCTGAACGAAGGAATGGTAAAACGAATTCTAATGTTTAAACTGACTCACGGCTGTGGGGATCATTGTATTTAAAAATATGTATATACAGGGTGTAACAGTACGTACCCTGGGGAGTTTAACCAGCGATGCATGAGCAATACTCAATTATCAGATAGAAGAGTGTTAATTGATTTGTTATTTTTATTCAAAATTATTAAATCTTTAGTTGACTGCCCTAATTTGTTAGAACTAATTTGTATTTATATACCTGCCAGACAAACTCGAAATAAAGATATTTTCAAATTTAACAATACCCTCTATACTAACAACTCTATTAATTCACCAATCCATAGAATGCCTTGCGAATAAACATTGTGAATTTAGAGATATTTTTTGGTGTCGACAGTTTTGCAATTTTCAAGAGACAACTTATCTCTATTTTATCGGCTAATAATTAACTTTTATTATTTTTGTTCTTTTCATAAAACCTTCTCTCATCTAAAACCTTACCAGTAATTTATAACCTTGTTTTATTTTATTTTGCTGTTCTACTTAGTTCTGTTTTATCATCCTACATTATTATACACATGCAATTGTTTGTTTATACCTACTAAATAGCTCTTACAAATTGCACTTTATTGTATTTCAGGTCTTATTGCTGATTTTTTCTTATAATTCATACTATTTCATTTCTTTTATGATGTTTAATTTCTTTTGTGTTTTTAATTTCTGTTTTGATGTTCTATACCTTGCGATGATGATTGCTTTCTTATTTGTTCTGTTTTATTGGTTTAATAACATACGAGTACATAATTATTATTATTTAATTAAATGAAGACAATATAAGCGAAACTCAATCGAAAATCTGAAAACAGAAAAATCAGAAAAAGATATTGACACATCTGGGACTCGAACCCAGGACCTCTCGCTTACCGGGCGAACGCGCTAACCACTGCGCCACCGTGTCGATATCCAATTCGGTCACTTTTAACTGTATCATACTTCGACTAAGAACCACCCACACTATCTTCATTTTTCTTAACGCATATACTATTGGCTGCTATCTTTATGTATGATTGCAAGATTCAAACCCGAACTAAATGCTCTCTAGATAGTGTCTGGATAAATCTTTATCCATTTTATTTGATATGCGACATCTATTGACTTTTCTGCAAGTCTAGGATGAATATTTTTATTTTTATTTTAACTTTATGAGTAAAACCTCAAATTGTAATATTTAATTAAATGAAGACAATATAAGCGAAACTCAATCGAAAATCTGAAAACAGAAAAATCAGAAAAAGATATTGACACATCTGGGACTCGAACCCAGGACCTCTCGCTTACCGGGCGAACGCGCTAACCACTGCGCCACCGTGTCGATATCCAATTCGGTCACTTTTAACTGTATCATACTTCGACTAAGAACCACCCACACTATCTTCATTTTTCTTAACGCATATACTATTGGAGAGGTCCTGGGTTCGAGTCCCAGATGTGTCAATATCTTTTTCTGATTTTTCTGTTTTCAGATTTTCGATTGAGTTTCGCTTATATTGTCTTCATTTAATTAAATATTACAATTTGAGGTTTTACTCATAAAGTTAAAATAAAAATAAAAATATTCATCCTAGACTTGCAGAAAAGTCAATAGATGTCGCATATTAAATAAAATGGATAAAGATTTATCCAGACACTATCTAGAGAGCATTTAGTTCGGGTTTGAATCTTGCAATCATACATAAAGATAGCAGCCAATAGTATATGCGTTAAGAAAAATGAAGATAGTGTGGGTGGTTCTTAGTCGAAGTATGATACAGTTAAAAGTGACCGAATTGGATATCGACCCGGTGGCGCAGTGGTTAGCGCGTTCGCCCGGTAAGCGAGAGGTCCTGGGTTCGAGTCCCAGATGTGTCAATATCTTTTTCTGATTTTTCTGTTTTCAGATTTTCGATTGAGTTTCGCTTATATTGTCTTCATTTAATTAAATATTACAATTTGAGGTTTTACTCATAAAGTTAAAATAAAAATAAAAATATTCATCCTAGACTTGCAGAAAAGTCAATAGATGTCGCATATTAAATAAAATGGATAAAGATTTATCCAGACACTATCTAGAGAGCATTTAGTTCGGGTTTGAATCTTGCAATCATACATAAAGATAGCAGCCAATAGTATATGCGTTAAGAAAAATGAAGATAGTGTGGGTGGTTCTTAGTCGAAGTATGATACAGTTAAAAGTGACCGAATTGGATATCGACACGGTGGCGCAGTGGTTAGCGCGTTCGCCCGGTAAGCGAGAGGTCCTGGGTTCGAGTCCCAGATGTGTCAATATCTTTTTCTGATTTTTCTGTTTTCAGATTTTCGATTGAGTTTCGCTTATATTGTCTTCATTTAATTAAATATTACAATTTGAGGTTTTACTCATAAAGTTAAAATAAAAATAAAAATATTCATCCTAGACTTGCAGAAAAGTCAATAGATGTCGCATATTAAATAAAATGGATAAAGATTTATCCAGACACTATCTAGAGAGCATTTAGTTCGGGTTTGAATCTTGCAATCATACATAAAGATAGCAGCCAATAGTATATGCGTTAAGAAAAATGAAGATAGTGTGGGTGGTTCTTAGTCGAAGTATGATACAGTTAAAAGTGACCGAATTGGATATCGACACGGTGGCGCAGTGGTTAGCGCGTTCGCCCGGTAAGCGAGAGGTCCTGGGTTCGAGTCCCAGATGTGTCAATATCTTTTTCTGATTTTTCTGTTTTCAGATTTTCGATTGAGTTTCGCTTATATTGTCTTCATTTAATTAAATATTACAATTTGAGGTTTTACTCATAAAGTTAAAATAAAAATAAAAATAATTATTATTGTTAGTATACTTTTCCTTCTATGCTCGTAAAAGCCCACTAGGGTGCAAATAAATAAAAATAAATAAATATTTGGAGTAAAAAATGCACATGTCATTTTGCTGTATGATGACATTTTTTTCTATTAAAAATATTTTAAAAAATTTCCGTCACACGTCGCAACTGACTAGTTAGGAGAGTAGCGCGTTTATTTGATAAGCGTTGCGTCTCGTTCTAACAGCATGTTAATACATGAAACAGTGCGCGTATCGCTCAAACACATCGATAAGGGATAATTGCATAGCGAAATATGATTGAAACATATTTTTTTGTTTTTTTTTTACAAAATTTAGAAACAAATTTTTACAACAAAAATAAAAATGATTAAAGAATAATATAACTATTTGTTAGTGGAATTGAGAGAATATATATTTTTAATATAAATATGTATAAACTTTCATAGACAAGGAATAACAGAGGCATAACATCATAGACCACCAAGGTGAGACACGTCCGGGTATGGATTTTTCCTATATTTCTGTACGGTGTGGAAACACGGACACTTAGAGCCAGCGAAAGAAAACGAATGGATGCCCTCGAAATGTGGTGCTGGGAAAAAATCCACAGGATTCCATGTGCAGCCAGACGCACAAATTTGTCCATTCTGGAAGAGCTAGGCATCCACAATACGCATTCAACTACCTGCCTACAACGTACCTACATACTTTAGACACGTTGCTCACCAAACTGAGGACTCCAACTTGGAGAAGCTCGTAGTCACTGGCAAAGGGGAGGGCGGAAGAAGCTGAAGACGGTCACCAATGTGCTGTAGTGTCACAGCAGAATGGAGGAACCTTGGCCAGCATGTAAATTGGAGTAGGAGTCAAGATCCACAGTAACGAAGAACCGACTTGAGAAAAAGATAAGGTAACATTTAACTTTATAAAAATAAAAATTCGAAGAAAGCATTTACTTGTGGCATGTCATAATTACAATATTAAACTTTGTTAATTTATTTGAAACCCCCTTACTTTAATAAGGAAGATGGTTTCCGAAACCGGTAGAGCAAAAATTCATTAAAACAAAGTGGTTTCAAACAAATTATTATGTAAACATTTATGTAACAAAATAATACATAAACGATGAACAAAATGATAACAGCATAAAGAAAGAAATAACGAGATGAAGATTAGAATAATAACTTCCCACAGCAGGAGTAAGTAATTAGTAATTAAATAGTAGTTCTTAATTAAAACATGATTTCATTTTTTCTCGTTTTAATAAATTGACCAGACGATAAATGGAAAATGTCAGCGTCTAAAAATATGTAATTGTATTTTGTGCAAGTTCTTATGAAAATGAATGTTGTATGCACCTGTGTGGTTGTTTTTTTTTAGTGAGCGACGCTTTTAAAGGTTTATGCTGGAGCGACAGGCGGCTGTCACCGTTAACTTTAAAAATGTTACGAAAATTTGAAAGTTGGAGAGACTTGAGACTAATGTTCATGAATTTATAATTAAAAAACCCAGTACTCATAGTTGTACTACTCTAAAAACTCAAGGGGTTTATTTTTACTTCAGATTCATGGTTTTATATCCTTTTTCGTTTCTCATTTAACCCTTTTGGATGGTGTGTATGTTTGAAAATACATAGATTTAAGATTTTTTTCACCATCTAGATCTAGAGTAAATAAAATTAGACAGTTTTCGTTTTTAAATTGCTATTATAACTTGCTTTGCGCGCTGTTTTTTATGTTATTTTTTCTACTTATTCAGGCGTTAGTCATTTTAATATTTTGAAATATGATTTTTATTGTTCAGATTAAACGACTGAATTTTTGCTCCCAATTTTATTGATATACGTTTTGAAGGTATTTTTCAATGCTTAATTTTTATGAAATTTTCAAAAATTTTACATAATTTTAGAATTTTGGTATTTATGTCGTACAATTTGTCATTTTATGTGAAATATGTCCTATGAGACTAGGGATAAGTGTACGATTTGTCATTTTATTTGAAACATGCCCCATGAGGCTTGAGATATACCTACAGTGTACGATTTATCATTTTATGTGACACGTCCTATGTGAATTCGGATAAGTGTACAATTTTTCATTTTATGTGAAACACGCCCTATGAGACTTGGGACGGGTTGTTTCACAGAATTTGAACAATTATTTAAATTTCAGAGATAAAATTCAACTTCTGTGAGAGTTCTGATCAATGGGCCGGTGGTTTCACCTTAATTGGATGGTAACAGAACACGAATAGGACTTTTACGGAACTTGAATATTAATTATTATAAGCAATTCTTATCAGCTTGAAACACTCATCATTTTTTCAATGTAGAGGTTACCCTTTGTGCTGTGCTTAAAAATCTTGTCTTAAAAAAACGTTAGTTTATCAATTAAAAATAATAATTGAATAATAACTTTAAAATTTGATGAATTGTTTAAATTCTGTGAAACAATCCGTCCTTTATAACTTTAAATAACTCTACCACTTGTTATCAAGATTCAATTGGGTTCTACCACAATTGTAAGTTTTAATTCAGATCTAAAATGGTTAAGAAAATGTTATTACTTTACTAGGGTACTTTGAAGCTTAATTATTTATTTGTGTCTATTGGGAAGTTAACGCGTTTCTTCCAGTGACCTCTTAACTATTTACAAAACAGTTAATTTTACCTCTATTGGCAGCCATTTTGTTTGACGTCAGTTCATATTCAATTGTAACGGTGTTATTTTTATCGTCTACCATACCAGAGGAAGTGGATAGAGTTATTACATAAATTATAATCATCATCATCATCACTCTTGGCTCTTGGCTCTACAACCCCTGGTAGGTCTTGGCCTCCTCAATAGTCTTCCTCCATTCATCACGGTTCTATGCCAGCTCTCTCCAATTTACAATCTCCAAAATTTAAATTTCTCCAATTACAAGACAAAAATTTTATTTACATTTTTTACTCCAAATAACGTCAGGAATCACTGTTTCGCTTAATGTGAGTTTTGGCAACGATTTGATTTAATTTTATTTAATTTTCGAAAACACAACTCCAAGAAAAAAATCGGCAATGCGCATTTTCATCCCATGACAAAATATCCCCGACAAAATATTCTCCGATAAAACATCTCTCAACAAAATATCTACGAAAACCTTACCTAACCTAAAATGGGGGAAAAACACAGTTAATTACGTAATTACACTTAATTTCGAAAAAAATATATATGGTAAATTACACTTTTTTAAAACAACTACGCCACTTTAATTATTTAATAAAACTGCGTAATTACTTCAAAACTTGAAATAAAACTATTTAAATACACTTACGAATGCATCGTGAAATTAGTACTTCGGTTTAAAAAACACTGACACCGTTTAATCAGATTTCCTAAATAATTATTTATGAAAATTACTTTCCGATTGTACTCGTTCATTAGGTTAATACAGTTGATTTGGTTGCTCAAGTGCTGAAAATAAATAGGTACGGTTCTCGAGAATACTGTTAAGAGTGAAAAAATTAAAATATTTTAAAATATTTTTTTATCGAACAAGTTTTAATTGGCAGCTATCCTAGGATTATGATCTGGCCAGTCAGGCCACGCATTAATGGCATGGGTAAATAAAATGTAGTCTGAAGTAAGCATTATTTTTTCCGTGGTGCAGGAGCAAAAACAGCCTAAAAATATTATTATCGATGAATATTCTCACAAAAAATTGTAAAAGCAGATTTTTCAGGCGCATATTTAAAACATTTGGAATACCCGTGATATTTTTAGTCTTTAAAATAGAAAAATATCACAATACACGGTATTCAGTTGTTTATGCTCTCCAGTAAAACAATTGATTCGTCGCTTTTGATATTTCTGGAATCATTCATTAATCTATGACATGACGAAATTAAAGTATTTAGGAAAAATATTGTTCAATGTGCAATAATTGTACTGTCCATTATAGACTTTTTTGTTAGTAACTAAAGCACCAGAACATAGATAACTTAACGCACTCCATACTCCAGCGTCTTTTATCCCTTCGGCACCGGTGAATAGCGGAGAGCAGAACAATTTTACAGACAATTTTTAGAACAATATTGACCAAATGCGAATGAGGCGTTTTTAAGATTCTTGTTTTTCTCAAAAGTTCGGTGGTCGAATGACTTGCCGGTTTCTGTGTTTTCTCCATGGACTGAGGATCCCATTGACAGCCAGATGCACAAATGTGTCCGTTTTGGAAGAGCTAAACATCCACAATACGCATTCAACTATCCGGCTACAACGTACCTTAAGATATTTTTTTATTTTTTTATTTAGGAAACAAACAGTCATACAAAATAATAATATAACAAAGAACATTCATGTGTTGTAGACCAATTAAGTTCCATTTAGTTAAAATGTTGATATAGTATTTTTACCTATTCAACTTACGTGACAAAAAAATAAACATAATAAGGAAAACATAAAAAAAGAAAAACATAAAACGTAATAAAGAAAAAAAGTAAAGTTATTAACAAACATAGTTATACTATTTGCTACGGATAATAATAATATTATAAATTTTCACAAAAAAGAAAAAAAAAGTATTTTAAGTTATTAATATATTAAGCTGCATTTTATATGATTTCAAATCATGGTTGAAAATGTCTACATCTCGTAAGGCATTGTAAGTTTCACAGATACGTATTATTACAGAGTTTTGCGCGTATTTTGATTAACTGTGTGGTATTCTAAATAAGTCGTTTAATCTGGTATTTTGTTTTGGGCAACGAAATGCAATATTTTCTAACAGATATGATGAATCAACAAGGCAGTTCATGATTTTGTATAAGAATAATGCATCAAAGATTTTTCTGCGTTTATATAAGGCGATAGGGTCAAATTGATGATCACTAAAGCGATACGATAGGTGTTTTATACATTGTTTCTGGATATTTTCAATGCGATGAATACATGTTTGATATTGAGGATTCCAAATTACTGAGGCGAACTCGAGTTGTTCGCATTTTAAACACGTTTCTCGCCAAACTGATGACTCCATCTTAGAGAAACTCGTAGTCACTGGCAAAGTGGAAGACAGAAGAAGCAGAGGAAGGTCACCAATGCGCTGGAGTGACCAAGCATCACTGGTATCCACAGCCCTTGACGTAGCCTCGAGTACCGCGAGGAGTACTCTTATCCACCATGGAAATTGGAGCAGGGTTCACGATCCTCAGCAATGAGAAACTGACTTGAGAAGTTTTCCTCACTCCAACAATTTCAGGAACCAGGTCCATTATTTCCTTTCTTTGATAAGACTATATATACGGCAACACAAAATATGACAAATGGAAAACTTTCCCTTAGATGGTCTCCTGTGTAGGGTTCATTGAAAGAAAAAAAAGATTTAAAAAATCCAATGCATAATTAAGTATTATAATAATAAGTTTCATATCTCATGTTTTTCATGCTTATTCGTTTTTGATTTTATTTATGTGCTGTTATTTACTTTTAACCACTTATTATTTAATTTTTCAAAAGAAGCAAACACATTGTGACTTGACATTTTAAATAAATAAAAAGAAAATACTTTGTTTTAGGTCACTTTATTGATATTTTATAGTCTACCGGTTTCGGTACCTCCGTACCATCCTCAGGACTGTTATAAAAATACTAACAAATACAGAGTAATGTACATATATATATACACAATTGTTGAGAAAGAAAGAGACAGTAAATTAGAGCGGGACAGTGCGACAGTCGTGCGGGGGAGGGGGGTGTGGGATAACGGGAAACTTACTTATAATATATATAAATTGTTAAGAAAGAAAGAGACAGTAAATTAGAGTGAGACAGTGCGTCAGTTATGGGAGGGGAGTGGGGGAGGAGAGTGTGGGATAACGGGAAACATACTTATAATAGGGCTGAATGTTAAATTAAGTTGATTATTGATGATGTCGGCCTTTGAATTAACCGATTTTTTTATTTCCAATGCCTCTAAATTATTTAATCTTAACCCTTCTAATCACAGGAGACCCAAGTTGTCCCAAAACATCATATGCCGTTATAATAACAAGAGACCCAGATTGTCCCAGAGCGACCGTGCATTATTAAAAGCTATATATCTCTCTTCCTGTCATGCAAATATTTATGATTTCTTTTATGTTAGAGAGCCAAAGAAATAATTCTTCTCATTGTATTAGGATTATATGAGCTATGTTGTTGAGATATTTTACAAACCCGATCATAAGTGACGGTTTTATTTCGAGCCAATTTTTGACGTAACAAACATTTAATTTTAAAATAAAATTGTATGAAAGTGATAAAAAGTGAGGTGACAGTTTTATTACAAATTTTGTTAAAAAAAGGAATCTGTATTTAAAATTTTAAGTTTATTCTATTTTAAGTACTTTAATTCCAATATTCTTAGGTATGCATTTTTTAGCTAATTTAAATTTCCAATATCAAAATTTTAATATTTAGAAAAAAAAAGTTGATTTCTAATAAACACATTGGAAAGATTATTTTATCTAGATTTTAGAACAATTTTTGTTTTTGCAAAAGGGTTAAAAAATAACCCATAAATAGGAAAATTTAAAATGCATGGCAAGAACCAGGAATTTTGCGCGCGAACCTTGACAGGCAAAAGGTTACAGATATTATTTTCTTATTATTCGAAGGGTTAAGCCTATCCCATTTTTGTGTAGCACTTTAATACCCGTATCCCGGTTAAACGTGTGATCTTTATTAATTAAATGTTCTGCGAATTCCGAAAAACCTGAACTTGTTAGGCATCTTAAATGTTCTTTAATTCTAGTTTCTACATTGCGTGACGTTTGTCCTATGTAGAACGCACCACAATCATTACAATTAATTTTATAAATGCCCGAGTGGCTTAGAACATCCTCTTTGTCTTTGGCATTAATTAAAAATTTTCCTAGGTTGTTATTAGTATAAAATGCTGGTTTGATTTCAGGTGGGAATTTAATAGTACATGAAGAGGAAAGGTTATTAATATACAAAATTCTTCGCCATTGTTGGTTAAGGTTATTATTGTTATATATTACTGGACTATTGTAAACGTATTTATTTATGGAAATTAATCTTAATTTTTTTGCTAGGATTCTATCAATAAGGCCTGTTTCAAATCCATTATTATGAGCTATTAGTTTTATTGTACTGAATTCCTTACCTGGCAGTACCTATTCCAATATAAATCAGGGGTGTTACACTGTGAGGTTCAAAAATATTAACGAAAAGTTTCAGATATCTAAATCAATATGGAATCCATTAATTTCGTCACAATTGCAAAGGAAGCAGTTGACAAATTAACAACTGTCATGATGAACCCTAATAATAAATTCAACAAAGAGCAGATTGCAAAAATAATACCGGAGTCCAACAACATCATGGCTTCAATTTCTCATATGGCGGCTATAATGGCGAAGTTGGAAGGTGAACTCGCCGTTTACAAAAACTTGTCTCAAAATCAACCGACTCAAAAAATTCCAGACCTTTGTGAAACCATAATGGAATTGGAAGAAAGGAAGGAAAAATCGAAAAATGCAATCTTTCTAAACGTACCGGAAACTGAGTTGTCTCAAGAAGAAAATTTGACAAATGACTCAAAAATAATAATATCCACTATCAAAAAAATTGATGACATACCAACACAAAATCTAAAAATATACAGACTTGGTGCTAAAAAACCTGGAGTCATCAGACCAATTAAAGTGGAATTTGATGATTCTTTCCAAGTAAAACACATTCTTCGGAATAAATTTAAAATTACCGATGGAATAAAGATAAAACCGGACTTGACAATAACTCAACGAAATCACATGAAGAATCTGATAATAGAATTAGAACAACGGAAAAATAGCGGTGAAACAAATCTCACGATAAAATATGTTCATTCTATTCCGAAAATCGTTCAACAGCATACACCAAAAAACTACACAATAAACTAAATCACTGTTACCTTTATTATCAAAACGTCAGAGGAATTCGAACTAAACTGGACACTCTCAGACTACAAATAACTACTTCAATATTTGATGTGTTGATTTTCACAGAAACTTGGTTACATCCGGATATTCACACTGCAGAACTAGGAATTTCAAGATACAACGTTTTCCGCCGGGATAGAAATCAATCTACAAACGATGACATTAAAAACAATAAAAGAAGAGGTGGTGGAGTTCTGATTGCAGTAGCGAAAAATATTGTCTCCAGACAGTTAAATACAAAAAACGTTGAAATAGAGCAATTATTTGTTATGATTAATACAGGTAAAAACAGAATTTTATTGGGTAATGTGTACATTCCGCCTAAATCGGATATTAGTATTTATAATAAACATTTTGAAGATATTGAAATTTTACAATTAAAATATCCAAAAGTAAAAATAATTATAACTGGCGATTATAATCTTCCGAACATCATTTGGAATCAAAACTTTATGGAATTGACAGGTATAGAAAACGCTGGCTTGTCAACTATAAACAAAGAAGTTATAAGCATGTCAAATTTTATAAATCTAACACAATTAAATAAAATTGAAAATTGTAATAACAAAATACTGGACTTGGTATTTTCTAGTGATACTTCAGTAACTGTAGTAAAATCAAGTGAAATAATATTACCTGTAGATAACTATCATCCTCCATTAAATATTAGCATATCAATAAATAAAATACCAAATCTACAGTGCAAAAAATCACTTCACAATTTTAATAAAGCTGATTTTAATCATATTAATGAATGCTTAAATGCTACTGATTGGACTTTTTTAAAACAAGAAAATATTAACGAAAATATCAACGTATTTTATAAAATAATTCACAATATCATAGAAAAAAGTGTGCCTTACATTAAATGTAAAAAAAAATGTTTTCCCTCAGTGGTTCAGTAAAGATTTAATTGACTTGACTCTATTGAAGAAGAAAATACATAAAAAGTACAAAAATTCTAAATCAATTAAAGATTATATTCAATTCAATTCAATTCGTCGACAATGTCACGATCTTTCTAAAAATTGTTACAAAGAATACTTAAATAATGTGGAAAATTCAATTGCAAATAATGACATCAACACTTTATGGAAGTACTCAAAGTCATTAAAAAGAAATGAAATAGATATACCTGCTAGCATGTTTTACAACGGCATAAATGGAAATAATGCAGAAACTATTGTTAATTTATTTGCTTCATTTTTTAAAGATGTATATGACAACACAATTGATAATAGTGAAATTCCTTTTTTTTCATCTAACATCAATTTACAAATTTCTAATATTCACATTGATATAAATGAAATTAAAACCCATATTTACAAATTAGATATTAAAAAAAGTTCGGGTCCTGACAAAATACCACCAATTCTATTGAAACACTGTATACATGCCTTGTCGTATCCCCTCTATTTAATTTTTAATATGTCATTGTCATCGGGATATTTTCCAATTGCATGGAAAAATAGTTACATCACACCCATATTTAAAAAAGGTGACAAATGCGATATACGCAACTATAGACCTGTGTGTATACAGTCAACTATTCCTAAACTATTTGAAAAAAATATTTTGGATAAAATTAGTTTTAAATTAAATGGGATTATAACAAGGTTTCAACACGGTTTCATGAAGAATAGATCAACTCTGACAAATCTACTGATATATGAAAACTTTATAGCGAATGCCTTTGCAGATAAATGTCAAGTAGACTCGATATATACTGATTTCAGCAAGGCATTCGATAAAGTTTGCATTAAAATATTGATAAATAAATTAAGGATTATGGGTATAACCGGGAACTTTCTTAAATGGGTAGAGAGTTATTTAACAAATAGACAACTGTTTGTAAAGTTAAATGACGTAATATCGGATGCCTTTTCTGCCACTAGTGGTGTGCCACAGGGCTCCCATTTAGGACCAGTACTGTTTATTTTATTTATTAATGACATTGTAGACGTTTTTTCCGATGTTGATATCCTGTTATTTGCTGATGATTTAAAATTATATAAAAAAATTAAAAATACTTCTGATTGCATAATTTTACAAAAAAATTTAAACAACTTGTTTAATTGGTGTATAAGCAATAAACTGGCACTTAACATTAGTAAATGTCAAATAATAAGATTTTATAAAATAAAGAAACCGACCATTTATGAATATAATCTTGACAAAATTATATTAAACTCAGTAGAAACAATAAATGATCTAGGTATTATTTTTAACTCAAAACTTACATTTATTAGCCATATAACTAATATTATTAATAGAGCAATGAAGATTTTAGGATTTATTATTAGAATAACCAAACAATTTTGTAACATTGATACTATTCGCATTTTATACATAACGCTAGTGAGAAGCATTTTGGAATATAATTCTACGATTTGGGCTCCACATTACAATATCCATATTCAAGCGATTGAAAAAGTCCAGCATAGATTCCTTAGGAATATTAATTTTTAATTAGGTATTCCAAGAGAATCCGTGGACTATAATTTGTTATTAAACTGGACTAATCTCGTAAATTTATCAGATCGCAGAAAAATCTGCGATCTATTAATATTATATAAAATAATTCACTCGGTCCTGGATACCCCTGATTTAATAGAACTAATACGATTTCATTGCCCTGGTCGCGCTAACAATAGACTCACTCTACCGTTCTACTATAATAACACACATACATTATCACATTATTACTCACCAATCAGTCGATTACACATAATACACATGTTGGGAAATGAACATGCTAACATCGGCGACATTTATTTCTTAAAATTAGCGCAATATAAACATGCACTCAAAAATTATTTTTCATTAAATGTTGAAATGAAATGATGATATTTCTCATTGTTTTTTTTTTTGTTATTTTTTGTTGTGATACACAAAATGATTGTATGTTATTTTTAAGTTTAAAACTACTATTATGTAATGATTTTATTTTTCTTACTTTTGTACTCGATTATATGTTTATTTATAAAAGGCAGTATAGCCGTTTATGTATTTAAAATAAAAAAAATAAAATAAAAATTAGCATAATTAACATTTGATAAAGGAATAGTGACTAATCGGTGGATCATAGAGTGGAATGCTGAATGTTTATGGGAGATTGGGTGGTTGGACGTATTATGGATTACAGTGTCAGTGAAGGTAGGTTTTCTAAAAATATTAAATTGAATTTTATTATCAATAATCGATAAGGTGAGATCTAGAAAGTTGAGTGTTGAATTTATGCCTACTTCTAGTGTGAATTGGATCTGAGTATGTAAGGAGTTGAGGAGTGTTAGGAAGGAATTTAGCTAACGCTCTGTACCAGACCATATACAAATAATATCGTCTACATAGCGCTTCCATAGAATTATATTTTTTAACAATGGTGATTTAAGTTCATGAGGATGGTACGGAGGTACCGAAACCGGTAGACTATAAAATATCAATAAAGTAACCTAAAACAAAGTATTTTCTTTTTATTTACTTATTATTTAACTGTAAGCAGAATTCTTGCCTGAACAGACTATGCAATAGTTATAATAACGTATTATCCAATGTGGACATTTTCAATTACGACCTTACCAAATATAAAAGGTCCATATAAGAATATTTCTCTGATGGTGAATAATGTTATGTTTTTTTATGAAATAAAAAATTTAATGAAATTAAAATTTTTATGAATAATGTTATGTTTTACGTGAATAATGTTATGTTTTTATTGTTTTATATTTCTGTAATGATTTGATTAATATGTACAACCTCTCTCCATGGCTACCAATGTATTGATAGATTTTTTGTTTAGTAATGTTTCATTTTATATAAGAAAAAAAATGGTTTTATATTTTTTGGTTTTTGTTTTATATAATTTTTGGATTCATATTGCTTTTTTATAAAATTAATTTACATTCTTATTATGCTGTCTCAGTACAAGTAAAGTCACAAGGAGGAAATCCATAATTGGTTTTATTTTGGCTATTTAATATTATGTACAAACTGAAATAAATGTAAACTGTCGATTTCTTGAAAATTAAGAAATAAATAAATTATTTGTCTAATTTCTTTTGTTTTTTTTTTCAAAATATGGAATGTATTGCATTGCACTACCCCTACATACATTCTTGAATAAAATACTATTATTATAATTGTAACTTTTTTATAGGGTATTTTATTTCAGTACTATTAGATTATTTCACTCCGCCACAATAAAAAATAACATATATGTTCATGTACATACAAAATTGTCATAAGAATACGATTATTAGTCCGCTGTCATAAAATTTTCTATGAATTTTCTATTTGCGCGGAAACAAAGAAAATAGTTCGTAGAAAAGAACTTAATGTTATTCAAAGAATAAAATAAATTTATTCAAAGTAGTCTGGCAGCTGTACCTAAGTACCTACTACGGAGGGAAGAAACTCGATGCAGTAATAAAAAAATAATGGAAATGAATAAATTAATATTTTATCACGTCCTGCATTCCAACCAACTAAAGTTAACTGTTTTTTTGTGTTTGCTTGCCACTCATTAAATAATAAGAGCCTCAATAATAATAAAAACTTCCCAACGGTATTTTGGCTACGCATTGAATATAAAATGTTTTTTAAGCTATTTTTCGAATTCTTACTAACAAAATATGTCTTTAACTGGCTGCGATAGAGCTGGCAACGTTGAATTTTGACAGACTTCCTGCATGAGATTCCTATCTTGAAAAGTGAGGTTATTCTTTAGAAATTATTGATATTTTTTACGTATAAACGAGACAAAAAGTGAAGAGACAGTTTTCTTTCAGGTTTCCTAAATTTTTTTATTTTTTTTATTTAAGGTAAGGTAAAATTACAAAATAAGTAAAAATACAAAGTTAAGTGGTTTGTTTACAGTCCTCCTCATTAGATATTCCTGTTCCGAGGCGGACTGTATGTTGCTGAATGCGTGCTGATCTTTATTTCCTCATCTTCTAGTTTCTTGATTATCACAAAATAAACAATAAATAAAATAAAAGTAATGGTTTGTTGTATGCAGGTTGCATTGGGGTTACTTCATAATTTTAATGATTTTTTCATCATCCTGTTTACTTAACCATAATTTGATGTCTTTTTTAAACTTTTTTTATCTCCATGGTGTTCTTAATGTAATATTTTTTCAAGATTTCGTATTCTCTGCAAATTTTTGACGTTTTGAGTAAAAAACTTTAAAATTCCAAGTTATAAATAAATGCACATTTCAAATACAAAAAAGAAGGTAACTTTACATTGCTACTAAAATTGTTTTGTTTTTCGGCATCTTCAAAAAGAAGAAATGCAGATCGCATTTAAAACACCTTTTTTTAATAAAAAATAAATAAAAATAAACCGCTTTCCGCTGTGTAAACAATGTGTACCATAAATATGAATACATTTTTATGGCTTTTAAATATCAGTTTCAATTATTTTAGTTCATTAGTAAGGTTTCACATATACGGTTATTTACTAATAATTGCATACATTTTACACCACGCTTATAACAAGGCTGTATTTATTCCTTCCTTAAAACATGCCTAGTACTTAGGGACATATTTCAATAATATTTAGCTGATGCATTAAATATGACATCTTAGATATAATAACAAATGGGGGGCTGTAAATTAATGCAACAAAAATAAATCTAAAGCGCTGCACCTTCGACTTAACTTTTTCACGTGATGGTACCAGAATATCAATGCGAACGCCTTCGACCCGATAAACGTTTTTTAATCAATACTATCGATGATTAGTCGAATATGCTCTGCTTCATAGACTACTCCAAAGTATTTGACTGGTTGTTCCTCGACACCTCATATATACATATTAACAGCAGTGGGTTAGCAGCAGGGTCTCTTGCCTGGGATTTAATGTAATTGATAAGTAATGTATTTTCGAATGAAAGCCGCAGTGTACTTCATGAATTCTGAATAGGTTCGCCTATTGAAATTGGTGTATGTATTAGCATTTCTATTTTAGATTAGTTAGTGCCAGCGGGTAGCGGATAGCGGGAATTCGGGGCCCCTGAATACATATCTATCTAATTCATAGGTTACCGCGGAACTGTTCTCTGAACTTAGCTTAAATACCAGCTAAATCGACACACAATGCCTGAAACACGGCATTGCTTACATTTCAAACTTTGCTTTAAAAGTTATGCAAAACTATGCCGACAACGTTTATTAAAATAATATTATTACAAAACGCTGAAAACCATTGCCGACTGTATTGTTGTTAAAATCGCTTTGAAAAACCAATGCAATCGCATATACCTCTGCCATAGGTCACCCCAAATGGCTCGCTACGTTTGGTGACATATCAGATTCACGGGGTGGGGTTTGTCCAGGTCTTGGCGGCGGATGCGTCTGTCCACCTGCTGCGTGGCAAGCCGGATCGAGAGAGACATCGCTTTGCAATACAGTTAGAGGGATGGATTCATACGTTCGTCACTCCTGGACCCACTGACCCCCCATATTCCCACCCACTTATCTTACGTTTTTCCTTCCCAGAACTTTTCCTGTCCTTCCTTTCCATAAAAAACTCTCCACAAAACATCCCCTAAGATGACATAGGCCCTGAGGGGAATTATTTTCCTCGGGGCCTCTTGTGTAATAATTTATTTATCGTTTCTTCACAATTGAAATATATTGTTTAGCAAATAAATTATTAACCCCACTAGGGCTCGCCTGTATCGGGGTTAATAAATTAATTTAATAAAGTAACGCACAAAATATCAGTCATTATCAAACAGTTAAGTAAATACAAATTAATAAAATTTAAAATAACAATAATAAATGGAGAAAAACTGTAGAAAAAAAAGAATTAACAACAAAGTGTTGAAAGATCAAACAAAATGTTAATGTTCATTTTGTCAATAGTTCATACAATTTTCAATAATAAAGAAGATAACAAATAGAATATACCTTTACGGTTTACAAAAAAAAGATAAGATAATTTAAAACCAATGTTAAATGAAGAAAAACTGTAGAAAAAATAATAATATTTGAATAACAAAGTGTTGAGAAATCAAACAAAATGTTATTATTCATTGTGTTTTAGTTATTACAGTTTTCAATAATAGATAAGATAACAAAAAAAGAATGTACCTTAACGGTTTCGAAAAAAAAAATAACATAATGAAAAGCAAGTAATTCCATGTTTAAAACATATCCTTCTTAAAAGGCAACAAGGGAAACTTATATTAAAATAAGCACTAAATAATTTTGAATTAAATACGAAATTTAAAATTATATATAATAATCAATAATAATAATTTTAATAATCATTTATAATTTTTTTTAAAAAATTCTCAAAAATGGTCATTTTTATTATCCAGTTTATTCTCAAATATTGCCAAAAACTATTGTCATCAATTAAAACAAAAACATATAAATATATATCTCAATATATAAGCGTTACAGTATTTAAATCATTTCAAATAAAGTCTCTTTGCTTTTAAAAAGAACATGTGACCACACAGGCTTACGTCGATTTGAAAGAAAATTCAATTACGAAATAAGTATCCATGGGTTGGTGTGTGGTACACCGGCACACAGTATGGAGGCTTTAATAGTTCCTGCCCTCCCCTCGGAGTATCACAACTCCCCAATCACCTCCCAGCTACCCCCCTCCCCCCCCAGTCCCCGCCACATCGCATCCCATGATTAGCGGGGAACATTACCATTCAACACGGCTAATTATCTTAATGCTTCACAGTAACCATTTTATTGGGTCGCATTATTTCGGATACACAGCGCTTTGGACGCTATTATTTACCGAAATTGCGTATTTACATTGTGAATCATTTATAATGTTTGAATTTCGCGTTTCATTAACGCGTTGTTTATGTTGGATAACGAGCTTATTTTCCGATATTCACCACGATATAAGAATAAAAATAAACAATAACAAACAAAACACAGGGAAAATAAACCAAATTCCGCGAAACGTTTTGCAAATAAACTTCTTAGAAATGGGTTTTATCTTTGATTTGTTAACAGAGATTTTTAAAATTAAATTTATAAAATTGAATAAATCAGGAAAAACGAATATACCTCGAAAATTATTTTATTATTTGAACTAGGTACACATTGATGAGTTGAACAATTTTTATTATTTTTATAGAAGGCTGCTTTTAATTGCTTTATGATTTCTATTTTTTTTTCTTCCATTTTTTTATTTATTTTTTATGTATTTGGCGATAATGATTTAGAATACCTACAAATAAATTAACATAGGCTACATACGTTTTTAACAATCAAAAAAACAAAATATGTTGCCTTTCCTCACCATAATGTGACAATGCTCTTGTGTTTGGTGAGGGAATTCTAGTAGTACATTAAAATATCGTGTAAGTTAGTAATAACGGCTATTGTAAATAATAATTAAGGTTAGAAAATCATGTATAAATTTAAAAATAAGAATCATGATAAGTTTAAAAAGTCATAATATAAATTTAAAAATCTTTATAAATTAATGAATCATTTAGGTTAGTAATAATATGTAAGAAATAACGCAAGATTTATACAATAGTAGACTAAACATATAGAAACTAAGAAATGAGAATGGAAAAATGAACGATTTATATAAAAGCAGACTTTATGATATAAAAAGTAAACATATTTGGGACTCTTATAGCAGTTCCAGGTATTTTTTTTAATTTGGGCTTAAATTCCTGCATATTTTCGATAGTTTTTAATTTTAATGGGAGGTTGTTATAATAGATTAAAATTATTATTAAAATTATTCAAAATTCCTATCTTTATCTATATAGATAGGAATTTTGAACGTGTTTAGTATTAAATTTCGGGATTTGGTTTGTTTTTTTTTGCGCTAGAAGCATATGAGTAGAAACTACAATAATTTGGGTAGGGGAATCAATATTCCCCACAGTACAATTATATCACATTGGGTTCATATTTACAGCTACTACACGTTATTAAATACTTCAATTTGAATAATATTGCGATGATGAAAACCACAAATCACCGTTGATTTGAAATTATGTGTGTAATACAGCGAAAGCAATTTATACTCGTAGTAGCAGTGCTCTTAGGTAATTCACAGTTTATAATACTAACGACGTGGAAAATCGCAATTCTATTATGAAACATCTTTGTTTTGCAATATTTATTTATTGAAGGAACATAAACAGTCTTAGTAATATAATATACATAAGAGGATGACAAAAAACAGATCAATTATTAGGAAAAATCAATTATAAAAAAAAACAGATAGGTATTTAGAAACATATAACTAACTGAATGTAAATTAGAAAATTTAGAAGAAGAAAAAACGGAACTAAGCAGGAATTTAAAAAAAAATGAGTGTGCTTTATTTATTACTAGCTTTTTTTTATAAGTTTTTATTCCAGTAAAAAATAAAATAACATTTTCACTTACTTAACTAGAATATTGAATTTATACATAGTTTTTACATTTCATAACCTTAAATTACATTAGATTGCAGTACTAACATTTACATAACATTATACATATTACCATACGATATTATTCACTTTCACTACTTTGTTTTTTGTGAATAAACATGAATAATTTTTTTTTGAATTTGCACATACTTTTTTCGATTTTGATATCATCTGGAAGGCAATTATATAAATTGCCCCCCTCGTGACTAATTGATTGCTTACCGTAGTTAGTATGAATGGTGTTTAAACGTATGTTATCGTGTTGTCGTGTAAAATGTTTGTGTACTTGGGACGTTTTAATGAATTCTGTGTTTGTATGTATGAGTTTATTATTTATTTTGTATATAAGGAGACATATATTGTACTCGTATGGTTTTCTTATTGTTAGCAGTTTTGTTTCCAAATATAATTTTTTGTGGGTGTTTTTGATTCGTAGTGAAATAGTTTTTTGATTAGCTTATTTTGAATTACCTGTAATTCATTGATGTATGTTTCATACGCATTTCCCCAGATTTCAATCAGGTAATTTAGGTGTGAGTGTACGAGACTATAATATTAACTTTTTTTTTAATTTAATTGGTAATAGATATAATAACCGGCTAAAAACGCTAATTAAGGGTGTGATTTTATCTTTTACATCTTGTACGTGTTGTTTAAAAGTTAAATGCTTGTCGATGCACAGCCCAAGATATTTTTCCTGTATCAGGATTTGTAAATCGTTATTTTCAATTTTTAAAGGTACATGAGGAGGAATTATTTTACGGTTTGTGCTTAAAATCATGTATCCTGTTTTTTAATATTCATTGTTAGGATACTTGATTGGAGCCAACTGCAAATTCTTTCTAGGTCACTTTGTGCATTTTCAATTTGGAACAGTAGTGGCCCTATTATCCACGGCTTCGCTCGCATAGGGGAAATTACTGGCATAATTGTTATTATTCTTGCTATTTTATAATAGAAAATAATTATTGTTTAATAGAAAATTTCAAAATTTGAAAATGACATTTCGCAAATAAAAATTCTATTTTAGAAAATATTAAAATTATAGAAACAGAAATTTATTTTAAGTACCTACTCCCTTTTGTTATTCATATTTGAATCCAGAGTAACCTAAAAAAATAAGAAAATGACAGTCCACTTCAAACTCTATGCTTTATATTTATACTCCGAACAAAAAGTATAACGTTGCTATAAACTTAATAGCAACGTTATGCCTTTTGTTCAGAGAATAAACATTTTTAGAGATATGTAGATATTAACTACGATGCCAAAAAAGTACTCTTTTTAATCACAACAAAGCACTCTTTTTAAGCCTAAATATAAAAAAAAAACATTGTTTCCAAGGTAACAATTTGTTTTACGTTTGCAATAACTCGATTTTGTTAGGGACAGAAAACGTATGATACATAATTTCATAACGCCACAGCTCATTCATAACGCCAGAGCTTACCAATATATAAAGCCGATGTTACTCGCAAATAATGTAGCTTTCGATTAGTGAAAGAATTTTTAAATTCTATTCGAAATTTATTGCGTGAAAGAGTAAGCACCATCCATACAAACTTTCGCATTTATAATATTAGTAAGATTATTTATTGTGGTATTTTAAACATGTACATAGTTATCTATGTCCTAATACAATCCTTATATATGAATACACTTAAAATAACATATCTATACCAAATTAATCACATATCTTCGCAATTTAATTTTAAATGTCTTTATTTCTTCTGGTAATTCTCCAAATATCTTCAATGCTCCGTACATCAATGACTTTTGACTCTGTGTTTTTTTCCTGACCACACAACTGAAGTAAAACTTCTGCTAAATAAGATAGGAAGGAAAAGAAAATGTGCGCGCGCACTGCTCTCTCTTGCTCCTACAGTGATATACGAAGCGTTCGCTTGCTTTTCGTAAGGCTCTCGTCACGCATTCGCCAGCTTACTGCCCAATTCAAGCGTGCGTAAAGAAGTTTTACTTAAAAAATAATAATACATATGTAAATTCAACAAATGATTAATCTATAATACACAACAATAAAATAAATGTGATTATAACTATACTTAAATGGAATGCGTAATAGGTATTTGGGTTGGGATGGGTAAGGGGGGGGGGAGGAGAATGTAAGGGAAAGTTGCCACGCAAGTAATATAAAAATATTAGGTATAAATAATTTAATCGTCAGGAATACTTGTTATTCGCACCTAGAATGTGATACAATGAAATTCTGTAGCGATAGTAATAAGCAGTGAATATTTTTTTTATTTTTTGTAAAAAGCATTAACTTTGTGGCTCGCCATAATTTACAATAAAAACACATACACATTTGTGGTAGACCACTTTTATTTTATAAACACTACCGGTTTCGGAAACACCCTTCCTTCGTCACGAGAATATTATAACTGTTATAATATTCTTCTGACGAAGGAAGGGTGCTTCCGAAACCGTTAGAGTGTTTATAAAATAAAAGTGGTCTACAACAAATTTATATGTATATTTTTATGTTTAACTTTATGAGTAAAAACTCAAATTATAATATTTAATTAAATGAAGACAGTATTAGAGAAACTCAATCAAAATCTGAAGACAGAAAAAGATATTGTTAATAAAGTGATCGAATTGGAAATGGGTTCCATAGCTCAATCGGTAGAGCAGTTGGCCATGAATGCTAAGGTATCTGGGTTCGAGTCCCAGTGGATCCAATATCTTTTTCTGATTTTTCTGTCTTCAGATTTTGATTGAGTTTCTCTAATACTGTCTTCATTTAATTAAAAATTTATGTGTTTTTACTGTAAATATTTTTTTTTATTTGTCAACGCCCAATTAGGGTTTTTACGTATGATAAAATTAAAAATACATTTAATATAATCAAAGAATTAAAGAGATATAACAATTTAATACGTAACAATTATAATTTTTTTAACTTATAACAACAAATAGAGTAAAATATAGGATGCACATTCATATAAATTTCGTTACATATTGAAAATTTATAAACATTTCAAAGCTAGCAAGATAGACATACAGATTTAATAACAATGTTTTTATAGGCTGATAGACATTCAGTATCGTTGGTGTTCATATAATATTTATTCCACGGTGCAGTCGGTTCATTACTGAATTTATTTCTGCATTGGTACTTGAATTGTTACTATCGTAAGGTACCTTCTGACGAACCGTTCTACTAAGCACATGAACATTAATCAGCCTAAGGAGATCAGGGGAGTCAAACATGTTATGTCAGCATATGTACGCATAAATAACCAAACTAAGTAAAATGTATTTGGATCAACGACCGCGAAGTTTCAATAAATTTGGAAAAGCGATCTTTCACCGGTGATGCTCTCGTTTTACGTTATTAGTAGCTAATTCAAAGAAGCTGTAAATAACTGTCACTTGAGCTAATGAAATATCTGTCTTGTGTCGGCCTTTCATATCTGCAGCCAGGTGAGTTAATACTATTAGTTATGACATGAGTTCGCAACTCAAAATGAGAACGGGGGGCGGATTAAACTGGGAAGATGGGAACATCGCACCTCCCCGCAACATCTCTGGACCAGGGTAAAAGTACCCTCAAACATTTATTAAAATACTCGAGCTTGGCAGATGTTTGCGTATTCACTCAGGGAGGCGAGATATGCGGGAGGTAGTGCGAAGCTTATTACCAAATTGACTTAATCCCGAGAAAGCTGGCAGGTAATATTCTGGAAAAAGGTTTTTACGTCTACGTCAACTCATTATTTTGGGTAGTATTTTCATAAATTCGCTTGTCTGCTTCTATCTTTGTTTACTTGAGATCAACCGAATTTAGCATCCGGAATTTTTTGAATTTTGTTTCTGAAATTGCGAGTGTCGTGAGACTACATTTGTTATTTAAGCTTGAAAATGTTCAAGTAGTAACAAAATATTCCATAATGGCTGTAAGATATTGGATATTATTACTTATGAGAGAAAGATCCTACGACCAAACTTCGGAGATATTTAAGAAAATGGTATCTGGCCGACGATATAAAAAAAAAGATTTATAAAAGAAGTATTTTGCCGGGTAGAATATATATATTTGTTTTATTTTTTTATTTTTTAAAAGAAAGACAAACATTCTCGGGTTACGAATAACCCAACAATGTCTGATAATATCCTACTACCACCACAGAAAGCCGAACATATTACTTGTGTTGTGATGAAGGACTTAGCCAGCTGAGAATTCGAACATGGGACGCCCGGGTGAGACCCAAACGCGATGCCCACTCAATCACTGACCGGTCAATATGTAGTAAGGATGGAAGATAGTCGACAACCAAAGAGGCTTCTCTCTGTGCTAAAAGTATATTTATATGCTGCTGGATAGTTTATACACAAGCAGCACCAATACTTACTAGGCTAGGACATTAATGTTGGACAGATTTTAGTTTCCGATCGTTCTCTGAAAAGTCTCGAAAGCTGCAAAAATTTAATTTAACCCTTTTTTTAATTATCAGAATCAATTTACTTTTGACCTTATATCAAGGCTTGCATTTGAAACACATATGGTGATTTTGCAAAAAAAAACCACATTTTCAACAAAATATAACGTGTCTGCGCTTTGATCAGTCATTTATAATAGTAAAAGATGAACATTTTTACGAAATTTAATTTCTTAAAAAATCGACAAACCGTAAATTTTCTTAAGCCTTAAATCCAGTAAGGCTTTCGGTATTTTCCGCTTCTTCATATTTAAAGAGCGTTATTTACAAACATCCTCGGATTTATGAAGTTTTCAAAATGAAATCTTGTGAAAAGTTTTTAGGCGAATGAGAAGAAGATGATGTGAACGTTGAACCCTGTCGTAAAGATGACGGCTTGTGGGAAATTTATGGATTACTGAGAAGTCTGAAAACAGCGGCTGTGGAAACATTTAATAATATTTCCCAGCCATCACAGACTCAGGCAATGTTAATAAAAATCCTTGTTTGGATAATATAATATGTGATTTGATAACATAAAACATTCATACCTGCGATAAATTTTATGACAATTTTCTTTCCCTTGCATAAACAAATATTAGCTATTTTATTTCGGCAATCCGTGGGGTGTTTTTCCTATTTTTTTTTCAAAATAACAAGACATTTTTCTTATTTAAATAAAACTTTTTAGTTTTTTTCATAATCGCCTTTATGTGTCGTTTCTTTTTATTTTCCAATAAAAACTCTGATGCTGTGAGTTTTACTGTAATGAAATTTCCACGGTATTTTTTTAGGATTTCACAATTGCTGCAACTATTTTGAGCTGGTAAAGTCATTTTCAATCGTTAAATATCCACGTGACCATCTTTAAAAAAATAGAATTTTATTATGTTTCGATGTTCTTTAAATTTAAATACGATAATAGTTTATTAAAATATAAGTGGATAAACAGGTCTTTAAAACACGCGCGATTTTTCGAGAACGACGGCGTAGCCGAGTGCTCGAAATAAAGCAAGTGTTTTAAAGACCAGTTATCCACGAATATTTTACGCTATTTTTTTTTATTGGTACACTTTGAAAACATAAATATTGATATTATTATTAAAAATTTGGAAATAAGAATTAACAATGAATTCGTGATGTGACATCACAATATCTTGTTGTCATGGAAATGAAAAACACAAACATTAATTTGCAATCTGTCACATAGTGGCAAATAGTGGCATGACAATTGATCAAATCCAACGACAAGTAGGATGGAAATCGGCAGCTGTGGCGACTGGTTACGTGGAAGAGAGCATTAGAAATAAGAAGAATGTTTCAAATATTATTGGAACTGCCATTAATGGAAGTGCAGCCTCATTGACTTCCGAGAATACTATTAATTTGAACAGCATTTCCTCCGATTTAAAAAACGGAGGTATTAATATTTCAAATAATACGAACTGCTCTTTTCACATCCATTTAAATAATTAGAATGTAAACAATGTAAAAAAGAATGTAAACTTTGAATAAAATTTTTGAAACATTTGTAATGTTTTATTTGACGTTTAAAATATTCCTGTCAGACTTATAGTTAAAAGTTGACTTTTAGACTTCACATTTTGTTGATTTGTTGATGTTGCCATGGTAACTTTAAAAAACGCGCGTTCCATAAAGTGCGATTTAAACACGCTAGAGCGTACTTTAAATAAGTAAAAAAGGGCACCAATTAAAAAAAAAATATATTTTTAATGTGATGTTTCGATCTCTTAGCCGGGGATTAGCCATGCACTCAGTTCTAATAATTACAATTAATTTTTTATCCTTATGTTTTTATCATTATTCTTAGTTATATGTATATTTTGTATTCGCAGACCGGTGAAAAATAACAGGATATTCTATTGTGGGATTGAAAATTATTACATGTTAGCTAAAAAGCATAGACCCTTGAAAAATAATGAAATCTTAACGAACAATAACGAAAACTTGTCAAGTTTTTTTCATAAGAAATTTTTAACAAAAGAAATACAGAATAGAAATTATTTTTTGGGTAAAAATTTTATATAAAAGGTAGGTTAGATAATCGTCTGAATTCTTGACACAACAGTTCTAATTTTTAAAATCGCATTTAAAATAATTTTTCACCTCCCTGAATTTTTTATACAATCAGTTTCAATTTTAAAAATTATATCTACATAAATTCCAAACACATCCGAGTTTATTGAACCAGAATTATATCCATACAAACCTACAACCAACATTATTGTTTTATAATGTGTAAAAACATAATATAGTTTTTTTTTAATATATTTGCTTTGATGTTCATGTTTTTGATGACTTAAAATTTAAATAATAAAAGTGACAAAGAACGCCAAAGAAGAGTGCTGAGCGTGCGAGCCAACATGCTCGCCAGGAGATTCACATTTGAAGTCCTCCGGTGAAAAAGCAACCATTCCTGACGAATTACAAGGCGTCAAGAACAAAATCCGAGTACGGCATAACCATGCATATAGGGTACTGTTCGGCCTCCCTTGGCCATGCAGCGCCTCGCAGATATTTGCAGAGGGTATGGTGTATGGGTTTAATGCTTTGATGTGCCACAAAGTAGGCTGAATGAGTCAATTAAACCGGAGATCGGTAAAAACACTCTCGTCCAGGCCGTCCATGATATTATTCTACTACTGCGTACCTACTAAAATTTGACTTTCACAAGGTTGAGACATAACCCACGTAAAACTGCAAGGCTTTTAGCTTCCTTAACATTAACAGAGAGTTCATTGAACATTTCAAAACCCTTATTAATTTATTCAACGCCTAGAGGGCTTTTACATGTTTAGTAGTACAATTAATTCATGACAGATGATTTTTAAACAGATAAGAAAATAATATTAATAAAATTAGATAAAAAAAATGCACACACTTAACATAAATTCAAAAATACAGCGATTTGACAGGTTAACGAAAATTCAGATATGTTAAGGAATAGTTTTGGAATAAGTTTTTTACAAAATACACAAAATTCACTAAGTTGATGTTAAATATGTCAACATCACCTAAGTACTGATTTCCCATGCTGTGAAATCGTTGTGTTGGAAAGTGGCCAATGTAGTTCCGCTTATGAATTTTTGTAATACCTACATATTGTTTTGTGTTCCCGATCAATTTGTTTTAGGAAGCCTAAAATCGTAGCAGTTTCTATTGGGAAAGCAATGAATTTTACTATTAATATCAACATTATTCAACAGATAATCTGGTTACATTTTTTATGTTAACTTTTAAATCAATACTTTATATACGATTATACATATGTAATACACAGCTGGCGTAAACAAACTACTTTATTACAATTTTTATTATTTAACAAATCTGTTAATATGTCGTATAATTTTTCAGCTAAAGTTTGTAATACATTTTACATACCAGAATAATAAGAGAAATGCAAACAACAAATTTTACACAAATGCAAATAAATGCATTGCATGTTTAATTACCTATGCATCCCGTACAATATTCCGTACTGTACTGGGCGAATAAAATTAACTAGGTGGAAGCTAGTCAAAGTTAGATAGGTACCATAGTAGTATAAACCAATACATGTCTAGTTCATACTGACCACCGCCAATATGACGGGCTCTGCCAGTGGCCACATATTGTGCCCACATGCTGTGTTTGTTTATCTGTGGAATAAATTCAGAGCGGACTTTTTGAGAAATGAATAATGGAACAAAATAACCTCCCCGCTACCACCTACCCTCTGGTTTTGCATTGAAAAAGAAAACTGAAGGTATAACTATAAAAATATTCGAAAAAATTGTAAAAAACCTAATCTGGGCCTTCTTAGAACAACTTCAAATTATAAATTCTAAACAGTATGGTTTCAAAAAAAAACACCAGCACCCACGATGCCATTGCGAAAATAACAAATTATATATATACCGCCCTAGATTCAAATGAAAAATGCATTGGAATATTTATTAACCTTAAAAAAGCATTTGATAGTATATCTCATACTAACTTAATAAAAAAAATCAAATCAATTGGAATAAATGGAATGGTGCTATCCTGGATTGTAAGCTTTTTGGAAAATAGAACACAACAAGTAAAATTATTAAATGAACTAGGTGATTCTCAAAGTAGTAACTTCTCAATACCACAAGGCACAGTTCTAGGACCACTTTTGTTCATTATATATGTAAATGATATATTTGAAATTGCTAAATACGGGGAAATAATCTCATATGCCGATGACACAGTGCTTCTTCTAAAAGCAAACACGTGGTTAGAACTGAATAAAAAGGGTAACACGGACATTAACGAATTAAAAACATGGTTTGACAATAACCTACTAACGTTAAACTCTAAAAAAACACATTATATACCATTTTTCATAAAAAAACCAAACACGCCGCATGAAATTAACATAAGGATCCACTCTGCACCAAACACTCAACAACACCACTGTAACTTACTGTGTACTAATATTGAAATGAAAACTTCAACCAAATATCTAGGAATCACTATTGACCAATGTCTAAAATGGATACCGCATATAACCATTCTTAAAAACAGAGTACGAAAATTGACCTATATTTTTAGCTGTTTGAGACACATTCTAAATAAAGAACTACTGAGAATGACGTACTTCGCTTTCTGTCAATCCATAATCCAATATGGTATAATAGGATGGGGTGGCGCCTATAAAACTCACACACAATCTCTTTACATTGCGCAAAAACTAATAATTAAAGTAATATTTAAAAAAATCATTTTTATATCCATCTGAACTCATATTCAAAGAATTTAAAGTCAGAAAATTAAATACTCTTTTTCTGTATCACTCAACCTTACAAGTCTACAAAGAGGATATCCTAAACAAAACCATACCTTTCAAAAACACAGAAAATCTCAGGCAAAAATACATGTTACCAATTCCCATTTGTAAAAAAAACTTTAGGCCAACAAAACTACAAATACTTGGGAACAAATTTCTTTAATAAATTACCAGAAAATATAAGATCCCTTTGTGACAATTTCAAAAATTTCAAAACACAATTAAAAAATATACTGAAAACCTTAACTAAAAAATAAATAAATAATAATAATAAAAATTATATATAAATGCATATATTTATATAAACATACATTTATCTTATTATTTACATAAACTAAACTTCAAAGTACTAAATATAAATAAAAACAGCAATAAAAATAACCAAACAAATAATACTTCCTCCCGTAGACACAAGCATTTGCTTATTATGGGAGAATAATTTAAAAATATATACATACATAATTGTAATAATTATAATTGTATTAAGCTTTTATATACTTTCATTATATTTATGTACCTATTGTATGTATTGTACCAAGGGAAAATTTTTTCAATAAAAAAAAAAAAAAAAACTATAAGGTACAAAAACGAGTTGATTTTTTTGTTGACCCCTTTGAACAATTTGTTCGCTTTTGGGAGCAGCTCATATAGATCACATAGAAATCGTTGTGTCTCCTTTACTATCACGGTGAGACATATAATAAAGAGAAAACACCACGTTTTATATTCAAATCTAAAAGTTAATAACAGAAACCAAAATTTCCGACCGCAATTTAAAAAATTGTGTAACTTTGTAAATTTATGAAACGCCAAAAAGTGAAGAAATTTTCACATCACTATTATGTTATCCCTAACATCACTACTGTTGTCTATGGTCTATGGTAGGTGGTTTGGTATATTTTTGGGTCTATGTCTAATCTGTCAACAGTCGTAAGAATAAAGTCTGAATTATAAATCAAGACAATAGTGTTTTCCTACAATCATTTAAGTCAAATATATTATAATATTACAGAAATAATAACATTGTTAATATATTTGTCTAATAAAATTGGTGCATGCTTTTTTTTCGTTATTGCTAATTTCAGTTCTAAAGTACTCAAAGTGAGCCATTTTTAATTTATTTTATTTTTGCATTAAAAAAAAAATGTTTAATGAAATCCAGTTTTACTGACCGGCTTTCTTCAAAATTTTTTTTTAAATAATTTTTTTAAAAGGAGTCTAAAAATATGGCGTATTTTCATGCTCTATTGATTGAGCGTAGCAAAGTCCTGCAATAACTCCATCATTTGGAATTTCATCTGGCTGTAATTTTTTTATGTTCCGGTTAAAGATATTGACCATGTTGGATACTCACTTTTTATCCCGCCAGAATCCGCGTGATCATGATTCGTACTATTAACTCTAATGGGAACAATCAATATTATGGTATTTACCTACCAGCCTACTATTTGATTTCATTCCCTTTATATTGTCATTTTGATTGCTTATTTGTTTGATATTTGGTAAAGACTCGCGTGCGTTGTGTGGAAGCTATTTACTTTGTTTTCTCTTTGAATAAATGGGCAGCTTGACGATATTTGCTGCTTGCTTTACTGTTGGTTACTGTACCTAGTGTTATCTATCTCATAGTCTGTACAAGAGCTGCAAGTTATTTGAACAAGTAAGTTCTGTAAGTTGGACTTGTTTTCTATATTATGCATAAAGGACATTTTAATAACTTCTCGGGTAAACCGATTCGTGAACCATTCTTAAGTAAATTATCTAAAAGTTTACTTGGTTGTTACATATCTGCGGCGTAATTTATTAATTTTATATAAACCCAATCCAATAGGCAAGTAGCTTGATCACATAGTTAAGGGCGGCTGGTTCACAATGTTTTCGTGTGCAGTACTGGTAAATTATATCGTCTAAAATTACTTTACATATAATATCTTACCGAAATATTGGGTCCTTACATATGAAATTGGCGTTTTGCCGTACTGGCAACTTTGTTCTCAAATATCTTCTCTTTGGTTAGGAATTCCAAATTCAAATTTATGCAGCTATTTTCCCATGTATTTGTGTTTCGAAAATTTTAATTCATTTGTTTTTTCCTTAATTGTTTTTTTTCTTTGCGTCACTTAGTTTACAAAATGGAAAACATGAAATATCGCGTTATTTACGAGTACGAGTTCCACCGTGGCACAAGTGCTGCAGAAACGGCTCGAAGGATTAATGGTGAGTATGGCGACGGTGTCGCAAAATAAAACATCGTGCGTTTTTGGTTCCAACGTTTTCGTTCTGGAAATTTCGACCTGCAGAACAAGCCCCGTGGACGGCCGGAGACCAAAGTTGATAATAAAGAATTGAAGGCTACTGTGGAAGCGGATCCATCGCAAACCACGTCCGAGTTAGCTGCAGGCTGCGGTGTTAGTGATAAAACTGTTTTAATCCACTTGAAGCAAATTGGGAAGGTGAAAAAAGCTCCCATACAAAACTCCCATACAAAGTTCCTCCCATACAAAACGCCAATTTCATATGAAAGGACCTAATATATAAAATCTATGAATCTCATTAAAAATATCACCTACCAATATAATGCCTAATATGAATGTTTATCAGGGAGAGCAAGTTCCGCGCGAAGTGGACCTGTGCCCGTGTACGGACCGATTGCAAGCGGAACGAATTATGTTTTTGTATTCAATATCTGTAAGAAACATCAACACGCTGGCCATATATATATTATAAAGAAATTAATCTATCCAAGTCTGTCACACGGACGGCTGCGTGGCTTTTATCATACAAAACTTAAATTTGGGTTTGAGGCAAAAATGCTTAACCAAAATGAATAATTCTTTTTTAAATCAAAATATATAGCAAATACCTACATTTTACATATGTTTGCTTTTTTATTAATTTGTTTTTTAAATTATAAAATGCAGATAATTAAGGAATTATATTTTTTATAGGTAAGCTTGACAATTTTGCCAATGTACTGTTTATGCTTGTTTATAAATCGTGTTTATAATAAAATAAAATATTTATAAATATAAAATAAAATAAATTAAACATTGAAAAAAAAGGTATTTTTTTAGTTGTGTTTATTTATTTTCTTAGTACTGAAAAACGATTTGTACAAAAAACATAAAATTTTAATTAAAAAGAGATATGTAGAAATTTTCGCCCTTTGAAAAGAGCTTAGAATAAACCTTCTCTCCAAATAAGATTAGTGGAATTATTTTTTACCTAGTGTTGCTTAGTAACCGTTATCTCATAGGTACAGATTATCAGAGAACCACCACATTTTCAGAGCAGCGGCCGCCACTGCATATAGTGCAGGTAATATATGTTGGAACGTAAAAAAAAGGACAGACATGCTCATTAGTAGCACAAAACCATGCTACTATTGAGCAATCGCTACTTAGTGGCATGTGTCTCAGTGACATTAATTCGAGCATGCTCCAAAATCAATGGCCTGGTGATATGTCAGCATGCTACTGGTTTCGAAGGTGGACGGGTATGCTCTTAGCATAACTGAGTAGATTTGCTTATGAGCATGCAAGTATCGATTCGATAAATATATAATTTTAGAGAGCAACTCATCAGACTTCTGCGGAAGCAAGTGTAATTGATTTTTATAACAATTGAAATCTCTTCTAACAAATGATTAATTGCTTTAAGGTTTGCTCTTTTAGTTATCCAATGACGGACCAAGATCAATATTTTATTTTCTATCGTTCTCCAAAAGTTTCATGAATGGTTGCGTTGGAAGCGATAACATTATTTTACTTAGTTCTGTGCGGATGGAACTGACTCTATCGTTGTAACTGACACTGTTTTGATAACTTGTATTTTCTTGCAATGCTTACATTTTGTGCAGCAGCAAGCTTTTAAATAGCACTTGCGCTGAATCGTTTTTCTTTCGCACGCCATAAACAAGCAAATAAGGACAGTTGAAGGGCATGCTCGTTTTAAACATGCTCGCAAGCAAGCTTATTTGATTTTGCTTTATTTTTACTAAATAATAAAAACTTACTGTAAGACAAGTGTTTTGAAATAAATAATTTTGCGGCTACCTTTTGCGGGTTACTAATCTACTATTATGAAATTTATCATGTACATTTGTACATATTTACCGTGTCTCCAAATATCCATTGAGAAACTACTTAAAAGTTTAGAATTTTTCTCTTTTGTTTTATTAGTAGTTTGTGTTTTTGAATGTTTTTTTCATAAAGGGTTAAATATATATTTAAGATTTCAAATTTTTTCATTACATTAATTTCCATTTCTTATGACGTAATTTCCGATGTCGCAGTTGTTTGCGGAATGTACTCGAAGCCTTGGTGAATATTAATTAATTTCATTCAGGATTAATTAAAAAAAAAAACAAATAGACGGCCTTCGTGGTCGAAATTTTTATTTCATTGATTTGTGTTATATCTAAATACAATTATTTAAAATAACATAAGGTACATTTACAGCACGTCCCAGAGTGGAAGATACTCTCAGTATCGCCCTGGTGTAAGACCACTGTTCATAATTGAAACGTTGCCTGAAATGGCTTTAGCCGTATTCGATCAAATTGAATTGCCAGGAACTCCACCTTCCTCTTCACCATCTCCTTCCCCTCCCACTACCTTCAGCCTCACAACATACCCCGATGGGGTTGGCGTAGTTTCACTGGCTCCAGACGGTTGGGTGCAGTTGGCACCCTTATGCGATTTTTTATTAGGTATTAAAAAAACATTTACATTGAAAAACAATAATGTTGGAATTCTAAATACTAAACTTCGTCTGTGGTATTTCTTATAAATAAACCAATCTATAGATGGTTTAAACAAAGAAGTTCGGCCATGAACCAATATTAGTATAAACCCCCAGCGCACAACTCAAGTCGCCAACATCGTTTACCCATGCAAATTGTGTTTGCGCACAGCGGAGCCTCGCATTTGTTTCTACCAACACCTCCGCTGATGGTCCGGGCCGCGATCGTATATCCAGCGCGTCATCCATTTGGGATATTTCAGTAGCACTCCGACGCTCGGTAAATGCCCGAAGTAGCTTCGTAAAAACCGGACGTGCTGGATGTTAACGCGTCGGCTATTTACGAGACTGCATATGCGTGATAACATTTCTTTTGCGATTTAGCGGTTCCTTTGTGCGCGTACTAGAATAAAATCACAGATGATTCCTAACCTAACCTGACAACTTAACTTCGGGTATTTACAGCAGCCAAGGTACATTCTACAGTAGTACTATTGTTGCCTTGGGCGGCAACTCTTTTATAGTGCGTGCAGTTTGATCGTAGCTCGGCGACAGTTGATTCGCTTCTTCGTGGACGTAGGCACGGTGGGGCAAGGTAGGGGGTTTACCCCACCCTGGCAGGCCGATGCATGACCTCTGGGATCATCGACCGACTCCCGTTTTCAAATTTACACTACTTCATGGGATGATTTTTCCTTTTTCCGTTCATATTCTTTGTATTCACAGAGGTTAAGGCGGGAAATACATTTAGTATTAGGTTTTTTTAAATTTTTTTTGGACTGGAAGAAATGTATATAAATTATTTATACTTTGAGGTCATTTTATATATCTGTTTTAAAAAAAAATTAAATTTTTGAAGGGTTTGCTCAGAAAATATGAAATTTATCAGCTGCTGCCCATCGAACGTCACCATCAGACGTAGCTATTTGTGTGCATTCTAGAGGCCACAGTTTTCATCTCAAATCAATAGGTTTTTAAATTTAATTTAAGAACATATGTCTCCTCTATATGAACCTAACTATCCCCATAAAGTACGAAAATTTAATTTTTTACTGGTTTGTATACAGGAAACCATGATTTTTTGCGATTTTTTTTACTTTTCTTTACAATAAAAAATACTTTGGACAATGATATTACTCCGAATTTAAGTTAATATAGAGCATAATTATATAACGAATGTATGAGCATTTTTTAAAAATGATTCGCTAAAAACTTTTTGAGCTAGAGTGCACACAAATAAAAAAAAATCGTTTCGTGAAAAACGCGTTTCAAGTTTACCACGCGGTTCGGCACTTAAGGGGGAAGCTCACTTCAACACCCTCATAACACCAGAACGAATTAAATTTTTTTATTTAAAACATTGGGAACATATTCAATAGTTACACTAACAATTTATAAAAATTAAAAAAAATAAATTTTTGAGTCATCTGAATGTATTTCCTTCCTTAACTCATGAATGTGTTGTAGAAGCATACTTTTTTCGGTACCTACCTACTCTAGATTTTAATTTTTTGGCCTACCCTTAATCAAAACCTGGCTACGCCTATGCGCTTCCATCACATATCTTCTTTCGTTTCTAGAGTCCATTCTAAAAACATACAATTATCTATTTTGATGGAGATCTAAGAGCTAAGTTGACAAAATTACCGAAATTTCAGTAATAAAAAAAATACTGGACTTTTATTAATGACTGAAATATTACCGGATTTTGGTTGTGCTTTACATGAATATCGAAATACTAAAGTCTCCCTTCAGTCTGTCGGCAATTCAGTAAGCCTGCTATTGTGTTTACTGCTGTACTTAGTAACATAATGCTTCACTCCGTAATCCGATTGATATTTAGAAGCACGTTGAATGGTGAATGTTGAAATACATTTGGTGGAAGTATGCATTACCTACCAGCGAGTAATTAAACAAGAACTGAAGTGAAGACTGACTGACATTCAATAACATTTCCAAATCGTGGAATCCAAAAACAAATGAAGGCTTACTTCCGATATCCAAACTGAATAAATATTTATAATTAACGAAAACTAACAAATTACAATATTTTAGATGTATATTAGAACATAATATTTATAAATGTAAGTGAAAAAACTCTCGCTTGCCAATGTCCTTAACCACTCGAGCGACAGTGATATTTTAAACTTTTTTCGCCGATATTTTGAATATTTTCCGTCGAAATTAAAAAAAATCATACCTCTGAATTTTAAAATTAAAAAAATTGAAAAAAAAATTTATACAGCCGGGAATTTGCCTAAAACGGGCAGCAAAGCAATCCGAAGTATTTTAAATGATGCCATATTGTGGCAAAAAGCACTCCAGTGGTGGTTTGCAAAACGATTATAATATTCTTAAATCTAACCTTGATCGCTTACAGAAATGGTGTAATAACAATGAACTCTTTTAAATACTGATAAGTTTGTTGTCAATTTATATCTTTCTCTGAAAACAAAATTCCAATTATGTCTCTGTAGTGTACAGGTTAATCATGTAGTTTGAGCATCCTTCAATAGACGTCGTTAATGCTGTTAGTTTACGAAGTTTTGCTATATCCCAAAAGATGTTAGTTGAGTGGTATATCAAAAGAGTACCATTTATCTTCGTTCATGTTTTATATACAAGCGGTTACGATGATTGCCGAAGGCATCGGAGAATAGGGTGAACGCCATAAGTCCGGCAGCCGGCAGCCTCAGAACTTTTTAGAGCCTACCCGAGTAAGGACGTCTGGTCCATTTAAATATACATTACAATTTTTTTTTTTTTTTTTTTAAAAGAAAGACAAACATTCCCGGGTTACGAATAACCCAACAATGTTTGAAAATCTCCTACTACCACCACAGAAAGCCGGAAATGTTGCTTGTGTTGTGATGGAGGACTTAGCCAGCCGAGGAATCGAACATGCGACGCCCGGGTGGGACCCAAGCGCTATGCCCACTCAACCACTGACCGGTCAAATCTGTAGGATAACTTAATAAATCAAGTAGTAATCACACGAGCCTCAAACTTTTTTGGAAGCTTCCTTATACATATAAAGTTGTATTTTTCATAGAGATTAACAGACACATTAGTCTCATTATAGTATGAACAATATTCCTCTTAAAAATATGTTTCAATGAAATTGTCATTATCTCATTCGATGAAAATTTAACATTTGTTCGACACATCAATGAAGTAATAAATAGGCTATGAAATAATTGTGATTAATTTGAACAAAACAATATTTTACGTCGCTAGGTTCTTTCAAGAATCTCTTCACTGCCTCAGTAAGAATTTAATTTGTTCCCGTATACTACAAAATAAAGCACATCGAATTAAAATTGAGAGAGTTACTATACCTATGTACATCAATTTAACACTTACCATACCCTTTAAATAAATTAATTACGTTAATTTAATGAAATTACTATATTTAATCGACTTATCTTGCAAAAAAACCTTGTGCGATTTGGTACTTTTATGCAAATTAGTTAATGACTCGATGGGAACACCTAACTTATATCTAATGACGTTCCGAATACCGAATCGCAGCATGAGACTTCCTAGTTGTTCTTTATTTATTTGTCGAAAATAAAATATTTCAATGATTCCATAGTCCAAAGGCCATATAAATTCAGTTCTTTTGATTTTTTCCTATATAACTTTAAATCAAAAAGTTTGAAATTTCTAACATTTGTTTTATTAATTAAATCAGCAACTTAGTTTTATGTTAATTTTTACCATACTTCTTACTTTTTGTTTTAATGTTGATATTTGCTATATAATCTAGGCAGGTATTAATGCTTTTTTTCTCTATAATATCTCCGATGTTCTCTCCAGAGACTTCGTTATAATAGTTCTCCTGTACTACAGGCTGCTTATTGAAAGACTTGGGTTCTTTGAATAACAGGGACTTTTTATTGACGTATCGTAATTTATAATTATATTTCGGAGAACTAATATCCTTTCTGACTGAAAGCTAGATTTTGTCTGCAGAACTCTAGAATTATAATGACTCTGCATATCAACTCGGAAAGAGCGAAGAGCCCATAGACAACTAAACGAATGTGAGAACTAACCATAGCCTAATTATGATACATTACGTTCTCTCATCTCTTTTCTTTGTATTCGTTGTACTTGTTTGACCTTACTCCATACATGCCCACAACAAACTTCTACGGGTTTATCTCTTCAGTGTGGAATTTATAACAAGTATGTTGCTTTCGAACTCCGCGGTAGATGATTAACTTTAGCTGACACTGCCGATATTGGATATATTGTGTAGATACTCTATAACAAAGCCGCAATGCGTATCAGGAAGCCAAGCAGCGAATAATAGTAAGTCGTGGTTAAATTATCCTGGAGATAGGCTCTAAGGGTAGCTTCTCTAGATTATAGGCCCCAAACTAAACCACGTTTGTTATTGTTTAGACTAAATCTACGTTGATTCTACTTTGTTATCAATACCCTCCACGGTGTTTCAGTTACAATGGCGATGAGGCTTTCAAAACAACAATTATATTATTATTCTCATGTTGCGATATTGCGAGAAACTAGAATAAAATAAACTACCTGACAGCGCTCGTGATATAACTATAAGTAATCTCATCAAATTCAAAATCTTTAACAAAAATGGATCTCCAACAAAAGCCGTTCAGCTGTTGAACTCTTTGAGCCCCTCCTATTTTGTAGGAAGGTCAAAATATTTCCGTTTTGCAATAAAATCAAAATAAATGGAATATTTCTGAAGTATCCGAAAACTAAAAACTGTTTTTGAAAGGTAATGAAATACGCTTTCAAATTTTGTAATTTGAAATAATCATACAATTTTTGTAATACAGAAATTTAGAAAGCAAACCTAAGACAGTTTAAAAAATTGCTCACCTGACTATTTTTCTATCTAAATTTACTGACAAGTAAAATAAAAATTAAAAATTAATAACACCGACGAATTTTATTAGGCAAATGTATTATATACGTTATCGTCAACTCGTTTTACCGTTTCATGTAAAAATAATAATAAAAAAATCTCAATTTTTTTTTAAATTGCGCTCGGAAAATTTGGTTTAATAAATAATATATACTCGTTACTCGTACATTAAATTATTTTGCGGTTTACTTTTACATTTAAATTAAAAGCTTAATTTTTTCTCTACATAACTCCGTTTAGATCATATTTCTAACTATGATAGTAATGGAGACACAACGATTTCTATTAGACCTGTATGAGTAGTTCCGAAAACCGAACAAGAGGTGAGAGGTTAACGTCAATCAGTTCGACACAATCTTTCAGGGTGTTGAAAGTCAACCACCCAGAATTGAAATATTAGGGTTGTGTGAAATGGCAATAGCCGTGTTAAATGATAAAATCTGATTAGCCAGGTACTTTTAAACGTTCCTTTCCCTCCCATAGCTTCACAAAATACCCTCGGAGATGCCATATTATTCGGACAGCAGGGACTCTTGTATGGTACTCGCAAAAAAAAAATGGGGAGAGATTCTACCAAGAATCAAAAGGATTTTCCTTCTGACTGACACAAAGCACGTCGATTTTAGACAGGTTTTGTTCAGCAACAATATACCCTTCTACACTGGCAGAACTGCGAGAATGAACAGACAATAATATAGAAATAGAAACACGCAACCACATTCGGATTGGACTATTCAATTGTTTGAGAAAAACACAAACAACAAGAGTGAAAGTGCGGTAAAGGGATAATAAACAAAACAAGAACTATCATCCCACATCGCCTATAGCCTTTAGCGGAGGGTATTTGCAAACAGCAATAAACAACCCCATGAAATATGGATAGGGGCTGAAGGGTGCTTAAGTGATTTAACTTTCATGGGATCAGTCGGGATACTGCGGCCTGATCTATATGGAGACAACTCAAGCCACAACGTGGTCATTTTACGTGATTCTTTCGTTCTCAAGATCATTACTTTCATTCTTATGATTTCGTGAAGATAGACAAAAAATTGAAACACCTTGAACATAACTATAATATAGTTATGAAAGCATATGTCAATTGCATTTGCCATTGCCGTCAAATAATCATCATAAATACACGCTTAATTCGCAATAAGGAACAGTAATACACGTTCAAAATCAGTAATAAACACATATTACTTTTAACTTAATGAACATACAGAGTTTTCACATAATCTAGTTACTATGACGGATAATAAGAGACAAATATCATCTTAAATTGTTCGATAAACGGTACCATAATAGAACATGTCCTTTATATCACCCTGAATCCACACGACAAAACGACCCATAGAAAATGGACGAAAAAAAGCATCATGTAAAACGCCCATAAATAATCCCTTAAAACGAACTGAAGTCAACATTATGTTAAAATATTGAGTTGATTTATGTTTTAATATTAGTTTGAAAATGTCCAAATGCGGTTTTACCCAATATGATACAGTCATTTATTTATTTGAGGCACAAACAGGACATTTATAGAACGTGCTTGTATGTATCAACTATATTTATTTTAATATAATGTAATAATAATAATGTCGCTAGGTCCCAGAATAAAGCGATTGCTGCATTTGAATTTATGAAAATCATAATTTCTCTCAGCTCTATAACCCCTGGTGGGTTTTGGCCTCCTCAAGAGTCTTCCTCCACTCATCTCGGTTTTGTGCCAGCTCTCTCCAGTTTAGAAGTTCCAAGGTAGATATATCTTTGAGGACGTTGTTGCTTCATCTTAATCTTGGCCTTCTCAGGATCGCCCTGTCGGTTTTCGGTTCAGGGACTTTGGTGCTTGATACTCGGTCATTCTCTCCACATGACCCAGCGATTGAAGTCTTCCCAGTTACATGAATTTTGTGACGTTTAGCTCTTTAAACAGAGTATAGAGCTCATTTTTGTAACGTCTGCGCCAATATCAATTTTCTGGAACCGGTCCGAAGATACGCTTCAAAATTTTCCTTCCAAAAATGTCCCGTGCTCGCTCATTCCTCTTAGTTAGTACCTAACCACGTCTCAGCTACGTACGTGAGCACTGGTCAAATAAATGTTTTGTACACTAATATGTTGGTGTTTCTGGACAGCAGTCTGGATTTCAATACACCCATACGTAAAACGTTTATAATAGATATTATTTCTTATAAGCATAATTGCCCTGCATTTGAAACATGGAATAAAATCAAAATCAAAATCAAAACCAAAAAATATTTATTGTACATATGAAATACAAAGGGTGTAGCTTATGGGTACACTCCATTTCTTCCAGCTAACCACATATAAAAATACAAAATACAAATAAAATACAAAGATAGGTATAATGACATTTATTATAAGACATTTGTTAAACCAAACAATTACATGTTGCATTATTTGAGAAAATTTAAAAAAAAAACTAAATAGAGTTGATTTATTTAATTTATATTATATAACTTTGTAAAAACCACTTTTTTTATTAAACTATATCGACATGTTTCAATAACAATGTTATCTTCTTCAGGATATGTTAATATATATATGTTAGAGTTGATTTACATCAGGTGTTAGTGTAGTGACATTCGTTTAGAAGAAATGTTTTTAGTGATGACTTAAATTTGTGTGTGTCTTGAATTTGTTTGATGTTATGTGGAAGATTGTTGTATACTTTAACGGCCATTTAATATGGTCTTTTTTGGAATATTGTTTTGTTTGCTTTTGATATTTATAAGTTTTCTGTGAACCTTGTAGCGTATTTGTGTGTGGAGTTTTTTTGTGGAAACTTGACTGTCAGAATTTTCAGATTTTTAATCACAGGTCTACATGAATCCAGACGAGCAGAGTTTGCAATTTTTCTCATGCATCTTTTTTGGATGATAAAAACATCTTTGGCGTTTACTGAGTTTCCCCAAAAAATAATACCATATTTTATCATTGAATATACATAACCATCGTATGCGGCTAATACTGATTCGATGTTCAATATTTTTCTCAGTGTACCTAGAACAAAAGAAAAGCTACTGATTTTTGCTACTATTTTTGATACATGTGCTTTCCAGTTTATATTTGTATCAAGTTGTATTCCCAGCAACGAACAAGTTCGGGAGGGTTCGATAATATTATTGTTAAAGTTTACATTTATGTTTATAGGTGTAGCTTGCACTGGACAAAATTTAAGAATATGAGTTTTGTTTGTGTTGAGTGACAGATGTTGTGATAACAGCCAGATTGCTATTAATTGGCAAGTCTCGTTAACATGTTTGTTAAATTCGTCAACGTCTCCATTACATTCAAATAACAAAGCGGTATCATCAGCAAACATTGAACATTCTGTGCCAGCAATAATTGGAAGTTCATTTATATAGATAAGGAAGAGGAGGGGTCCAAGAATGCTTCCTTGTGGCACACCCTTGTTAATTGTTCTCCATTTCTATTATACCATGTACTGAAACATTTTTTCATCGATATTTGGAATTTGGACTATCTGCTCACGGTTTTTTAGATATGATTCAACCAATTTTAATGCTAAACCTCTTATACCCATATGTTCAAGTTTAATTAGAAGAAGCCTATGGTCAACATTGTCGAATACTTTTGAGAGGTCGAGAAAAATACCTACGGTTTTTTTGCTAACATTAATACTTTCCAGAATTTTGTTCAAAAAATTAAAGACTGCCTGTGTTGTTGAACGGCCTTTACGGAATCCAAATTGTTGTGGACATACTATCTCAAAGTTTTCGAGAAAGTTATAAATGCGATTGTACATGGCTCTTTCAAATATTTTTGAAAAATTTGGTTATAAGGATATTGGTCGATAGTCAGAGATTTCCTGTTTAGGACCATTTTTATACAAAGGTACAATAATAGATTGTTTTAATTGTTCTGGGAAGGTTCCTGATTCAAAATATTTGTTAATTAATATTTCCAACGGGGAACTCAACGCTTGTGCACATGCTTTTATAGTTTTTATAGGGATTTTGTCAGTGCCGACACTGCTTTTGTTTTTCAATTTTACAATGATTTTGATAATTTCCTCCTTGTTTACATGCGTTATAAAGAATGATCGCGACTGTTTGTGGTCGTTTTAGCAGATTGTGGATGTAGAGTTGTATTTTGTGGTGGTGGCGGTGATGCAAAGAAAATGTTAAATTCATTTGCAATATTTTCTGGCTCTGATACCAGGTTATCATTTATTTTAAGACAGATTTTTGGTTTAATTTTAGAATTTTAATTATTTGAGTTCTCTTTTATTATGTTCCATGATGTTTTGGTTTTATTCTGTGCGTTTTGAATACGTTTACTATTGTAATTCCGTTTAGCTACCTGTTTTACTTTACTAAGAATTTTCTTGTATTGTTTGTAATTGTTTATGATTGAAAGGTCATTTGTGTTTTTTTATGTTTCATGTACAGATGTCTTTTTTGTCTAATAGATATTTTAATACCAGGAGTTACCCAATTTATATTATGTTTTTGGGGATAAGTAGTAAATATATGAAAATGAAAACCATATCAGTACTTCATCACTAAAAATTAAAAGAAAAAAACAAATTTACAAAAAATGTATACTGAAAAACAATAAAAAGACAGTTTTCTTTGTAAATTAAAAATATTATTGTTTTTCGGATACAGAATTACTTATATATATATATATATATATATAGCGACACAGTAGAAAACAATTTGCCATTGTAATATAATTGAAATTAAAATAGAATGGAATTCCACCACGAATTAACAGTGCAAAAACTAGTCTCATTATTTTGCCATTGTTACCTCAAATATAAATTGATGAGATTTGATATCATATTCGTTTATCTACATTCTGTGCAGATATACCAACTGCCTCTGCGTATTTATGTCTTACCGACTGCGTACAACTTAGGTATAAGGGATTATCTAAATAACTATGTATAAATATGTATATGAATATAATATGTATAAAATAACCATCTGAAACGGAGCGAGAATCTTTAATAGAAGTTTCCTAGAAATTTTATGTTGGAATTTTTGTGGCAAACTCACTAAACGCCTATAAAACCTTACATTTTTAACGTTTTAATCGCCAACTAGTATCCACAAAGAATTTACGCTTATTTCATGTTTAAGTTCTTTCTTCTGTTCTGGAAAGTTCTTGAAAAAACCATCTTTGATCAATTATACTCGGCCATTTCGGTATTCTTTACAAGGAATCATCGCGGATTTATGAGAGGTAGGTATTCAATATCCAACCTCGCCCTTTCCATTAACTTATACCATAGCAAGCAAACTTCTCTAAGGCCTTTGCTCGCTTAATTCACTCAATTCTTTTGAAAAACTTGTCCCGCTTGGTATATATGGCGACCTGTTTAGATGGATTAAGTCCTAGATTAATAATCGTAATCAGATCAACGGTGTCTTCTCAATGTCGAAAGATGGTGTCCCCCAATGTTCCCATCCAGGTCTACTCTTGTTAAACATTTATATAAACGACATTAGATCATGCTTTTAAAATTTCGAAAATAAGCTTTATCCTGACGACATGAAAATATTTAAAGTTGTGCATTCTCTCTCTGACTGTGAAGTGTTACAAAGTGACCTAGACAGGTTTTGTAAGTATTGCAAAAATAAGTGTTTAGATATCGATGTTCCTGAATGACATCCTTCACACTGTGACATTCACCAGAAGTAAACATATAATAAAGTTTATTTAATGAAGTCCTGGATTTGAGTCCCAGATGTAATCATATCTTTTTCTAATTCTTCTGTTTCAAATTTTCGATTGAGTTTTGCTATTATTGTTTACATCATTTAAATATTTAAATTTGAGGTTTTACTCTTTAAGTTAAAAATATAAATAAATATAATTAAGTACTCTTATTCACTCCACAATGAACTTGTCACCTATTAAATGGAATGTAAAGATCTTGACATTTTGCCTTGATAGCAAACTTAAATTTGATAAGCACATCAACTCAATCGTTGACAGATCATAAGAAATGCTTGTTTCCGTTATACGTGTAAGTTAATTATTCTGTAACCCACGTACAATCGTAATGTTATATTTCGCATTAGTCAGAAGTACACTGAAATACGCGTCACCAATTTGGAACCCACAGTCTTAACTTTACAACGATAGCATCGAACATATTCAAAACATTTACATAAAATATCTTTCTTACCTTCAAAATCAGAAATAACTTCGAATGTATGTTTCAAACTTTACAACAAAGGCGGTAGCTGAGCTAACATTTAATCATAGAATACAATAAAATCGACTGTGCCGAACTTCCAGTCCTTGTAAATTTTCACATATTTTTAGGACGTACACACCATACAACATACAATACTATCCCACACGCTTTAATACAAAAATTATACAGCAGCTAATTTTACAATTAACCGTGCTCTTTGTAAATTTAATAATATTTGCTTAAACTCTAATATCAACATTTTTTCTGACTCACTGCCCACATTTAAAAGGAGCATCATATCAATGATATAAACTGTTCAGTGCGCATACATATCCTCTCACAGATCACCACATCTCACATCTACATATGTACTACGCATATCACACTAAGTAATTACTAAATGTGCTTACCAAAATAAGATATTACAAAGAAACATATATCTTAGGTGCCCACTAAGAAATATTATTTACCGCCTGTAAATTGTTTCATCACTGTAACCAATATACTGTTTATTTTTATAATTCAAAATAAATAACGTCGGAGCCCAACAATATTTTCAGAACAAAGTAAGGAATATTTTGTTTGCTCTTTGCCAGCATGAGATATTTCAGAGGTTTCACAAATTCCTGGAAATAATTTGCATATTTCAACGAGGAGAAATGCAGAATACGAATGCATTTCTTTTGCTTTCTTATTGCTTGCTGTATTTAATTTCTTCTGCTTGATGTTCTCTACAAAGGCAGCCAAGAATAATGAAAGACATGCATTCTGAATAATATTAAAATACATAAAATAAATAATTTTTACATTATTTTGCGTTTATAATTAAAATTACATTCTTAACCTTAATGCACGTCCCGAAGTACCTACAATTAAACAAATTGAAAATCATGTTAAAATTATGATTTTACCTCCCCAAGCTGGCAATCGAAGTTACCTGGCTTTTGAAAATGTTATTATCTTCCTAAGTTTACAAAATAACAGCTTAAAATGTACGATTTTTCTAAAATACATTATATTTTGGCATCATTTAATTAATTATTTTGGCTTGAAACTATAAAAAAATGGAAAATCTGAGATAAATGCGACAGATGTACTAAACAACATGGTCTGTAGGGTCCTAAGTAAAATCATTTCTAAATTGTACACAACTGATAAACAACCGTATAAAGTACGTATATGGTTATTTATCAGTTGTATATGTGTAAATGTTAACAAGTGATGAATGAAAGAATTTTTAAATAGGTATTTATTTCGGGTATAAAATTATTTATTTATGCCTGTACGGGTATTTACAAAACTTGTGATATATATAATAATTTTGTTGAACAGTATAATCATGACGAAAAATATGCTAATTAAATTATATAGAACCTATGCAGAAGAATAGGAGGTATTACGCTAACTTGCATTTATAAGGGTATGTTATTATAGCCTGATTGTAACTATATTCCGTGCAGTTGAACACTACTACTACTTGTGCGAATGCATTTCCAACTGCATGCTTATCTAGGTACAAGCAAGTATTTAAATTAGTCAGATCTGACATTGTTGCTTAAATTTAAAAAAATATATATTTCGAGTAGTTCTTGTTGGTAAACGGGAAGTCTGTCTATAATAACATTAACAATTTTATAAAATGCATGTAATGAATGTATTTTGTAAGAAATATTTTAGAATTATCATATTAAAAATAATTCTTACTTTTCCGTGGGGAAATATGCAACTAATTCAAATAATAATCTCTCTCTGGTTTCAATCCTGGGATTGGTTTGCAGCAATTTCCTTTAATTTTCTTTTCCATTCTTCCCTGTCTTGTGCGGCTCTTTTGAATTCTGCATATGATGAGCAGCGCACGTCAACCAGCAGGTCGTCCAGGTACTCTCGGCGTGGGCGTCCCCTAGAGTTTGTCCCCTCGGTCATACCCTCCATTATGGTATGCAAGAGACCTTCTTGTCGTATAACATGTCCGATCCATCTTGCACGCCTTTCGGACAAGGTCCTGAGCAGGTGCCTTCCTCCTTCGATACTTTGGAGAACCTCCTCATTTGTAATGTGGTCTCTCCAGGAAATTCCTAATAATCTTCTATAGGACCACATCTCAAAAGCCTCTAGTCTCCGTTTATCTCTTTCGGATAGGCACCATGTTTCGCAGCCGTACATCAAGATACTCCACACATAGGTCTTGATGAGGAGTATTCGCAGTTTTAGGTCTATATTATTTGATTCAATTACTTTCGACCTTTTATTGAATGCAAGCCTAGCCTGGTGTATACGGCTGTCGACCTCGCTCTTAGACCGACCGTCCCATGTTATTTTGCTCCCGAGGTAGACAAACTCCTTGGTGTTCTTTAGTGGAACTCCTGCCATCTCTACTCTCATCTGGTGTTGCGTTCGGCCTACAGTCAGCAGCTTTGTTTTGTCTTTATTTATCTTCATGTTGTAGTTGTTTTGAAGAATGCTTTGCATGGTTGTTAAGGCCTCTTGCAGTTCTTCTTCGCTTTCAGCAACCAAAGCAATATCGTCAGCAAACCTTATCATATCCACCTTTTGCCCGTGTATCTTTACACCTTTTCTGTGACTCATTCTCTCTCTCAAGTCGTCAATCGCACTCTGTATATAAACGTTAAAAAGAACAGGTGACAGAGAGCATCCCTGTCTCACCCCTTGTCTTATACTGGCTTCTTTTGTATCATTGTCACATCTAATTATAGCGGCCTCATTCTTGTATAGCGCCTGGATTATTCGTCTATCTCTATATTTGATATCAATTCTCTTCAGAATCTCGAAGAGTCTTTTCCATTCTACTTTGTCGAAAGCCTTCTCCAGGTCTATGAATGCGATGAATGTGTTTTGGTTTCTTTTTATTCTTTTTTCTAGTAGTATTCGTAGCGACAATATTGCTTCTCTGGTTTCTACACCTCTTCTAAAGCCATACTGGTCTCCGGAAAGGATGTTCTCTACTTTTGGTTCGATTCTTTTTAGAATGATATTAGTCAATATTTTTGAGGCATGGGATATTAGGCTAAGAGTTCTGTGTTGTTCACATTTTGTCGTGCCTGCCTTCTTTGGTAATGCGACAATTAGGCATTTCTCGAAATCCTCCGGTATCTCTCCAGTCTTATACATTGTCTGTATCATTTTAAACAGGGCATCTGTAGTTCCTTTTCCTGCTGGCTTAATGAGTTCAGCCGGAACGTCATCGATTCCGGGTGCTTTCCCGTTTTTGAGGTTTTTCAGTGCGAGGTCAAACTCTTCTCTAGTGATTGGATCTCCCAAATCATCTGCGTCTACCTCATTTTCTCTTTCTATCAATGTTTCGTTGTCAGTATTTGCCTTTCCATTGTACAGCATTTCTAGATATCTTTTCCATCTCTCTCCTATTTGGTCATTTTCGAAAAGTATTTTGCCGTCTTCTCCTTCTATTGCCTTACCTTTTCCAACTCTCATCCCAAAGAAGTCTTTCACCGCAGCGTGAGCTCTTTCTACATTTCCTCTCTTGAGGTCGTCGTTTATCTCATCGCATTTATTCTGGTATTAAATAATAATATGTGATGTTTAATCACCGAAGACAATTAGCGACTTTCAAACGTAAATTTAAAACAGAAAAATAATAAAAAGAAACGGTCACAACTAGAAGATGAACGCGATGTGACCGTTTCTTGTTAAGTCGCTAATATTATCTTCAGTGATTAAACAATACTATTTTATATTTTACTCATTAAGTTAAAATAAAATTAAAATAAATAATTTAAAGTAACTTCTTGTGAAATTTCTAATATGATGGAATATCTTCTTGGATCGGAAGTAAGATTCAAGCTGTAACAGAAAGGTTAAAATATCTCGCAAGGCCGGTCTCCTGCGACCTTTTCCACAAACATTTGGTACCGTTGGTGACAAATACTTAATGTGTATTGTTTTCTTTCGGCTAAGAAATAAAATTTGGCTCCGACCTAACCATCCATAATATTTACATCTACGTGTTTTTGTTGCAGGATGGGTATCCTGCTTTCAGAGATATCACAGTTTCTCATAAAGTCTAGGCGTCTCTTCAATTGTTATCATATCTATCTCTGGTATGATATATACCCAAAAAAGTCCCACGTTCCTAGTTGCAATTGCTCCTTCCGTTATCCTATAGTGTAAATTGGCTCTGAAGTGCCACCATAGATGAGAATACATAGATCAATCATGATACAATGGTACCGAGAATTACCAATCAGGAAATGTAAATTATTATGATTTCAGAGAGCCTATCAAATTGTCTCCTGATCTAAACAATAATAATTGATAAGAGTACTAATCCGTTTGTCCCATTAATATAAGCACATATTTATTATTTTAGTTTTTTTTAAATATATTCAACAATATTATTAATTAATTTATTAATTATTTATTTATTAATTTTCGGGAAATCGACAGTTTACATTTATTTCAGTTTGTACGCAGTATTAAATTGCCAAAATAAATCCAATTATGGATTCCTCCTTGTGACTTTACTTCTACTGACACGGCATAGTAAGAATAAGTAAATTTATTTTATAAAAAAGGAATATGAATCCAAAAATTATATAAAAAATATGTATAAAACTTTTTTAACAGTACAGAAGAGCGTGTTGAACGTGCAGGTACATATCAATTAATAAAAAGATTTCTATATAGGTACTATAACGTTAATTATTATTAAGTAATGCGTTGGTTCGAACAGAGAGCTTTTATTTCAGGTAAAGATATAACAAAATAATAAGTACACGGGTTATAAATTATACGATTATTACAACACTTTGCAATAGTAACGCAGCGCGTAGGTAATCTCCGACTATAGTCTGGAGGCTGACAATCTCCAGAGGTTCCTTTACCTTATCGCAGTGGACAAAACAATATCTCACTTGATCTTTAGGTATTGAGCCTTGGGACTGTGATCTGGATCTCTGCTAGTTCTTTTTTTTTTTTTTTGATTCTACGGATTCTTTCGTAATCCTCTAACTAGCTAGGGCTTTGCAATACCCTTCATGTTTCTAGCTACTAGTACTACGGCTCATTTGGCCTTTTTACTATTACCTTCTGAAGGTCGTATTTAATTGACTGAATTTAAGTTACAATTAGTGTCATCGTGAGGAAAAAGTCTTTACTGGATAAAAAACCTAAGGCCGCGCTCCAGTTTATATAGGGCGGCTGGTGGTACATCATTTGGTAAGTAGGTGGCCGGCAGCGGGGAGCTGCCCGGTCATTGGTCAAAGGTAACCAATGCTATTCCTACGGCATGCTGCGAGTGTAGACAAGGACGCGGTATCATGTGTGAGCGAGAAAGTATTCGAGCCCGCGCGGTGTCCCTCGTTATAGTATTTTAACGGTGCTCCAGATTTTATGTCCGGGTTAAATCTTTCCCAAATGAAAGACTAAACCCTTACACACACTTTTCCGCAAATGAATATCTAGTAAATTCACGCAATGTAAGTGCACTATATAAGTATAATAAATACAAAACAATACAAGAACCATACGTCAATCCACCAGAAACATAATGGGAAAATATTTCACCGACTCAAGATATTTTCATATCAGAGGGTTCGGCTCTGATGAAATCCTAACTGGTCCGATAAATCCTACTGATCCCTCAATATAAATATTTAAAAAAATCTTTCGTAATTCTACATGTATTTAAAATGACCGACTTTTGCATTTTTATATACAAATTTTTTGACAAATCTAATACGCCTAAATTTTGAATGAGAGAGCTAAAAATTAAAACATTATTACTTTTATTTTTATTAAATTGCGTAAATTTGAAATGCAATAAAGGACAAAATGTGAATTGTTCACGGGAGATATAAAAAGTTTAAAAAAATCATATCTCATGTTATTCTAGATCTAGACCTATAAATAAAATTGTTTTTTTTTTTTAATTTTTCGAAGAAAACTCTTCTGAAAGGTTCTCACTTTGTATTGGCATTATTTATTTGATTAAAAGACAAATAACTTTGTTTACATCACTTAATTTTATACACAATCTACATATTTCGTGAATGAACATAGAGAAATAATATAAATATATCGTCTGTAAGTGGCTTAACCACACTTTGACAATGCCTTCATAATGCGAAATAACTGTCACGGGTCACGGGTTACAATAGAATTACATGATAGAATTTGTTTATCAATAAACTGTTTTTATAAATTGAATAATAACATGAATTATTTACATTTAAAAAAAATGGAGTTCTATAAACAATAAATATGTTATTTTAAAGAGCGATGAAATAAGTAGAAAACTAAAAAAAAAAACGTTTAAGCGGACGTAATTGAAAATTCACTGTACAGCAAAAACATGATGCCCTTCGTTCCTCTTTTATCTGCCTGTAAAGAGGTTTGTAGAAATTATATTTTAAATTCTGGAGAATTTTCTGTAGATATTTGTACAAAACACTATTTAAAACGTTCATGTTTAATCAACCTGTTTTACATTAATAACGTTACTCTGTCGCTCTGTAATAGTCTATACCAATGCAATAAAACGTTTATTATGTGTTTAAACTTAAGCCCAAGGGAAAATTCTATTAATTTGTGTATAATCTATTAAATTTTCCATCTAAATGCAGTATGGCCTGTATTGAAATTCAATTCTGTTTGCATTAAATTTGGGAGCTTGTGGATGTTAACTCTCTCTAATTCAGCTAGCATCTATTTGTCCCTATATGGGGCCGGGAACCGTTTTTGGTATTAAATTTAAACAGTACCTAGGTCTTCGTTAGATTATATAACGAATTTCTATACTAACGACTAAATTAAATAAGCGTGTTTACATAAATCGAAAAATCGAAAATGCACCTCTCCTTCAGCAAGATTTTTTTTGTATTGTATTCCATGCTTTAATTTTTATTTTATATTCGTTAAATACATTTGAAATAACAGTACAACCAACTGAATTAGGTAAATACGTTTTAACGTGTTTACCATAATATATTTCATGAATTGTAAAGTAATAAGAAATATTATTAATTGGTGAATAATTAGAAATGTAAATTTAATTGGAAAATGTATTAAGTAAAAAGAAATTTCTTGATCTAATAAAAAACAAGACATCATTTTCTGTTCAGATTTTCTAAATGGAAAATGATTTTACTTAATGATAGCTGATTATTAATTGTTTTTTTAATTAATTCGAAGAACTCTATTAAAAAAAATTAAAAGTGTAATTATTAAGTTCTGCGAGTATTTTAGTTTTTACTATTGTGACAGCTGTTTCGGCATACTGTTTTAAAATGGCCTTGTAAGCTGAAACAGCTGTCAAAATAATAAATAACTACATTACCCACGAACTCAATAATAACATTATTAAATTCAATTTAAAATAACATTTAAAGAAAGAAGAAAAAAAATTATGGCTTAACTGCTGCTAATTACTGGAAACTTTTTACAATTTTCAGTGATTTGAATTTTTCGTTTCTCTCGCAAGGAATAATTTAAAACTTTATCAACAATTATCTTCATTTTTGTCGTCGGTATTGCTGAAATTTTTATATTTCCCCTTTTTGGATAATTCACCCGGGTTCCTGACCCCTGCTACGAAGGGATGAATATTCCTTATTGAAATTTGCTGGTGAATTTACATCAGGCCAACACTGCACCCATTGTAGGAAGGTATTGTGTGAAAGAGAATTCTACACCTGCTCGTGTATGTGGTCTAACGAGGATCTGGAATACATGAAAAGGGTATTATTTTACTGTTGATTTAAAAAGGTACAACTGTCACAAGCAATTATTTATAAAAAACGTTTAGAAGGTTACTTACAATTTTCGGAATCCATGTGCCAAGAATTACATTTTCCAGAAATTGTTTAACGTCTTCATATCTGAACTATCGTTTTCCTATGAAGGGTTTTTCAATCTCCTAAACTTCAGTTACCGCCCAGCTTCACTTGAAAGTAATTCTTATTTCATTGAACGGTTAAAAACTTGGTATTGTATCCAATGTTAGTTTAAGTGGATATACCAAAAATATTTTTTAAATTCCGATAGCAAAAGCGTTGGAGGTTGCCCAACCACTTCCCACGGTGTCCTAAGGAAACAGATGGTTTCCTCCTTCACCGTACACGTCAGGACTCTAATTTTTGTTTATAAAGAAGCTACTTTTGATTTAAAAATGATTCTAGACCTCCAATGTCCCGGCATACATTGTTAGCAGGCAGTATGCGAGTGCGTACATGTTGTTAGTTATTTATTTCACAGTATCACTTCTCATCTCCGCCACTTGATGTAGCTGAAATAAAAGTTTATTATTATTAGGAAGAAAAGTTAATAGAATAAAGAAAAAAAAATCATATTAGATGAGATTGTTTGACTTAACCAAAGCAGCTGAGCTGCAGTCGTCAGGCAGTCCCGCCGAGAATAAACGGAGCCATCAGTCCAGTCGCAAGCGAGACTCAGTGTCCGCGCCCCTAAGCCGGCTTCCCGGTAGGTCCTCGAAGAAAGTGTTGGGATTAAGGGGGAAATACCTGAAGACACTAAGGATATAAGTGAGCATCGGGTCACCGGAGACAGGGCGGAAGGGCACCAGTCCGCTACGGTTGGTCTTCAGGCCCGCTCATGGCGACGGGGGAGACGCGGGCGGGTTATGCAGCGGCTACCTTGGGAGTCATCTCCTCGGTTGTTGCACGGACATTGGTCTAGTCCACCCCCTTGATGGGTTGTAGGACAATACGAAAATGAGATGGTAGTTCAGTTCCGGCTCCTTGAATGATACAAATCCAGAGACGAAAAACTTGTTGTATTTATCCTAGATTTAGAAAAAGAATACAAGAAAAATGCAAGTGTAGTTAGGATACGCTAAAGCTATTGATAATATCTAGTTAAACGAGAAAAAAAAATAAACATTTAAAACAAGTAATAGCCAAATTTTAGATGTTAAAGAGGTTGTTGAAGATGGTACCTAAGAAAACATGATACATATTAATACAAAACATGATGCATGAGTAAACAGTTTTAGTGTGAAATAACAGAAAATATAGTGCTTAATATCCGGGCAGTAATAGTAGTAAAAATATTGCAAAAGGGTGACCGTGGACGCCAGGAGCAATTACACCCGCCTGGATCCTAAACACATAATGAAGTTAAATTTAATCATCGACTCTAAGTTCAGGCCATCTCTCAACCCAAATCCTTGTAAATTTCCTCAGGCATTCGAGGTTCTCCTTGTTCGACACGAGATCCACATTCCATGGTGGTCTCGTAGTTATTTTCAGACCTGCTGAAAGAAATGCGTGAACTCACTCTTAATGAATGGCAAAAACGTTGGGATAGATCGAATACGGGCAAATGGACTTTCTCCTTTTTCTCATCAGTTAAAGCCAGAATGGAAGGGGCGTTCATCAAATTGGATCATCACTTAACACAAATACTTTCAGGTCATGGTGAATTCAGGGGAAGACTGCACAGCCTGACCCTGTCTCCCCATCCAAACTGTGCGTGTGGTGACACGAACCAAACAGCCGAGCACATTCTGTGGCACTGTGAGATTTTGACGGATGCAAGAGATGAAATGTTGGATAGCAATAGAAGTGCGAATCTCATAACGCCAGGGCTCGTTGTGAAAATGTTTTTGGTGGGACCAAAAACATATTTCTGCGAAGACCTTCCTCATTAGCCAGAATAAATACTTCATGAAATGTCTACACTTCTTACAACTGTCGGTGTGAGAAGTATGAATTTTCCAAATTTACTCCCTGCTATCCACTAGCGCTAAGATGGGCCTTTTGAAATCTCTCCCTCTGCCCCTCCTCCGCCCCCACCCCTCCATCACCCTTCCCCTGGGTGTCCTTTCCTATGCATCCCCGTTCCCTTACCACGTTTTCCTTCCAACGTACTCCCCCCCCCCCCCGACCACCCTTCTTCCATGACCAACCCCCTTCCCCTCTCCCACGTTCCCCTTATGATCCCTACTCCATGGAAGACAAGGACTTTACGAAATCAACCTGTAAATTTTTTTCTCAAATACCTTTACAACCTTTCCAAAGCTTTTCTCACTTATTTTTAAACTCCTCTGTTGGATTGCCTTAAGATTCCTTGGTACAGGCAGATAGCAGAAAGCCTTTTGTGGATGTTTAGCTCTTCTAGAATGGACAAATTTGTACGTTTGACTGCCCATGGAATGGTAGTAATGCAATCATGTAATTGACTACCCCAATAATCCAGGTAATTACTATGGCCCCTGTCTCTCATACAATCGGACTGTACTATTCGTATATATACAGTGCACACTGGATTCTTACCTAATAGAGTTGTACAGTTGTATACAGATTATCGATACAATCGTATATACAGTACAAACTCGATTCTCATACAATCGGGATATATACTGGATTGTAGTTAGGTACTGTAGGTACACGCTCGATGAAGAATGAAGTGTGCGCAGATTTCGGCAACCGGCGATACAATGTAACAGTGAACAAAGCAAATTACAGAGGCCCGTCAGTCAAAGCTCATCACGGATAATCGGGATGGGCCGGCATCAGACAATTTAATTTGGCGCCGTTCACACCGCAGATACATCACTGCTTCTCATCACCACTGCCGCTGGCGCTGTTCAAGCGTGGTTAGGGGGATTACTCTGTTTAATTATTAGCAGCTTGTATACCTAATATGTGGATTTAGACACGCTTCAGGGATTGGAATGTATTAAATGAGAAGACCCATTAAAAAAATCAAAGTGTGCAATTTACACTAGGTAGAAGTAAAACCTTCAGAAATCTAAAACAGACAAGAGTGGGCAGACTACGAAGCACGTTTGTTATCAATGTGATTTTTTTCTTCATATTTTTATCGTCGAATTCCAGTGCACCTTTTCCTATACATTTGGTCATATTATTAGTATTTGTTTATCTCCTTCGTAGTCGCTAGATGTCGCTTTCCTTTTGGTTTTCTTTCCCTGTTCGCTTGGGAGTGGTTTGAAGATTGGATATAGATTTTACAATATATATTTTTTTAATTTTGTAGGATTTGATCTTTGGTCCGCTGAATGTCTGGTTCGTCAAACGCTTTGTACCAATATACCAAAGGAGATTTTCATGGGACCGTGGATTTATCGTATTACATTGGAACCGAGTACTCGTGAAATAAATAAATATTTATCACAATAAAAAAACACTTTTATGATGCGATATCGGGGGTGGGTTCTATACAAGATATTAATTATTAGTGGATCATGCCGGAAGCGTTTTTTTACTCATTGAAAATTCGGCTCCATGCTAACTCAGAATGAAACCAACTCAGAACCACCTCAGAAAGGTCATTTAAATCCATAAAAAAATAATTTAAAAATAGCTGTAACCCTAACCTAACTTAACCAATTTTACCATTTTTTTAAAATATTTTATACCTTTCTGAGGAGGTTCTGAGTTGGTTTCATTCTGAGTTAGCCGGTCACCGAAAATTCCTTGGCATACTTCTGCTGAATTGCTGCTGAAGTGGTGCTAAATGTGCTAATCAACAAAGAATATGACGAGCATGGTTAACTCAAAACCTGTTGAGAAATTTCTTTTATCGCTTTGCTTGCACGTCTTCTTTATTACATCCATCAATATTTCGTGTTAGTGAACACTCTATCAAAATGGCTCAAACTAAATGTTAATAAGACAAAATACGTGAATATGTTTACATTATTGGAGAAGAGGTTTACAATACTTGATATAACGTGAATATGTGACATCGCGCTCCCCGACTTTAACATTATCCATATAAACACACACTTACCACTAACAAAACAGTTAATGCTCCATTGGATAACCAAAATCCCTGCCAGAGGTCACCCCAAGTGATTCACTACGTTTGGTTACTTAGAAGGGATGCTCGTGTTTATTTATCGGGTGAAGTTTGTCAATATCGGTGAATGTGTTTTTCCACCGACTACGTGGCGGGTCGACAGACAAGACCCCCACATGGCATCCCCAAAAATTACATTTTTACTTTAGCTCCTCATACTGTGTACTGTGTATATGGCCACATTTGTATCATTAAACCGTAATAACTTTGCTTGTCGGTGCATCGGTGCTTGATTTTAAATTGCATTCCTACGTAATGTGTTAAATAAATTCAATTTCAATGAATTTTTAATTTTCAAAATTGGAACTGATAATTCTAAAACATATTAGACCATCGATAAAGTAGGGACCAAAATTATTTTATTAATTAAACTCTACATAATTTTTTTTAAATAGCATTTTTTTTCTTCATAAACTAACTAACTAACTAACCATCACGCCGTGTCTCCGCAGGGGTAGGAAGAGAGGACGGACCGCCAAACAACTCGATCTTGGTACACACTCCTTGCCTCGTTCACATTAATACATCGTCTCATACATGCTCTTCTATTATTCCGACTCTTCATATGGCCCGACTCAAGTATCTGATTCACTTGGTCATGCCATGTCGTCCTCGAGCGTCCCCGACTTCTTCTACTATTCACATTTGCGTCATACATTCTCCTTACACTCCTTTCCTCGTTCATTCGCTCTACATGCCCAAACCATCCGAGCGTCCCTTCCTTAATCTTACTCATTACGCTTACATCAGCCTTGCATTCTTCGCGGATCTCCACATTTCTCACACGATCGTACATGGTTTTTCCACACATACGCCTCAGGCTCATTTCTACAGCAATCAGTGTACTTTCATCCTTCCTCTGCCAGTTCCATGCCTCACTGCATATAAAAAACTATATTTATAATATTATATTTTTATTTGGACATCTTGGTTGATCTTTGATCCTGTTGTTTTAATTTATAAAAGCGCAATTTTTAATACAATAATTGTTTTCAAATGATATGATTTATTTTGATTAATTCTTTTCATAACTTTTGAAGGTTATTCCCATCAATGTAATATATCATTGAAGACGAAGATAACGCTAATAATCTAAACTAAAGGATTCTGAAAAATATATATAACGGTCGCAACTGATACTCGAACCGAGAACCTCTCTTCTTCAATTAGATATTTTCATTATTAATTTTTATAATTATAACCGCTAATTATAATATTTTTAGTCTGTAGGTAGGTACCTACTTATTTGTCTTTACTTATTTTCCTTATCTTGAATGTGTTCATTTTTACTACCTTTTGTATTAAACTATTGGTTTTTGAAGCATGTTGAAAATTTGAATTAAATAGTAAGTAGTGTAAAAAAAGTTTTTATGGAAAGATTCTTTATTTCCTTTGTGTAAATGTTTGGCAGATGCTTTATATGTATGAGGTATTTTTTCAAGTATGGCAGCCAATAATATGTACGTTAAGAAAATGAAGATAATGTTGGTAATTCTTAGTTGAAATATGATACAGTGAAAAGTGATCGAATTTGATTTAGACACCGTAGCTCCTTGTTAGGCACTTGCCATGTAAGCAAAGGGTCCTGGGTTGGAGTCCCAGAGGTGTCAAAATCCTTTTCTGTCTCCAGATTTTCGATTGAGTTTCGCTAATATTGTCATTTAATTAAAATATTAATAACATTCGATAAGTAAATTTCTATTTTTAAAACGCAAATATCCTGAGGCATTTTTTTAAAAATAATTTAGCTTCAGAAATCTTAAATTTATCTTCCCATGATTTTTCACAGGTAGGTCAGCACTAGTTCATTTACTAGAATCATATCAAGGATACAAGAAGACTACTTTAAAAAATCGTGAAAAGTCAACTCCCCGTTGAAACAAATCTTTCATGTTTTTTTTTCAAAATATAAGTAATACACGAAGAGTATTTTTCTCCCCCGTCGCCGTCGTAGGTGTTATTTTGAAAGAGCAAGTTCGGAAAGAAACGACCCGTCTTCTCACGAATCTGCTTTCCCGATACAAATCTATACCAAAGGGAAACGAATGGAACAATGGAAGGTTTCTGTGTCACTACCAGAGGCTGCTCTTTTCAAATCGAAATACATGTATAAAATGACCTAAATAAATCTGGCTGTAACATATTATCTCAAAACGTGTGATATATAACGATTTTAAAAAAAACTGATTACTCTATTTTAAAAGACCCACCGACTTCGGACAATGAAAAAAAGAAAATGGATTTTTGAAAATGTTTTATAATTTTCACCAGAAGTAAAGGAAAAAAATAAGCTTTGTTTGGGCACACTGGCACGCCAGTGTGCATATAACACTTCTATTATTTTAACTGTTTATGTTTTTATGTTTTCTGTTTATTTATTTTTTTATAATAGCTAAAAAAAAATATATATATTAAAAATCAGTATGTTATTCTCCATATTTTTTATTTTATTTTTTAATAGCTGAAAAAAACCTGTTTCACTTATTCTACCTATGTAATACTAACTTTTTATACTAACTTTATATTTTATATGTTTTTTTAAAGTCTATTTTATACTTTGGGTACTTGGAAATATAGTATTTTGTTTTAATATTACCCACACTCAGGCAGTGCCTGAGTGGGTTTTCATTTCTTGTTCATACTAATTGTTATTATATATTATGTTATTATATAATATTTGCTATTATACATTATATGTACAAAGAAATGGGAATAAATAAAGTTTAAAAATAAATAAAAAACTTGTTAATGTCTGGAATTGGACTATTATATTTCCAAGCTGATCTTTTTTGGTCCCTACTGTGCCAGGACAGTGAGACTTTGGCGTCACCAAATTGGACATGTTAATGGTGTGAGGCTGTCGAGAGTGCTAAATAAAGGGTAAGATGAATGTTGGGTAGAACCTGGCCATTCACATCTGATCACCAAACATGGCTGCCGCTATTTCAAGCAAAGAACCTTTCAATTTTAAATAGTGGTCTTTCACTGGGGTGTTTCCAAATACAAAACGTTTGAAAAGGCTCTCTCTAATTCGTTAAATTATAATCCCTTCTCAGTCATGGCTTAGTGCAAATTTGCTTCTACCCACTGATGCCTTTTTCGGCGAATGAATTACTTAAACATTTTTTTTGCAACTCTAAAAATACATTATAATAACTTTATTGTAAGTGGAATAGTCACATTGCAGAGCTAGTAAAGAGAATAAGGAAATGTATATATATATATTTGTTAGATTACGAAATATATTGAATGTAAAAATAATCAAAAATGTGTACTATGCCCTTGTTCACTCTTTGCTTATCTACGGAATTTTAGGTTGGGGAGGTTCTTACAAAAACAATCTAAACTCAGTAAAAGTTTCACAAAGAACCATCATTAAAGTAATCCTTAAAAAAAAACCTACCTTCTCAACAGAATCACTATTTAAATTATTTCCAGTACCAAATGTCGATGACATATTTAAGCAAGCTTCTATTATTAAAATGTGTAAAGAAAAAAATAATAAAGAATATGAAGAATTTTACACATTAATGAGAAATGGAAATCAATTTATTACACCAAATTTTAAAACAACACAAATGCACAACCATTATATTTACCAAGCTATAAAAAACTACAATAATCTTCCTTCTGAATTGCGCTGTATTTTGAACCAATCAGAACAAATAAATAAAATTAAACAATTTTTCAAAAAAACTTACATTAAAAAATAAATATTTTATACAAAATATATTATAAAATGTAACCTAAGTAAGAACTGTGGCTCCCTTATCAGGCACAAGAGCTCCTCTTTTCTGATAAGGTATACATGACCAATCATGACCTTGAATATGATATTTTGTAAAATATGTATAATTAAAATGTAACCCATGTTTTATATTAAATAAATAAAAAAAAAATAAAAAAAATTTCCATCCTAAAAATACGATCAGAGCATTTTTTTAAAATGTGAATACCGCACAAGTCTCAACTGCTCCCAACCAGTGGATCCAGTGAGACTATGGCATCACTAATTGGGGTATGTTGTGAGGCTGAAGGTAGTGGGAAGGAAAGGAGCAGGGGAAGGCAAAGCTGGAGACGTGCCTCGCTTTTCAGATCTGGTCGTCAAACGCGGCTAAAGCCATTTCAAGCAACTTTTCAATTCTGAATGGTGGTTTCACACCAAGGCGATATATGCCGCAATTATACCTTGTAATATTATTATTAAATAATTTAAGCCCGCAACCTGCAGATTGAGACAACCTACAGATTGTGACAACCTACAGATTGAGACAACCTACAGATTGAGACAACCTACAGATTGACACATCCTACAGATTGAGACAACCTACAGATTGAGACAACCTACAGATTGAGAAAACCTACAGATTGACACATGATTTGAGCCTGCAACCTACAGATTGAGACAACCTGCAGATTGAGACAACCTACAAAATGAGATAACCCACAGATTGGACATCCTACAGATTGAGACAACCTACAGATTGAGACAACCTACAGATTGAGACAACCTGCAGATTGAGATAACCTTCAGATTGACACAACCTACAGATTGACACAACCTACATCTTGATTGTGATTTCGATTTCGATTGCGATTTCCAGGTGTTCCGACTCATTTACGAATCTTTTGGATGTTTCATCTTGCAAACATTAAAAGTTGGTATTTTTTATAGTAAATACCTACTTACATGAATGAATACGCATTAAATGTAATATTTGTCCATTTTAAGACTCTTGAAAATCGAGATAATGCAAATATTCTCTTTCCATTTATTTGTTGGTCTTAACTTATTATGGACTTATTATATTGAATTATTACTTACTTGCCTTCTTTACAAGGTGAAAATTCATAAGTGGTTTTATTTTTGGTACAAAAAATTATGAAATGTAAGTTCTTACTTTCAATAAAATTATTTAAAAAAAAACAAATATAATACATTATACATTATTTAGGTCATTCTATCATTTCAATGAGCTCTATGATAAATACTAATACGAGTTTTCGAGTAGAAATACTACAAATAGTAAATAATATTAATTAATCCGTTAATATGGTTCTTCTAACACCGTCACTTAACGCTCTAAAGAAACTACTCCAAATATGTGAAGATTTCACAAAAATCATAACCTTTTATGTAATACATCTAAACCGATCGTTATGTTTTACAAATATAAAAAAGAACTCGTGCAAACAACCTCATTATGGCTAGACCGAAGGAAAATGGATGTTATTTGTACCACCAAATACCTGAGATACCACAGATGACCTGAAAGACATCGAGAACATGGAAAGACAAAGAAGAGAGCATGTCAAGAGTCGTTTTCCCTTTAGTAGTAGGTACAAAACGTCAAAAAGATACTATTGGTAGAACTATGCGTAGATTACACTGCAATCTAATGGTGTAAGCTAAAAGTCACTTACACTAATGCTTATCGCCAATTATTCCGCCTACCGAGATAATGCAGTGCTACGGAAATGTTCCTGGAGTGCACTCGTTCAGAGCACTTCACTGCCACCGCATGTGAAACTTATGGCGCAGATTATGCCAATCGAATAATACTATCATAGCTGCCACGATTGTCTGGATGGAGTCCCCCTTGATGGCCCTCTGGAGACGGGAGATGGTCAAATACCCTCCATTAACGGCTGCTTGCATACATTTTTGTACTTAAATTTTTCCTATTCCGCATTATGTTTTCTTCTCTCTTTTTTTTATTTTATTAACCTATGTTTTGCAAAATTTCTTTTTCTTATTATTTGTTTAACTACTTTTTTGTTATTATCCACTGGAGCGACAGCGCAATTTAAAACTTTTTTTTCCGGTTGCTTGAAATTTTTTGGTTATTATTTTGATTATTTTCCGCCCACATTAAAAAAAAATCATACTTCTGAATTTTAATATGGAGACACATAAACTGATTACAGTTTTATATAGCCAATAAATTTACCTGTCTTTTGTCGATTATCACATATTCGTATGATTTATAAAACAAATATTATAAAATCATAAACTTTTACTTAATTACTTACAAATAAGTAAAATTTGCCAAAATTGGCAGCAAAACACTCAGGGTATTTTAAATAGTGCCATATTGTGGCAAAAGGTGCTCCAGTGGCTATTAGAGATTTTAATTAATCATTATTCCTTATGCACCTACCTATTATTAGAGGTTTAATTTAATCATTATCCCTCATATCCATTTCTTAAAGGTTTTATATAATCATCATTATCCCTCATATCCCTATTTTTAGCCTTTTTACTAAATCTGTATCCCCTGTATTGCTGTTATTAAGGGTTGTAGTTTATCATTAGAAATTTAAAAAAAAATGCCTTTTTCAAATTTTTATGAAGAACGCCTGGTTGTGATCAAAACCGATTTGCTTCAATAATAAATATAGTTGGTAGTGGTGCTTACAACGAACTTCTTTACATTAAGGGAGTGATTGATAAACAATGCGGTGGTATTTGCGAAAGGTAAATGTTTGGAAATTTATCTTTATTTTATACACAATGCTCCATTGAGAATGGCCAGCCAAGCGAGCAACAGAACAACAGATGACACCTCCGCCGAGTTAGGTACGAACTAGGAGCCACCGACCGGATCAACATATTGGGTACATGAAGTATAAACGATGAATAATTCAACATTACCCAATCTCCAGTGGAAGGGAAGCGGTTCGTTCAATCGGATTTGTTCCCCCCAATTGATCTGCCGCGCACGACACTCTCATCAACATGTCTTCACCTCCCACCTCCCCGCTATTCCCACCCACTTCCTACTTCCCACACCCTAAAATTTGCCACCTATTCCAATCACCCACTCATGCCCCAAAATACCCCCGCTTTATCACTTGCCACCGAAAGGGATGCGAGAAAAACATCGATATTAAAAATAATTTCGATGCTTCGCGTTGAATAGTAATCGACATGTAGGTATATTTAAATGTTATTTCAATAAAATTTTATCTGATATTTTTTCAAGTAACTATTCGTAAATGTGATATCAACATGTCGTAACCTCCACGATCCCGTTTTTCTCACCCACTCCTCTTTGCTACCAGCTCCAATCACACATTCTTCCCGAAAATTCCCCACGGAAAACTGACTAGTCCGAAGGGATGGAAAAAAAAACATTGGTATTAAATATATTATGTAACAAAATGGATTATATTGAATTTATATCATGTAACAGTATCGATTGTGTTCAATATGTTATGTAATAAAATCGATTATATTGTAAGTGCAATATTGCTTCAAATATCTTATTATTATTTTGTATTATGTTAATGTAAGTACTTGCATACTCCGTATGCATGGACATAACTCCGTATGCATGGACATTGGAGGGTCTAGAGTCGTTCAAATAAATGTAGCTTCGTTCAATAAAATAGAGTCCTGAGGTGTACGGTGAAGGAGGAAACCATACGTTTCCATAGAACGCCGTGGGAAAGTGGTTGGACACCCTCCAATGCTTCAAATATCTGTATGAATGTCGTACAACGAAACATATTTTCAAGAAAACTGGCATCTTTGCTTAATTTCCCAGAGAATTTTTTTCCCAACCTAGTCGGTTTGGCCAAACAAATTTAGGGTATTGTCAATCAATAAGATTTTTAAAAAACCACCATCTTGTGTGTAGATATTTAAATCTGAAGAAAAAAAAGTTGATGATCTTTATTTTCTTTTATTTTAATAAGTTACTTGTGTATTTTGACAATCTTTGATTAGTTGATTTAAATAACCATAAAATTGCTAAGTTGACACACATTATTTAAAAAATTTATTACGTTGATTTTTGGACTACCAAATGTGTTAAAACATTCTTTAACAATAAATACATTCAGCAACAGTTATAAAGTATTTATTTATTAAGACATACACAGTAGGTACATTATGATACAATTGATAAGGTATATTTATACTTATACTTGGTTATAGTACCTATTAAGCAATTCCATGGAATGTCAGAAGGTATTTTCGATGAGATGGTTCTTAAAACACAAGAAATGAATAATTAGTAATAACAATAGGAAGAGAGTGTGTGAAGATATACAGAGAAATTTTCTAATCAATAATTATATGCCCACGAATTGTAAATGATTGATAATAAAAGTTTAATAAAAAATTATGTATACCTAAGTAGTATTCAAATAATTTATATTAAGTTGAGACGTTTTTCTTTGTGGGTATACAATGTAATTGCGCGTGTAATTATTGAGTTATTTGCTGCATTAGAGATGTTGGTTTCTATATGAAGAAATGTACGCCTCTTTGGAACATATAAACCAATCACCGATAGCAATTCGGGACTATGTATTTTATGATTTGGGAGATTAATTAGAAACAATAGATCAGACAATTTACGTCTTTTTGTAAAGTTAACATACATAGTAGTTTTTAATTTTTTTTTACTTTATGAGTAAAACCTCAAATTGTAATATTTAATTAAATCGAGACAATATTAGCGAAACTTAAATATCTTTTTCTGATTTTTCTGTTTCCAGATTTTCGATTGAGTTTCGCTAATATTGTCTTCACAAGTACATTTGACATTTTTAAGGATAATAATTGATTTACAGTATGAGCACTATGCGCAAAATTGCTTTGTATTTCATTCAATCGGATAAAGTATGTGTACGTTAAAAAAATTTGATAATTATGAAATGAATTCATAATTTTTTAAATTTTGGTGGTCCAGGATGGGACCCTTGGGGCACACCTGAGATGATTTCCTTCAAGCAAAATGCGAAACCATTGACAAACGTGATTTCGTGCCGATTATTGATACACTATGCGTAAGTCTAATGAAAGCATTTACTCAAGCATAACTTACCACACAATTGAAAAACCTCGATTTAATATCAACGTGGTCTTCAAAATCTATAATTAAAGGGGGAAATTCCAACCCTACTCCGAATAGTACATAACATATGTGTAGCACACGGCATCAGTGCAAACTGAGGAATTCCGATCACACTGGATCAGTTGCCCTACTCTACGGTGCCTATCTGTCTTGTTAAGGGATAGCCAACATTACCTAAAAACCGGTTTACGAAAAATTGTCGAAAAAGAAAACGTTACGACGGTTCTTGAAGATGCACGTGCTTAACGGGCGAAAGCAGAACGCTATCAGATTTTCAATTGCAATTTTACTTGGAAATCTATTTTATGATCTCCGTCTGGAGCCAGTGAGACTATCGCTTTAATTGAATTAAACGCATCCCCAATTGGGGTACATTTAATTTAATTGAATAGGAAAAATAGTATCGAATCAATTATGTTGGTAACATCTTTTTTCGCTTCATCGTTATTAGAACTCAAGTTCGCTGTCGACAGCATCGAAATTTTAACGATTCCGAAGATTAAAACCGACATGCTCAAATGAAATTTTTTTGGGTGAATCTATGGAAAATAAATATTAATAAATTTCTCCGAAATCCTAACATCTTTATGCCCGTATTAGCATTCTATATAGATTTAGTACTCGACTTTGTCTAAGAATTTGTTTTGTTTTCTCAAAACTTTTTCGTGAAGAACATTTGAAATATTAAAAATAACATGGAATGCAAATGAAAAAATGCACGAACCTAGACTTTTTCGAGAGAAAGGCTATGCTAATAATGTATAATATACACCGCTAAAGACTAATGGTTATTGGTCATTGTACGGACTTCAGTTTTATAGTTGTTAATGCAATCTTAAAAGTCTCAAATTTAATTAAAATTCATAAAAACTGTCATAAATCACAAAAAAAATACTCGTATGTAGTTAGTTTAAAAACAATACTCGTATAAGAGTATTGCTGCTTCAGACAAACAGATTTCTGATTTAAAATTAAGAAAAGATAGTGAGTGGTCTGACATTGACAATTTGTCCTAACAATTCACATTCTAAAAAATTTCCTTAAAATATTTAAGTTGGATTTTTCTTTCTGTCGATTGTTTTCTTATTAATTCTTTCATTTCTAATTCTATTTCTTCTTTTAATTTTTTTTTCTTCCAAGAAAAAAGTCAATTAAATTTCTACTACCTCAGAACGGGCTCAGCCTATTGTGCTGTTTATACAAAAAACGTACTCGTATTTATACGTATGTAACACTAACTTTATATTTCTGGTTAATGAATGTATGTGTTTTTAAATTTGCATTTAATAACTTATATTTAAAGAATTTAAGGTTAGAAAATTAAATACTCTTCTTTTTTATCCCGCAACATTACAACTACGTAAAAAAGATGTTTTAAACAAAGCCGTACCATTCAGAAATATATCAAATTTCTGGAAAAAATACATGTTACCGACTCCGACATGTAAAAAAAAACTTTGAGTCAACAGAACTACAAATTTATTTATTTATAATCAGAAACAATAGGTACCTACATTAGTTCCAGTGTCCAGTGGTGAAAACAATTTACAGTTATTAAGTATATTTCATGGTGGGTACCTATGATGTGTTTCATTGTAGTATCTTATGTTATGTATATTTAGTAATTACCGAGTGATGTGCGTAGTGGATAGGTGTGTGTGTGATGTGAGAAGTGGTGATGTATGTAAGTATGTATGTATGTGTGTGCGTTAAACAATTTATATTATAAACATGATGCTCTTTTTAAATTTTGGCATTGAATTGAAGAAAATGTCAATGTTAGAATTTAGACAAACATTATTGAACATATGAAGAGCACGGTTAATTGGCGAATTACTAGTAGTTGCTGAATTTGTTTTGTAATTAAGCGTGTGGAATAATTCCGTATGGCTTGCACGTCTTAAGGTTTGTTAAAATTAATTAGGGAAAGAAGTTCGATACAGTCGATGTTATTATTTAAAATTTTGTGTATAAAAATATTATTTTATTTTATTTTATATTTTTTTTATTTTATTTTATGCAACCCATCTGTGTTTGACTATGATATGCAATGCTTACACGTTTGTTATTTTATTTTTTATTTTTTTTTATTTTTTATTTGTTTATCTTAAAATTGCTACATATTATAATATTACTGGTCTTCCATTAAAAGCATTAGCTTATGGATGGAAGAAGAGTTTACATTTTTTCATATATGTACAAATACAGTCACGTGTACAGTTAATACATTTCATATATGTACAATTACTATTTACTATAGTCATGTATTTTAATATATAGGTGCACTTAATAACTTAATACAGACACATGGCAATCAGACCCGTAAACTAAAAGATACAAACATAGATTTATTCAGTAAGAAGAAAAAAAAGTGTGATTTTTAGTGTGACATTCTCTAAAATACTTTTTGATGGAGTTCAACAATTGAACTTTGTTTCTTATGCTTCTGATTTCTATTGGTAGGTTATTGAAAAAGAATTTTCCTTGGTGAGTATAATGGTTTTGGGCAAATGAATTGTTTAATTTGGGGCATACAAATACATGTTTAAGTCTAGTACGATTTTCGGTTATGAATGAGTATTTGTCTTTTCCTTTTATAATTTGAACGATTGAATTTTTTATAAATAAGTTTTTAAATGTTGGGACTTTGAATTCTTCGAATATGCGATCAGTTGGGAAGTCTAGAGGTTTTTTAAGTATAATTTTTATTATTAGTTTTTTAACAATTTCTATGGGGGTCAGACTAGTTTTGTAAGCTGCTCCCCAACTGATAATGGCATACTGAAGTATAGACTGTACTAATGCGTAGTATATTGAGTATAAACTGGATAATGGCATACTGAAGTATAGACTGTACTGATGCGTAGTATATTGAGTATAGATTTTTCGTTGATAAGAAGTTTCTAATCCGTAAGAATATATGAATTAACTTCCTAACTCTTTTTATTGTATGGCCGATATGATCTTTCCATTTAATGGCATACTGAAGTATAGACTGTACTAATGCGTAGTATATTGAGTATAGATTTTTCGTTGATAAGAAGTTTCTAATCCGTAAGAATATATGAATTAACTTCCTAACTCTTTTTATTGTATGGCCGATATGATCTTTCCATTTTAGGTTTTTATCTATGATTATTCCAAGATATGTGATTTTATCCGCTATTTTCAGAAGTGAACATTTTTGTCGGCAGTGATTAGTATCGTGTTGTGCGAGAGAATGATTATGTAAGAATATTTGAAGATTTGGAGGTACAATGTTAGTGTTAATTTCGAAAGGAATGACATATGTTTTATCACTATTTAACGACAGGAGATTATTGTCAAACCATATTTTTAGATTATTTATGTCTTCTGTGGCTTTTAGATTAATTTTTTCCCATGTTTTTTTCTTTTATTAAAAGAACTGTATCATCGGCGTAACAGATAATTTGGCCATGCAATGGTTGAATAAATATGTCGTTTACAAACAAAATGAACAATATTGGTCCCAGCACGGTGCACTGTGGGATACCAAAATTTGATGTTTCTTGGTCGCTAGTTTGGTCATTTATTTTAAAAAATTGTGCACGATTGTTCAAATAACTTTCTATCCATTGGACGGCTTTATCGTTGATGTTATATAATTTCAGTTTTTTTGATAAGCTTTGCGTGTGAGATACTATCGAATGCTTTTCTTAGGTCTATGAATATTCTTGCACATTTATTTCCTTCATCAAGTGCAGAGTATATAAATGATGTTACTAATTTTAAGAGAGTGAACTAATTTTAAGAGAGTTGCAGGTCATAATACGAATAGAGCAGTAACAATACTGCTCTGTTCGTTTCGTATTGTATTATGGCTTGCAATTACATGTACAAACTCGGTTATAAAAATAAGTATAGTTCTAAATCACTAGTCATAGAAGTCTTAGTTGTAAGTCATTAGTTTTCAATCTTAGTTATAATATAAGCCACTTGTAGTATATAGTAAATGTATAAATGAATTTATAAAGCGCCCTTGAGGTGATTTTCTCACGAAAATGGCGCTATAAAAATCATCCAATAATAATAATAGTCACATTTACTTCTTGTGTGCTTTTTGTTTTTAAGAATCCGAATCGATTGGAATGTAATATTTTATTGTTCTCTAGAAAATCAACAACACGTTTTTTCACAATCATTTCAAATATTTTTGTTATATTCGATATTGGTGATATCGGTCGATAATTTGAAACATTTTGCGGGTCGCCGGTTTTAAAGATAGGGTATATTATAGATTTTTTATAATTTGTTGGGAATATGCCTTTAGTCATACTGAGATTAATAAGGTGGTTTAGTGGTTTCAGTAGATACATTTTCATTGCTTTAAGAATTTTCACAGAAATGTGGTCAAAACCTGGAGAGGATCCGTCTTTCATGCTTTTTATTACAAGTTGTATTTCAGTTACAGTAGTTTTTAAAAAGTGGATAGCGTATTTTGTTTTTGTGTATTAGTTGTTATAGGTTTTGGTGTGTGTAAAGATTTAGAGATTTTTTCAGCGAGATTATTTCCTACTTTAGAGAAATAAGAATTAAAAATGTTTGCTGTTAGTTTTGGGTCTTTGGATACATCTATGATATTATTTTCATGTTTTAAATATTTTATAGAATTATTTTTTTTCTTATTTTCAATTGCATAATTTACCGTTTCCCAAATAACTTACAGATTGTTTCCTGAAGTAGAGATCATTTTTTTAAAGTAGTCGTGTTTACTTTTTTAAATTAAAGCTTTTAATTTATTTCTATATTTTTTGAGAACTATCTTATATATCTATATGTTTAATCCTCTGTAATTAAGTACCTACCTAAGTAATTAATACTATTTTTTAAAAACTTTGCTAAACAAAGAACAGTCACTTTGTTTTAATCTTTTATTTTTTTTTTTTTTTTTTTAATATTATTTACAGACCATGTTCCGTATTTTAATACTCATCCTAATTTGACTGTCCTAAAACGGGAATCCTCCTAGTTGGGCAGTCAAAAAATTTCTTAAATAATGTATATAGATGTATAATCTTTTACTAAATAAAAAAAAAAAAATGTTAAATCAGCTATTGCTCGCCTTTGTTGAAAAGTTTGAAATGTGCGTTCAAAGTAATTATTGAATTTGAAGGTAAGATATTTTTTAAATTTTTGTTGAATGTTTTCTATGCTATCAATATACAGTTTGAACTGCGGGTTCCAAATTGGTGAGGCATATTCCAGTGTACTTCTGACTAATGCAAAATATAACATTACTACTTTACGCGGGTTGCTGAATGCTTTACTGAGGCGAATAACAAAACCAATTTATATATATATATTATTTTACATTTACTCCACAAAGGAGGCCCTGAGGAAAATAATTTCCCTCTGGGCCTATGTCATCTAAGATGTTGTGTGGAGGGTCTTTTTGAGGAGAGTAAGGAATAAACATTGGTCTTGAAGAGACAGACCCCTGTTGTAGGAAAGAGGAAACACAGAGGAAGAAAGAAACACAGAGAGAAAGAACAAAACCAAGCATTTTAAATACCTAGGAAGGAAGATGAAATGCTTAGTACATTCAGTAATTATTATTCTGTTATCAATATTATAATAAAAACACAGCTAAATATTTGTAAGGTTTGTCACCTCAGCGGACCGGATTCGTGCCGTGAATATAGGCAGTCCCGATCCGGCGGGAGACCCATAAAGGCCACAGAATAACCGTTACGCGAGAGTTGTAGTGGCTTTAGAATTTTTGCATTTATCAGCGGCCCCGTTCGCCCGCATTGATTCAGCGCTGTTTTACGATAAGTCTCTCGTAATAATGATGAACGTGGAAATGTTTTATTACACCGACTTCTCGGTAATAAATCCTTTTTAGATACGGTGCTTTATGGCTTTCGCGTTTTCTTGAGTGCCTTTTTTGCATACGCAAAAGACGTAATATTTGCGGATTTTAAAAAATACTTCACATAGTTATCAGTGTGATGTGATTTGCGTAGATTCGTTAAATTTGATTTCATTTTAATTACTGCTAGCTGACCCGGAAAATTCGTACCGCCTCAGGATCAATAACTGTTCTTTTAACTTATTAGCTGAATAAAATTGATTTTTTCCATTAAGTTAGAAATTACACAATGAAGCAATTATCGATGCGCAACTGTCCGTGTTTTATTTGTTCAGTAACAGAGATGGCGCTGTGTACGGATTTATATATTTTGTGGTTTTCTTACTTTTCAACTTACTTACGGGAATTGCATTTCATTTATACGTATGAATGAAATTTATTATAATTATTGTATTTTTTCCTTTGCAGGGGTGCAGACATACGTTCACCGTTTGTCTCATTTCCAACTGTTGACATTTAGGGTGTAAGAAAGAGAGGTAGCATTATATGCTTAAGAACAAAAGATAAACAATCAGCACATTGACATGTTTTTGAATTTTTGGAATCCACTCGCTGTTCAATATTATACTTATCACAATATTCCTGCAGCTCTTTCAAATATGAAAAATCGTTCCATACAAAATGGACGAGGAAAAGAATGTTCTTCAAAATTTTTGTTTTTCGTGAATTTTTCCTATGTTTTAATAGTTATTCTGCTATTGGATGGGTCTCTCTGGGTCTCCTACCGCCCCCCTACAAGTTTGAAACGCCCCCCCAATTTTCTGTTGGTCTTCTACCGCCCCTGTGAAGATCTGAAACGCCCCCAAGGGGGCGTACCGCCCGCGTTGAGAACCTATGCTATAGATTTATGTGTTTATCTCTTTTTAGTATCGCTGTTTTTCGTTTCATCGAGTTTCAAATCATAAATTTCATGACGACGGTGGTTTTCAATATTTCAGGTGAAAAAAAATAATTCAGAAACAAAACATTGGTTGAAATGGCTAGCCTGTGTCTGCTTCTCCTTCCCACTTCTTTTAGTCTCACAACAAACAAGAAAATTGGGATGCTGTAGTGTATTAAATGTTTATATAATTTAAGCTTTTTTCAATAGATGTCGACTGTTTAGTTTGTAATTCGAAGTTCTTTTGCTATATCCCAACAGAAGGCAGCTGAGCTGGATATCAGAAGAATTCCATCTATCGCCGTTCGTGTCTTAGATACTTCTGAAGGCTTCAGTGAGATTGGGCAGTCTCCCACAGTCCCCCACCAGAGCAATATAACTACTTAGAGCCCAGCCTAGTAGGGACGTATGTCCAGTTCATTGTAAATAATATTATAATAATATTCATTGTAAATAATTACGATAACTACATAAACCAACTAGTAATCACTCGAACCTATAACTTATTTGAAAGATACCCAACCCATCTTAAGTTATCTTATTGTATCTACTTGTCTTAAGAGACATAACAGATGCCATAATCCCACTTTCACTGGTACCGGACAGTTGTGATTTTGAAGTGGTAAAGATACAAAAAATGTAACATTTTGTTCTTTAGTTCAGTTTATAAAAAAGTTTGTAAATATATATTATATACACAAATTTCATGACGCCAAAGCGCACCGAGAATATTTGCTGCTTCATTCAAATAAGGGTTCTTATTTAGGATCATTAGATACATGTTGTTAATATAAAATTTAACAATATGTTGCAAACCTTCTGAGCAAAAAAATAATTATTATTTAACATTAGTTCCAAAGAAAATATCGTACTCAGTGACTAATGTGAATATAGTCATAAGGAATATATATATATATATTTTTTTTTAATTCTTAAAGAATGTTGTTACTAATTTTAATCAAGCATATTCTACACTCTACACTTAATTCAGCTTCCAAAATTAAATATCTTAGTTTATATACGGATCAACATTTTAAATGGAAAACATGTAATTGTGAACTTGTCAAAAGAATTAGGAAATATATATATATATATATATATATATATATATATATATATATATATATTTATAATACTCAGAAACATTCTTAGACTGAAAAACCTAAAAAGAGTGCACTATGAAAAGTGCAAAAACAAATAGAATGGGGAAAAACAAATGATGTTATTTTAAATAGTTCAAAGATTAATAATTATTAAAGTTATCCTGAAAAAAAAACATCTACATTTACTGAAAAAATCATTTCAATATGCAAAGTACAATAGGCAATATATATAAAAAAATATTCAACACTACAAACTTTAAAAGAAAAACAGCTAAAAACATTACATTTCCATATATCAGCAAGATATCAAAGTAATAAAATCCCAAAATTTAATACCAAGAACATTTAAAATACCTATCTGTATCTAGGTATAAATTATTTCAACAAACTCCCATTAAAACTAAAAATTATCGAAAATAAACTTAAATTTCAAATTATATAAAAAAAATCACCTTTAACAGCTGTAAGAGTACATTACTATTATTAATATTTAATTTAAATCTTGAAATCTGTTTATTGATATATCCCAAGTTTTTCTTACACATCTATTTTTATCAGTTACAATCAAAGATATTGAAATATAAAATATTATTATTTACTTACTCAAATTATAACATTTAATTAAGCATGAATTCCCTCACAAAACCCAAGAGCCTAGTCTCTTTATGGCGAGGAAAGTCTTTTATTATATTAACATTACAAAATATGTTTAACATGTAAAAAAAAGTATAATTATTGTAAAAACAAACAAAAAAAATAAAAAAATAAATGAAGTTTTAGAATTTTGGTATACTTTAATCATTAGTCTACCTTCAGCCATACTAAGTCGTATTTTCCTATTGTATGTATTTGTTTGGATCCGGTACAAAATGTATTTTTACGAATGTACTGCCTGATGACTAAACAGAATACAAAAAGGCTGAATTTATTGCCCGTGCGAAGTTTATGTCCTTTTAAAGCGACTAACGTTAAATGACTCAATTTTGCAGAATAAAAACAGATATCTGGAATCTAAATAACTCAGCTACATCGTCAAGCGGCAAATTTATTAAGATTCTTCGCCTTTTTTCTTCCCCTCCCCACTTCCCTCTTCATACAGAAACATGACACCATCAGTTCTGGACGATTAAACACTATTTCTTTACAGCGTCCTCGACTGGAATTCCGGAGAACGGTTTTCCTTTGCAAAACCTTTCCCCCTCTATAATTTAGATATATGGTCTTGCTCGGAGTTTTAATGAACCGGTTTTGGTTAATAAACCAGTTTTTCATCATTTTTCTTCGATGACATGTTTTAAAGAAAAATCTGATATTAATTCGCCGTCTAATTTTTTTAAAATCACACAATGATCACAATCAGTCAATTATAATCAGACGTTCGATGATTAGATCTGAAGACTCAGGTACTTTCCATCCGTCCTGTTCCCCAAATCCTTCCAGAAATACTCTCAGTATTGCCCTGCTGAAAGAGTGCCATTCGTTGTTGCTTTTTTTTTACGTGAATACCTAACAAAAGTCTCAGCTGCTCCCATCTGGAGCCAGTGAAATTATGGCATCCCCAATTGGGGACGTTGTGAGGCTAAAGGTAGTGGAGAGGGGAAGGAGATGGGGAGGAGAGAAGGGAAGTACCTGGCTTTTCCGAGCTGGTCAACAAACACTGCTAAAGAGATTTCAAGCAACGTTTCATTTATGAATGGTGGTCTTACTCCAGGGCGGTACTGAGAGTATCTTCCACTCTGGAACGTTCCGCAAATATACTATATATTATTTTAAATGCACTAATTGTGAAATAACACAAATTCATCAAATACAAAATTATTTGCCTAAGTGGGGATTCGATCCCGCGACAATCAGATTGCGAGTCAAGAGCCTCACCGCTCGGCCACGCCGGCCATCGTTTGAATGGTATAATCCATCTATGGTGACCAGATCTAAGTAGCAAGTTCTTTCATATTTCACATGTACTCTCTTAGGTACTCCCGAGCTGAAGATCGCTATTAAGATTAGAAACCTTGCCTAAATGGATTAAGCCACGTTTGGTGAAAAGGGTTCCATGACAACTCAGAATCACCATCAAAAACCATCTCAGAAAGGTCATTAAAAGCAATGAAAAAATAATTTTAAATTTGCCGATAACCCATACCTAACTAAACCTCTTTTACCATTCTTTTATATTTTTTTATCATCACTCTTAATGACCTTTCTCAGGTGGTTTGAGTGGTTTCATTGTGGTCCGGTCACCGGTGAAACGATATGAGTAGCCACGTACTTTTCTAATCTTCCACTTTCTACATCTTTCCTTGAGTTCCTGGTTTTGAATTCTATTCACAGTCGCATCAAAATCTATACTTTTAGGAACGAAATCTATAGGTACTTTTCTCTATGGTGTTCTAATTAATTTAGTTTGATTTCCATCAAAACTATTTCTGTAATATTTTATTTCTGTAGAGAAATATTGTTCTATTCATAAAATTAAGGATGGTTCCTGCCAATAAGGTCTCGCAGGTGTCCGTAAGGACGATCCCCACTTCAATTATAACCGCACCCTCTAGCCGGAGGGTAAAACGCGCTCCTCGAGGCCTGAAGACCTCCACTAGAGGTCTGGGAGTAGGGGTAGGACTGTAGGAGCCAGAGCTACCGGGAACTGAGGAGTATGGGTAGGAGTCTAGGAGCAGGAGCTTCCAGGAGAGCAGTAGCGAATAGGGGATGATAATAATAGGCACGGATCCACTTCACTGGGCCGAGTAATAACACCCGCCAGCGAGACAGCGTTCTATGAAGATGTGTCGTTTCAAGGGAATCCCATTGTATTTTTAGAAAATATTTTCGGAAATTTTACAAGTTTACTTTATGTCGTAAGCATTTAAAAAAGAAAACAAATTTATCAAATTATTATTTTCTGAAATAACAAGACAAAACCGGAAATATGTCATTTTTAAATAAAATTTTAGCCGTATTGACTCTTTTCCACAAAAAAGTAAAAATTGATTTCGAAAGATTGTTCTTTTATCTGATAAAATTATGTTTTAAATTATGAGAAAATATTTTTATTTTTAGCATAATAAGGTTATACCGTAGGTCTTTGGCAGATTTGCTAAATTTTCAAACAAAATTTTGTATTATACAACACACATTTCAAATCATATAATCATGCCGTAAAATATATCAATAAAATATCTGGGAAAGCTATGTTTCATAATTTTAATTTTAGCTTAAATAAAATCATTAAAAAAAAGATCGGCACACTTGTTTTGTGACGAAAATACTTCAGTTTGTCTTTTTATTTACAATCTTACAAACTAATTTATTTAAGATTTTTTTTACATTCTTATTTTGCTTAGATATTATTAAAACATTATGAATACTAATGATCAAAAAATAATTACAAGAAGGACATCATTTTAATTGTTTTATCATCACGCCTTTCAGCATTTTTTAATGTAGGTATAAATTAAAGCAAATTTTGTACGAAATAAAATCGATATTTAGTTATTATTTTAAAAAGCTGGTACGGAGAATAATTAATCTTTCTCGTTGGAACCACCCTGTACGAGCGTAAGAACATCTTTCGACGAAATATGAATTCTCGGCCGCTGGGCTGGCCCTTATTACACAGAAAATTTTGATAAGGGTGCAACCGGGAAAAATCTATTTTCCTTTTTGTATGTTTTTCTAATGAATCTATTGGGATATCTGAATATTTTTTCTGGGTAAATAATATAACAAACAAAAATAGTATCACGGACTTTCAAGATAACCCTTAACAAGCTCTGATGGGAATGGGTCGTTTCTTCGACACATTTTCGTACAAGCACGCACGTGGAATGAGCTACCGGCATCTGTTTTTCGTCCTTCAAGACCCGAACTAATAAATCTTTTCCTTCTTACCTTAACCTGACTCACAACCCTGCCCAACCGGTGGCGATATGGTTCCCCTGTCTTTACACTATGCGGACAGAGGTGCCCTTGTGAAGTGTTACATTAAATAAAATAATAAAAAATGTAACATTTAGAAAAAATATATTATATATGTATATACATATAATCGTAATTATACAGATTTGTGAGGTTGAACGTCGCAGGAACATTTCATATGATGAAGATGCGACCAAAAAATAATGCAGCTGACATTTCAAACTTCCGAAGATATTTTTTTAATTTTCCCTAGATAATATTTTACTGATAGTGACTTTCAAGTTTCGCCCGTTATTCAATAATACTCAATTTTTACCATATTTTTTATTTAATTAAATTTTTTATTTAATTAATATAAGCGAAACTCAATCGAAAATTTGGAAACAGAAAAATCAGAAAAAGATATTTGCACCTCTGGGACACGAACCCAGAACCAAGGTGTCGATATCCGATTCGGTCATTTTTAACTATATCATACTTCGACTAAGAACTATCCACATTATCATCATTTTCTTAACACATATTTTATTAGCTGCTATCTTTATGTATTGTGATTGCAAGATTAAAACCCGTAAATGCTATCTAGATAGTATGTGGATAAATATTTATCTATTTTATTTAATATGCGACCTCTATTGACTTTTACGCAAGTCTAGGATGAATATTTTTATTTTTTAACTTTATGAGTAAAACCGCCATATTGCAATATTTAATTGGATGAACTCTAACTCGCAATAGATAATATTGTATAAGTGTTATATTTTTTACAGTTAAAATTATATTTCGAATCCCCATAGTTTGTGATGAAAATTATGTTGCCTGCATAAGACAGTTTCATTCACTCGAGTTGAGTCAAAAAAGCTGTAAGTTTTTATACTAGAACTCACTTTTCAAAAACGACTTCCCAAGACTTTCTAAGAAACTTATCAAGAAATTACTATTATTGACGTGAAAACTTCTTTAGCATCGTTGTGATTTTAAACTCGATGAAACGAAAGTGCACACTAAAAAGAGACAAACACATATATCTATACATATATATTTAATTTAAGAGGCGGGTATGGGTACCGCCGGCGGAGAGCCATTTATTGGATAACCAGTACCTCTGCCATAGGTCACCTCAAGTTGTTCGCCACTTTTGGTGACTTGGTTTATGGGGTGAGGTTTGTCCAGTTCTTTGCAGCAATTGCTCCTGCCATCAGCTGCGTAACGGGCCGGTTGGGGAGAACATTAGACCTCTAGCGGAACTCTCTCGGAACCCTCTCGAAACTTCACCTTTCACCGCAGTGGGAGGGATGGATTCATACGTCCATCACTCCTGGACACACTGACCCCACCATTCCTACCCACCCCTCATACCTTATCCCTTCCCAGAACTGAATCTCCTTCCTTTCCTTAAAAGACCCGCCACACAGCATCTCCAAAGGTATCAAAGGCCCTGAGGGGGAAAATTTTCTTCAGGGCTAAACGTAAAAAAATATATATATTATAAGATTTTTTTCCAAAAGAACGCCAATCGGATTTTAATCACTCAAATTTCAGCATTATTTTGATTTCAGAAAATAAAAAATTATTAGGCAAGCCGGAAAAAGTAATTGTAATGATTCTTTTGAAAAACGAAATAAATTTTTAAAAACTTATTTTCCCATTTGCAAAACATTATTTTTTTTAAATACTGTTATCGACTTGTGAAATATTGGTTAAAAATTTTTTTCCCATCTTTGAGAATATTATATGTTTTTTGTCATATTTCAAAACAATAATCAGAATAAATGAGAGAAAAACACAGTTATGTTATTGCCGAACAAATAAGACGAGACCTTTCATTTATTGCTTTTGACAAACATCGTGACTTATTATTTCGGGTTTAATAGAGGAAAAATAGGGTTTCCTCATTAGATACCCATACAAAGGCTATTATGAGAAAGAAGTACGCGGTAAGGCACATTAGTGTGTATGTGTGTGTGAATGTGTGCATATCAGTGGCGTGTAATATATTAACGAGAAATTTAGTTTACCTTTTAAATTTTATTTCTTATTCTTCGTATGCCCTGTCAGGTCCCTCCGACAATCACTCTGGTAAATGTATCTCCATCTTGTGCTGTTATAGCTCCTCCACACTTCTAATACTGGTCAACTCTCGTACATTTCGCAGTCAAGACATTTGTCTCCTACCATGACCTCGGCGACCCTTCTATCTTGCCTTTTATTATTAATTAGAGCAAACGATATTTTTTCCCATGAAGTATGTGTCCCAGATATGAAATTTTATTTAATAAACCGTAAGGGGGTAGGTACTACACTTACACCAGATGATAGCTCTCTGCAATAAATATTAACTGTAACTATCAACTATTTATCTTATAGATATAACCTCATCTTCCCAATGATTTAGGTTAGGCTAGTTTAAATTTCGTTGATATTATTCCACACGGATCACCAACAACAAGTCGTCAGTGTGGTCGTAAAAGGTGCTTTTTACGGGAAAGGGCTTCAATAATAATATGTAATATGTTTTGCATTAATATTAACATTTTTGATGCTAAAAAATTGTGGTAGAATTCCAATATAACAATATATTAAAACATTTTTAATCAATTTTCCTCTCATTTTGTTTTTGACCGTTATCGCTTTCAGCCTACAAAGCCTATCGGTCTACGAACAAACACCATTATTAACCCCCCCAATGTAAAAAACTTTACCAAAACAATCTCAACCAATACTTGAAAAGTGAGGTCATAATCAAAGCGGCCAATGAGCGCAGCTGATGCGTCGCAGGTCCAGTAATAGTTATTTCCGTTTCATCTGAAATCCAAATCACGGCGGGGCTATAGAAGTTTCACTTAAAAAAAAATACACTTAAGTTTATTTTGAAAATACGCACGCCACTAGCGTAGATAATGAGATATGTGAGAGAGCTTAATACTCGGTTCAGACCAACAATGCCGAAATATTAGAAATACCTGACGGACCTCGCTAATGATTTCCCGTGATATTGTTCGGTGAATTACATGTTCCAACAAACTATACCAAAGACCGACGATACGTTGATATTGTGTGTAGGTACCATAATCAGACCACATGCAATATAATCGTATCACATACATGAGTTTCATGAGTCCAAAACTTTAATTTCTTTAGAAATGTAACATATACGGCATACTATATCGACGCTCCCATTCCCAATGATTAGATATTAAATAATAGATGTCAAATTTTAAAAATAAATTTAATATAGGTACTTTAAAAAAAAATATTTCCTTCGTCAACAATGTCGGATCTGCTAAAAATTGAAAATCGTTTTGTTGGCTATTTTATTAGCTTATTTTGTTGATTTAAGAGAATGTATTTTTGGAATTTTTAATGAAATGAAGTAAAATGCAAAATATCAAAACAACACTTTATTTCTTGATCTACTAAAAAAAAATACAAAATCACATCGCTTAATCATCCGACATTGTTCTTCGGGACCGTTGGGAAAGGTTTATTATTTTGTATATTTAAATTTTCTTTTTACATTATCATTAAAACTCACCTTAAAAATTATACTGAAAACTTAAACTGAATCATGTAAAAAAAATCAAAAAAATAACACCCCCATACACACAAGCCCTTATGTGGGGTACATCAAATACATCTGCCATGTAATTAATTACTGTATTAAATTTATTTCTTATTTATGTATCTATTCGTTACTTATAAAAAATAAAAATAAATAAATATATAAACAATTATATTATCCACGTAGAAAGAAACACGTCGATTCTGTAAATAAATGTTTTACTTTTATAAGTTTTTATTGTATTGCATATCTGAATCCAATCCGAGATGCCATCGCATTTGATGGAAAATCATATGAAACCAATAAAATCCAACATAAATTATTTATTATTGTATATTGTATCCTTATTACGTGTAGTAAAAAATACTGGTATGTCAGACTAGTCAATATTGTAAAAAACTATATTTCATGCCTTTTTTATAACTTCGATTTTAGGAAACAAAAATAAAATCTTTATTTCGGTCTCAGTCGCCAAATAAAAGTTTCAGTAACCCAGCTGAAGTTATTTCTTTCAAGTTAGATTAATCTGCACAAACTAAATTATAAATAGGAAAAAAAATCAATGGTTTCCACAATAATACCTTGCACTGTAATGCTCTCTGTTAACCGTGCAGAAAAGCTTTTACACACGTAAAATATTCATAATACACTAACTTTGAAAGTCAACCGCAATGACAATAACAGTTAAAAAACATGACTTTATTTTTAAAAATGTTATTAATGGAAAAGAGACTAATTCATTTTTCTTTTCCCAACAGCTCAACAAATCAGGTCGGACATTCCCCCTACGCGACATGGTTTGCATCCAGATGAAGAAATAATTTCCCATACACTCTGCGAAAAAAAATAATACCAAGAGCCGGTCGGCCACATATGTAGGTCCCATACACGATAGCCACACATGTCTTGACTTTCCAAATCACATGCATGTGCTTAGTGATGTCCACCCGGGAATATTATATTCCCGCCTAAAGGAAATTTATTTATTTACGGTACAAATACCATTAACCACAGAAAACATTATTTTTAATGAAACAAGGATTACAAAAAAATTACACAGTGTAAACTTATGATTGAAAATAACAAAAATTTTACAATTTTGGAAACAAAATATAAACTAAAAGCAGTTTAAAACAAAATTTAAATGCTTTTATGTAAGTTCTTTCGGTAGGGGGAGGCGGGGCACGTAGTTACGGGGGCACGTTGTTACATCATCGATAAATCATACATGAACATACGTGGACATGCTTGAACTAGCTGACCACAGTGTCATCCAAAACGTCAACAAAAACGAATGTTCCAAAAAAATCTAATAAATTAAATTAAATTTCGCGTGTGCAAAGTACCTGCTATTGAAATAATCTGCTACTTCTGTATATTGGTTACCTAAGCGTGTTTTGTGAAGTTTATAAATTAATTGACATGATTGTCGCAATGAAAGATATTTTTAATTCGTAAGTCTATTAGGAACGTGAAATGAAATCAATTTCAATAATGCAGGACTGTGAACAAGGGAATTAAAGATTTTAAAAATACAAATGACATCGGATATCAATCTATTGTCGGACAGCTTTATTAATATTAGATTATTCATTAGACAGTTATACTTTATATTTCCAATAGTAATATTAGGTTTATAATTTACATGCTTAATAAATTTCTCTTGGAGTTTTCAAATAGAATCTGAGTTATCTGCGAATAAAATCGGATTTTTATAAAGAAATAATAATGACAGTCAAATTGTTTTCAATAGTTTTTCGATAACCCTAAGCTATGAACTTTCAAAACTAACCTGGGTAAAAAGCATATGAACGTTTCTCGTAATATCACATAAGACACGATAATTCATTATTCTAATGGCAGTACTGCATGTACCGTGACATCACTACTTATTAGCCGGTGAAAATATATTATCAACATTTTGACTACTCCAATCTTCGGTACCTACCTACTATTTGTTATTTATATCAAAATAAAAATAACAGTTTTGTCCTCAGCTCTGTGCTCTAATTAATATTATACTTTTGTACATAAAATGAAATTTCCAGGAATATTCCCCTCCCGGAAATTTACACATCACTACGAATGTCAGCAGCGGTTAAGAGAATACAGTAAAATACATGAATTGATAGAATGATTTGTTATAAAATACTTTTATTTCCCAACGTTGTAAAGACGTAATATTAGAACGCTTTTTAATATTACTTATATAACAATGACATTGTAATACAATATGTTCCCGAGGTACATTACAGACGCAGACGTGTGAATTCCAGGAATGCTCGCGGCAGATGGTGGCGACAATGAAGGCAGGTAAATCATTCCAACAAAGGGAGATATCTACGTGGAGACGTATCTAAAAACGTATTTTGAAAACGAAAGTAAAGTCGTCTACCCTTGTTCGGTTAAATATCCCAAGTTAATATTTTATTTATTTAAGAGAGTTTCCCGCCATAGCTGAAAGGACATTTTTCTTTTAAATACATGATCAACGGTCTAGTTTGAATAGAGCCTACAACATCATGAAGCAACGGCGTTTATTAATTACAATATTAATTGATTGACCCGAGCGTAGCGAAGTTCTGTTTTTACTCGACCGTTTGTGAGTTCCTTTTCTGGCCACGAAAATACGCCGTATCCACTTCATTGTTCAAGCAAGCCTCACTTTTGACTAGTTGGCTAACTTTGACTAGGTGGCTAACTTTGACTAGGTGGGTAACTTTGACTATATGGCTAACTTTGACTAGGTGAGTAACTTTGACTAGGTGAGTAACTTTGATTAGGTGGCTAACTTTGACTGTATGGCTAACTTTTACAAGGTGGCTCACTTAGACTAGGTGTCTAAATTTGACTAGGTGGCTAACATTGCCTAGGTGGATAACTTTGCCTAGGTGGGTAACTTTGGCTAGATGGGTAACTTTTACTAGGTGGCTTGCTTTGACTAGTTGGCTAACTTTGACTAGGTGCGGCTTACTTTGACTAGGTGAGTAACTTTGACTAGGTGAGTAACTTTGAGTAGGTGTCTAAATTTGACTAGGTGGCTAACATTTCCTAGGTGGCTAAAATTGACTAGGTGGCTAAAATTTAATAGATGGCTAACTATGACTAGGTGGATAACTTTGCCTAGGTGGGTAACTTTGGCTAGATGGGTAACTTTGACTAGGTGGCTAACTATGACTAGGTGGATAACTTTGCATAGGTGGGTAACTTTGGCTAGATGGGTAACTATTATGATACCTACCTGCCTGAAGAAAGTTTTGAAAAACTTATTTTCATTCAAATAGTGATGTTTCTTAGGATAAATTGTATAATTCATTATTTTAAATAGATATCAATTTGGGAGGTGAGTTTGGGGTACCGCCGCCCCCCCCCCCCCTCTCCCAGGAACCATTTATTGTATAGCCACCCCAAGTGGTTTACTACGTTTGGTGACTTAGCAAGGGTGCCCGGGTTCATAGGGTGAGGATTGTCTAGACTGGTTCATGGAGATCTATTGCACTCTCCAGCCGGACTCTCTCAACCCATTGATTTGCAACGCAGTGGGAGGAATGGATTCATACGTCCGTCACTCCTGGACACAATCAAGCCCAGGTTTCTACATGCCCTTCATAGCTTTTCCTTCCTAGAACTTTCTCCCCTTAATTTCCCTGAAATGACCCTTCACACTGCATAGTCAAATACGACAAAATGAAAAAATATTTATTACCTACTTAGAAATTTAAGTTTTGATTTATTAAATAGAAGAAAAAAAATAGAAACATAGATCTTAGGACGCGAGGTTCACAGAATTACTAGTTAAATCATTTGGATATTCATGAAATAGTTTCCTATGAGTTATAACACAATTATAAACAAAAACTTTAAAATGATAATAACAAGCATTCAAAGGGTTTGACTATATTTATTTGCAAAAGCGGTTATCAAATTTCTAAAACGATCGAAGTAGAGTGAGTGTTTGCGTGGCACCGGAGCAGAAAATTCACAATGGATGCGGGCGTTTGATAAAGTAGTTGCCGAATTCCCGGTAAAACAACCGTTCAACTATATCTGGCCAATACGGCGCGTTAGTTGGTTGGACTGGCGGGGCCGACATACGCCGCGCGTACCACCGGAAATTTGAAACCCCATACCAAAGATGCATTTTCTACGAACCTTGCCCCAGACCGTATTATGCTTGTAGCCCACTGAACCGATAATTCCTAGAAAAGTGATTTATACCTTTAGTAACTAAAGTAACTAGTAGTTCTGTGAATAGTATACCTCTCGTCCAAAAATTGACGTTTCCAATTTTCTCTTATGTTCCCCGAACCGTAATAAGACCATAATTTCCTCCGAAATTATAGGATTTGTAAATAGGTTCTTAGATACCTACTATAAACCAAAGGTTTGTAAAAAAATATTTTAATAGAGTTAGCTTGCCATAGCAGGTGGTACATGGACAAGAGTAGCTAATGCTAGAGAGAATGGCGATAGTTGTCAACTATTATAATAATTGTTACCCTTTGTGCTATGCATAAAAATCTTGTCTTAAACAGTAGTTTATCAATTAAAAATAATAATTAATATTTGACGAGTTAAAGTACTTCACCAAAAAATGTAGATATACTTGGTATCGACGCCACCTAGTGGGAGATCTAGCACTTACAATGCCTTTCTCATATAAATATATATATATATATCAGTTATATTTTATTCACACAGAGCACACGCAAAAAAACGCTCCTCAAAGTCCATCTGAATTTATAGCATATAATACATTAAAAGCAAGAAAATTATACAATTATACAAAATTATATAATACAAGCAAGAAAATTGAAATACCCTACTTTAATGAACTCTGACCGGTTTTATTAAGTGATTAAGTGAATTGACAATCTTTTGCAAAGTGACAACTAGTTTTGCCGTTGAAATACCTATCAGCTTATTTCTAAACGTACTTCTGCAAAGATTATTGATATTGCACTTATTTTCACACTACGTCATAGACGGGCAATAGGTAAGGGGCGAGAAGCGTCACTGGAACGGCTCAGCTATCTGAAGCAAGTCAGTTCGAATCCTACTCATTCTGATCTTTTTTTTTTGAGATATCTGAAGCAAGTCAGTTCGAATCCTACTCATTCTTAATATATATATATATTTTTTTTTTTTTATACCTCTTCCAAAAGTTTATTTTTTTTTAAACAAAATAAACAATACTACACAAAATGGATTCTCAAGCGTATATAAAAGTGGCCAAAGACGCCGTAAATATACTAACTAACATGGTAATGGACCCCAACAGTAAATTTACATAAGAACACGTCGCGAAAATAATTCCGAAGACGAATGAAATACTGGGAATGATAGCCGGTATGGCTGCCAGAATGGCAACTCTCGAAGGAGAACTAAACGTTTATAAAAACCAACCACCTCTTCCTCAACTTCCTTCAAGTACCAGTGCGGACGTTTCTGGAATATCAGAAACAATAGCTGAAATGGAGGAGAGAAAAAAACGCGCCAATAATATTATAATGTTCAACGTTCCTGAGAGCACAGCAACAATACAATCGGACTGCATAAACGAAGATCGCAATCAAGTTTCCAGTTTACTCCAAAAAGTTGACAACATTGACACCACCCATATCCAAATGTATAGGTTAGGACGAAAAACTGCTGAAAAAACTCGCCCTATCAAGATTGTACTACCAGATTCGAACCAAGCCAAACTTATACTACTGAAAAAAACTATACCTCTGGATAAAAATTCTATTAAAATAAAACACGACCTTACCGTTCTGCAACGTCAACAAATTACAAGCTTGTGGAATGAGTTGGAAAATAGACAAAACAATGGTGAAACAAATTTGACTATAAAATACATAAATTCAACACCCAAAATAGTTAATTCGCTCCCAAAAAACTCGTCAAGCCGTCATCGAGAAGACTCTACTACCAGAACGTCAGTGGCCTAAGGAGAAAGCTGAATGAATTTAGGATAAATGCCCCAATTATTTCTCACGATGTCATCGCTCTTACGGAAACCTGGCTAGAACCGTCGATCCACTCAGCGGAGCTCGGTCTACCATTTCATCAGGTCTACCGGCTCGACAAAAATATCAACACCAGTTCCAGATCCAGAGGTGGAGGGGTTTTTATAGCAGTACGCAAAAAAATGTCCTCAAAAGTGTTAAAAACTAAAAATCGTGATGTTGAACAAATTTTCATTATGGTAAACGATAAAAATCAAAATTACGTCATTGGTTGCGTGTACATTCCTCCCTCAGCTAATATATCTATATATAAAAACCATTCCGAAGATGTTGAACTTTTAAAATCAAAATATAAAAAACATAAATTCATAATTTTCGGAGATTACAATCTTCCAAATTGTGATTTCAACTGTATTGATTCCCAATCAATAACATTATGCGAAAGGGAAATCTTAGATATGTCAATATTTTTAAATCTCACCGAATTTAATAATGTACATAATTTGAGTAATCGCCTACTAGATCTTGTTTTTTCAAATGAAAAAGACATAATAGTTAGTAAAGCATCAGAATCTATCCTTCCCATAGATAATCATCATCCTCCACTGTCAGTAATTATTCCAAACAATGTAAAGAGAAGTAATAAACTAACAAGTTCTAGTTATAATTTTAAAAATGCCAGTTACAATGAAATCAATGAACATCTTAGCAAAGTGGATTGGTCATTTCTCGAGAAAAGCGATATGAGCTATAACATAGATTCGTTTTATTCCAAAATCAATGCCATTATCGTAGACTGCATACCATTAATTGAATACAAAGAATCAAAGCATCCAAAATGGTTCAGTAAGGAATTAATCCAACTAATAGCTAAAAAAAAAAAATACATAAAACATATAAAGAAGAGAAATCCCTTACAAATTATGTAGAGTTTAATAAAATAAGAAAAGAATGCAAAAATTTGTCAAAAATCTGTTACAACAATTATATAAATAAAGTAGAAAATTCAATTAATGGTGACATAAAACATTTTTGGAATTTTACAAAGTCTATGAAAAATGATGACGTTAGTATACCCTCTAACATGTTCTACGAAGGAAAAGGAGCCAACGACACACAAAACATAGCTCACCTATTTGCAGACTTTTTTAAAAGTGTTTATGTCCGTGACTCAACAGCAGTCAATGATTGCTCGCCCAGTTTTTCCTCAGATCATTATTTAAATTTATCTAATGTAACAATTGAATATAACGATGTACTGACTCAGCTAAAACAACTGGACCAAAGTAAGAGCGGTGGTCCTGATAATATCCCACCTATTTTCTTAAAGAATTGCGCCACCACTCTTTCATATCCACTACATTTTTTTTTCAACCAGTCGTTACAAACGGGACATTTTCCTGAAAAATGAAAATACAGTTTCCTCACCCCTATATTTAAAAAGGGTAACAAAAACGAGGTGAGCAATTAAAGACCGATCTGCCTGTTATCAACCATCCCAAAATTGTTTGAGAAACTTATTTTAAATACAATCATCCACTGTATCAAGCCATTAATATTACCTAACCAACATGGTTTCACTTCAGGAAAATCTACCTTGTCTAATCTTTTAATTTACCAAAACTATATATCCGAATCCATTTCTAAGAAGTTACAAGTAGATTCAGTCTATACCGATTTCAGCAAAGCATTCGACAGAGTTAATCATGAGCTCTTGTTAAAAAAACTTCTCAAATTAGGAATAGTGGGGTATTTATACGAGTGGTTTAAAAGTTATTTAAGTAACAGGAAATTAGCCGTTAAAATTGACGGCTTTACTTCATATATATTTATCGCTACCAGCGGCGTTCCACAAGGGTCACATTTGGGACCAATTTTATTTTTGTTATTTGTGAATGATGTTCTTTCTATTTTCAACGATTTCCAAGTCTTAATGTTTGCAGACGATATGAAAATATATAAAGCTATAAAAAGTATTAATGACTGTCAAACATTGTCTAATAACTTGTTTAAACTTTTGGTTTGGTGCCAAGAAAACCATCTACAACTAAATTTAAGTAAATGTTTTATTATGAGATTTCATAGAATAAAAAATCCAATAATTTATGAATACTCCATTAATGATGTAGTTCTAACAACTGTAACCGAGGTGAATGATTTAGGTGTAAACTTTGATCAAAAACTGAAATTTATAAATCATATTGAAATTACATCAAATAAAGCTTTGAAAATGTTGGGTTTTGTGATAAGAATTTGCAGCCAATTTAAAAATATTCAAACCATTAAAAAATTGTACATGTCATTGGTTAGGAGTCAAATCGAGTACAACTCGACAGTATGGGCACCTAGTTATGCTAGTCATTCATTCACGATAGAAAGAATTCAAAATAAATTCTTAAGATATATTAATTTCAGAATGGGTATTACAAGGGAATGTATCAACTATGATTATCTACTATGTCAACTTAATTTATTAAAATTATCCGAACGTAGAATAGTATATGACCTAACATGTTTACATAAAATCATAAATTCAATAATTGACAGCCCAGAACTATTATACTTGATTTCTTTCCATATACCTCGCAATTCAACATCGAGGCACTATCTACCATTCTATTGTGACAACTCCAACACAGAATCACAATTGTATACCCCTGTTCGCCGTATACAAAATTTGGCTAATGACTATAAAGATGTTGTTGACATATTTAACACATCATTCACTAAATATAAACAAGTCATAGTAAAATTTATATCAGAAAGAAGAACCACAAATTTAATAATTCCAACTGCATAGCTCTGCTTCGAATTATTTCACATGTATTGCACTTTTCCCAGTCTACAGTTTTTCCATCTTGCATGGTGGAGTATTTTGTTTTTATTTCAATTTGTTTTTTTACTCTATTTTTGTTTTAGATTTGGTTATGATTTTGATTTTGATATTGATTCTGATTTTTATTTTGATTTTGATTTTGATTCTGATTTTGATTTTGATTTTGATTTTGATTTTGATTTTGATTTTGATTTCGATTTCGATTTCGATTTCGATTTTGATTTCGATTTCGATTTCGATTTCGATTTTGATTTTGATTTTGATTTTGTTTTGTTTATGATTTTTTTTTTATTTTGTTATGCACATTTAGATTTAGATGTTCTTTGTTTTAAAAATAATGTATGTAAAAGCCCAGCCGGGCGTGAAATTCCAAATAAATAAATAAATAAAGTTGGTTGTTTACAGGCGGAAAAATGTAATAAGCAGTAATTGTTGAATGAAACTCTAGTATATATTGAATTATTTGGCGGGTAGGAGATAAGGAGATAAGCCGCCGTAGCTCAGTGGATAAAAGAGCAGTTGACCGGATATCAGAGGGACACGGGTTCAAGTTCCGTCGGCGGCATGTACCCTTTCTCGGAAGATTTTTTCAATTTAGATGAGTGTTTCAGGCTAATAATTATTACTTATAATAATTGTAAAAATACAACTTAAATATTATTTAATATTATAATAAATGTAGAGAAATTAAAATATGCTTATTTCAATGGTTTTAATAAACTTTTGAAATAAGCATGTCGGGGTTTTAACCCACGACCTACGGAATCGCAGTCGAGAATTTTAACCGCTAGGCCACGAAGACCGGAGGGTGATTTTTTTTTTAAATACGATAAATAAAAAAGATTATCAATTTTCACTTCTCTACCACTAAACACACTTCCATCAAATAGTCTCTTCAGTGTTGTAGTCCTGTTTGAATTCATAAAAAAAACCTTTCATACAGGACTTTGTTGGTTTTTATTTTTAAAGCGGTGCAATCAACCTGCTTGGCAAATACATAAGCTGTAGCTGTAGATAGATCACTATCTACAGTTGCATATTTGCCTATCTAACCATTATATTATTTCTTCGCATACAGATTTGCTTTGGCTTACAGTCCTTGCTTCATTAACATTAATGCTTCCTCTCTTACATACTTTTCTCTTTTTTATTTATTTCTTTTTTGTAGTTAAAACCATTTGAAATTTGTTGGGAAACTCCCTAACATGATCGAGGTTCGTTGAGAAACTATTTGATTTACGTTTATCGTAAAGTTTACAATGAATAATATTTAACTTTATTTATGTCTTTATCTTTATATATAAGGTATGTTTACGTAACGTTATTCGATGTCTGTCTCACTAGGATATACCTGTGTCGAGACAGGACTAAACTGGACCTAAAGTACTTATTCTGGGAGTATCTACCGGTCAGTGGTTGAGTGGGCATAGCGCTTGGGTCCCACCCGGGCGTCGCATGTTCGATTCCTCGGCTGGCTAAGTCCTCCATCACAACACAAGCAACATTTTCGGCTTTCTGTGGTGGTAGTAGGAGATTTTCAAACATTGTTGGGTTATTCGTAACCCGGGAATGTTTGTCTTTCTTTTAAAAAAAAAAAAAAAATCTAAGTTATTCTGCTCCTGCGGGCCGCGATACTGATAGCGCATGCTCGTCTAACAGATGCATTCGACTATTATCGTAACCGTTCGTACATTAGACACGAACGACGATAGATGACACTTTTCTAAAATAATACTGACATCTGTTGAGATAACACAAAACTACGTATAACTAACTATACTAACGAAATATATTGAAAGTTGTTGAAAATACATGACTAACTTATACACCATATTTTTATTACCTTAGGTACTCATTTGTACAGTATTCATTCTAGTTCCATTCTTCCTCTGCTAGTTCCTTGTCTCACTGCCATACGTCAGGGTTTGCTATCAGCACTCCACCGTGGAAAGCTAGTCTCGCTTCATTGGACAATTTTATGTCAGCGACTTTCTTGTTCAGTCCTCCATTTGGAGTGTCCTACATTCACTCTATCTGTATTTTTTGTCTATTTAATTTGTTAATTTATTTATGTTCGAGCGTAATTGTTTCACTCGATGGAATAATAATAGAATGAAGAATAACATAAGAAATAACACAAATATTCGTCCAATCGGGCTAATTTCCAAAAACAAAAACTTTGTTTACGAGATCTACGATTTTAGACGAGTACGTGAGACAGACCGCTGGGCTAGTGGGCTAAATGAAACATTTCTATCCATTTTATTTTTGAAGTGAAAACTTCTAAAGCTCGATGAAACGAAAAAGTGACACTAAAAAGAGACAAGCATATACATCTATAAGATAGAATAATCGGTCTCCTCTTTGTGTGACATTAGTTTTCTGAAAAATTCCCTTCTAAAACTTCTTTAGCAACGTTGTCATTTGAACCTCGGTGGAAAGAAAAATAGCGACACCAAAAAGAGACAAACACACATATCTATAGGATTTAACCTGCGAGAGAATAAGATAATATAATCGGTCTCCTCTTTTTGCGGTGCTTCGTAAATAATCGATCTCCTCTTTGTGCGGTGTTTCGTAGCCTCCCATCTCTTGTCTATTTTAGTTTTCTGAAGGTTTCACTTCTACTGCGTGTAAACTGCACACATGTTTTTTTTTAAGTGAAAACTTCTTTAGCACCGTTGTAATTTGAAACTCGATGAAATGAAAAATTGCGACACTAAAGAGAGACATACACATACATCTATAGGATTTAGCCTGCCAGGGAATGAGATAGTATGATGTATGGTCTTACACCAGGGCGATACTGAAAAAATCTTCCTCTCTGAAACGTGCCACAAATATACCATATATTATTTATAATTGATTAATTGTGAAATAACACAAATTAGTCGAATAAAATTTATTTACGCACGCCGGGTTTCGATCCCGCGACCTTCGGATTGTGAGTCAACAGACCACAGAGGCCGTTGATTTATAAAAGGCATTTCAATTTTTCTTCTTTATTCTATGGTAATTTCAATTCCTATTAAAAAAATAAATAAAAACCTGAAAACTAACGCAAATCAAATATTACTATACAGAAAAGCGGATTATTCAATAATAAACACAAAAATAAATGAAATTGATTGGGATCATAAACTTAACCATTTGAATACTCAACCCGCAACTGACGTCTTATATAACATATTGAACAGTATTAAAATAAATTACGTACCAACTAAACCGGCTAAAAACTGTAATTATCCACCATAGTACACGTCATCTCTCATAAAAATAATTAAAGAAAAAAATAAATATCATAACAATTTTTAAAAATTTCAAAATCCACGTGACTACCAAACGTTTTCACTCTTAAGATCTAGACAAAAACGAATTGCACAACAACTTTACATTAATTATATACATACTGCTGAAAGTAACATGAATGGTAATCCTAAACTCTTCTGGAATCATTTCAATAACATGAAAAAAACACAATCATCTCTTCCAAGGACGATGCATCTAGATGACAAAAAAGCAGATAATGGCCAAGACATATGCAATATTTTCATGGAATATTTCCAATCAGTTTACATAAATGATAATAACCTACCAACATTAGATATACCAGAAAACACAAATAATATAAATATCACCACGGTTAAATTCACACGAGAAATAGTCTTAAAAGAAATAAAAGCTCTTGACATAAACACAAGCGCGGGGTGTGATGACATTCCCTCATACTTTATAGTAAATTGTGCGGAAACACTTGCAAAACCTCTCTGCATTATATATAATAAATCAATGAACGAAGGCACGGTACCAGAAATATGGAAAAGAACATACGTAACACCAATCCACAAAAATGGTGAAAAAAATAATGTTAAAAACTATCAGCCAATTACAAAACTAACAATATTCAGTAAGTTAATGGAAAAAATTATTTACAAATATCTAAGTCCACAACTGAATCACATCATTACAACAAAGCAACATGGTTTTACAAAAAAAAGAAATGCGGAAAGTAACCTCGTTCTTCTTACTGAATTCATTGTCGATCACATGGACAACCTCACTCATTAGATATCATATATACAGACTTTGCCAAAGCATTTGATAAAATTAATCAAAAACTATTACTCAGAAAACTTTGGTCATTAGGTATACGTGGTAATTTATTTCGTTGGGTTACATCTTATATACTCAAGAGATCACAGGCAGTAGCAATAAACGGCTTCGAATCAGATTTTAGTGAAATTTCCTCTGGGATCCAACAGGGTTCTCACCTCGGACCATTGTTTTTTTTTATTTTGTATATCAATGATTTTGTCAATGTTGTTATAGTAGAATTATTGTTATGTTGTAATAGAATTATTTGCTGATGATGCCAAGCTATACAAGTCAATAAAAAGTCAAAATGATTGTTTCAATTTACAACATGATTTAAACAATATATTTACCTATTGCCAACAAAATCAACTATTTCTAATTGTCTCAAAATGTCATCACATTACCTTTTCAAGAAATAAAAATAAGGAAAAAAAATTATTATTATTCTATAAATAACAACAACATTGCAACAGTCTCAGATAATCGTGATCTTGGAATAACCCTTGATAGTAAAGTACAATATAACCTTTATATACAACAAATCACAAATAAAGCTGCTAAAATGTTAGGTTTCATCATAAGAAACACAAAACTTTTTAATATCATCAATATCATTCAGCAACTCTACTTTGCCTATGTACGGAGCCATCTGGAGTTTGCATCAGTTGTTTGGTCTCCATTTTACAAAATCCACATAAACAAAATCGAGGCAATTCAAAACAAATTCCTAAAATATCTTTGTTATAAGTCATTAGTAAGATTTAATAATTATGCAGAGGCAGCTTCACACTTTAAAATTGATTCATTGAGTGTACGAAGGCATCATATGGATGCACTATTCCTGTATAAAGTAGTTAACAATAATATTCAATGCCCAGAGTTGCAAAATTTTTTTATTTTTTATTTACATGAATACTTCACAAGAGTCCCAACTGCTCCCGTCTGAAGCCAGTGAGACTATGGCATCCCCAATTGGGGTATTTTGTGAGGCTGAGGGTAGTGGGGAGGGGAAGGAGATAGGGAAGAGGAAGGTGGGGAAGTACCTGGCTATTCAGATCTGGTCACCAAACACGGCTAATGCCGTTTCAAGCAACGTTTCAATTCTGAATGGTGGTCTTACACCAGGGCGATACAGAGAGTATCTTCCACTCTGGAACGTGCCGCAAATATACTATTTATTATTTTAAATGAATAAATTGTGAAATAACACAAATTAATCAAATAAAATTTATTTGCCACGCCGGGATTCGATCCCGCGACCTTCGGTGCGCGAGTCAAGCGTCTTACCGCTGCGCTACGCCGGTCGTCAATAATAAAGTTCATTTCAATGTACCTGCACGTTCAACACGCTCTTCTGTCCTGTTCAGGGTGGATCAATGCAAGACAAACTGTAAGCAGAATTCTTGCCTGAACAGACTACAATAGTTATAATAACGTATTATCCAATGTGGACATTTTCAATTGCGAACTTACCAAATATAAGAGGTCCGTAAAAGAATATTTCTCTGATGGTTCGTGAATAATGTTATGTTTTTATTGTTTTATATTTCTGTTATGATTTGATTTATATGTACAACCTCTCTCCATGGCTACCAATGTAATGATAGATTTTTTGTTTAGTAATGTTTGATTTTATATAAGAAAAATATTGTTTTATATTTTTTGTTTTTTGGTTTTTGTTTTATATAATTTTTGGATTCATATTGCTTTTTTATAAAATTAATTTACACTCTTAGTATGCTGTCTCAGTACAAGTAAAGTCACAAGGAGGAAATCCATAATTGGTTTTATTTTGGCTATTTAATATTGTGTACAAACTGAAATAAATGTAAACTGTCGATTTCCTGAAAATTAATAAATAAATAAATAAATAATAAAGTTAAAAATAGGATTTATCTTGGAACTCCAAAATATGTACCTGAAAAATATCCTCGATTCTGTGCAGAAACAGGCGGTACGTTGGATAGATTCTCCTATCTTAACAGACGGATTGCAATCTTTAGAGCACAGACGTCGGGTGTGAATGCTATCCTTGTTATACTGGTATTGCAATGGAAGATGCTCCGAGGAACTAGCGTCATTGATTTCTTCGACACCGGTGCATAGTCGGGAATCACGCCAAACGCGTGCCCAACATTTGTACACGGTTGACATTCGTCACATGAGAATGGGTCGCTTCTTCGACTCGTTCCTGTGCTCAACAGCTCGGCTGTGTAATGATTTGCAGGCCTCTGTGTTTCTTCCTTCCTACAACGTGGGTCTCTTCAAGATCAATGTTCGTCTCCTCAAAAAGACCCTCCACACAGCATCTCAGATGACATGGGCCCTGAGGGAAATTATTTTCCTCGGAGCCTCCTGTGTGGAGTTCATGTAAAAAAAAAAATCTCACTCATTACGATGGAAGGAAAAAAAAATTAAAAAATATGGATTTTTGTCATTGTTTTTAATTGTCAAAATATGTCACCGAAGAACAAAATAACATCTACGTTTTTTGCTCTGAATATGTTAGAATCATCGCTTAAAATTCTGTCGCTTAAGTCTTTTTACAACTACGTACAGCTGTGGGTACCTGCATTCGATGCCACGGGCACCGCCAGCATAATTAGATTAGTTGACCTCGCTCGCGCGACTGCCGTAGACCCCTTTGCGAGTTGTGATACGATTATGAACAAAATTAAAAAACGAAAAAAATATTATTTTTACCAGTTTGTTATATCGCATATGTGTAGATATTTTATCTATGCATTTCACAGTAGTATTTTTTTTTTCAGAATTCCGTGTCACCTCACTATATTAGAGACTAGCAGACCCGACCACACGTTGCTTTGGCTAACGAAACACAAATCCACACTGCCCAACTTGCCAGCCCACTGCACGGTGCCCGCTACGTAATAAATTATGTACCTAAACAACCTTCTTCGTGAATCACTCCATCTATTGGTGAAAACCGCACGAAAATCCGATGCGTAGTTTAAAAGATCTAAGCGCACAGACAGCGGGAGCGACTTCATTTTATACTATGTAAAGATGACCGAAGCAATTACAGATGATATTGGGAACGAGTTTACAGACATATTTAATTGCCAGAGATATTGATGAAAAAATCAACCAAAAAATCTGTGCGGTCGAGGACTTCACGACTGTATTATATTGTGGATACAAGAAAAATTTTAATTTATCCGTAATTTCCTCTTTTTTAGGTCGCCTGCGCACATACATACTTCTTATAGCCCGCGCACACAGAGATCGGTCAGGAGTTCCGAGTTCCGCGTTCGGCGTTCATTAGAATGTACCGAGTCTATAACAACAACGCACACAGCGGGCTGTCAGACCGCGGCGGTCAAAGGGGAAAGTCGCGTTCTAAGAGTTCTTTTCCCGCCGAGACCGGGAACGCCTGAACGCCGACAGAATATTACGGAAACATATCGTATTCGTTACATAATTCGATTAACAAATGAACCTTTCGTATATTTTGTTATTATTTCTAAATACTCTAATGTCTCTTCTTATCCTTAATAAATAAATACATACCTTCAAAATACAGCCAGCCTTTCCTTTGATGAAACACAGTTCTTCCAGTTAGTATTTTGTTTTTTGATATCAGGTTTTATGGTTTTATACAATTCGTTAAAACAATTAAATAAATATAGAATCGTTGTTCATCTTTAAGTAAATCCTGAAAAATACTACTAAATTCGCCTTGTTCTTCTCGCATTGTGTTGATTGGGTGCATCCAATACTTCCTTTTCTTTTTAGAAGCTGCTAAGCTCCACAAGAGCAATAATTCTTCATCGGATGATGAACTTTTTAGTGACATGTTGCATGTGCAAAGACCCAAACGAAACTAGAACGCGAGAATTTGAATGCCGCTTGTGTGCGTTGGAACTCTTGAGCGGTCAACGGTCACTAGAACGCAGAACTCTGACCGCTCTCTGTGTGCGCGGGCTATTAAGGTGATATAAGTTTTTTAGATTTTCACGGCCAAAAGCATTTTCGTTATTTGTTTTTGGCGTGTTGCGCTTCCTCCTTCTTTAGGTTGCGCAACACGGTATAACACCCCAAAAACAAAAACAAAAAAAACGAAAAACTTTTAAAGGTTATTATGTATATATCGAAGACTACAATTATTATAAATATACAATCGGAAACGATAATATTTGTAATATTCAGAAAACTGTTTCTGAAAAAATAAGAATAATATCGAAGACTACAATTATTATAAATATACAATCAGAAACGATAATATTTGTAATATTCAGAAAACTGTTTCTGAAAAAATAAGAAAATATACAGATTTAGGAAATGAAATTAAAAGAATTTGGCATTCTCAGACTATAAAAATATTACCATTTGTTATTTCGGCTACTGGCATTATACCTAGCTCTCTCATTCAAAATTTAGGCGTATTAGATTTGTCAAAAAATTTGTACATAAAAATGCAAAAGTCGGTCATTTTAAATACATGTAGGATTACGAAAGATTTTTTAAATATTTATATTGAGGGATCAGTAGGATTTATCGGACCAGTTAGGATTTCATCAGAGCCGAACCCTCTGATATGAAAATATCTGGAGTCGGTGAAATATTTTCCCATTATGTTTCTGGTGGATTGACGTATTGTTCTTGTATTGTTTTATTCTTATATAGTGCAATTACATTGCGTTAATTTACTAGATATTCATTTGTGGAAAAGTGTGTGGAAGGGTTTAGTCTTTCATTTGGGAAAGATTCAACCCGGACATGAAATCTGGAGCACCGTAAAATAAAAAAAAAATTAGCTTGTTTTATTTAACTGCGATGTTGTACAAATTACACCGGTCAACTGTCCGCATTTAGTAACAATAATTATTTACAGCAATGTCCCGGCTACTGCTTGGTGAATGTAAACTTAGGTACCTCGGAGGAACGAACCGAGTTAACTTTTTTAGATTTTACCAAGTTGCATAACTGAGTTAATCTAACTTTTGCAAGATTTCTCTGTAAAGTTTGTCGACACACTATCTCTGGCTGCTCCGGGGAAGAAGAAAGGCCCCACAACGAGGCTCCTTCTCCCTGCAATCACATCCATTACGGAACTTTCAAACGGCGCCAAAACGAATAAAAGAATCTTATCACTGATTGGGAAATAATTCTGAGATTCCTCCGCTTGGCGGTGTTATGAACCAACCTATGCTCGACTACCCACTTCCCACTTTACACGTGGATTAGGTATAAGAACACTATCTTTACTCTTTCATTACTCTATTTGTATATTGACGGCCTCCATGGTAAAGCGGTAACCTACTTAATGTGATCTGGATTTAAAACAAGATTATTTTTGAAGTAATACTTATTTAAGCAAGCTCGACTTGGAGGGTAAGCTCGTGAATGCGTTACGAAAATGATGTTATGAAAAGTGTAATGCGAACGGTAATCGATGCGAACGGTGATCGAGCAAGGAGATTTTTTTTTTTTTATATTCGTGTTAATGTTATATTGTTAATGGACTATTTGTTCGTAAATAAATAAATAAATTTTATACAGCGGCTACCCGGCCACAAGGCCACTGTAACCTCGCGGTCAACTAAACTATTATGGTTCCATCCCAAGTCCCGGGAAACTACATTATAATGCAAGCGCCTGCACTATATAACATTATATACAGCGGGTACCCGGCATCAGTTAGTGAAGTTTTACTTCAGTCGTGTGGTCTAAAGCACATTCTTTTTTTAATGTATTCATAAATACATAAATCTTTGTACATACACAATAATCTTTCCCACTGATAATATACCTCTAAATGTTGGTAAATAATACTTGGAGGCTTACCTATATTTTTAAAGAACCCAAGACATACATATACTAGACAAGACAAATAAAAAAAATGTTTATGTGTCATTTCGTAAAATATAATGTGCTGGAGATCATGCCTAACAACTTCCAAAATTTTCAAAAAAAGTAGAAATGTGTATCTATGGTAATAACCGCTTGTCTAGGGTTCTAATTAATTTTGCGATAGTCAAACACATAAATATGCTCACGTATTAATAATATTTGATCATGCATCAAAGTTTTTTTAATGTTAGGAATATTGACCAGCATTAAATTTGTTTACTAGTATCATTTACCGAAAAATATGCGTTAACTTGCGATCTACTAGCAGAATAAGTCGGGATATTATCCCGTTTATTTACTACAAGCAGGGGAGATTGGAGGACTCTGAATGACGCACGGGTAAAGCAAAACGATCATGAGAATCCCACATGAGATGTTCTCTACGCGAGGGATGAGTAGACAGTCGTCCTCAGGGGGGATAACTCCTATCTTAATTTGTAACCGAATAAAATAAAGACAACCAATATCCGTGTGACATCATTGTGGCGTCAACTAATCGTGCCCAATAGAAAACTTTAAATGTCAACGGAAGAACTAAGCGATAATATGGAACTCCAATCTTTGATGGATACAGTCTCTTTTGATGGTAATATCAGTATAGGGTGGAGAGACAATAATAAGTCGTGGGTAGACTAAAGAGCGTAATACACGAGCCCGATTTTCAGCCCGTTTCCAATTGGAGACAAAAGTCAACATTTTTCGATTTCAGTAGGCATCACAACAAACAGTATGGTTCATGTGTTGTTTGTAGTGATGACAATTGAAATCCTAGATATGAAGATAGAGGTGAAAATAGCGATCGCGTTAAGCGAAAAATGTTGACTTTTGTCTCTAATTGGAATCGGGCTGAAAATCGGGCTCGTGTATAACGGCCTTTAGTTACGTTTATTGAGAGATCTGTACAAACAGTGTTGTTCTTCTAGGAAGCTTATTTGCAAAGAGGTCGAATGGACAACAATCCTGGATAGTATTAATGTTAGCAAAAAAAAGGTAGGCATTTTTCTCGACCTCTCAAAAGCATTCGATAATGTTCATCATAAGCTTCTTCTAAACAAACTTGAACACATTGTTACAATGCCTTGGAACTGAACTGGAACTGAACTGGAACTGAACTGGAACTGAACTGGAGCTGAACTGCAACTGAACTGGAACTGAACTGAACTGGAACTAAACTGGAACTGAACCGAAACTCAACTGGAACTCAAATGGAACTGAACTGTAACTCAACTGGAACTCAACTGGAACTCAACTGGAACTCAACTGGAACTCAACTGGAACTCAACTGGAACTCAACTGGAACTCAACTGGAAATCAACTGGAATTCAACTGCAACAACTCATAACAACGCATAACAAATCATAAAAGCTCATAACAACTCATAACAACTCATAACAATTCATAACAACTCATAACAACTCATAACAACTCATAACAGCTCATAACAACTCATAACAATTCATAAAAACTCATAACAACTCATAACAACTCATAACAACTCATAAAAACTCATAACAACTCATAACAAGTCATAACAACTTTAAACTTTCGCTTAAAGATATGCGTTTCATAGCATTTCATGCGTTTCATAGCGTTTCACATTCATATAGATTAGCGTTACATATTCGTAAAGACGTTTTACTTCAATTCGCGTTCGCATAATATGGTTCTTTGTCGTGACATATTCATCATTTTACTCCCAAGTGTCGAGCGTATGTAAAGAAGTTTTACTTAGAAAACCATATATTCGAATAAAATCATTGTAGACTACCCCTCTCCCCCTACCCCATATTTGTGAACATAAACCGTGATTTATTAATAATTTGTACCAGTCTGAAGATGGCCTTAACAGGCTGAAACCGGTTACGGTCAGATAAAATTTGGTGGAAAACAGTTTTATATTCATTTTATGTGCTTCAGATTTTATGTCCGGGTTAAATCTTCCTCACAGGAAAAACTGAACCCTTCCACACCTTTTTCTACAAACGATATCTAGTCAATCCACGCTATGTAAGTGCACTATATAAGTATAATAAATACAAAACAATACAAAAACAATACGTCAATCAACCAGAGACCAAATGAGAAAATAATTCACCGACCCCAGATATTTTCATATCAGAGGGTTTGGCTCGGTAGAACTTCTAACAGTACCGATAAATCCTACTGATCCCTCAATATAAATATTTTTAAAAAATTTCGTAATCATACATGTATTTAAAATGACTGCTTTTTGAATTTTTATATGTAAATTCTTTGACAAATCTAATAAGTCTAAATTTTGAATGAGAGAGCTAGGTATAATGCCAGTAGCCGAAATAACAAATGGCAATATTTTTATATTCTCAGAATGCCAAATTCTTTTAATCTCTTTTCCTAAATCAGTATATTTTCTTATTTTTTTAGATACAGTTTTCTGAATATTACAGGAATTTGGAATAGCGACATCAATGATATAAGTCATTTATTTTAAATTTTTTCATGTAAAACTATATCGGGTCTATTATGACTAATTGTTCTGTCTGTTAGTAAAGTTTTATCGTAATAAATTTTATAAAATTCATTTTCTAAAAATAATTTGGTTTACATTCTGTGATGAATCGCAGTGGATACGAAAATATAGTAGCTTCCACCTTACGAATGAATAAATAATAATTCAGAATTATAACGAAATCAACACACTAGCGACATCTAGCTGATTAAGTTTGATTGGGCCATGGAGACTGCAGAGATCTATAATTATTAAATTAATGTCAAGTTTTGATAAATAGAACACAGAGGGATCCAATTATAAACACTTAAGATTGATCTACCAATCAGAGAAGCGGGAGGTTACCTTTTTTCAAGACAAAGAGATGGACTTTGGACTAGACCATTAGTCTGAGATTTATGGGGTAAAAATCATCATCAACCCGAGAGATCAATACGCTTTAAGATAAACACAATCCCACGTTCGGTGCATTTGGTACAATGACCCTAATTTTAAAGGTAAATATTGAGTGCAACAGAGGAATCGACAACCGCAGTTAACGAACAAATAAATCCATATTATGTTGAAAAAATGATGCAATAAAATAGCAAGGAAATATAATGAACGGAAGATTAAAGAAAAGACCTGGAAAACGTGGGAAAAGCTACTGTAGGGATACTCAATTACATAACGAGAACGTGAAGAACAAAAGGAGGCCAGATTCAGAGGAAAACGTACGTTTGATATTTAAAAGAAAGAAAAACGATGGAAATTAGGAATGTCACTTTTAAATGAAGCAATACGGTCAGGGAAAACGATTTGAAAAGAAAATCTAATAAAAAAAAACGGACATTTAAACGGAAGTATTTATTGAACAATATAAGATTTCGACTTAATTTTGCGTTTTCAGACGAGTTTAAATAGATATCGTTATATATTTGAAATAGGATGGTTATTCTAGTTATATTACGTTAGATTAATTCAAAGGAAGGGATCGTTTTTACGTCATTTGCTATGAGAAAATACTATAGACGATAGAACAAATTGCTGAGGCAATTGATGTAAAAAAAAGGTTGTCGACCCCACGTGTATATTGTTGATATAAACAAGGAATATTCGAACATGCCTTTTGTTTATTTAAGGCCCATTATCCATTAAAAAGGGTCAGTTTTCGGTGTTAGCTGTCGGGAAGGAGACGTCGGGGACCAATCGTCGGGTTAAAACGTGGAAGTTACGTGACGTAGCGTCTAAAACGGTTATTAGTTGAAAATTTCTTAAGTGTTGTAAAATTTTGAGACTTAGAAAAATTCGGAGTGGGAATTCTGGGACTTATAAAAATTACGGTCGTGATTAAATCTGTGGAGTGTTGAAAATTAAATAAAGTGTTTTATATAGTTTTACAATAAATTCAACTTGTCATTAAAATAAAAAAGTTTATATAGTGTAGCGAATTTAAAAAGAAACAACAGTGTTTAAAGAATTTTATAACAGCAGTGAATAATAATATATTTATTTATAAATTCAACTTGTCATTAAAATAAAAAGTTTATATAGTGTAGCGAATTTAAAAAGAAACAACAGTGTTTAAAGAATTTTATAACAGCATTGAATAATAATATATCTATTTATAAATTCAACTTATCATTAAAATAAAAAAGGGGTCCTTCGACAACTGGGAAGGTTGATTAAAACGTCGCGCACGTCGTGAGAATTACCCTGGTAATTAATTAATAGAGTCTAGAATCAGTTTTTATACTTTAAAAATACAGTGGAAAAATAAAGTCAGTTTATACTTATAAAAAAAAACTCAGTGGTAAAATAGAGTCTACAATCAGTTTTATGCTTTGATAAAACAGGGAGTGAAGTGCCCGGATAGGGTTAATCGTGCAATTTAACGGAGTGTATGATCTTATAATAAATCTAAAATCAGTGTTTGTAATAATTTCCGATTCAATAAAATCTAATAATTAATTAATTAATTACAAATTCAATGCGGGAGGAGTTTAATATAGTGTGTTTGAATTGCTTTAAATTTGTTCTATGAAGGTTAAAATAGAGTTATTTTGTCCGAGGTTATATAAAGAAAATTACAGTCTAATAAGTTTCATTAAATAAAAAATTTACGTTTAGGTCGAAAGTTGGAAATTTTATTACGAGATATTAATTATCGTTAGGTGACAACGCAATAATAATAATTGATCCGAAATCTGGAAAATACTTAGCCGAAGTTTAAATGAATAATCCAAGTGATTAATTTGCTGCTAAACAAAAGTGTTATAAAATAAAGTGGAAGGGGTTCTTTCAGTTTTGTTGTAATCTGAGTGACGAATAATATTTAGTTATCCGTTACAAAGGGATTCTAGTTCAAATTGGAAACATAAATAAAACTTTAGCTTTGTCCTTAAGTGGAATAATTCAAATTTAAAGAAAATCTTTAGTTGTTATGAAAAAAAAAATATAATTTAAATTGAGAAAAAAATAAATAAAACTTAAATATTTTTATAAAGTGGAATAATACAAATTTAAAGGAAATTCAAATTAATAAATTAATTTATTAAAGAGTAAATAGGTATAGTCATATACCACATAATAAAATAATATTCGAGCGAACGATTATTAAGAATCGATTCCCCTCTTTAGATTGGAATCAAATATGGAAGGAAAGGGGAGGAAGGTGAGGGTTGTCGGGATTAATTAGATAGGATCGTTCTTCTTCAATAATAACGGCAGATATTAAAAGGAAACGTGAGGATTTTTACATCAGAGTTCTATTCAAAGGAGAAAGGAAGGAGATGAGTAGTTACACAGGTAGTATGGATGCTCTAATAAGTTTCTCGCCGATGATAGTAACCCGGTGGAGCTGAAATTAAGACATTAGAGCTTGGTGAGTCCTTACAATATTTAAGCTTTTACAGGTTCCTGTGGATATCCTGACACTGATGGACGTAACGCCAAGAAAGGGTAAATAAATAACTAACCAATTTATTAGCATTCGCATGTCACACCTCCCATACGGAATGAAATGTTGCTAAACAAATACTTAACACATAATTAGATAGAAACGCATCACTAAATCAATTTTGGTATCTTAGCGTATTTGTAAGATAAATACCTATCGTTTCTTTTCACTACCACGATTAGGGTATGGTTATATGACCTTCAATAGTGTACCAAAATTACGATTTGAGTTCAAGGCCATCCATTGACCCAGTCACCTAAATTCATTAACGAATAAACAAAACAAAACTTAACGTCAGGGACAAGTTTATCAATTATAGCTTGAGATGAAATCTGCGGTCAATATGTGAAGGCGACATTGACGTTTAAAATCACTCAATTCTAAACGACTTGATTTTACTAGAGCGATCGCCAATAGGTAGCATTGATTCAGCATGCAAAAATTTCGCAAAGTAAAGTACTGCGACTAGCTTCAAACTCTAAGAGAGCACATCACAATTATTCAGGAGGTCATTGATTCAATGTCGACTTGATTTATCTCATTTTTAAATCTTTCTTATAGGAAGTAGGTATCCAAGAACCCATAAATACCCATTATCCTAAATACCTAACACACGAGGAGCTAGTGACCTCATTTAAACAACACTGGTGTTCAAATACTCATACAGTCCTAAATCCTAACTTGTCTTCGAACGTAAGCTTCAAGGCTTCTGTATGTAGATATGAGCCATCTGGAAATGTAAGTGTCAACCTTTCTCGAACGGACGGCTTTGATCTTGTGGCGGTATTGTCGAGGTGGGCATGCGGGGAAGAGGAAGGACGTATGCGGACAGTACGCAGACGCGGCATTAAAGCCACAGGTTATTTGCATACCGTGAGTCTTGTCGAACCTGAAAGCAAACATAAGGTTCACGAGGTGAGTTTTATGTCAGCTAGTCAGAGGTGGAATGTAACGCTGGGTCGGTTACGTGGGAGGAAGGATCTGCCCGTCACAAGCTTACGCCACATTTAACGGATAGAGGCATGATAAGCGAAGACATGAAATACCCCTTCTAGACTCAGTAGAGTTAAATTCAATCCGGCGGAGATGGAAGTCGGAGTGAGGCAGAAAAACGGCATGAAGACTTGGTATTCCCCCATCTGGCGTGAAGAGTCCCTTTCGTAACAAGAGACGCTCGTCGAAGAGAGTAAAACTCGGACTTAAGGATAAGCTTAGCAAACGTACTTGGGAGAATCCGGTTTGCAATTGTTGTTCATCGGTTTTCACTTGGTTAGCGGAGGTGCCGACTTTTTAAGCAAACATATTATCCCCTCCCCATATCCCTCCATTCCTGCTCTTTCAACAATGTTGCGAATACTAACCAAAAGCACTAACTATGACTACAAACACATTATGTTAGGAGAAGTTGCAGACAAGGACTTCAATTGAGAAAACTGGACCTTCGAGTTCGATCATCCTAAGGTAAGGTTTGCTTTCTTGAAATGTTTAATTTATTAACTGTTGTTTATGTTATCGATGTATCAGCGGTGATAGGAAGAATTAAATAAACACACTAAATTCCTATGGAAATCAAATAGACACAAGGTTTAGGGCGGGGGTAGTTTATCAAACTCGGTTAAATATTCTAAAATAATAATAAATAAATTGATCGGAAAATTCTCACCCTTTCTCTAAAAGAATCTATGGGTTACCACACGTAATACATTATCTTCTCTACATATGTGTGCATATTAAGTATGCAAACAGATGTAAAATCTAAAACAAAAAAAATTACACAACGCAGATTATAGAAATAATGTGAACAAAAATCTTAAATCTTGATTACTGTGAGAAAATCGCAGGGATTTAAGAAGATAGGGTAGGTTTAGCTAGATTATAAGGTATAGGGGTTTAGAAATCACGAGCCTGAGGTAGAAATAAACCGAAAGGAGGGTTGAGTCAGGCCATCATACCTAGTGGTGTGATCAGTAGGACATAAGGGTAGAATTATGAGCGTGGCTACGAGACAGGAGCTACGAGATTTAAACTACGAGGTAGAAGCTTAGAAAAGTAAATCAGCTAGGTAGGGTTCATCACAATTGGAGTCGAAAGCCAGTAGTGGCACTTCATTACAATTCTTAATACGGTACTATGTATTACGGCAGTCAATCAAGTTATGTTTAAGTACCAAACTTTGGTGAATTATTTTTAAAACTTTATTGTGCCTAAATGTATACTCGGACGGCACTAATACAGAACATCCCGATATAATATGTTCTATAGTTTCCGGAAAAGTCAAACATTTTCTACAATATATAATGTTTCCTTATTGTATGTAAGTTTTCTTGATTTCAATTCGCTAGTAACTTTCAGTAGCTTCAATTGTCCAACTAATTATCTTATCGTTTGTCCTACTTACCTTTTCCTGTGAAAAGGCTCTTAACTTGCTGGCCTTTATCCCAATACGGAGAAAGGTAATCACATCCAGCTCTTTGTTCCAATTCCATTGCTTTCAAAAACAACTTTTTGATTCGCAGTACAATGTAGAAGAAGTTTTATCCAGCTGAACTTCAGAACTATACAACTTGATAACTATCGAAGTTAAACAATCTCTTTAACAGAAAGCTGTACCAATAATTTATAAGTTTTAGTGAACTAGTCACAAAGACCTTTAAATACCTTCCTATTGTTACTGCCAAAGATATTCAAATACAAAATTTCAATATCTTTGGTTCCTGCCAAACACTTACTGGAACTCCACAATAAATTAACAATTTCTGATTGGTAATGCGCGTTTTCAGCGCTTCAAAATATCCCCGGCAAAATATCCTCCGACAAAATATCTTACGGACAAAACATTCCCAACAAAATATCTACTAAAACTGTAAAGACAATAAATTATTCATCAAAAATAGTAAAATGGGACAAAAATAATAATACAGATAACAATAATTTATTGTCTTTACAGGATGTCTGTATTATTTTTTTCAGATTTTTTTGCTAGGTTAGATTAGGTTAGGTTATGTTTAAGTAGATATTTTATTGGGGGATGTTTTCTCCGTAGAATATTTTGTGGGAGGAAATTTTGTCGGGGATATTTTGTCGCGGGATGTCGACAGTCGCGAAACCTTTCTAAACACTTCGTAATATTAAAACTGAGTTGTGAGGGTATCTTATTTTATTTTATTTCAAAATATAATATATTTCGTAGTAAAACTATATTTTGCACTGTGTAAAAATGCGTTGGAGTACTATTTTTGCAAGTTAATTCGTAATACGTATGAACATTATTTTTTTATGAGACACCTCTCAAGAGCGCCCCTGTCAGTACGGTGTTAAGGCGGGGGAAGTATGTCGCCACCCGGTTGGGCAGCGTTGTGAGGCGGGTCAAAGGAGATGCTGTTGGAAGGGATTTATTAAAGCGGATCTGATTATATTTATGTTGAAGCAGCCCGAAATATATGAAGGAGGAAAAACAGAAGCTGGTAGCACATTCCACATTCCACATAGAGTTTTACGCACGCGCACCGGTGGGATCAATGTTGCTAACTCCTCGGAGCAGGCTCCGTTGAAATACCTGTAGAACAGACTCACGTTCACATTGCGTCTGCGCAGTAGAGACGAACCGACCTTCTCAGAATCAAGAAGGTTTATCAAGTTTTGTGGGGCTCCAGCCCACAGGTGGCTCAAAAATTCAAATATTGGGCGCACTTGAGATTTGCATGAGGTTAGCAGGCTGGTCACTATTGAAAACACTTATATCAAAATATATTTTATTCACTCAATAGTTTGGTTTTATCAAAAAATTCTTATTTTGGGTGAGTGCACCGGTAAAGGCCTTATCATTCATTACTTTTTATCTAAATTTTCCTTAAAACATCTTTGAATTTTTTTCGTGAATCTGTTTTTTTTCTGTCTGGAATACTGTTGTAACGCCTTTTCGCAAGGTACCTGAAGTTACGTTGACCAAAAGCACGAAATTGTAAGTTTTTGTTATTGTTTCGAGTATCTACCTACATAGCGTATTTAAACTTTTTTTATTAGTATTGTCTGTATAATTACGTGTTGGTTTTTTTTTTATATTAACTCCACGCAGGAGTTCCTAAGGAAAATAATTACCCTAAGGCCCTTTTGAGGAGAGGAAGGAATGACCATGGGTCTTGAAGAGGCCGAGGCCGGCAAATCATTCCTCAGCCGAGCTGTTGAACTCAAGAACGAGTCGTAGAAAAGACCCGTTCTCATGGAATAAATGTTTACCGTATACAAATGTTGGGCTCGCGTTTTGCGTGTTTCCCGACTGTACAACGGTGCCGAAGGAGTCAATGACGCTAATTCCTCGGAGCATCTTCCATTGAAATACCGGTAGGACAAGGACAGCATTCCCACACGACGCGTCGTGTGGAAATGCTGTCCTTGTTCTACGCGTGTGCCCGAAAGATTGCTTTCCGTTTGTTAAGTTAGAAGAATCTACCTAACGGATCGCTCATTTCTGCACACGAGATTTTTCTTTTACTTTAGGGTTCCAGCACAGAAATGGTTGCCAAATTCAACCATGGTGCGCACTTGCGATGTATACAGTTGAAGTATTTGCGTATCCTGTACAATACGCCTAGCTTCTTACTCAACTATGGCTTCGATAGAGCCCCCGTACCTGAGCTTGTCGCTATACCAAGCATATCAATGGAAGACATGTTTGAAAGATTGTGAGATTGTGAAGATTGTGATCTGTTTACAGATGAGTGAGGATTGTTTTTGAGTATGTTTTCCGAGCGTCAAACGCGTTGTATAATAATAGTTAATAATGGCTGCAGGAAGTTTTTATAAGCTTATCCCCGCCCAATAGTACTCATACTATATAGTTGGATTGATTGTAGATACCAATGCAAAGCATACAATTTAATTGAATAGTTGTAATTCTTCTACATACATAATCAATAAAATATCTACTTAAAATGACACATGTGACGTAAAGAGACACAACACGTCTCTAAAAGGCAAGATCACATGACGTTCTTTCTGCGCAATTTGAAGGGTTAAAAGGTCCGTAAAGATCTTTAAATAAATTTTACGTTCCAATAAAGCGAAATCATGTATACAAACGGTAGTTAGAAAAAACGAAATTTGCTTTTGAAATGTAAATTGTACTTATTACCTCGGGTTCTTTCCTGTTAACCTGTTTTATGAAATGTCCCAATAACGCTGAAAAGCCTAGCTGCGCATAAAAACTAAATGGGACATAACAACACCGGTAAAGAAAAGCTCTAATAGCCTAGCCAGGGCCTTCACAAGGGATATAGTCGCCTATCTGAAAATACTGCTACCCTAAATTACTCTATTAACGAAATGTATTTGCGTATATAGTAAATATGTTATCATATGCATCTCTCGGTTAAAAATATTTAGCGAAATTTCCAGATTTTAACTTCCAGTGAGGTATAAAAAAATATTTTAACTAAAATTACGAAATGCATCGTCATTAAAATCTTTCTAGTCATTGTCAGGCCCCTACGAAATACGTTTAGTTTTTCGATGGATACACGCATCAAGTACTGATTCTCGAATGCTTTCCTACAATATTAATCTCACCTTTTAATTAACAAACACTCCCTCAAAACCTAGGTAGGAACAATTAATTTGGATTGTATTTCAATTAACTATTTCAATTACCCTAAAAGACTACTCTTACTCAATGAAATTAGTAATATCGTAGGCGATATGTTAATTAAAAAATATTCAGAATTCAATCTGATTTATACCGATGGATCAAAAAATCGAGAGCAAGTTGAAGCAGCTTTCATTTTAATGCAAAACAATTTTTCGCATCAAATAAAACTCCATAAAAATTGCAGTATTATTATGAATGCAGGATTGATAGCAATCAAAAAAGCGATAGAATATGCCATTAAAAATAAGTGGAAACAATTTATAATATTAGGTGATTCAAAAATTGCACTTGGAAAATGTGGGAAAATAGCCTACAATATTGTAGAGCAAATAAGGCCTGTTTCCAATGGATTGCAGTTATTATTACGTCTAATCTGTATTAGTTCGATTGTAGAAATACTTTTATCATAAATTTGTATAGCGCCCTTAAAGGTGATTTTTCACAAAAAACAGTGCTGCGCAAATCATCCAAATATTATTATTAATTTTTTATTTATTGTTATTAAGTTTATTTTGTAGAACTCCATTTTAATTTTTATTTATTTTATAAATTCAATAATATTATTATTTAATGTATAAAAACAGTTTATTATAAACGAGTTCTGCTTCGTAATTATTATTATGTGTTTCAGCTGTTTCGCCCTCGTGAACTCGTTAATGCGTGATAATGTATGACATCAAACAGTTTGATAATGCCTATAGAGGGCGAAACAGCTGTAAGACATAATAATAATTACGAAGCAGAACTCGTTTATAATAAACTGTTTTTATACATTAAATAATAATATTATTGAATTTATAAAATAAATAAAAATTATTATTAATAATTATTTTATTTAATATTTCTTATCACTTCATTTCGTATCATAGTGTACCATGTATGTTTTTTTTTATTCCATCTCATGTACGAATACATTGGAATGAAGAGGCGGATTTGTTGGCAAACGAAGCAATTGAATGGAATCATGTATGACTGCATGGAAGCCAGATTAAGATCCAGTCATGCACTAATGGGAAGAATATTGTGATGGTGAGGCCTCTCTGATTCTCCAATGTGCTCAATATGTGAGCAAATTGAAGATGATGAACCCAAATTGTCAAAGTGCATTAAATATAAACGACAGAGAGTGGCCATATTGATGACGTTCAGAATCGGAAGTTCAGAATTTAATAGCCTCAACTGAGTTCATTGCCATATCGAGAATAATGAAATTTATTAGATCATGTAAACTAGAATATATTTGAAAGTGAATTCTTATATAAAGGACATGCCTTTAAAAGAACATTAGAGAATTTAAAGACGATATATTAATATTATAATTAAAAAACAGATGAGGCAATAAATGACAACATTCTGTGATTCAAAAGCCTCGATAATATACATTAATAAAAAATTAAAAATAACAAACAATTATGCATATTATTTAAAAGGTCAACGACCGTCAAATCAAGAGGTTTGGCTTAAATAAAATTAGTTTTTATTTTGTTTTGAAGAGTTTTATTTTCCTTGTACATTTGTTACTTAATTTTTTTTAGTTATCTACTACCGATTTCGACACGCCAGTGTCATTCACTAGCAAACTTAAAACTAACCTAAACTTTATACAAGTACAGAAATGATGAGATTTTATTAGATGGGGGTAGTGGGAGGAGTGAGGAGTCAAGACAACATGGGAACATTGTTAATAATGGTGATTTACAGGTTACTATTATTTTCTTAACTAAATAATGAAATTAAAAATAATGATTATTAAAAATTTAATTAAAATTTAATTTAATTTATATATTATAATATTTAATTGGGTATTTCCATGTTTTTTTGTACTGCTTAAAAAAATAAAGAAAAAAATTACGATGATTATAGCGTTTTTATTTTATTTTTAGGTTGACGAATAAATTTTCTACAGCGAGTGAAAGTCTACCATTTTTGAATTACCGCTAAAACGATATTTTGGGGCGTAGCTCACTGACAGTGTTTATTTATGCTGGTTCAGCTGAGCCCCACTTGTGACGTCACAAACCCATTTCCGTACTACGAGCCGTTTTGATTTTGTCAGTTTTAGAGCGTTTTTAAAATCAATAATATTGAATGAAAACATAAAAAACAAACATTTTTAGTATTATGATTAATATCAGAAAAATGATCTTTAAATATTCCCTACATTTTCAAAAGAATCCCTCGTTTGTGGAAATACCCCATTTAAAAACAATAATTATATATATTTCGATTTATTTCTAAAGTTTCTGAAGCGCATAAATTAAAGTACGGATTTATATTTGAATGTTTTTAAACTTGGTTTTTCTTTGTTGAAACTATGATCTATCTCTATTGTGATAGTTATGTTTCCTGATTCTAGTTTTAAAATTTTTAGTGTTCATACCTAATTACTGTGCGTCATTACATTCTAGAGTGCGCAAAAAAAATTAAACCAAAAAATAATTTAGTTTACAAAATAATAGCAACCCGCTTATGACTATTATGTTCTACCACGGAGATGGTTGGCACATAGGCAAACTCTAGAAGCCGCCCGATAGTTCGGCCGCCCGCGTGCACCGCACACATTATACATGGAGGCAAACCGCCCCTGGGTCATCCTCCCTTACCTTTACATTACTCCCAGAGATCCCGTGCTAACGACAACAGTTAGACAAAAGCGACACGTGGTGAATTTTAATTTGGGATAATCCATTCGCCGCTTTAATCCACAAATACTGAACGATCTCCCCACATACAAGATAATGGCTAGTGGCGGGATTAAATAAAATTCAATTGCTCCGTAAATTCTACGTAATGCATGTTTCATTGTGACATTATTTTTGGGTTTATTGTAATATGGAATAATTGAACCGAAACGGTCCAAAGGATTTGCATAAAATCACAATTTTTTTTTTATCTTTGTCGTAAGAACTACGGCGCGGCGTGCGGCCTTTAGAATGAAATTATTCTGGTTTTATGTATATACAAGACACAAGACGTTAAGGAACGTACTTGACTTACTTTAACAAGTAATTCCCGACATCACTCGAAGTAAAAATTTTAAATGAAATTTTTGTCTTCGGTGACATTTTTGAGTTTTTTTTCAACTTAAGGCGATCCAATAGTCCAGGAAAAAATTGAAATCGGATTTCACGCCATTTATGGGAGGAGTTTAAAAATACTTGAGAAAAAGCTCTCGGAAAGGTTGGAATAGGTATTTGAGAAAAAAATTTTACAGGTTGATTTCGTAAAGGCCTGTAAAAAACATTAATTCCTTTTTTATGCATTGTTTATTGTAATAAAACGGAAATTTAAAATTGTTTTCATGAAAGCAAGCGGCGCGGAGCCACACGTCTATTTCCCGCTATGGCCGGGGCGTGACTGACACGAAATGGGTTGTGTCCAGTGCATGGTTCTTGTGCCCATGGGATAAGAGTCACTTCAAGATCCAAATTCGTAGAGTGCGGGCCGTATTGATTGATGTCAAAAATAACAACAAGAAAATGCATGTTTTATTTTATTTTGTGAATTTCGGGCGTAAATATCATTTTTTTGCGATTATTACAAGAGAAACTGAATTTGCCACATTATACAATAAAACCATATCCGAAAAGGAGTTTATAAGTAGGAGAGTTTGCACTGGAAAGTGTTTTTTATAGACCATATACTTTATTTTTTTCTAGGCTTATTAAAAGACTTATAAAAAAATGCGACATTTTTAAGGGCCCAGGTATGTTCTACACGCAGTATTTAATTGAAGCATCTAAGCGATCAAATTTTCAAAACAAAAACATACGATTTTGAATGATTTGCATTATTTAGTATTACTTCATCTTAAAACATAAAAAAGTCACCAGGTATTGAACAGTAGGTTGAGAGGTTTGGAAATTAATTAGCTGAGTAACCAGTGACAACATGGATAGTTTTTTTGTTAACTAGTGATGACGTGGAAGATTTTTTACTGTTTGCTTTTGAAGATTTTTTTTTAATAAAAGACATATTAACATAAAATATTTAAGTATGACGTGGCCCCAGCTTGAAATTGCATTAGGGAAATCGTCGCCTCAGTTCGCTTCAACCTCCACACTAAAATTAAAAAGTAAAGTATAAAAAATGATAGTTTTAATAACTTAACTACGAATTATTTAAACTATTGAGACCTTTTTACGTATACGGAAGCTTTATCTTAAACACCTATCAAAATGTTTTATTGAAATAATAAGAGAAAACCTTCTCCTCCAGTATAATTTTCTAATGGTCTGTTGGACAAATACGAACTAAGACGATGAAATATAATTAGAACTTTATACAATGAATTATTATGCCATAGCTGGTTATATGATTCTATTTGCATGTTTACGTATGTTCTTAATAGTAAGTTACGTCCTATTTAAATATTTTCCCTTAAAATATGTTCAATTGAAATACTTTACACAAGATTCAACTTCAAAATCACAAATTGGTAAATAGATTATGAGAAATCATTTTTGCAAACTTTGACGCCTTACATCTCAAAACCAGGTAAAGTAAACTTATTAAGAAAAAGTTAAATGATATAAAAAAATGTAAATGTGCGGCCGCCGCTGTGAGCCCACAGTACAGACGATTAATGAAAAAAAAAAAAACAGAGTGTGCAATTCACACGCGGTAGAAGTGAGGCTACGAAGCACCGCACAAAGAGGAGACCGATTATTCTATCTCATTCTCTCGCAGGCTTAATCGTAAAGATGTACGTGCTTGTCTCTTTTTAGTGACGCTCTTTCGTTCTATGGAGTATCAAATCACAACGGTGTAAAATAAGTTTTTACTTGAAAAATGAATTAAAACAACGAATTAACCAAAAAGTTCCTTTCAATTTCAAACCGTGTAACAAAATCGATATGGGGCATGGGCATGGCGTTAACGTGTAGCGTCTCATTTACTGGCAACAACTTGACAACTGGCAACACTAACCGCGCAAACCAATTAGAGCAAAGTGTTATGTTGTCAGGGGTTGAGACTTCCAGCTTTCGTTAAAGCCGCGATAAAAAAGGATTAATTAAATTTATCTGCTCCATGATCCATCACGCAAGAAGCATTTGTTAGCGGGTACTTTCATAATATTATGAGATATGGTATTTCCAACGCTATAATAATAATTACGTAACAATGAAAAAATCTTTATTTTTATTTTTAACTTAACGAGTAAAACCTCAAATTGTTGAAGACAATATTAGTGAAACTCAATCGAAAATCAAAAACAAAAAAGAACTCGAACCCATGACCTATGACTTGCCGGTTCAATGCTCTACCAACTAAGCTAATCTGTCCCTCTTCTGTATCATTCATCGACAAAGAAGTTTCAACATTATCTTCATTTTCTTAACGCAAATTTTATGGGCTTCTATCTCTATGTATGATTGCAAGAAGTGTCTTAAAAAAAATGTATCCATTTTTATTTAATATGCAACATTTATTGACCTCTCTGCAAGTCTAGGATGAATATTTATTTTTATTTTTAACTCAATTAGTAAATACTCAAATTGTAATATTTAATTAGAGTCCCAGAAGTGACCGTATCTTTTTCTGATTTTTCTGATGAACAGTCGGTAAATTTCTCGCTAAGCCAATATCAAGATATATCAATAATTTCTCGCTAAGCCAATATCAAGATATATCACCAATATATCAAGATATTCTTTCTTACTTCCACGACCCCTACTTTTTTTATTCTGAAATTTACACCCACAGCAAAATTCTTTCATCTACAAATAGAATTAAATTGTATGGTTTATTTCCTTTTCCATTTTTATTTATAAATTTATTGAAATAATTCAAAATAACGTTCACAAGTAAACGCAATTTACAAACTTTGCCGATTTTTGTCGTGTGCCCTGCGATGGCAATCCATCCGATAATAATTGTCTGATATTTAAAGTCATCGGATAAATGTGAAAAACTCCATGTGACCTCTACACGGTGTCGCATGCTGCCCGCGAGCCCATTTCGTGTGGTCCGGGTACCTTTTCGTGCTTCTCACCTGGCCAAATAAAATATTAAAAAAAATTGTGGTAAACAATATTTAACGGTTTCTGTTGTTTTTAAAAAGGATTGAGCGGAAAACTTCGGTCTTTCTTCAAAGTTTTGAATCTGCTGTTAAAAAAGTAAGATTTTTCTTACGCATATTCTTAGACAAAATCTCGTGGATCGATTAAGTGTAGAAAAAAGCCCTTTTCTTGTTGCAATCTATGGGAGATTAATTTTAAAGGATTTCTTTTTATAAATTACCAAAGTTTTCATGCCTAAATTTTGTTTAAACGATAAAATCAACTGAAAGAAATCAACGAAACTGAAAGTAGGTTTTTTTATATCAGAATAATGAAAATCGACAACCTTATTTGTGAGTTTGGCATCGAGATATAAATTGTTCGCCTACGACGAATTGTGTTTGGCGTTCTATAATTGATTGTTAAAAACTACCATTTTGGAAAACACAAATAGTTTTGCGACACCATCGACTGCAAATTTAACAATAAATAAGTGTTGGTACCCTAAACCCTGGGGCCCGCGAATAAATTGAAAATGGATAAATTGGCCCTCTGGCTAAAAAGATTTATAAAAACTATTCTATGGCATCCGATTTTTCATAGTTCCTACTGATGTCTTTTCATCAGAGGTGGGAACGGGCCGTACTGCCACAAACTTTCATCCTTCTTCTAAAACGATTCTAAGATGGCGGCGCTATGTTTACTTTTAGCCGAGTGAAGTGTTAAATTACCCAGACAGAAACCTTTGCACATTGAGCGCAATTGCCTCCCCACGCCCGGCAACGATTTAAAAGATGTTAAAGAAAAGTAAAACATTTTTAGTCTCGCCGTTCCCAATCAGAAAACCGAGTTCATCTGTAGGTTAGATAATGAATTTATGCAATCAGGAAGTTGTATAACATGGAGTAACTCGTCGGGTCCGGACGGAATGGACGAGGTGACCTCTAACTTGTAATTAGGATACTTGTTCGACATCCCCGGTGACTCAATGGCCAAGTCCCCTGGGAGATCACTTCGTTCTGCAATATAAATGTAGCAGTAATATTCTAGTAGAGTAATGTGGGGTAATCGTAAGCATTTTTTACATTAGGACTTTTGATTAAAACGTGTATTTGTATCTATTAAATTTATTCCAATTTTGGGATTATTAATATTATGATTGATTATTAAGGAATCTCAATAATAAAAAAAACCTCATACGGTTCATAAAAAAAAAAAATAAGTGAAGAAGTTGAATATAATGTTCATATTATGTACTAGGTACGTATACCGTAATGGTGTCCGCACTCTGATTTCTTTGCTCTTGGGTGCAAAATTATCTATTCAAATGCTTTCTTTCTGGCGAGTTATTTCAGTATAAGAATAGGCCACTTGCATCACTTTTTTTTTTTAAATTTTCCGGTTTAGGCAAAATATTCTAAGATATTCTGTATTTTTTTTTATCAAATTTTTGACACCCTGGCGATTTTTTGAAAATTTCAATCCGAAAAATCAGACCACTTTTTATAAACCGGAAATACGGGACATAATTTTATGGGTGTGAAAAAACGATAATTACATAGCCGAAAATCATATTAAAAAAAGAAAGTTTTCCACACGAATAGCAATAAATTGTACGGGGTTCTCTTCGTAACATCTGTAAAAACACCGCCATCTTCATCAAAAAAAGAAACCAAAGGATAAGTTCGCATAGAACAAACAATAAATCTAGTGAACGTTAAACGAAAATTTAAAAATTCGCCGGAAATCAGAGTGTTGCCATATAAAAAAAAATCAATCAGTGTGGAATTTTACAAAATTAAAGGAACTTAATCGGAGACGGGACATTTTCATGTAGTGACGTCACGAGCTCAAATAATGGATTTATTTATTTAAAAAAAAAAAAAAACTATACATTTCTAAAAATTTTTACTGACATTTTCGAAATCTTAGTTCAAAAATCTATCCACACGATTTTTTGCAAGTCGTTATGAAATCGATGCAAGTGGCCTATTAAACCGTTGATGAAATATGTGAGGGAGCGAACTCCGGATCGGCAGAGACGGGTAGTGAAATGAAAGTCGATGTGGTGAGTCAGTCTTTATTGCAGAGCTATGTAGCGAGGGTCGGTGAAGCGGTAATATGAAGTATGATGAAGTGCCTGGAGTGTTGTAGGTGCACGGAGGTGATGGTGCGGTGACATGGCGATACGGCGGAGCTGACCACGGGTCTGCTGTGCTGGTCACCGGCGCGTTGCTCGACATCGTGGCGGTGAAGAGGTCCAGATCTTCCAGGCCGTTGCTGGACGCTTTGAGTCGCGGAGGTGAACGGTGAGCCAGCAGATAGTCCTGGCGAGGCGGAGCGTGTTTCCATGGCAGCGAAGCGCGGTGGGCTTCGGATTGCCATGAATGGTGAGCTGATCTCTAGGCTGAAGGTGGCGTCAAACCTTGTAAGTCGCGGGATACAGCTGTTCTCAAGAGCTGAAGACGCGGTGGGCCTTGTAGCTGAGACATGATGATGATCCTCGAGGAAGCTGCCCTGGAGAGCGTAGAGAGTGAAGATACAACGGGCACTCGTATATGTGCTGCTACACGTTGGCTGTGTGAGCCGACCGTTGTTGGATTGAGACTGACTTTGTGAGTGAATGACTAATCCCGACCGGCAGACTGCTGCTTATATAGGCGACGAGAGTAGCTACCTGAGCACCAAGTAAAGTTGCGTGCCCGGGCAAAGTGAATGTGCGACAATGCCTTTCGATGTGTTTCCCGATATTGCGCGGAGTAATGTAATGTATGTGCAATTTTTTTTAATGTATAATATAAGTTGTACGTGCCCTGTTTCGATAGCTCTTGGAAACCTAGGGTGAATTGGGCCGCGTGAATTTTGCGCTGCGGAAATAGACAACAGAAAATGAAACTGGGAGAGGATGCCACCAGAATAATGAATGTACTACCTTAGTATAGTCTGGAATCCTCTCTTGTTCCCTCTTGAAGTTGCACAAAAACGCACGGTGAATTATTACTGTGACCATGAAGACACTTGCCAGTTGCACATGACAATGTGCTGCTCAGCAAGGTAGAAATTGTACTAAAACTCTGTAGAAACAATCCTCCTCCTGGTGACAATAGGTGGGAAGGGTAATATTGGGAGGTAGGTCGGACAGAATGGAAGTAGGGAATATGAAATATGTACTATTTATGAGTATGTGCCCGAACATGCACTCATAATTTAATGGTTATCTGTTTTTTTAAATGAGAATACCGCATAATAATCTCACTGCTCCCAACCGTTTTGGCAGCCCCAATAGGTCACTTGCATCACATATTTTTACATTCAATATTTTTTTATTGCATTATTGAAAATACTTTGATTTTTTGAAAGTATCAATTCGCAAAATAGGACCAATGTTTTATAAACCGGAAAGACCGAACATATTTTACGGATGCGAAAAAAATATTTTAAAAAACAAGCCGCTTCGGAAAAGGATGTCAATTTGTAGAAAATTACCTGAATTGCGGGAAATTTCTTAGAATTTAAACCAATTGGGTTGTGTTTGTGGGGATTTTATGGGGAGGACCTTTATGTGGGAAATATGCGGGGATTTTGCAATATGACGACTGAAGGGGTTCATGACGATTCATAAAGGTACACTCAGGAGCAGGGTAGGAATACCTATGGTTAGGAATATGCAACAATGTTATCTCCCAAGTACAGCGGTTTATAAATGCAGGAGAGTACATATATGTAGATGTGTAATACATAAATGTAGATTTATTCTGTAGATTGCTAATTTCAATAAAAAAATATATTTTTGGAGGTAGAGTGACATTTGAGGAATTTTAACATATATTGTGGATATTTTACAATAAACTAACCATGGCAACCCTGCTTGACACGCCCGTACGATCTGTCTAAATTTGAAATGCTTTCATTATTTTTTATAACTACTGTATGACCCGAGGTCGTAATATTGATCGATATTGTATAATCCAATACATTGCTTTGTAATTTCGCTATTTTGAATTTGTCGCAAAACATCGCTGTGTACATTTACCCAACGTGTACGGTTACCCCACATAACTTTACAAAACGTGCCAAATATATCAGTTTGTTTACTCCAAATCCATATTTATTATCCCGCAAAAGTTTGAGGGCTTTGGCCGTTAATCGTGGGCTCAATTCCTGGCGGTGAAATTTTTTATTTTTTATTTCTATGACTTTTCTTCATACGCATGTTGCATTAATGTAAAAAAATAACGTTAATTATCCTCCTGAGCAACAGCTACGCAAATCTCAGTGGGTGATTGTTTAGAATAAAATGATTTATAAATTTAACAGTTTGTAAAAAACATTATAAAACCTAAAAACATGGGATAGGTGGTGAAATCTAGGTGTATTCATTGACTTAGAACAGCATTAAGCAGTTTATATATCTACATACTTATTTCCTTGTTAATATTTTGAGGTATGATTTTTGTTAAATTGAATGGCCAAATCAAAACCTAACACCCGGAAATCTCCATTGCTCGAGTGGAAAAACAATTTAAATTGAGAAAATATGCTTAAGGCTCAGTTCCCGGCCCCAAAAAAAAGAAGATGGAGAGATATGAAATTACGAATGTTAGAAGAGCGCGCTAACATTTACAGCGATAAAATTGATGCAAAAATCATGAAAATCTTTAATTAAACACGACTCGTTAAAAATAGAGCAAAAATCTCGCAATAATTGTCTTTAATTTTATTTAAAGAAAAGCTGTGAATTTTTTCATACATATAACTTGTAAAATAACCGAAACAAACGTTTTTATAATCATTTTTAGAGCATACTTTGCGATTTATTTCTATCTAGGGAATTTTATATAATTGGCATTTCGGCGCGACAAATGTCTAGATATTATCTTCAAGAATAACATGTTTTTTTAAGAGCTTAAAAACTTCAAATGTTTAAGGGAGGTTTGCAAGAAATCGGTTGAAATTCGGAGAACCGCCTCTTAAAGGACCCTGTTTTGGACGAAGGCGTTATTTCAGGATGGACAAGCAAACTCAGACCTGATTGTTCGAAACGTCTTAGCAATTACTTGTTTTAATTTCTTGTGTCCTCAGGAAAACGAACCAATTATAATCCAAGCCACAACCGCGTGAAACGGGAGTGAAACAGGTAATTATCGGGCTTCCCCGCCTCGGAAAATTACTCGTTTTACAATACTAAGGGGATAAGCAAAACTTCTATAAGCAGTCATTATGAACAGCTTTCAGCAGCGACTGCATAACAACCTGCAATCCTCAGAAAATACATGCGAAACAAAACTATAATACGTTTGCATTTTTCGAATGTCGACTATACTATTGCAGACCCGTGAAAAATCATGGGATAGGTAGTCTGAATTCTTGACAAGCAAGGCCCACTTTTGAAAAGGGCAATGAAAATTATTTTCTGTAAAAATATTGTATTATAGGTAAGAGCTTTACAGGTTGTCTTAATTATTCGTACAATCAACTCCAATTTTTAAAATGACACTGTGATGATCTCGCCTTTAGGCCTACGAAATAATTCTTTTAAAATTGAGAGATCGATTTAGAAATATATTTAATTTTGTAACAGGGTATGGTTTCAGAATACAATTCTCTGTTCCAACTCTTAAGGGTGATTTATGAAACCGGGCCATTACTAGGAAAAACACGTGTGCCAAAATACTTTGGTTGGAGGAGGAATCCTAATGGATATTTCAGGTTCATTATCAAGTCAGGGGCGGCCGATGGATATTTGCCCGAGTGGTGACTGACTTTAACGCGAGCAGATTGGATTTACGAAACAATTATCTAGTGAATTTTCTATGGCAGTGGGGAGTTGAAAAATTAGGCAATAAAGATTGATCGTTGGTGCATTTAAATATACGAGAGCGACGCGCCGATTAGGGGTTAAAATATTTAACATATTTGTCAAAATAAGATTGCAGAATTCGTTAAATAGTGACGCACGCAGAAAGAACGAAAACGTGTACAGACAATGCTTATATAATGTTATTATATAACCAATAAAGTCGACGCAAGTAATTAGGATGAGTAGTGAATTGAAGTGCGCCACTGAGCTCTTCTTTTAAGCGTTATTGGGATACTTTATGACTCCGGCGCAGACAAAATTAATTTACACCGGAAAAAAAGCGAACATGGTTCCTACACAAAATTCTCCGAAATAATAGTTAAAGTGTGACATTTTGACTATTAAAGTTGATATATGCATATTGGGAGATGTGCTTATCACTTAAGATTTGAAAAAAGTGACTAATAAATTATTGAAACCACACAAGTAGATGGGTGGGAGTCAGAAGGCAGGGGGTTGGAACTAGACAGTTGGGGCAGGGAAGTGTTGGAAGACGGTCGGAAAAGGAACCTAGGGCCGCGCAGACGGGATAAAAATCATCGAGTTTTGATAGACGAGAGAATAATAATTTGGTGCGCGTAAACCGGGAATAATTCAGATAGTAATATATAATAAGAAAGGACAGTCAGGGAAGGAACCTAGGGCCGCGCAGACGGGATAAAAATCATCGAGTTTTGATAAACGGCAGAATAATAATTTGGTGCGCGTAAACCGGGAATAATTCAGATAGTAATATATAATAAGAAAGGACAGTGAGGGAAGGAACCTGGAGGCGCGCGGACGGGATAAAAATCATCGAGTTTTGATAAACGGCAGAGTAATAATTTGGTGCGCGTAAACCGGGAAGAATTCAGATAGTAATATATAATAATAGATAGTCGGGGCAGGGAAGTGTTAGAGGACAGTCAGGGAGAGATCCTGTTGAGAATTAAGATCGTCAAGTTCTGAGAGTCGCGAGGAGACCAGCTCGGTGCTTCTAAATCGGGGATATTTCATTTTAATTAAACAAAGAATAGTTCGTATTTATTAAACAAAAAGAGTCCACGCGAATAAGGAAGTCAGAGATTGCGGCTTGCGAGTTCATATCTGTGAAGTTAAATAATATAATTTGTAAATTGAGGCGGTCAATTATCAATACGGGACGCGCTTTCGGGGCGTTTATGAGGGTCAGGAAAAATTTTACAACGAATTGACGCGGGAATTGTGTTTGACGGCTGCATCTTGGAATAAATAACTGCATGACGGGTTGTGGTTTAGAAATGCTTGTTTGAAGTTAAATATTATTGCAGTGAATTGATTTGTGAAATTATTTTGTGCAACAAGGCGAATTTGGTAAGTTTGTATAAAATTATTAACATATTTAGTACGGGCCTTGCAGGAAAGAGTCAATTAGGGTTTATATACAAGCCTTAGGAATCTAGGACCCTTTTTTTTGTCGAGCGGTGCATTGCACGTTTCCGGGTTGACCGGCTAGCAAGTACCTTTGTTGGGTGAAGTTACTCTTGAGACAAGACCGTTGTAAAATAATAATTTAGTTAACTAAATAGCATTTGAAACACAAAGTGTGCTTTCGGGCAATAAATCTTAGACGAGAGACTTCATTTAAAAGACGGGATTTTAAAACCACAAAACAATAATAAAATCCTTTAAAAGTGCTTTGTTGGTGATCTAGAAAACTAGGTTACTGGGTATTCTCCAATACATAACGGGTACCAAAATACATAGGTATAGAATGTAGGTATAAAGTAATTTGTAAAGCGCCTTGGAGGTGTTAATTATTATTTACGAGTTTCGTAATAATATTTTTAAACGTAGCTAGGGGACTATATTTAGGAAAGGGTTTTGAAAAGGCATTGGGTAATTTAACAGTTTATAGAATGGTGCGTAGCATGGGCATCTTTGCTTACTAACAAAATCTGACATAATTAAATTCCCATTCCAAAAGTTTCCCACACCTTATTCCAAATTTTAGGTATCACAACAAGTCTACTACATAGGACTTTGCATAAACTTGGTTCGATAATTTATCATATAATCACCTTTGGTTCACGTTTAGGTATATTTCTTTCGACTTAGCAAAAAACTTTCATATTGTCGGTTGAATGCAGCCGTCGGTAGGTATTCACATTTTAGCGTGATGCGCTATATCCACCTACTTAATTAACAAACTCTTTTTCTTCAAACTTAATTGAGCGGGTTACGACTCGAGAATGGACGGCGGTTGTCGAATGAATTAACGGGTCCGGCTTTCCTATTTCACCATGAGGAAGTATCTCACGCGACTTTATCGGGGGCGATGTGATCGAAATGCAGGTGGGCTTACACTATTTTCCTAATGTGGAGGCGAAGTAAGCGATGGTCGTGTCTGGTCCGAGCAAATTGGAATCCCTTGTGATCACATCTCGGTAACGTGGATCTCGTACCCGCTCTAGACTGGATTGGAAGCGTGGCCGGAGCCATTCCATGATGTCGACGTATGTACGTCACTAAGGCATTGGGGGACTTCAGGAGAACAAAGGACGTGCACCCATTTCGCCCTCCCTCTACCGCCGCTCCGAGGTACCAGCGGATAAAAGTTGTCGTCGCGGGAGGCCAGTTTGATGCAGGACGAAGATTACGATCTGGCCGGACTACCTTCGTCATGGGGGAAACGAAGTGACGAAATTTGCGTGGGCTTCACTACCTTTTAGGTTACGCTCGTGTGGGGTCTGCCTTGTCGGCGGAACGAAGGGAACATGACATATGGAATCGTTTGGCAACCGATCGGCGGTTCTTTGTTGGAATCCGGATAAGTTTTCTTAACTACTTTTGGTTTACGCTTAGGTAGGTATATTTCCTTCGATATTCGATTTAGCCAAAAACTTTCACATTGTCGGTTGAATGAAGCCGTCAGTAGGTATTCATATTTTAAGCGTAATGCGTTATATCCACCTACATAAGTAGCAAAAGTTTTCTTAATTACCTTTTGGTTTACGCTTAGGTAGGTATATTTCATTCGATATTCGATTTAGCAAAAACTTTCACATTGTCGGTTGAATGAAGCCGTCGGTAGGTATGCATATTTTAAGCGTAATGCGTTATACCCACCTACATAAGTAGCAAAAGTTCTCTTAACTCCCTCACACTAGGAATAGGGATCATCCAGCATCAGGGTGGGAAAGTACTCTGGACGAAAGGGCAGCCGGGAAAATAGAAGGGAGGGAAGCCAGATTCACGACCTGGTGCCTTTCATTCTTGGACCCAGCACCCTGGAAGCCGAGCTTGTCATTCCTTTCTTTGAGCTGATATTTGAGTTTGAGGTTGGGGTACGCCTATCGTAGAGCATATGCCCGTGACATTTCGGGGAAAGTCCCACGTTACGCTTGTGTATGTTATGCGAGAGGATGTATTTTTCATTCAAATCAAATACCGATGACCATCGCGATTGCAGGCTGGCGCATGTTTTGTAGCGTGCCTAGGAAAAACGTAATCATTATTTCTACTGGTTCGAGGCGGCGTGCTGGACGGAGAACGGGACTATTGAGGACATGAGTGACTGCCAAGGCGAGGATCGGTGACATCAAAATCTTCTTTAATTAAATTCATACATCGCCAGATCAGAGGAGAGAGCGGCCCCACCGATCTCCTGACATTGCCGATTGTCTAATCAACTTCGGTTTAATGTTTATGCCGATGCTTTAGGAGTTAATGGAACTCAAGTCATCGGCATGCTGAAGAACTTCAGAATCAACAACATCATCATCAATCCAGAGTGGGATGTCACGTTCCAAAACCTCGTGCCACCCACACATTTCCTGAACAGTTCCTGCCATCGGCTATCACGCCATTAATCGGAGCAGACCCTCATATCAAACGGTATGAGATGACCTCTCATCATCATCATCAACATATTTATAATTTGGCGGCGTAGTGGTCGATATTATTCCCATTACCACTCTATGATCCAGAAACACACATCAAACCCTTTCCCGACGGAAGGTTTTACTACTTCGTAGGGGGGGGGGGGTTTATCACAGTTTTGCTAAGTGACCAGGAGGTATGGTATTACAAAGTGTTGCATTTTGCTGGGTTTTATACAATGACTTAAATAAGAAAAAAAAAAAAAAAAAAAAAAAAAATTAATACAGTAGGTATAACGGTTCGCATGTCATCCGAAAATGACTGAAAACACAACGAAAAAAAAAGTAAAGTACTAGGAAAATAGATGTGTAGCAGAGGAATTAGCAATAACGTTTACATTAGCTTAACTAGATAAAGATAGGAGAGATAAGACGATGATGCCCAACATCCGATAAGACGCAGATTAAAGATATCATATTTTGAGGGAAGGAGCTCCGTACGGCTATAAAAAGTGAAACAAAATTAATCAAGAGAGTAGGTAGTGCAATAATGTACACATTAGCTTAACCAGATAAATTTAGGAGAGGTTGGTTGATGATGTCCAATTTCCGATGAGACGCAGGTTAAAGGTATCATATTTTGAGGGGAGTAGCGCCATACGTCTATAAAAAGTGAAACAAAATAAATCAAGAGAGTAGGTAGTGCAATAATGTACACATTAGCTTAACCAGATAAATTTAGGAGAGGTTGGTTGATGATGTCCAATTTCCGATAAGACGCAGGTTAAAGGTATCATATTTTGAGGGGAGGAGCGCTGTACTCCAATAATAGTTGGAACAATAATTAATCAAGAGAAACTAATGATATCCCACCTTCGATAAAGTGAGAAAGGGCGTTACGTTATTAGGGGAGATAGTCCTTCAATGATGCATTCAATATCAAATCGCCGGGGTGATAATATTGATGTTAGTCAACCTTCAATTGGGTTTGAACGTTTGGTAAATTGGATACCGTACGATTAGTTTAAAAATTATGCAATCGGACCAGCGTTGAGTAGTTCTGTTTACCAGAGTAAACATAGATAATCTACCCTAATCGTTATATTGAATAGAGATAGTTTAACAAAAAAAAGGGGCACCAACAAACGATAGAAAAAAAGGGTCTCTTTCATTTTGAGGGTAGATCATTTAAACATTTAACACTCAGCGTGAAGAACAACAAAAAAAAGGGAGGCCATTAAACCGAGTGCCGACTAGCGGAGATATGTGTCAAATAGGTTTGTGCGTTTAACGTAACGGTAAATTGAAACCCTTTCTACAGCCGGTCATCACAAGAAGTGGGTGACAGTCGGAATAAAAGCATTATTTTGAAACGTAATTACAAAATAATCTGTACAGGATTAAACGAAATTAGTTTAACTAAATAGTTCAAAGAAACAGAATCTGTTGAGAAACAAAATACATGCAGAATAAACATTAGTGACGTGAACCGGATTAGGCGTGAAGACAATAAGACCAAATTAAAGATAGGAGAGGTAGGTAAAATGTTAGGCAACCTCCGATAAGTATAGGGAATAAAAGGTATTCCGATGTGAGGGGAGGAAGTCGGTTCTTGATGGCAAATTAAATTTTAAAAATAAATTGTTTGCTAATATTCAACCCGACTTACAGAATGAACGTATCCAAAACGTTTAATTCTAATAATGCACTAGATTTAAAGGACTACAATAATAATTACGTACTCAAACGTATGAATCTGGAGAAATAAAATGACTAGGTACCTACTGTAGACAATTGGCATTTTTTAGCAGTTAAATACTTTTATGATGATATTGGTCCCCAGTACCAAATTGTTAAATTTAGAACAACGGTCAGGTCCATTTTGGGCAAAGTTCCGTAAGCGAAAAAAAAAAACAAACAAACAACAAGAAAGGTCGGTCAGACTTCGTATAATTACGGTCGAGTTATTATGGGGAAAAAAATGCAGACGGATCTTCGAGACGGCCATTATGTGAAACCGAAAGTACCGATTAAGGAGAGACGTACCGACTTAAGCGATCTATGCGAGAAGATGCTTGCCATTTTGTAAGGGAAGTTGTATGGGTGAAACGTCACCTGATCGCCTCTTAAAAACAGATAACAGCGACTAAGCAAATACAGTTTCAACAGTGTTTTGAAAACAGGGGAACATAGACGGAGCAAGTTTACGAGTGATAGCCGTATTACCGTTAACAATGACAGAGCCGAATTGGGGAAAACACTCTGGTTTATTTTATAGAGAAAAATAAATTATGAATTTAGACACAGTAAGATGTGGAGCATTGGAACACTAAAATGTTTAGTAGTAGATTGTGGAAGGGTTTACAAATTACGCAAACAGGGTTTATTGTGAAGCGGGGGGTATTTAAAATCAGCGTAAATAGGTGATAAAGTTAGGCAGAAATTAAAATTTGGATTAATTGGTTTGGGGGCAAAAATAGACAACTAACTACTCACATAATACATTGTCGGCTTATGTGGGGAGTACAATAGGAGACAGTTAGGGTACCATGACTAGGTACCGTTGTAGGTGGTAACCGGGACAAATTCCAGGAAATATGTAGGCGTAACGCAAGGTACATTGACCGTAGTTTCAACATTAGACAAACATTGGGCAAGGCCGACGAAGAAACGGAATAGGGAAGGGATGCGATGACGTACAGGACAGGGCCGGATTAGGAAATATTCATCATTACAATTTTGAAAAAAAAGGGCACAAAGATTTAAGGCGAGTTCAAACGGGCTGACTACTGCTGAAGTTCTGGAACAAAATAGGTGATTGTAGTTTGGATTTCTATCTACCTCCACTATTTTTTTCCATAAAGGGGAGACTGTGATGATCTCGCCTTTAGGCCTACGAAATAATTCTTTTAAAATTGAGAGATCGATTTAGAAATATATTTAATTTTGTAACAGGGTATGGTTTCAGAATACAATTCTCTGTTCCAACTCTTAAGGGTGATTTATGAAACCGGGCCATTACTAGGAAAAACACGTGTGCCAAAATACTTTGGTTGGAGGAGGAATCCTAATGGATATTTCAGGTTCATTATCAAGTCAGGGGCGGCCGATGGATATTTGCCCGAGTGGTGACTGACTTTAACGCGAGCAGATTGGATTTACGAAACAATTATCTAGTGAATTTTCTATGGCAGTGGGGAGTTGAAAAATTAGGCAATAAAGATTGATCGTTGGTGCATTTAAATATACGAGAGCGACGCGCCGATTAGGGGTTAAAATATTTAACATATTTGTCAAAATAAGATTGCAGAATTCGTTAAATAGTGACGCACGCAGAAAGAACGAAAACGTGTACAGACAATGCTTATATAATGTTATTATATAACCAATAAAGTCGACGCAAGTAATTAGGATGAGTAGTGAATTGAAGTGCGCCACTGAGCTCTTCTTTTAAGCGTTATTGGGATACTTTATGACTCCGGCGCAGACAAAATTAATTTACACCGGAAAAAAAGCGAACATGGTTCCTACACAAAATTCTCCGAAATAATAGTTAAAGTGTGACATTTTGACTATTAAAGTTGATATATGCATATTGGGAGATGTGCTTATCACTTAAGATTTGAAAAAAGTGACTAATAAATTATTGAAACCACACAAGTAGATGGGTGGGAGTCAGAAGGCAGGGGGTTGGAACTAGACAGTTGGGGCAGGGAAGTGTTGGAAGACGGTCGGAAAAGGAACCTAGGGCCGCGCAGACGGGATAAAAATCATCGAGTTTTGATAGACGAGAGAATAATAATTTGGTGCGCGTAAACCGGGAATAATTCAGATAGTAATATATAATAAGAAAGGACAGTCAGGGAAGGAACCTAGGGCCGCGCAGACGGGATAAAAATCATCGAGTTTTGATAAACGGCAGAATAATAATTTGGTGCGCGTAAACCGGGAATAATTCAGATAGTAATATATAATAAGAAAGGACAGTGAGGGAAGGAACCTGGAGGCGCGCGGACGGGATAAAAATCATCGAGTTTTGATAAACGGCAGAGTAATAATTTGGTGCGCGTAAACCGGGAAGAATTCAGATAGTAATATATAATAATAGATAGTCGGGGCAGGGAAGTGTTAGAGGACAGTCAGGGAGAGATCCTGTTGAGAATTAAGATCGTCAAGTTCTGAGAGTCGCGAGGAGACCAGCTCGGTGCTTCTAAATCGGGGATATTTCATTTTAATTAAACAAAGAATAGTTCGTATTTATTAAACAAAAAGAGTCCACGCGAATAAGGAAGTCAGAGATTGCGGCTTGCGAGTTCATATCTGTGAAGTTAAATAATATAATTTGTAAATTGAGGCGGTCAATTATCAATACGGGACGCGCTTTCGGGGCGTTTATGAGGGTCAGGAAAAATTTTACAACGAATTGACGCGGGAATTGTGTTTGACGGCTGCATCTTGGAATAAATAACTGCATGACGGGTTGTGGTTTAGAAATGCTTGTTTGAAGTTAAATATTATTGCAGTGAATTGATTTGTGAAATTATTTTGTGCAACAAGGCGAATTTGGTAAGTTTGTATAAAATTATTAACATATTTAGTACGGGCCTTGCAGGAAAGAGTCAATTAGGGTTTATATACAAGCCTTAGGAATCTAGGACCCTTTTTTTTGTCGAGCGGTGCATTGCACGTTTCCGGGTTGACCGGCTAGCAAGTACCTTTGTTGGGTGAAGTTACTCTTGAGACAAGACCGTTGTAAAATAATAATTTAGTTAACTAAATAGCATTTGAAACACAAAGTGTGCTTTCGGGCAATAAATCTTAGACGAGAGACTTCATTTAAAAGACGGGATTTTAAAACCACAAAACAATAATAAAATCCTTTAAAAGTGCTTTGTTGGTGATCTAGAAAACTAGGTTACTGGGTATTCTCCAATACATAACGGGTACCAAAATACATAGGTATAGAATGTAGGTATAAAGTAATTTGTAAAGCGCCTTGGAGGTGTTAATTATTATTTACGAGTTTCGTAATAATATTTTTAAACGTAGCTAGGGGACTATATTTAGGAAAGGGTTTTGAAAAGGCATTGGGTAATTTAACAGTTTATAGAATGGTGCGTAGCATGGGCATCTTTGCTTACTAACAAAATCTGACATAATTAAATTCCCATTCCAAAAGTTTCCCACACCTTATTCCAAATTTTAGGTATCACAACAAGTCTACTACATAGGACTTTGCATAAACTTGGTTCGATAATTTATCATATAATCACCTTTGGTTCACGTTTAGGTATATTTCTTTCGACTTAGCAAAAAACTTTCATATTGTCGGTTGAATGCAGCCGTCGGTAGGTATTCACATTTTAGCGTGATGCGCTATATCCACCTACTTAATTAACAAACTCTTTTTCTTCAAACTTAATTGAGCGGGTTACGACTCGAGAATGGACGGCGGTTGTCGAATGAATTAACGGGTCCGGCTTTCCTATTTCACCATGAGGAAGTATCTCACGCGACTTTATCGGGGGCGATGTGATCGAAATGCAGGTGGGCTTACACTATTTTCCTAATGTGGAGGCGAAGTAAGCGATGGTCGTGTCTGGTCCGAGCAAATTGGAATCCCTTGTGATCACATCTCGGTAACGTGGATCTCGTACCCGCTCTAGACTGGATTGGAAGCGTGGCCGGAGCCATTCCATGATGTCGACGTATGTACGTCACTAAGGCATTGGGGGACTTCAGGAGAACAAAGGACGTGCACCCATTTCGCCCTCCCTCTACCGCCGCTCCGAGGTACCAGCGGATAAAAGTTGTCGTCGCGGGAGGCCAGTTTGATGCAGGACGAAGATTACGATCTGGCCGGACTACCTTCGTCATGGGGGAAACGAAGTGACGAAATTTGCGTGGGCTTCACTACCTTTTAGGTTACGCTCGTGTGGGGTCTGCCTTGTCGGCGGAACGAAGGGAACATGACATATGGAATCGTTTGGCAACCGATCGGCGGTTCTTTGTTGGAATCCGGATAAGTTTTCTTAACTACTTTTGGTTTACGCTTAGGTAGGTATATTTCCTTCGATATTCGATTTAGCCAAAAACTTTCACATTGTCGGTTGAATGAAGCCGTCAGTAGGTATTCATATTTTAAGCGTAATGCGTTATATCCACCTACATAAGTAGCAAAAGTTTTCTTAATTACCTTTTGGTTTACGCTTAGGTAGGTATATTTCATTCGATATTCGATTTAGCAAAAACTTTCACATTGTCGGTTGAATGAAGCCGTCGGTAGGTATGCATATTTTAAGCGTAATGCGTTATACCCACCTACATAAGTAGCAAAAGTTCTCTTAACTCCCTCACACTAGGAATAGGGATCATCCAGCATCAGGGTGGGAAAGTACTCTGGACGAAAGGGCAGCCGGGAAAATAGAAGGGAGGGAAGCCAGATTCACGACCTGGTGCCTTTCATTCTTGGACCCAGCACCCTGGAAGCCGAGCTTGTCATTCCTTTCTTTGAGCTGATATTTGAGTTTGAGGTTGGGGTACGCCTATCGTAGAGCATATGCCCGTGACATTTCGGGGAAAGTCCCACGTTACGCTTGTGTATGTTATGCGAGAGGATGTATTTTTCATTCAAATCAAATACCGATGACCATCGCGATTGCAGGCTGGCGCATGTTTTGTAGCGTGCCTAGGAAAAACGTAATCATTATTTCTACTGGTTCGAGGCGGCGTGCTGGACGGAGAACGGGACTATTGAGGACATGAGTGACTGCCAAGGCGAGGATCGGTGACATCAAAATCTTCTTTAATTAAATTCATACATCGCCAGATCAGAGGAGAGAGCGGCCCCACCGATCTCCTGACATTGCCGATTGTCTAATCAACTTCGGTTTAATGTTTATGCCGATGCTTTAGGAGTTAATGGAACTCAAGTCATCGGCATGCTGAAGAACTTCAGAATCAACAACATCATCATCAATCCAGAGTGGGATGTCACGTTCCAAAACCTCGTGCCACCCACACATTTCCTGAACAGTTCCTGCCATCGGCTATCACGCCATTAATCGGAGCAGACCCTCATATCAAACGGTATGAGATGACCTCTCATCATCATCATCAACATATTTATAATTTGGCGGCGTAGTGGTCGATATTATTCCCATTACCACTCTATGATCCAGAAACACACATCAAACCCTTTCCCGACAGAAGGCAAAACATGTCGATTTTCATTCGTCGCTTGCGACCTTAACATTCTCCGGAGGCGTTGGAATTGGAAGCTGATTCGGCGGTCTATGACCATCACCTTATCAGTTGGGCTATGGAGGAGTCCAATTATTTAAACAGCACATGTTCTGTCTCATGTTAATCCAAAATACCTACCCGTAGAATCAAATTAACAAGATAAAACAAGCTAGCTAACTAACAAACTGCATCTAGAACTGTGAGTGTAGAATCATTGCAATCCGTACTGCTTGAGTGTAAATCTTTTGTTAGAATGTACATAAATGTCAAATTATCTTCATGATAGCATTTTATAGAGCTGCAGAGAGTACGTGACATCGCATCGAAAGGTAGGATCTTCTCAATTCGCCGTTTGAATGTAAATTTATATATTAGATGCTAGGAGGGAAAATGCAGATTACTTCAATAAAAATAGTCGTCGATGAGCGTAGGTGTATAACAGGTGCTAGGGGAGGAAGCTGAACGAATATAGATAGATAATTAGTTAATTTTCAAGCTAGTCAGACTCAGTCATTGTTATTCGAAGCCTTGCAAATTGTAACACGCCATATCTAAAAGAACAAGGGTTTACCACAAATAAATTATTAATTAAATTGGATTAACTATACCAAACCACTCAAACAAAAAAGTACACAACGTTGTGGGGTTAATTACAATTGATTAATTGAGAGCATCTCGTCACGTTTGCATAAAAGTATTACGTGATGGGGTTGAGAAGGCGCTTCAAAAGAAATGCAGGGGAGAGACGCGAGAACGGGCGAGCTACGAGTTTTAAAGGCCGGCCGGGGTTGCGCCTGTAGCTGTAGCACAGTAGAAGCATTTGGAAATCAAAGTTTGATTCTACGTCGTTAGGGGGGGGGGGGGTTATCACAACACTTAAATTCAAAGCAATCCAAGTTCATTGAACAAGAGTTACAAGGACAGACAGACAACCGAAATTAATGATGATGATGAATGACGATGATATCTGTCTGAATATTGTGTTTTGCAAACCCTGAATATCGTGATAAATTCAGTGTTCCCACTGTGTCTTAGTTTTGCGTAGAAAATTACCCTGACTTTACAAAAAAGGTCTAGAATGAAATGAATATGGATTTTTGTCTTTTTTTAAATAAGTTTTCTGAAAATTTTGATTACCGAGTTAATCTTAGATGACCTGGACAAGTAAAAAACAGTCCTTTTTTTCTACTGTATGTGACTGTTTCTATGACGAGGCTTTATAATATAAATAAATGTGTTTGACTGAGCTTGTGATTGTTTGTACAAAAGTACAGGAGCTTTCACAGAAATCTTCAAGTTAATTAACACTGCTCCTACCTTTTCTTTTACTTTCCTAAAGCATGAATGATTAAACAAAAGCTCGTTGTCATTGAGTACACTACTTTCTTACGTGATGTACTGATACAACTCAATTATATGTTCTTTGTAATCACCCAACTACCTACGTTACATATTTGTGTTATAACAATAGAATCTATACATTTATATAAAAATGAAAATCTATGCAAGTAGGTACAAAAATGATTAGATTTAATTAAGTGGGGGTAGTGGGATGGATGATTTTGGGGGAGGAGTCGACATTACATGGGAACATTGGTAATAAGGGCGATTTGCGGGGTGCCATTATTTTATTCACTAAATTATTTTTTTATTTTATTTTTTTTTATTTCCCAGGTTTCTAAAGCGCACAAATTAAAATATTTATTTATATCGGAATATTTAATCTTGTTTTTTTTTGTTTGTTGAAGCTATGGCCTACCTCTATTAAATTGTTAGCAAACTTGGAATATTTATAATTTCGTAAACAAAGTTCATGTTCCCTAATTCTAGTAGTCAGCGAAACGTCTTTATTATCCAAAGGAATAAATAACAATATTCAATATGACAAAGTTCATATGGAATATTGTTATTTATCAATTGAAACACTTGTTCGACACGGATCAAGCCCTCTTCAAATACTCAGAACCTATTAAACATAGAAGTCTTCTGAAATCATCCAAAAACACCTAAAAAATAAAAATAATTATTGTAATCACAATAATAACTTTAACTGAAAAACATACCTTAAACAGTACCAAAAAAAACGAAATATAAAAAATCTTACTCTAACAAAAGCTGAAAAAACCCTACAAAGAAGTTTCAAGAAGACAATCCAGAGCTGCCCTTTAATTGGCAATAACTTAAATATAATAATCTAGTATTAAGCGAGCCTCAGCCACGTAAACTGTATGGTTTGGAAAAAATTCTAGGAATCAATTCTCATCTAGGAATCGAACCCATGACCTTGGCCTTGCCGGGGCTAACTAATGGCACCCTACCCGATTCAGACAAATTTAACTGTAACATACTCAGACTAAGAACGACATTATCTTCATTTTCTTAACGTATATTTTTATTGGCTGTTATATTTGTGTATGATTGCAAGATTCTTGTCTTGTGATAAGAAGTGTTTTGGATAAATGTATCCATTTTTACTTAATACGCGACATCTATTAACTTCTCTACCACATTTTTTTAATCCTTCACACCAGCCCACTCAATAATTATTTTTCCCTTCACTCAGTTAGACTTTGGAGGGATTCAATCAATCACTCCTGTTCATCATCCCACACATGAGATGTGTGGGATTAATAGAAAGCGCAATTGAAAAAATGTTACAATAAACGTTGCGAAAATATTAGCGACTCTCAAACGATAATTTGAAACAGAAAAATTAGAAAAAGATTCGGTCGCATCTAGGAATTGAACCCAGGATATTAGTCTTGCTGGTGCTCAGCTCTAACCACTATCTTTGACAACATTACCTTTATTTTTGAATACCCATTTTTATTGGCTGCTACCTTATTATTTTTTTTTTACATTAGCTCCACACAGGAGGCCCTGAGGAAAAGAATTCTCCTCAGGGCCTGTGACATCTTTGCTGATTCTGTGTGGAGGGTCTTTTTAGGTAAGAAAGGAACGGAAGTTCTGGAAAGGAAAGTGTATGAAGGGTGGGTAGGAATCTAAGGATCAGTGTGTCCAGGTGTGACGGACGGATGAATCCATCCCTCCCACTGCGGTGCAAAGCGATGTTCTGAGAGATTACGGCTAAAGAAGTCAAAAGGCTGCCACAACCATACTCTCGTGATCCGGCCTACCTGCAACGGTGCGCAGACGCATCCATGGCCAAGACCCGGAAAAACTTCACCCCATGAAAACGTAGCGAACCACTTGGGGTGACCTATGGCAGGTCGGTTATCCAATAAATCGTTCCCGGGCGGCGGTACCCATACCCGCCTCCCAAATTGAAGTATCTATTTATTTTACATAAGCTCCACACAGGAGACCCTGAGGAAAATAATTTTCCTCAAGGCCTATGTCATCTTTGGGGATGCTGTGTGGAGGTTTTTTAAGGAAAAGAAGGAGAGGGGAGTTTTGGAACGAAAGGGGTTTAAGGGGCGGGTAGGGATCTGAGGTTCAGTGTGTCCCGGTCATCCGCCTCCAAGACCTACCTAGACAAACCTCACCCCATTATCCCGGGAACCCCTGCTAAATCACCAAACGTAGCGAACCACTTGGGGTGATCTATAGCAGATTCAATAAAAGTTCCCGGGGCGGCGGTACCCATTCCCGCCTCCCAAATTGAAAACTGAATGAATTAATGAATTCTTTATGTATAATTGCAATATTCTTCCAAATCTAAATGCAATCTAGATGGTGTCGTGGTTACATCTTTTTTTTTTTTTAATATGCGTCATCTATTGACTTTTCTTCTAGTCTGAGATGATTTATTTTTTTAATAACTTAATGAGTGAAATCTTAAAATCGTAAAATTTATTTATTGATTATAATATTTGCGATTGTCACACGAAATTTTAAAACAAAAAACATTTTATTTTAGCTACGATACCGGTAGGTTGGTAGTTTACATCAATTATTAAACTACACCTTATTGTATTGCCTTGGAGTACGCTATTGAAGCGCGTCGATTCTTAAATTGGTTTGTTCCTTACATATTCTTTAAGACCTTTATGTTTCCCGCGAAGCTACGTACAGAACGCGCACGTAACTGATGAAAAAAAATAATAGTTGAACCTCCCCACGTAAAGCATATCGTTTGTAACCTCTCCCTCTTCCCCATAAACGACGCATGCAGCAGAAAGAGAGGTTAAAACGGCGGCAGGGCCATAGTGCGTACCTTCTGGATTGGCAAAACAATATTCCTATAAGACATATAACGCGTCACGGTTAACCCTTTGGATGCCTAGGGTTTTGGCTAAAATATCACAGATTTTAATAAATATATTATTATGCGTACAGGACGCTGTTCGGCCTCCCTTGGCGATGCAGCGCCTCGCAGATGATAGCAGAGGGAAAGGTACATGGGTTCGCTTCTTTGATGGGCCACAGAATAGCCGGGACGAGTTAGCGCTACCTACCATCGGAAAATACTCTCATCCATTACACCATACCTGGAGAATTTACCTTAAGTCTCCGTACTAAATATGTTTACCATTGTATTTTATTTTTTAACATATAATTTTATAGACGTTTACTTTTATGTGTATAACATTCATCATTCTGTTCCGCTGAATTAAAAAGAAGTCTTGTAAACGCCTTACGATTGCTATTAGCTAGGAACGGACAACAAATCCATATCTACAATCGTCGAATTTCAACATTAGAAAAGATTTTACGGTTACGGAAAATTTTAAAAGTGTTCTGCTTATCATTTTTATGAAAAGAACGTAGGTAAAATTGGAATATTAATGGGGTATTTCCACGGTTTTATATTGCCTAAAAAATTAAGCAAATAACGGCAGAATGCTTTGCTAACTTCTCCCGCTTGGCGGCGCTGGTGTAGTTGTAGACCTGTCATTGATAATTGATATTGCTTTGTATCTGGCTTGCGTGTGCATTTTGGAAGTAATATTAAAAAATGGTGGATAAACACGGTTGCTGGACTGTGAAGGAGTTAAAAAATGAATTAAAGAATAGAAAGGCAAAATGTGTTGGCGAATCGAGAGGTAAGCTAAGTGGTCGTAACATAACTTCATTCTTGTACTTCTAAAACAAATTAATTGCGTTGTATTTGTAATAATTATAGGTACTTTAGCTAACTTTTCTTGTTTATAATGTACCCAATAATCATAATTATTAATTCCAGATTGGCTGCCTTTGACCGGAATAATAACTTTATTGAAATAAATGATTTTAAGTATGAAAGTGAGATAGTAGGTATATTTTGGCCCCCAGATGAATCATATCACAGCATACAGGATTCGCCTGTATTGCCACAAATAGATATAGTCGGATATAGTTAATATAAACCAATACTTTCTTCAAGTTTACAAAGGGCATGAAGGAATGACAATGTATGCAGCAGTTCACATGAAAGGATACAATATGATGAAGGAATATTTTTGGTAGCTTTAGTTATGTCTATTAATGAAGAAAATTGTTTCGTGCATTGTTATGAATGTCAGAACTCACAAAAATAATCGCTTCGAATCTACAGAAAACAGACAAAAATTGACGAAACAAAGTTTTGACAGGTCTATTTTCGTATTTAGGTCTACATTTACACTAGCGCCAACTGGTGTCGATTTGTGAACTATTCAAAATATCCTGCCGTTACGATGATTAAAGCATTTTTATTTTATTTTTATGTTGACGAATAAATTTTCTACAGCGAGTCAAAGTTTCCCATTTTGGGGCGGGGCTATCGTGTGACGTCATGAGCGTGGACGCTTACTGACAGTATTTATTTATGCTGGTTAAGCTAAGCGATGCTTGTGACGTCACAATCCGATTTGCCAACAACGGACCGTTTTGATTTTGTCAGTTTTAGATCGTTTTTAAAATCAATAATTTTGAATGAAAACAAACATTTTTAGTAGGATGATTAAAATAAGAAAAATGATCTTTAAATACCTCGTAAATTTTTTAATAGAATCCCACGTTTGTGTAAATACCCCATTGTAGAATTCCGCCTGAGGCCATTAAAAAAATTGAAATAATACTTCAGCTGATTCAGCTGAACTTTTATTTTTTTTTACTGGAAATTTACACTTTGACCTCGAATAACAATTCATCTGTATGAGATTTGTGTTCGACGAATCTTACTGCAAGAATAACGATTAATAGTTTACCAGCATTAAGGGGTTAAGATTGCTTACTACGAACTTGGTGGAGATTCAGGTTACATGGAGGTACTCGTATCTACATACAAATATACTTTATTTTTTATTACACCTCGCTGGCGCAATTCCAGTTCTGTGGAACACTTTCGTTGTCGTAACAAGGCAGAGCGTAGCCGTTCCTTGAAGATAATTAATATTTTTCTTATATTCTAAGCTGTACTTTGGTTTATACCTACATAAAATAATATATATTATGTGTATAATAAGTTGAGAGGTTTAATTCCTTTCTATTAATTTATAAATAAAACACTTGTGTTGCAAAGTTTTTTAACAAAGAAAGGACATTTATGTTTATTTACATCACTTTCCTTTGAATGGTTTCTTCTAACAAAAACTCATATTTTACAATCAAATAATAGAACAATAAAACAAGTGACGATTGATAATTGCATTCTAACTGACACTTAAGGATTCAAATTTAAAGGGAATATATTTCTACATATATTTTTTTTACTTTATGTGTAAAATCTCAAATTATAATATTTAATTAAACGAAGACAATATTAGCGAAACTCAATCAAAATCTGCTGACAGAAAAATCAGAAAAAGATAATGTCCCAGTGGAACCAATATCCTTTTTTCTGATTTTTCTGTCTCCAGATTATGATTGAGTTTCGGAATATATTTCCTTTACATATAATATGGTTGGTTTATATAGTATTTGTGTGTCGTTGTGCAAAAAATATACTACGTAACTTTCAAACCATCATACAACATTATTTCATGCTTTCATCCAAAGAAATATGTATGTCCACATTCCTGATTCCATTATAAAAGTTCATAAAAAAGGGGGATCTGAAGATGTTAATCCAGCTTATTCGCCAATTTTAGTTTTTGTGAGTCGGGTACGGGAACTGCCGCCCGGGAACTATTTATTGGAAAACCAACACCTCTGCCAAGAGTTTTTTGGGTGAGGTTTGTCTAGGTCTTGCCGGTGGATGCATTTGTCCGCCTACTGCGTGGCGGGCTGGATTGGGTGAGACTGACCTCTCCAGCCGGTCGACCCATTGCTTTGTAGAGTAGTGGGAGTGATCAGAACCTAGATTCCTAACCGCCACTTATATTTTTTTCTCTTCCCAGAACTTCTCTCTTCGCTTTCCCTGAAAAGACCCTCTACATAGCATCCCCAAAGGGAATTTTTTTCCTCAGGGTCTCCAGTGTGGAGCTAATGTTAAAAAAGCCACCATGTCATTTATTCAATCAATCACTAAATACTGGCTGTTTCCTTGATCTATGGAAAAAAAACTGTTTTCTGACTATATTTATAAAAGGCGAAATTCGCAATGTTACAAATCACCTATTTGCTTGCTCTCTATGATCCCTTTTTTTTTAAAACTTACTCTCGATAAAATCTCCATAAGTAAGAATAACATCAATATACCTAATCAACTGAACAGTTCCACTCTAACAAATCCCTCTCTACGCGAACATTTTATATCACGTTCACTTGAAAATAAATCCCGTCGACTGAATATATGTACGGACTTTGTCAAAGCATTTGAAAAGCAAATAATAATAATAATATGTAAAAGACTTGTATAGCGCCGTTTTTGTGAAAAATCACCTTAAGGGCGCTCAGAGCAAACCCCAAAACCCTATCATGGACTTTTAAAATTAGAATTGTGGGATAATAATTATTAAAATGGATTTTTTTTTACAGTGAATACCGCACAAGAATCTCAACTGCTCCCGTCTGGAGCCAGTGAGACTATGGCATCCCCAATTGGGGTATGTTGTGAGGCTGAAGGTAGTGGGGAGGGAAATAAGGTGGGAAAGAGGAAGGTTGGGAAGTACCTGGCTATTCAGATCTGGTCACTAAACACGGCTAATGCCATTTCAAGCAACGTTTCAATTCTGAATGGTGGTCTTACACCAGGGCGATACGGAGAGTATCTTCCACTCTGGAACGTGTCGCAAATATACTATATATTATTTAAAATGAATAAATTGAGAAATAACTCAAATTAATCAAATAAAATTTATTTGCCACGCCGGGATTCGATCCCGCGACCTTCGGTGTGCGAATCAAGCGTCTTACCGCTGCGCTACGCCGGCCGTCAATGTGCGGATCAAAGCATTTGAAAAGCAAATAATAATAATAATATGTAGATGACTTGTATAGCGCCGTTTTTGTGAAAAATTACCTTAAGGGCGCTCAGAGCAAACCATAAAACCCTTGTCATAAACTTTTAAAATTAGAATTTGTGGATAATAATTATAAGAATGGATAAGGAGACTTTTCACTGGTCTTTTTAAGTCCGGAAAAAAATAAAGTACAGGATAATAAAAACTGTTTTCAAATCTCAATCGTACGAACCATTTTTCGGTTACAGTTTTATTTTGTACTGTGGAAAATTAAATTCTTTCGAAAATGATCGTAAAACATTTAAATTTATTGTGCCTGAGCTTCACGCTTTTTGGCGATGATTTTTTCGTGCATAAACTATTAAAGTTCTCGATTGGAAAACTTTACAACTAGCAGAAATCCCCGGCGTTGCCCGTTACACAGTTACACAGAGTTTTTTGAAGTCATCACTAATTCTTCACTAAAAACTCTTTCACATCACTAAATATTGATACTATCGACTAGGTTCATACTGATTCGAATAAAACCATTGTTAACGATACTTCACTCGACCTAGTTCTTAAACACGTATTTACTGATGTGACTTTTTGCCAAAATGTATGAACAAAGTTTCATAAAGGTACGAATTATGTCATTGCCACATCATAATATTATGTATCATTAAAAATATGTAAATATATAAGCTCATTATATGGGTGCATACTTCAGACAAAAAAATACATAATGTTAATCGGACAATCTAAAATGGTTATTCCAATAATCATGTACGAGAAATTGCCTAGAAAAAACTAATTTGCGAACACTAGAGGGAAAAACTACAGTAACCGTGTGTTGTGAAGTTGTCGGTGAGCCCAAAATAAGGTAATTTTGTTTTGCATCGGGAGAATTTCACCAAAAAAAAATCGTTTTTCATTAACCTAAATGGGACCCAGCAATTGATAAGTTTTTATTTTATTTGACAGAATCAGTTTTCTTTCCAATCGGTATAGATTTGATGTCTAGAAAACTTCTGTTCAGTGGAAAGAATTAAAGCAAACAAAACTGGAGAATAAATTTAAATTGATTTTCTAATATAATGTTCCTTTATAGTTCTTGGACCTAAACACAACAATAACCTTGTTTAAACTTAATTTTATTATGCTCCCAACCTGGCAAACTTCTAGTTTATATTTGACTTATAATACTCGTAAATGTGGTATATAAAAACTTAAATTAATTACCAGTATAAAGAAGTTTCTACGGCATAAGAAGTAGCGTGGGGCGGGCTAGATTAATGTCATATTATCTTAAGCGAGGGGAAATTTATATTGAGGTTAGCTCGGGAAGTTGTATCAAAATCCCATCAAGGTATGACGCGGACCTCTGGGGGAGAACTAAATTAGAGCCTGTAATTCATCTGCCTTGTAATAACGATTAAACCAGAAGGATAATAAACAAACTAATATTCGTTGTTGGTTCACGGGCAGGTAAGTAAGTAAGTAATGTGAAATATTCCCGCGAAATGCCTAATACTATTCAAGTTCTGTGAACTTTTAATTATATTGCAACTACTTATCATACCAAACAAGCGTTAAGTAGAAAGTACTGAATTTGTATTATTTAATTGTATAATTTACTCATATATCAATTCATTTATGTTAGAATGTTGTAATTACGCGTGTGATATTACAATATTGATTCAATTTATACTAATTTCCAAAAAGCTTTTGATAAAGTAAACCACTCCTTCTTAAACATGTATTCCTATTTTTAACCCCCGACGCAAGGATCGGTGTTATAAGTTTGACTTTCTGTGTGTCTGTCTGTCTTTCTGTGGCGTCGTAGCTCCTAAACGAATGAACCGATTGTGATGCGTTTTTTGTTTGAAAGCTGACGTGATCGAGATGGTTCTTAGCTACAATTCATGAAAATCTGTTCAGGCGTTCCAAGGCCATCAGCTCTTTTTTGTGTCGGGGGTTGTTTAAAATGTGGAAAATTTTACTTATTTATTTTCATGAAATAAAATTACTAAGTAGTTTTTTCGTCATTTTATTTCATTACTGAGTTTTTGAACCGGATTTTTCACGTAACTGAAAACTTTGATATTTCAAAAACTATTTTTTTCTTGTCACTAAATTATTTCGGATATTTTTTATCGAATTTGCAAAACATAAATAGCCTTACTAAAAAAACAACAGCACGATCGATAACCTGTGTTGCTGCAGAAACGTGAATAAAACACATATACACTAAAACACGAAATATTACTAATAAGCTTTGTTCCGCGGTCACACTTTAAAATGCATTTTAAATCTGGGAACAATGTAATTGTTTATAGTGTACATATTAAATTGTTTGTTTTCATTCATAACCGCTAGGTGGCGATGCCGTGGCGCCTACGCATTCGTCGGAACCGGTGGAAAAATATGTATTTAAATTTTAATTTCATAAAAAAAAAATTGTACGTAATTTCTCGTTACGACTGACATTTCTTATTACATTATTTTGCATACTGACCGATTTCCAGGGTACCAATCGATAAATATTAAAAAAGATTGCCATATCGCAAAAAATCACACATATTCGAGGAAGGTACTAAAGGTTGCACCATACAAATTTTCATGTTCTGGATAAATACATAATTGGAGTATATTCTTTTGAATCACAAACCATGTTACACAAACCTAGCGTAGCCTCTAAACTACTTGAAAACTGGGATGTTTTTCTTGAGGTAATAATTTTTCGGGTTTGGTAACCTTTATTAATATTTAAAAATTGGTACCCCTTCAAAATGGACAGAATACACCATGAAATGTCATTCGTAAAGGAAAAATTACGTACAAAAAAGTTTTTATGAAATATAAATTTAAATGCATATTCTTCCGCCTTTTTCGACTGAAACCGATGGTTCTTGTGGTAATTAAGTTAATGGATAGTTTATTTCTTTAAATATATGCCTATTAAAAGTGAAGCGGCTTGCGGCGGTTAGGTAAATATTTACCAAATTATTTTATATGATACATGAAGGTTTAAATTTACATTTAAGGATCTTTATTTTATGAAAATTTCATAAAAGTGGTGTTTTTTTTAAATGTTAATATCTAATACATGTGGTGGTGAACTATCAAAGAAATTAACGTCTATAGAGAAGCAAGAAATCCGTTTTAAATGTCGGTTTTATTTTAAGGTTATTTTTTTGAAAGTTTTTATTGTTTGCACGAGGAAAAAGTGAGGTGATAGTTTCCTTCCAAATTCATTATATAAAAGATCTGTATTTTTTTAATTTTTATTTTTTTTAAATTTCTCTACGATTTCATCAAAAATGTTTTGGTAAGAAATTTTTTTCATTTTAAGATTTAAAAGCGGAATAAGTGTATTTCAGATACAAAAATCTAAAAGGTAATTTTATCTAGTTTTTAAAGATGGTATTTGTTTTTACGATACCTTCAAAAATAAGAAATATATAGAACATTTTGGAAAAATTCCAAATTTCGTTCAGACATCATTAATTAAACAGTCGTACATATGAGATAAACTACCCTGTCAGGGTGTGTAAACAATGTGCATTTCTTTCCATGAAATTTTTTTTTTAATTAGTTTTTTTTCACATTCTCGGCCGTTTGTCTATTGAATAAAATTTTCACGGGGTTTTTTAGTAAGGCTGTAGGTAAGTATCTAAGTAATATTGTATGCAACCATTGTTTATTTATAAAACTAACACTTGTATAGAAATTGTAAACATTTTATGTACTTGTAAAAGCCCCATGGGCGTATAAAATATAATAATAATCAATAAATATATTCAGTAAGGGGGCTGACACTGCTGGTACCAGAACCGCGTTCCAAGAACGATTAGTTACCATCAAAGGATAACAGTGCAAGTTTCGTGACAAAGGTTTCGATCTAGGGAAACTTGGACGGTTGATGCAACTATCAGATAACTAGTAACATGTTTGGTATGTTGTTATAACCCATTACCGTTGTTTCCAAAATAAAATAAAAATTAAAAAACAGTCAAAAATAATCCGGGTCTTGATGGCGGATGCACCTGCCACCTGCTACCGGAGAGAGAGACTGGATCAGGGAGCCCTTTTGACCTCTCCAGCCGGACTCTCTCAACCTATCGCCTTGCACCGCAGTTGAAGGTATGGATCCTTCATACCTGGACACACTGACCCCCAGATTCCTACCCACCCCTCATAACTTTTTTCATTCCAGAACTACCTCTCGTATTTTTCTTTAAATACTCTCCACACAGCATCCCCTAAGACGACACAGACCCTGATGGAAATTATTTTCCTCAAGGCCTCCTCTGTGGAGATAATGTAAAAAAAGATAGAGCAACATGGCATAATATCCCAAAAATGAATAACAATAATACTTTTGGCCTTGAAAACATCAAATCATACCATATATGTAGGTATCTAGTCAATTTATATTAAATTTGAATATTCCTGTTTTTATAATTGGCAATTGGAATTTAAATATTCAGATTTAAATAATTCTTTGTAAAGTTTCAATCGTTTTTTAACTTTTTGGTTATAGTATCTACGTGTATTTACTAAGTAGTAAGGTATACTATAGTATCAGGCGTAACAACTCTAAAAATGAACAAACGATATAAAGTAACAATAATTTAATTTGGGAGGCGGGAATGGGTACCGCCGCCCCGGGAACCTTTATTGGATAAAAAAACACCTCTGCCATAGGTCGCCCCAAGTGTGTTGATTTAGTAGGGGTGCCCGGGTTCATGGGGTGAGGTTAGTCTAGGTCTTGGAGGCGGATATACTGAACCCCAGATTCCTACCCACCCCTTAAACCCTTTTCCTTCCCAGAACTCTCCTCTCCTTCCTTTCCCTAAAAAAACCCTACACAGCATCCCCAAAGTTGACATAGGCAAGAGGGTAATTATTTTCCTCAGGGCCTCTCCTGTGTGGAAGTCATGTAAAACAAAATATATATAAAAAAAAATAAACTAATTGAGCTTGTTTTATGATTTCGACGAACTCGTGTTTGATAAAATTTCATGATAATTTCAGAATTTGGCGTAAACATGAAAATATTCATACACGATTATTATTCTCCTCAATTTTTTAGCACTCTACTCAACACAACAGTAACTGTGTTTTTGTACCTTATTAAAAGAACAATGGATGTTTACAATTCATTTTCCTTTGTCCCGAACCCGGTGAAGCGATTACTCAGTCCGGTGTTTTTCCGTGACTAGAGCTGAACAACCATACCCCACCGCAGACATGAGATATGAGCCTGTATGTTCTACCAACGGGTTCAAAAAGAACTCTGAAATTTGTAGCGGTTCCTGTAAGTAATTACGACTGTGTCTAAATGGAACGGCATTTTGTTATGTTAACTCTGCGTCTATAAATTATAGTGCAAATTCATTACGAAAAATTCGAGAAAGTTTTGGATTTAATAGTTTTATAAATACATTTTAAAGTTATGCAAATATTTGATATAGCGTAGTGCTTATTTTCGTTTCGCATAACATTAGATATATACTAAATAGTAGATCGCACTCACATCTAAAATTATAATATTTGTACGAAGGTACTTAAATATCTACCTGCTTAATTATAAACAATCATTTTTTTAAATAACATTTTAAAAATTTCAAATAATAAATGAAATCAAAAAAAAATGTCACTGTCTTAAGAGGGAATAACCAGACAAAACCTGAAATATGTATGTAATTTTTAAATCAAATTTTAGACGCATTAACTCTTTTTCACAAAAAATATAAATTGATTTCGAAAGACTGTTCTTTTATCTAGTAAAGTTATATTCTAAATTTTGAGAAAAAATGTTTATTTTTAGTACTGTAAGGTTTAACCGTAAGTCGTTGGCATATTTGTTAAATTTTTGAACAAAATTTTGTATTATACAACACACATTTTAAATCAAATCATGCAGTAAAATAAATCAATAAATTATTTGAGAAAGCTACTTTTCAGAATTTTAATTTTATTTCAAATAAAATCATAAAAAAAGATCCGTGCCCTTCTTTTATGATGAAAATACTTCAGTTTGTTTATTTATTTACGGACTAATAAACTAATACTCGTATATTAAAAAAAAAATTACATTCTTATTTTGCTTAGGCGTTATTGTAAAATTATAAATACTTATGATAAAAAAATAATCACTAAAACATAATTTTAATGTTTTTATCACCATTAGTTTAAGCATATTTGAATGTAGGTATTTATCTTAGCAAATTTTGAATGAAATAAAATCGATATTGAGTTATTATGTTATAATACTGGTATGGAGAATAATTAATCTTTCTAATCGGAACCGTAGTGTACAGTGCAAGGGTACTTTCGCAAGATCATCGTTCGACGAAATTTAAATTTTCGGCCACTGGCTTATGGCTCTTAAACATAATTATAATACTTAACGGTTAATTCAATAAAGGTACAGCATATAATTATAACTGTTTATTTCGCAGATTTCCTTAGCGTGTTTATCTTAAAATCACCGTTTATTTTTGAGCACCAAATATTCTTTAGCAATACTGTCCAAACAATGTTTTAAAAAAGTTGTTTGTCAAATATTTTCCTCTCAGAGTAAAAAAAAAACATAAAATAAATAAAAGACGCTTTCCATGACAAGTACAAGGCGAGATAAGTGTTGCTAGGCTGTTAACTCCGAGATTACAGCATCTCAGGGCCGAAAGTGATTTTAAATAAACCCTCTTAAATCATGTTATTCCCCAAAGACAATAAAAGCCCGAAGGCTGCACTGAACGAAGAGGCCTAACTTCCTGAAAGAAGTCAGCCTAAAATTTACTGAAAAAAATATCCCCTTTGTTTTACGCCGAGCGCCGGTCCCTCTTCCAAGTTTAATAAAATTAATGAATTATTTTTAGGAGTATATTTAAATTTGCAATTTGCTAGAGTATCATAAAACGCAATTTATTTAAGTAACCATTTACATTTTGCGAGAATATTCAACCTTTGTAGGTTCATGGTCTACGAATTTCACTTTGAATAGGAAGGTTATGCCAGCCGGAACGCATGATACACTATGGTAGATATACTTTTAGTTAGGATTTGGAGAATACGGATGGCGCAAAACAATGTCACTCACATTCTGCTTTAGCAGGAGAATGGAGGCGTCACCAGCTTTCAGCAAGTTTTCAATTAAATTCACATCAAAAAAATTAAATTAAATATAACTCGTAGTTAAATTAAACTGAAGCTATTCAAATAAAAGAAATGATTAAATGACTATAAATCACTTTGTATAATAAAAATTATCTATATGTTTTGAAACCAAAGGTTCTTCGTCAAGATAAGATAAACATTCAACATTTAACGTTTTAATTATAATTATTTATATAAAAAAGGCGCCACAAAGTCAATTTGCAAAGATTGAAGAAATAGAAATGTTCTTTGTCAAAACTCTTAACCGTTTCAAACGACATAATCGCTTTCAGTGATAGACTTCAAACGAGTGACAACCGTTTACTCGTTTGAAGTCTGTCACTGCACTAAACTTGTGACATTATAATATTTCAAAGGTTTTGATATAAAATTTCGCGTATCATGACTATTCGATAGTCGCCATAAGGTTGATTTTTGTGCTGGTCGCATAGTTGTCGCTGATCCTGGAAATTTAAAACAGCTTGATACAGATACACATTTGAAATCTTATCCTTTCACGAAGCATTGATGTTCCAAAATTGAAGGCGTCCTCTCTTCAAACCTAATAATATGTCTATTCATATCTAATTGTGGTACACTATATTATTTAATAACGGTTTATCGTAAATGTTTTTGGAAAGAAAAAGCCTGTAACCAATCAATGTATTTGAGATCTTGAAGCTGTGATCAATGAATAGTTGATATCTCGAAAGATTCGAGTATCTACTTAAACGAAGACTGGACTTGGTGAAGCAGATAACTTAGATTCTGCTGTTATCTGCACAAATTGGGTTGTTATTATTATCATTGTTTGCTGTCGTACTTAAAAAAAGTGAATACCACATAAAATACCACAGAAACTATGGCATTGGGGCATTTTACGGCTGGCGTAGCGCAGCGGTAAGACGTTTGACTCGCGCACCGAAGGTCGCGGGATCGAATCCCGGCGTGGCAAATAAATTTTATTTGATTAATTTGTGTTATTTCACAATTTATTCATTTAAAATAATAAATAGTATATTTGCGGCACGTTCCAGAGTGGAAGATACTTTCTGTATCGCCCTGGTGTAAGACCACCATTCAGAATTGAAACGTTGCTTGAAACGGCATTAGCCGTGTTTAGTGACCAGATCTGAATAGACAGGTACTTCCCCACCTTCCTCTTCCCTATCTTCTTCCCCTCCCCACTACCCCCAGCTTCACAACATACCCCAATTGGGGATGCCATAGTCTCACTGGCTTCAGACGGGAGCAGTTGGGACTCTTGTAAGATATTCATGTAAAAAAAAAAAAAAATTTAAGAGGATGAAGGTAGTAGGGAGGAAAATGAAATTGTGAAGAGGAAGGCGGGAAAATATCTGGCTGTACAAATCTTGTCACCAAATACGGCTATAGCCATTTCAAGCATCGTTTCAATTCTGAATGGTGATCTTACATCAGGGTGCCGCAAATATACTTCATTTAATATTAAAGGAATAAATTGTAAAGTAGCGCAAGTTAATCAAACCATATTTGGGGCCTTCGGGTTACTAGTCGAGAATCTTACTCCTAGACCGCGAAGACCGCCGATTACATACTGTGTATTTTTATTTTTTTACCATCACCATACCAACATGCGCCTTGTTTGGGGGCTAATTTAATAAACAAATAAAATAAAATGAGTAAGTCCTTCAACAAATAATTGAAACTCGTACGTGTATATTACAATATAAACTTAAACAATTAGTTCAATTGGTATATTCAAGGTTCGTTATGTTACACCCGTTAAATTTAACGAAGGCATGTATTATTAAACAAACTCTATCCAACCTCCAAACTTCTTAAAGTTTAAATGGAACGTCTCTATTTAAGGTCCACTTAATTTAATTAAAATAACGCTTGTCGTTCCAGACCAGACCTTTTCGGGGTTCCAACAAACCCCCCTCCCCCCTCCCCATCCATATCACCAAACGGGCAGGGGTTTTCGAGGGAGGGAGTTGGGTAAACATATCCACAACCATGGAATGAGCTCGAAGGTGTGGTTTTGTACACCGACTGTTTCAAAATTGATACAGTGTTGAAGCAGATATCTGAGAATAACGTTGATCAGGTACGTTTTTAGATTTTCACGGCTAAAAGTATTTTCGTTATTTCTTTTTGGGGTTTTATGCCGTGTTGCACTACCTCCTTCTCTGGCCAACGTTTCAGACAGTGTTGCAGTGTCCAGATCCGACAGATGTGTCCGACAGAGTGGTGGTAGTAGGAGATTTTCAAACATTGTTGGGTTATTCGTAACCCGGCAATGTTTGTCTTTCTTTTAATATGTTTTTTTAAAATTATTATGCATCTTGACTGACTTGAGTTGTCTTAAATGAAAAAAAAACGGTGCTTCAGGCTATTCATTTGATTTTTAAGCGAAAAGTCTGAATCTAGATTCTAGATGAACGCCAAGAAATTTGAGTGTTGTCTTTTTAATAATATCTAGTACTTTTTAACAAGAAATAGGTGAACCGTCCATAAAATATTGGCGTTTTTTGTTTGTAACCGCCCAGAGAAACTCAGTCTCCAAGAGAAACTGGAGCCAGCTTAAGGTTTTCTGCATTATAGAACCAGAGACGACCGACGACTTGGAAGCAAACATTCTCCGCATTTTTGCCGATATACGACATCAGCTGCTCGGAAAAGTGTCTGAAAATGGAACATCTAAAATATAATCAGGAATCGCTTGTTAAAATCCTTCGGGTACATGCTATTACACCATGTATAGTGTATAAGCCGTGAAAAGCTTGATATAAGTGATACCTGGCAGGTTGTCATTTATTAATTCAATAAAAGTGGTTAATTACAAACTACGTTTTTCATTTTAAATAAAAAACAATGTCAAACCCCAAAGTATTTGCACTCTTCGAAAAAAAATATAAAGCATACCCATTTTATCACATTTATTGGTTATTTATTATACATGCTTCAGAGAATGCTTTAACTTATCACAATTGCATGGAAAAGATTTTTTCATTATAATTTTGCTGTTTCCAAAGAAGACCATTTTTCTTCCATGTTTCAAGTTCCATGTTCACACAGCGAAGGGCATCAGTAGGTACCAGAATAACAAAGCCAGTACCTACCGTACTTTCCTGCCGAGATTGTGATACCTTCTGAGTTTAATTAAAACGCATGCATCTAAAAAAAGCAATGAGATTTTTAAAATAACATTCACTTATCTGACACTTTTTAGATTTTTTTGAGAGGACGCGGAGGAGAGTGGGGAGTTTATACTCTTTCACAAAAGCTTGATTCTTGAAAGCGTTAGATTTTCAGAAATAAATAATATTAATTTCAGGTTTAACACACATCGTATTATGTTCGAGCTAATACTGTTTACATAATTTATAATGTATATTAAAACATAACTTCAACAAACTTCTAACCTCTTCTAATTAATACAGGTCGAACAACTATTACAAATTGTTAAAACAAACTTAGCTCTGGTTCCCAGAAAGCCTATACAACGAATTTTCAAACTTCTCTAATGAACTTAACTAATTAATAAATGTATCGCAAATTATTATTTACTGGTAAGAGAGTCAAATGACAAAATTTAATGTCTACTTTTATTTGGGTTTCTCTAGTGTTGGGTTCATCGTTTAAAACTTTTGGGCATGATAACTGACTAAATTTGAACGGTAAGTGGCTCCAGTAGGAGATCCAATTGGTTTACAGGAATTTATAGTGAATCTGTCAATGCTGTTGTGAAACTTAGATAGTTTATTGCGAACATCAGGCGACTCTCTTACCCCATTAAATGAATAATTTCTACGAGGGTTGTCCAAGAATTAAAGACTGTCCTAATTTCTAAAAAATCAGGGAAAATTTATATTTACAAAAAAAAACATAAAACTTTAGGTACATATCTCCACTATTTTTTGACGTAGTCCACGTTACGGTCGCTGCACTTGGTGAATCGTGTCACTATAATTGATTACCTCATCGTAGAACTCTGCCGCCAAAAATGGTATCACATCTCCCTCCGCGTCCTAATCGGTCACCAAAGGTTATGTGGTCAAATGTTACTTCAGGTAAAGAAAGAGATGCAAATCATGTCATTGATTGCCTTTCTGATTCCGGGGTTAGGTTTCCTAATCATGTTTCAACCCAAAAAATCCTCGCCTTGGTTCGAAGGGACCAGAGCGCTCTCCACACGATTTTGCTCTTCAGCATTTAGGAAACTCAACGAGCACGCAATTTGCAAACGCCATTTTCCCCTCAAAATTGTTTGGGTGGTAGACTTACTAACGTCTGGGATGAAAATTGTGAGCTTACGAACTTCAACAGGGCGGACTCCCTCTTAGTTGAGAAAGCGAATAATTGAGCGCACCTCGCAGGCGGCGGAATTCGACAACGGAGCGTCCTTCTCAAACGGACGCAAAGATCGTACTGAAGCAGCTACCGAACCGGATCACCGCTCGTTTTTTTAGGGAAAGGCTAAGCAACACGCAAGTGCCGCCATATTTTGAGAAACAATGTCCTCGTTGCCGAAAATGAGGATAGGTCTTTAGTTCTTGTACAACCCTTTTAAAATAAACACAAATTGGATTCAATTTTTTTTTCTGAGTTTCAAAAACCGACATAGTTTGGGCAGATACTCTATGTACTAAAAATGAAAACTGTGTAATTTTCATATTGATATTTTCCATTTTTGTACACTAAAGTTTTACTTGTTTTAATTTTTAGGATTTTATCCATGGCGAATGCGAAATAAAACGCACATCATATTTGTGTTTTACTATTTATTTTACAGATAATAAATTTATATGTTTATACAAAGATATAATTTATTTTTTATTTATTTATTTATTAACGCCCTATTGGGCTTTTACACAACAAATACAAGTTTCATTTAAAATACAGTATAACACAAATAAAATAGAATATAATACAACAAATAGTAAGAGAAATAGTTGCCAGTTATTAACCTTTTTGAAAAAAACCTAAAATTCTCAAAAGTTGCTATGAACCTTACTGTAATTTGGTGTTAAAAAGGGGCATACATTTTTTCCTAATTCTAACTTTGTTTTCATTAACCATCTCGTCTCAGCGATCCATAGAAATACGGAAACTGGCAAATATTTCGACAGCCTATCTGTTGAACTCGTAAAAAGAACGAGTCGTAAAAATGTTCGGCATATTTTTTCAGTTGTATTTATCTTCTCTCTGAGAGATTTAAACGCTCTATGATTGGTCGGCGGGTTTGGACAGAACTTACACTAACATGCTGACGACTGCTTTCATAGTTATGAAAGTTTTTTTAATGTTAATTTTACTATGAACGATACTTTGATATTTCTATAAATAGTAGATACAGCGAATGTTAATGTAACTGTTGGTTTGATAGTCACCGATGAATCCTTAGGTACTTTAATTTATGAAGTAACTAGCTTTTAAAATATTGAACATCTGAATCGAAGTAGTAACTTATTGAAACTGCGATATTAATCCAAGTTTGGGAGGCGTGAAAGGGTACCGCCGCCCCGGAAACCTTTATTGGATAACCAACACCTCTGCCATAGGTCACCCCAAGTGATTCGCTACTTTGGTGATTTAGCAGGGGTGCCCGGGTTCATGGGGTGAGGTTTGTCTAGGTCTTGGAGGTGGTTGACTGGTAAATATTGATCATCAGATTCCTTCCCACCCCTTAAACCCCTTTCCTTCTAAGAACTCTCCTCTCCTTCCTTTCCTTAAAAAAACCCTCCACACATCATCCCCAAAGATGACATTAGATGGAAAATTATTTTCCTCATCGTCTCCTATATGGAGCTCATTTAAAAAAAAATTAATATGTAAAACAAAGTCTGGTAAGTTACACAATTTATAACTCAAGAACGGCTAAACTGATTTTTATGATCATGGAGCTGTTGACGGCGAGCTTGGGACTGTTCTGGTATCTCAGCAGCCCGTTGAGATGATAGATATTCACCATGCTGTTGACGGCGAGCTTGGGACTGTTCTGTTGACTCAGCAGCTCTGTGTGCTGCCTGAAACAACGCATGTTTAAGTTTTCGCACTTAAGCTTGTGGAAATGTCTTTTCAAGTCTTGCAACTTTCATAGCTCGAGCTTTATTAGAGCTTTTGCTTAGATTCGACTTACGCTTTCGAGGCATAATTGTTATTATTCTTGCTGAATATAATTATAGTAGAAAATTTCAAAATTTGAGAATGACATTTCGCTAATAAAAATTCTATTTTAGAAAATATTTAAATTATAGAAATAGAAATTTATTTTAAGTACCTACTCCCTTTATTAGTATTTTATTCACATTTGAATCCAGAAAAACCTAAAAAAATAGTCCACTTCAAACGCTATGCTTTATAGCAACGTTATGCTTTTTGTTCGGAGAATAAACATTTTTAGAGATATTTAGATATTAACTACGACGCCAAAAAAGTACTCTTTTTAATCACAACAAAGCAGTCTTTTTAAGCATAAAATTATAAAAAAATACATTGTTTCCAAGGTACCAATTTGTTTGACGTTTGCAATAACTCGACTTTGTTAGGGACAGAAAACGTATGATTCATAATTTCATAACGCCACAGCTCATTCATAACGCCAGAACTTACCAATATATAAATCCGTTTTTACTCGCAAATAATGTAGCTTTCGATTAGTGAAAGAATTTTTAAATTCCATTCGATATTTATTGCGTGAAAGAGTAACAAACATCCAACCAACCATCCATACAAACTTTCGCATTTATAATATTATATATATATATATTATATTATAAGGTAAGATATTAAACATGCCTTCAGTCCGGTGAACCTCATTCTACAGACTTATTAGCCACGTCAAAAGCCAGAAGTTTTGAAAGGTCGTCTCGTTTCGGTGGTCTCCAGAGAGTTTCGAAATGTTCAAGTCTATTTGCTCCAATCTCACAGAAGCAACCTGACAGCCAAAGGGTGGAAAAACTGGTTTGTACTTGTCATGTTTACAAATTTATAACTTTACAAAAAATCCAAGAATTTTAAGGATACGAAACACATTTTTCCAATGACGGTAATATTATTGTAATCTAAAGACGGCTTTTTTGAGGTTTTTTGCTAAAGAATAAAATGCCTATTTATTTAATTATTTTTTTTTATTTATTGTTTTCAATAATTTTTTTATTCAAATTAGCTCCACACAGGAGGAATTGAGGAAAATAAATCCCCTCAGGGCCGGTGCCATCTCTGGGGATTCTGTGTGGAGGATATTATTAGGAAAGGAGGTGGGTAGGAAATCTGGGTGTCCAGGAATGACGGACGTATGAATCTATCTCTCCCACTGAGGTACAAGATGATGTTCAGAGAGAGTTCTGCTGGTCAAAGAGTCTCCCTCAATCAGTATCTCGTGATCAGGCCTGCCAAGTTACCAGGTGGGCAGGTTATCCTTACCAACCGTCCAAATTAAAAATTAAATCATTTAAACTTACTCAATCCAAATCGTGTGGTTCCCTAAAACAAATTGTGATTTTACCGCTAATAAATCTCATTCTTAAATGTTGTGATTCCTTGTATTTTTTTTTTAAAGAAACTCAAACATTTTCGGATTACAACCTGACAATATTTGAAAATCTCTTACTACCAACACAGTAAGCGGAAAATGTTGATTGTCTTTATAGAGGGCTTAGCCAGACGAGGAATTGAACGCACGACGCCTGGGTGAGACCCAAACACAATGCCAACTCGGCCACTGACGAGTCGAATGATTCTCTTCAGTCAATGGTTATTAAACTGGTTTGAGATTGTGATTGCGAAACCAAGTGAAACGAAGTGTAGATTGTTACGTAACGGACAGCTGAGGATTTCACTTACTTTGGCCCTGAGGAAAATAATTTCCCTCAGGGCCTATGTCATCTTTGGGGATGCTCTGTTGAGGGTCTTTTTAGGAAAGGAAGGAGAGGAAGTTGTGGGAAGGTAAAGGGTATTAGGGGTGGGTAGGAATCTGGGAAGCAGTGTGTCCGGATGAATCCATCCCTCCCACTGCGGTGAAAGGCGACGTGATGTACCGAGAGAATGTGGCTGTAGAAGTCAAAAGGACACCCTCAACCATTCTCTCCCGATCAGGCCTGCCGGTGGGCAGACACATCTGGGGGCAAGACCCGAACAAACTTCACCCAGTGAACCCCTGCTACGTCACCAAGCGTAGCGAACCACCTGAGGTGACCTATGGCAGAGGTGCTGGTCATCAAGTAAATGGTTCCCGGGGCTCCCAAATGGCCTCACATGAATCTAAAATTCCAAAGTACCCCCGTCTTCCATATTATCCTTCCTTTACCCAATCAAATATCTTTATACAATTCAATTTCTCGCAGTAGTTTTCTCTCAACATGTTTACAAATGAATAACGGTTAAATTATTTGAAAAGACACTACAATCTGTGAGAACACCAACTGAATTTGTTTTGGAATATGTTCGTCAGACAGAACAGAATTGTTTGTCGAAAGTTGGATAAGAATTAAAGGAACATCCCCTTTGGTCCCCCCTCTGACCTCCCGCTCCCAAAATACAGACACGTCAACAATACAGTCAACGTTACCTTCGCCCTGTTAGTTTGGTTTACTGATTATTTCGGGGGCGAAACTAAATAAAAGTTTACCCGTTTCGGCACAAAGTGGATTTCACTTTTGTCAAACCAACTTAAGCTGCCGGAGAATTCTGGAAAAAGAGATAATAAAATCGAGACAAAATACATTTTTCTGTAAATTTTTTTTTACGGCCAGTAAAAATGGAATAGTTCCCAAATAATATTCTCAAGTCATTACAAAGAATTACCATTTTTTTCAACGTCCTTTACAACTATAAATTGAATTTTGTAAGGCTCTTCAAACTTTCCGGTTAAACCCAAACTGAGAGCGCCCATATATATATGTAAAGTTTGGAATTATCAATTGGATAGCCCTAATATATTATTGTTGGCTAGCAGTTAAAACCCGATGCGCAGGTTTTGGCTAATAGGCCCTGCGGGCTGCTTTTGGTTCCACTTCATCTAGTTTATGTGTAGATAACCATTTTAAAAATCCGATAGGAACTGGTTCCAAAAATAGACGTTTCCTCGGATCCTGTGACAGCTAGTCACCGGGAAAAAGTAACCGCCTGTTATAGCACCAGTGTTGTGGCGCCAGGGTTATACAGTCACTCCCCGGGGGGGAAGTAAGTTGCTAGACGGGGGAACAAGTGTTAAGCAGACCCTGGGCCTGAGACGCTCATCTCAGGGGAAGGAATCGGCCACACCCATCGACTATTTACTCCAAATGAAACAGGACTTAGTTACAATTCAGTTTATTCCCAATATGCATGGACAGAACAATAACCAGGACAGGAAGTATGCGGTTTAAGACCTAGCCTTGGAAGAGAGTGGCAAGCTAGTAAAAGGACTACTGATTCTGGGCTCGAAAGGACTATACGAAAGTTAGGAACCTCACGTGACGATGCTCACAGACCGGGCCATGGTAACCTGGCAGTAGGCGGCAATGGGCTGCTTTTTAGCGTCAAGGGCGGACTGGAAGCGGCAAGCTTCCCAACCGGGCGGCGGTAAAGTGGGCTGCTCTTCAGCGTCAAGGGCGGACTGGAAGCGGCAAGCTTCCCAACCGGGCGGCGGTAAAGTGGGCTGCTCTTCAGCGTCAAGGGCGGACTGGAAGCGGCATGCTTCCAACCCGGCGGTGGTTAAGTCGGAACCGGTGTTATCACAAAAACTCGGGGCGTAGGCCGAGACTTAACTGTGGGCGCGACAAAGCGCGGCAAGCCGCCGTGGTGTTTTCGGAGAACCTCTCGCAGTCCCGATCCAAGCGTGTCTGTCCGTCCCTTCCCGTCTCCCGGTCCCTTGCTTCTGTCGAGAGAGTGGGGGGGAAGGAATACTTGTGCCCATATATGGTGATTTGCCGTGAAAACGTCTTCTTATTGGCCCGTTACACATCGCCTGTGTCGTGCCCATATATGGTGATTTGTCGTGAACCGTCTTCTTATTGGCTCGTTACACATCACCTGTTGTGACCATCCAAGGCATGCGTGATTGCAATCACGTTAAGCGTGCGTGGACTATATCCGCTTGCTGGCTTATGTAGTCCGTTCGGAGAATTATGGGCGACCCATAACACGCCACAGCCAATGACGTAATAATATATAATGTATAGACGCATGGTAAAAATCGCAACGTGGTATTATTATTCATAACTAGCAGTTACAATAATAATCATACCATCCATTCATCTCTCCATACGCGGATAGATCCACTAGTAGATCCAATAGTACTTAGTACTTATGCCTGCCAGCCGACGCTCCTGTTAACGTAAGTAACGGCATCTTTTAGATTGTTTTAATTGGATTCTATTATGAAAGTCGATTTATAACAAACTACACGTACGTAAACGGTTTTACGTAAGCCTGGTTCTTAAATTTCAACCGTGCAGTCTGTTAAAACTATCAAATTGACTTTTATGTACCTGCTATTAGATCAAGATTCCCTAGTATATATTATTGTGACAATTAAACTACGATCTCAGGCTATAATTCTGTTATAAATACATTACACATCATTGGTAACTTTTATGGTAATATTGCAGATATCCGTAATATGCCTCTACTGAAGTTTAAAGCGCTGTTCAGACACAGCTATAAACTATAAAAGATCATAGCAAAGCCAAATATCGCTCTCCATACAATCTGTTCAGACCATTCACACCTAAGCGGCTTATGCGCAGATCAACCATAGACAATGCACATTTTACGCCGTAACCGCTCCTGAGGGAATGTACGAACAGATAAGCGTCCCTCTCTCCGACGAAAATAGGATAGGTGGTTATTTTAATAACTGCGGAGCTGTCTAGACAAGTTAACACATTCAGTACAAAAAATATGCATTCCGTGGCCGCTCGCTTCATCTGACCACCTCTCCTACCATAGGAAGAAATATTTGATAGCGTCGTGTGAACGGTACAAAACATAAGCGCTCGCGGTTCAACAGATATCCGCTCGCGTTTTATATCCGTGTCTGAACACCCCAGAAAGTTGACTAATTACCCCAAAGTTGTCTAATTAAACATTTTAGCACTGTTACTGAATAACAGGTTTTTTTTTTAAATATTTTTTTCTAAAGTTTCTATTGATTTCATGAACTTGTTACTAATGTATATTCTTTTTATTTTGTTGTGTTTACTTATGTAATCTATTTTTTTTTCTTTTTATACTGCACTATGACTATGTTTAAAATATTTAAAAAAAACGTATCTAAATAGTAATTGTGCCGTAAATTCTAAATAAACATGTAATAAATTAACTTTCTTTTAGAGTTTATCTCGAATCAACGTAACCCAGAACCTACCGATTAATTACTCGCTATCGAATGTTAGCGGTTTTGAATACTGTGATTTTGATCAATTATTGCGTATTTATAACCACATTGAAGACCCAAGAAATATCACGTGATATTAGATAATATAATTGTAGAATTTGTGAAGCTGATATTTACAAAATATTTGCTTCCAAAGAAGAAATTCGTGTTTAGTTAACATGAAAAATTAAGACATCCATCCAATGATATTATAAAAATGAAAAATACATTTATATACTCGTATTCACACTAATTGAACGAAAAATATGGCAACGCTTATGAAAAGGAAAGTATATAATATGTGTTCGAATGAAAAGCTATATGAACGGCCCGCTAAAATATGTCCACCGGAACTAGTTCAGTGAAACCACGCACTGTGTATCAGTAACCAGTAATATATCTTCACATATACAAATCTGTCAAACAATTAACCAAATTACATACACAATTTATAAAAAAAAAAGTTATTTATTAAATAATAATGGTACCTGCTTTGTCGTTTATCGGATGTGATTTAATATTTCAGTTTCAATTTTCAAAGTTGACAATTCATTAAACTAGAATCAGTTTAAGCATTGCGTAGCAACATAATTTCAAATCACGCGCCCATGCACCGATCACCGAAATTAGTATGATAAATTAAATCCTTACCATCTCTTTCGCGTACATTTTCCTTCAATAATATTTCTTCCAATAATAATTCAGAAGGTGGCGTTTCTTTTCTTACTTTTATACAGGGAACGCAATAAAAAAGGTCAAATAATAAATTACGAATTTTCTCTTCCAAATTTCGTAAGCTTAAAACATTCTTGAAATCCTTTTTTACAATATAAACCTAGTTTATCATTAGGGGCTGCAAAGGGGTCCAAAATCTTGCCTACAAATTTGCTGAAAATCCAAGACAAACCTTATTAAATTCTATGAATAAATAAACCGAGATGATTCATAGTTTGATACCTAAAATGCTTTCCGGCCATTCCTCCCTTCAAGAAAAATATATCCAAGGAAACGAAATTTGCCCCCGGACTCAATTATTCAAACAGAATAATAAATATTTAGTAAAACATTTTCTGAAAGCACGCTTTTAATTCTTAAATAATTGAAGTCTCCGCTGAGGCCATTTATTTTTTAAATAATTCATTTGGCTTCACGAATGGAGCAGGGTAAACGTGGATCAGGGGAATCAATAACTTTACAATATCGGAACGATGGGCGCAACTTCCAACGATTTTTTGTCTATATACCGAGCACGGTTTCGCTGCTGACAACCGAAGCTATATAGATCTATACATATAAAAATGAATCCCTGTTACCCTACGTCACGCCATAACTTCAGAACTACTTTAACTATTTCATTCATCTTTTTTTTTAAGTTTTCTAATACTTCGTAGAAGGTTCTTCCGCAAATAAAAATTAAGAAAATTGAATAATTTCAAAAACTAAGAGACTATTTTAACCTCGCACGATTGACAGTTCGCGCGTTTGATGAAATTGAATTTAACAGGCTGCCATTTTTTTGTATTAAAAGAATTGCCTATGATTTTTTTTAAATTATAGATATTTTAAAGGTACCTACATAAGTTAGGTACCAAATTTGATTGATTGTTCTTATAATATACAATAATGAATATTTGTAATATACGAAAAATGAAAATTTGACTAAAAAAATTGTAATAGGTGGCACGCGAGCTGTTTGAAATCTGAATGTACTGGGACTGAATATTAGGAACGCGGGAGGGAGGTTTGCGGAACGGGGTAGCGGGAGTGTGGAGGGAGTGAGCGGAGAAGGTGGAATGGGATCGCGGGAGGGTGGGGGGTGCAGGAGGGGAACGGGGACGCAAGGAAAGGACATGCAGGAAGAAAATATCTATTTATTTGAATATGGCAGAGCAACGCATTCCGGGAACCAGCTAGTAGGGAATAAATAAGAAGCCAATATACGCTGAAAACACTGGCAGACCTATTTACGGTTTCACATCCCCAAACGTCAAACGTCAATCATTTACGTAAAAATATTAATAAATTGGCATTGTCGATTTGTAATACTAACCTAAATATGCATTGGCAGTTCTCAAATACTTTTCGCTAAACGGGAATTAGTTGAAGAGGTCATTATTCATTTAACTATTATATTTAACCATTTTCGTTTCTCAATATCGCACGGAATAAATTGATTGCGTTTTAGAAGCATTAAATTAAGTCTGTGGTTCGCGTATACGACATCTTTAATTTATAAGAGCTTCGTCAGTTCAATCCGTTCATTAAATAAGTCAATAATGTTCCTTAACGAACGACATTATTAAAAAAAATTGATAGTTAACCAAAATTAATCTGATACTAGAGGCCACGCCAAAATTTATCAATCTTTGTCAGTCGTAATATCTGTTAACAATAGTTGACTGTGCTCGCAAATATTGATAATTGACTATATATGACGGATTTGGTATATCGTATTGATGTAGGGTTTTATCGACCGTCCACGCTAGACCTCCAGAATGGAGATCATATATGGAGAAATTCAGAATACTTTTGGTTTTTTTTTTTAATATGATTTAGTATTAATTGTACAATATTTTATCTTACTTACATAAATCTCACAAAACTGATCAATCAGTTTGATTGTAAGAAATATCTCATTTTTCCTATTTATTTGCTTTCAATAATATAATTAAATGTTTGATATTTTGGTGCGTAATACATAGTAATTATTTATAAAATAATACTTAATATTAAAATACTCAACTAATTATTATAATGCTTATGAACATTATGTACGATAGTCATTATTATATTTTTAACAATGGTTAAAAGGTTTGGGTATTCGTTCACAATATTATTTGTGTTCTCAATATCAAACGGAATAAATTGATCAATGCGTTTTAGATGCATTAAATAAAGTCTGTGGATCGCATATACGACTTCCTCAATTTCTAAGAGCCTCGTTAGTTCAACCCGTTCATTAAATAAGTCAATAATTTTGCTTAACAAACGACATTATTAACTTCGGAACACTTTGGGACACTTCGGGATACTTCGTAACACCTCGGGTAACTTCGGGTCACGTCGGGCCTATAAACTGATTTCCGCGTCATGTATCTTTTTTATTGTGAATAAAATGTTTATTTCTACAAGGTGGAAGAAAAACATAAAGCTTTCAGTCTTATCTAACACTTCCAATCTAATTTGGATGGTGAAAATGAACTGAAATTCGAGTGCTCCACTTTTTTTAGTCATAAATAAGTAAAACAACATTGCGTCAACATTCCTTGTAGAGTTTTGGCCGGTTCTAAAAACATCTCCACACTTTCCGACCTCTTCACACTCAAGATAAGAGGAAAAGTAATTACTATCTACATCTGATTTTGAAAACTCTGTCTAATGTTCGAGCAACGCCGGGGAGTTCAGCTGGTTAGGATATAAAATAACGGCAGGCGTAATGAACATGATTGAGATAATTTTTTTCTTAGATGGTAAGGGATGTATGGCCAAAGATGAGTGGTGAAGGAGTGTCAGGAGAGTATTTGATGTGGAAAAATTCGAGGACGTCCCAGAATGCATTTATGTCACGATCAAGAAAATAAAACATTTTTACATTGGCTCTATACCTACAGGAGATCCTAAGAAAATCCGGAGAAAATAATTTATCTCTGTGATCTTAGGGGATGCTGTGTGGGAAGGGGTATTTTAAAGAAAATAAAGGAGAAGAAGTTCTGGAAATGTAAAAGTTTAAGGTTGAGTAGAAATCGGGAGATCAGTGGGTTCAGGAGTGAAGGAGAAATGATTCATTCACTCCCTCGTCTTCAGTCGGGAGGTCCTGCTGGAGAGGTCGATTGAGTTGGGTCATATCAAAAGTCGGAGTGTGTGCCGAGACGTCACGTCGTATGACTTTTCAACTCTTTTTGCACCCCTACTAATAATAATAGGATGGTAATATAGTCCAATCTATTTTTTTCGTTGCTAATAATAATAACCCTCGGATATAGAGTAAAAACTTGCACACTAACAGCCTTACCAATAAAAAAATTCACTTCCCAACCGTTAAACCGTGTTTTAATTACACATTGAATAAAGGCTGTACAAGTTTAGATTCGAAAGATCTTTAACTCATTTTTTTTATTTTTTTTTTAACTTTTATGAGAAAAACTCAAATTATAATTGAGTTTCGCTAATATTGACTTCATTTTTTTTAAATCCGGCAACATCTCATTTGGCATCAGATAATGATCCTACTCATGCAGCCTATGTTTATTTTTCTTTATTTATTTTCCCCGCTTAGATACGTTGTGACGGCTTTGGTAGATATATTTGTGTTATTTTCTTCAGTTTTAGTGAATTGAACGTTATAAATTTCATTTCAAATCAAAAATTGATAATTCACGAAATCACCAACGTTCAAAATTTGAAGGCGTATTTATTTTAATAATTTCATGATCGTGCTGTTTTTTTATAATTTAAATTCCCAATGCATGTATTAGTTAACGTATATCCAAGAAATACACGTTTTAAGATGTGCAAGCAATGCGTTAAAAATTTCAGTTTTTTGGTTGTTGTTTTTCTGGGAATTAAAAGCATCTTCCAACTTTTTAAATTTATCTTTCTATGAGCTTTATAGATGTCAGTTTCTATTTTACTTTTATATTAGTATGGTTTTATATACGGTTGTATATCAACCGTATAAAATTACCATCACGTTTATTATTTCGGCTGTAAGAATCTCGGCGCGCGCTGTCAGTATCGATCTCTTTCCGAACTTCTGGTAATAAGGCATCCTTTTCAAAGGGCTATCAAACACCTGAAAATAAAAAATAAAAAACAACTTCAGAAGACAAATTAAAAAAATAGTTTGTTACAGCACTCTTGGAATATTTTTTTTTTCCAAATTTTCCAAAATTTTTGGATCATTGTTTTTTGTAAGTTTCACAAGTCAATCCATAATGTCTATGACCTCGAAGGGTCACTACTACTTATCACCGCCCTTGTCTGAAATAGAATAGGTAGACGGAATTCCGTGACACGTTTAGAACGCGCGGACATAGCTATGTGCTCCAGGTCCTGTCCCCGGTAATGTGAGGAGCACCCGAATTCCAACTTTACGACAGCCCGCGCCAGCAAGGACTATCAAGATTCTACCAGAAGGTTTTCAATCACTATTTCGGAATGTTGGGTTTTTCTCAGATCGTAAATAAACACTAGTACTTTCTCTCATAAAAACGGAGGTCGCTTGGTTAAGTGATTCGATAAGTTCAAGGACCCGAGAAATGAATAAAAAAGATATTACGTTTATTTGGTTTTATTTTGTTCAAATTTGTTGTAGTTCTAGTAATTTTCCACTCGCAAGCTATTTTTATGCACACATATAAGTCGTCTAAAGGTCTAAAGCATTCCATTTGAGTTTAAAGTCAACTAACTATATTTGAAGGCAAATGTAGCAAAATTATGTCAGACCTCTGCTTCTGCTTTTGCAAACGCGGAAGTTCTGTTTACTTTTCACTTCGGCTTCGGCTTCTGTAAAATTATAAGTGAAGTTTAACGGAGCGGGTCGTGGGGCAATCGTACGAGCCAGCTCCTTGCGTGATTTGTTTGGTTTTTGAAGAAGTAATAAAGTAATATCCCTAAAAATATCGTATCGCGCCTTTTTTTCATTTTCCACAAATTACGGAGTGCGGAATTGGCAAAATTCTGCTTATGCTTCCGTTATAAAGCTCCCGTTATTAAAAATGGATCCTAAAAATGAGAACTTTTTTAAGGTTAAAAAACGATATTCATCGAAAATACAGCTCCACTACCCTAAAAGGGTTTTTAATTTTTTGTCCATTTTCCCGTTTTCATTTCTAATTCACTTTCTATGAACAACATAAAGTTTCTTGTCTACCTCGAAGAGAGAACTTAATTGATGTCCATTAAAAGGTATTTAGCGAATGCAAATTAGAAAGGGAAACTGAAATAAAAATAAAAAGCGTGTTAGGGTAGCAGAAGACAGGGTAAGTAGAAATTTCGATTATTTAAACCACTGGAGCGATTTCGGTCGAAAAATGAATCACTTTTATTTTTCTGCGATTGATTTCGGTCCAAAAATGGACCACATTTTCCTACCATTCTTAAAACATTTATTGTAATTATTTTTAAACATTTCCTTGGCCAGCCATTTATTTTAACACGAAGCTATTGAAATGCTTTATTATCTTTATTATTATGTCCCTAAGTAACCCTGAAAATAATATTCATATATTTGCTTGCCCCCTGTCAAATGCTAATACATTTGATTGCCCCTATCTAGAACGTGTTACAAAAATCAAATACTTGGGTATTATTTTTGACAGTAATTTAAGTGGAAAGAACATATTATCACTACAGCAAACAAACAAAGAAAATCTATATACTTCTTTAGACAAACTCGTAACTTTCTTAACCTGAAGCAACTCAAAACAATTTACTATGCACTATGTCAATCTCTAATCGAGTACGGTATCATAGCCTGGGGAGGAGTAAATGCTGCCGCCATTGATCCGATCTCCAAAGCCCAGAAACTAATTATAAAAATTATTCTAAAACTACCGATCACAAGCAGTTCGGATGAAATCTTTAGGAGAATCGGTGTTTTGGACATTAGGCAACTTTATGCAAAAAATATACTAACTTACCTATTCAAACATAGAACTGTTTTTGACAATATCCAAACTGTTCGTGATACGAGAACCAAAGGGCAAAATCTCTTACTTATCCCTTTCGCCAAAACAACGTTTGGTCAAAGAAACTTCAGATACTTTGCAACTAAACTTTATAATACACTTCCACTGACCATTAGACAGCACACTAATTATGTAAAATACAAATCAGATACCAAGTCTTGGATCACTAGCAAAGACAGATCATATATTAACAATATTTTTATAACCTCCTAGTGCATGCTTTCCCTTTGGTACAATACTGATTGTCCTTGTACCTTTAAATGTATATAACATTGTTGTTGTTATCCTTATTCTTCTTTTTATATTAAACTACTTATGTTAAAATGCGCCTGCTCTCAACACAGTAATTCCTAGTGAGACAGGCACAGTACAATCACCTATGTAACTTGATAAAAAAAATTAAAAAAAATAAAAAAATAAAATAAAAAAAAATAAAAAAAATAAAAATTATTTCCATAGATGTGGCAAATCTGAACTTCGTATACTATTTTAGAACAATGTTAAAAATATTTTTTTCCCGCCAAATTTTTAACAGCTGTTTACGGATAAAATTAAGTTCTTTTTCCATGGATATGCACCTTTCATTATCAAGCATACCACAGACAACATACAGAAACCGAAAATATTATATGCTGACCCGAATAAGCATCCCTCACGGCAGTTTCAAGTAAAAACACTCAAAACTCGCGCGATTATAAACTTTACCATTTTTTAAATATTTTTTTTATAAATCTTACAAATATGGAATAAACGGATAAATACAGGTTAATTCATTAGCTAAATAACACTATGATAATTTTTTATGTTTCCATGTTAAATTCGAAGGTATGATTTTTTTTATATTAGTAAAAATTTTTAAAAATGACCTTCTGGGAAATCTCAAGCAATCGAGGCAAATTTATTTCTCCCTACGTGATCGCTCCAGTGGTTGGATAAGATCGTCGATTGAATGTTAGAATTTGAAAAAAATATATTAAACTAGCGAGTTCTCGGCTTGCGTTGCTATGACACTAATAAAGAAATTGTTTCTCCCTGCGTGTCTTTTCCCATTCGTCCCTTTCCTCTTCCGCCACCCTTTCCCCTCACATGTCACCTTCCTCTCACGCGTTCCCCCTCCACCTTCCCCGTCTTCCCTCTCCACTCTCACGTAAACCACCCTGCCGCGATCCCCTCCCCTCTCCCGCGTTCAATATATTCAGTCCCGGTACATTCAGATTTTCAAACAGCTCGCGTGCCACGTATTGCAATTTGTTATGAATTTTTATATTTTACATGTTAAAAACATTCATTTCCGTAAATTATAAGAACAATCAATCAAATTTGGTACCTAGTATAGGTACCTATTTAAAATAATATACTATTCAATTATAAAAATAATATAAGATTCAAAGTACCTATTCGATTTTGATTAGTACCATAAGTGAGTACTTACTTCGATTAAATTCATTAATTTTAAAAGTTTATTCGAATATTGAATTTTTATTGAACAATCAATGTTTTAAAAATGTCATTTTCAAATTGTGATATTTTTCTAAGAGTTTTTGTAATGATTAAAAAAACTTTTCAGATGTATTGTCATGTGGTTGTAATAATCCAGAAACCTTTGCGAGGATGGAAAAAAGGTATTTTGAAAGTTTGAAACATTTCCTATGCTTAATATACATAGCAACGCATAGCGGACATACATGAGTAAATACAAACATTTTTAGATTTTTATATACATAGATAAATCCTTAAAACCTCGTACCATTATTTATTCCTATCCTACCAGTTTACGTGAAAAATGAATATTAAATTTTTTCATTGATTTTGCATCAATATTAATATATCCATGCAATTACATTCGATAAGTCCCATGAATACCAAAACTGCGTGCTACTCCTAAACTTAGGTATAAAGCACTCACTCTTAGACGAACCCCATAGGTACTGTTAGCAGAGAAACCTTGCTGTGGGAGGATTTACAAGGACCTAACCAAACAATTATGCATGTAGTACCTATGGGTTGTGGCCAATGCGATGGCTTGGGAAGTATGAATTTACTTAAAGTTAGTAGGAGGTAGCGCAACACGGCATAACACCCAAAAAACTAACAAAGAAAATTACTTAAAGTCGATTTGAAATCTCGCAGGAATACATTTATAATGGTTTGGATGTGTTTTACAGAGATATTTTGCAGAAGTGTTTCTAAAATTTCAAGTAGAAACAACATATAGTTTGGCAAGAAAGTGTAGAAATTTATTAATTTGGAACTAAATTTTTTCATTACTATGGTAACACCGAAACACTTGATTTGTCAATGATATTTCGTATGGCTTATTTTCGTATTATTATCTTGGCTTTACTGACTTAATTCGTGTAGAAAACACTGAAAATCGCTCGTTTAATAAAGAAAAAAACATTTTTTCCCTGTGCATTGTTTGAATTGAATTAAAATTAATAAACCAATACGTAGTAGTGCAAGAGAAGTTATATACTGCGTTTTTCAATGCTGCCTAGCTGAATATCGCGCGACAAAGCTCCTATCTAATTTGGAAGATGTTTACAAACAAACTGCAGAAATGAATGGTATTTAGTATAGTTTTTTTAAATAAATTATATTAGTTTTACAAGATTAATGCCAATTTTCGAGCGATTATAATCATTACAAACTAATTTGAGGTTATGCTTAAAAATTTGAATTTAACACTTCTATTTGACAGTTAATATGCGGCCACAGGAAAAGGGAATAACTCAATTAAAAAATTAAAAAGTGCAATTTCTAAACTCATACAAATTTAACTTTTTTCTTATTTTTTTCTTTCTAAATGAATATTATCTAGTGTGTTTTTTTAAATTAAATTTTTTTCTATGGAATAATAATTTTAATGATGTTTTCCACACACAGGTAAATCTGAATCAATGGTAAGATAAATCGTCAAGGAAGGGGAAAAGGCAGAAGGAAAATTTTAAACACCGGGAAAACGGAAAATAGGATAATAATAATAATATGTAGCATAAAAGTGCGATTGGAAAAATTGTTGCCAAACACGTGATGAAAATTGAGGCAGAATATTATGCACGAGGCAGTACTATATATGTTGATATCGATGAACTGATAATACGTTTAGATGAAGATGAAGATACAGAAGAAGAAGAATCACATGAGGACGAAGACAATAATGTCGGTTGTTGAATTAATAGAACCTGCGTTTTTATATCGAAATAAACGCCCACTTAAAACTTGTTTTGTTTTATTTTGCTTCCATTAAATTCCAGTTTATTGGGAAAAATTTTTGAAAGTAAAAATATGCTATGAAATATACATTTTGGCCGAAGTGTTTTTAAAAACATACATTCATTGTCTTATGAGCCATCTTGGTGTTGCCATTTAAAACATAAAAAAAGATCGCAGTGCCATAATTTATTTTCAACACTTTCTTGCCAAACTGTAAAAATAATTATCAATTATTTAGGCCCGATTCTTTCGCAGAAATTCATGCGACGTTGTTATGCAGCGTAATTTTGTTTTTTTCCATTAAACGCCGATTCTTTCTTTTTGTCAAATTGTGATGAGCTGATAAGTTTAAGGGGGAGATAGTTATCTTCTTCTGCGGATCACATTTTTTTCTAAAGCTTGAATCTCACCTTGAATCGGCGTTTAACAGGAACCTTTTAAATGTCAAAAAACAAAATGGCCAATTGATGACAATGTTACATTTGCATTTCTGTGAAACAACCCGTCCTAAGGCAAAAATGAAGAGAGTAACCCGCCATAAAATCTGGACTTTCCTGGCATGATTGAATTAATATTTATAAATGTATTTTTTAAACTTTTTTTGCAAGAAATCAACAAAAAAATAATTAAAATTATAACATCAGTGTTTTCCCAAGAATAGCTACTTATATTCAGAAAATATTTTTTTCGCTCATACATGGCCTCTTACCTTTTATTCTGACTTTACATGAGACTCAAGTATCTATTTCACGTGATCGTGCCATGTCTTCCTCGGGCGTCCCCGACTTCTTCTGCTATTCTTTTACCTCATTTATTCTCCTAACACTCATATCTTCGTTCATTCGCTCTACATGCCCAAACCAAACAAACTTTCTTAATCTTACTCAATATGCTCACATCAGCCCAGCATTGTTTGCGGATCTCCACATTTCTCACACGTTTTATCACACATGTGCCTTAAGGATCTCATTTCTACAGCATCCAGTCTACTGTCATCCTTCAGCTCTGCCAGTTCCTTACCTCACTGGCGTACGTTGGGATAGGTACCAGCACTCCATTGTGGAGTGCTAGCTTCGCTTCTTTGGACAGTTTTTTTATTAGCGCCAACCACGTTCAGTCCTCCAATAATGGAGTTACATGCATTTATACTTATTTCAATGTGTGTAAATATATAACATGTAGTCAGTAGTTAAGTAAAAATTGTTACTGACAATCCTTTGATAGAGAAAGATGTAAGCATGTCATTCAGATGTTCTTACGATCGTACACGGCGGTTCCAATGAGAAATATTAGTTATTCTCCATAACAGCTTTTTTAAATAATAACTCAATATCGATTTTATTTTCAATTTTTTTAAAATTTATACCTACGTACATCCAAAAATGCTGAAGGGCGTGATGATAAAACTATTAAAATTTTGTACTTTCTGTAATTATTTTTTGATCATAAATATTCATCATTTTTCAATAATGTCTAAGCAATATAAGAATGTAAAAAAAATCTGAAATATATTATTTTGTAAGTGCGCAAATAAATACACAAACGGACCAATTTTCGTCAAGAAACACATGTACATATATATTTTTTAATGATTTTATTTAAACTAAAATTAAAACTCTGTAACATACGTTTACTAGATAATGTATTGATTTATTTTATTGCATGATTATAAGATAATTAAATGAAATAGGTGTTGAATAGTACAAAATCTTTTTTGAAAATTTAACAAATCTGCCAACGACCTATGGTATAACCTCATTATACTAAAAATAAACATTTTTTCTCAAAATTTGAAACATACGTTTACTAGATAAAAGAACATTTTTTTGTGGAAAAGAGTCAATACGTCAAAACACTGATTTAAAAATGACATATTTCTGGTTTTCTCTGATTATACCCTGTTAATGCAAAGGATCATCATTGTTCATAATCGCGAATCATCGGCGAAATAAGGCTTTCAAATTACTGTGTTTGAATAAATTCGATAAATCCGGATTAAATTACATACCGAGTTCATTATTGGTAACGATGCTGACAAAGACTTGTCTGTGACGAAGAAAGTACCGGTCGGGTTATTTTCGTGGAACGATTAAGTCCCTCTTTGTTCCCTTTTATTTTCCTCGGGTCCTTCGGATCGCTCTCTAAAGGATGCCCTCGAGGAGGCTCCGACGTTCTCCTCCGCTCCGCCGCGCCGACCCGGGCAAAATTGCATGGATACTTTCGCCCTCAAACTTAGTGGCCACATCGCTTTGGGCTAATGGAAGTTCTAATTGCTTTTCGATTTTCCCGTTATATTAAACAGCGACCGAAAAAAAATCCATCTTTTTGAATTTAAACCCGCCTGTATTTAAGTATTTTGAAAAATATCAATGTTTTTTAAATTCTATGAGATTTTGCAACTTTATTTCAGACTTAAGAGTATTAGGTATAAATTTTCCTGGAATAAGGAACTCCAGTGAAAAATATTATGGCTTTAAAAAAATATGCTCATATAGACCAATAAACGCTGATTCTGAATATATAACTTTTATTCAATAATATTAAACGTACAGTTTTTAAAAAAATATTAAAAAGTGCATTTTTAATATTCTCGTTAAAACACAGCGTCAGGTTGGTATGCTGTGTGGTGACGTCACGATGGTAATCACTGTAATGACAGGTTTATTTATGCTGTACGTCATTTGTATGGAAATTTAGGTATGACACAAACGAATGTTCTGTATATTTCTTATTTTTGAAGATGTCGTAAAAGCATATACCTTTATAGAAACTAAATAGAATTGCCTTTTAGATTTTTGTATCTGACATATACAATCGCGTTTGAAAATTGCAGTATTTTAAGTTTCAAAATGAAAAAATTAAAAAAAAACAGCTGACTGTAAACATAATCTATTAAATGGTTGAAAAATTTAGGAAAATTAAAAATTTTAAAGATACAGTCCTCTTACTTTATTAATTTGGAATAAAACTGTCACTTAACTTTTTATCTAGTTCATACAATTAAAAATGATAAAAAATAACTTTAAAAATATGACATCTTGGATTCGGTGTTACGCAATTTAATGTGTTGATTTCTGTATTTTGTATTTATTTACACATGCATTAGTCTTTAACATTATTAAATAATATTACTTTTATGGAAGTTTTATTAAATTCACGCGGAAAAGTCATTAAAAAAAAATTTCAGACGTAACCTTAAACCTATCTTACAACGGAAATACACCAACAAAACACTATTTAAAGGACTAATACTGAAAAAAAGTAACGCAGCATTGGTACTTATGATGAATTACACTAATATCACAGTGAATTGATCATTTAAACGTAAATTAACTTCAGAAACATAAAACTGCAAGTGAAATTCATCATGTCATTTTTGCGAAGCTTCTGATCTCGCCGTCGCCATATTGCCATTGCCGGCATTGCCCTTACACCATAAATAGACCAATCAACGCGTTAAGATGGCCGGCGGCGCCTGCGCAAATCTATGTGAGATTCAAGGAGACCAACATAAAAAACATGAAATGGAACTGTTGATGACGTCACAAAATACATCTTAAATTTGGCGGGTTTTTGAGGGACCTTGAAAAATTGGAACATTGACAATTATTTTAACTATTAAAACTAACTCTAAAAAAAAAAAAAAAAAATGCAGTTATTTAAGCATTATTCATAAAAAAAATAAAAAAAATTGGACTGGACTTCTCTATTCTATTCAAGGGTACACTTTTTACTTACAATATTAGTAGCGCAGACACTTTATATAAACGGGATATTATAATTGTAGAATTTGGGAAGCAGACAGAATTTATTTTTAAAAAATGCTCAGGATCATTGCCTTTATAAAAAAGAAATTTACATTTCGAATGTTGTTAAAAAATCATCAAACTGTTATCTGTCATAAATTCAAAAAAGGAAATACACATTTCAAATAGAGAATCTGACAATATTAATAGCCTAATACATCTCTGACGCCGCGCCTTACGCAAAACCATTTTCGTATGTGGAATTGGTTACAAATCAACTTTTATAATAGAACCGAAGCAGTGCTAAAGATGGCGCCCTTTACGTTAACAGCTAAAGTGAGTAGCGTCGGCTGGAAGGCGTAAGAACTATTGGATTCATATTTTCGGGGACCTCTCCGGGTATGGAGGGAGGCATGGTATCATTATTATTGTAACTGGCAGTTGTGATTTTTACCACGAATCAATATTGTGTATCTATATGACGTCATTATCTGTCGCGGTTACTTTGTCCCGGTGTGTTAGAAACTTTCTTAGTAGGTGGGAAAATAGGAAGCATAAAACTCACTTTATGATAATGTAGCAGGCTGGTTGATGATGTCCAACATAAGAATTCACATTCACTAAATGCTCCAATCTGTGCACATATTGTCTGGTCACCATCAGTTAGACTTTTAATTCTTTTATAGTGTAATTTAGCATTTGATAAGATTAATACACATAGACACTGTTTTCTTGTTGGAATTGCAATGTCATTCGTAGGTAGGAGGAAGTATGTAGGTAGGTAGGTGTGTATGTAGGAAATATGTAGGAAAGGCAACAGGATAGAAATATTCCCAAACACGGTGACTAAATGTTATTGAATCCGAGGAACCGGCTAATTTGCTTGAGTTATATGATATGTAGTTATCAGTTCCAATTTTGGACATTAAAAGTTAATTGATCTTGAATGATTATACTATGTATTATACAGGAATACAATTTAATATCACTCACCCATGCACCGACAGCAGAAATTAGTATGTTTATGATTTACTCACACAGTGGTATCTGTAAAATCTCTACATTATATAATATATTATGTGTACTTAAACTTGAGTTTAGTAATTTCAGACAAAATAATCTTAAAACTCAATCACTAATTACAAAACGATCTTGTCAATGTAGCGGAAAACATGTACGTTCGTCTCGACAGTTAGTTCTGGAAACTTTTAACTCTTAATGGAATTTGCCCTGCTTTTTTGTCTGAACTTTCAAGGCAAAAAGTTTAAAGGTTGTTAAAGAAAGTTTTAGTAAACACCTGAGTATGATATAATAAGTTCTGCAGGACTGGGTTAGCTAGCCAGCTATATAATGTTACATTTTATAACCAAATAAAAGACACGTTCTTACTGCATAGTGTACAATGTACACCAAACGAAACTGCGCCGAAATTTAACCTTATTATTAAAAAAAAAACACGAATGTGCTTTAGACTTAGACCACACGACTGAAGTGAACTTATAAAAGAACATATGACATTGGGGTGACATTGACATTGACATTCCAAACAATATGGTTTGTTGCATTTCGTACAGTAGTACGCACTCATGCGTCTTTTTTTCGCTGGGCAAAAGTTGCACATGCTCCGTTTTCTTTTTTAATGACATTGATCACCGTTCGCATCGATTACAGTTCGCATTTCATTTTCCGTAACAATCACCACTTTTCGTAACGCATTCACCAATATATATTTTGTACAATAACTTATATTTTAAAACATTATTTGACAATGTGGCCTTCACTGGGCGCAGAGGTCATGACATATTCTGAGGTCATGTCGTTATATGTAACATTTAAAAATCTACCACTATCGCTGCAAGATAATAAAATAATACTTTTCGTAAACAATTATATACAAAAGTTCTACAATCGTTTGCACTGAAACCATTTTCTCTTCACCTTCCGTCAGTAGCCCGTTTGATTTATTCTTCACCCGAACTATTCCAGAAGTGTTTGCTCCAGAGTAATTCGATTTAATTGCCACTGCGGTACACGAGCTACGTAGAGAGCCTTACAGAACAGACAGTGTCGAAGATCCGCCCATCTTTATCAGATTATTCATTACAGAAGGCCTGTAACCCGACTAACTTTTCATATAAATATTAAATTGCTGACAAATAACGTGTTTCCATTCTGCGGCGGGAGAAGTTTACAATCGGTGAAGGAAGCCGAGGGAAGTTGGGAAATGAATTTATTCCTGTTTCCCCCAAGCCACAAGTGTTAATGTAAATTGTTGACACGAGGGCGCACCCGCCTCCGGATTACATTACTTAACAGTGTACGTATAATGCAACAATATATGGGAACCAAATGAAAACACACGTCAGAATTATTTAGTACGTCGCGAACGGTTCCATGCCAACTCCGAACCACCTCAGAAAGGTCATTAAAATCTATTAAAAAAAATAATTTTAAAATAGCCGGTAACCCTAACCTATCTAACCATTTTTTTTATCATCACTTTTAATGACCTTTCTGAGGTGGTTCTGAGTTGGTTTTATTCTGAGTTGGCCGGTCACAGTCGCGAACATAGTATCGAACTGTATTAATAAACCACGTAATTAATACGTACGTACGGTTGAAATTTAAGAATCCGGCTAAGCATGCTACGCTGATGCTGTGCCGTACGCAAAACCATCTTCGTAATTGAAATTTGTTAAAAATCTGCGTTTGTAATAGAACTGAATTCAAGCAAGTAGCCAATAATACCAAAAGATGGCGCCACTAACATATATTAATTGATTGCATGAGGATCTGTCACTGGCAGGTACAAGTACTACGGATTTGTAATTTAGACTATCCCTCCGTATATGGAGAGATCGGCGGTAATATGATTATTATTGTAACTGGCAGTTGTGAACAATAGTACCCCGCGGCTATTTTTTACATATATTGTCATTGTCTGTCGTGGTTACTTTGTCCCGGTGACTAGCTGTCACTGGATCACAGTGGATCCAAGGAATCGGCTATTTTTGGAACCAGTTGGATTTTTAAAATGGTCATCAACACTCAAACTGGGCGAAGCCAAACCAAAAACCGGCCGCAATGAATAGCAGCAAAAACCTGCGGAGCGGGTTTTTAATTGCTAGTAAATAATATTACACTGGAAGTGCCTTCCGTACAAATTTGAAGGGAAGCAAAAAATGTTCCAGCCCAACGGCCAGGCGTTCTCTCTCATTTGAAATCGTAGATCTTTGGCTCTAGCATTTGTATTTCAAAAACACAGTTTTGTATGAAAATATTGGTTCAAATTGGGCAAATCAGGAAACACGCCCAAAAGGCACTTCTTTTGTTATTCTTCATAGTATGGTCGCGAAGGTACCAAGAATTTTCTTTAGAAATTTGCACAATTCAATGACATGAGAATTTTCTTTAGAAATTCGCACAAAAAATTCAATGAAACAGTGTACACTGTCGTAAAAAAGAAAATTCTTCTCAAAGCACTATACCATTTAACATTTTTAACTACAATTTCCATACATAATGCGAACGGAATCCTCACGTCAATTATTTTAACCTTCCCATTTTGATTCCCTGCTCGAAAAATTGCGAAAGCTCGTAAAATTGCATAAAACGTAAGCTCGCTATCATTTGCACAGTCTCTTGGTGATCATCTCGGGGTACATTTCCGTACAAGATTTTATAGCTCACTTCAAAAACAATGTGCAAGTTTAAATTTTCTGCACTCCGCGGAAAAATATTTTAATGAGATACTTCTCATTACTCCGAATAGTTAGACGGTTCGTTCGATATGAAAAACGACGCTGCTCTCTACCCTCTTGGCTTCCAACCCGCTGCTCCCCAACCTTTTGGGCTACCAACCCGTATACTCCACCCCCCCAGGCCTTCCACCCTCTTGAGGCGTTGGGAGAGGTAGGAGTAGGATGGCTTCCTTTAATAACGCGAATTATATGAAACAACAAGACAGTAACACAAAGAACATGGTTTGTCGCTGTGATTCACTCTGGAACTTGTAACAAAGCCTATTATATTTATTGTTATACCACTGAAGATTATAATGATAATACTTGAACAATAATGTTTCTCAATTGTACGTTTTATCAGAGTATACTTTTTTTAAATTAATTTTATATTTCTTATTAAAGAAAACCTACTACTGCATTAGTTTGTCAACAGGATCATTATTGCTTAAAACTTTTACGATGGTAAATAAAAACCATTGATACCATCGACCAATGATTGATACACTTATGAAGATAGAAGATTAATAAATTTATAAATGGTACAGCACAAATGTCTAAGATTTCCAATTCAAAATATTAACTATGTCCTTTTGATGAAACGACTCAACATAATTACGCTGTCAGATAGGCGTATCATCTTTGACCTTGTACTATTAAATAAAATTATTAATAATTGCATTGACAACCCTGAAATTCTCTCCAAAATAAAATTTTACATACCGACCAGAAATACGAGACAAAGTGCTACCTTTTTCTGTGACAATTTCAAAAAAAATTATGTGGCTCATACACCTATTAATAGAATGCATCATCTGGGCAATAAATTTGGGAATACTTTAGACATATTTAAAGATTCCGTATTAGTCACAAAACGAAGTCTGTATAATTATTTTAGTAAAATGTATGACTCCGTAGTGAATACACTTTATATTTCTATTTTCTTATAGTTTTTATATGTGTTTTTACAAATTTCGCTTTCCATACCTTTACATTTAATTTGTCTTAAATTTATCATAAATCAATATATATATTGAATACTATGTATTTGCTAACACAACTGTATTACTTATATATCTATCTTGTAAAAGCCCACTAGGGCGTAAATAAATAAATAAGTAACAAATGTACGCACAATCACCAGAAATCATCACCAATACGTTTAGAGAAGTCATTTTTTCTTTATGACTTTTAAAAACGAACTCTGTTATTATGAAGATAAAAATAATCGTTGATCTAGATTATCTAGAAGTACACATTTTTTGTATAGAATATATGTAATAGTGAAAACATTTTCACATATTTTTATTTTTTATTTTACCATGAACGGGGGTCTATCAGAGTGATATCGATAACTTTAAAATATTGGATCGATAGGCGTAACTACCAATGATTTTATACTGATTCCTCGAGCACGGTCGCACTGCTGATATATTAATTGTTTTTGTGTTTAATTCGTAGAACTCCATTTTAATTTTTAGAAATTTAATTAGATTTAAATTCGATATGTTATTATCGAGTTCTGCAAGTATTTAAGAATGTATTTTAGTTACAGCTGTTTATAGTACTAGCACTGCTGATAGTTCTCAGACTTTCGCTGATAATCAAAACGACAAATCATGTTCTTTGTGACCGATGTTGACAGGGAATAAATAATAATAAATCGAAATACATGGCAGCACTGGCGGATCTGTTTATCGATTTACATTCAATTTATAATTTAAATACTAACGTTAATGCTCATTGTCACTCCGCATGTACTTTTTGACATTAAACGGGAGTTAATTAGTTAATGAGGTTTCTAGTCATATTTTAACCGCATTCGTTTCTCCAATATCGAACGGATTAAATGATAGGTTCTCAACCCTACAGATTTAACCACTTTCAGATTTTTTTTTAGCGCCCCTTTTTTTTCTTTCTATCTGTCGCGAATCTGAAATCACTATTAACATGACTATATTTACTGTCACGGAATCAATAATTAGCTTAAAAATATATTCAATTATAGGTTATATCTTTTGTTATACAAGTTAAAAAAGCAATTATTTTATTTTTATTTTAAGTACTTACCGGGTTGTTACCTTCTTCCTTCTTGCATTCGTGATAAAGTGTCAGTTCCTAATAATAATAATACACATTATATTATTAAATAAATTGTTAAATTCTTCTATCTCATTCTCTCGCAGGCTAAATCCTACAGATGTGTTTTTCTCTTTTTAGTGTCGCTTTTTCGTTTCATCCTATTTCAAATCACAATGGAAGAAGTTTTTATTTCAAAAATAAGAATGGGAAAGCTGTTTACATAAAATATGAATTAATAAAATATTTTACGAAACCGTGGAAAAAGTCCTTATATATTTAACAGCTTTGTAGTGTATTTGTTTTTAGAATCAGAACTATGTCTCCACAATAAACCGCTGTAATTATTTTCAGAAGTACATCAAGTGTTATACAATGCTTTGAAACATTCTCCAGAGAACAAGCAGCTGGTAATATGATGCGATTAATAACTACAACTGTGCTGAGTTTCTTGGGTAAGTTCTGGTTTCTGGTAGTAGTGTAATCTGTGTTTGTCAACTTCAACTGATCGCTCAATTACAAAGGATTCTATAAATCATTTATTTCTTCTCCACAAAATTCTCATCAAATTCGGTTTGCTTTCATTTTACTTTGTACTAGCTGTAGTCCCCGGCATCGCCCGATGCTTTTGCCTACCAACTGCATGGCAGGTCGGATAGTGAGAGACTGATTGAGGGATACCTTTTGACCTCTCGGGCAGGACTATCTCGGAAGATCGCCTTATACCGCATTAGGAGGGATAGATTCATACGTTTGTCACTTCTCGACTTGCTGATCCCCAGATGACCTCCCACCCCTCATACCCTTTTCCTCCTTTATTTTCTAAAAAGACCCTCCATACAGCAGTGGCGTGCACAGAGTTTTTGATCAGGGTAGGCAGTAAGAAAACCGCCGAATTGATTCAAATAAATAAAAAAAAAATTGCCACAGATAGCTCCCTTCGTACAAGTTTTCGCTAAGTGTGCTTGCTGCTGGCTGTAGATGATGTAGGTTTGGATTATCTAAGCCACTTTAATATACAAATAATAATAATAATAAATAATCGCTTCATGTATGCGTATTATCACAAGCCAATTAATGGATATCCGAGGTGGCCTTGATAAAAGCAGTTGGCGTTGTCACACTTTCATACTTCAGATAATAACAAATGTCACTGTCGCCACTGATTGCCATTTGCTAATTTGTTCCAGAAAGCACTGCCTGATATTAACAAAAAAACCTCATGGAAGCAAATTCAAACGACAGTTCTACTCTATGCTACGTGCATTTCATAAACATTGATATTATATCTTGTATGAAGTTAGCTCTAAGCAGAAATAATTCCTGCTTAGCCCGCATTTTAGTGAGGTAGTCGGAGGGCGCGTGTAGTTTTTAGTTTATGTCACGTTTGTAGTATGCCGTTTGATGTGGCGCTCGCGTAGTTTTGGTTGCTCAGCTTTGTCGCGCTTATTTTTGAAAGTGTGTATTTATTTTTAGTAATGACTTTGTAAATTATAATATTATTTAGATGCTTACGTTTTACAAATACGCTAGGGTAGGCATTGCTTATGTGCCTATATGGAGTGCAAGCCCCTGCCATACAGTATGACATAGGCTGACCTTGATGAAAAAGAGACGTAGGCCCTGCGGGGAATTATTTTCTTCAGGTTCTCCTACGTGAAGCTAATGTAACAAAACAAAGTTGAAAACTTATTTTACCAAACAGAATCACTGGTTAAAGTAAATAACCCTAGTCGGGCGACAGTAAAAAATAAAATCTTACATTAGTACCGTGGAATGTATGCACTACCTATTTAATGCTAGGGTGGAAGAAATTTATCTATTTCCACGACTATTAATAAAAAAAAAAAACAATATTATAATTTATTTTAAAATACTTTTACATCCCGAATGACATACTCTTATATGTAGTTTCAATTTAAAAATGAATAAAAACTGTCTACTTAATGATGGATGTCGCTTGGCCATAAATACAGCGGAAACGTCACTTCTGCATCCTCGTTTCAATTTAAAACAATCCTCCCCTTCCCCTCACCAACTGAGGTGATTTATGGCTCAATGTTTCATTTAGAATAAAATTAATATCTACTCATACGTATGCCTGAAATTCAAAAGAGCGTCAATATAATACACATAAAAAAATAGTCCGGAATATAGTAGTTGAGAACTGGTGATTTAATTGTAAATTTCGTAAATTTAATTTAATTGTTTTCTGTATACGGCCCAACATAAAAGTACACAGTAGAAAGTACAAAGTATAATATACTAAAAATTATACAATGCAAAACTACTAAAAATATTATTAAAAAAAATAAATTCTAATTGTAAAAATGTAAAAATAATATACCTTATAAAGAGTAAATCAAGTGCGACGATGAAATTTTTTTTGGTCAAGTTTGCAAACAATGGTTCGCTAGGAAGTTAAAATCAGCTGTTTCATGTCATTCAAAATGATGAAAAGTTTTTTAACATTTTTATTACTTAAAAAAAAAAACTAAATGTCAAATCGGAAAAAAATCCATTTTAAAAATTTCAGAAATTAAAAAAAAGAACTTTTTCACACAGACACTTCAAAAATACTCTTCGAACGGTTTCTCTTGTCAGGGATGAATATCATAATATTATAAATGATGTACATACTTACGAAATACACGTGTAATATCATCTTATCTCCGGGACAGGAACCAAACACCTCAGGGCAATCAAACAAGTTAGTCCACGTCAATGACTGTGAACGTTGATCGATTTCTGGAATTAGTTGACATAATATTGAATGTGGTCTCTGGGGATGTTGGATTTGCTCAGAGATCATTACAATTCCTACAAAACATTTTATATTACACCGATATTTACCGATGGGAAAGAGGAAGGTGGGAAGTACCTGGCTTATCGGATCTAGTTACACGTTTCGATTCTGAATGCTGGTCTTTCTCCATGGCGATACTGAGAATATCTTCCACTCTGATTACTAAAATGATTTAAAAACATTAATGTGGTTGGAAACAAATAACAATTCACAATATCGTAAATTGGAAATTAAATGTGCCTCCAAGCTCCAAACTTAATAGTAATTAAAAATTAATTAACAGATGTTACCAAATAATCAATCAATCTTCTAATCGAGAGCGTCTGCTTCTATATAAGAGAAATATTATTAAAATAAAAAATAATAATAATAATCAGTGAAAATTAATTATGTAATTTATTTTGCTTAAAAAAAAAGTTATTTTGAAATATTAATATCATGTTATTTTTGCTATATAAATAATGTATCTTATGTAATAAATAAATTTAAAAAAAAAAACTAAATTTTGCATTGTATTTGCACAGCGTTGACTTCGTTGCTTTCAAAATCAATGAGGTTTTAGTTTCTGTTTTATCTGATGTAAAAAGGTTCATCAAACTCATAAAAAAATATTTTGTCGAAAAGATAATCTTGGTCGGTGTTTCTTCAACACATAATTCTGTAAAACAAATATGAATACCGAAAACTTAAAAGGTTGTAAGTGCCATTTACAAAAAAGGAGGTAGACGGGAATATAATGTACGCTCAAACATTCAAATAAAATCCAATTTTATTTTTATGCCAACGGACGTATGTCTCAATTCTTCCGACTTTGTTGATTTGGCATAAAAATTGAATAGGGTTTTCTTCTAATGCTTGAGCGTACTTTAAATTCAAGTCTACCTCCTTTTTTGTAAATGGCACTTACACCCTTTCGGTAAACATATTTTATTTTTGTAAATTTTTATATCTACCGTGTTCTGAAACTCTTAGTAGAACCGGGAAACTGGTGAATGTACATTAAGTCATAGAGAACCTAAACAAACTTTTTTTAATCGATCTGAGCATTTCGATTTTTTTTTACTATAAAAATAAAGAGTTAAAAACTTTTCATCGCATTTTAACGTACATATTGAATAACATATTTTAACGGCTCATATCGACGCGCTTTTTAATATCTGCACTAAAAAATTCTAACTTCGGACTCGATTTACTTGAAAACGAAGGCTAAAATCATAAAATTCCAAAAAATGTAGAATCTATAATGTAGTTTCTCGCTTGAACTACGAATTTCCGGACAAGTAATCCCTGCAATGCACACAATTTCAATGTTGATTCAGGCAGACAAAAATAGCTTTATTTATTTATTTTAAGTGTAAAAAAGTGAAGGGATAGAAACGTTGAAAAGAAAATCCTTAGAAGAGTAAGATATCTACACCGACTTGAAAAAAAACGTACGTCACCAACTCAAATAAAACCTTTCAACTCCCTGGCCAATGAAAGTTTATGAATCTGTTAAAAAAAAAGATACGATATTTGAAAATGTTGTAGGCAACTTCATCCAAAATAAGCATATGTTTGTTTTATGTGAATACCGCACAATAATCCCAATTGCTCCCAGCCGCCTGGAGCCAGTATGGACATCCCTAATTGGGAAACGATGCGAGGCCGAAGGTAAGTTGTGAAGAGAAGGATATGGGGAGAGGAAGGTGGGGGAAGTAATTGCCTATACAGATTTGATCGCGCGCACGATGGGATTTGAATCCGCCACCTCCGGATCGTAATAAATATCTCTCCAGTGGTTAAAATCTATAATAAACTTTTTCAAGACACATTTAAAAAAAGTTTGATAATGTATCAATTTAATATCAAATTATCTGCTTCCATAAATGAATATTATAATAATATCAAATAGCAGTTAAACCACTCCGCTGGTTTTTAGGTCCTGAGGGCGGCGGACAATACGTCAGTAGCTTTGTAACAAACTTCACGTACGAAGATGGTTTTGAATAAGGCGTGGCGTCAGAGCTGTATTCGAAGTCGGGTTCTTAAATTTCAACCGTACAGACGCAAGAGTATTAATACTTAAATTTTTCATTTGTAAATAAAAAAAATGTGTGTTATTCACAAGCGATAGAAGTGAAACTAGAAAGTCGCTAGATGTCGCTTTCGTTTGCCTGTTTTATTTTAAAGTGGTTTGAAGATTGGGTATTGTTTACAAAAACAAAAATGTTATTTTTTTTCTATTTCGTAGGATTCGAACCTCCGTCCTCTGGATCTCTATGGGCGCTGAGATTTGCGACGCACCATACCGCTGCACTCCGGGACGCGCTCAGCGAGGCGCGAATTTATGCATTGTATTCCGACGACCCGTAAAAAACACAAAGCGGCCAATGAGCACAGACCAATCGTCGTTTTCGTTTTATATCTCAACCAATTGATTGTAAAGTTAAATGACGTAATATCGGATGCCTTTTCTGCCACTAGTGGTGTGCCACAGGGCTCCCATTTAGGACCAGTACTGTTTATTTTATTTATTAATGACATTTTAGACGTTTTTTCCGATGTTGATATCCTGTTGTTTGCTGATTATTTAAAATTATATAAAAAAAAAAAAAAAACTTCTGATTGCATAATTTTACAAAAAAATTTAAACAACTTGTTTAATTGGTGTATAAGCAATAAACTGGCACTTAACATTAGTAAATGTCAAATAATAAGATTTTATAAAATAAAGAAACCGACCATTTATGAATACAATCTTGACAAAATTACATTAAACTCAGTAGAAACAATATATGATCTAGGTATTATTTTTAACTCAAAACTTACATTTATTAGCCATATAAATAATATTATTAATAGAACAATGAAGATTTTAGGATTTATTATTAGAATAACCAAAGAATTTTGTAATATCGATACTATTCGCTTTTTATACAAAACGCTAGTGAGAAGCATTTTGGAATATAATTCTACGATTTGGGCTCCGCATTACAATATCTATATTCAAGCGATTGAAAAAGTCCAGCATAGATTCCTTGGGTATATTTATTTTAAATTAGGTATTTTAAGAGAATCTGTGGACTATAATTTGTTATTAAACTGGACTAATCTCGTAAATTTATCAGATCGCAGAAAAATCTGTGATCTATTAATATTATATAAAATAATTCACTCGGTCCTGGATACCCCTGATTTAATAGAACTAATACGATTTCATTGCCCTGGTCGCGCTACATTACATTATCACATTATTACTCACCAATCAGTCGATTACACATTTTGGGAAATGAAAATGCTAACATCGTTGACATTTATTTCTGAAAATTAGCGCAATATAAACATGCACTCAAAAATTATTTTTCCAAAATGTAACTTTATATATGTAATATGGACATGTTGAAATGAAATGATGATATTTCTCATTGTTCTTTTTTGTTATTTTTTGTTGTGATACACAAAATGATTGTATGTTATTTTTATTTTTTTTTTTTTTTTTTTTTATTTATTTTTTTTTTTTTTTATTTTATTTTTTTTTTTATTAGGTTTGTCAACAGTGATTTACATGAAAGCTTTCACAGATACAATTACACTGAACCATGGTTGATGCTATCACTAATTAAAGACAAACACAACATTGATAACATTGATATTCAGTATTGTCGCATGTCTCGCGACGAACGGTCGTTTAACGTGACTGACACTGCAAAAATAAACTGCTTACAAACATAAATTTAACACCTTCGGGACCATGTTCCAAAATGGAACTCAAAATAAATATTGAAAAAATACTTACGGAACTTAACAAAATTGGCAGTACAAAAGCTGCCAAAGAAGCTAAAACCGAAATTGAATCAATATTAATCAATATCGAAGACTCATGGAAGCTTGAAATAACATCACTACAAAACACAATCATCAGTCTACAAAATAAAGTAATTCTAAATCAAGAGGAATACATAGACAAATTGGAAACATTGATAAAAAAAGCTTCAAGTGAAGAAAAAAAATATGAAGAAAAAAGTTACGCAATGGTGGTAAGGGAAAAATCGCACCCAATACCCAAAGCAAATTTTGCTCTACTAATCTCCTCAAAAAAAGACAAGCCTGCAGATGAAATCGAAAAAATATTAAAAGACAAAATAAAAGTATCCAAATTAGGAATAGGAATTTCTGGACTAAAAAAAACTTATCAAAACAAAATTATACTAACATGTGAGAAACAAAATGATACCGAAAAAATAATAAATGAAATCAACAAAAACCCAGATATTGAAATACACGCTAATGAAATAAAGAAAAAAAAACCTTGCATTATCATTAAGGGAGTTGATGCTTGCTACAAGGAAGAAGAACTACTTATAGATTTGATAAATCAAAATGAAGATATAAAAAACGCCATGACCTCAGAAACTGAAAATGAACCCATTATTGTCAAGAAAAAGCTCAAGAACAAAAAATCGGAAAAATTATCAAATTTCATTATCGAAACTACAGCAAAACTAAGAAAAATAATAATATCGAAAGAAAGGATCAACATTGGATACTCAAAAGCACACGTAGAAGACTGCTTTCCACTCATGCAATGCTATCATTGTCTTGGATATGGACATACATCACTAAGATGCCTTGAAAACATGAAGAGTCCCAGATGCCTTCACTGTGCAGGAGAGCACAAAATACAAGACTGCCCCAAAAAACAAGAGCCTGCCAAATGCCACAACTGCACTAACAGAAAGGGTTACCAAAATGAACATCCAGGTAACAGTTACTTATGTGAATTCCGCAAGAAAATGTTAAAAAATGCACAAATGCGAATCGAATACGAGTAAGTTTGCATTTTGCATACTTATTTTTTTATTCCCTTAAATATGAATAATTTTTACACTAAAGAATTAGATGATTCTCTTAATATTGCGGAACATATTTGTGACACTTTAAATGATTGTAATAATATTGTAGATAAAATACCGAATTCATTCTCAATATTACATTTAAATATTAGATCAATGAAACGAAATTTTAATGAATTCTTACTTTCAATTAATTTACTAAATCATAAACCGGACGTTATTGTGTTAACTGAAGCATTCACCAGCGATTACAATAAATTTTATATACCTAGTTATAGTTACTTTATGACACACTTTGCTATCAACCGAAATAGTGGTATTGTTGTATTCGTTAAATCCTGTTATTCAAACATTACAGTGGAAGAAATACCTATGCAGCGAGTTAATTGCTTAGATATTAATGTAACTGTAAATAAAGTATGTTTTAATATTATTGCAATTTATCGAACACACGGCTCTAATGAGTATATATTTATGGATGAATTACGACGCTTTATTTTATCAAAAAAAAACAAACAGAACATAACAATAATTGGCGATTTTAATTTAGATATTTCTAACGAAAATAATAACAAAATAAAAACTGAATTTATCAATCTTATGACAGAAATGAATTTTATATTATGTATAAAAAATTATACTAGAGAAATTACGGGTCAACGTCCATCGTGTATTGATCACATATGGTGCAACACTAAACATACTGACAAATTACTTACCATAATATTAAAAAATAATATTACTGACCATCACACTTGCATCTCTATACAACAACTTTATATTAATAAACACAAAATTTCAGAGAGCAATTCTTTTACAAAAAAATCACTAAACCATAATAAATTAAGTATTAAAATAAGTACCGAAACGTGGAAACCCGTATTAGAATCTACATGTTCTGAAACGAGCGCAAATATTTTTAATAATATTCTTTGCAATTTTATTAGAGCATCGACTGACATTAAAACTATACATATTAAAGCAAAATTCAAAAAAATAAAACCATGGATTTCACATGGCTTAGTCGTTTCTATTAGAAAAAAAGAAGAGTTATATCTCCTGACAAAGAAATTTCCCTTAGATAAAAAAATATTTACGTATTACAAAAAATATAGGAACAAATTAACATCTTTAATAAAAATAACTAAAGAAAACTATTACAAAAATGAAATTGACCTGGCTAAACAAAATTTAAAACACATATGGAAAACAATAAATGAAATAAATAGTAAAAAAAACAAAAATACTCTAATTAAAAAAATTTATATCGGAAAAAACTCTGTTGATGCCATAAGGGAACCGACAAAATGTGCTAATGCCTTTAATAAATATTTCGCTAACGTCGGTCAAAATTTAGCTACACGGATCGATGAAAATTATAAAATAGATAATTTCGAGAAGGACTGCCTTAAACAAAATAATCTGTCAGTTTTCCAACCAGTAACAACAAATGACATAAAAAATATTATAAATGAATTAAAAGGTGGATCTGCACCAGGATTTGATGGAATCACAGTAGAAATATTGAAAAAATATAACAATTTTTTAAGCATTCCAATTACACACATTATAAATATTAGTTTGAATAGTGGAATATTCCCTTCCATTTATAAAAAATCTATCGTAACACCCGTTTTTAAATCAGGCAGCCCTGAAGAAATATCAAATTATCGACCTATATCTCTTGTCTCAAACGTGGCAAAAATTTTTGAAAAAATCGTAAAAAAGCAACTCATGTACTACATTGATAATAATAAAATACTTAGTCCTAACCAATTTGGATTTAGAGAGAAACTAGGCACACATGATGCCATTGCTGAACTAACATCAAATATATACAATGCATTAGATAAAAAAAACAAATGCCTTGGCATTTTCATTGATTTACGCAAGGCTTTTGATAGTATCTCCCATACAAAACTAATTAATAAATTAAATGATATCGGCATTATTGGTACCGTTAGATATTGGCTACAAAGCTATCTAACTCAAAGAAGTCAAAAAGTAAAATTAAATAACTCACTAAGTGTGGATGAAACTTTAGAATTTGGAATTCCCCAAGGGACTGTTATTGGACCAATTTTATTTATAATATACGTTAACCAAATGTTTAAATTATCACTTAATGGTAAACTTATATCTTTTGCTGACGACACTGCAATAATTATTGAAAAAAAAACGTGGAACGATATTACCATTGCAGCCAATCAAGACATGAATGTTATAAAAAAATGGTTCGATAACAATTTATTATCACTCAACACAGAAAAAACTTATTTTATTCCATTCTCTCTACAAGAAGATGTATCAAATAATTTAATTAACATAACAATTCATTCCAAAAATTGTGCAAATGACGATACATGTAATACGGACTGCGCTAAACTAAATCATAAATCAAATGTAAAATATCTTGGAATCCTAATAGATAAAAATGTTAAATGGAAAGATCATATCAATCTCACTGTGGAAAGAATAAGAAAACTAATCTATATATTCTATAACATACGAAATATTTTAAACAAAAAAACTATAAAAATGGTCTATTATGCATTAATTCAGTCCTTATTACAGTACGGCATTATTGGGTGGGGAGGGGCCTTTAAATCTTCCTTACAGCCCATAATTATAATTCAAAGAATAATTATAAAAATCATCCTTAGGAAACCATACGATTTCCCTACTCTAGAATTATTTCGGGAATTTAATGTACCATCAATCATAGAATTGTATAAGAGAAACGCCTTATATCAAATATATAAAGAATATTTTATTCAAAAAATTCACCCCTCTGATAGCATAAGCAATAGATTTAAAACTAATGGCTTAATAGCCATTCCTGTGCTTAGAACAACCACGGCTCAGCATCACTATTTGTATTTAGGTGTAAAATGGTACAATATATTATTGTCCAAAAACAAAATTAATATAACGGGAACATTGAAATATGAACAATTTAAAAAGCAAATTAAGTCCCTGAAATTGGATAATGATATATTGTACCCTTAATTTAATTTAATTTACCCTTACTTGAACTGTAATATCTAATATTAAAAGTATATATATATATACTGTTATTTGTCCTTCTAAAACTATTTTTTCTAAATTATGTACCTTTGTCAAGTAATATTTGTATTTATTTTCATAAGTTCTTTGATCATTGTTTAAACATCTCACTAAAACACTATTAATTTTTTTTTTGCATGTTAATACTCCTCCCATAAACACGAGCTCTTGAGCTCAATTTATGGAGTAGTAGTAATATAAAATGAATTATTGTATAACCTTGCACATGTAACCATTTGTATTGTAAAAACAAAATTCTTGAAATAAATAAATAAATAAAAAAAAAAAAAAAAAAAAAAAAAAACATAATACTTACATATATATACTTACATTATTAATATTTTTTCCAACAGAGTGCATGTCAAAAATCACTCCACAAAAATATACAAAATTACTGTTTATAATTCCTAATACAACCATACAATTCATCGTGTGACGCGTCCCCGAAGTTCAGTTTAGTGAATAACCGAAATTAGAGAAACCTAAACGCTGTAATTTCACAGTAATCATAAGTGTTTAAATCAACTGTCAAATGTGTTTAGTGTTGTTCCGAAAAATCAACCTTTTATTCTAATCACCTTAAATATACCTGTGCAAAGACAAGTTATACTAAAATACATAATCTAGTGCATTATATCAATCCAGTGTCTCAATCAAATGCATATAATACACAATTAATAGTGAGTTAAGTGCAGAAAAAAAAAAACAAACATTTTTTTTTTCAAAATAGCCTTATCATCTTCCCAAACTTTAACACACATTATAAAGTTTTATATTGGCAGTAGCTCCCAACCGGGCCGTGGATCAGTGGATAAATCGGTCGAGTTTCGGTACAGTTCGCTAGGGCGACAGCGCGGGTTCAATCCTCAAGTCAACCAAAAGATTTTTTGTTTTTATTTATAAATATGAGTAGACAGAGGAATATGCAGAAGAAACTAACGACATCTAGCGACGCTGAGGAAGACGAAAATAAAATCATAATTTACATTGACAAAAAGTTTAGAGAGATGAACGACACAATCAAAAACAAATTAAATATTCTTCCAGACATAAAAGATTCCATCGGCTTCATTTCAGCCGAATACGACGAACTTAAAAAAATGCTAACCGAGTCCTTGAGCACAATAAAAAATTTGCAAGCAGAGAATATCAAGCTAAATACAGTAGTGCGCGACCTTAACGCGCGCGTGTCCCACATGGAGCAGACCGCCAGGGAAACAAATGTTGAGATCCAATGCGTACCAGAACACAAATCGGAGAATCTAATATCGATAATAAAACAACTTGGGACCGTGATTTCCCGCCCCATTGCCGAATCGGAAATTCTTAACATCCATCGAGTCTCCAAGATTAAACCAGATTCCAGAAGGCCAAAAACAATAATCGTGAAGCTCCCGAGCGTGAGGGCAAGAGATGAAGTCCTGGCTGCAGTCGTCAGCTTCAACAAGAAAAACAAGAACTCCAAGCTAAATTCGACTTATTTAGGCATCAACGATATCAAATCGCCGGTATACGTCAGCGAAAATCTCACACCAGCAAACAAGGCCTTGCATGCTGCCACGAGGATTAGGGCGAAAGAAGTCAATTACAAATTCGTGTGGATCCGAAATGGTAGAATCCTCGCTCGCAAAGACGAAAACTCGGCGCATGTGGTGGTGATCCGCAACCAGGACTCATTGGCTTCGCTTATCTGATTCCCTACCTATCTTTGTCTTAATTTCAAATTGTCATTATCTGTGAATTATGTAAACTGAGATGGATAACCTAAGAATTTATTACCAGAATGTCAGGGGTTTAAGAACAAAACTTAATGAAGTTTACTTAGAAATACTTAATAACAATTTTGATATTATTATTCTAACAGAAACATGGTTGAACGACTCTATTTCTGATGCTGAAATTTTTGGCTTGCGTTATAATGTTTTTAGAAGGGACCGTAGTAGTTCTTCTAACCACAAAAGTGACGGAGTTTAAAACTACTATTATGTAATGATATTATTTTTCTTACTTTTGTACTCTATTATATGTTTATTTATAAAAGGCAGTATAGCCGTTTATGTATTTAAAATTTAAAAAAAAAATAAAAAAAATAGGAGCTTTGAGCGCAGTTTGGTGCTTCGCAGGTGCCGTAGTGCGTCATTTCGGTTTCTTCCGAATTTCAAATCACTCTAACGGGGCTAAGGAAGTTTCACTTCAAAAATATCTTTTTCCCGATTGCTAGTTGCTAATATCAATTACATTCTTAATAGAAAAGAAACAGCAGGCTAGTTATTACCAGTTAGAGAAGTAGTGAATGTTTCTGGCACACCGTTTTGTTTGAGTTTAGCCAAAGAATTCCACCCGAACCATTTGCGCCATTTACGGGGAGAAAGCAATTACGTAACTACTATTATTATTATCTCTATTGTCTAATCTTACTCCACTGGTTTTGTCTATTGAACACTTCATCCAACAATCTTTAAAAACATCCTTTGAAATTGGCTTGACCACCGGATTTTATAAACGAGTAAGTAATTAAAATATTATCAGAACTCCGGGAGACAATCGTATATCTTTAAATCAAAAGAAAAAACTAATCCAAGATATCCGGGGTAAAGCGCAGTAACTTAGGTAGATAATTTTACAAAGGCATGAAAGGTAAAATAGATACTTGGTTCGAAAAACCGACGTTTTCAGGATGTTTTTTTTTTTTTAAAGGACAAATATTCCCGGGTAACGAAAAACCTGACAATATTTGAAAATCTTCTACTACTACCAGCATAGCAAGTAGACAATGTTGTTTTCGTCTAACTGAACACACCAAGGTACCGAATTTAATTATTGTTTGGATGCGTTTAACTTGCTGTAAGCCATGGATGATTACAGATTAGACTCACTTGCCACTCTTTACCTCCTTACTTGGCTTCCATGACAGTTCATCCTGCGAAAATTCATCCGGCGACAGTTCATCCGGCGACAGTTCATCCGGCTGACAGTTCATCCTGCCGACAGTTCATCCTGCCGACAGTTCATCCGGCCGACAATTCATCCGGCGACAATTCATCCGGCCTGATCATTTATAAGATTTTTTCTTCAAGTAAGTATGCAAAGAGGATATACGGCCGTACAACCAAAATCGATATACTTATCGATATATCTGAAGGCATCTTGAGTGGAAATCCGCTGTAACCTAACCTAACCCATGTGATGAATCGCAGTGGATACGAAAATATAGTAGCTTCCACCTTACGAATGAATAAATAATAATTCAGAATTATAACGAAATCAACACACTAGCGACATCTAGCTGATTAAGTTTGATTGGGCCATGGAGACTGCAGAGATCTATAATTATTAAATTAATGTCAAGTTTTGATAAATAGAACACAGAGGGATCCAATTATAAACACTTAAGATTGATCTACCAATCAGAGAAGGGGGAGGTTACCTTTTTTCAAGACAAAGAGATGGACTTTGGACTAGACCATTAGTCTGAGATTTATGGGGTAAAAATCATCATCAACCCGAGAGATCAATACGCTTTAAGATAAACACAATCCCACGTTCGGTGCATTTGGTACAATGACCCTAATTTTAAAGGTAAATATTGAGTGCAACAGAGGAATCGACAACCGCAGTTAACGAACAAATAAATCCATATTATGTTGAAAAAATGATGCAATAAAATAGCAAGGAAATATAATGAACGGAAGATTAAAGAAAAGACCTGGAAAACGTGGGAAAAGCTACTGTAGGGATACTCAATTGCATAACGAGAACGTGAAGAACAAAAGGAGGCCAGATTCAGAGGAAAACGTACGTTTGATATTTAAAAGAAAGAAAAACGATGGAAATTAGGAATGTCACTTTTAAATGAAGCAATACGGTCAGGGAAAACGATTTGAAAAGAAAATCTAATAAAAAAAACGGACATTTAAACGGAAGTATTTATTGAACAATATAAGATTTCGACTTAATTTTGCGTTTTCAGACGAGTTTAAATAGATATCGTTATATATTTGAAATAGGATGGTTATTCTAGTTATATTACGTTAGATTAATTCAAAGGAAGGGATCGTTTTTACGTCATTTGCTATGAGAAAATACTATAGACGATAGAACAAATTGCTGAGGCAATTGATGTAAAAAAAGGTTGTCGACCCCACATGTATATTGTTGATATAAACAAGGAATATTCGAACATGCCTTTTGTTTATTTAAGGCCCATTATCCATTAAAAAGGGTCATAAAAATTAACATTGCTCTTACCTAGTATTTAGATTATAGAATTTCCGTAAAATTTAATTATAAACACATTAAAATGGATTTATCGCCAAGTATGTAGAAATCGTAATGTATACACACGTCAGGGCTTGCAGTTTATGGGATTTTGAACAAGAGAGAGATGGAAAATTGGGCGGAATTTGATCGAAGTAGTTAACTTGACAGATATCCCAGGATAGGAATAGTTAGTGGGCCGGAAAACACCATAAATAATATATCAAAAAAGGAAAAAAGGGTTTTAGCGGGAGATGGAATCACGGCAAAAAGGCAAACGTCAAATTTCAATAAGGGATCATTGGGTTAGGAGTGGGGGGAGAGAACGGAAAACCGACATAACCGGAAAACTCAGATAAGGAAATGGGAAAAACTCAAAACGTTATAAGTAGAGTAGATACGGAACCAGGATATGATTCCTTATTAACAACGAAGGGAAAATCATTTAAGAATAGTTGTTAAAACACCGTTACTTGAAGGAAAATTAGGTGGGAAAATGGAAAAGTTGAATATGCCACATAAATAATGGAAATACGGTTCTGAGACATAATTGCTTACGTAGACTAGGGGAAAAGAAATAATTTTCGTGGAAATTTATACAGGACAACTAGCGTTTAAAACTAGGAGACCGAAGAATCTACGTTTTCCCTAATATTTATGCCAATTAAAACACAGTTTTAGCAGATCACTTATGGGAATGTTCAAAATTGAAAAAAAAAACAAGATTAAAACCATGTTTATAAAACATATTATGAAGACAGAAGACATGTGGAAAATGGGCAAACTGGATGGCAGCTTACTAAGTCCGGGACTAAAAACCTTAGAAAAGCGAGACAAAGTTGTGGGACGAACCGAGATTTAGGAAGAGGCAAAATCGAAAGAGCTTATGTAGGAACATACAATAACGAGATGGGGTTTTCAAAAAATTTCGAGTGATTACAGATTATAATTCCTCGTCAAGGAATATACGATTATGCCCTTTTGGAGCTGTGATGGGTATAAATTAGCGTGTTGGGGATGATTCAGGGTCTTTTCGACAACTGGCAAGGTTGATTAAAACGTCGCGCGTGTCGTGAGAATGACCCTGGTAATTAATTAATAGAGTCTAGGATCAGTTTTCGGTGTGAGTTGTCGGGAAGGAGTCGTCGGGGACCAATCGTCGGGTTAAAACGTGGAAGTTACGTGACGTAGCGTCTAAAACGGTTATTAGTTGAAAATTTCTTAAGTGTTGTAAAATTTTGAGACTTAGAAAAATTCGGAGTGGGAATTCTGGGACTTATAAAAATTACGGTCGTGATTAAATCTGTGGAGTGTTGAAAATTAAATAAAGTGTTTTATATAGTTTTACAATAAATTCAACTTGTCATTAAAATAAAAAGTTTATATAGTGTAGCGAATTTAAAAAGAAAATCAACAGTGTTTAAAGAATTTTATAACAGCAGTGAATAATAATATATTTATTTATAAATTCAACTTGTCATTAAAATAAAAGGTTTATATAGTGTAGCGAATTTAAAGAAAATCAACAGTGTTTAAAGAATTTTATAACAGCAGTGAATAATAATATATTTATTTATAAATTCAACTTGTCATTAAAATAAAAGGTTTATATAGTGTAGCGAATTTAAAAAGAAACAACAGTGTTTAAAGAATTTTATAACAGCATTGAATAATAATATATCTATTTATAAATTCAACTTATCATTAAAATAAAAAAGGGGTCCTTCGACAACTGGCAAGGTTGATTAAAACGTCGCGCATGTTGTGAGAATTACCCTGGTAATTAATTAATAGAATCTAGAATCAGTTTTTATACTTAAAAAATTCAGTGGTAAAAATAGAGTCTACAATCAGTTTATACTTTGATAAAACAGGGAGTGAAGTGCCCGGATAGGGTTAATCGTGCAATTTAACGGAGTGTATGATCTTATAATAAATCTAAAATCAGTGTTTGCAATAATTTCCGATTCAATAAAATCTAATAATTAATTAATTAATTACAAATTCAATGCGGGAGGAGTTTAATATAGTGTGTTTGAATTGCTTTAAATTTGTTCTATGAAGGTTAAAATAGAGTTATTTAGTCCGAGGTTATATAAAGAAAATTACAGTCTAATAAGTTTCATTAAATAAAAAATTTACGTTTAGGTCGAAAGTTGGAAATTTTATTACGAGATATTAATTATCGTTAGGTGACAACGCAATAATAATAATTGATCCGAAATCTGGAAAATACTTAACACATAATTAGATAGGATCGTTCTTCTTCAATAATAACGGCAGATATTAAAGGAAAACGTGAGGATTTTTACATCAGAGATCTATTCAAAGGAGAAAGGAAGGAGATGAGTAGTTACACAGGTAGTATGGATGCTCTAATAAGTTTCTCGCCGATGATAGTAACCCGGTGGAGCTGAAATTAAGACATTAGAGCTTGGTGAGTCCTTACAATATTTAGGCTTTTACAGGTTCCTGTGGATATCCTGACACTGATGGACGTAACACCAAGTAAGGGTAAATAAATAACTAACCAATTTATTAGCATTCGCATGTCACACCTCCCATACAGAATGAAATGTTGCTAAACAAATACTTAACACATAATTAGATAGAAACGCATCACTAAATCAATTTTGGTATCTTAGCGTATTTGTAAGACAAATACCTATCGTTTCTTTTCACTAGCACGATTAGGGTATGGTTGTATGACCTTCGATAGTGTACCAAAATTACGATTTGAGTTCAAGGCCATCCATTGACCCAGTCACCTAAATTCATTAACGAATAAACAAAACAAAACTTAACGTCAGGGACAAGTTTATCAATTATAGCTTGAGATGAAATCTGCGGTCAATATGTGAAGGCGACATTGACGTTTAAATTCACTCAATTCTAAACGACTTGATTTATCTCATTTTAAAATCTTTCTTATAGGAAGTAGGTATCCAAGAACCCATAAATACCCATTATCCTAAATACCTAACACACGAGGAGCTAGTGACCTCATTTAAACAACACTGGTGTTCAAATACTCATACAGTCCTGAATCCTAACTTGTCTTCGAACGTAAACTTCAAGGCTTCTGTATGTAGGTATGAGCCATCTGGAAATGTAAGTGTCAACCTTTCTCGAACGGACGGCTTTGATCTTGTGGCGGTATTGTCGAGGTGGGCATGCGGGGAAGAGGAAGGACGTATGCGGACAGTACGCTGACGCGGCATTAAAGCCACAGGTTATTTGCATACCGTGAGTCTTGTCGAACCTGAAAGCAAACATAAGGTTCACGAGGTGAGTTTTATGTCAGCTAGTCAGAGGTGGAATGTAACGCTGGGTCGGTTACGTGGGAGGAAGGATCTGCCCGTCACAAGCTTACGCCACATCTAACGGATAGAGGCATGATAAGGGAAGACATGAAATACCCCTTCTAGACTCAGTAGAGTTAAATTCAATCCGGCGGAGATGGAAGTCGGAGTGAGGCAGAAAAACGGCATGAAGACTTGGTATTCCCCCATCTGGCGTGAAGAGTCCCTTTCGTAACAAGAGACGCTCGTCGAAGAGAGTAAAACTCGGACTTAAGGATAAGCTTAGCAAACGTACTTGGGAGAATCCGGTTTGAAATTGTTGTTCATCGGTTTTCACTTGGTTAGCGGAGGTGCCGACTTTTTAAGCAAACATATTATCCCCTTCCCATATCCCTCCATTCCTGCTCTTTCAACAATGTTGCGAATACTAACCAAAAGCACTAACTATGACTACAAACACATTATGTTAGGAGAAGTTGCAGACAAGGACTTCAATTGAGAAAACTGGACCTTCGAGTTCGATCATCCTAAGGTAAGGTTTGCTTTCTTGAAATGTTTAATTTATTAACTGTTGTTTATGTTATCGATGTATCAGCGGTGATAGGAAGAATTAAATAAACACACTAAATTCCTATGGAAATCAAATAGACACAAGGTTTAGGGCGGGGGTAGTTTATCAAACTCGGTTAAATATTCTAAAATAATAATAAATAAATTGATCGGAAAATTCTCACCCTTTCTCTAAAAGAATCTATGGGTTACCACACGTAATACATTATCTTCTCTACATATGTGTGCATATTAAGTATGCAAACAGATGTAAAATCTAAAACAAAAAAATTACACAACGCAGATTATAGAAATAATGTGAACAAAAATCTTAAATCTTGATTACTGTGAGAAAATCGCAGGGATTTAAGAAGATAGGGTAGGTTTAGCTAGATTATAAGGTATAGGGGTTTAGAAATCACGAGCCTGAGGTAGAAATAAACCGAAAGGAGGGTTGAGTCAGGCCATCATACCTAGTGGTGTGATCAGTAGGACATAAGGGTAGAATTATGAGCGTGGCTACGAGACAGGAGCTACGAGATTTAAACTACGAGGTAGAAGCTTAGAAAAGTAAATCAGCTAGGTAGGGTTCATCACAATTGGAGTCGGGAGCCAGTAATGGCACCTCATTACAACTGGTGCCGTGACCAGGAGAGTAAAGGTTACAAGTTGAGAGAATTCTGAGATATTATAAAAATAAAATAGAATGAACAAATAAATGAAATTATAATTAATTGGAAAAAAAAAGTGAATATTTTAAACGAAAAGTGAAAAACGTGCCATTAAAACAACTTCAGATTACATAAAACAAGTGGAATAAAAAATTCGCATCATTAAATTATACAGTAGAAATATAACAATAAATCAAAAAGATAATTTAAACGAAAAGTGAAAAACGTGCCTTTAAAACATCTTCATTAAACGTGATACAAGAGGAAAAAAAAAAAACGTACCATTAAATAAAACAGTCGAAAAAAAAAATATAATAACTCAAAAACCAAATATTTTAAAACGAAAAGTGAAAAACGTGCCTTATACCAGATAAAAATCATAAATCACATAACGCCTAGGAATGTTGACCCAGATTTAGAAGGGTGGTGCGTATTGGGAAAAAAAAAAAAAAAGCCGTTATATAAATAAAAGCGCATTCCTTCGGTGATCAATAAAATTATCATTCAAATTGGTTCATTGACTGAAGCCCGAATGTAAACAAGCGATTGAATAGACACCGTCGCGAGGGTATGTTTGTGTTGCCACAAACATAAGTGGTCTTACTGATAAATATGTTCGTAACAGAATAGATAAATCTTTGTTATGTTCGCATTGGAACATCTCGAGATATTACTTTAAATAATAAAGAGATACTTAGATAGTTAATAAAATGACGTTGTTTATGTTAATAGTGGTCGAGGGTATTATTGGTTCCTTCGAGTTGAAGGATTTTATAAATAAATACTTCTTTTGACACGGCGACATAAAAATAAATAAAATCAACATAACATACAAAGCAAAGGACGGATAAAAATAAAATAAAATATAACACATAAAACATAAAAGTGAGCTTTTCAAATCGTTGCATTCAAACATTTAACAGGGGTGGATTGGACCTTTAGATACACCATTACATAGATGTCAGCTGAATAAATTAGAAATTTAGCTTTACTGGGGGTTGGCATATTTCTCGGGTGACCGGGTTATTTCCGATTTGCAATAAAGAGCAAATAAGCGGAGTGGTTTAAAACGCATACGAATTTAGGAGGGGGGGGGGCTTGTTTAAAACGGGGTTTAGGTACATTATACAATTGTGTATACGTGCAAATAAATAAATAAACAAACAAAGCCGGTGTGGGAAAAAAAAAAAAAATGAGATAGTAAACGTTATGGAGTGCATTCGGATGAGTAAACATACAACATAGATCAAATAAACCTCAGATAAAAGATAAATAAGAACAGCATATGAAGAGATTACATAAAAGTTGATCCCATTCAAAAAAAAAAAAAGGGTGTGTATGTGTGCATATATGTGTAATACGTGTATGTTCATATGCGCATTGTTGCCATTAAAACGTTCCTGCGAGAAAAATTCGTGTGGAATTCTAGAATCGCGAAAAAAAAAATATATATATATATGAATAAGGAAAATCAAAGGTTGGAAACCGTCTCGATGAAGAAGAGGGAGTAAGGGTCATAGGGGGGAAGGTATAGGGGTAAGAATCTTAGGGGGGTAGGACAAAGAGTAGGGACAGCAACTGACGTAAGTTAGCCGACTTAAATAGGCCATTGGGTAGACAAGAGTAAATTGAAAAATGGTTTCAGCTCAGAGGAACACCGAACAGGATTCTACGATATGAAATAGTGAAAGGTAGGGGCGCGCAACCAGTTAGAATTTCGAAAAAAAAAAAAATGCAAATAAGAATAAAGAAGACTTAAAGAAAATTGTAGAAAATTAGATTGCCTATGTTTAGTTTTAATTCCATCAACTAACACTAGGAGGCGTGTTTACCGCTGGAATTATAACTATAGGGGGGCTGTGATGAATCGCAGTGGATACGAAAATATAGTAGCTTCCACCTTACGAATGAATAAATAATAATTCAGAATTATAACGAAATCAACACACTAGCGACATCTAGCTGATTAAGTTTGATTGGGCCATGGAGACTGCAGAGATCTATAATTATTAAATTAATGTCAAGTTTTGATAAATAGAACACAGAGGGATCCAATTATAAACACTTAAGATTGATCTACCAATCAGAGAAGGGGGAGGTTACCTTTTTTCAAGACAAAGAGATGGACTTTGGACTAGACCATTAGTCTGAGATTTATGGGGTAAAAATCATCATCAACCCGAGAGATCAATACGCTTTAAGATAAACACAATCCCACGTTCGGTGCATTTGGTACAATGACCCTAATTTTAAAGGTAAATATTGAGTGCAACAGAGGAATCGACAACCGCAGTTAACGAACAAATAAATCCATATTATGTTGAAAAAATGATGCAATAAAATAGCAAGGAAATATAATGAACGGAAGATTAAAGAAAAGACCTGGAAAACGTGGGAAAAGCTACTGTAGGGATACTCAATTGCATAACGAGAACGTGAAGAACAAAAGGAGGCCAGATTCAGAGGAAAACGTACGTTTGATATTTAAAAGAAAGAAAAACGATGGAAATTAGGAATGTCACTTTTAAATGAAGCAATACGGTCAGGGAAAACGATTTGAAAAGAAAATCTAATAAAAAAAACGGACATTTAAACGGAAGTATTTATTGAACAATATAAGATTTCGACTTAATTTTGCGTTTTCAGACGAGTTTAAATAGATATCGTTATATATTTGAAATAGGATGGTTATTCTAGTTATATTACGTTAGATTAATTCAAAGGAAGGGATCGTTTTTACGTCATTTGCTATGAGAAAATACTATAGACGATAGAACAAATTGCTGAGGCAATTGATGTAAAAAAAGGTTGTCGACCCCACATGTATATTGTTGATATAAACAAGGAATATTCGAACATGCCTTTTGTTTATTTAAGGCCCATTATCCATTAAAAAGGGTCATAAAAATTAACATTGCTCTTACCTAGTATTTAGATTATAGAATTTCCGTAAAATTTAATTATAAACACATTAAAATGGATTTATCGCCAAGTATGTAGAAATCGTAATGTATACACACGTCAGGGCTTGCAGTTTATGGGATTTTGAACAAGAGAGAGATGGAAAATTGGGCGGAATTTGATCGAAGTAGTTAACTTGACAGATATCCCAGGATAGGAATAGTTAGTGGGCCGGAAAACACCATAAATAATATATCAAAAAAGGAAAAAAGGGTTTTAGCGGGAGATGGAATCACGGCAAAAAGGCAAACGTCAAATTTCAATAAGGGATCATTGGGTTAGGAGTGGGGGGAGAGAACGGAAAACCGACATAACCGGAAAACTCAGATAAGGAAATGGGAAAAACTCAAAACGTTATAAGTAGAGTAGATACGGAACCAGGATATGATTCCTTATTAACAACGAAGGGAAAATCATTTAAGAATAGTTGTTAAAACACCGTTACTTGAAGGAAAATTAGGTGGGAAAATGGAAAAGTTGAATATGCCACATAAATAATGGAAATACGGTTCTGAGACATAATTGCTTACGTAGACTAGGGGAAAAGAAATAATTTTCGTGGAAATTTATACAGGACAACTAGCGTTTAAAACTAGGAGACCGAAGAATCTACGTTTTCCCTAATATTTATGCCAATTAAAACACAGTTTTAGCAGATCACTTATGGGAATGTTCAAAATTGAAAAAAAAAACAAGATTAAAACCATGTTTATAAAACATATTATGAAGACAGAAGACATGTGGAAAATGGGCAAACTGGATGGCAGCTTACTAAGTCCGGGACTAAAAACCTTAGAAAAGCGAGACAAAGTTGTGGGACGAACCGAGATTTAGGAAGAGGCAAAATCGAAAGAGCTTATGTAGGAACATACAATAACGAGATGGGGTTTTCAAAAAATTTCGAGTGATTACAGATTATAATTCCTCGTCAAGGAATATACGATTATGCCCTTTTGGAGCTGTGATGGGTATAAATTAGCGTGTTGGGGATGATTCAGGGTCTTTTCGACAACTGGCAAGGTTGATTAAAACGTCGCGCGTGTCGTGAGAATGACCCTGGTAATTAATTAATAGAGTCTAGGATCAGTTTTCGGTGTGAGTTGTCGGGAAGGAGTCGTCGGGGACCAATCGTCGGGTTAAAACGTGGAAGTTACGTGACGTAGCGTCTAAAACGGTTATTAGTTGAAAATTTCTTAAGTGTTGTAAAATTTTGAGACTTAGAAAAATTCGGAGTGGGAATTCTGGGACTTATAAAAATTACGGTCGTGATTAAATCTGTGGAGTGTTGAAAATTAAATAAAGTGTTTTATATAGTTTTACAATAAATTCAACTTGTCATTAAAATAAAAAGTTTATATAGTGTAGCGAATTTAAAAAGAAAATCAACAGTGTTTAAAGAATTTTATAACAGCAGTGAATAATAATATATTTATTTATAAATTCAACTTGTCATTAAAATAAAAGGTTTATATAGTGTAGCGAATTTAAAGAAAATCAACAGTGTTTAAAGAATTTTATAACAGCAGTGAATAATAATATATTTATTTATAAATTCAACTTGTCATTAAAATAAAAGGTTTATATAGTGTAGCGAATTTAAAAAGAAACAACAGTGTTTAAAGAATTTTATAACAGCATTGAATAATAATATATCTATTTATAAATTCAACTTATCATTAAAATAAAAAAGGGGTCCTTCGACAACTGGCAAGGTTGATTAAAACGTCGCGCATGTTGTGAGAATTACCCTGGTAATTAATTAATAGAATCTAGAATCAGTTTTTATACTTAAAAAATTCAGTGGTAAAAATAGAGTCTACAATCAGTTTATACTTTGATAAAACAGGGAGTGAAGTGCCCGGATAGGGTTAATCGTGCAATTTAACGGAGTGTATGATCTTATAATAAATCTAAAATCAGTGTTTGCAATAATTTCCGATTCAATAAAATCTAATAATTAATTAATTAATTACAAATTCAATGCGGGAGGAGTTTAATATAGTGTGTTTGAATTGCTTTAAATTTGTTCTATGAAGGTTAAAATAGAGTTATTTAGTCCGAGGTTATATAAAGAAAATTACAGTCTAATAAGTTTCATTAAATAAAAAATTTACGTTTAGGTCGAAAGTTGGAAATTTTATTACGAGATATTAATTATCGTTAGGTGACAACGCAATAATAATAATTGATCCGAAATCTGGAAAATACTTAACACATAATTAGATAGGATCGTTCTTCTTCAATAATAACGGCAGATATTAAAGGAAAACGTGAGGATTTTTACATCAGAGATCTATTCAAAGGAGAAAGGAAGGAGATGAGTAGTTACACAGGTAGTATGGATGCTCTAATAAGTTTCTCGCCGATGATAGTAACCCGGTGGAGCTGAAATTAAGACATTAGAGCTTGGTGAGTCCTTACAATATTTAGGCTTTTACAGGTTCCTGTGGATATCCTGACACTGATGGACGTAACGCCAAGTAAGGGTAAATAAATAACTAACCAATTTATTAGCATTCGCATGTCACACCTCCCATACAGAATGAAATGTTGCTAAACAAATACTTAACACATAATTAGATAGAAACGCATCACTAAATCAATTTTGGTATCTTAGCGTATTTGTAAGACAAATACCTATCGTTTCTTTTCACTAGCACGATTAGGGTATGGTTGTATGACCTTCGATAGTGTACCAAAATTACGATTTGAGTTCAAGGCCATCCATTGACCCAGTCACCTAAATTCATTAACGAATAAACAAAACAAAACTTAACGTCAGGGACAAGTTTATCAATTATAGCTTGAGATGAAATCTGCGGTCAATATGTGAAGGCGACATTGACGTTTAAATTCACTCAATTCTAAACGACTTGATTTATCTCATTTTAAAATCTTTCTTATAGGAAGTAGGTATCCAAGAACCCATAAATACCCATTATCCTAAATACCTAACACACGAGGAGCTAGTGACCTCATTTAAACAACACTGGTGTTCAAATACTCATACAGTCCTGAATCCTAACTTGTCTTCGAACGTAAACTTCAAGGCTTCTGTATGTAGGTATGAGCCATCTGGAAATGTAAGTGTCAACCTTTCTCGAACGGACGGCTTTGATCTTGTGGCGGTATTGTCGAGGTGGGCATGCGGGGAAGAGGAAGGACGTATGCGGACAGTACGCTGACGCGGCATTAAAGCCACAGGTTATTTGCATACCGTGAGTCTTGTCGAACCTGAAAGCAAACATAAGGTTCACGAGGTGAGTTTTATGTCAGCTAGTCAGAGGTGGAATGTAACGCTGGGTCGGTTACGTGGGAGGAAGGATCTGCCCGTCACAAGCTTACGCCACATTTAACGGATAGAGGCATGATAAGGGAAGACATGAAATACCCCTTCTAGACTCAGTAGAGTTAAATTCAATCCGGCGGAGATGGAAGTCGGAGTGAGGCAGAAAAACGGCATGAAGACTTGGTATTCCCCCATCTGGCGTGAAGAGTCCCTTTCGTAACAAGAGACGCTCGTCGAAGAGAGTAAAACTCGGACTTAAGGATAAGCTTAGCAAACGTACTTGGGAGAATCCGGTTTGAAATTGTTGTTCATCGGTTTTCACTTGGTTAGCGGAGGTGCCGACTTTTTAAGCAAACATATTATCCCCTTCCCATATCCCTCCATTCCTGCTCTTTCAACAATGTTGCGAATACTAACCAAAAGCACTAACTATGACTACAAACACATTATGTTAGGAGAAGTTGCAGACAAGGACTTCAATTGAGAAAACTGGACCTTCGAGTTCGATCATCCTAAGGTAAGGTTTGCTTTCTTGAAATGTTTAATTTATTAACTGTTGTTTATGTTATCGATGTATCAGCGGTGATAGGAAGAATTAAATAAACACACTAAATTCCTATGGAAATCAAATAGACACAAGGTTTAGGGCGGGGGTAGTTTATCAAACTCGGTTAAATATTCTAAAATAATAATAAATAAATTGATCGGAAAATTCTCACCCTTTCTCTAAAAGAATCTATGGGTTACCACACGTAATACATTATCTTCTCTACATATGTGTGCATATTAAGTATGCAAACAGATGTAAAATCTAAAACAAAAAAATTACACAACGCAGATTATAGAAATAATGTGAACAAAAATCTTAAATCTTGATTACTGTGAGAAAATCGCAGGGATTTAAGAAGATAGGGTAGGTTTAGCTAGATTATAAGGTATAGGGGTTTAGAAATCACGAGCCTGAGGTAGAAATAAACCGAAAGGAGGGTTGAGTCAGGCCATCATACCTAGTGGTGTGATCAGTAGGACATAAGGGTAGAATTATGAGCGTGGCTACGAGACAGGAGCTACGAGATTTAAACTACGAGGTAGAAGCTTAGAAAAGTAAATCAGCTAGGTAGGGTTCATCACAATTGGAGTCGGGAGCCAGTAATGGCACCTCATTACACCCAACAAATTAGTCAATTCACCCTAAAAAGATGGTGTTAAATTCAGATAAAGGATGAATGGTCGGCAGGATGAACTGTCGCCGGATGAACTGTCGCCGGATGAATTGTCGCCGGACGAATTGTCGGGTCACCCCTTACTTGGTTGGGTGTTGAATTGTTTTTTGTACGAAAAAACTACAGTATTTTGGAAAAGAAGAATCATCTTTAAGTTCCTGTATTTTTCTCCCCGGACACCTTGTGTTGAATGGCTTGTTATTTTATTCACTTCTAAAAGTTTGACTAAACGCGACACAATCTGTACGATATTCTACTTTAGGATTACATTTATGTTGAGTTTCCTCAGAGAAAAAAAACGGTAAAGTAATTTGTCTTATTTGAGTGCCATAGAAGTTTCCTAAGGCACATTTCATTAATTTAGAATAGAACATGGCGTAAGAAGTAGCATCTGGATCTACCTCCGTCAGTGTTCTGTGCTTCCATCTCTAGGCATACCTTTCATCAGTCAACTCTGACAGTCTCTTATCCCGTCTCCTCCCTCTGACACAAGCTCCCGGGGGAGTAGATACCGACACTTTGTACACTCCATAATCGGATGGGTACCAAATACCAACACCCATGCAACAAGCACCAACATCTAACATATATCACGTACCAATATCTACCCAAGAGCCAAACACCAACATCTGCACATGTACTAGACACAATTCACACACACTACACATGTACCAATAACTAACATGTAACACGTATCCAGGGACTGTTCTTTACTCTAGTATAGCGTCTTTGGAGGTCTCTTTGTTCCGGCTTCAGATATTAATATAATGCTTCTCTTTTAAGTATTTTTACTGGTAACCTAAGTTAGAACCCCCAACGGTTGGCCCCCAGATTTTATAATTATTATAGAATAATTATTTTTGAGTATTATTTTCCAATGACTAAACAAAAATCGGCTTCAAAAATACCTTTAATAATAAGTTCGTATGGATATCAATATTCGTATGGGGATCAACCATCTAGGTACCATTTTAACTATATCTTCGATTCTCTGTTCTTTTATCATTTGAAGATATTTGATTACAAATATTGATACTTTAAATATCATTCTACAATTCAGTTGGTTCTCAGAAAAATAATGTTTGTAAAAAAAAAAGTTATCGTTCGTTATATTCGTGGTAAGAGTTGATACTAATCCAATTCCATGGTTTGTCTGTTAAAATACCACGAAATATTCGGAAAAACTGGCATTTAAGGACATTTTGTTGTCATTAAAACTAAACTAATTTTTTTAGAGTTGAATCAAAACGTCATACACTAATCTTCTATACATACATGCAAATCAAAATATGTTTGTTGGGTGTATATATGTGAGTATATGAGATGTCTAAAACGTTGCTAAACCATTCATCTTTGGGGATTCGATGTGCGGTTTCTAAATACAATAGGGAGCTCTTGTGTCATGAAATTATCCGTTGCTAACCATTAATTCGATTGCGATGAAACTTTATGGATTGGATGTGTGTGTGCCCGCGTTGGTTTCTATATAATAGTGAGTTCTGGCATGATGAAATTATGCGTTGCTAACCGTTCATCCGATTGCTATGAAACTTTGGGGATTTGATGTATGATGCATGTATAAAAAAAATTGCAATGGGTGGTACGCGAGCTGTTTGAAAACTGAATGTAACGGGACTGAATGTATGGAATGCGGGAAGGGGGTTCGTGGGACGGGGGAAGCAGGAGAGGGAAGTGGGGAGGGGGAAGGCGGAGAAGGTGGAGTGGGATAACGCGTGAGAGGAAGGGGAGAATAAGGGGAGACGGAAGGGGAACTGGGCAAATAGGAAGGGGCCTGCAGGGAAAAACAATTACTTTATTAAGTGGCATAGCAACGCATGCCGGTAGCTCGCTAGTTTCAAATAAAAATCATTACGAGTGTAATAAAATTATGTCAATTTACTTTTATTTACCCCCACCAGTTTTTCAATTCACAACCTCTGGGTTCAGAGATAAGGTTTGCCGATTTACAACTGATGGAGCCAAAACGCTAAATGTAATATTTTCAAACATTTGGGTTAGTTCTTGATCAAACATAACCGTGTGCTTCAACGTTCAGCTTTGCATTTGAACTTTGAGGTCAGATTACAGACTGGGAACGATTCTACGGTCTGACTATATTAGCTTCTATCACGCAAACTAATGACTATAATAATAATTATTAGGCAAGTAAGAAGTAGAGTATGATGTGTTTGGAGTATAGAGGACGGCTTTTGTAGACCTAACGGCAAACTTGCCAAGTAGAATCCTGCTCTTTATGTCCAGGACCACCACAGACTTTCTGACGCCCGGAAAAACTAAATTTTGACAACCTTCCCCAAATTTTTATTTAATATGTTGATGTTATAATTAGAAAATTTAGTTAAGCACCATAATTCATACATCCTTTAATTTTTGTCTCGAAGTAATTGTAAATAATTACATATCTCAAAGATTGTGCATTTAAAATTGCATCAAATGTATTGCGCATGATGAAATGCACTATAGATGGAATGCTAATGTCCATTCGAACAACAATTTAAACTGTCAAATATTTGGTTATTGTGACATGAATTTCATCATTTGATGTATGAACGCCATCTGGAAGCTATGACAGCCGTTTTGCTTAAAAACATTCGCTAACAGGTTTTGATGCATTTAAGAAATTTAGGATTATTTGAAATATTTGGCCGCGAAGTAAATTTATATCATTATTTTTTTTTAAGGTAGAATTGCACACTCAGTTTTGGTACTATTTACGCCCCTTGCTTACATAAAATTAATGAATGTTGGTTTTTCTGTATTTATATACAGCTGATTATAATTCCTGTGTCAGATCACGCTGTACTTTCGTAGCTTGGCCTATTACAGCATATCGCTCGATATTTATTCCCTCTGGGACATGATGAAATAGGCTAAGCCAAAAACGAGCGAACCATTGCGTAGCCTGACAGTAACCTAATGGTTTATAGTTGAAAATGGGATATTTGACAAATAAAACATCTCTTCCATCCTTCCATAATATTTTTATATTAGGTCCTGGTTAACGTACTTATTTATTCGAGTGTGTGAAAATTGAGGCTTATTCTTGACGTGACAGGTACATAGTTTAAACAAATTGTCCTCGTTTTAGGTTTCTCAGTTTGCTATCGCTAACACTTGGCCTATGAGAAAAACGATATTTCATACTTTTTATTTTTATATGAATACCGCACAAGAGTCCCAACTGCTCCCGTCTGAAGCCAGTGAGACTACGGCATCCCGGATTGTGGTATGTTATGAGGCTGAAGGTAGTGAGGAGGGAAAGGAGACAGGGAAGAGGATGGTGGGGAAGTACCTGGCTATTAATCTGTCAGATCTGGTCACCAAACACGGCTAATGCCAATTCAAGCAACGTTTCAATCCTGAATGGTGGTCTTACACCAGGGCGATACTGAGAGTATCTTTCACTCTGGAACGTGTCGCAAATATACTATTGTTAGCAGCATATTTAAATATTGCCGCTCATCTGCCGCCAGAGGTACTGCTATCGCCTCTGGCGGCCAACAAGGAAACTACACCAGCTATTGCGGTCGGTAAAGAAGGGACGCTTCCTGGCTGGCGGCAATGGAGAAGATCTACCGACTGACACGGACAGCCAACGGCTGGATTTACAAATGGCGGAACACGGAATATAATCTTGCTGATTCTTGAATGTTGTTATTGTCAATTAACGTGGAGACAATATATTTCATCATAAATATTAACTTAGCGTTTTATTATTGCTAACATCAGAAGTGGGATTCGTAAAAGCAAGTGTTAATTGGCTTTTGTTTCGTTCACCTGACAAAAACTCGTGTTTTGTATACAAACGGCGTCCATCATGGCGTCTCTCGAGTTTGTTTATGTTTGATGCCGGTGATTTAAATGACAATCTGTGTATCGGACTTCTGAAAATATGTGAAATGTTTGGACTTCTGTTGTGAATTTACGTAAAAATGCCGCGTAATTACAGTGATGACAGATGCATTGATGCCCGATATCGGAGGAATGCGTGGATCGTGTTTCCGCCGAAAGGACGCATTGAAAATTTTAATTTGGTGCTTGAAAACTCATTTGTGGTTCAATGGGTTTGTCAAAAAGACCTTTCCCTTTCGTGTTTATCATCGTGAGCCTAATTTGATGATCGAAGACATTTGTCAAAAATGTCAACAAAGGACTGTCAAATAAAGTCGCCAGCATTGTGCTGGGCGCGTAATCTGAGGAAAGCTGACTTCAGGGCCAGAAGATAGCAGATGGATATGATCATATGATCTTTTGATGGCAATTGGTGAAATCTTCGGAACTTCAAAATGTTACAAAATTACGTTGCTGAAAGTTTACGCGGCGATGATAAAATCTGATCTTGGTAGCCGTCTAGCTGACAAAAAGGGATGAATATTGTGATTTGCTTTTGAGTATGGACATCGCAGATGCCTTATTGCTATAACTAAAAGGAAATATGTTTGCGAAAATTAGCCCGTTTATGTGTGGCGAAAAGAAGTTGTAATCATGTTGAATTACAATTATGCCGACTATCTATGTCAAAACCTAGTATTATGGTTCGAAGTTATTTGAAATGGTTTGGAGTTAATCGAAATGATTCAAAGTGGTTTGAAATGATTCGGAGACAATCAAAATGATTCGATGTTGAATGGTTCGAAGATATTCTAAATGGTGAACACCTAGAAATGTCAAGTGTGGCGTTCTTTGGATTCTTCATGATGAGATTGGACATCGAGGTGTTAATCAAACACTGGCTGCCGTCCGGGACAAATACTGGTTTCCATGGAAGAGGAATGTTATCACAAAATATTTGAAAAACTATTTTAAATGTTGGTTGGAAAATGAGATACTGGGCGATGTGATATGTGAGCCCGGGGTTTTTCGAAAATGGAGATGTCTTTTGCTGTTGCGTTGAGCAGGTAGATCAATTTACTATGATCTTTCGTGAAGAGCGTGAACGGAATGCTGCGTGTTATTGCTCTCCAGGATGGCTTCATGAAAAAAACTGCCGATTAGAGGCAAAGGCAGAAACAAGCATGAAAGTTGTCATCATGACAATTTTGGCGATGGCGTACCTTTTTGGGGTGCCACGGGTGCTTTTGATGAATATCAAAAGCGGCAGATGAAACGGTTCATCTCGAACCGATTCATAAACTCACAGGTTGGTGAGTGGCAGGACCTTATGGTCTTACGTGCTGAAACACGGGTGCTTTTGATGAATATCAAAAGCGGCAGATGAAACGGTTCATCTCGAACCGATTCATAAACTCACAGGTTGGTGAGTGGCAGGACCTTATGGTCATACGTGCTGAGACACGGGTGCTTTTGATGAATATCAAAAGCGGCAGATGGAACGGTTCATCTCGAACCGATTCATAAACTCACAGGTTGGTGAGTGGCAGGACCTTATGGTCTTACGTGCTGAGACACGGGTGCTTTTGATGAATATCAAAAGCGGCAGATGGAACGGTTCATCTCGAACCGATTCATAAACTCACAGGTTGGTGAGTGGCAGGACCTTATGGTCATACGTGCTGAGACACGGGTGCTTTTGATGAATATCAAAAGCGGCAAATGGAACGGTTCATCTCGAACCGATTCATAAACTCACAGGTTGGTGAGTGGCAGGACCTTATGGTCTTACGTGCTGAAACACGGGTGCTTTTGATGAATATCAAAAGCGGCAGATGAAACGGTTCATCTCGAACCGATTCATAAACTCACAGGTTGGTGAGTGGCAGGACCTTATGGTCGTACGTGCTGAAACACGGGTGCTTTTGATGAATATCAAAAGCGGCAAATGAAACGGTTCATCTCGAACCGATTCATAAACTCACAGGTTGGTGAGTAGCAGGACCTTATGGTCTTACGTGCTGAGGCACGGGTGCTTTTGATGAATATCAAAAGCGGCAAATGAAACGGTTCATCTCGAACCGATTCATAAACTCACAGGTTGGTGAGTAGCAGGACCTTATGGTCTTACGTGCTGAGGCACGGGTTTTTGATGAATATCAAAGGCGGCAGATGAAACGGTTCATCTCGAACCGATTCATAAACTCACAGGTTGGTGAGTAGCAGGACCTTATGGTCTTGCGTGCTGAGACAAGGGTTCTTTTGATAAATATCAAAGGCGGTAGATGAAACGGTTCAACTCGAACCGATTCATGCTTTTTGATGCAGATCAAAGGCGGCAGATGAAACAATTCAATGCAAAACGGTTATTTAAACCTTCGTATCGCGTTGGCGATACAGTTTTAATACGGTTTTCTGGGGGAAATCCGGGGTACAGAAAGTTGAAAGGTCGGTTTCGGAGTTTGCCTTATAAGGTGGTAGAAGTCTTGCCGAACGATCGTTTTGACGTGTACAAAAGTTGAAAGGTCGGTTTCGGAGCTTGCCTTATAAGGTGGTAGAAGTCTTGCCGAACGATCGTTTTGACGTGGTGGGTACCAGACCCAATGGCAGCACTCACAGAGTGATGGTCGCATATGAAAATATGAGGAATTGACCAAATGAACAAATTTCTGCAATGGTCAGGAAGGGCGAGCAGGGTAATCTGTTTGTCAGTACCATTGTGGGGTTGAAAAAATTTCAATCCCTCTAATATTTTTTTTTTCTTTTCTTTTAGCTTCCTGCTTTGAGGTCAAAGCAGTGGTCAGTATGGCCGTGTTAGCAGCATATTTAAATATTGCCGCTCATCTGCCGCCAGAGGTACTGCTATCGCCTCTGGCGGCCAACAAGGAAACTACACCAGCTATTGCGGTCGGTAAAGAAGGGACGCTTCCTGGCTGGCGGCAATGGAGAAGATCTACCGACTGACACGGACAGCCAACGGCTGGATTTACAAATGGCGGAACACGGAATATAATCTTGCTGATTCTTGAATGTTGTTATTGTCAATTAACGTGGAGACAATATATTTCATCATAAATATTAACTTAGCGTTTTATTATTGCTAACACTATATTACATTACATTTTTTTTTACATCTTCTTCCCCTTGTCCTATTCGGGTCGGGGACCCATTGCATCGACAAGGCTCCTCCATAAGTCCCTGTCTTGTGCTGATTGTTCGGCTTCTGTCCATGGTAGACCCATCCTCTCCTCACACAGTTTCAGGAGTTGCCTCGCCCAACTGTGTCTAGGGCGGCCCACTGGACGTCTTCCTTCTGGAATCGCACTCAGTATTTTCCTCGGAATTCGGTCATCAGACATTCTTAGTACATGCCCAAGCCACCTCAATTGTGATTTTTCTATGAAGAGTAGCAGTGGTTCAATGTTTAGATCATCTCGGATCGTCGAGTTGCTTATATGATCCCATTTCGTAACTCCTGCCACTCCTCTCAAGTATCTCATTTTGGCAGCTTGGACTCTGGAGCGTGTTCTTTCATTTAGCATCCATGTCTGGTGGCCGTAAGTGAGCGTTGGGCGATATACCGTTTTAAACACTGCCATCTTTGTCTTGGTGCTAAGCTCGGCTTTTCTTATTACTGAGCTGTAGAGAGGACGCAATACACTGCTTGCCGCACATATTCTTCTATCAATTTCTCCGTCTTGCCGACCATCGCTGGAAAACTCGACCCCAAGGTATTTGAACCTGTTCACCTGTTTCAACTGAGTCCCATTAGCGATTATGTTGCATTGAGTTTGGTCCCTTCCTATAACCATTACCTCCGTTTTTGAGGTACTCATCTTCATTCCCGCCGCCGTGCACTCTTCGTTGAAACGGTTAATCCACTCTTGTAGTCCCTCCTGTGATGTCGTTAACCTCGCGATGTCGTCAGCAAATAGTAGGGAGCTGATTCTAGTACTGCCTACCAGGGCTGCATCCGGTGTTTGGCTTTTTCGGCTGATTCTGTCCATGAATATAGTGAAGAGGATTGGCGACATAGGGCACCCTTGTCTGAGGCCGATTTCCACTTCAAATTCTTCCGAAACCTGACCGTTTATGCGGACCCTACTGCTACTATTTTCATACAGAGATGCTATGCCTTTTAGCAAGTTGCCTTCAACTCCGTATTCCTTAAGCACCTCCCACAGTAGTTGTCGCGGTACTAAGTCATATGCTTTCTCTAGATCAATAAATCCAACATATGATGGCTTACGTATTCCCAACATTTTTGTATGGTCACTTGTAGTGTAAAGAGTTGATCCGTAGTGCCTCTACCTTGTCTGAAGCCGCACTGTTCTTCTTGAATCTTGTTCTCTGTCGCTCTTCGACATCTTTTTTCCAAGATCCTAGCGTAAACTTTTCCTGGTTGACTGAGAAGTGTTATTCCTCGATAATTGGAGCACAGTTTCTGGTCCCCTTTTTTAAATATTGGTACTATAATTCCTGTCCTCCAGGCTTTTGGGGTCTTACCCGTTCTCCAAGCCACTGAGAAAACTCGCGTTAACCACCTGAGGCCTTGGTTGCCCATAGCTTTTAACATTTCTGGCCTTATTTCATCTACGCCGGCTGCTTTTCCCCTTTTAAGGGACTTAATTGCCAGTTTTACTTCTTCCAACGAAATTTCGCCCTCTTCGTCCGTTTGAATGTTATTTAGCTCTTCTTGGGTTCCTGTCTGGGGGGCGTTCAGCAGCTTCTCAAAGTATTCTTTCAATCTACTGAGAATTTCATTTTCCTCCCTCAATAGGTTCCCTGCCTCATCTTTTATGCATCTGGTTGCGATTGCGTCTCCCTTACGAAGTCGTCGTATTGTTTGCCAGAAAACCTTATTTGCCGTGTGATAATTTTCTTCTAATTTGGATCCAAACTCTTCCCAGGCATTTTTTTTGGATTCCTTGACCACTTTATTGGCAATCGTTTTTTTTTCTGAGTACTTTTTACGGTTTTCTTGTGTAGGATTTGCAATATACTCTCGGTATGCATTTTTCTTTTCGTTAACTGATCGTTTTACACTTTCCGTCCACCAGGGTGTTCTCTGATTATTCGAACTTGATTTAACTCGCTTCGTACCATATACTATATATTATTTTAAATTAATAAATTGTGAAGTAACAGTAATTAATCAAATAAAATGTATTTGCCACGCTGGGATTCGATCCCGCGACCTTCGGTGTGCGAGTCAAGCGCCTTACCGCTGGACCCCGCCGGCCATCAAATACGAATTGTTACACAGAATTCAAGTTTTAATATCATAATTTCACCTCTATACAAGGCTACATTGTTTTTGTAAACGGCCTTACCAGTCAAATAATAATGCACAAATCATTAAAGTAAAAGTATCACTTACTTCGACCTATTTAGAAAGTGTTCTACCTGGATATAACGATACATTTTCTTTCTGACTGAAAAGATTAGATCCCAAAGAAAATGGTGTTCTCTAAATCTCGGCGCCCCGTACCGTCTTCCGGGTTGCCCTACCAAAGATCCGGACCTGGTGATTTTCCCCAGTGGTATTCCCAATTGCTGGCATGCTATTAGTGACATGTTAGCCTGATGCGAAAAGTAACACATGATTCAATGTGTCGCCTATTTTACGCACGAGCTAAAATTGTTTCTCATTTGTTGTTATTGAGCGCGGTTATTTATATTTACGTACCATACGAAGAGATAGATACATAGAATTTTGTGCCTACCACTGTTATGTTGCTATTATTATCAAGTCACCCGAACTTGATTATGAAACCAACATAACTTGTGTTTAATAAATCACGTCACAGAACTTTCTTGTGAAGTCTAAACTGGGATTTTATTACGTGAATAATATGTTAAAGTTTTGAAGACATTAATTGTATTAAGTTGTTATGCTTCTCATTTGTACGGAGTCAACTACAAAACTCACTTTTCCTCTCTGATTTTCATTTTACATTTCACAAACAATTTTAAGAGGCTAATTATAAATTTCTTCCATTTGCAAACTTTAAAATTAAATGGATTCAGATGACTAAAGAATTTTACAAACCCTATTTGAGTTTTTGAATGAAAGAGTTCGTCTACCTTATTTTGTTGTAATAAACTTTAACGTCGGTGTAGAAATGCTTACTAAAGGCAGCAATACTTTTTTCATTGCATTAATTCCAGGAATGCTTTCATTAATACAATGCTCTACCAGGCTAAGAATATTGAAGCATCTGGATGAATAGCAAATTCTGGACATGATAGCGGGGTTTGAGGTAATAGAGGAGCTTCTATCATGCTGAAAAATTGACCGTATCATGATTAAAATATTTTGCAGAACATATTTCAATTGATACGGCTGAAAGAGAAGCTCAACACCTTGAAAGAAATAATAATATATAGTAGATAGTATACATTGTGTGTTTATGTATTCATCCGACGCACGTCGTAACATTGTCACTTACTTATATGTTCTTATTCTAGAAAATGCTGTAAGTGATTTTTATTTATTTCTATTCTCGAACATACTTTTTACACTAACTAGTTGTAGTGCAATTATGTAGTTTATTAACTTCATATTATTTACGTGTTCTTTGTGTACTATTTAATTTGAATGCTGCTTAGACGTAATATTCTAGGGACATTTTTAGTATTTATCTACTATTTTTGTAATACGAGCTTGTTTCAAAAAAGTTAATGTTGTCTCTACGAAATAAATATGTGAATTAATTAAACCATTTAAAAAATTCACACTTTACTCGTAAATGTCGCGTTCATGCACGATACTCAGGTTTTGGACATCTTCAAAATAAGTCTTGAGATATTGAGGTTGTTTTCAGTCACCAATGGCTGTTGAGGACACGAGTGGATAAATGGTTGTGTTAGGTAGATAGTTATATTTTTTCAAATTCGCACTTTTGATGTCTCTAGCCGGACTCTCGGATCCATTGCTTTGCACCACAGGCGCAAAGTGAGCAAACAATGGATTCATTCGTCCGTCACACATTGATACACTGACCTAGAGATTCCTATCGAACCCCTCATTCACCCACACAACATCCCCAAAGATGACACAGGTCCTGAGGGAAATAGTTTTCCACAGGGCCTCCTGCGTAGAGCCAATGTAAAAACACTCTTGATTATTTTTCCCGTTTTCTAATTTATTTTATTCACATAATTCATGCATTATCAAGCCTAGCTAATTACTTGTTCAAATAAATTATGTGTTTAATATTAATTATGCACTATATAATATTATTTAAAACGCAATTTAAGATATCTTTTAACAAATGATTTAAGGATTCTCCAGACAACTATTTGTGTGGAATATTTTTTGCCATAATGAGTAAGTATGAACACAAAGCCTCGCACCAGTGAACAGGGAAAGAAGAATTCGGAGAAGGGATCAGTCTCACAGAGAGGTTCCCGGGGGCCCTCTGGTGAGTAAATAAGATAAAGTGTTCAACCCAGCGCTGTTTGTTAGAACTAAATAATATCATTATGTCTTATCCTTCTTATTCTTCTGTGCTCCTGGTATCCGCGCCCCTTCATTACTAACGGTTCTGCCCAATTTGTTTTGTTTAAGTTATTAAACAAAAACACATCAGGTTATTTTGGAGGTCTACTTCTCAGTTGTCCGCCACAAAATAAAAATAATGACACTTTTAATACTATTAGTTGCCGATAGAAAATCGCCGCGATTAAAAAACTTTTTTTAACCGTTGTCAGTTCCAGTTTTTTTCTGAAGAAACTTACATGGGGTACGCTTTCCGGTTTTAAAACTTTCACCGTATCCTGTACTACTAACATACATACCTATTTAATGATAATGTATTAACTTCCTTCAGCTTAGTAGGAACCCATTCTCTGTGAGGAACATTAATGGAACAATATTATTCTTTCAATACCTATTTATTTTAACACAGACTTGTCCTAGAGAGGTTAAAAATTAAATCGTAAACAGTAATACCTACTATGTAAAGAAACAGTTAATAAGATTTGATTCCAAACAATCACTTCTGTGATAATTTATTTACCTAAATTGAAAACGTTGTTTCAGCTTTTTATGAAATTTTATAGAAAAAAATAACACTGTGATCGAGACAGATTTTATCATAGATAAAATCAAAACAAAATGGATTTGTTAATGGGTTGCCGACAACCACAAATTTGCTTCGAAATTAAAACTACATTTTTTAAAATTAAATTACAATTAAATTTGACAATGTTATTATCAAGTTATGCAAGTATTTTGGTGTGTATTTTTGTTACAGCTGTTTCGGTTTACAAGACCATTTTCAACCTGTGGTCTTGTAAACCGAAACAGCTGAAACAAAAATACATACCAAAATACTTGCAGAACTTGATAATAACGTTGTCAAATTAAATTTGAATTTAATTTTTTTTAAATAAAGAGTTCTTTAAATTACACAAAAAATTAATTAAACTACATTACTAATGCTTGTATTAAAAACACCAAGTTGACAGATATACAGATTTTTTTTATTTTTTATTTAATGACAATATAAGATAAAGTAAAATTACAAAATAAGTAAAAATACAAAGTTAAGTGGTTTGTTTACAGTCCTCCTCACTAGGTATTCCTGTTCCGAGGCGGACTGTATGTTGCTGAATGGGTGCTGATCTTTATTTCCTCATCTTCTAGTGTCTTGATTTTCACAAAATAAACAATAAATAAAATAAAAGTATGTATGTTTGTTGTCTGCAGATTACATTGGGGTTACTTCATAATTTTAATGATTTCCTCATCTTCCTGTTTACTTAACCATAATTTGATGTCTTTTTTAAACTTTTGTATTTCCATGGTGTTCTTAATTTCAATTGGAAGGGCATTATATAATTTTGTAGCATGGAAATTATGGTATTTCTGGCCAAAAGATGTATTTAATTGCGGGAAATTCAGTAGTTTTGAGGATTTCGACCTTGTAGTGTAGGTGTGTTGGTCAGCAGGGTATTCATATTTTTCTTTAAATTTGAGTAGTGCATTTTTTTAGTATAATTTAATAATGCTGAACACATTAAAGTTTTTAAAAATTTCTTTTGATGGAGTTTTTATGGGTACTTTTATGATTGTTTTTATTATTGCCTTTTGTGTTTTAGCTAGCTGCTTCATGTGAATGTTTGAGGCAGTTCCCCATCCTATAATCCCATATTCTATGATTGGCAAAGATCATAGTAGACTTTATGTAGATCATTTTTATTGAGTATATTGCGTATGTTTCTAAAGTAGTATATGAGCTTTGTAAGTTTCTTTATGATGTATTTATGTGGGAGTCCCATCGAAGATTTTCATCGATTTCAATGCCGAGATTATTTTATGTTTTTAGAATGTGTTATGGTGGGGCAGTGGCATGATTGGGTTAAGTTTTTTCCTTGACAATCGTGTAATTTAAGAGTGTCATTCTCAGCTGATTGTCCTCTGGCTATTATAGAAAAAGTTAAATATTTAGTTTTGTTAATATTAAGTGTAAGTGAGTTTTGCTTAAGCCATTTTTGCAGAAGTACAAGCCCGTGTTCAGCAGCCTTGAAAGTGGTTAAATTGTTAAAGTTGATTTCAATAAGTGTTTTGATAAAATATCATATAAGTTACTTCTTCGCAAACTTAAGGCCTTAGGGATATAGGTCAAAATGCTAATTTGGTTCGCTAGCTATCTGAGCGAAAGAAAATTATTAGTAAAAGTAAAGACGACAAAATCTAAGTAATTCCACGCCATTAGTGGCTTACCACCAGGTAGCTATTTAGGTCTTATACTCTTCCTATACTTTACTAAACAAATAAAATCCTGCCTCAACAATGTTAAATTTATTCTCTTTACTGTATAAATTTAAAATTGATGCCACAAAAATTCACAAAGAAATTGCCCGTATTGTAAAGGCTCCGTTCCCGGCCCCAAAAAGAAGAAGAGGGAGAGATATGAAATTAAAATAGCGCGCTTACATTTACAACGATAAAATCGATGCAAAAATCATGAAAATCTTTAATAAAACACGACTCGTTTAAAATAGAGCAAAAATCTCGCGATTGTCTTAAACGGCATTTAAAGAAACGCTGTGAATTTTTTCATACATATTACTTGTAAAATAACTGAAAAAAACGTGTTTATAATAATTTTGGAGCATACTTTGCGATTTTTTTTCTATAGATGGAATTTTATAAAATTTGCGTTTGGGTGCTACTAACGTCTAGATATTATCTTCAAGAATACCATATATTTTTTTAAGAGCTTAAAAACTTCAAATTTTTAAGGGAGGTTTGCCAGAAATCGGTAGAAATTCGAATACCGGCCTCTTAAGAGCTTCATTCAAATTTAAATAAATTGTTGTGGAATTAAAAATTTATTTCTAAATATTAATAAATGTAAATCAATAATTTTCCGTCGAAACAAATCTCCAATACCATTCCTGTAGACAATATGCCACTGGAGACGTTAACTAAAATTAAGGACCTCGAAGTTATATTTTGATGAAGTAGGTACTAGAATTTTTTACATCACATAAAGCACAAAAAACTATAGTATGAAAGCATTACGATTTTTACTTAAACCCAATAAAATTTTTAATTCTATTCCTGTTTTGATATTTTCAATTTTTACCATTAGTTTGTAGAGAAATAGGGTATTATTGCGTTGTTAGGTCGCAATAAAATTTACATTAAAAATGTTGAAAGAATTCATAAGAGATTATCTACTCGAAACGCTGGGCGTAAGGACTTATTTCATTACCATTTGGGATCAACCATGATTTTATTTTAAACCACATTATCTTAATACATTGCTTTACTCTCTACTCATTCATCAGGAGAATATTAAAACAAATATGTTTAATTATGGTAGAGATTAAAATAAAGTGATTTAAAACAAATGTATGTGTATTGTTATAATTTAGGTGACTAATTCTTGTGTTGTTAATTTAAGAGCAAATATTCTTACAGTTCATAAAATAAACTAAAAATGACCAGTTGGAATTTTAAAATATTTAATAATTCCAAAACCCAAAAATTTTGAGTTATTTCCCCCTGTCAGATATAGAAATTCTGGTCCTTCATCAATAAAAGTAGGTGCTTTCATCACCCTTCTGCTCACAAACTGCATACACACTGATGGGTGGGGCCAAACTACTCAGCAAAAAATTCAAAGACCAAAGCTCAAGAGCAACAAATTCGGACGATGGAATTTCCACGAAATCAGTCGAAAACTTTTTGAAATTTACCTTTGACTCCCGCCAACAATAAAAAACAAATTTATTTCATAACGTCCAAACAATATTTAAAAATAATAGAGCAGGTATAGTATTAATTTTTATTTCTAATGCAGGACAACTGAGGAAAAAAAATTCGGTTTCACAATATTTACTCGTAGTTTCCACAAGGAATTAATTATTTTTGTTTTCTTTTAAGAATTTTTTAATGGTGATAAATAACATCTATGAAACACCAATTATTAATTTCTTATTTTTCTTGTTTTTTAATCTGGTATTCATGTGTCTGTACATTTACCTCCCTCAGTAGTTAACTTTTTATTTTTTATTCCTTTTCACTTTGTTTTTTTTTTATGCTTATTTAGATTAACGAGCACTCCTTTTCTAAGCACAAGCACCAGCTTACATTAGAAAAAAATATAATTTTGCATAAAATTGTACTTTTATATATTGGACACCATCAGTCATGTAAAATGGTAATATAAATGCTACCTTATGAAAATATTTTTATAGTTGTTTGTAATACTTATACTTTGCTCTTGGAAATAAAATTAAAAAATATTCTAGTACCAAAATGATATTTTCAATCAAACGAGGCTTAAACCATAAAGCTTTGAATTGCAGAACTTCAATCCAACAATGGTTTTGTTTGACGTTTAACAAAGAATTTTAGCAAATATCCGAAGGTTATTAAAATTCAAGGTTTGTAATAAAACTCAATATGTTGTCAAAGTCCTAGTTGAATATTTTTCTTTATTTTTGATACAAACGCTATTTGACGGTTGAATATTTAAGCGTATTATTTAAATTGACATGCTCATTACAATGTAGATTTAATTAATGAAGACGATATTAGAGAAACTGAACCGAAAATCAGAATTAGAAACATCAGAAAAAGATAGGTCACATCTGGGACTCGAACCCAGGACTTATGACTTGCCGGATCAGTGATCCTATCCCCCACGGTCACCTATCCGATTTTGGCAAATTTAACTGTATCATTCTTCAACCAAAAAACTACCAACATTATCGTCATTTTCTTAACGCATATTTATATTATCTTCATGTGGAAAAGCAATCAATTGAAATTGCAATCATACGTGAAGCAGCCAATAAAAATATGCGTTAAGAAAATAAAGGTAATGTTGGTTGTTCTTGGTCGAAGAATAATACAGTTAAACATGACAAAATCGGATAGGGGCACATTAGCTCAGTTGGTAGAGCACTGACCTGGTAAGTCATAGTTCCTGAGTTCGAGTCCCAGATGTGTCCGAATCTTTTTTTCTAATTTTTTTTGTTTCATATTTTCAATTGAGTTTTGCTAATGTTGTCTTCATTAATTAAAAATTACAATTTGAAAATAATTAAGTTTATAAAATCAGAGTGTGTAATTCACACACGGTAGATGTGAAACTATGTCGCTTTCTTTTCTTTTGCCTGTTAATTTTAAAGTGTTTTGAAGATTGGATATTGATTTCACAAAAAAAACAACATGTTATTATATTAGAACCGAGTATTTGTGTAGAACTGAGTTGTGACGCATTTCCGTTTCATCCGAATTTCAAATCACTAACAGCGATAAAGAAGATTCACTTAAAAAAAGACAATACACATAGATTGACCACTACAACTATTTATATAGTGCGTGAAACACGAACAGCTTTTAAAAATATAAATTTTTAAAGTCCGTAATAATAAAATTCTTTGTGGTGGTGTTGATAGATACGTCTGGAAAAGACACTTTGCGAGGTTGATGTTTATGACTTACATTTGATCAACTCGCATAAATAATAAAAAAATAACACCTGAATCCACCAGTGATATTCCGTAACTTTTCATCCAATTTTCCAGAATAAAATACTTTCGCTTCGTATTTTCACAGACAAAAAGACTGAGAAATTAGGAGATTATTAATTCAAGAAAGAGACTCCGATTCGTGGCGGCTCTCCAAAATAATTTGATTAAATAATTTATAGCAATTTTCTTATGGTCGTCAAACCACATTTCATTTGACATTTGTGGGGGAACATGTTCATTATTCTGAACCAAGGACGCCATCTATGCCCGCCATCGGCTATGAATATCTTGTAAGACGGACTCCATGGTCAAGGGGTAATGCTCTCTACTACGAATCTTGAGGTCGCAACTCCAATCCATATTTAAATAATTTAAAAGTATTTTTCTTAATCTAATAACAATATCACGTGTTTTATGATTTTTATGTTGGTCACCTTGAATCTCACATAGATCTGCGCAGGCGCCGCGGCCATCTTGTTTCGTATATTTCAGATACAAAAATCTAAAAGACAATTTTATCTAGTTTCTATAAAGGTATATGATTTTACATCTTTAAAAATAAGAAATATACAAGACATTTAAAATACGTTAGAAAAATTCCAAACTTCGTTCAGAAACTATAAATACAAAAGTCGTACACAAGAGATAAACTACCCTCTCAGGCTGTGTAAGCAGTGAATATATCTTTTCATGAACAATTTTTTTAATTAGTAGTGTTTTCATATCCACGGTCGTTTATCAATTGAATAAAATTTTCACGAGGTTTTTTAGTAAGGCTGATAGTGTTCTAAGGAAATATATTATTTTTGTGTGGAAATTTGGATTGCGGGGTCTTTGTTTCCTTACGCTGTTTAAAACAGCTTTTCTAAAATAATAATTTTATTGAAGCGTTTGTAGGCTGTACTCTTGTTGCTTAAGCTACGCACCAGTATCTCGTAGTTCCGAAGCGTACAAAGAGACGAAAACTCGTTAAAATAAAGTGTCGATTTGGCTGTGAGTTGCCGCTGCGAGGACGGGCGCTGGCCGTTGGTCGCTGGCCGCTGGATTGCCCCAGTAAATAAACAATGGCTTTATTATACCCCGTCAGTCTCTCTCGGAGGTTGCCTTCATTGTGCCCCAAATATTCTACCATGGGGTCTAAGTACATGGAGATATATAGTTGACTAGAAATATTGAAGGAAATGAGACATTTACAGGGTTAACTCTCCATTCCCTCCAGCCTTACAAAAAAATATCCCAAATTGGGGATGCCATAGTTTCACTGGCCTCGGACGTTTGGGACTTTTTTGCGTTCTCCTTTACATCTTACTATATGCATTTAAATCTCATTTAAGGGAGATGGTGGTTTTCGGCATTCTTAATTTAATTATTTTTTTATTTACCGTTTAAGTAAGTACTTTAAACAGCACAGAAAAAATATTTATTTTAATTTTAATAAAAAAAAACCTGAACAATTACTTATACAGTTAAAGCCTACTATTGTGATTCAAATCTATTTACAATAAATACACATATAAATTTGTTGTAGACCACTTTTATTTATGAACACTCTACCGGTTTCGGAAGCACCCTTCCTTCGTCAGGAGAATATTATAACTAAACTATTATACACAATATTGACAAATATACAAATTTTAGGTGTTCGAGTGAGGGGTAAGCAACGGGGTGGGGGTAATTGCGGGATTTCCTGGAAGAACAGAGCGGTTTATTGGAAAAATATTTAGAATGGGACTAAAAGATAAATTAATTTGGTTATTTAAAATACTAGCATTATTATTTAGGGATTTTCTGATTTCAAGTGCTTCTAAGTTATCTAATTTTTTGCTTTTATTACAAATATGCAAATCTATTTAAATTAATAAAGAGGCTAGATAAAAAAAACTTTGTAACCTCCTTGAAACCAAAATATCCAGCGTGCTCTACAATTTTGTCTTCACTAGACTTATTTTAATAATATTAAGAACGTATTTTGGCAGTATCATAAAGTTTTGTCTTCGGACAATACCATTGCTCCAGTTTCGATGCAACTTATGAAAATTCCACAAAATCTTGAAAAATATTGACACCATTTAAGTGTTTTTTTAAACTTATAACGATAATAACAAATTTAAATTGTTTTACGTTCCACAAGAAAAAAACTTCGCCCTTTGCAAAGCATTGTTTTTTATTATTATTATTATTATAAGCTTGGCTTTCACCCATTAAGAGGGAATAACCAGACAAAGCCAAAAAAAAATTTTCATTTTTAAATAAAATTTTAGCCGTATTGACTCTTTTCCACAAAAAAATTTCGAAATACTGTTCTTTTATCTGGCAAAGTTATGTGTTTTATATTATGGGAAAATGTCTTTATTAATAATAAAGTTAGACCGTAGGTTGTTGGCAGATTTGTTAAATTTTCAAACAATATTTTGTATTATACAACACACATTTCAAATCATATAATCATTCAGTAAAATAAATCAAAAAATTATCTGGGAAAGTTATGTTTCAGAATTTCAATTTTAGTTTAAATAGAATCATAAAAAAAAGATCTGCGCACGTGTTTTGTGACGAAAATACTTCAGTTTGTCTATTTATTTACTAATATATTTAAGTTTTTTTTTACATCTTTATTTTTCTTCGACATTATTGAAAAATTATAAATACTTATAATCAAAAAATAATACCAAAAAGTACGTATTTTTAATAATTTTATCTTCACGATTTTAAGCATTTTTGAATGTAGGAATAAATTAAAGAAAATTTTTAATGAAATAAAATCGATATTTAGTTATAATTTTAAAAAGCTGGTACGGAGAATAATTAATCTTTCTCATTGTAACCGCTCTGTAAGATCGTAATAACATCTTTCGACGAAATTTGGATTCTCGGCCGCTGGCTGGTTAAAGGCCCTTAAGGGTGACCTTGGCCATATAGAGTTCGGTTTTTTTCTTAAATTATATACAAATTAGTCTTCAGCATTAACTATGTAACAATTTCTAGACATGTGAGAGTAACAGTTTTATTTTTACAAAGCGAATATGTTACTTTAAAAAATATATAATTAGCTAGTACGCTACTGGTTTCTACCCCCGCGTCTATGACATTCACTAGCGTTTTTAAACTAGCTAAAATTTTACAAATACAGAAATGATACATTTTGTTAGGCGGGGTTAGTGGGTGGATATTTTGAGCGGGGAGAGTGGGTGACGACAATGCACGGGACATGAACATGACCGTGAACGTCAGGAGGTGTCGAAACTGGTAACGTATTATAAAAAAAAGCGTAACAACTTTTAAAACCAAACTAGTCAAAAACAAACGGTACATACGAGTATTTTCCAATTCTATGTTTTCCACTTGTTATATGCTTTGTTATCATTCGTAAACTATTCATTTTTAACGTGATGGGAGAGTGTGTATTCTTTAAGATCTTATTTTAAATATTAACAAATATTTCATTTGTACTGAAAACGAATACCATATTTTTCCATATCTAGTTGCGGTATGTATGTACAAGGCCGGCAAGATTATAGGGATGGGCTCGCCACACCCATATTACGAAGTCAGTACTGTAGCTAAGAAAATTAGGCTGTTTAAAATACTCTGTTTATTTAATATGTTTGCGGTAAACAACACAATCATCACTAACAATGAGTATCAATAACAAGCGCCAGCATTTTCGAACTTTCGTTGCTCGATGGCACTGACTTCATCACGTGACCCTTCAAAATACGTCGCGCGTCAAGACCTGTGCTGTAATCGGCATTGGGTATGGAACTCACAGTAAGCCTTTCTTCATAATAACCCTGTTTGTCATTATTACTCGTACGGCGAGACCGCAAATGCTGAATGGAAACTGTGAACCATATTCCTACAATAACACCAGCCGACCATGTAACTAAGTTCCAGTGATATTGTTAATTTTACACAACGTAGAGAAATAATGGTTAAAACCCAAATGATTCTCCTTTCCGGTCGTAAATTAGGTTTATGGGCGCCATTGATCATGATGATGGGAAGCGGAAGTGACTTGTGGGATGTAGCCAGGGTGGGAGCCCCCTCCTGCCTCCCCCTCACGAGGCAGACCAACCCCTTCTGACCATACCGCTCTAGTCTTACAAATCTGCCTTATTATCTGCGAATCTTTCAGAATAATATGCTCGAACCCAGCATTTATTAACGAGTTGGAATCCTTGAATAATTTTATCATATTATCTTTTTTGGAATTATGTTTCTGAGCTTAAAATTTAAATGAAACCATAAAGTTCGTTTCAAATCATAATGCGCCATCTGGTTATACATAATATTTAAGAAACTTTATTATTCATAAGTGTAAAATAAATATTTGTTTATTCGTAATAAATTTTATTGTTTTATGTATGAATATTTGTTAAATAATTTTCAAAATTACTAAATAAAACAGCATCATTTATAAAAAATCTCAAATTAATATCATTTCTTCCAAATTCAAACTTTAAAAAAAATTACAAAATTTAATTATGAATACCTTGGAGGCAACATTTTTAATTAATTATCGGAAAGATTCATAGCAGAAATGACAATTAAAAATATTAGATAAACACATAGGTACACCTATAGGATTTAGCCTACGAGAGAATGAGATAGCAATAAAATATTTATTTATTTCACGGGTACTCAGTTCCAATATAATACGACAAAAACGGGGTCCCCCGCAAGTCTCCTTTAGTTTAGTTGTATAAAGCGCCTTACAAACTTTAGTGGCCAAATCCAAGGGTCGAATCCTACGAGATCCAAAAAAAAAAATTATTTTTGTAAAATAAATATCCAATCTTCTTACCACTCCAAAACGAACAGGCAAAGAAAACACAAAAGAAAGCGACTCCGAAGAAGAAAACACAATTACTAATAAGATGACCAAATGATTGGTGGCTAAGGCTGTGTGAGGATGGACGTTTTCGTGAAAAAAACGCACTTCTCTGGTCAGCATTCCCTCCTCTTGTTTTGAATGCTCCTTTTGAGTTTTTTCAGAGTACAAAATATTGTTGTGCATTGATGGTCTCAACCTGAGGCCGAAATTCGACCAAAATGATGCCTTTTCGGTCCCAAAACATTGAGGCCATGATTTTTTTTGACCGTAATTGTGATTTTCAATTTTTTGACCGATGGGGTATTGATGTGACGCCACTTTGACGACTGTTTTTTTTTCCCAGGCATGTAATGAATCACCCACTATCATCTCCAGTTACAATAGAGCTTAGAAATCCTCACCTTTTTTCTTATAAGTGTTATTTATTCCGTGAGTAAAAAGCGGATCACAGCACTTGGCGGGATTTTTAACAGACATCTTCCACGCAACTTGTCACTTCAACGTGAGTCCACGTACTGCGGTGTTTCTGCGATGCTTACTCTGTTCAGAAGTCTCCCCTTTACCATTCAGTATTACCAAACCTCAAAAAACAAAAAACCACAGCCCGCTATGGTCACAGTGCACTTACTTTCTGAACATCCCTAGTAATTTAAAAATAATATACTAAATAATTTAAAGGTTAGGTTCATTTTAATTTTTATTACCCAAAACATGTGAGCGGAAAGCAATACCACCTCAATGTATAGATATTATTACCAAAATCAGTCTGACAATGTGTGAGACCTCTAACAGTTAACAACTAAGAGCTAACAGCTAGCGCTATAGCTAACAATAACCTTGTTAGACAGCCCCATGTGTCTAACAGCGACAACAGTAACCGGTAACAGCAAACGGCACCCCTGTTGGCTGTTTGATGAACCATAAACAGTAATGTCTCGGCGCAAAGACGTAATAAACAAACGGGATCTGTTAAATTTCTCAATATTAGCAACTTATATTTACTGCGAAATCTGAAATTCCATGAAAGAAATAAATAATTATTTAAAAAATATCAAAATAATTGAAATCCATCCTTGAAAATAACACATGCATTGCTAAATAACCTTTCTTTTTGCAAATATTCAATATAAAAGTTAGCCAAGGGAGCCGTGTTAAATAAAAACAAATAAATTAGCTCACATCCGTACTAGATATATTCATAACATCAATATAAAATAATTCTATAAGTATACAAAATATAATGGTTATGTTATGTGAAGACATTATATTTCTTAGTTTCTGTGCAGTGTGCCGAGGCGGACTAAAGTTCTTTTAGTATACCTAGTTTATTTGTCTTCTATGCCGTTTTTAGTGTCTTCATAAGGGTGTTTTCGTTGACCTATTTCAGTCATATTTTTATTCTTGATTTGCACTCATTAAATTTTTTTATTAGTTTTATGTCTTGGGAAAGAACATTATGGAGTTTAGTTGCAAAATAAGTGTAGTTTTTTTGTCCGAATGTGGTTATATAACTTGGAATGCTATTTATGTCATTTTTATTCGATCTAGCGTGATGGATATGCGATCTAGTAGAGGATTCAGTATTTTTGAATAGCTTCAATAATATATTTTTGGCTTATATTCGTTGCACATTCGGTACTTCAAAGCTATTGAAAATTTAAATCGAAGGTGTTCTAAATAGGTGCTTTCAGTATGGTCTATATGATTCCTTTTTGAATTGTATTCAGGTTTTGTATGTAATTATACGTAGTAGATCCCCATCCTATAATTCCGTATTCAATTCAAGAATGACATAACCTAGATTATACCTTTCGATTTAAAATAAAAATTATTCAGTTCGATTGAGTATTTAGGGCTCAATTCCAAAATAATGTTTTGTATGAAAATGCCATGCTGAATCTATCTACGCAGGCATCACCCCAAATAAACAGGTCCATAAATCGCTTCGTTTGTTGTAACGAATATAATCAAATGTAAAAAAAAAAAAATTTAAAACGAAATCAAATTCCCCAGAAGGATCACCCCCGCATTTCCCTATAGCAAAAACATAATATGTGTGCATATATTACAACGGGAATATTCCCGTAATGCATCTGTAAGGGACGATGGACACGGTCGAACAAGAGGGCTCCGTAAATCACACCGACAGCATAAATGTTGACCGGATAACTTTTAATTTCGAACTGAATATTTTCACACTTGATTGTATTCTTTGTAGGTATATACAAAAGTTAAGTATATGGATGAAAAGTATCTGTAGGTTGGAACGGGGTATTTTCACGCTTTTTTTATTGCTTAAAAAAATTAACAGTGAATAAAGAATTTTTATTTTATTTTTAGGTTAACGAATAAATTTTCTACAGCGATTCAAAGTTTCCCATTTTCGAATTACCTCTAAAAACGATAATTTGGGGCGGGGCTATCGTGTGACGTCAGGAGCGTGGACGCTCACTGACAGTGTTTTTTATGCTGGCCCGTCCGATTTGCCAACCACGGGCCGTTTTGATTTTGTCAGTTTTAGATCGTTTTTAAAATCAATAATATTAAATGAAAACATAAAAAAACAATCATTTTTAGTAGGATGATTAAAATCAGAAAAATGATTTTTAAATATTCCATACATTTTCAACAGAATCCCTTTTCTGTAGAAATACCCCATTAAATTATGAATAGGTATAAGGTTCAATGTTAGGTACCAACAGCATCATTTTGAATAAGCAGGGGGTCTAATTGGCTCGGTATTCTAAATGCTAATTTATTAAAAAAAAGTCAATTACTACAACGATCGGACGAAATAAAAATAATTAGGTAGGTAATTCCATTAATTTGAAGAAAATTTACCAGTTATCCAACCAACATCCCATCTTCTCTTTTCCATAATCTGGGCTTCAGTTGCGGTTTAGGGTGGCAGATGTGGGTGGTAAGTGGGCCGGCCAGTAGAGTGGCCATTTAGGGAACCCAGTTAGGGGTCATGTTTGTTAGGGTGGCCAGCATTTGGCCAGTCCTGCACCAGCCATATTGCCAGCTTTATTGGACCACGGCAATAAAACCACCATAATGCCGGCTCTCCGCAATCATGACGTCTTTATATTACATTAATGTCATTAATTGATACTTAAACTGTTACATTATTTCACTGAAACTTCTTGATTTTAGAACTCGAAGATGTTTTACTGTTATCGAAAACTATTTACTCTAATATATTTTCAATCAGGTGACACTTAAGCTTTCATTACGTAACTAGCAGATAAAAATTCCGCTCAGTCGGTTTTTTCTGTTAAATCCTGTGGATGGATTTTGGTTGAACTACGTGAAGTAAGTATTAGATAAAAAAAATATTGTATCTTTTATTTTTTAGAAAGTTAATTAAAATTAAAATTTGATAATGTTATTATCGAGTTCTGCAAGTATTTTAGGATGTATTTAAGTTACAGCTATTTCGACATGTAAGGTCATTTTCAAACTGTGGTGAAGCCACGTACTGACGACTTATTTATAATTTTTTAAAAGTCAAATTTTGAAGACTAAATTGATTTATTACCATTTATTAATCCAATTTTACAGAGACACTAATTGAGAGGGTTATTATGTTGGATTCGGAATCTTTCCCTTTGGTTTCCCTTGCACTAAGTGTAAGGGTTTTCTTAATTGATTTAGAATGACGTCATTGCTATGACTCATTTAAGTACATTATATTGTTTAGGTTTGGTAAACATACTAAGTAGTGGGGAATGAATAATTTTCCTTACTTTATTAATTAGCGTTATGTTGGGGTCATTCGTTCGTTTATTGATTTCTAATTGTTCAAGCAAATTTGCAAACCAGCCAAAACCATTAAATCCTATAGAACGAAAGGGTGTTAGATTAAATTTGCTTTGTTGATTTAGAGAATGGCATTTTATTTATGTAATTTTGTAAGTGACGAGACATTAAACTCTAGAAAAATTTCAAGGGTCGGGAATATTAGTATTTTTTGGATGGTAATTAATTATTATATTTACATGCCCAGGGGCCCACCCAATAATTCCGTACTGTAAGAGCGATTGCAGTAAAGCGTAATATACCATTTTAATTTTTGTAAGAAAAACTATCTTTTTATACTTTTTTGAAGGTTTATACCCCATCAGTGAAATATATCATATTAGAATAAGTTAACAACAACATGTTTTCAACAAGAATAAAAATATTACATTTTTCGTTTAGATTATTATTGTTAACTTATTCTAATAAATTTTTTCCATTTAAATTGCTTTTTTGTTTTGTTTTCAACAATTCATTTGTCTTGTTTTCAATTTGCTAAAGCTAAGTCTTACAAGCGATTATTACTGATGTATTCAAAATTTGAGAGGCGGGTATGGGTACCGGCGCCCCGGGAACCATTTATTGGATTACCAACATTCTTGCCAGAGGTCACTCCAAGAAGTTCGCTACGTTTAGTGACTTAGCAGGAGTTCCTGGGTTCATTGGGTGAGTAGGTCTTGGCGACGGATGCGTTTTCCTACCTTCTGCGTGACGGGCTGGATCGAGTGAGACTGATTTAGGGAGACCTTTTGATTTCTACAACAGGACTCTCTCAACCCTTCTCCTTGCCCCGTAGTGGGAGGAATGGGATCATACGTCCGTCACTCCTAGGTAAACTGACTCGCCGCGTATTCCCCAATTTTTCAAATGGGCATTTCTTTTATCGCGAATTTTTCACCACATGTTTATTAATATTTTGACGATATTTTTTTTACATTAACTCCACCCAAAATACCCGCCAGTTGAGGAATCAAATACAGAGATGATTTCAAAAATAATTTTATCAAGGTTACTTTTTATTTTAAAATGATTCTCACTGAAAAAGAATGAAAAATCACCGCAAGGGCTAGTGAAAATCTATGTATTGATAAGTAAGTGAAAAACATAAAAAAAATATTTTCTGTGACTGATATTATTTCCAGATTCCTACCCATCCCTCGCCTTTCCCCTTCAATTCCCGCTTCCTTTTCCTAAAAAGACCCTCCACACAGCAATCCAAAAGACAAGGAAAATTATTTACCTCCGGGCCTCCTGTGTGAAGATAACGCAAAAAAATGTCGGTTTAATTTTTGAAAGTTTACCGTATCCAAAATTTCAAGTGCCCGATCATTTTCACTTTCTTTTGTGATAAGAACACTCACATATACTTTTCATGTTGGTTTGGTAAATTATAATCCCCAAAGATAACAATGTTAGAGTGAGTATATTTTGATGAATTTGTTTCGATGTCTTCACAGTGGTTTCTGTTTTATTGAGGGTCAGAAAGTGGTGGTAGATAGACCATTCCAAAAATATAATATTCTTGAGAGGCATAGTTATTTGCACAAATAGATGTTCGTTGTTATTGTGTTTCGTGGTTAATTTTCTACATGACAACTTCTGTTTTATTGAACTTAAAATTCCACCTCTTGACTCTGAACTTGATCTGACGTTTCTGTCGCAGAAATATTTTGTAGTAAGTAAGACCGAGTTCAGACGATTTGATTACAGAGTTTAGCCAGATATCTGTAAATATATTGCTGTCATGAAGATATGAAGGTTACCAATTTTTGATCTAAATCCGCGGATGTTTTGGTAGTAGATTTTTGAAAATACTGATTCGATTGATAGGTGGTATTTCGTTGATATTTTTGTAGGTCCTAGTTTTTTGACTGATTTGGGATAATTCTGCTGGAGGAATTTATGTTCTTTAGGTGACGTCTTCACCATTTTCTTTCTATTTCTCTAGCTGAACCCAGAGGTCGATTAATAATTCTTGTTGCGCCAGGGTAATTTCTGACATTATTCTTAAGAAGGCGTAGTTTGTTTAGAATATTTCTTTATTGGATTGAATATCTGCAGTTCGATTTTTATTGGTATAGGTGTGCTATTAGATAATTTTCCAATTCTCTAATTCTTTTAAATATTTTCATTTGCTGATTTATCAATTTCATCGATTATAGTGCGGACAGCCGCCTGGTCATCCAATATCCTTTCAGCTTCTGCCGTCTTAAAACTTTCAGGCACATTGCAAATCATAATATTTTTAGACTGCACTTGTTGGTCAATCGATATTAACTAAGTTATTTTGAGAAGAATTTTCTCTAATATGCTTGCACGCGCGTTTTTCACCATCTAAGTAAGCTAGGAGTTTTTTTTTCCTGAGCCTGGAGGCCCTGAGGAAAATAGTTTCCCTCAGGGCCTATGTCATCTTTGGGGATGCTGTGTGGAGGGTTTTTTTAGGAAAGGAAGAAGAGGAGAGTTCTGGGAAGGAAAAGGGTTTAAGAGGTGGGTAGGAATCTGGGGTTCATTGTATCCTGGTCATCCACCTCCAAGACCCCGACAAACCTCACACCGTGAACCCGGGCACCCCTGCTAAATTATAAACGTAGCGAACCACTTGGGGTGAACTATGGCCCAGGTGTTGTTTATCCAATAAAGGTTCCCGGGGCGGCGGTAGCCGTTCCTGCCTCCCAAATTGTGACTTTTTTCATTTTTTATATGAATATCGCACAAGAGTCCCAACTGCTCCGGTCTGAAGCCAGTGAGGCTTTGGCATCCCCAATTAAGGTATGTTGTGAGGCTGAAGGTGGTTGGGGAGGGGAAGGAGATAGGGAAGGGGAAGGTGGGGAAGTATCTGGCTATTCAGATCGGGTCACAAAACACGGCTAATGCCATTTCAAGCAACGTTTCAATTTTGAATGGTGGTCTTACACCAGGACGATACTGAGAGTACCTTCCACTCTGGAACGTGCCGCAAATATACTATATGTTATTTTAAATGAATAAATTGTGGAATAACATAAACTAATCAAATAAAATTTATTTGCCACGCCGGGATTGGATCCCGCAACCTTCGGTGTGCGAGTCAAGCGCCTTGCCACTGGACTACGACATGCTACTTATGGCGCTTAAAATTTGACCCTTTTTACATTTGTTTGCCGGATAAAAAGTACCAGGTATTTCTGGGTTTAAGAATAAGTTTTGCACGTCCATTGTGAAAATTTGGCATTGTCGATGAGTTTTGCTTTTGTTGACACAGTACACAAATACTTGCAATTAAAAACAATATTAAATAAATACTGCTTGTTAGCTGATATTTAGATACGTGTAATAATTTACTCTAAATAAGTTAGTGTTTAATTTTGACGAGAGTCCATCAGAAGACTTACACTGTCAAAAGGTATTGTTGAAAAAAAAGTTATTTGATGATGTTCACGTGATTTGGCGTTATTTGTGTTTTTGGCAGCTATTAATAGTAAAATATGAAAACATATATTATTAGTTTATTACTTTTTTTGACGATTTGGACACTATTTGAAATTCTTTTGTTTATATCGTTATTTTTTTTTTTTTTTTTTTTTTTTTTTTTACAGTGAATACCGCACAAGAATCTCAACTGCTCCCATCTGGAGCCAGTGAGACTATGGCATCCCCAATTGGGGTATGTTGTGAGGCTGAAGGTAGTGGGGAGGGGAAGGAGGTGGGAAAGAGGAAGGTTGGGAAATACCTGGCTATTCAGATCTGGTCACCGAACACGGCTAAAGCCATTTTCAAGCAACGTTTCAATTCTGAATGGTGGTCTTACACCAGGGCGATACTAATAGTATCTTCCACTCTGGAACGTGCCGCAAATATACTATATATTATTTTAAATGAATTAATTGTGAAATAACACAAATTAATCAAATAAAATTTATTTGCGCACGCCGGGTTCGAACCCGCGACCTCCGGATTGTGAGTCAAGAGTCTTAGCCACTGGACTAGTTTTGGCTTCACTTTGACGTATTTGGGGGTTATTTATAGTTACTTAACATGTTTTGGCATTATTTGACAGTTTTTTTAAACGTTTTGTGGGGTTATTTTATGTTATTTATATTTCAGATTTTTTTTTCCAAAATACCGTTCAGTTTTATTAGATTTTTTTATGCCATTTGATTGTAAGATCCCATTTTACCACGAAATACGCTAGAATGCGCGTGTTGTATTTAACGAAGCAGAGGGCACGAGACACGGAATTTATGTAACGTCCATGAAAATACGTTCATGGGAAAATATGAAGGAGAGTTGGTGTTCTGAATAATTGAAATCTCTCAGGACCATTCGAGAATCCTCCGACGTTCTTTAGAATTCCTATTCTCGAAGTTTTCAAATCGCATCGGATCCACATGCTGAAACGTTACTCAGGTTTGTCTGTAGTTAAAGCCAGGAATAACATTGTTTTGTTAAGCTGTGGTTTTTGTGTCTCTGTGGACAAATCTGTAAGCTCGCAAATGTCAACAGTCATTTTTTTTATTAGAATGGCTCGTACATGCAGGAATGTCGGAAAACAAACATGTTAACTCGTAACTTTTCAGATATGTATTGCTGTATAGTAACTAATGTAATTATGTAAATCGTACTCCGTCGTAATAAAAAGCATATTCCTTTGCTTATGCAATTATGCATATCCCTTTTATTATCTATATTATATGCAATATTTATAATTTTTTTTTTCAATTTTACAGGCCCTAAGGCATACAGTTGCAGTATGCGTAAGGGCTTTCGCTTATGGAGAAAATTAAAAAAAAAAAAAAACAGTTTTTTATACGTTTATTGGCAAAGCGTGTTGCTAAGTAAATGTTTGACGTAAGCTGTCATTTTGTTATTTGTTTAGGTTGCTATGGAGATTTCTTTGATAGCGAAAATTCAAATATGAGTATTCTAATATGAATATTTAGTGTAGGTAGATACAAATATAAAATAGGTACTAATCTACATTTTGACCTAAGCCAACAGCTATACTAATATTATGAATGCGAAACGAAGCGTATTTGATTGTTGATTGATAATCAATAATTTTATAACGCCACAGCTAATTCATAACGCCAGAGCTTACCAATATATTACTGCCTATGTTACTCGCAAATAATGTAGCTTTCGATTAGTGAAAGAATTTTTATATTCCATTCTGTATTTATTGCGTGAAAGAGTAACGCCACATCCATTCATACAAATTTTTGCATTTATAATATTAGTAAGATAAGATACGTTTATTGGCAAAGCGTGTTGCTAAGTAAATGTTTGGCGTAATATTTGTTTAGGTTACTATGGAGATTTCTTTGATAGCGAAAATTTAAATATGAGTATTGTAATATGAATATTTAGTGTAGGTAGATCTTACTAATATAAAATAGGTACTCATCTACATTTTGACCTAAGCCAACAGTTATACTAATATTATAAGTGCGAAACGGAGCGTATTTGATTGTTGATTGATTGGAGGAGGGGGAGGGGTAGTGCGGGGGGAAATGGAGCTGGGGGAGTGGGGGGGGGGGGCGAATATGCGAGCGAAGCCGGGGGCAAAAGCTAGTTTAGAATAAAAATAACACATCCGTTAACACTTCTGTCTGGAAGTTAAAGAAGTCTAGTTTCTGTAAGTTATATGAATGAATAGTTTCGGTCTATAAAGAATCAATTCTTCCATAAAAGGCATATAAATACAATATAGGATTGATTCACCGGTGCATTATTGAATTTGTTTGCCTTTCTTCAGAGAGTTGGATTTTTATGTGTGAATAAAATCATTTATTCATATTCCATATGCGTATTCACAAGCGCAAACCAATAATTCATCTTAATATTTTAAAGTTTTTTTTTATGTAAATACATCATAATAATCCTAGCTGCTCCCGTCTGGAACCAGTGAGACTATGGCATCCCCAATTGAGGTATGTTGTGAGGCTAAATATAATGAGGAGGGTAAGGAGGTAGGGAAGGTGAAGGTGGGGAAGTACCTGGATATTCAGATCTGGTCACCAAACACGGCTAAACCCATTTCAAGCAACGTTTTATTTCTGAGAGTATCTTTCACTCTGGAAGTGCCGCAAATAAACTATATATTATTTTAAATGAATTAACGACCACCATAACACGGGCATCAGCCTAGCATGGTGGTCGAAAAATCCACTTACAATGTAAATAATTCATGCAATGAATATGGAAAAAAAAATTGTGAAATAACACAAATTAATCAAACAAAATTTATTTGCCCACCGGGATTCGATCCCGCCACCTTTGGATTGCTAGTCAAGAGCCTTACCCCTATACCACGCCGACCGTCTTAAGTATTAATTGTTTTTTTTCAAAAAATATTAAATCAGTTAAATTTTAAGTTGACCCTAAAGCCATACTTCATTTCAGATCTCCACAAACTATACAAGTAAAGCATACACATCAATTGAACCCAGAAAATGATACATGTGATATTAAATTATACCGTCGGTATACCCACCACCGCTTCATGGAGCCCACTAATTATATGCAGTCGCAATGAAGACCACATGAGGGTTGTTGCAGGTTCCCCCTCTTTCAGGGACCTTCCATAAATTACATCACTAAGGGTTCATGAAGAACTAATGCCATAACGAAGCAGAGAAACATTTCAATTCAGACGTTCCAGTTTGTATGGTGCTTTCCGAGACGTGCTTTGTGAAAATAATTGATAGTATGTTCTGGTTTTATTTGAAATATACATAAAATACGTTTTGCATGATCAAAATCATAGTTTAAATTATTTATTGAAGTATTTATGTTTATTTTTATTGTTTATTTTTTTTCCCGTTAAACCACAACTAAGCAGTTTGTCAACAGGATTATAATCTTCAATTACAATTTAATTACACATACATAATATTATTACTAAAACTTTACAGATTGTCACAATTAACACACAGATTTAGTATAAACCGTCTCTATTTAGTAACCATATTTTCAGCATATATCTCAATTTATTTGTAGAATCGCAATTTTTTTATATTGCTTGGTAACATATTAAATATTTTGGGCACATTATATTCCAGGGTTCGCCGTCCGTAGTTATTGTTATACTTTGGAACAAGCATTCCTTCATTCTTTGTGAACCTAGTATTGTTCATGTTCCACTTTCCTCTTATATTCAGATTCAGATATATGTTGAGTCATTATTTTAATAGGGCCTGCACATGTAAGATAGTTTCAATTCCTTTACGATAATGATATGTTTAGTCTCTGTTAAAACATATGTTTTTAAACTAGTAATTTAACCATTGAATTTTGTACCGATTGTAGATGGTTTAAATAGCCTATCGGTCTCCCCACTCTTGTCTACATACTTTAGTTTACTGAAGGAGTCACTTCTACCGCGTGTGAATTGCACACTGATTTTTTGAAGTAAAACTTCTTTATGCACGCTTGACTTGGGGAGTATGCTAGTGAATGCGTGACGAGAGAGCTACGAAAATGTGTGATGGGGCGAGGCGAACGCAAGTTGAGAGGGAGATATAAGTTAGTGAAGATAGAAAGAGAGAGAGTTACGTTTCGTACGTTACTGTAGGGGTAAGAGAGAGAGGTGCGAGCACAAGGAATCATTTATTGAATTACCATTCCATAAGTCACCCCAAGTTCATAGGTCACCCCAAGGTCAAAGGTCAACCCAAGGTCATAGGTTACCCCAAGGTCATATGTCACCCCAAGGACATAGGTTACCCCAAGGTCATAGGTCACCCCATGGTCATAGGTCACCCCAAGGTCATAGGTCTCCTCACAGTCGTTAGTCACCGCATGGTCATAGGTCACCCCAGGGTCATAGGTCACACATTTTCTTTCTCTCTTCAGTGTAGTTTTACTTTAGTCGTGTGGTCTAAAGCACACTCGTTTTTTTTCTCTTCTCAGTGATTCATATTATCGATTCACTAAAATGAATCTATCCAAGTGTTTCTGAAGACCGACCGACCGGCAGTTGAGTTGACCTCTGGACAGTTGACCTCCCGTAAAATTGATCCCCTGGACAGTTGACCACACTGTCAGTTGATCCCTCAGATATTTTATCATCCGAAAGTTTTATTTCTTCTGTATGTGTAGTATACACTAGAAATGCTTTTAATTAATATTTCAATGATAACCGATGTCGTCACTGACTTACCTACTTTTTAGTTTTGTCTTGTTTAGGACAATGACGTTATATTATAAAGTTTAGGACCCTTTCTGTCACTTTTACACTCTCTGAGAGCGTATATAGCGATTACAGAAACGGGTAATTGATATATGTAATGTATAGTAAATAGGTATTTAATATGGAAATAATTCGATAGATGGCGGTAAGCATTTAGCTTGCGCCATAGCTCGCCAGATGGCATTGGTGTACAAGAAGTGGTACTAGAGATAGACTTTACCAGCTCCCGAGGTGGGAGCGCAGAGATATACCTACCCCCGAATAGTAAACAGTCGTAGCTATCCAGCTAGGTTATTCGAAGTAATAAACACATTTATATTTAAAGAACCTTGTAATAATTAATATCTGCCGAGGAAAGGGCAGATATAACAACTGGCGCAGCCGGTAGGGGAAAAAATTCGGTTTATGGGCGAAATTCCTAAAAAATAAAACTAGTTATTTTTATACTAATTTTGGGCCGGGGAATCCGAATCTGAAAGAATTAGGTGGGGGCAAGCAAAAATAAACGAATTACACGACTTTAAAAATTTCGATACACAAACAATCTGCAATGAAATAACGACACATCTTTTTATGGGCGATACTCCGAAAGAAGAAATTTAATTATCTTTATACTAACTTTGGCCGGGGAATCCGAATCTGAAAGAATTAGGCGGCGGCAAGCAATATTAACAGAATTACACGACTTTTAAATTTTCAATAAACACAAGCCATCTTTAAAGCATTTTAACACATTGAAACCATAGAAAAAGAATAAAGATGTTACATCACATAAAATTAAGTGTTGCCATTAAGCAGTAATATCAATAACGTAAAACTTTCCGACACGATAATTCTTCACATGATAATTCATCACATAACACATTAACCTGATGAATTATGACTATCTCAACGGCCGTATTCTTAAACCAAAAGTATGAAAATTCGTAGTCTTAAAAAGTTGTTACCTAGACCGGTCACCAATATCAATGTTATTATATAAAACCTAACCTAACCTAACCTAACCTAACCTAACCTAATCTAACCTAACCTAACCCAACATGGTTTGTGCCCCTTTATACCGCCTGCTCGCGTCAATTTAAAAAAACATCCCAGTTTTCAAGTAGTTTAGCGGCTACGCTAGGTTTGTATAACATGGTTTGTGCCCCTTTATACCGCCTGCTCGCGTCAATTTAAAAAAACATCCCAGTTTTCAAGTAGTTTAGCTGCTACGCTAGGATTGTGTAACATGGTTTGTGCCCCTTTATACCGCCTGCTCGCGTCAATTTAAAAAAATATCCCAGTTTTCAAGTAGTTTAGCGGCTACGCTAGGTTTGTATAACATGGTTTGTGCCCCTTTATACCGCCTGCTCGCGTCAATTTAAAAAAACATCCCAGTTTTCAAGTAGTTTAGCTGCTACGCTAGGTTTGTGTCACATGGTTTGTGCCCCTTTATACCGCCTGCTCGCGTCAATTTAAAAAAAAATCCCAGTTTTCAAGTAGGTTAGCGGCTACGCTAGGTTTAGGTAACATGGTTTGTGATACAAAAGTGAGTAAAATTTATAAAAAGTAAGTACTTAAATTATAAACATGTTATTTTACGTTATTGATATTACTGCTTAATGGCCACACTTAATTTGATGGTTTCTATGGTTTTCATGTGTCAAAATGGCTTTTTTCGTTTGTGTATATTGAAAATTTAAAAGTCGTGTAATTCAGTTAATATTGCTTGCCGCCGCCTAATTCTTTCAGATTCGGATTCCCCGGCCCAAAGTTAGTATAAAAATAACTAGTTTGATTTTCTAGGAATCAGAATGCTTCCGAAATGGCCATTTTCCTATGTGTGTAAAAAAATTTTTTAAAGTCGTATAATTCAGTTAATATTGCTTGCCCCCACCTAATTCTTTCAGATTCGTATTCCCCGGCCCATAGTTAGTATAAAAATAACTAGTTTGTATTTTTAGGAATTTCGCCCATAAACCGAACTTTACCCCCGGTAGGATATAATTGTGTGGAAAGTTACGCGTGCGAATAATAATTTGTGCTGGGCACGGAGAACTAAGTCACCGCGGAAGTGACTTGCAGTTTTGGCAAAGGAATCGGAAGAGATTCTGCTCGGGATTAAGGAGCATTTGTTTCCGTGGCTACGGGCTGGAAGAAGATTTTTTGTTCTAGGAACAAGAAGAAAAATATCGCAAGGAGGCGATCTGGTTGTGGATCATTGAATTAATCGTGTCAAGGACTAATCATTGGATTAATCGTTTCAAGGACTAATCATTGGATTAATCAGAGGACAAGGATACAACCCAGAGGAAGGGAAGGAGAGGACCAGACCAGAAGAGTTCCTGAGTTAAGTTCTTTTGTTTCTTTGAGAGGGATTATTTGTTATTGTTGTTTTTTTTTGCCGATCTATCTGTTGGGAGTTATGGAATCGGGTAGAATACCTCCGTTTTGCCATCTCTCCGGAGACTGGGAATTGTTTCGACTTCGGATAGAGCAATTTTTCGTGATTCATGATGACAAAGCGTCTGGTGAGAAAAAACGGGCTTTTTTATTGAATCTCCTAGAATCAGAAACGTTAACCTTACTAATTAATCTGTGTTTTCCAAGTAAAGTAACGGACTTATCTTTTGATAAACTTTTAGCGCTTCTCGACAAACATTGCAACAAAAATCGTTTAGTTTTTAAAGAACGGGAGAATTTTTTTTTAGCGAGACAACAAGAAGGCGAGACGGTAAGAGATTTCGCGGTAAGACTTCGTTCTTTAGCAACGTATTGTCAATTTGAAACGAGGCTTGAAAAAAATCTTATAGACATGTTTGCAATCGGGAGTAGAGTTTTAATTCATTAACTAAGTATCACGCCGTTCTTCATACGGGTAGAAGGACGTACCGCCAAACAACTCGGTCTTGGCACACACCATCTCACATCTCATACATACTCTTATATATTATTCTGACTCTTAACATAGCCCGACTCAAGTATCTGATTCACTTGATTGTGCCAAGTCTTCCTCGGGCGTCCCCGAATATTTCTATCATTCACAATTGTCATATTTTATCCTCACACTCCTTTCTTCACTCCCTCTACATTCCCAAACCATCTGAGCATCCCTTTCTTATTCATATTCATTACGCTTAAATCATCAGCCTTTCTCGAATCTCTACATTTCTCATACGATCATACTTATTTTGAAACACGTACGCTTCAGCAATCTCAATTCCACAGCATTTAGTCTTCTTTTATCCTCCCTCTGCTTGTTTAATTAATAATTAAAATAAAAAATTGATGTTATTTATTTTTTACAACATCTTTTTTTTTTTTTTTTTTTTTTTTTTATTTAATTATAATGTATTACAAAAACATGGTGAGTAACACATTATTCCCAATGAGTTGAGAAAAAACTCATTACGGGAAGGACAAACACATAAGAGTACATTTTACACAAATATTACATGTTTAAAAAATACAACATAAAAAGGGGAAAAAAAATGCATTGTCAAGAATAGAGATTTTAGAAAAACCGAGGACATCCATACACATAAAACATATAAAAAAAAAATAAAAAAAAAAAAACGTATGAAGGCGAGCAAATATTCACTGGTTTAAAAACATTTTCAGGAAATGTTCTTTAAGCGTTTTAACTAATTTTTTTTTGTTATCTACTGGTTGCTTTATTTCATTAGGTAATGCATTGTATTGTATATTTGCAATATATTGTAATGATTTAATACCAAATTTAGTTGTGTGGGTAGATGATGCTAAGTGTATTTGATTTTGGGATCGTGTTTTGTGCTGGTGTATATCGGAATTAAAGGCTGGTTTAGTGTTGGTGTGTGAGGAGTGTTGAATTATTTGTAGGATGGCAGTGGTGATGCTATATTTTGGCAGAATGGTAAAGGGAAGTATTTGTGTCAGTGAGTATATAGCAATCGATTTGTGATTTGACGTGATACTTTGTTTGTACCCTTAATTTCACAAAATCATTATCGTATTCTTATTTATTATTATATTTCCCCCCGGAGCAGATATTTTTTTACAAAAGCAACGATTGCTACTTAATGAAATGAAATGAGAAAGAATATCTTAATTAGCAATTTTTATGAAAACAATACAAAAACATCAAATCTTTTGTCAACAAGTACCGATAGAATTTCTGTATTCTGGTACACACCCCCTAACATTTGTCGGTTCAGTCCCACCGAGAGAATTGTTCTATTATGGTGAGTGGGGTTGTTATGTTGTGTTGATTTGGTCCGACCAACACGTACATAGAACTATTCTACTAAAGTCTATTGTGTGCAAACCAGGGAGAGTGGTTCGCGTGGTGGCGTGGCAGCGTGGTACCGTGGCGAGTGGCGTGGCACACCGCCCACGTGCCCAGTCGAACGTGCTGTGGAAATTCCCTCACGCGCATGGACGCCTGAAATGTATACCTACCTACCTGTTAGGTAGGAAAAATAGAAACGAATAGCCCAGCATTCTGTTTCATTTACACTTGCTTGACAACGTAGATGTCCATCCCATTTGAATTTCGTAAACACAGTTTTGTATTGGAAATTTAAGCCCAGATTATGCAAAAATTAGAATAAAAAAACACCCCTACAAGGCACTTATTGTGTTACTAGCAGACCCGGCCACATGTTGCTGTCGATAACGAAACACAACGCCATTAACCAAACTTTATAAAACCCACACCACCCGCTTGCCAGCTACCCGCTGCCCGCTGCCTGAATTGAATATTTGAATTTCTCGGCTTTTCTCTACTATAATAAGCATGTTTTATACATACAAACCTTCCTCTTGAATCACTCTTTTGGTGAAAGCCGCCTGAAAATATAGAACATATGGTTATAGAATTCATAGTTGGTACTAGGTAGAAAAAAGTTATTCTTTGGTATTATTATCATCATGCTATTTTTGAAGTAAAATTTCTATAGCCCCACTGTGATTTGGATTTCGGATGAAACTAAAATGACGATTACTGCACATGCGACACATCAACTGCACTCATTGCCCGCTTTGATTATGATGTCATCTTTTAAGGCTCCTATTGGTTGAGATATGAAACGGAAATTCCGCTAGTATTCGCTCATTAGTCGCTTTGATTGTGACCTCACTTTTCAAGTATTGGTTAAGATTATTTTGGTAAAGTTTCGCTTCTACCGCTTGTAAACTACACTCGTTTTTTTAACGCGATTTTCAGAAATCTTTTCAGTGTCCTGTTCAGCTGAAAATTCCTGAAAATCTTCATAAGAAAAATTTTAAATAAAAAGTGTCTTTAGCATTCTTGTGAAAGTGACATTTTTGTGAGGACGAAAAATAAATTTTGATGTGAATCGTTGGAAAGTGCACTCATTACAATTGTTTTCATTTTTTATCGGCTGACGTCACAATAGTGCTTAATTTCTCCACAATACTAGGCAATGGCACTGCATTTGGATGGGATTAGAACAGGATAGGTATATTGATTTGTTCTTTTAAAAATAACTAGCTGGTTCTCGGCATGCGTTGCAATGCCTTATTCAAAGAAATAAATAATTTCACCCTGCATGTCCTTTCCCGCCCACCCTGATCCCTCTTCCGCTCCGCCGTCCCGCAAACCCGCGTTCCATATATTCAGTCCCTTACATTCAGTTTTCAAACAGCTCGCGTGCCACCTATTACAATTTTTTTTATTTCTCGTAAATTTTAATTTTTCGTATATTACCTACAAAAAATTATTTCTGTAAATTATAAAAACTATCAAAATTTTAAATTCAATTTCATAAAACGCGCGAACTGTCAAACGTGCGATGTTAAAATAGTCATTAAGTTTTCTGAAATTATTCAATCTTCTGCGCAATTTTCTTTATTTTTCTTTCCGTAAAAACTTTCTGCAAAGTATAAGAAAACTTTAAAAAAAGATTAATGAAATAGGTAAAGAATAATCCGGAAAAAATTTCATTTTTTATTGTAGATTTTTCAATTTTGGCTTATTGATTGTACAATTGTTATTAGTATCTACTTTAATTTAAATATATTATTTTTAAGGGTCGACTTTTGTATATATGTATTTTTAGGGTTATAGGCTGCGTTCATTGGCTGCGTTTGATTATGAGCTCACTGTTCTGGGCTCCAATTGGTTGTTAAGTGTTGTGAACTTTGAATACTTTCATCGCAAATCGAAACTAATTTTATTTTGAAAAAAAATACTTTTTTATCATTGAACTGAAGTTACATATGTGTAATAATTATGGGGAAAAAAAGAACTCTGTTAAAAGCCCTATTATTGCTTGCTTAGTCATGTATCAGGACACCAGACATTATCCGGAACCCAAATTGCCCTAAAGGACCTACAGGACGCATTGGCTGAAAAACCATCCAAAGTCTCCAAAGAGCAGCAGCTCAAAGTATCAAGAAACGTGACAAATGTTCTCGGCTCCGTTGCACAACTTTTGCTAAAGAAGGAAGAACTTAGAGGAGACCTAAATTCGGCTCTAGCTAACATCAAGGTCATGCAGGCTGAGAAGAAAATGGCGGAAAACTGTGCAAAGCAGCTGCTGGATAAAATTCAACAGCTTGAGTCAGATCTGGGTCCAGTAATGCGCTGAGTGGCTGATGCGACAGAGGCTAGCTTTTCTTTCGCTGAAGTCACAAAGAAAAAACTCCCAGTGCCCCCACTACTCACTCGTACAAGCATCAAAATAGGGAAACCAAGACCATCTGTATGTTTTTTTTCCAAAACTACCGGGGGTTGATGACAGCGATGGTACAAAAAAAATAATTAAGGACATCGTTTAGCCATCGCAGTTAGGAGTAATGATAACGGGAGTAAAAAATATTAAAAACAGAGGAGTCATTATCCACACTGCCAGCAGCCAGAAACAAGAAAGGCTTTTAAATGATCCTGTTATATGCAGCTCCGACTTGCTGAGTGCCCGTCTTCCAATTAAGAGGCAGCCTAGAATGATATTTTTTAATGTGCCCCGTGAACTTACGGACGAGAACCGAGAAGGCCCTCTCCGGAAACTCTAAATCTAATGACTTCAAAGAGTGTGCATCCAAGTGCAAATTAAGTCATATGGCTGGAGCTCGAACCGGACCGTCTTGCCACAGAGTGTACTCGGTGCCTGCTAACATTCGTCATGCGTTGGTGGAACAAGGTCGTGTATTTGTGGACTGGACCGTTTGCGGTGTGCGTGACTTTGTTGGACTTACAGTGTGTCTGAATTGCTAAATGGTCGGACATTCGCACAAGTATTGCAAAGATACAAAGAGATGCTCCCACTGCGGTGTAGGACACGCGCGAGGCCTACCCCGCTGCTGCTGACCTCTCCACCATTGACTATGGCGTCTAAGCATACCGAAATAGATGGCGTGGTACTTGCCGTTGATGCATTAAATATATTATATCAAAATGTAAGGGGTATTCGAACAAAGACCCTAAGTGTGCGCAATAATATTTTAATTAATAATTATGACTTTATTAGTTTTTCCGAAACATGGCTGAACTCAACAGTATTTAGTGAAGAATTGTTTGAAGATAGATATGTAATATTTAGAAGAGATCGTGAGTCAACCAAATCTATGTCTAAAGAAGGTGGCGGAGTTCTAGCCGCCGTTTCTAAAAAACTTCTTGTGTCAAGAAAAACGGAGTGGGAAAGTGACAATGAAGATTTGTGGCTTGTAATTAAGGCTCGTTCCAACTCGCTCATCTTTATATGCATCCTCTATATTCCTCCTAGTGTAACCGTTGATAATTATTGTAAGCATATTGAAAAATTACAGGATCTGTATTTAAAGTATTCAATTTCCAATTCGCAGTTTATTTTTGTTGGTGATTTTAATTTACCCGAAATTAAATGGTTACCTGAAAATTCATTAAAAAATAATGTACTTTCCCCTTCTAATTATAAAAGCACACAGTCTTGGCAATCTCTCATCAATTTGCAATTTGTATCAATTTAATTATGTACTAAATAGAAATGAAAATGTATTGGATCTTGTTTTTTCTGATAAAGTTAACATTGATGTACATATAGTACCAGGCTTAACCAAATTGGATCACTATCACCCTTCATTTGAACTGAAACAAAATATAACATCAAGAAGGGAAACTTTGATGAATGTCGACAGGATCTATTGTCTGTTAAAAATAAAAATGTGAATAACATGGTAATCTTATTTTATGAAAAATTGTGGGAAATAATTGACAAATACTTTAAAAAATATGGTACTAAAACAAAAAATCAATATCCTGTATGGTTTAATCAGCAATTGATTGCTCTTCATAAGAAAAAAAAAAACAAAGTTAGACTTAAGGTAAAAAGACTTGGTTACGAGTCAAATTATAGGGAATTCTCTTATTTTAGGAAATTTCCAAAAAAATACAAAGCGAATGTTACAAATCATATATCAACTCTGTCGAAAGTGGTCTGCAAGATAACATAAAGTTATTCTGGTCATACTCAAAATCAATAATGCATCTTGACGATATTTCCGCAAATGACGGTGAAAATATAGCAAACATATTCTCTAAATATTTTTCATCTGTTTATATAAAGTCGGAATCATCTACTAATGATTCAATGCCAAACATAACTGAACACAATCAAAGCAATTTGGGTAAAATACATATTAGTGCAGATGAAATAAAATGTTTTTTTGAGTAAAATAGATCCCAATAAGGGCCCAGGACCTGATAATATTCCTCCTTTCTTTATTAGTTGCTGTACAGACTCTTTATGTTTACTGCTTTTTATCATTTTAATGCATCCCTTACCACGGGAACTTTTCCCGATCTGTGGAAAAAAGCACATGTGGTACCAGTATTAAAATCGGGAGACCAATCTTTAATAAAAAATTATTGGCCAATCAGTATACTATCCTGTTTTGCTAAGGTTTTTGAATCTCTGATATATAAAAATATTTTTTCACATTTTAAGCCCCTTCTCTGCACTAGGCAACATGGGTTTGTTCCTCAAAGATCGATCAACTCAAATCTTTTGGAATTTTGTTATTATTTTTGTAATTCTTTTAATGACAGATTACAAGTAGATACAATTTATACCGATTTCCAAAAAGCTTTTGATAAAGTTAACCACTCCATCTTGCTAAAAAAACTTGAACAAATTGGAATACATGGAGACCTATTACGCTGGGTGAAATCATATTTGTATAACAGAACTCAATTAATTCTTATTAATGGATACAAATCATCCCCTATAGTTGCAACTTCTGGTGTACCACAGGGTTCAAATCTTGGCCTCCTGCTTTTTCTTATATTCATAAATGACCTTGGCTCGAAATTAAACTATTATTATGCTTTTTTCGCCGATGATCTTAAAAATTTTCGTAAAATTAAGTCTGTTACCGATCATCAGCTGCTTCAAAATAACCTCGACACACTCAATAACTGGTGTACTGTCAATGATATGCACTTAAATGTTGAAAAATGTTACATTTTAAACTTTACTAGAAATAGAATTATAAAGGATTTTTCTTATGTTATCAATAATATTATTCTCAAAAAAGTTTCTTCAATAAGGGATCTAGGAATCACTCTTGATTCTAAATTCATATTTGATGTACATATTAACAACATTAACAAATCATTAAAAATGGTGGGATTTATTCACAGAATTTGTAAACCTTTCAAAGATTCTCGATCAATTCTAACTCTTTACAATGCATTAATTAGAAGTAAACTTGAATATGGAAGCACTATTTGGAATCCACATTACTGCAAATATGAAAACATTGTAGAATCAGTTCAAAAAAATTACTAAGAATGTTATCCTTCAAATGTGGACTACACGACCATCTCAGATCATACGATGTACGTCGTGATTACTTCAAGATTGATACACTTAAAACTAGAAGGCAATTGACTGATATAAAATGTTTACATAAAATTATTCACGGCCATCTTGATACTAAATTATGTCTTAACAGTATTAAAATTAATGTCCGCAATTCCCATTGTTTAAGACGCCATAACATTTTTCATATTAATACATTTAAAAATAATATCGCCTACTTCAGCCCTCTGACCCAGATTGTCGACTGTATAACAAGATAGAGTGCGCTGATGTGGATATTTTCGTTGATAATTTGTACAGATTTAAAAAAAAAAGTTCTGGCGCTGTTAAAAAGTACTAACTAATTATATTGTGTGAATTGTCTCTCTATGCATGCTCGCGTATTTCATATGTCTTTTACCACTCATTGTAATGTGTTACTTGAGTGACCTTGAATATAATTCTGTATTTTTATTTGTGATGTTTTTGTTTTTCTAATTGTATTTATTTATATTTAATTGTACGTAATTGTAGATTTTTATAATTGTGTAATAACAGAGTTTTATAACTGGATTGTTCTCATGTAAATGTAAACATCTGTAAAACCCAGTATAAATAAATAAATAAATAGTGATATTTTACTATGATGTTGTCATACTTCCTGGGGCCAGGGTGATACTGAAGCCACGTAGGGTCCAGTGTTATACTTCTGGTCTCCAGAAATATGTCCCTCCCGGGGGGGGACAAGTGTTAAGCGGGCCCCCCGGGGGCAATATGCCTCGGCTTGGAAGGCTCAGCTCAGGGTCGTAGGGCTCCTCCGAGGCTGTCGATGGTTGACTCCAATGAAACAAGGTTTGGGCACAATTCAAATGTATTCAATAATGCAAGGGTGAACAGTACAGGCAACCAGGTAAGCTGTTTAAGGCCTAGCATTAGAGAGAGTGAGGCACTAGAAATACTACTGAATTTAGGCTCGGAAATACTATAAGAGGGTTTAAAATCTCACGTGGCGTCGTACGGATGCAGGCAGCTTCCTACGAAGTGGAGAGATCTAGAGCAAAGCTCATAGATCGGGTGCATGAACGGGGCGGCTCGGGATGCGTGGGCGGCTTCTCGGCATCATGGTGGGCGGATTCGGTCAGCTTACCGAACCGGTGGGTGATAACGGTGAATTAAGCGGCTATCGGCAATGTAGGCGGATTAAAAGCCGGGCGGCCAGGGCTGCCATGGTATAAAGTAGGCGGCAGTAGGATTATACAGGCGTCTGTCGTGATAGCGCCATACTGGGATCGTAAGTGAAGACTTAATTAGCCGCGTCAAAGGGTGGCATACTGCCCGACAGTACGTAGTAGTGCGTACGACCGCTCGCGCCGTTGTCTGAAATATGTCTGTTGCTTCGGTGAACGGTGGCCGGAGTTCTCTGTCCGTGATGAGCGAGACGGAAGACTCTAACGCGTGCCCTATAAGGTAATGTCTTCTGCCATTGGCTGGATTTCGCGCCGTGTAGCCATATATGGTAATGTCTTCTGCCAGCCTGAGAGGGACAGCAATAATCACGCGAGAATGTACATGTACTGAGCACGTGACACACAGCTGCCTGCCGCTTGTATAGTTCGTTCGTAGAAATTATGGGCAACTCATAACAATGTTTACAATATACTAGCGAGTATCCGGCATGCGTCGAAAAGCCATAAAAACTGTGTTATAATTTTGTTTTTTATTTTATTTTCTATCTTCAATTTGCCCCCTGCTGTTCCCTACCGCTTCTATATCACTTTTGCAACCACTCCCTGTAGCAATCCCTGCGTGTCTATTCCCATGCGTCCCCGTTCCCGCCCGGTTTCCCTCCACGTCCCCTTCCCTCCCGCGATTCGCTTCTACCTTCCCCGACTTCCCCCCTCCCTCTTCCCCCCCCTTCCCAAATATGCGAGCGAAGCCGGGGGGCAAAAGCTAGTCTTTCATATAGCTGTGCATTCCTTCTTAGCAACATTTTCTTTACATAGTATAAAATGAAGTCGCTCCCGCTGTCTTTGCGCTTAGATATTTTAAACTACGCAGTGGATTTTCAAGTGGTTTTCACCAATAAATAAACCGATTCATGATGAAGGTTTTTAGGTATATAGTTTGTCGAGGTTTTTTTGTAAATTGGTTGAAATGCATAATATATCTGGCCAAGCGGCAGCGGCAGCGGGCAGCGGGCAGCGGGCTGGCAAGCTGGGCAGTGTGGATTTGATTTGACAGATGGCATTGGTTATAAATGTTGGGTAATGGTGTGGAGTTGTGTTTCGTTAGCCACAGCAACGTGTGGCCGGGTCTGCTAGTTATATTATATTAAATAGTCACTATACCAATAAAATAAAACATCATTAAATTTTCACATACGAGAACAACACGTAAATATTTTGCCGATGGGAGTGCTAAATGTTTGCCGTTTATTGAAAACGACACCATAATCATAATTCACTAGGACTTTCCTTGGTGTTAGAGGTAGGAATGCGGCCCTATAGATACATAGATATGGATGGGTAAGGGTAGCGCGGAAGCCTTAAAATAAGGCTATATTTGCGCGTAATAAATTCCCTTGTCCCTTTATTTTCCCGGAGCGCAGAGGTAGCCGAGGGTAAATATAATAATTCTTTTCACGTAAAACAATGGGCTGGTGAATAACTGAACACGGTGCGGTGTTGTCGGTTGTCACAGTTACAGCTTCATGAAAACATTGTTCAATTTCACGCGTATATCAATGATAATAATATTTCGGGCCTACCGCTGAGAACTCTGTTGTAATTTTTCTCTTTGTTGTGGGTAGCCGTTCAATTTTAACTTTAACACGTTTAATAGTTTGTCGCCTGGTGACATTGTCATTAAATATAGTCATAACTAATTAACCTACGAATTTCAACATACATTTAATATATTTAAAAAAACAAGTGGTTCTAGACTAATTACAAAGAGTGTTTTTTTTAAATGTACCTACTTAATCATTTTTTTACTATTATGGCAGGGGAGTTGGTTATCCAATAAATAGTTCCAGGGGCGGCGCACAATGGTTTTACTAGTATGGGAGCGTCGGAATTAAATCGAAATTTAAAATTGCAGGGACCACAAAATTTTGTTTGTATATCTTGACATCACATACCAGCGCATCTTTTCCCATGCCACCGAACTCAGCAAAACGTTTCGTCGCTACGTAACACGTCAGCAAAGATTGACTTCCCGAGCAGTCAGGACGTTTGTGTGAAAATGCAACGTTTATTAAATAACATTGAGGGACTGTTTACTTTTTACACCACTTGCTGGCAAACTTTTTTCTACATGAATCCAATACCTTCAGGTGTGTACTAAAGATATTAAGTTTTTTTTTTTCATTTCCTAATTTGACAAATTTGGGAAATATTTTTTAAAACACATCTCGTGAATATTAAAAAAAATACGATGATTTTTGGAACAGTTAAGGTTTTAGTTTGATATTTCGTAATATTTCGTAAATGTGCTAATGCACTTTTATAGCCGATCTATTTAAATATCGTATTAAGACAAAAAATCTTGCGCATTTTTGCGTCTCTTCAGCCCAGTAATTTTTACATAATTTGCTTCCTGTAAAATTTGAGTGCTTCTTAAATATTATTTTTGACACAGGTTCGTTTTCAAAGGATTTTTTCTTAAAATAAAAGGAGTTATTTGAAATAGTGATGAACTCAAAGTGCCAACAGATGAAAAAACGATTTTTAAATTTAAAAAAAACTTATAAATTGCCCCAAAGAAGGCTGTAAAACGATTGCGGGCTTTAAATTTTGCTTTAAAACAAGACGGACAATTGCTTATCGAAATGAAGCTAGATTTTAGATAGAAAATAAAAAATGGCTTGAGACTCCGATTGGTTTTACATTATATGAGATTTCTCCTGAAAAACAGCACGGTTGCGGTCGCCCGGAAATACCAAATACCGCTTATAAACCAAAAATCTTCGGAATAGTTCACCTCTTTCTCATTTGGCGTTTGCAACGAAAACCTTTGGACCATCGGGACAACCGATTGCATCAAAATTGGTAGAAAATATTATTCGTTCACCGAAGAGCGCATCTATGTACAGAAAAGCGTATAAGGTATTTGATGATAATCGCTCTCGGCGGATGTCTGAGGAGGAAGCCCTCTCAACCATGGTGGAAGCCAAGCTTACGAAGCACCAGTACAATGTCATAAAATCGAAGATCCAGAAAGGTTTCCACCGTACAATGCAGTACTTGAGGCAAAAAAGGCATGCTACCCAAAAAAAAGATATAACAATCACTCCTACATCTGCAGAAGTAACAAAGAAACAAAGATTTAAAAAAATATCGCGAGAACTATTATAGAAAATGTTCTCGTGAAAAATGCAATGAGGATGTTTTTAATTTAATATTAGTTACATCTGATCCTGTCATAACTAGTTACAGGCAACTCCCAAAAAAACAATCAAATCGTTTTTCTAAGGAATTTTTTGATTTAATAATTCCTCCGGACATTCATTCTTCAAATATCTTTAAAACCGACGATGATGATGATTGTTTATCTTCCGTATCAGAATATTAAAAAGCGAAATTGAACGTTACTCGGCCGTTATTTTTGCATGGATATGGACATAAATATTTTTTAATTTAATTTTATTATTTTATTATTTTAAATTTTATATTTTTGTTAATAAAATACAGAAATCGAAGTAAAACTTACTAAAACCGAATATTTTTTATTTTTTTAACCCATACCGAAATAAAATATCACATTTTTTTCCTGTTAACCCTCTCTGTGAATTGATTCCGACTTTTGGGGTATTTGGAACCACTGTGCGGCGGTACCCGTACCCCAAAAATACGAGGACATGAAAATATCTCAAAAGTTAACTAAACTTTGTAAAACTGAAGAAATAAATATAGAAGTAGATATGGTAGAGGTAAACTTAATTAAATAAATTTACTTAATAGAAAGGTACGTGGGAGTTGATTCTAAAGATAATAGTGCGGACAATGTTGTAAGTAGTAGATACATAATAAATGCAACAGAAGCGCATGAAAAACTTTAATATTTAAGCGAAAATTGTAAAAAAGGTTTAATAAAATAAGACTTGTTTAAAATAGAGCAAAAATCTCATGGAAAATGTCTTAAATAGCATTAAAGAAACACTGTGAATTTTTTCATACGTACAATTTGTAAAGTAACAGAAACAAAAGTGTTTATAATAATTTTCGGAGCATACTATGCGATTTTTTTTCTATCGAAGGAATCTCATAATACCTATCTGAGAATATCATACTTGTATTGCCTATGATATATCTTAATCACACTTTTCTTACTGAATTAAAATTACTCGAATCCTTACACGTCAATCTGTCTCTCGGAAGATCAAATCCTTGTACTACTGCACCGCCAACCATTAAATGTTGCTTTTACTTTCCAAAATACACTCATTAAAGAATTTATTACAAATTAATATTAAAATATTTTCAGGATTAAACAACATGTGTTCACAATTATGTCCTCTGCGTGCGAACTCTATCTAAATTTCTTTAAATAGACAATAAACAGTGTTAATTTCAAGCGACCTCCCAGGTAAGTATGGTCCTGTATTAATTCATTTTTATGCAGCATCGCGTTCATTGGTCAAAATATTGTACATATATTTTCGTATCGGTGATCAATAAACCGGTGTATGCAATTTTTAGCCATAAGTTGTTTTTAATTGTTTGTCTAGCTTGTAGTCTTTCTAGATTTTAGGCATGTATGGTAAGTTGGTACAGCGCCCTTGAGGTGATTTTTCACAAAAACGGTGCTATATAAATCGTCCAAATATTATTATTATTATTATTATATAGATATTATCTTCAAAAGTAATATTTTTTTTAAAACTTAAAAACTTATAGGTAGTGTTCAAGAGAAATATGTTACGGTAAAAATCCGAAAAGAAAAAACTAGTTTAAATAGGTTTCGTTAGGTTAGGTATGGGAAACACATATATTTCTTTTTCATCAAGGTCACTTTTAATGACTTTTCAAAGGGTTGTAGAATTACCACTTTGTTTAGTTATCTGGTAACCATTGTGAATATAAGAGAGGCACCTGATATTGGTTGTACCTACAAGATGGCTTTGAAAACACTTGACTAATTACATTTTAATGATTAATATTCTGCAAAACTAGAAGACCCGTAATTTGTTAATTTGCGGGCATTCCTGAATTTCCGCGATATTTTTTATTTCAAAAGAATTAAGCTTCCGAGGTACGTATTGCAGGAAGGAAGGCGATATTATGAATGATATCATTAGCTTAAATTAAGCGTTTTAACGAAGCTGTTTTAATTAACACTTTTGCCTCGTTTAAAACATCCGACTCCGAATGTTATCACCTACCTTAATTACCGTAAAAGCTGAAATAATATAATGACGCGAGCCAACTCACATGTTTTCAGCCGTTATATTCCTGCATTCCTGGAAGTCGGTAATGAGCGCTTGATTTGAGAAAATTTTGAAATTCTGTTACTAGGGTTAGTGAAAAGGGTGACACCTCTTTTTAAAAGTCATTAAAATTAATGATAAACATGTATAGGTTACGTTACGTTATGGGAAATATTTCCAATTTTTTTTCGTAGCTTTTAATGATTTTTCAAAGAGGTGTTGAGTTGAGTTTTTTCTGAGTTAGCATGGAAACATACATATGAAAATATACTTAACTTCCTCAACAGTTCCCTAGAAATTAATATTTTTTCTATTCTTTTTTTTTTAAGTACGACAAACATTCCCTGGTTACGATTAACCCCACAATAATTGAAAATGTTCTACTACCACTACAGTAAGTGGAAAATGTTGATTGTGTCATTTATTTACATGTTTAAGACATACACAGGATATAAGTATATTATAATACAAGTTATAAGGTATGTTAAATTAAATTTTTACATGACTATCTACCTATAACGTTAGTTCATAGCACGTCATTTGGTAGTTTCGCCTGAGATATTAAAGGGTCTTAAAACTTAATTTAGTGAATGAACGAGTAATAATAATAAAAGGAAAAAAAAGGAGGAGGGAAGATAAAATGACATTTTAAAATCAAGAATTATATGCTCACTAATCGTAATTGACTGATTAAAGTTTAATAAAAAGTTAAGTGTAAGTAGTTTAAAATTTTATAATATGTATATTTATATCACGCCGAGAAATTTTATACATTAGTTTTGTATTTTCTTTTTATATGTTTGCCCATTATTACCCATTAGTTTTGTATGTTTGCAAATAATAATGAAAAATGTCTTTTCTTACAATTAAACTGATTGATCAGTTTCGTAAGATTTGTAAAATAAAATATTGTAAAATTAAAACTAGATAAACATAATTAAAAAAAAGTCTAGTAATTTTTCGTAGTTGTTACATGTTGTGATTGCGCGAGTAATTGGTGAGTTATTTGCTGCATTAGTGTTGTTAGCTTATATGTGAAAAAGGGGAGTGTGCCTGATACGCCTCATTGAAACATTTAAACCAATGACGGATATCAATTCAGGACTATCTATTTTATTATTTAGCAGGTTATATAGAAACAACAGATCTGACAATGTGCGTCTTTTTTGTAAAGTTAACATATTATTTGTAGTTTTGTTGTATTTCTTGAGTAAATGTTTCGAAATTTTATTCTGTTAACTTTTACTAATTCTATGTATAAGAACAGTATACCGAGGATTCCATATTGTTGAAGCATATTCCAGTAGAGGTATGATGGAGGAGAGATTATCAACTGACTCCTTTTCTTGTAACCTTGGTGATATGTTTTGCGTATGCCCGCGAAAGTTATAGGCTGTGTAAAATGGTAAGCTCTGGCGTTATGAATTTTGTATAAATAAATATGTGTGTCTTTCATATATTTTAGCAGCAGCGTGGAGAGGCAGGAGGGGTAGGGGTAGGGGGAGGTATGGTTCGCGAGAGAGGTGACGAGGGAGTGAAAAGGCGAGGAAGGTAGAAGGGGAACGTGGGGGGGGGGAGGGGACTCAGTGAATAGAGACGCACGGGAAAGGACATGCAGAGAAAATCAATTTATTTCTTTGAATGGAATTGCGACGCTTGCCGGGTAAAAGCTAGTACAAAATAAAACTAAGCGTCCCGAAGAGGTGTGCAGTGAGGATGTACCGCCGAGAAACAAAGTATAAAACATGTTTTCATTCAAATGCATCAAGATAAAACTACTTATCTATATGCTGTATATAAAAACGAATAAGTACGAACAATCGACACTGTAAATAAATTCGTTTGATATCCATGCCAACTTATTGCTAATACCTAATAAAAATTGTCAAAATTTAACATATTTTGGTAAATTAACTATACTATTTTTTGGAAAAACATACAATTGCATACACATTTTGACTTATTGATTGTATACCTGCTTGGTTGCTTCAACCAGTGAAGTTTTCGCAAATAATCATTTCCGAATGCAAGTTTGTCTCCTATTTGGTAGCACAAGCATTGTGTACACAGTACTTATCTCCTAGCTTTGTGAAGTACTTTTCTCGAACGTTTGATTATTAACTTTGTCTACCAGTGAATTAACAAACTTTTTCTGATTGAAAAATACTGTAGACAAAATATCATCTTTAAGACTAGTACAATTTTGTCCGTAAATTAAGGTATGTATTTCATCATTTTCACGATTCCAATAAGGGGTTATCGGGGGGGACAGTGATTTAAATGAATTATGCTGATACATATTAAACGCCTATACGGGCTTTTCTAAACTAGTTAAATGTTATAATTTAGTGGAACGTTATTATTGTTAAAGAAATTGTAAAATGGAACCCGTGCAGAAGAATAATTTAAATAAAAGATAAAATTGGTATTATTTTATTTTGGAGGTATTTTCTATATATTATTATATATCTATATATTATACTATTTTCTTGTAACTAAATCTCGTGCAGTTGAACACGTCTACCATTTCTGAAAAGTATTGCCAACTGAATGCTATCTAGGTACAAGCGAGTATCTAAATAACTCAGTCTTGATAATGTTGTTGCAATTCAGAATTTTCTATCGAGTATTTTTAGTTGGTTTATGGAAGGTAATTAGATTGACTAAATCAGTCGGTAATAAGTATTTTACCTGAGAGTTTAAATATTTTTAAGTCATTTATCAAGTGGTTATAATTAACGGTTTCAATGGGTATACGGGAGTTAATGAGTTGATGAGTGTTTTATGCGGCTGTGGATGTCGAAGGACCTTGAAATGGGTTTTGTGTGAAAGACCACTGTACAAGTAGAAAGAATGCACTGAAAGGAAAGGAGAAAAGGAACTTACTGCGGTAACTCGTGGCATTTTCTGCTGTCTTGGCTGGGTTTATTCATGCACTTGTACATATTACTATATTTGGTCTCTTGCGGTATGCGGATTCGTTTTGAGGATGCGGTAAACGGCAAGCGGTATGCGGAAGATCAATGCGGAAGATTAATGCGGAGATGTTAAGGGGGTGAAGGTCGATTAATGACTGATTGTGGGTAAAGTAAAATTACAGGTATATAGGGATCGGTAGGAAGGAACATGTGACAATACTAACTACAAGTAACAGAGTCTATGGTGTATAGATGAATGTAAGTAAGTATAGCTATGTATTTTATAAATGCCCAACAAATTAATATATCTTAGAAATTTAGGCCAAGGTATCAGTGGGGATTTTAAAGTGAGGGGACCAGAGAGAAAATTATATTCAACTTAACTACAAACTAAAGAAAAATATAAGAGTACTATTGTTGAAGTAATCAATTAAAATTCCACCCTGACACTCCAACCCAATAATTTAGTATGTAACCCCAGTTTAACAACAAATTGTGCCCTTCTTAAGATTAAGATTAAGTGACAGACCGAAACCATAAAAAAATCAGAGTGTGCAATTCACACGCGGTAGAAGTGAAACAAGAAAGTCGCTAGATGTCGCTTTCTTTTTTTTGACGTGGTTTTAAGATTGGATATTTATTTTACAAAAATAAAAATATTTTTTTTTTGGATTTGGTAGGATGCGAGCCTCCGTTCGTTGGGTGTCTCTGGGCGCTGAGCGTCAGACGCTTTACGCCGCTGCGCCATCGGAGGTACGCGCGGAGTCGTGAATTTATCGCATTATATTAGAACTGAGACCCGTCAAATAATAGATTTTTTTTTCCGTTTCATCCAAATTTCAAATGACAGAGAGGCTAAAGAAGTTTCACTTCAAAAATATCGAAAAAGTTTAAAATTGTTTCAATGTATCATAAAAATGGAATTCTAGCATTAATTATGGGTCAACATTAAAAATAGAAATAATATCTAATAGAGTATGTTGTGAAGCTGAAGATAGTGCGGAGGAGAAGGAGATGGGAAAGAAGTTGGAAGTAAACAATTCAGATCTAGTCACCAAACACGGGAAAAATTATTTTAAACAACATTTCCTTTCTAAGTTTCAGAAGAACCCTTCCTTCATCAGGAGAATATTAAGGGTTTTTCTGAAACCGGTAGAGTATGTAATAAAAGTAAAGGGTTCTAAAACAAATGTACTCGTATGTGTTTATATTGTTGAAACACTTTGTTTTTATCCATGATATCTGTACCCAGAGTCAAGATGTTTACTACTATGTACGTATGTCACGTAGTATGTATCTATCGCCGTGTCGGTTAATTTGAACTTTCCCTTGACCTACAAGCTACTCAACTCATAATTTCACTTTTAGTTTTAAAATAATGTCAAACCCCAAAGTTCATTTAGGTCGGCACTCGCTGACCAGTTTTGCTGTATTTTATAAAAAACGCACTAACTTCGTAATTTGGCCTCTTCAGTCAGCCTCGAATACTACAGTAATGACTTCACGTTCGAAAACACACAAATTGGTGCATCAAAATATTTTTTTACAATAACTCCACGTAGGATGCCCTGAGTAATACAATGTGACTCAGGGGATGTGTGACAATGTGATACAAGATGTCATCTTTGGGGGTGCTGCGTGGAGGGTTTTCGAGGAAATATAATAGACGAAGTTCCAGGAATATAAATGTGGGTGGGTAAAAATCTGGAGTCCGGGCACTTCTGCAAAATCACCAAACATAGCGAACCACTTGGGGTGACCTATGACAGAGGTGTTTTTTATCCAATAAATAAAAGGTTCCCTCCTTACAGATTGCAATCTTATCGTTAAAAACTTATTTTTTTGTTTTGAAGAGTTTTAATTTTTAATTTACATTTGTTACTTTATATTTTAAATTTTCTGCTAACGCATATAAATTTGTTGTAGACCAAATTTATATGTGTATTTATTGTAAATTATGGCGAGCCACAAAGTTAATGCTTTTTACAAATATGTTTCTGCTAACGGTTTCGAAACATCCGTGTCATTCACTAGCAAACTTAAAACTGGCCTTAAAATTCTATGCAAGTACAAAACGATTAGATTTAATTGGGTGGGGGTAGTGAGAGGGGTGATTTTGGGGGAGGGGAAGAAAGGTGGGAGGAGTCGACATTACATGGAATCATTGTTTGAATGACACGGATGTGTCGAAACAGGTTGCAATTTAAAATTTAAAGTATAAAATGTACATTGAAAATTAAAACTCTTCAAAACAAAATGTCTAGAAATTTCGTCACATCGTCGGATCTACCGGATCTGCCCTGATGATGGAAACTGCAACGCTGTCCGAAACGTTGGCTATAGAAGGAGGTAGCGCAACACGGCATAACACCCCAAAAACTAACAACAAAAATGTCTAGAAATTGTTACATAGTTAATGCCGAAGACATACAAAATATTGTTGAAAACTTAGGTTTTGTACTTTAATCGATAGTAGTTTAATCTCACTTTCAAGCAGTCATTTCCGAATGCGAGTTTGTCTCCTATTATTTGATTGCGCAGGCGTCGGGTACAGTACTTATCTTCGTGCATTGTGAAGTGCAGTAATACCTCCATGTATTTTACAAACTCCGCGTGGAAGTTAAACGATTCACCGTGTTCAGGGGAGCCCCGAAAGGAACGGAGTGCAGAAAACGACGGATTGAATAATTGTGAAGGCAAACAGTTTCTATTCCGCAGAGTCTTCTATTGTGATGTAATTCCGGTTCGTCTGTATGGAAGCCTCTAGATCTAGAAGAATGGGATTCTGTCAATACGAAATTATGGAGGACGTGTGGCACATCTGTAACTTCACCGCGTAACTTAAAAAATGTATTATATTATGAAACTGGTTTAATTAAAATGGTAATGTATGCATGAAAGGTGATGTGAGCAAGGTAGAGACTTGGTATGCCTGCAGATTTTATATAAAGGTATGAATGCGTACCCCCTGTCATGAAGTTGGACCAAGGGTCAGAATAACAATAACAGAAGTGTAGTGTGGTGGTCTATCCTTTCTACTTGATGTTTAGTTTGTTACGTACCAAAGAGATAAATCAATTTAACTGTGTTGTATACCGTGAAAGAAATCTGATGTCAACAATTCACATAAGACCTTTTGACCCTGTTACATAATTACGGTTTTGAACCATTACTACAGACTTATAGGCGAATTAATAATATATAACAACACAATGTTAAATTTAAACATCTACATACTTACAAAATCAACTTTATATACCCACAAACCTCTAGCTAGCTCCTCTGAGAGATCGTGTTTGTAGTTCGCTCGGGTACTTGATTCAGAACGATTGTCGCTTCATTGATAAAACAAATAGAGGTTAGGTTATAATAAATTAAAAGATTTATTGTCGCTTTAAATATTGAAGAATTTATTTGTGAGTCTACGCTACTAGGAAAAAGCTTTTATTTCTTTGTGAACGGAAAGTTAATGATTCTAAAACACAATAAAAGGAATGAATTGATAACAAAATTAAATAAGGCTAACGTACATTTACACCGCATCACATCTGGGCCGACGACCTTGTCAGGAAACAAACATCACTGAGTCAGACAGTGGGACTATAGGATTTTTTAAGTTAAGAGTATTTATAAAATATTTGCCTGAGGATCGTAGCGTATCAAAAAAATAATTAGAGAACATCAGAAATTTTCCTATCGAATAAACACCGTTAGCAAACTAAAAAAAATCATTATTCATAATATATAGATCTGTCAAAAATGTAAAACAGGGAAATAGACATTTCTAACACAGAAATATATAATATTATAAATAACTAAAATAAAATAACATGGATGACTACTTTTACGGTTGTCTGATATGATTTATCAGTTGAAAACTAAAAGTTCATTCAACTAGAATCATTTTTTTGAACCGCGCGGGAATACGGAAGAATATTTCAAATCACCCATGCACCGACAACCGTTATTAGTGTATTTAATTATAATTTTACATCACAAAGTACGTGCTTCATATAAAAAATGTGGGATACCATCTGTGTAGGGCAGTTGCTTTGGATAAACTGATTTTACCAATTTGTAGGTACACAAAAGTTCTAGCTTTTGGCAAGACCATTGTACCACATGATGCCAATCGCACCGATCACTGTCCAGCCGAGTTGACGAATGCGTCGGACTAGTGGGTTTAATTCCTCTGCTGGATAAATACTTCATCTTTGTAAAAGCAATATTTTCGCTGAGATTTTCAAATAACTTCAGGTTTTTCGTAATCTGATGATGATTGTCTTTTAATGGAAAAAAATAAGTTAACATAAATAAAAGTAAAATTTTAATTAAGAAAGAATGTCGCTGAAGACAAGTCTATTTTTTTTTACTATTACTAAGCTTTTGAATATCTGGCTAAAGCCTGTCCGGTACATCTTTTCGCACCTTGTTTAAACATAAATACACCATTTCTTGAACAAATTACCGTGGGATATAATTATATCATTATTTAAAAGAGGCACCCGGATACCAAAATACCACTTGCTTAGTTCTGAAACAGCTTATGAACTGTATCCTATTTTCCCAAGTCCCTTGCATTGTTATTTTCACTTTTTGTTCCTCTCCTTCCTTGAAAGGCCCTACTTACTTACTACACGAATAGGAAGGTGATGCATACTTACTTGGTACATATACCTACACAATATCGCACAAAAATCGAAAATTACCCACATTAATTCATTCGAAAATCGTCGTGAAATCGTAAATTGTGACCACCTTTGTGTCATCATCGTGGAAGAGCAGGCACCACTTAGATTGGACCCTCACAGTATACGAACCCAGCTAGGATAGCTAGGAAGGTAGGGACTTTCTCCTTTCCAATTGCCATTTCCTGTGATTTGACTTTAAAAAACGCCGTCAACTGTCTTGCATCACACAAATATAGATTACATTCCACCTCCTTCTCGTGTCACGATATTGTTCGTTGACACCGCTTATGTACATTTTTATTCTAAATAGATATGTTCAGGAATTGCTGTTTATGTCTGCGGGTAAGTCCTAATACATCTCTTATATTTATGTATGTATTTATACCTCCGAGCTGCATCTTCTAGTGTTGTATTCTTCAAGGTTCTGCAGGAATATTCAGAAGTTCTGGTTGTGATTTTATTCTTCGCTGATTGTCTATTCAAATCTTAAACTATTCTTCCGTCCCGTCCCGTCGTAAGTCCGTAATGCTCGCGGGTTTAGCATATCTTTAAATTCCATGGCTGCACAATGCACAAGAATGTCTTCGGAGAATGCAGCGATTGTATTGCTTTATTTTTACGATTTTCTCTCAGAATAAAAGATAAAACATAAAACGGAAAAATACAATACATGAAGCTACCTCACCATCAAATTTTATGATATATTCCATTCTCAAGTAGTACATTATGTCATCTATTTTTTCTGATCTTCTATAATTATATGTCCGGAAAGAAATGACAGTGTGTGAGTGACCAAAAACTTTTCATATTATTTCATTCATTAATTGATTTAATAATAACTAGCGGTCCGCCCCGGCTTCGCACGGGTAGATAGGTATTTAAAAAAATATTTTAGTTTTCATACAGATCCCTAACTTTTTCAAAATATTCTAGAGCCTATGTTAATCTGGAATAATGGAGCATTATAATAGTAAAAGAATTTTTGAAAACAGTTCAGTAGTTTTTGAGTTTATTCTTTACATACATACAAAGCTTTCCTCTTTATAATATAAGTAAAGGTGTATATTTTTTTTATTTTTTTTTTTTTATTTGAAATATACATATATATAACAGATTTACAGAAAGAAAATATTTGGTTCATAAAAAAACTAATTACAGATAAAGTTATTTCTTGTTAATGAATCTACCCTTAATATATTAGTATACTTATTAGAATATAATATATTAGTATACTTAAAATTAAAAATTATAATACACACGTATAAACCCTTTTATTTGCGTCAGGTTACTAAAAACAAATTTAAAGAAAGTTGGAATACTATTATATTGAACTTTTATTTTTTTTTTTTTTTTAATAAGTATTTGATTTTTTTTATTTTTTATTTCTAATTTTTATAAAAAGATCAAATATACCAAACAAAAGTCATTCAGTTTATTGAGTGAGATCTTCCCTGTAAACGATATTTGACGTTGTTTTATTTTGTGGCTGCAAAATAAATTAATTTTCAGGATCTCCGACCCGCGATAGGCCAACATACAGTTGGTCATGAGTAAAACATTATTTTCATAGGTGATCTCCTCGCCAGGGAACTATTTCTAGAAAGTTGAGATCTTGACCTTTTGGGCATTTTAAATAAAATTAAAGTATCTACTAAATTATATTCGATTCCGCACACGACCGTTGCGTAGGAAGCCGACTGGTAAAAATGTTGAAAATAAAAAGAGACAGTGAAAGAGACTGATAATGTGTTGTCCCGCCTGGCCCGTAGCCGACCAAGCAACTTTTTTGTAATACTTACATTTTTAAACTCGTGATATCTTTCGATTGGAATGTCCTAATTGAATTCAAAAAGTTAAATAAAGGTATTTAAGCAGTCTTAAGTCATGAATATGAAGTTTTTTTTTCTTAAAGAATTAATACCAAGATATAAATAAAGAGCCTTTTCAAGCGGCGACATTTTAATTATTTTTTAAAAATAAAAGAACACTTATTGTGGCATAACTATAATAGTTAGACGTTCCAATTTTTTTTGTAAATAATGATGTGTTCTACAAAGTCGTAGTACATTATTTTATTCTATCATCAATAGTTTTCGCAGCGCACGCAATGTAAAGAATATTTAAGGTAATTTTTTAACACCTTGGGGTACGTTATTGGATTTTTTGTAAGGATCCTTAATTTTTTTTGAAAATATAATATAGCCTATGTCACCCGGAGATAGTGTAGCTTCCTAACAAAGAATTTTTTTTTCTAATCGGTTCAGTAGTTTTGGAGCCTATTCAATGCAAACAAACAAACAAATTTCCTCTTTAATAATAATAATAATAATAAATTTATTTCAGATAAAAATTATACAATTAAACATATATTGAAACTTTGACTAGCCAACTAGGAATGGATCCTGTTTTAGGCCAGTCAAATTGACAAATTTAGTTCATATCATAAATTTTTTTTTACATTGTTTAAGTATATAACATATTATTTAAAGAAGGAAAAAATGTGTTACAATTGAATTCCTCATATGATCTTTAGATTAATACACAATTTGTAATTATGAGAATTATCATATAAGCTTTAGATAAATACACAATTTTGTACTTATGAGAAAAAGAATACCTAAGTGAAGAGAAAAAATGAAGAATGCTTATGTTAAATGTGAATGTTTTGGAAAATGGAAAATGGAAAAAGGAAAATGGGAATATTATATATAATGTGTTAGTTATAATCAGAATGTGCAATTCACACGCGGTAGAAGTGAAACTTTCAGTAAAGTAGACAAGAGTGGGAAGACTACGACGCACTTTTTTTATCAATGTGAAGGATGATTTTTTTCCATCTTTTTGTCGTCGAATTCCAGTGCACCTTTTCCTATACATCATCTTATTATTATTTATGTTTTCTTTTTCGTAGTCGCTTTCTTTTTTTTCTTTTCCTGTTCATTTTGGAATGGTTTGAAGATTGGTTATTAATTTTACTAAAATATTTTTTTTTCGTAGCATTCGATCCTTGGTCCGTTTAATATCTGCAGAGATTCTTTAGGAGCTTTATACCACTACGCAGTGGTCCCGCCGTAGTTCATGGCCCTAAAATATTGATATCCTCATTATAGGGTGATTATTGTACGTCAATAGTAACTAATTACCAAACTAACTGTAGGTATAAAAACAATCCCGGTTCCCCAAAGATTTCATTAATATTTCAGCTTCCAAAGTTATTTAATTGAGGGAAGTGCTAAGTTACTATTATCTGGGCCTCTTTAGTCACCGTCTTTACCGTTGCCGATTTGTTGGAATTTTTTTATTTGCGAATCCTTTTTTGCAATGGAATTTCAATTTGAAGGTATGTTAACATTTTTTTATATATAGGCTTTTGAATTGTATGCCTGCTACGCGCGTATAAATTTGTTGATTATTTTTAAATTTGTATTTGTGTTTGCATAAACTTTTAACTACTTTAATCAGCAGTGACACAAGTTTTATTTAATGAAAAATGTTCCTTAGAAAAGGCAGTTTATGAAGCATATTTTTTGCCGCTATTTTCTGCTTTCTTCTTAATTATGCGTCATCTACGCCATTCACTTATTATAAATATATTTTTTTTAATTATTTCTTTAAAACATAACTTTACTTGATAAAATAACAATCTTTCGAAATCAATTTATATTTTTTTGTAGAAAAGAGTCGACACTTCTATAATTGATTTTAAAATGACATATTTCCGGTTGTGTCTGGTTATTCCTTCTTCAATCGGATGGTGAGTAGGTCTTTAAACATTCCTCATACATTCTCATAACGTTGTGGAAGCGACTGTTGGCTACGAGGTGTCTGCTCCAGGTTGTCTTAGCCTAAATGCCCTAAATGACTGCAAGATCAGGATTTATCCATTCCCTAAATACATTAGAATGAATAAGTACACTAGAGGTGTCTTCTATTCAAATTTAAATGGAAACAAAAGTCGCCATTGATTTTGGTTCTAAACCGTTTATCACGCGCTTTGACCTTCTTCCAATTGTTTGACATTGTATGTCGCCGCCCCAATTGAAATTCATAATTTTGGTGAAACACAATTTTGTATTTGAAAATTAAGACCGATTATCTAAAATTTTGGATCACGAAGGGTTCACAAATGGCATTTTTGTGTTCTTCTTTATTTTATGTGTTTTGATATAAAATTATTTACTTAATTACTTAATTGTAATATTAAAATATGGTTCAATGCGGTGGAGGGTTACCGGTAAAGTTGGTGTCATTTTCCAGCCACAAAAGGTAACAAATTGTGGATTACCAGTTTCAAATTCCATACAATCCTCTTTACACCACCTAGCTTTCCCACCGTACGTTCAAGTTGAAGAAATACTCGTATAGGCGTATATTAAATACATACTAATAAAATGAAAATCAAAGGGGAAAACGATGTTCCCCCTCTATCTAAAAATTTGTCAAACACATTTTCCTACCCCTAAAGGTGTTGAAGCAAGCGGTGAGACACCAGGCTTCGAGCCACTAGCAACGGGGTACGTGTTGGAGCTACGAGTTTTGTAGAAACGTAGCCGGGACTGGGTGATTGAGACAAAATGTTCCCGGGAAAATATTGCACCACTCACCTCTTTCCTCTGCCGTAAGCGGAGTAAATTGTGTGTGAATAAATAAGCACTTTATTATCCGCATAAGGCTTCAGGCGACTTAATCAACTAATTCAGCCGCGCGGAAACCTCGGGATTTTCCTATTTACAAAACTGGACTGGATTCGGCGCCAAATTTCGAATTTTATTCAAATCAGATTAAATTCTACGTTTTAATTCTGATGTTTGATTCCAATTATTCATGAAAAATATATGGGTAATCAGTTTTATTTTAATTTTACTTTGCAACAAAGATATGTGAATTATTTGTACAAACTTACGATTTACTCCAAATTATATTTTTATGACAATCAAACTTTGTCTTTTTTTCATTGTCTTATCTGAAATGTACAGTATAAATAGTACAGGACAACCAAGAAACAACTCAAACACCATAAAAATACACGAATGTTTAAATACTAACATCTGCAGTTGCCCTTCTCTAGAAAAAACAGAACAATTAAAATATCTAGGAATCATAATTGACCATAACCTTAGATGGACACATCATATTAAACAAATCACAAATAAACTCCTCAAAATAATACACATTTTCCTAAACATAAGAAACATATATAATATAAAACAAATGAAAACAATATATTTTGCACTTTGTCAGTCAATAATAGAATATGGATTAATTATCTGGGGAGGAGCAACAAACTCAGCTATCGATCACTTAGAAATCGCGCAGAAAACGATCTTAAAGGTAATACTTAAAAAACATAGACTGACAGTCACAAAACAAATATTCAACAATTGTGTCGTACTAGATATACGCCAATTATATGTTAAAACACTGCTAAACTACATTTTTGACCAGAAAAACAAATTTCAACAATCTCAAAATATCACTAACAGACCAGTTAGACAATCGTACAAAAACAACCTAAAAACTCCGACGGTAAATACAAGCTTTGGACAAAGGCACTATAAATATCATGCTTTAAAAGCATTCAACAGTCTTACCCTTGAAAATAAAATGGAAGAAAACAAAAATAATTTCGTACTCAAAATTACAAAATGGATTAAAGAACAAAAAAGACAATATTACCAAAATTTCATTACAAAATAAAATAAAACACAACTACACGTAACACTCAAAACCAATATAAAATACACATCACTCACAAACACACAACACATAATATATGTAATATATACCGATTTAATTTTTTTTTTAGTAATAAAATAATTAATTTTATCCTATAATTTAAACTTAATTATAAATTTTAATTTTTAGTCTATTTTGTTTTTGTTTTATAAAATGGAGGCCTCAGCACAGGTGAGCTACCCAGTGAGGCCGACATTGTTGATTTTATTTTTGAAATGTAAGCTATTATGTCAAACAAATGAATAAATAAATAAATAATGTTCACTCCCATGAGGCTTCGTCTTGTTGTGTGAAGAAAGATCCCCCGAAAAATAGGCTTTGTAATCTAGTTCATTCTAATCTCAAATCCTGATAAGGGCCATTTAATTACACTTATTGCAAATATTCAAAACATCCATAATGAATCTGATGTGATAAGGAATTATTTAAAATTTCTTCAACCGCTGCAATATTATTTTGTGGCACCATTTTAATTCAAAATTAATAAGCACTTTTTTTAAGATAACCCTAAATAAACATTGCTTATGATAAATGTTGGTTTTTTAACAATAAAAGGGGTTAAAACTAAGCGTTTATTAATTTTGATTTTTTAGAAGTTATTTATTTAATGCCAAATAATGAAATTGATGTAAAGACAAAACTCCAATATCTTGGGCACATCATGGAGAGTAACAAACGTATGATTACCCAACTGATATCCAGGGGAAGGTCGATGGAAGCGATAGTAAAGGAAGACACAACAACTCAAGAAAACCATGTGCTGATACCTTCAAGTGCTAAGTAGTTCCTATATGCAACCTGCAGGATTACTATTATCCGGTTGATAGCTATCAATCAATTCGAGATCGCACCAGAAAAATAAAGAATATAAATAGGTAGTACCAACAACGATATTATTTTAACGGCTTCAAATTTTGTTTTTATCTGCCGCCATTGAAGTTTTTATACATAATTCTGACAACTGTGCGGAGTGTAGAATCGCTTGATTTATTAAGTAGAGCAAAACGATTCAAAACGCTTTATCATTGTTAAAGTAAGAATGAAACGTGTCCAGACAGATTAGTCTCAGACAGGGTGACACCAACTAGCCGTCAAGATATGCAAATTTCACCGCTCCAGACAGATTTCTGTAAGGATAGACTAAAAGACATTTCTTTACAAACAAACCGACATCCACTGAACGACGACCAAAGAATGTTGTTCTTACGTCAATAACTTGAGATATCGTCTGAAATTTTTGTAGTAGCTGAAGGCCATTTGTCCGATATTAAATAATTGCTAGAATAATTCTGCCAAGGTTCGGAAAAAACAATTATTATGTGAAATTTTCTTGTTTTGTATTTATAATGAGAAAAATTCCATGAAAAACGTAAAGCAGTAATTGTTGACCACCTTGCATTAGCATAAAAAATCCAGGTCTGTAAATTTTTCAACCTTCTGAATGTTGAAATGGTAATTTTATTAAATATACTTCATTGAAAATTCACAACACTAAAACCATCTTTATCTACAAGCTAAATATAGTACGTACTTGAAAGTAATGTCTGTCATTACATTTAATATTTCAATAACGAGTTCTCATAGACATGTTCCATTAACACGTTGACATACTTTTTTTCTGCGTGGTTCATTTGTAGTTCATACGCAGAATTCACACGGGCATGCTCGGCGTTAGATCCGCCCGGTTTTCCTACGACGCGACGCGATGCCGACGGACAGATTTTTCCGTCAGTCCGTCGCGAGCAGATCCATGTGTTAATATACACAACGGATCGGCTCGTCGAGCATAACCTCATTCGCACGTTCGCAGTCAGTTTTTTTGCGTTAAGTGGTTGTGTTTCCCTAAATTTCAGGTAACAATTTCAGAATGAGTTTGTATGAGCTACTGAATTCACCCTGAATGTTTATTTTTATCCAAGGTAGTGTTAGTTGTAGAAAAGTTTCCAGAAATTTCCAGAATAATTTGAAATTTCCCCAGATTGTTTTGAATTTTTTACTATAAAACTAAATTATCCCTAGATTTATACTTTTTCCCTGTTCCGTGACATATCATTCACCGTGTAAAATGCTGGCCGCTCGAACGACTCCAGCGGAACCATGTGTGAATCCTGTCCTTTAAGGTGAGCGTCCATCTATCCGCACGCACGCAACGCACGCACGGCACGCAACGGATTTTACTATATCTTTATATGAATTAGTACAGCACTGCGTCCACTACCGGCAAATACCGGCCCGCCCGCCGGTATTTTTGAGCAAAAAATGCGTTGCGTGCCGATGACGTCACACGGATTAATTGACTTTAGTTCGCAGCTTGCATCGCTCACTTCAGGGTCTTTTTGAGGAAAGGAAGGAGTGAACATGGGTCTTGAAGAGACCCATGTTGTAGGAGGGAGGAAACACAGAGCCCGGTAAATCGTTCCATAGCCGAGCTGTTGAACTCAAGAACGAGTCGTAAAAACGACCCGTTCTCATGTGACTAATGTCAACCGTGTACAAATGTTGGTCGCGTGTTTCCCGACTATGCACCGGTGCCGAGGGGATCAATGACGCTAGTTCCTCGGAGCATCTTCCATTGTAATACCGGTAGAACAAGGACATCATTCCCACTTGACGCGTGTGCTCTAAAGATTGCAAACCGTCTGTTAAGATGGGAGAATCTGTCAAACGGGCCGCCCGTTTCTGCACAGAGTCAAGGGTTTTTTTTTTAGGTAATTTTGAGCTCCAGACCAGAGGTTGCTGCCAAATTCAACCGTGGGGCGCACTTGCGATTTGTGCAGGGTTAGCAGTTGTGTACTAATAAAGTATCTACGGCCCTGTACAGTACGCCCAGTTTCTGAGAGGCTAACTTAACTCTGGTTTCGATGGACCCTCCATACCTGAGCTGGTCACTTATAGTTACACGAAGCATATCAATGGAGGTCCTGTTCGGAAGAATGCTTCCGTTGAAGGAGACTAGATTATCATTTCGATCCCTTTTAGACGTTATCAAACATGATTGGGTCTTCGAAACATTAAATTCGACGAGGTTATTCTTACCCCAAGAGAAAACACTCTCGAGGTAACCTTCCATTCTTTGCTTCAAAGCCCTCCGAGCTATTGGGGTTTGTGTGCTCTTTGGAGGCTTGGTTGTTTGTTTTAAAAAATTGAATTGAAATTGAAAACCCACAAAAATTAAATTAATCTTCATTATGAAGTAAATCAGGAACAAATAACGAATGATATTCCCCAAACATTGGTCGCTTCAAGTTTATTTTATGAACCCACATTCTACGTTTAGTTTTACGTTCTTCTTCTTCTACCAACAAGCATCTGATAATGATAATATCTTCGTCAATCTCCATGACAGACGACCGTCCTCTACAACAAAAGTACTCAAACTAAATTTAAAATCCGTTTACAGTGGACGCATGCTATCGGCAAATCAGTTCCATCCGTTGCGTGCCGTGCGTGCGTTGCGGCCGGCGCGGACAGGTCGACGCTCACCTTTAATCTTACCTTTGCAGAAGTTTGGGTTTAATACCAATGCTTTTGTTTGAGAGGCGGGTATGGGTACCGCCGCCCCGGGAACCACTTATTGGATAACCAACACCTCTGCCATAGGTCACCCCAAGTAGTTTGCTATGGTTAGCGATTTAGCAGGGGCGCCCGGGTTCATGGGGTGAAGTTTGTCCGGATCTTGGCGACGGATGCGTCTGCCCAACAGCTGCCTAGCCGGATCGAGAGAGAATGGTTGAAGGAGTCTCTTTGACTTCTACAGCCTAACTCTTTCGGAACATCGCCTTACACCGCAGTGGGAGGGTTGAATTCATATGTCCATCACTCCTGGACACACTGACCCTCAGATTCGTACCCACTCCTCATACTCTTTTCCCTACCAGAACTTCCTATCCTTCCTTCCCTAAAATGTCCCTTCACACAGCATCCCCAACGGTGACATAGGCCTTGAGGGGAATTTTTTCTTCGGGATCTTCTGGGTGGAGTCAATGTAAAAAAAATGCTACAGAAACCATGTTAAACAGTTATAAAAAAATTCTAAGTAGGTACTTCTTTTTTGTCTGCGGTTTTTACCATTACATCTCACCATAGTATTTCTACGACTGCCTCCAGATAATATGCAGAAGTTCTCTGTAAGTTGGCAGGTAGACGATTTAATTTCTACCACAACTCAAAAAATAGGCTTTTCCATGGGTCCTGTGGGTCCTATAAATTTGACTCTTTCTGTTCATATCTATATGATATTCCAAATAAATAAAATAATTTTCAGGAAAAAAGGGTGCATAAATGAAAATGTAATCGGCAGTCTCGAAGAAAAATATCGGATATGAAATTTTTAGTTTTGGTTTTTAAAGTTTCGTTACTGCATTTTCACCGTTTTTGAGATGAAGATAAATAAAAAAATTTTGATATTTATAAAAAATTCCGAAAATACAGATTTTTTAATTTATCAAAAGGATATCACCATAACAAAACCAACAAATTTCACTATTCAGCAAATCCGAAATTGTTCTTCTGGACCGTCGAAATGGTTCATTAAAAGAATTATTTTTGTTTAAGAGTTTATTTTTTTATTGGTCAACTTTCTATGTCGTTGTACATATTTTATTACATCTTTACATAGGTCATACAACTAATTTTAAATTCATATTATTTTTAACATTATTTCACATCGGCAGACATAGTCTATTAGGTTTGTGACTTACTGGCAAGTTTTCCGTAGGTCATTGGAAACAGTGGGGTACAATTGTTTTTTCGTAATTCTTCGACAAAAGTGGGGCAATAAAAGTTTATTTTTTACAACCGAACAGGTTTTTGCACAGCATCAATTACAGAACATTAACATTTCATGGTAGATTCAAGATGTGAAAAAAAACACGAAATATTATTGAGATTTATAACTTCCCACTGACTTCATATGACAAGGAATGCCAACAATTATAATAAATAGCATAAAGTTTGTAACTTTTCGATGGAGGATATTCATTGAATGAATCACTGTACATGCTTAAGTAATACAAAAAAGTGATGTAGAGTTTGGCAAACAAGAGAATGCGCTTGATGATCGATGTGCAGAAACTTATTTTCAACCGGAAAAATCATCAATCATTCCAAATAACTTCGGCAAAGCTGCACAGTACACGAAGGGCCAAGCGCATTCAGTTTGCCAAAATGTACAAAATGTTACTGTGTTTCATCTAACATATTTTTCCTTCTCACAAAGTTTGAAAATAGACAACAGACGAGGAATCTCAGTATTTGTGGATTTTCAAATGTATTGTTCGAAAAAAGTATATAGGTACATACGAGAAGAATGCACTTGAAATTGTATGGAAAACACAAATCCTAAATATTACGTTTCTCAGTCATATACATACTATCGAGATATTTACAGACAAAAATCACCCACACACCTATCGGTCTGTCGTCCAACTAGTCCATTAACACACCGTCCTGCAGGTTTAACAATATGTTAAAACAATCGTATCAAACCACGAGAGTCACTTTTTTAAAACGACATTATTTTCTGTGTTTTTTCTTTATGAATTTAAAACACTGTCCAACAGGCCATAGTGGCCATAATCGTGCACAGGATGGTTTGGAGTTCTGAGCTTCTGGAGTAGAAGACGGCATTGTTACTTGGAATAAAGTCATCTGCTACCACACTGGAAGCCAATACTGCCTTCCCTGGTGGAAGGGGCTGGTAAGGAAGTGGGTTTGAGTTCTGCGGAGGACTCTTTACTTCCAAGCACGAGGGTACCTGAATAGAAGAAAAATTATGCTTAATAGAGACTAATCTTTCTAAATATTCCCTAATAGATCTTATCGAAGAGTAACCGACAAAAGATTTTAAAACAGATGAAAGAGTCAAATCCCAATTTTATTGGAACGATACCTACCTACTACTTTTGAAATATGGAAATTAAAAATAATAATTATGCTAACAAAACTTAATAAATAACGCGAACCAGAATTAATATTTCATCCTCTGAAATTTCGTGTAATAATTTCAATATTTACAGCTCCATTGAAGCGCTTTCAATAGAAAATAATACATGAATATATCCATATTCAGGCGTAAAATCATTTCCGTATGAAGTTATTAGTTAGTTAATATTAGTTAATGGATTTACCCGGAATATCATCCGAATAATTTTATATAAATAATCCGAAAGGCTCATTCATGAAATTCATAAATTATAATTTTAATTCAGAGTGCATCTGTTCACCAGTGATTGCGTGATATTTTTTTTACAACGTGTTGTGTACCTGGTGCTATCAAACACCAGGTATCGGAGTTAGGAGAAAGAAAATTTAAAAAAAAAACACTTAAATTAGCATGATAATATATATTTCAAATTATAAATTATATCTGCCATAGGTCACCCTAAGTGGTTCGCTACGTTTGATGATTTAGCAGAGGTGCCCGGGTTCATGGGGTGAGGTTTGTCTAGGTCTTGGAGGCGGATGACCAGGACACCAAACCCCAATTTCCTACCTACCCCTTAAACCCTTTTCCATCCCAGAACTCTCCTCTCCTTCCTCTCCTAAAAAAAAATCTTCCACACAGCATCCTCAAAGATGACATAGGCCCTGAGGAAAATAAATAATTTCCTATGTGGAGCTCATATAAAAAAATTAAAAAAACTAGACATGTTTACCTTTACGAGAGTTAAAAAGTCGTGTGTAAAGGGGAGTTAATTTTGGATTTTACCTGTGATTGGGTAAAGTTGTGGATGTCCTCGCAGCGAGAGGTCTGTTCTCCCAAACAAGCTATGTAGGCGATAGCGTGAGGGATGTAGCTCTGTTCGAAGGTTCCTGAGAAGAGCACAGTGGCCAGAGGACCTGGTAAAAAAAACGGCTTTGAAAAAAGGCTTTATTTATTTTATTTTTATTTTATTTATTAACAGAAACAAACAGTACATTATTTACATTGGTGAAAAAAGTTTACAGTTAATAAGTATATTTCAAGTTAGGTACCTATGATATGTTTCATTGAAGTATCTTGTTTATATTAAATTTTTACCGGGTGATGTGCGTTGTGGGAGGGTGTGTGAGGGTGTGAGAGGGTGAGGGAGGGTCTGTGTGTGTGTGTGTGTGTGTGTATGTATGTGTGTAAGTATGCGCATTAAACTATATGATTGACATGATGCTCTTTTTAAATTTGGGCAGTGAATCGGAGAAAATGTCGATGTTATAATTTAGATTAATATTATTGAATACATGAAGAGCACGATTGATTGGCGAATTAGTTGCTGTATTAGTCTTGTAATTAAGCGTGTGGAATAGTTCTGTATGGCGTGTACGTCTTAATGGTATGTTAAAATTAATAAGGGAAAGTAGTTCGGTACAATCGATGTTATTATTTAAAATTTTGTGTATAAATGTCAAATCAGCAATTACTCGTCTTTGTTGTAAAGTTTGAAATGTGCGTTCGTAATTGTTGTTGAATTTGAATTTAAGATATTTTATAAATTTGTTTTGAATATGTTCTATGCTATCTATGGATAATTTGTACTGCGGGTTCCAAATTGGCGAGGCATATTCCAGTATACTTCTGACTAATGCAAAATATAACATAACTACTGTGCGCGGGTTACTGAACACTTTACTTATACGAAGAACAAAAACAAGCATTTTATATGACCTGTGAACGATTGAGTCGATGTGAATATTAAAAATAAATTTGCTATCAAGGTAAACACCAAGGTCTTTACATTCCGTTTTAGAGATGACAGGTTCATTTTTGAGTGAATAAGAGTACTTAATTACATTTTTATTTCTGGTGAATGTCATAGTATGACATTTGGAAACATTAACATCTAAACAGTTAACTTTACAATACTTGCAAAGCCTATCTAGGTCACTTTGTAACGCTTCACAGTCAGAGAGAGAATGCACAACTTTAAATATTTTCATATCATCAGCGTAAAGCACATATTCAGAATTTTGAAAGCATGATCCAATGTCGTTTATATAAATGTTGAAGAATAGCGGACCTAGGTGGGAACCTTGCGGGACACCAGATATTACCTCTATAGACTTTGAGTAAACACCGTTTATTAATATTACCTGATTGCGATTACTAATGTAGGACTTAATCCATTTAAATAGGTCGCCATGTATACCAAGTAGGATGAGTTTCTTCAAAAGAATTGAGTGAATTACGCGGTCAAAGGCTTTAGAGAAGTCTGTATACATAGTATCAACTTGCCCCTTATCGTCCATCTTGCTATGCAAGAAGTTAATGAAAAGGGCGAGGTTGGATGTTGTAGACCTACCTTTCATAAATCCATGCTGATTCGGCGTAATGTTTGTCGAAATAGACGAGTACAATTCATCAAAAACGATTTTTTCAAGAACTTTGCTTAAATAAGGTAGTTGGGAAATTGGTCGGTAGTTTTTAACGTCATGTTTATCACCAGTCTTAAAAATTGGTGTGATAACAGCTGATTTCCACTTGACAGGAAACGATCCTTCCGTTAGTGACTTTTTATAAATGGCGCAAACCGGAAGACAGATATATTTACTACAGTTACGTATAAAAATTCCAGGCAGCCTGTCTATTCCTGGTCCTTTATTAATGTCTATGTTTGATAGGTATTTTAAGGTGATTTCTTCGTTTACTCTGATTGAGGATATTAATGTGTTGTTAAGAGGATCTTCCTTATAATCAGCATCATGAGTTGGAATTTCATTTGTAAAGACCGTTGAGAAGTAATCAGCAAAAAGGTCTGTAACTTCTTTGCTGTCGTGTGCTGTTGTGGAATGATACTTCATGTGTTCTGGTATAGTGGGAGATTTTCTTTGTGTCTTAACATAACACCATATTTTTTTAACATTATGTTGTATGTCGGATTCCAATGTAGCTATTTTTTTTTTATTTTTTTTATTTGAAATATACATATATATAACAGATTTACAGAAAGAAAATATTTGGTTCATAAAAAAACTAATTACATATAAAGTTATTTCTTGTTAATGAATCTACCCAATTTAAAAGAGAAAACATTTCTCGTGTTTGAATTGGGGAGTTGTGCTATTATAGAAAAAGATAAAGAAAAAATAATATACAAATATATAATCTTTTTTTTTAAATTAAGAAAATAATCTTATGAATGATAACAAATATTGATTAATAAATTTACTGACATAGCAGTTACTAAAATAGATATACATGATACATGTAGTATAGATAATTAAAAGTAAAAATAATATTATTACATTTCTCGTAATAGGTAGGTGTTAGATGGTAAGTACATATAGTTGATTCTAACAATTGGATTAGCTGATAATAATTGCAGGAGTAGGTACATAATGTTAAGTTACAACAATAATCGCTACATTTCAGTTCAAATGCTGATGAAATATTTTAAGAGGATATGTGCAAATGAGAAGAATACATTAATTTATTATTTTTTTTTTGTTAATTAATGAAGGAATTAAATGATTAATTTTGAACTAAAGTATCAAATATCATAATTAAGACTTGATCAATTATTACTAATCGGTACAAATTCGTTCTGTGAAATTAAAATTTATAATTTGTGTTGGGTTGATCTAGTAGTTGTTTTATTTGTGATTTAAAGGCTTTATAATTTTCTTCAGATTTGATTTTATATGGAAGGGCATTAAAAAATTTTATACCTTGATAGGTATAGTGGTGTTGAAAAGCACTAGTTTTAATTTTAGGGATATCTAGGTTGCCACGTGATCTTGATCGGTTACTTATTTTTGTGATTTTTGTTGTAGTATTGAAATGATCTTTGTGGATTTGCAACAGTGAGTTCTTTTTGAAAATTTTGTTAAGACTAAGAACCCTAAAAGAGTCAAACAGCTGTATTGTTGGAAATATAGATGGTTTTCGTGTAATGACTTTTAGAATCAACCTCTGTACCCTTTCTACAGGTTGAAGGTTACTTTTAAAAGTTCCCCCCCACCCGATTATACCATATTGTAGAATAGATTGAGCAAGAGAGAAATAAATAGTTTTAATCATACTAGATGATAGGATGTTTCTCAATCTAATGAATATGTAAATAAGTTTTCTTACTCTGGTTACCGTATTTTCGACTTGTTCGTTCCATTTAAAGTGTCTGTCTACAATGACACCCAGATAATTTATACTATTTTTGCATGTTATTGGTAAGCAATTGCCATCGTTGCATTCCTTTTTATTTTCACATTGTGCTGAATGGATTTTAATAGTTAAATTGATCTCGACATTTTTTTCTTTCAAAGAGAATGGAATAAAATAAGTTTTCTCTGTATTTAGTGAGAGACAATTTAGGTCAAACCATGTTTTGAGAATGTTTATATTGATATTAGCTATACTCATTGTTTCCTCCCATGTTTTTCCTTTAGTGATAACAACAGTGTCATCTGCGTAAGATATGATATCTCCAACAATGGGGAGAGTGAACATTTGATTTGCATATATAATAAAAAGGATTGGACCGATGACAGTTCCTTGTGGTATACCAAATGATGATGTTTTGGGTTCACTTAATGTATTATTTATTTTTACATATTGTAGTCTCTCTTTTAGGTAACTTTGGAACCATGATAGTACTGCTCCATCCATTCCAATTTGTTTTAGTTTCTTATTAAGTTTTGCATGAGATATGCTATCAAATGCCTTTCGGAGATCGATGAAGATACCAAGACATTTTTCTCCATTATCTAACTTTTGCATTATTGTAGATGTTAATTTAGCAATCGCATCTTGGGTGCTGAGATTGTCCCTAAATCCAAACTGGTTTGGGCTTATTATCTTTTTATCTTTTATGTATTTGTTGAGTTGCTTTTTAACAATTTTTTTCTATATTGCTACATTGCATTGTTTTATGAGCAAGACTAGAAATCTTCTTTTGTCTTTTGCGAAGTAATGCAAAAGATAGATAATCCAATGGATTCTTAAAGCGTTTCCAGGCACGAAAAAACTTTAATTTTTCTTTTGTTATATTAATTAAAGCAGCCGAATACCATGATGGAAATTTTGTTGAATTGGTTACTTTCTTTGGAACCAGATCATCTATTATGGCATCAATGATTCTATAAAAATGGTGTACCGCAGTGTCAACATCTTGCGCATTTACTACAGAAGACCAATCACTATTTCTAAGAGCATCATTAATTAGTACATAGTTAGCTTTGTTAAATAATTTTATTATCTGTGGTTTTAGGATAACAGCAGGGAGGGGAATATTGAGTTCAACTATGATAGATTTATGATGTGCATCTTCAAATACCAGTGGTGAGTCGGCAGCGGAGACGTTGACTGTAGAGTTGCAAAGCACAAGATCTAAAATTCGTCCATGCGAATTAGAAATTGCATTAAATTGTGTTAAATTAGAGAACGAAAGGCACCTAAGGAGATTAGAAACACAGAGGTCGGTACAACATGGTTGAGACGTAGAGTTCCAATTGACGTTTGGCATATTGTAATCACCTAATATTAGAAAAATGTCATTTGGATATTTATTTATTTATTTATTGAAAAAAATAAGAAATACATGAAAACATAAGCTGCACATCTCACTAGGGGATTCCTGTATCGAGATATGCAGTTTTACAATAAAGTAATTTAAAAAAAAAGAAACATACATATACCTAAACTTAAAAGAAATATAATAATAAACCTACAAAAGAAGCACTGAGTACAGTTATTTAAACATTACTAATTTATAATTATTACAGCTGGGCAGTATGCTCATTGTTGACAAAAATAACATTATACTGTAAACTAAATATTAAAATATGTAAATACAAGGTACCTGTTGTGGCTTACCAGATGCAATAATAGGGTGATCATACCACAGTAGCATTAAATTATTAACAAAAAATAAATAATAATAAACAATTATGTAATAAATTTATATAGTTTATGAAATAAATATAATATATAAAGTAAATATGTAGATATAAATAAATTAAACAAATAATATAATATAATATAATTTTGAGTAAACAATAATAAACAATTTAATAATAATAAGTAAATAAACATAAGTAAATAAAGTACATAATAATTATGAGTAAATGCTAATAAACAATTATAATATTGTATAGTAAGTAAATTATGGTACGAAAGAAGTAGATAATAGTAAGTAAATACTTATAACAATAAGCAAATTAAAAAGTACATAACAATAAATAAGTTAAGTACATACAGAGTAATTAAATATGGATTGTATCAAATATAGCTTAATTCCATAGTGATTTATGATATAAGCGACAACATGGGTAATCCAAAACCATCACTCTCAGTTAGTATACATATTTTGACCATTTTCTTGAATAAATGTGATGTACCAATAGTTTTTATTTTTTCATTGAGCATATTATAAAGCAACGGAGCTTTATATGAAAAACTTCTTTGTCCAAAGGATGTTTTGGTATATACTGGCTGATACATTAAAGAAGAGCCCAATCTAGTGTTGCGTACTTGTTGAGATCTTTTAGCAGTGAAAATGTTGTTGAAAAATTTACAGAGAGCATGTATTATGTACAATTGCCTTATTGTCATAATTTTGCTTTCGCTGTATAATAACTGTTATGAATACATAAAACTTTTCTTGAAAATTATTTTTAAAATTAATTTTTGTGCAATATTTAAAGGCTCTAGAGTAGTCTTGTGACAAGAACCCCAACAAATAACATTATATGAAAGTATTGATTGAACAAGAGCATAATAAACAGTTTTTAGTGTAACTTTGTCCAATATATTTCTTAGAGTCTTGAAGATATAGGCTAGCTTTCTTATTTTGTTTGTTAATATAGCAATATGATTGTTCCATTTTCAGAGGTTAAATCAGATTTGGCAGTTGTATGACTATTGATGATAGAGAAACGCTGCGCGCTAGATAACTTAGGACTAACTCCCGGTAAGGCTAGGGACTCACGGAGCGATTTTTACCCGCGCCCGCCGCGGTTGCGGGCCCGCAGCCTTTGTAGAATGCAGATATTTATGTAAAAAATTAAAGCACATTTCACGACGCGTTTTACGCCCGCGGCGTGTGCGATTGTTTGCGGGTCCCGCTGCACCGGCGGTCATCTTGTACCGGCGGGCGCGGGCGCGGTCCCGCAACCGCGGCGGGTTGCTCCCGCGCGCTCTGCGGTCGGTCCTTCTTTAACTCATTAATGAGAGTAACAAATAATCCATAACGATCTCTTTCCGCAATCAGTGGATGTATCCAGAACCTTTTAGGCCTTCTTTTTTTAATTCTTCTGTGAAGTAAGTATAACGCTACAGCTCGTTTCTGGTGTGTGTCCATGGCGGTCTGGAACTCAACTGATCGTTTACTGCCCGTCTTGCAACCGCTCGTCTTGCGGTAATCAACCGCCAAGATTGCGATCGATAACCGCAACCGCGGCGGCTGCGGGCCCGCAAAAAACTCCGGTCTCGTGAGTTTTGAAAATAAAACTCCATCCCGCAACCGCGGCGGGCGCGGGTAAAAATCGCTCCGTGAGTCCCTAGACTAAGTAAGAGCAACAAATATGAATATTCAAAATGCGATGTTTAGAATGTCTTAATAATAGTGAGATCCATATATCCTCGGCTTCTGAAGTCCATGATTTTCGTGATCGAACTTTAAAATCTTTTTTTATACCTAGAACAACGCTATTTTATTATTTACTATTTTATTTTTATTTTAAAATTTAAAATTTATTTTTTATTTTTAACTATTTTTTTTTATTTTAAAATTTTAAATTTTATTTTATTTTTTACTATTTTATTTTTATTTTAAAATTTTAAAATAAAAATAAAACATTTTCACCTTTATGTTAATCGGCTGTTTCACGTCCAGAAGAGATGTTTTCCGTTCTTCGTATTTGGTACAAATTATTCGAACTTTGGCGTAAATATAAACGAAAAGAGCTTGTCTCCATTTAAGAAGCCTTCGTTATTTAATTCAAGTAATTTTTGCAACACAAATAATGTATTTGGAAATGTAAAAGTCTATTAATTTATTTTGAATATGCAATTAGAAAGCCTCTTCTTAATTACAATTTTCGGATAACACTATTAATACCAAAAATACAACGTGGATAAATTGAAGCCTTTTCTTTAATTTCACATGAATAGAAATAAAACAAAATTATCGAAGAAGAAGATAAAACTAAACGAAAATATGAAAGAGAAAACACAGAAAAATAGAAAAAGATAATGGTCGCAACTAATATGAGATTGACAATTATGACGGTTTCTAAGGAGGTGGCAATGGGTAAATTGGTAAAAGCGCACGTCCCGGTTGCGTATTTCCTTTTCCGTGTTCAATACGAGGCAACCATGCCTCGAAATCAACATGGGTTTGTAACGCCATTTAACCACCAAACCCGTGTGCAGTAGAAGGCAATAGGCATCCTACTGTGCACGGGTTTGTAACGGCAATTCCCTTCCCAAACCCGTGTTCAGTACAAGGCATGTGAAGTGAATGCATTATAGACAAGTTTGTACCTGTATTTATAACAGAAAGTGGAAAGAAATGTATTAGAATAATTACACACACCCGCTAGACAAACCTTGCTTTGCCAAATAAAGCATTCAAAATCTGGTATGTTTTTTAAAATTATGATGACATGCGAGTCTATTTTAGAGAATTTATTTTATAAGATTGGTACTATAAAGTGTTATAAGAACTATATTATAAAGTGTTTTTATTTATTTTATTAGTAAGGCTGTTGGCGTTTTATTGTCCATCCATTTTAATCTGCGTGTATGCACACATTTCCTTTTTTTATGTTGTAATCACGTTTGAACGTTTGAAGGACGCGTGCCTCGTACTGAACACGGGTTTGGGAAGGGAATTGGTGTTACAAACCCGTGCACAGTAGGATGCCGCTTGCCTTCTACTGGATACGGGTTTGAAAAAAAATGGCATTACAAATCCGTGTTGATTTCGAGGCATGTTGCCTCGTATTGAACACGGAAAATAAAATACGCGCACCGGGTAGACGAGAGGTTCTGGGTTCGACCATTATTTTTTTTAATTGCGACCATTATTTTTTTCTATTTTTTTGTGTCTTCACAATTTTTTTTTAATATTTCCCGCTTTAAATCTAGCGGTTCTGCCAAGGGATTTATTTATATAATTATTAGCTAAATTCATTGTGATATAAGGATCACTACGACTATGCAGATTTTTGTCTTGTGGCCTTTTCTTAAGTTATTTAATCACTAATGATAATATATTAGTTTAGTCAATGGTAAAGTTTTGTTTGTACTTCAAGGCACAATTTTTTTTTCTCTTGTATTACTACGAACTATGAGATAATATATGATTTAATCAGTTTGAGAGAGTGACATCACCATGCTTTGTATTCGAATTTATTTATTTAATTTATCAAAGAAACTTCGAAATAATTATACTCGTAATATATTCCAAGAAATCATCTTCCGCTATTGGTTAACATTGCGAAGGATTATTCAAAGTTCTATTTTTTTTATTAATTACTTTATATTTAAAAAAACGAAAAAAAACAGTGACCTTCCTCATGTTTTTAAGGTCACATGTGCAAAATTTCATCAACTTCGGCATAAAACTGTAGAATTGCATATAAATCAAATCCCCAGCCCACTCGTCCACCATATACAGACATTCTCCTTTATATATTATATTTATATTTCAACCAATTTACACAAAACCTTGACAAATTATATACCTAAACCTTTCTCATGAATCACTCTATCTCTTGGTGAGGACCGCGTGAAAATCCGATGTGTAGTTTTTGAGTTTATCGCGAATAGACAGACAGACAGAAGCGGCAGAGGGTAGAAATTTGTGTATTTTTTTTTTTATTTCGTACAAGTTCATTATTTTACAGTTACAAGAAAAAAAATGGGTAAGCGACTAAAAAACCGTTAAATAAAATCCTTTTAAATCAAAAAAGTGTGTAATTTGCGAATGTTCGTTTGTAATATTTAAATAAAATAGATTATTTAATCTGATTTCAAAAAAAAATAATACGTTTTAAAACAGCGAATCTATTGGAAAATTAATGTCTAGCAGGTATATTTTAAAATAAATAATTAACCTGACAGTTTATTTAGTAACTTGACGAAAAAATCTCACAATACCCCAGGGGTTAAAACATCTCTTCTCACCCTGTACTTTTAAATAATAAAGCAAGCAGTTATTCGGGTTAACAGATCAGGCAACTTGATTTTTTGTTGGAAGTTCGTTTGGAAAGGTTCCAACCGATGATGAAATGAAATCCACGTTCCTGAAAACTTTAATCAAAAGTGAACAATTTCCGGCTACCTCGGAAAGCCGATCCATAAACAAATAGAATATAACAGAAATGGATAAAAAATGTATTTATGTTAGGATTTCAGAGCTGCATTTTCGGTTTTTTGCTATTTATAGCTTAGATTCTTAGATCTTTGGTTGTATGGAGGGCCATTAACCTTTTCAACGTGCATTTGAAAAATACACATGTATTTGAAATAACGATGCAGTTAAGTTCTGATTTAATGAAATAGCATATTATGTAGTTAGAAAACAAATTACCCATTGCGTAGACAGGCACGTCTTCTGCCCCGTGCGTGGCCCATTGTCTCGGGGCGGCCGCCGCGTGCACCGCATCTCGGTGCGCGGGAGCCGGACCCGGCTCTGTGTTGGGCGCCGGCCTGATGCCGTGCCCCGGCCCTGAGCCATACAGAAGCGTGCTGTACGGCAGCCCGTCCACATCGGATAACTTCACGTCTGCGTCTAGATTTAACAAATCCAATACAAAACTAAGCAATGAATTGACAAAGTGGGTGCCCCAGTAGGAGCAACCCAAAGGCAGACTGAGGAAGAGGTGGATTTACTGTGCGGCAGAGGATGGGAGCAGGAGATAAATTTGAAGTCATTAAAACCAGCGAAGAGCATTATTGGAAGAGTAACGCCAACAACAAAAACAACGGACCAGCGAATTTTATTTCCGGTTTGCATGGAAAATTTTCATCATACTAATAGTATCATCATACTAATAGTATAAATGCGAATGTTTGTATGGATGTTTGTTACTCTTTCACGCAATAAATACTCAATGGAATTTAAAAAAATTTCACTAATCGAAAACTACATTATTTGCGAGTAAAATAGGTTATACATATTGTTAAGCTCTGGCGTTATGAATAAGCTGTGGCGTTAGGAAATTATTTATTATACGTTTATTGTAAATAATGTAAAAAATAAATATTATATTTTTTATGTTATTTTTGCTGTATAAATAATGTATCTTCTGTAATAAATAAATGAGAAAAAAATAAATAAATAATTTCCGAACGAAAACCAAAGCGTGTTACTAAGTAATTGTTTGACGTGAGCTGTCATTTTGTTATTTGTTTAGGTTACTATGGAGATTCCTTTGATAGCAAAAATTCAAATATGTATAAAAGAGGTGCTAATCTGTATTTTGACCTTAGCCAGCAGCTAGCGCGTATTTGATTGATACGTTTTAATAGATGACATCGTGAAAAATGAATGTAACTGGTATGGAGGTGGGTGAGGGGGCGGAGGGGAGGAGAGTGAGGGGGGGCGAATATGCGAGCGAAGCCGGAGGCAAAAGCTAGTCGTTCATAAAAAAATTAAATAGAAGGAGGCACCTTTACTTAAAAATCCCTACGAGGTGCCATAAATCGGATGTATATTGTATAGTTTTAATATGTTGGCAATCAGGTTAAATGTGTTCAAAGTTTTACTGAAGGTTCTAAAGGATAATTCAACATACAAACTGTTTCAAACGGTTTCACAAAAAAATGATGTAGGTATCTCCAACAATTTTATGAATTTCTTTAAAAAATTTGTTGAGAGAAATGAATTAAAAAAAAAATTACAGTGGTCTGGTGCATTAAATTTTAAAAAAAAGTAGGATGATAATCATTAGTTAGAGTACAGTGAAAGTAAAATCTCACCTAGGATAGGATGTTCTCTGGGAGCGGAGTGGCCTCCCACAGTCATGACATGACCGTGATCCGCCGTGACCAGTAAAAGTTCGGCCCGTGATACAGCCGCCCTCACCGCGGCCTCCAGTTGGAGGGTCTCATCCAGGGCGCGATAAGGGTTGTTGTAATGGTGAGCGTGGTCGATACGCCCTCCTGGGTGGAAAAGGGACATGGCTTAGGAATACATTGTCCCTCATCAAATTAAAACAATATAATGAATTTTATCTTAATTCGTTTATTTTCTTTATTTATTTTCGTCATAAACAGTCTTTATTATACATATACGAAAGCCGAAAAGTATTGCACACTTGATTGTATGTACAGCGAGAACAAAATGACTTTCAGAAGCACGCAAGGTGGAATGTGGAAGTCATATTTCCCCTTTATACGTTGTTGAATTCATCCAGTGTATTTTTGATAGTGTTAGAAATTTTTTATATCATTGACCAATAAAATAACGACGTTCAAAATTTAAAACCAAAATAAAAATAATAAAAATACAATATAAACCGTTTTGATAAAGTGCGTTTACCCAATGCTAAAATTTTTTTTGAAATGTTTCCTAGTTTTAAATTGAAACTTTGAATTGGTAACAATAATAACAATAGAAGGGACTGTTGTTATTCAATTAAACGTCTGAAAAAAAAGAAACGTGATGAAAAAAAATCGATGCAAGAATAGTTTTTTTTAAAAGAATGTTATGAATTTAGTGAGTTTCTTGTTACACATTTCGCTATGCATAATCTATTTAAGCTGCTACAGCTTCTATTTATTTGGAAATCTAACAGTTTGATTTACACATTTTACTTTTCAAAAATTACATGTTTTCTGTTTAACATAAACTTGTAAAGTTTCCGCACAAGATACGTAATATTATAATATAAATATATATGTGTATACATACTATCCACAAAATTAATTTGAAATAATTAGAATAAATAATAATTAATTTAATAAAATGAGAAAAATAACTTCAGGTCCTTACACACAGCAATGGTGGAGATTTCACAATAATTGACATTTCGGTTTAATTTTTAATTTGTAATTTGACCTAAGGGTAAATGGAAAATATCTGCGTGTGAAAAGTCATTTATTTTGTGCAAGTCCCTCTGAAAAATAAATGATGTGTATAGTTTTTTTTCATCTTTATTAAATTTTGAATTACAATTTGTTTTATTCTATGCCTGTCTCACTAGGAAAACTTTCTTCTTCCCTTGTCATGTTTAAGTTGGGGCCTGATCGCTTCGTCCAGGCATGCCTTTCCCGGAGTACGTCAGTCTATTGCAGGCCTAGACTTTTCTCACACAGCCGTCAAAGATACCATCTCCAACTTTGCCCGATTCGGTCCACTCTGTGCCGAAATAAAATGATATTTTGTGAGAGACAACTGTTAATTTTACCTTCAACCATGAGGAAGAAACCTTTGGGATTCTTCTCCAGGATGCTTATTGCAGTCAGCATCATTTCCAGAAGGGTTGGATCCGCTCCTGGTCCAGGCTCTCTATCGGCAGCAAATCCCATGTGGGAGTACTCGAATAAACCTAACACAGAGGCATAGAATCAATACACCCCCATCGTCATCACGTTTCATCTATATGGTATTGCCAAATTTTCTTCGGGCAGGTAGGTAGGTACCATAATATTGTCCAATAAACGCGACAATTTCAGTTTTGACAAAAATCTTTGAGGTAACTGAATGTGCGCAAATAAATTTTGTTGCATTAATTTGTGATATTTCACAATTATTTTATTATTATTATTATTATTTTTTTAATATAGATATATAAGTAATAAAATAAAATACTGTTTTGTTTAAAACCACGAGTACGAAACTCGTGGTTTTAAACAAAACAGTATTTTATTTTATTAAATATGTCAAACCACAAAGTGATTGCTTTCTACAATTAGATATATAAGTGTACAGTGGTGTTATATAAATTACATATCGGTACAGAAATTATTTAAAATTGCAATCTCACCAAAGAAGAAGCTAGTTCTTGTGCTTGATGAGCGAGTTACACTAATTATAACAGAAATAGAATACCATTATGCAATAGGTAAGTATATAATATGAAAAATTGAATCTTCTGGATCATCTATATGTGTAGGTGTACATACATAGGATACGGTTAAATACTAAAATATTGAGTGCTTAAGAGAAATTCGAAAAATCTAAATAAAAAGAGATGAATATAGATTGATAATAAATAGAAAGAAAGAGAAAAACAGGTAATTATTTAGTTAATTATTCCTGATGAAGTGTAGCTTCAGTTTGAGTTTTAGTTTATTGATGTCTTTGGTTTTTTTTTTTATTTCAATCGGAAGGTTGTTGAAATACTTTATTCCTAAATAATATACAGTATATTTACGGCACGTTCCAGAGTTGAAGATACTCTCAGTATCGCCCTGGTATAAAACCACCATTCAGAATTGAAATGTTGCTTGAAATGGCATTGGCCGTGTTTGGTGACCAGATCTGAATAGCCAGATACTTCCCCACCTTCCTCTTTCCCCATCTTTTTCCTATTCCCACTACCTTTAGTCTCACAACATACACCAATTGCGGATGCCATAGTATCACTGACTCCAGACTCTTGTTGGTATTCATTAAAAAAAAAACGGAAATGGAACAAAAAAAATTACAGACGTATGAAATGCATTACCGTCGAGTTAAAACAGGACTTCGCTGTACTCAGTCAATAATTATGATGGATGTTTGGTAGTGTTTCCATATTTGGGGCCTTTTTTTATAATTTATATTTTAGCTGTTTTAATCCGATAAAGCGTAATCCGATTTGTAATAGTCGCCCCCGTGCAACATTGTAAAAGCAACTCGCAACCGGGCAGCGTGTCATAATCCGGGGCGGTGTATGGACGGGCTTAACTTGCACTAGTATCTACTGAAACTCAACAATAAGGGATAAGGGATTTGCGGCCATAATGACCATGGCTTAAATGGAAAACAAATACCAGGAATTGTATTGCAATTTTGATATTTTAATGATTTTATGTATTTTAAAACATTTTTTGCTTTTCTCTCCTCCTTTTTAAAGCAAACTTTTTCATCTTCGTCTGCAGATTGGATTTGTTTGTTAGAAAGCACATATCTAAGTAAGATAAAACAAATGTTATTTGAATATCATACAAGAGTCTCAGCTGCTTTCAACCGTCTGAGACTTGACATCCCTATTTGCCACTCTCACTCACGGAAAATCACAGACCGCCCCCCTCTTATCTGATATATTAGGAGGGTGAAGGTAGTGGGAATGAAAAGGATATGGAAAGGTAAGGTGGGAAAGTACCCGACCATTCAGATCTTTTTTTTTTAATGAGAATACCGCATAAGGGTCCCAATACAGCTAAAGCCATTTCAAGCACCGTTTCAATTCTAAATTGTATTTTTACGCCAGGGCGATAATGAGAGTATCTTCCACTCTGGAAAGCGCCGCAAATATACCTTATATCTTGTATACCTTATACATATCTTGTAAACAAAGTGATCTATTGTTCATTATATACCTTATATCTATTATTTTTAAATGATTAAATTGTAAAATAACATAAATCAATCAAATAAAATTTACTTTGAACCTTGCCCTTTGACCACGAAGGCCGTCGTGCATAAAGCTTTTTTTTTGTAAAAATACCATAATTGCCTACTATTTATTTATATTACAAGTGAAATTTATGGAGGGGTGTTAAGGTTTTTTTTATTATTGCATAAAAATTGCATACAATTGGAATTTACTACCCGCTAAGCTACTACAAGTAGCTTGTCAGTAGGAGATTAGTTCCACAGACTAGATACAATCACAAATTAAATATCCATAAACGCATTAGCGTAGCAACAACATACACAAATACACAAATACACATACACATATCACATACATACCAACATTTTGATGTGGAATAGGAAAAAATATATATGTATTTGTTGTTAATCAGCCAGCTAACTTAAGTTTTATTTGACGTAGATTTGCCTCCAGGAAACTGGTGCAGTGCATCTCTAAATACTCTATTTTCACAGACTCACCCAGCAAGTAGTCAACCTTATCTGGGTCAATAGCGTCAAACTGTTCCTTATTCCAGACGTAATCTGCTCTCAGTTTCCTTCTCTTTTTGTCCCGCAGCCAGTCGTCTATCAGGTTTCTCCCATCAAGTCTTCTTCCTTCCGCCGAAGGCTGCTCGGGGTCTCTAGCCACTGTGGGCAACCAGTGCCTCCGTCCTCCACCCAGAACAACCTAAAAGAATCATGAAACTCTTGTGGTTAACGATTTTGGTGTATCTTATGGTACGTACATGGTGACAATGACCGCTTTTTAATTAACAATGTGACAATTCACGATTAAGGTACCGTGATGGCATAAAAAGGCAATAAATCTACGTTCCTTATCACAATAATTCTAGAGCTCTTTCAAAAATGTATAGCGGGTGGTCCCGGCTATGAACCATTCAACCCCGATTGCGATGGTACTTACTCACAGCAGCGTTCAACATATGACATCACTTATCTTTACCGCTGGCAGCAGGACTGTTTCGCTGCTATCTTGAGTACAAAGAAACCAACCGAGAGGATAGCACGCGTGCTGCAAGGTCGAGACCAACCAGGCCATGGCGCTTTTGGACATCGCAACGTAATGTTAATTTATATTAGTTAGATCGGGTTATCAGATTATTCTTTCATTTGATTCAATAGTTTTACTTTCTCTCTAAAAGTAATGGCGCCCTCATTAAATTCACTTTTACGCTCTGCTCACTTGCAAAATTTCTCATGGTGACATTTCATCTAACACGTAACATCTTCGATGTTTCATGTCCACCCTTGAGTGCTTCATTTAAAGCATAGAGTCTCATTTACAAACATGCTCATTTTATGTATTAAAATAAATCCTTATATTATTTATTTAATTACCGTCTTATCATTAATTAAGAACCATCCAACAAACCTTACAAATGTAGATACACAATATACGCCAGTCTGTCTCTCACACACCGCACCGTGACGTCACCGTAGACCCCTACATTACCACTAGTGGAAACGATAGTTTTTAAAGTATGGAATATAGTTACAAGAATAATATTGAAGTGTGAGTGAATTCTAGACATACATTCACCGTTTGTCTCATGTTCTACAGTTGTTATTTAGTGTTTAAGAAAGAGCTGCAGCATTATAGCGATAAGGAACGTATGTGTATTGCCTTTTTTGCTGTCACGGTACCGTAGACGTTGACCGTCACTGTAATAATAAAAGCTCCCAATAACAACCAATGTCGAAACCGCGATAGTACAATGAATTTGCGCCTTCTAGTGGGATGCAAAGATAGCGTATGATTGAATTACTTTATCGTATTTAATAAAGTAGGTAATTATTACAACTAGGATAAAAATAAACTTGAGGATGACATAGTCCGAACAAGGTTTTTGATGCAGCTCATTTAAGTCACATCAACAGAAAATATCACTGAATGTTTAATAAAAATCATCTAAAAATCCGCTGTCAAGTCTCGATAATATGGGCACTGGAGAAACGAAAGCAAAAGAGAGATTATAATTAGGGAAAAACAAAGGAAGGGATTATGATCTAGATGAGGTGTAAAGAAGTAGACGAGTGAATGATGATGTTAATATTATTGAAAATGTAAAAGAGATCAACGTCTTCCAAGAGCAAATATTTTATGTTTAGTCAATGTCATTACATATGTATACATATATGTAATTTCTTCCTGGAACTTGGACTTACATTAATATTCCGTCCTGGCTCATTATCTACAAGCTGTAACGCTATATCTTTGCAGATCTTCCTGCTGGCTGGAGGCACTTTACTATCATCCTCCCAGTAACGGGAAGGAGAGTGGGCAAAGAGAGCGGCAGGAGTGGCGTGCGTCACCCGCGTCGTCGTTACTATTCCTGTCCATTTTCCTGGAAAACATCCGTTAATTAATTGAATTCATCCTACCCACTAAAAAGACAAATTTAAATAATGATTATATCGTTATTAATATAATATCGTTATTTAGATAATAAATTCGTTGTTACCTCTCACTATTTCTCTAAAATTACACACAGCTGTTGCAGGATAGGGCATATTTCCACTATCCATAGGGACGTGTAACGTGAGCGTGTAACTTCAATTTTAAGATTTATTATAGCATTGCTAGTTTTGAACCAAATAGAGACTTGATCATAAAGCGATTGTTCTGTCACTTGTGTCATTTATTGTGTCTGCCGCCGGCGCATATTGTGTTAGAGATAAATTAGGATTTGGAGAACATGGATGGCATAAACCAAAGTTACTCACATTCAACTTCAGAAGGAGAATGGAGGCGTCACCTTTCACTATGGACTGATTCAGAGCGCTCAGTATATTCAGCTTCACAGACAGTTTTCAATTGAAAATAATTCAACGAACACATTACAAAACCTATAAACCAAATTGGAACCATTCGAATAAGAAAAATTGATTGCTCACGGTTGACATTCGTTTAACGTCTCATCTTGCACTGAATTTGTGACATAATAGTTTTATGCCAAAGATTTTGGTTGGAAAAGGGAAGGATAATCTTTAACATTTTGCATTCATCGTCCTTCGGAATAATGCATAATGAAATTTCTGACGTGGGTGAATCGCCAAGTCCAAATGAATTTTGAACATGTGACGGTTTGCCTGGATCGTTTTAGCAAACTCTTAACGCTATTTTTATAAAGAGAGGTAACGAAGAGCAGTAACAGTGGCTAGCCTATCTAATACCTTCATATTTGTTTAATAATTTAATTTAATCAAATATGCTTCTCACCAGCTTCCTGTGCCCACTGCAGCACTGAGGGTACTCCCGATTTTAGCGAAGATGTGCAGTTTTCGAAGGATGCAGTTCCATCCAAACCGAGAGTTTCGTAGTTTGCCTTCACTCCGCACAGAAGTGCCGTTGCGCAAGCAGACGACTCGCCGGTCTGCGCGTTTAGGTTGTATGTCTACAAACGATAAAATTACAGAAATTACGAATTTTACTAGCTAATTGGACCCTATCCTCTTGGGTCATATTAAATTGTGTCATACTTCGGTTTCTTTCTTCGGAATTGGATTCGGGTAAAATCTTGATATCATGCACAAAAATCGCAGTCAATAAAATATGAGTTAAGAAAATGTAGATAATGTCGTAGTTGTTGGTAGTTCTCACAAATGAATATGACTGAAAGGGATAGGGTTGAATTAGCTCAATGGTTAGGGCAGGATTCCATTCCTAGATGCAACCTTTCTGATTGTTCTAGTTCGTTTGAGAGTCGCTAATATTGTATTCAATGATTAAATATTACAATTTAATGTTTTGCTCCTTAAGTTATTCCAGAAATAATAAGAAAAAACCTTCATTGCAGACTTGTAGAAAAGTCAATAGATGTCGTACATTAAAATAAAAATTGATAAATTTATCCAAGACACTATGTCTGTTGCAAATTTTCGTTCGAGAGTAGCTAATATTATATTCAGTGATTAAATATTACAATTTGAGGTTATACTGAAAATTAAAATAGATGATATTATTGTTAAAAAAAACATCAATGATAATGTTTACAGAGCTCCCATCGCATCCTAGTTTCAGTTTTTTGGCTGCTGTCGCCGTGGCCTCACCGTCTCCGATGAATATTATCTGTTTTAGAACCTGTGATAAGGCAGCTGCCGGGAAGTGGTCCCAGATGAGTCCCCCATGATCCCTGGAGCCACCTCCGCGTTGTAGCTTCAGCTCTCTGGCTGCTGTCACCGTGGCCAGACTCATACCATCTCCGATGAACATGATGATGCTCCTGAGAAATTCTCTCATTGTAATTTATGACATTTCAACAGTTTTATTTTTTTATAGTAAGTTTTTCAGACAATTTACACTACAGAATACAAACAAAATTATACGTAATACAAATAAAGTATGGTAAATATTTACAGCATCGTGAAGACCAATCCCTTCAGATTATATTAAAATTTCGGTTACATTTCTAGTCATTATTTTTTATTAAAAGTGAACGAATTTTCTTCAACCATTTTGAAATGGATATCTCGTGTATTCCCATCGCAAGTAAAACCCAATTTCATATAAGTACAAATTGTCCCATAAAGACGGGTTTCGTGCACATAAAATATTTAGTTTTTTTCGAATATTTACGCACAAAATTGAAGCACTGGGGCATGGCAATACTTGTTTGCCTATTTATTCATTTTATGAATTAATTTTAAATGTTTTAAAACATAATTTGATATTGTGAACTTGTGGGACCCCTATTTTAAATATTATAAAATACTATTTATAAAAACAAAAACATCGAGTGCAGTTCACACTCGGTAGAAGTGAAAGCTTCACCCACACAATCTCAACCAATAAGAGCCTTGAAAAGTGAGCTCATAATCAAGGCGGCCAATGCGCGCAGCACTTCACTTCGTAGGTACCTACTGTACGTAGGTAAGGTTTTTTTTTTATTTATTTTTTTTATATTTAATATAGATATATAAGTGTACAAAGGTGTTACATAAATTACATATCGGTACAGAAATTATTTAAAATTGCAATCTCATCAAAGAAGAAGCTAGTTCTTGTGCTTGATGAGCGAGTTACACTAATTATAACAGAAATAGAATAACATTATGCAAAAGGTAAGTGTATAATACGAACAATTGAGCCTTCTGGATCATCAATATGTGTAGGTGTACATACATAGGATACGGTACGAAATTCGAAAAATCTAAATAAAATAGAGATGAATATAATTTATAATAAATGGAAAGAAAGAGAAAAACAGGTAATTATTTAGTTTTAGTTATTCCTGATGAAGTGTAGCTTCAGTTTGAGTTTCAGTTTATTGATGTCTTTGGTTTTTTTTATTTCAATTGGAAGGTTGTTGAAATACTTTATTCCTAAGTAGATATAATTGTTTTGCATTAGTTTGGTATTAAATTTTGGTATTTTGATGTTGTCTTGATATCTTATTGATTGGTAGGTTTCAAATTTTTTGATGATATTATCTTTGTAAATTTGGATAATTGCATTTTTTTTGAAGATATTCTCTACTCGAGGCACCGTAAAATCTGCGAAAAGCGTTTCTGTTGGATATGTGGAGGGTTTCTTTAGGATTACTTTAATGATTAGCTTCTGGATCACTTTGATCGAGTTTAGAATATTGTTGTAAGACCCCCCCCATCCAATAATTCCATATTGAATTAATGACTGGATTAGTGCATAGTATACTCTTTTTAGATTGTTGAGTTTTAAAATATTTCTTAATCTTATGAATATATATATACACTTTCTGATACGCTTAACCAATTCACAGATATGGCTCTTCCACTTCATATGTTGTTCTATTATCACTCCGAGATATTTAGTTTCTGATACTGATTTCAACGTTGAACAGTCTTGAATACATGTGATTTTATTACATTTGTTATTGTGGATAATTATTTTAGTGTTGGGGAGTGTTTTTAGTTTGTTAATTGAGAAGTGTATGTAGTATGTTTTGTTAGTGTTCAATGAGAGAAGATTTGTATCAAACCAATGTTTTAAGGTATTCATGCTATTATTTGCTTGCTCGTTTACTATATCCCAGTCGATCCCATTCACTATGATAGCTGTGTCGTCGGCATATGATATTATGTCTGCGTTAATTGGTAGTTTGAAAATGTCGTTGACATAAATTATAAATAGTAGGGGGCCTAGGACTGTGCCTTGAGGTATCCCGAAATTACTTGTTAGTGGTAGACTTAGAAAGTTGTTTATCTTGACTACTTGGTGTCGTTCAAATAAATAGCTTTCTATCCATTTTAGAGCTTTATCGTTTATCCCAATACAGTTTAATTTTTTAATAAGTTTATCATGAGAAATACTGTCGAAAGCTTTTTTAAGATCTATGAAGATTCCGAGGCATTTCAAAGATTTGTCTAATGTGTTCTGGATAATGTTCGATAGTTTGGCAATCGCATCTTGGGTACTTCTATTTTTCATAAATCCATATTGGTTGTCGTGTATTATGTTATTTTTGTTAAAAAATTCAGTCAATCTTTTTTTGATAATTTTTTCAAAGATTTTAGCAATGTTTGAAATCAGCGATATTGGACGATAATTTGTCACTTCTTCTGGGTTGCCAGATTTATGAATTGGAGTGATGATGGTTTGTTTATATATCGTTGGGAATATTCCGCTTTGAAGACTAGTGTTGATTAAATGTGTTAATGGTTTTGAAATATGTTTTTTGATATTTTTCAGTGTTTCGACAGTAACCCCATCGAAACCTGGTGCTGATCTTCCCTTCATGCTTGAAATGATTTGTTCGATTTCCTGTGCTGAAGTGAGAGGAAACATGTTTATTTTGTTTAACATATTGGCGTTAATGTTCTGTTCGTCATTAGACGGTATTTTTTTAATTTGATTTGCAAGGTTTTTGCCTACATTTGCAAAAAAGTTGTTAAATATGTTAGCGGCAGCCGATGGATTTTCTTTGCATCGTATTTTGATATTGTTATATGTAATACTATGTATTTCATTTTTTTTGTGTTTTTTCTTGTCTATGATTTCATTTATAATATTCCAGACTTTTTTTGCATCGTTCTCCGTTGCTTCTAGTTTTTGCCGAAAATAATTATCTTTTGTGTTTTTTATTAAATACGTAAGTTTGTTTTTGTATGCTTTTAGGTATTTTTTTAAGGTTTCGTTTGTAGGTTGTCGGATTATTTTTTTGTATATTGTTTCTTTGTGTCTGATTGATTTGGTGATGGTGTCATTATATCTCATTCTCTGGTAGGCTAAATCCTGTAGATGTATTTGTTTGTCTCTTTTTACTGTCACTCTTTTGCGTTTCATCGAGTTTCCAATCACAACGGTGCTAAAGAAGTTTCACTTCAATAAAATCAAAATTCATTATAAAATTAAGGTAAGATTCTGCATACGTGGATATTGTATACAGATGCTTACACAATGTTTTTTTCTTTCCATGTCCGATGGAAAACATTCTACACTGTAAAAAAGTTATGAAAAACTAAACATTTTGTGCGCATGAGGCCCGCCTTAAGCATTACATGTTTCTTTATCGTATTATTTGATTGCAAGTCATGATAATATTTTTGTCGGAATCTATTATTACGGATACTGGATTTCACCACTGTACCTAAATAATATAATATTATTAAAAACGTAAATACCTAATCTAAGTCTGTGAATAAACCATTAAACTATTATTTTTAACCCATCCATCACATTTAACCCAATGATTCAACATCATTAAAACGTTGTAATTATTTAATCTACGGGGAAATCACTCCACATATGCCTCCTCGAGTCCCAGGAGCGAAGAAAGTAGAGGAGTTGGATAATTGGATCATTACTTACTTGGCAACTGGTTTGTTGTCTTTGAATTCTTGAAGACGTTTAGTTAGGTCCTTCTGGGCCTCAGCATACCAGTAATCGCGATCTAAAACACAAGATATAAGATTCATTATGCTTGAGTCTAATAATTACCTCAACTATTACTGTTTTGAACAGTAGACCTCTTTATTATGTTTCGAATTTTCTCTTATTTTATGAATCAAAAACAAAATTTCTTCTGAAATCATATGATTTCTAAGAAGGTACTTAAAAAATATGCCCGAACCACAATCATGGCTGTTGGACTGTTGCGTAGGGACTCTAGGCGCCAATAAAAAGGTAGCTAGGAACCGAAACTCTTTTTTTTACAACTCACTATAGAGCCCCTGTCTGTACAGTGTAAAGACGGGAACTATGTCGCCACCCATCGTAGGGGCTGTAGGAAGATATTTATTAATGCGGGTGTTGAAGAGGCTCGGATTATAATATGAAGGAGATGTAACACACAAATTCACAGAAAAATTAAATGCCAAATGGTTGAGATAAAACCGGACTTCGTCTACGCTCATTCAATAAATTATATTGGACATTTTAAAGATAAACCAATATAAGTCTGTTTTGGAAGCCTTGTTAGCGTGTCCGTATTTCAGAATTACACTTAAAATTTCCTCACTTCTGAATAAATCAGGAGTTGTTTCGATGAGGTCTCGTGTAAAAATTTGTGGAGGTCTCCTGTAAACTCGTGGAAGGTTTTTTTTAGGGAAAGGATGGAAGTTCTGGGAAGAAAAGTGATATGAGGGGTTGGTAGGCTTCTGGGGGTCAGTGTGTCCAGGAGTGACGGATGTATGAATCTATTCCTCCCATTGCTGTGCAAGACTAAAGAGGTACTAAAGACAAGGTATAAAAGACAAGACACAGGACTCTAAGATAAGGTCTGAAGAATCCGGCTGGAGAGGTCAAAAGGACTCTCTCAACCATACTCTCCCAATCCGGCCGGCCACTCAGTAGGTGGGTAAACGCATCGCCCCCCAAGACCGAGACAAACCTCAGCCTATCAAAGCGGGCACCAAACAGTCACCAAACGAAGCGAACCACTATGGCAGGGGTCTTGGTTGTCCAATAAATGGTTTCCGAAAAATTGTAGGGTGATATAACAACAGTGATATACATACATATTGTATCGTCAATGTGGTATTGTTCCAAAACTAGTAATTTAGTGAAAAGTGTATAATTTCATAAAGTATTGAATACTATTTATGTCAATATATAAACTCAATCAGAGACAAATTAATAATGTCCGGCCCAAAGAAATAATTTTTGCATACCATATTACGTTCTTTATCTGAGAGCCAATATGTCTTAAATCCATTTTTGATCAAAATTACTTTCTTATTAATACAAAGTTTTCAGAAATAACCATAGTCACAATGTCTTGAGCAAGGGCGGATCCGACCTTGCTTTCCCCCGACTGAACCGCATCTTTCATTTGCAAGTGCGTGAAAGGGATGCAACAAAGATATTCAAATACAAAAGAAATATGGTTTGATGTCCGCGCGACTGTCGGCGAACTACTACCTGATCAGGGTAGTTTGCACACAAAAAAAATTGGTTCATTTCATTAATTTTTTTAGGGTTTCATTAGTATTGATTAACAATTTAATTTGAATATGGAAAGAATTCGTTCATTTAGTTTATTCGTTAATTGGTAAACACTATCGGCGACACCTGGAAGCGCAGTCCCACCTAGTAAAAACTGCGGATAGCACATCTCCTTATATTTCAACTTAAATACGCTTGAGACATTGTGGCTCTCAAATTTTTCAACACAGTGTGACTTGGAACGGTGACCGGACAACGCAGAATTCCAATTTCTAAAGGAAACTTCAACTTCTCCTAAAAAGTCTTTAAATATGATAAAAAAAAATTATTAAAAAGTTGGTTAAATAGGTTAGGTTAGGTTTGGTTTTAATGACTTAGTTAGATAGCTTTTAATGACTTTTAAAAGGGGTATTGAAAAGCCAATCAGTTGAGTTATCGTGGAGCTACTTGGGACATAGTTTACAGGGAAGATTCCAAGATATATAGAGGTGCATACATGTAGTACCTTTACAAAGGTCGATACTAATAGATGGCAGCACGAGCAATGGAGACATTATTCACAAAATTAAGAATGACCCTCAAAACATACGAGTTTGTAAGCTGTTTTTCAGTAACATCTTTGGTGAGGAATACAATTTACCTGTTTTGAAGAAGACACCCGTTATCGGATTAATAGAAGCTGGCCAAAAAGGAAACAATCCTACAACAAATATAAGACGGGCATGTGCCTAGCATGGTTGTCGAAAAAACCACTAATTATGTAACCATCAAAACAAGGAATGAAGAAAAATTTAAATATATTTGTATATATTTGACTATGTGTCAATGAATGGTTATAGGTAATTTACTTTAATACGATAAAAAACTAAATAGCGAAATTTAAAAAATGTTTATTTCAAATGAAGCCATTTTAGCAAAAAGCATTTATAATTTTTCATCCCTTAATTGCGTTAACGTTTGAATGGTTTTTTTTTATCTTTACAACTTCTTTTGAATGGTTTTTTTTTAATCTTTACAACTTCTTTTGAATGGTTTTTTTTTATCTTTACAACTTCTTTTGAATGGTTTTTTTTTATCTTTACAACTTCTTTTGAATGGTTTTTTTTTAATCTTTACAACTTCTTTTGGCAGAAAAACTTTAAATTTGTAATTATTGTTTTTACGTGAAACACTAATTAACATATTTTAATTTCTTATTTCTGTGAACAAATTTGGTTTCTCTAAAATCGAGTAAATTATCAGAAAGATAAAATAAATGAAAAATAATTACATTTATTTCTTCCATACCATATTAGTTTAGATCACAACTAAAATTTTTGTTTTGAAAAGAATGACACATTAGTAAAATAATTTTGAAAAACAATTTATTATTTGTTCAACTCACGCTTGTCTTTGACAAACTGGTCATTCAACAAAATTCAAATTATCGGATTTTATAACATTTTGAATAATATTATCTCTCCGGAGTACCAATATAGTTAAAAAATGGAAATTAACTAATTGGAATTCAGCCGCCCTAATTAAATTCGTCAAAGAAAAGCAATGTAGAGCTCCCACTCATACATACGGGATGAAAAAATAATTACGCAATCATTGCTCTAATGTGAAACTTACATGGAACTCAAGAAGCAAATATACATAAATTTGGATGCTGATTAAGTGTGCTAATTATTTTAAAAGCATCTTCATACGTAATAAATATGGTCTTGAATAATCCCGGCACTCCTGATATTTTGACATGTGTGAATAATCATGTGAGAGATGTAGGTACACATACATATTGCACTAGCTGGTAAATTCCTAAAGATTCTTGATGTTAATAAAAGAGCAGGTAGTGACGGTATGTCACCATACTTTGTTTCAATCTGTGTTCAACATCTTTTATCAAATATGACACTATGTCTTAAGAGGAGTAAATTTCATAATCTCCTGCAGTAAATCGGGTCTAAGAAATGTGTTATGTATTACCTACTCCCCAATTAAGCAGGGAATTTGGTGAATTTATTCATTATTAGCAACATACAAAAACCAATAAATACATGGATTTTCGCAGGCAACTTTGTAAATTTCGTGGAGTAAATTTGTAAATTTGATTGACAAGCAACATCGACGATATAAATCAATTAAAAGATGAAATGCATTCAGAGCCTTTGATAAAGTAAACCATTCGATCCTTATTATAAAAAATCTATCATATGCCCATACACGGTGATGTAATCCGCTTGTCCAAAGGAAAAAGACATATTTTTTAATCTTCCGGTGAACCTCAAGGTTTTCATTGAGGACCATTGTAATATTAATATATGTAATCCAAAAAGTTTCCAACATTGTATTTACCTAGATAGAATGTGATCAAATAACATAAACAGTCAAATCAAGCAATGATGACTGCATCAAACTTTACCATGACTTCAAGCCACGGTAGATGACCAAAAGTGCTATTGAATATGAAAATGTAAAATGAGAGTATATTTAAATAGCTATACATAAATTTAAGACTCCTGAGAAAAAACTCCCTACATTGACGGTTTACCCTACCTTACATCCTTTCTAACCATCCCGCATAAGAAGCCATTCATAAATTACGTCATACGAATTTAATGATTATTTGACCCCCCCCCCCCTCCTTCCCTGTCACACATCATCACATTTGTGAGACCCCCTCCCTCCTAGTGTGACGTTACATGTTTTGCAATTTTACATATAAAAATTAAGAAATAGTAGATTATTTTTTTTGTATGTGACTTTACAGAGCTGATGACCCCCCGTACCCCTTGTCACATAATGTCACACTTCTCTACTCCCCTCTCCCCCCTTAAGGTGTGACGTAAAATTTACGGATGGCCCCAAAACAGAATTGGGAAAACACAAAATAAATCATATGAACCGCTTAATTTTTATGGTGAATTTACATTTTCCAAATTACAATGAATCTGTAAAATTTGACAACTAGACCTGCCGGAATTTGACTACAATATCAAGTTTCATATACCTTAAAATTCATGCAGTTAGGATCAATATATAGTTTTATTATTTAATTAAATGAAGACAATATTAGCGAAACTCAATCGAAAATCTGGAAACAGAAAAATGATAAAAAGATATTTGCAACTCTGGAACTCGAACCTAGGACCCTTCGCTTTCCGGGCAAATGCGCTAACCATTGCGCCAAGGTGTCGAAATCCGATTCGGTCATTTTTAACTGTATCATATTTCGACTAAGAACCACCCACATTATCTTCATTTTCTTACCACATATATTATTGGCTGCTATCTTTGCAATATTCAAACCCGAACTTATTGCTATCTAGATAGTGTCTGAAGAAAACTTTTCTGCAAGTCTATAAGATGATTTTTTTTTTTAACTTTATGTGTAAAACCTCAAATTGTATTATCTAAGAAATAATCATAATTTCAACAATAGCTCATAAAAATACTTTGCCGATCACAATTTGAGGTACGAGCGAAGTATTGCTACACATGCTTGTATCGAGTTTTCAGATTTGGAAACATTTTTGCTTGCCAAACATGTTGTATTCTGCAAAAAAAACTAATTTACTTTATAATTTAGCCACCCAATTTCATCTTCGTGTACCTGTGACCTCGTGCGTTTCGTTGATTGCGCTAGTTAATGCACGTGAAACAACCACTGTAACATGCAGCCTGCGAGTCTATTTCGTGTGCCCGCGAGTCTTTTTCGGGTAGCCCGCGAGCATTTTCGTACTTCCCAATTGGCTAAATAAAATATCAAAAAATTGCGAGTGTTCAACGGTTTCCGTTGTTTTATAAAAGGGTTTGACGGAAAACTTCAATATTTCTTCAAAGTTTGAATCGGAGTAGAAAAAAAAACTCATTTTGCTACGCAGAGCTTTTCTTGTTGAGATATATTTTTTTGTATGATCCCTCACAAGAAGAAAGGCTGTTCCACATGTGACCTTGACTATCTACATATATCTGACTTGTTTCTTGGGTAATGGAATTCAGATTGTCAATATCATTATTTGAAAGTTCACATACACCAATTGAGTCATCATTCCAAGTAGGGCTAGTGATTTCGGTTTAATCTTCTGGATTTTCTGCAATCTCTATTTGTATAACATCTTCATAAGATGAATTTGATTTATCAACTGATTGAAATTGATTCTCTTCTAACAGCTTCGTCATTCTTTTCTATGGGATGTGTTTCTTAATAAATATTATCATCAGTTTTTTATCGCTAGACTGCAAACCATCATCATTTTCAATTTTATTTATCTGTTCCACATTTGTCATTATTTCAGTTAAAATTTCTTCTGCTGATCTAAAAATTGCCCTTTTAAAATATGTTTTTTTTTTCTTTTTCATGTTTTCATGAAACCAACATCTACTGTGATATGATGGGGTGTTCCGCTCCTGTCCGTCGAGTTTCACGTACGTGCACCGGATCAATGCTGCTAGCTCCTTAGAGCAGGCGTAGGCTCCAATAAAATACTTGTAGAACAGTCTCAGCATGCCCACATTGTGTCTGTGAATTAGAGATGGCAATTGGTCTGTTAATAACGGATTGTCAATCTCCTTTGCTCTGAATCAAGTTTATTAGGTATTGTGGGGCTCCAGCCCAGCCAGAAGTGATTCCCAATTTAAATTGTTGGGCGTTCTTGAGATATGTATAGGTTACTTTTGAAGAATCTGCTAGCCCTATGGAAGATTCCTAGTTTCTTGGAAGGAGTTAAGTTCTAGGATTTACTGGGGCTTCTATGGAGCCCCATTAATTGAGCCGATCTGAAATACTTAGTCCAAGCATTTCAATGGTTTGAAATGCATATTTAAGTCTTCCGTTTTGTAAAATACCAAAAGTTTTCTTGGATAAATTTTATTTAACATTCAGAACTACAAAATCAACAGTTTCCGCAAAATTGCAAGAAGATGTTCTTTAATATTTCAAAAAGATGAAAATCTGTAGCAGTTCATTATTACAGATGCAATTCGTTAATACATTGTCAACAAGATAGAGTAATAAAACAGTTATTTTAATGATATTATTACAGTATTTAGATATTACGAGTATTGTTATTAAGATTTTATTAGTTTTGAGAACTAATCACATATCGAGAAAATATGTATAATCTGTTTTCAATCCCACCTCCTTTTTTTTACAACGATATTTTGGCGAGTATTTTTTGAGACCTAAAATAATGATTTCTTAGGAGAAATTTTCAAGAAATGTTGACACGAAATAAACTTGTATATCCCTTACAAAAATTCGCAAATGCAAACCCGCTGAAAAAGGTGTATTTTTGTAGAAAGTTTTGGAAATAAATGTTGTTGAAAATTATTGATCTAACTCTCCTTATCTCCCCACAAATTTCTTTGACCTGCCAATTTTTCGATTTGTACCTTTCTGGCAAGCATATAGGAATGTACTTTGTTTGCTATCATGACAATTATTGTAATATTTGGTTTGATGCCAATTTCCAACTTCGGTATTGAGATTCAGCTTTGCGTGCTTTCAATTTTTGTTATCGAAAAAAAACAGCCATGCTCAAAGTAAAAATTATTGTAGATTTTTTTAGTCCCTCGGTACCCTAATTATGTTTTTGACTAATAATTTGCACAGAAAATCCAAGATTTTTTTTGACACATATCCGAAGTATCCCTTTCTGTACGAGTATAATTTAGTGAGCCGAACAACGGGGGAGGAGCTCCTGTGTCTTTTTGGTTTGAGCATTTACCATTGAGATTTTTTTTTAATTCACTAGAATTCCTTTTTAATACGATAAATGGACATTTAAGTTATAAGTTCGCATAAATTCAATATGGAATTGCGAAAAAAAGTTTTTTTCAATTATTTTTAAATGTATACATTTCCTGTTACTCGTATTTTGTTAAGTAATATTTTGTTTCATTATATGCCTTAATTTTACTCTTGGCTGAATGAATTAATCCCTGGCGTCATGCGTCAGTCCAAAATTAGCCATCAGGGTATCTAATTAAATATACCTTTTAAATGATTGCGAATAGCTGGGAAATCCGTGTAAGGTAATATTGTCCTTTTTGACTTATTATAATGTACTTATTCATTTATTTACACGAGGTCGTAATCTTACTATATAAAAATGAATATTTCTTGGTTTGTCCCTTACGCGTTCCTAAACCATTCATACGATTGCGGAGAAACTTTGGGGATTTGAAGTGCACATGCCCGCGATAGTTTCTATATAAATATAATTGTGAGCTCTAGCTTTATAAAATAATTTCCTACATTGTTTTTATTTTATTTATGTATATATATATTATTTATTTATTTGCTTTTCTTATAAAATTTTACAAGCTATTATATCAAAGTACGCACTTAAAAATTAAAACAATAAAGACAAAATATAAAATGATTTTTTTTTTTTATTTATTAAATAATAATAATAATAATAATTGGATAACTTATAGAGCGCCGTTTTTGTGAAAAATCACCTCAAGGGCGCTGTACAGTACAGAATATAGTATACAATACAGAATATAGTATATTATATAAAGCATTGTACTCCCAAGAGTTAATAAACTCATTGCGGGAATGATACGCATTACATGAAACATATAGCTGTATGTATTAAATGGACATATCATAGGACATACACAACATTATTATTTCAGATAGTCATTCATAAAATGAAGTTTGAGCATTTTAGTTTGGGTCTTTTTACATTGACTTGCACATTTGATCTCGTTGGGTAGTTGATTATATTTTGTGTAAGCTATGTATTCTAGGGATCTTAGTCCATATTTTGTTGATTTGATTGACAAAAAAAGTTACAACAAAAACACAAGACAAAAACATAGATAAAAATGTGAACAGAAACTAAGAATCCTTACGCATATTATTAAATTTAAAATATTCTACAAAACAAAATAGTAGAAGCATAGAAGTTATTTAGGTACATAGGTTTGTTTGTTGTTTTAGAATAATAAAAGTGATAGAATATACAACATTTATACTGATTAGTTTTAAGATGAAATATATCACCCAGATTATTATTTTTTTAATTTCTTCAGCCGGACTCTCTCGACGCATTGCCTTGCACCGCAGTTGGTGTCACTCTTGGACCTGGACTTCCAGATTCCTTCTCAAAACTTACTCTCCTTTCTTTTCATAAAAATACCCTCCACAGAGCATCCCCTAAGAGAAATTATTGTCCTCCTGGTCTTCTGTGTGGAGCTAATGTAAAAAAAAAATAATAGTAATTTCTCGTAAACTGGTACTCAAATACTGGTTTAGTCGTATTAAATTTAAATCATTTTCCTACTTTTGCTTTATTTTACATGAAATTATGTTTTTAATTCTCATACCACTTAGGAATATTTTATGCTTTTACAACGCATCCTGCAAAAAATCACTTTAAATTTACCTTGGAGTTTTGGGCAAGATACGAGAAGGGTTTCGTGGTAGTGAACAATGGTTTGGGTTAGAATTTGGCAAAAAAATGGTAGGGAAATTGTCAGGGATTGTTTGGTTGAGGGATGAAGGTGTTCCATGTTCCATACCAAGAAATTTTATTGTACGAAAATCTGATATACTTGTAACCGCTCACTTACCTAAAATTTTCGGTCCACTGGCAGTGGTATTGGATTGGTGGAAGAGAAGAACGGCAATAGTAAGGATCACAGCACGCTGCTTCGTGCCTTCACCCATCCTTGAGAGATTACCAGTCAGTTCAGACCAGTCAGCGCATGTTACCAGCAAATTAGTTCAACCATTAAATTACCTCGACAATCCATCTGTTGTATACTAGCTGTCAGTCAACTAGTGTCAACAGTATATGTCCTTGATCACTCAAACTGTCAATAAATGCCACTTGTCAGTTACCGTGACCAGTAATCAAGCCAGACTAGTGGTTTGACTATTCGTGCACTGTCAGTCAAGCTGTGTCATCAGTTAGATCAATCACCCTGACCAGTCGGTCAGCTTGTGTAAACGATCAATGTTTGCCACCAATCAGTTACCTTGACCAGTCATCAAGCATGGCCAGACTTGTGGTATGGCTGTGGAGCGCTATCACTCAATCTGTGTTACCAATGAATGACCCTGCAAGTCACTCAGTATTTTAATTCGATAAATGATTGCCACCGGTCAGTTACCTTGATCAGTCATCAAGTGTGATCAGATTTCCAGTGGACAGTTAGTAATGGCCAGCGTGCGCTGTCAGTCTAGACGACCTTGATCGAATAGTTAGTATATGTAACCAGTCACTAAACTTCACTTTTTCTCAACTTCAGTCTTTGGACACGACTGACAAGCAGTGCAGTCAATCAGTCAGAGTGGCCCGCAACCTTCTGCTTTAAGTCAACAAATGCCATTAGTCCAGTATCTTTCATAAATTGAATAGTTTTATTCAACCGGTGAGTGTCTTGGCAAGTGACCAATCAACGAGTTGAATTTGCAATCTTATTCACTATTTTATTAGTCGTAGGTATATTGCGATCAGTTGGTTTGTTTGGCCGGTTAATGGGGTCAACGACTGATCAGCGAGTGTGACCAGACCTCGCACGGACCCGTGACCTGTCGGCGAATTGTACCGGTTATTGTTTATGACCGGTCAGCAGGAATAATCGCACTGGGCAACCATTTGTTCGGCCTTTCTTGACACATTCTTAACCTCCTTCATATTTCCTCTTCCGACCCATATTATTTCTTATTGTGGTCTAATTTGACAGGCCATTCGTTTTCCCACATTCCTTTTTATATTTTTCTGAAGAAGTTTAAAATATTATTACAATACGCTAGTCCAATTAGTAGGTATGTATAAATAAAAACACTCTTAATATATCCCGGGTAATTTTGTAATTGGTTTACTATATCGATTTTGAATGTGTTCTGTGGATTTTACTTTAATTTATGCATTAGAGAATTTTTCCATTTAATTAAAAAAACTTTTTTGTTACCAGTATTACATTACGTGCACTGCTTATAAAATGAATTGCTCCATTGAATATTTTATTTTATATCGAAAAAGGTTTAAGAATTGGCATGATTCGTGTACAGAAAATAAATAAATGGTATCACTTTTACTTTAACCTATATTTTTGAAATAATATAAAATGTTATTTACTAAACACCCACTTAAAATAAATTCCACAACAAGGCAAAAAATTTTCATGGAGATTTTTTCTGAACTATCGTAACACATTAAAAGTTAAATATGTTGACACACGTTTTTTCACAACATTAAATATACCTACCTCTATTAACCATAATAATACTAATATTTAACATCAACTTTAAGCTCGTAGCATGTAATTTGAGTTTCAACACCAAAACACACTTTATTTAAACATTATTTGAACTTTCCCAAAACTATCATTATTTAGCTTTTAGTAAATCCATCAAATTCGAATGTTCATTGTGAATAATAATAAACAAATTACACTGTAAAAAAACTGAAGTCAAAATTAATGTATTATTTTAACACATCAAAAGTTTTTCACGTTAAAATTAAATTAATACTATTTCTCGCTCACACTTTGAAACTAAAACACCACTCAAATTTATATTACGATACGCGATATTTTATAGCTGAAAGATCACGAGACCCACAAACATGCGTCCTCTACCGATACCAAGGGAGTACTGAAAATAATCGAGAGGGTGAGACCAACGCTCATAGAAGAATGGTATGATGCTGTGCAACTAGTACCAATACTTTTTAAGGATCGGTTACAAAAAATTGATAAAGTGAGTTATAAATATAGAATTATGATTTTTTTAACGTCATTACCATATTAATGCCATTGACGAGAGTTTTTAGAATTTGTTCGAAATTTAACTTTTTTTTATCCCTTGGGGGTGTTGTAGTAGCAATCCACATTGCGATTGTCAAGATTAAAAATATTTAATGTTAAGGAAAAAAAAATAGAATACAGAATGTAAAAATAGAAATGTCTTCCGTACAAATTTGAAAGGAAACAAATGTGCCAACGTTGCAACTTTGGTTCGAGACCATTCAGCACGCGGTCTGTCTCTCTTAAACTTGCCTGAAATTATACACCGCCATCCCATTTGAATGTCATAATCATATTGAAACCCAGTTTTATATTAAAATATAAGCGTGTATGATCACGTAGCGCGCCCAAAAGGCACTTCTTGTGTTATTCGTAATTCTATTATTTGATCAATTATAAATTATGAAATATAATAATAACAAATATTATAATCAATAATTATCAGCCTGAAACACTCATCTACATTGAAAAAATCTGAAAATGAAAAAAAGAAGCGGCAATCAGAAGGTCACGGGTTCAATTCCCGTTGGCGGCCAGTATCTTTTCTCGGAAGATTTTTTCAATGTAGATGAGTGTTTCAGGCTGATAATTATTGATTATAATATTTGTTATCTACCCTTTGTGCTATGCATAAAAATCTTGTTTAAACGTTAGTTTATCAATTGAAAATAATAATAAATATAATAATATTATGAAATAGACAGTTAGAATAAGTTCACAGTTAAATATATAGCTCTAAATTTATTCTACCACTAATAAAAAATCCTTTTTAGTGTTTGTGTATATAGGTAATATTTATAACACACAATAAAGGAAAGGTATAGCAAAATTATACAAATTAGTCAACACTTTTAATTTTCTTACTCTTTTAACCACTCGCAATGCAACAGCAATGGGTTATCGATTCAATTAAAATCATTGCTCAAAATATATAAAGAAACATATGAACTGCTTTCTGCAGTTTAAAGCCAATGAATCCAATCAGATTTCACTATTTATCCCATATGTTAAGGTTCTAAAAATACTCTAGATATTCCCTAGTAGAACTATTAAGACGTTTCGCAAACTTGCCATAATATGCCAAAACTCGCTCAAGTGGTTAACAAAAATTACAACAATGACATATAGTTAATATTTAAATTTGGAAGGCGGGTAAAAAAATAGCGGGTATAAAACTCGATCATTCCACAGGCTTATTACAAAAGAAGCCTTTCGAAGAACGGGTAATCTTCCATCCATCAAATCAATGAAGCTGTTATGACGGCTCTTCTAATTATTGGTAAAACTAGTCGATTAAAACCATGTCTGTCATAATTTCTTGCATGAATTTCTTCTGTGCATAGCTTCAAATAGTCACGAGGGATTTGCTTAATAATATAAAATAGTTCTTCGCATTTCTCCCCCAGGTTTCCAGCACACTGAATGGTTGTACAGTCCTTTTCAATAAGGTGTTTAATATAGAGGAGGGTTGAAGGACGTACTTAACTTACTTTAACCAGCGATTCCTGAAATTATATGTAGTAAAGAATGTAAATAAAATGTTCGTCTCCAGTTGGGGTCGGGGTAAGGGGTTGAACGGTTACTCGGCTGAGTGACCAGTGATGACATCTGGTAGAAAGTTTTTTTGTTTGATTTTGAAAGAAAAAAATGGAAAAAATATCAAAAATATCACCGGAGACCAAAATTCCATTCACATTTTTTACTAGAAATAATATCAGGAATCGCTGGTAAAATTTAATCAAATGAGAATGAGTCCTGTAACACTCTGTACAATTTGTCCTTTCTCGATTCTTGATAGAGTGGAAAAAACCACCAGATGAGTGTCCTATTAATTCTTTACCGTTTGTCGTTTAGCATCCTGTGCTTTCCTGAAAAATCACCACGAACAACCCTTGCATTTAAAAAAATTATGCTGAATTTAAAAAATTTAAGTTTTCTTCCGAAACATTAAATTGCAGGCATACCATTTTTCTGTCACCGTGGATCATTTTGTAGGGGACTGAGCCAGTAAGCTAGATGTAACCTCTTAAAAGGGAAAAGGCCTTCCGTGTATTATGACCGTTAAAACCTTTTAATACTTGTGACCTTTCGAAGAAAACTTGTTCAGATTTTCCAGTATGGATACACCGCGCCTGTGCATCAGTTGCTACAGAAGAAAAAAACGAAGGTAAAAACTTTATTCTAGTCTGCAAGTGCTTTTAAAGTGTTTAAATCTCTTGTTAAATTTATTCATTAGATGTTTTTAGGTGTTGGTTTGATACAGTCTCATTCCGGGAAGGAATGGGATGGAACGAGCTTAATAAATGATAACTATGGTTCCATGACACGTGATCCCCAGTTGATGATTTTTTTTTTATTCCTAATTATAAGCACCCGCTGAACTGCCAAATGACATGTTTGTTCAAAGCAAATCCGAGTCCATTCAACCAGAGTTACACAACCGAAATAAGCATTTTTTATGATATGCCCTAAGGATGATATGCCCATATTTTATGATATAATATTATAGAGATGCAGGGGATATTACGGAGTAAATCATTAGCTCATGCAAATAAAATCATCCTGTAAAATATTAGAATAACCTGTCACGTTCATTAAAATTGAAGGGGTGTGCTGTTATAGCCGTGCATTTGAAAATATTTACCATTTCCGCGAAATTATTACCAAATGCATACAATATAATAATATGTACAAGCTACTAGGTATTTGAATGACTCAGTCGTGATACTATTGTTTCAATAAATCAGAATTTTCGATCGAATAGTTTTGTTTGGGACATGAAAGGCAATTAGGCTGAGTAAATCAGGGCTGTCTAGTTTAAAAAAAGTAAAAATAAATGAGATGAGGAAAATATTGTAAATTGTTTAAGTATGTACATATTGATAGTTAAGACTATTTTTTTTTTTAATTTTATGATGTTAACCCTTTAAAAATTTGGCATTTTTTTCAGATGGTCAAAATATTTTCGCTTTACAATAAAATGCAAATATTAAATTAAATCACATTCAAAAACTAAAAACAGTTTTAGAAAGGTAATGAAATATGCTTTCAAATTATATAATTCGAAATAAATATTTGTTTTTAATTATAAAAAAATTTCATACAAACATAAAAAAAAATTCAAAATGGCTCACCTTACGTTTTTTCTAACTGAAGTTACTGATAATGAAAATAAATAAAAAAAAAACACACATATTTTATTAGACAAATGTATAAGAAACACATATTGAAACCTCACTTTTTTGTCGCTATATGTAAAAATAATTTATAAAAAATTCCCAAAGTTTCAAATTTTTTTTTCAATTTGCGATTCAAAACTTTGTAAAAATAAAAGTGTACATTTTACTTTTTTGGTGGCTATTTTTTAGATTTGAATATAAATCGTAGTATTTTTCCTTTCTAACACCGATTAGAACATATTTCTCACTATGATAGTAAGGGAGTTACAGCGTTTTAAATGAGACCTGTGTGCGTTGGGACAAATATGGTCTCCTGTGATATTGTTTAATTTAATATATTTGTTTTTATTTAATTTATATTTAATGTTTAGATCAATTTTTTACAGTTTCCACCAATCGTGTATGATTTTAAGTTTATTTTAATGAGAATACAGTCTCCTATAGTTTTTGCAGCTTCTTTATTTTAGGAGATTTAGATTCCAATTTTTCTTAGAAATTTAAAATAATTATTTAAAATTTAATTTTATATGTTTAATTCCATTGGTGCCTCATACAGACGCTGACGGGACGTTCAAAACATTTAAAGTGATTTAACTTTTTTTTTATATTGTGCTATAAGATCTGTGATTTATGTATTAATCAATTTATTAAAACAGTTTATTCATAAAAAAAGTTTTGATGTCTAACTAACGTAATGCGTTATCGAACTGAAACTTCAATAAATTTTGAAAGCATTATAAAAAACACACAGTTTGATAAGGCAAAAATTCTAATCAATTCAAAATTCTTAGGTTGGTTAGGATTTGTATACTATTCCCAGCAAGAGATCATACATGACGTCTTCGTTCTTGTATCTTCTGTCTTTTTCGTTTTCAAACAAGATTTGTGCGAAGGAAGAGAACAGACGTCGATGACTTCAATTCCAGCTCTCGCTGGGACCAGTTTAGGTAAATATATTTAAAAGCCAGCGGGGATTAACAAAATATTGTTCAATGCTTAGTGTAACCACTGGAGCGACGGCGCGACTTTAATTACCGTTATTTTTGTGACCGTTTTGAATATTTTCCCACCTTAAAAAAATCATACCACCGAATTTTAATATGGAGACATAAAAACTGATCATAGTTCTGTATAGTCAATGAATTCACCTATCTTTGTTTGATTATTACATATTTCTAGGATTTATAAACATTTAAAACGGAACTTCTCCGAGGATTTTCTCCCTATAAACTCGCCTAGGAAGTTCAATTTTGCCTCCACATTAAATATTTACTTTAAAGTTTCTTTTATATGGTCTAATTTATAATCACAATTTACATTATGTATATAGGAAAACTGAATTTTGATATGTTGTGAACTGTTCTCTTAGAACAATTTTTAACACAAATTTAGTAGTAAAATGGCGACACTTTTAATAAGACTAAAATGGAATTCATAAAAGACTCACCAAAAATAGCTGCAGTATATCAAACAGATACATCAATTGCCTTAAATTCACAATACCAATTAACTCGATTATTGGTTTATTTATTGAAAATATTCCATTGTCAAACACAGTCCCATCGGCAAAAAAAGAAAAAACATAACCACAAAACTTTTGTTTTCCAAATAATCACAGAATTATAAAGTTTGAAACAGATGGAATCAGTTGCATGCATTGCTAATTCAATCATTATAACACTGGTATACAAATATTTTAGAAAAATCCACTAAAACACGATAAAATGCCGCATTTTACACTGACACATTTTGACAGTTTTATATTTTATAGAAATCTACCAAACACGAATCTTTCTTTCCAAATATTTTGTACATAACTAGAGTACACTGCCATCTGTTGTTACGAATATAAGTAGTATCTTTCCACCTACTGAAAAACGTCAAAATAAAACCGCGGGCGTATTTGAAAATATTACAAAAAAAAAAATTAAGATCTAGGTAAAATTTTCTGAAATTCAGCACCTAAGCAAACCCAGGTTTTGTAGGTAGTGCTGAAATACAGCAAAAAGCGCTTCAGTGGGTAGGTAAATTTTAAAAAATCAGATTGTGCAATTCACACGCGAAACTAGAAAGTCGCTAGATGTCGCTTTCTATTCTTTTAGTGTAATAATACATTTTAATGACGCACTTCCGTTTCATCCGAATTTCATACTACAACGAGGCTAAAGATAGTTTTACTTCAATATGTTTTCAATTAATATAATGAAACGCCACAAATATATATTACGGATAGATTGGATAAAGCCATAACAATGTAATTGGTTCAGGAAATAGTGTAATGTTGACACCACCCTCGCAGGAGCGTGTAACGCGAGTTCCACAGACAACAGTTAGTTTGTCCAACTCCTATTTGAACACATTTACTGTTCCACTTGGTTCCTTAAGCGATTTAGGCTGAAACTTTATCCCGGGGGATTTGGTACTAATCCGGATTTAACGGGAATAGTTTAAGAACGACTTATCGAGGGGAAAGTCACAATTAATTTTAATCCCTTAACGGTCCCACGAAATCCGGTCGTGGTAGGTGCAGCGCAGATCAGCTAATCATGACCTTTGAATGACCGAAGGAATAGAGTATTCAATTTTTGTTTGTTTTGAAAGCATCGTCAACCTAAAGTTTGTCAAATAAGAGTAGAAAACAAAGGAGGGCTCTACTTTTATTCAAATGGCAAAACTAAAAGTATAACTCACGGTGGAAATGAAAAGCTGTATAACCTACATTTTTATAAAATAATAAAAAGACATAAAGGTGTACAAAACAATTTATTTTAATTGCAGTATAGATATCCACTGATCTCAAAATTATAATGGCATGTTATACCTTTGCAATTATCATGAAGAGTAACGATATTGTAATAAAATATAAAACACAGTTTAGAAATGGCTCACATTTATTTAATGCTAACTTAAGTACCTAGCGTTGCCCGGGTATTAGATCAAGTCTCTAATTTTAGATCTGAATATATTTAATTCAATCAGATCTAAAAGTAGTGTAACTAAACTCACCATTTTGATTCTTCCTTTCTACCTACTGTTAAATTCAAATTTATGTTAAATTAAATTAAAACAAATCAATTTTTGAAACACCGTTTAATCAAATTTATGTCATTAAGTGGGTACCTTAACAATAGTGCTTCTTCGATTGTAATTTTTTTTCTTTAAGAACAAAAAAATGTTTTTTTTAATTTATTTACAGTGTTATATATTTTCAGTGTCATCGCGCTTTAAGATTATATTTGTCAGTAACACTGGTGTTGCCAGCCTACAAATTTATAAGTTTCATTTTTAATATTTTCTACTCTTAATTGACAGACTATACTACATTGCAGTGCTATATAATTACACGGTGTCCGAAGACTTGTAGAGCAAGCGGCAAGTTAGCGGGTCTACGTCACATTGGAGTCGATTTTAACTACAATAGCAAGCAAAATAAATATTTAAAAAAAACACAGTGTGTAATTCAACCACGGTAGTAGTGAAAACTAAAGTACTTCCCTTCAGAAAACTAAATTAGACAAGAGTGGGGACTGGGGATGCTATGAAGCACCGCACAAAAATGAGATCGATTATACTATATCATTCTCTCGCAGGATAGATTCTATTGATATATGTTTGTGTTTGTCTCTTTTTAGTGTCGCTCTTTTTCGTTTCAACAAGTTGCGAATCACAGCGGTATAAAAGAAGTTATCACTTCATAAACCTGATAAGGTTTGTTTAGGGACCAATCCAATAATAACACAGTACAAAGCATTTCATAGGAACTGCAAAACAATTGAAATAAACGAAGAGAATGGTAGGTACCTATCTAGCTACAAACTTGATAGTTCTGAATAAAGTATTGAAAATTTGCACAAAGCATACATCAGTAATATTATTATTTCTGAACATGGTTTTGATGAAATAGACTCATGCAATAACATAAGTTTTTTATTGTTTTCTAATCATTGAATTCGACTTAAACATAATATCTAGGCGTAGCAAGCGATATATATTTTTTGTTCATGTGTCAAACTAGCTTTCGGATTATTAGAATTTTTATTAATTTCCAACTGCTCTAAAAGGTTAAGTTTATGTACATACGTAGTTTACTAAAAGTGGCCTAACCTGAATTTGATAATGTCTTTAGAAAGCGAAACAGCTGTCGATACTAATAATAATTACACAGCAGAACCTCTTCATGAATGAACTGTTTTTACAAATTGAATAAAAGTATTATTGAATGGAGTCCTATAAAATAAACTTGACAACTACGAGTATAAATAAATTTCAAATATCAATACATTTAACCCGTTTAATCACAGAGACCATATTTGTCCCAGCTCGCATTGCTCTCACAGAAATCGTTGTCTCCCTTACTATCATAGTGAGAAATATGATATAAACGGTATTAGAAAGAGAAAACACCACGCTTTATATTAAAATACAAAAGTTAACCACAAAAAATTAGACCTTTATAAAACCAAAGTTTCGAATCGCAATTTAAAATAAATTTATAAAATTTGTGATTTTTTATGAATTATTTTTAAATGAAACGACAAAAAAGTGAGGTTTTTTTATGTGAATACCTTACAAGAGTCCCAACTGCTCCCGTCTAGAGCCAGTAAAACTATGGCATCCCCATTAATCACTTGAGTGCCGATTGTCATCCGGGTGACAATATTTCAAGCATATGCGGCCACATTCGGCACACGGGTATGTTGGTAGTGGGGAGGGGAAGGGGAGAGGAAGGTGAGGAATACCTGACTATTCAGATATGGTCACAAAACACGGTTAAAACCATTTGTGAATAGTGGTCTTACACCAGGGCCATACTGAGAGTATCTTCCACTCTGGAACATGCCGCAAATATACTGCATATATTATTTGTAATAAATTAACTGTAAAATAACACATTAATTAATTAAATAAAACTTATTTTCCCAGGCCATGATTCTATTCCGCGACCTTCGGATTGCAAGTCAAGAGCCCTATCCCTCGACCACGCCAATAACGTTTGTAATTCATTTGTCTAATGTGTGTTGTTATTTTTTTTCATTATTAATTATTAGCTTTGTCAAAATGTAGATTAGTACCTACTTTATATTTGTACACTAAAAATTTATATAAGAATACTAATATTTGTACCTATTTTATGCATATTTGAATTTTCGCTATCAAAAAAATCTCCATAGTAACCTAAACAAATAACAAAATGACAGCCCACGTCAAACATTTACTTAGCAACACGCTTTGACAATAAACGGAAAAAAATAATTTCCTAACGCCACAGCTTATTCATAACGCCAGAGCTTACCAATATATATAGCCTATATTACTCGCAAATAATGTAGCTTTCGATTAGTGAAAGAATTTTTATATTCCATGCGGTATTAATTGCGTGAAAGTGTAATAAACATCCATGCATACAAACATTCGCATTTATAATATAGATTTTAGTTTTTTTTTTAAAGTAGCGTGAGCCATAATCAAAACTTTTTAAAGTTTTGCATTAAAAAAATTTATATTTATAAAATTACACGATTATTTGAAATAACAAATTTTGAAAGCGTATTTAATCAGCTTTCTCAAAAAAGTTTTGAAGTTTTTGGGTACGTTCACAAATATAACATTAACAAGTCTGATTTTTGAAGGGTTGTTATTGAAATACACAAATTAAAAAATATTTTATTTACCAAACATTAAAAAATTTTGAGCAATTTGTTTGAACATAATAATTGAATAATAATTATGATCACAATCTTTTAATTCACATTTCGGGCTTGTCTTTTCAATAATTAATTACAAAGCTTTTCAAAGAGATATTTCTTTATCATTGAAAGGTTAAGTGTTTATGAAAACTTAATGCTTCTAGTTTTTACCCTTCAATTTTATAAAACTTGTCATTAGGTATTTTCTTCTTTCAGGGGATTAGCGTGAGCTTTCAAGCGGAATTTTATAAAGAGCTCGTCGTAGGTTTTGACACTTTGATCCAACTTCCCTACAATTTCCTGTGCCTGTTTCTATATAATATTTGTACACGTTTTCTGGCTTCATCTTGCTCTTAGCGCGTTCAAAATGCATGCCCTTTTGGAAGTTGATAAAGTTGTGAAACAGAGGAAGTTTTTTGAAAGGGAAGAGTCTGTCAAGAAATCGAAGAACTTAGAACATCCATTGAAGGCACTCAGGTTGTATTATGTTTTTTCAATCGTAAAATTATTTTTTAACGAGCACAATTATTCGAATTAAAACGCAAAATACTTTGAACAGAAAAAGCTTATCAGCACTTTTACTGCTTCAAACGAATATTCAGATATCTCCGGTATAAATTGAGATTTATACAGCCAAAAGTATGATCGCAACTTATTTTTGGGGTATTATGCCATGTTGCGCTACCTCCTTCTTTAGCCAACATTTGGGACATCATTACTGTGCCCATTTCTGACTTTTATTTATTTTATTTTATTTATTTAACGCCCAAAGGGCTTTTACATATTTGGTAGTACAATTCATGACAGATGATTTTTAAACACATAAAGAAATAATAAAAATAAAATTTGATAAAAAATGTACACGAGTCATTAAAATACAAAAATACAGCGATTTCATAGGTTTAAAAAAATACAGATATATTTACGAATAGTTTTGGAATAGGTTTTTTACAAGATCAACAAAATTCGCCAAGTTTATGTTAAATATGTCAACATCACCTAAGTACTTATTTCCCATAGTGTGAAATCTTTGTATCGGAGAGTGGGCAATGAAGTTTCGCTTATGAATGCTACAGTAGAATAGTGTATTTTTTCGTGTAATTACTGTCGGTATTAATAAGTTTATGAGTTGCAGGAGTTCACAACAGTCGAATTTAGAGTTAAGTATTTTGAATAATAATGTTAAGTCGTTTATTTTACGTCTGTCTTCTAGTGTGTGTATTTTTAGAATATTTAATAATAAATTATATTTTAAGTCTTCTAAAGGGATTTTTAATTTAAAATTTATAAAACGCAGAATTTTTTTTTGTATTTACTTTTTTGTATTCATTCGGCGACCTCCATAGTCCAGTGGCTAAGACTCTTGACTCACAGTCCGGAGGTTGCGGGTTCGAACCCGGCGAGCGCAAATAAATTTTATTTGATTAATTTGTGTTATTTCATAATTAATTCATTTAAATAATATATCGTATATTTGCGGCACTTTCCAGAGTTTAAGATACTATTATATTAGTATCGCCCTGGTGTAAGACCACCATTCAGATTTGAAACGTTGCTTGAAAATGGCTTTAGCCGTGTTTAGTGACCAGATCTGAATAGCCAGGTACTTCCCAACCTTCCTCTTCCCCACCTCCTTCCCCTCCCCACTACCTTCAGCCTCACAACATACCCCAATTGGGGATGCCATAGTCTCACTGGCTCCAGACGGAGCAGTTGAGATTCTTGTGCGGTATTCACTGTAAAAAAAAAATAAAATAAAAAACTCAATTTTATTAATGTGAATTTTGTAAGATGGAGACCAAACTACCGAGTTATATTCTATTAGACTTCTAACTAGAGATATCTACATATAATAATTTAATGGCTTGTATGGAATTAACGTTTTTGGTTGCTATTAATACGAAGCCTAGTGTTTTCATTCCTTTGTTTACAATTTGGTGGATATGATTGGCGAAACTTAGTTTTTCATCCAAAATAATTCCAATATCTCTCATTTCCGCGACTCTTTCTAAAGCTGTGTTATTGATGAAACATTCGAATAAAACAGAATTTTTATTTGTGAAGAAAGTCAAGGTTTTGCACTTTTCTACATTTAAGAATAAATTATTTTGAACGCACCAATCTTTTAATTTACTTATATTTGACTGAAGTATATGACAATGATTTATATCAGTTATTTTCTTGAATAGCTTGATGTCATCAGCAAAGAGCAATACCTCAACATCATTGGAGCAATTGGTTATATCGTTGATGAAAATGAGGAACAAAACTGGGCCAAGGTGACTACCTTGCGGTAGGCCACTGGTAGCCCAAAAAGCTTTCGATATCCAACATTTTATTTTGACGAACAGTTAATGATTTAATAGATAGCTAGTCAACCATTTTATCATGTTACCCCTTTTTCCTAGAGCAAAGAGTTTTTGGATTAGTAGTTTATGCCTGTCAAATGCCTTCGAAAAGTCTGTATATATGCAGTCGACTTGTTTATTTTCTGCAAAAGATTGTTTTATGGAGTTTTAAAATATTGTTAAGTTAGTTGCGGTACATCTACCTTTGATAAAACCGTGCTGTTTTTGGTCAATTAATTTTATTAATTTGGGATAGATTTCATCAAGGACCAGTGATTCAAAAAGCTTAGGTAGTACTGATTTTATACAAATGGGGCGATAATTTGCTATATTTGTGTCGTCTCCTTTTTTGGAGATATGTGTAATGAAGCTAGATTTCCAGCGGTCTGGAAAGTGTCCAAGGGTCAAGAGACGGTTAAAAATAATGTGAGTGGTTAAGATAATGTATTAGAGCATTTTTTAAGGAATATTGGTGGAATGTTGTCTGGGCCAGCGGATTTGTCAGTGTCTAAGGAAAGTAATTTCTGTTCGCAGCATTTTTGTGTGATATGGCAATTTGTTAAGTGTGTATGTAGTCTTGCTTAATTTGTATCAGGTATTCTGTCATCTGGGGTTTCTTCATCATATACATTTTTGAAGAAGTCTGAAAAAAGTTTACAATGTCCTGTGTATTGTTTGCACTGGTACCATTTTTTGCATTATTGGCGGGTAGTCTTTGTTTTCATCGTATAGTTTTTTAAGAAATTTCCACAGAATTTTGGATTTAAAGACAGTGTCCTCGATAGAGGTTATATAAATTTTGTAACATTGTTTGGAAAGATCTTATCATTTTTCCTGGTTTCGCTTAAGATTTTATAATCACTTATGGATTTGCTTTGTTTGAATTTTTTATGTTGACTTTTTTTTGGCCGAAGAGAGGCAGTAAGCTCTGATGAGAACCAAACCAGATAGGTATAGCTTCTTATTGTATAAAAAGGATTCAATAATATTAGAAAAGTATAAATAAAGTTGGTCTAAAGTTTCATCAATGTTATCATTTGATAAAAACGATCAGCCTGTGTTTGAGAGATGGCTGTTAATTGAGTGGAAGTCGGCTCTTTAAAATTTAGGACTCTTTGTACAGGTATTTTTTTCATTTTCGCATGTAATATTTAGGTTAATTTAAAGGGGGGGATGGTGATTATCCATTGGTAAGAGTGGATCATTTGAGAGTTCTACAGATGTTTTAGGATAGTTTGATAAAGCAAAGTCTAATAAGCGATTGTTACTGTTATAAATAGAATTATGTTGGTGAAAGTTTAGAAAGTTTACCATGTCCAAAACTTCACGTGCACCATCGTTTTCACTTTCGTTTGTGATGAGACCACAGTTTTTTTTGTTTTCCATGTTAGGTTTGGTAAGTTATAATCTCCAAACATAACAATTTTCGAGTGAGAATATTTCAATGTCTTCACAGTGGTTTCTGTATGCTTGAGGGTCAGAAAGTGGTGGTAGATAGGCCGTTCCAAATATAATTCTCTCAAGAGGAGTAGTTACTTTCACAAAAAGATGTTCAATATTATTGTGTTTCGTGGTTATTTTCTTGAAGACAACTTCTGTTTTATCGCAATTAAAACTCCTCCACCTCTTGACTTGGAACTAGATCTGACGTTTCTGTCGCAACGAAATATTTTGTAATTAGTAAGACCGAATTCAATCGATTTCATATCAGAGTTTAGCCAGGTTTCGGTAAGTATAATGATGTCACGATGATGAGAAGGTAGAGGTGCTCGTAGGTGATTGAGTTTAGATCGCAGTCCGCGGACATTTGGTAATAGATTTTTAAAGTTCTGGTTCGATTGTTAGGTGGAATTGCTTGGATATTTTTGTAATTGTCTAGTTTTTTGGCAGATTTGGTACAATTCTGGGAGTAGAGTTATTATTTAGTAGAGTTAGTCATTTTCTTTCCGTATTTCCAGTTGAACCCTCAGATCATTTAGAATTTTTTGTTGAGCAGGGGTCGAGTCGGGGTAAATTCTGACATTGTTCTTAAGAAGACCTCGTTTGCTAAGAATATTTCTCGAATGTATTGAGTTTTCGAGTTAGATTTTTATTGTTCTAGGTTTGCTATTTGATAATTTTCCGATTCTATAAAATTTTGGAATATTTTCATTTGCTGATTTGTCGATTTCACTGATTATACTGGTGACAGCTGTCTGGTCATTCAAGATCCTGCTGGCTTCTGTCATCTTAATTCTTTCAGGAACATTGCAAATAATAATATTTTTGGATCGCACTTGTTACTCATTCATTTCCGAAATTGCCTCGCAAATACCGAAGTTATTTTGAGAAGAATTTGCTCTAATATCCTTGTATGCACGCAGTTCACCTTCTAAGCTAGCAGTTTTGGATGCTACAGCTGAATACGTGCTACTTATGGCATTTAAAATTTCACATGCAATTGGAGAAATTTTGGAAATTTAGTTTATTGTTTGATACGATTTGAGATTTCTGATGATGGAAACTCTAACGCTGTCCGAAAATGTAGTTTATGAGGGAGGAAACCTCAAAAAAAAAATAAACGACGAGAGTTTATTTCTAATTTTAAAATATATGTACTTATGTAACGCATGATATTTATGATTTTTTTTAGGTCAATCATCCACGTCAAGGAAGACAACAACGCAGACTCAAAAATATTTTTTTGGGATGGTATTTTATGATTATCTTTTTTTTATTATTTTCTGATGTGATATTACCCATGTATATTTTGCCCGATTAACATATTTAAAAACCCAAATTTGTTTCAGAGCTATTCATACCAAAGCAAGGAGTCCTTTTGAATTTGAATAATATTAATAAGGAAGACAGTGAAGATAGTTTCCACCGGGCGATAGGAGCAGTTCAGATGCTGGGACAATGCTTTGGGATCATGCCTGTGGTGGGAGTGCTGGGAGAGAATTCTTCTTGCTTGAGGTTAATACCAACTTATTTGAAGATTAAATTTCTTCAATTTTCATAAAACAACAGAACGATTCAGAAAGGAATAAAAACTGATCAGTTAGGCATCGCTTCCCACCCAAGCGTCGTGAGTTCAATTCCTAAGCTAAGTCCTCCACCACGACGCAAATAACATTTTCCGCTTACTGTGGTGGTAGTATAAGATTTTCAAATTATTTTCAGGTTATCCGTAACCCAGGAATGATTGTCTTTCTTTTAAAAAATATCGATAGTTGAAATATAAAATGTTGTAAAAGACAGTAAATCCAAAAATAAGTTAAATGTGGTATTTTTCTCTTTCAATCTGCATTGTCGAAATATTTCTAGGAAAATAACCGGTCTAATTTAACCTTCCGTCAGGTGCAACGCAAAACCAAACACGAACGGGCTCAATTGATCTGTGAGATTAAATCACAGAAAAACAGATAAAAATAGATTTTTCGCTCAATTTAATTGTATTTGCGTTTCAAAAGTCATAAAAGAAATATAAAAGCACGTGTTCAAAAAGTGAACACTACCGACATCTATCGGGATGTTTTGAAGCTTATTATTACAGGAATTATTTACCAGTACCAAGCGATATAGTCGCAAAGCTTTGTCAGTCGGTGAAACAGATTTCTCTGTACTTTATTTTGCATTATTATTTCGGTGTGTCATATCAAAATGTCTTTGTTTGTGTTAGTTATTTTTAGGTTATAAATACTGTAAACCAGTTAAAAATAGTCTCTTCTCTCTTGAAAAAACATACAGAAATGGTCTAAGTTGAGACCTCCTTTAAGTGTTTGCGGGTTGGAATAAGTTTCTTTTTATTGCAACATGTGATTCTACCAAAATAAATTAAGTTTGTTAAAAAGTGCAAATTCCATTGCGTCTTTATTTGAGATTCTACTAAGATAACAAAACACAACAGCATGTAACAAAGAATAAAGTTACCTTAATAAAAATCATATAACGTAAATAAAATCAGCAAAGGTACTTATTAAAAAGTTTTATGACTTTGTGTGGTAATACTTTTTTTTAGAAATAGGTAGGTAACATAACATAATACCATTAAATAACATTATGACTAGTCAAGAACAAAAAAATCAATAAACAGGCTTCATTCTGGAATGCAGTATTGAATAAATACATCAAAATTACTTACAAAATAGAGCGCAATTCATCTGACAGATTACTGCATAACTAGCAGCGACCCACAGTGTGCACGAGACGAACGGAAACTTGTCCTCTGTGAGTAGTGGGGAAGGAGGAAAAGTCAGGAGACTATATTTACCCTTTGACACAAAAATAACAGATCAGTAAATCTCACAGATTAGTTGCGCCTGACGGAAGGTTAACAGATTTTTTTTTTGAAGAATTAAAAATAAATTATGTGATTAAAGAAATTTACAAAAAATGTTATAAGATAAATTCTATGTTTTTATAATTAAAATTCATAGTTATAGGTCTACTAAAACAAGAAAAAAGATTTTTTGATAAAAAAAACTTTCTTTCCGTGATCGACATATATATATGTATCATACAAACTGGATTCGTAACCCATCACACACCTCTTTTAAAAAAAAACTATTAATAATAATAATAATTGTCCTTTTCAGATTTGAATGGAAGACCTGGAGAATGGGGTATTGCCTGTCGTTCATGGCTGGGGCATTTTTCCTGTCAGTTCTCTCCTTTGTGTTCATGGTGTACGTAGGCTTCAGTGTTGATAATGCTGGTGGGTTCTACTTTTTTCCATTTTTTTTTATTGTGAATACCGTTTAAAATTCCCAACTGCTACCAACCATCTGGAGCCAGTGAGACTATGGTATCCCCAATTGGGATATGTTGTGAGGTAGAAGGTAGTGGGTAGGGGAAGGTGGAGAAGTACTTGGCTATTGAGATCTTGTCACCAGACATTTCAAACACCGTTTCAATTCTAAAAAAGTGTTCTTACACCTGAAAAATGAAAGTATCTTTCACTCCGGAACGTGCCACAAATATACCTTACATTATAATATATTATTATTTGTATTTTGTGTTTAATTCGTATAACTCCATTTATTTATTTTCAAGTATATGATTTATATGATTATAAATTTCATTATCTACATAATATCTACATTTAAATAAGCCATTAACAGTCACGTCATTATCGAACATTATTAATAGACCAGAGACTGTATGGTTGAAATTTAAGAATCCGGCTAAGACGGCAACTCTGACGCCGCGCCGTACGCAAAACCGTATTCGTACATGGAATTTGTATACAAATCTATATTTGTAATTGAACCGGTATTAGGCACTGCCAACAGATTGCGCCACTTTCGTTAAAAGATCGCGTGATTAGCAACCCCTGGCAGGCATAAGTATTACTTGATTTGTAACTTCGTGATCTTTCAAGATGTGGAAAGATTGACGATAATATGATTATTGTTGACATATTTTTGATCTTACATTACGATATAAAGTCAGTTATTATCATAGCCCTTATATGTTAACGTTGATTCACTTTCATATTCCTATCATTAGATCAAGGATCCCTAGTATGTATTAATCACACTACGATCTCAGGCTACAATTCTGTTAGAGATAGATAACACACCAGTGGTAACTTTTATGCTAATGTTGCTGATGTTTGAATATGCCTCTTCTGAAGTATACTGGAATATGCTTCGCCAATTTGGAACCCGCAGCACAAATTATACATAGATAGCATAGAACATATTCAAAACAAATTTATAAAATATCTTAAATTCAAATTCAACAATAATTATTATGAATGCACATTTAAAATTTTGCAACAAAGACGAGTAATTGCTGATTTGACATTTATACACAAAATTTTAAATAATATCGATTGTACCGAACTACATTCCCTAATTAATATTAATATACCATTAAGACGTACACGCCATACAGAACTATTCCACACGCTTAATTACAAGACAAATGCAGCAACTAATTCGCCAATCAATCGTGCTCTTCATATATTCAATAATATTAATCTAAATTATAACATCGACATTTTCTCCGATTCACTGCCCAAATTTAAAAAGAGCATCATTTCAATCATATAAATTGTTTAATAATCATACTTACATACATACATACACACATATTCACACACACACACACACACACCTCTCCCTCATTAATTTACTAATTTAATTTAGGTAAAATTTATAATTTGTCACATAAAAACATATATTATATAACAGCGACATGTCATTTGTACTAATTATTGTATTAATTCTACAACTTGTAACTACTTTCTAACATGTAATTATGTACTGTTTGTTTCTGCAAAATAAATAAATAAAGCTTTACTACTGTAATAAAACACTTAAGCAGTACCTACATATTTTAACGTACATTTAATACATATTTAGTATTAAATTTTATTAGTATTAAATTTTATCATTTCTTCTTAGCCTAAGCCTCCTAAGCCTTTCTCCTGAAAGCTTCTTTAGCACTGTTGTGATTTGAAACTCGATGAAACGAAAAATAACGATACCAAAATGAGACAAACGCATATACATCTTTAGGATTTTGCCTAGAATGAGATAGTATAGTAGTTATCCTCTTTGTGCAATGTTTTTTTTTTATATGAATACCGCACAAGAGTCCCAACTGCTCCCGTCTGAAGCCAGTGAGACTATGGCATTCCCAATTGGGGTATGTTGTGAGGCTGAGGATAGTGGGAGGGGAAGGATATAGAGAAGAGGAAGGTGGGGAAGTACCTGGCTATTCAGATCTGGTCACCAAACACGGCTAATGCTACGCCAGCCAATGCTGGAAAGTGCCGCAAATATACTATATATTATTTTAAATGAATAAATTGTGAAATAACACAAATTAATCAAATAAAATTTACTTGCCACGCCGGGATTCGATCCCGCGACCTTCGGGGTGTGAGTCAAGCGCCTTACCGCTGCGGTACGCAATGGTTCGTAGCTTATCGGTTTCCTCATTGCGCAGTGCTTCGTAGCATATCAGTCTCCTTTTTGTGCGGTGCTTCGTCACCTCTCCACTCTCGTCTACTTTATTTTTCTAAAGGTTTCACTTCTACCGCGTGTGAACTGCACACTCCGATATTTTGTTTATATTTTTTCTTCGACTGCTTTCAGCGACTTGTACTAATATATTTTCTTTTTCTTTTGTTTTGTTTACTTATGTGAACTGTATTTTTCTTTCTTGTTTCTATATTGCACTGTGACTGTTTTAAAATGTCACTTGTGAAGTTGATTCTAAATATTAAAAAAATATGTTCAGTTGATAATATTTTCAAAACACTTTTTTTCAGGAATGCTGGTCTTCTACGGCTCTTGCTTTACAGTACAGGTTCTATTTCTCCGCCTTTCTTTGCAATGGGCGGATCTGGGGCAGGAGATATCCCGAGTAGAGGCCATCTCCGCTCAGACTCCTCGCCCTGGCAATCTCAGAAGAGGTTTCTTCTCCCTGAGGACCCGATTCAACTGCTGCGCCTTTATCGTGCTTTTCATGGCATTAGGTCTGGAGAATTTGAAACCTTGAAATTAATTCATTTGATGAAATGTCAATTTTTGCGGTTGTGGAAACTTGATCCCTTGATAATTATTGTGATTGATTTTAATGGAATTCGGAATATTTTATAACGCTAAGCAAATAACTATTCACCACGCTTTTTTCTGCAGGGATGGGCAGTTAGTGAAACACCTCCAGCCCATTCTTTGGTAACTTTAAAATATCATCTCATACATACATTTCTGTTACCACCGAGACATGAGCAAGTAAAAGATTAGTATTTGATTTCTTCTAGCCACACAGTCTTCATGTACTCTCCTATCGCTACTTTCTTTATCTAATCGCATTTTTATTATTATTATTTATTAACCAAGATACATATACATTTTTTGGTATATGCCACCTCACTAGCTACTTTTAAACACTTGTTCTTTGTGCTTACTTTGAACTTACTTAATTTTAGAAACACCTTATTTGCAATGCTGTCGTTAATTTTTTTTATTACTAACTGCTAGCCTTCAAAAACTGTACTCCTAAAAAACCGTACTACATACCTTCCAAAGTAGCCTGCTTTTTTTAAACCAAAGTAAAAAACTTTAAGCTCGTAAACAACTGTAAAAGATCGCGTGGCGAAAATCGAATAAAAGCAACTGGTTAATTCATTATCTAATTTATCTGACTTTGGGGCTGTGGTACTAGTCAACTCGTACATTAATAATAATCATCCAATTAAAAATACATTTGTCACACTGACTACCTGGTAATACCCCCATGACATCATCTTTCAAAAATTCCTTAAAAATGGGAATAACCTTCAAAAGTTATAAAAAAGAGTTGTTCCAAAAAAAATGTTTTATTTCCTTTTAGCTCGTATGGGACAGTACACAGTGCAGCGCGCGGCGCCACGAATCTTCTAGATCTCACTTAATTGTCTTCCTTCTACCCTGGTTTCTTTCCCTTCTAATCCCACTAAGGTTCTACTATTCACTGATTCTACAATTCGCTATGTTCCTGATTTCAGTGGAGCACGGACTGTGCATTTTATCTGGAGTGGCTAATGCTTATAGCTGTGACAAGGTGAACACTGTAGTAAAGGGTCACTACATCACAGCTTTTCCCCAAGTGTTCTTGCGGACGGAATACGCGCATTGGAAAGCTTTTATACTTCAGGTAAGTACACTGCTTTTCTGACAGATATGAACTTTCAATAACTAATGGGCATGTGTATGTAATTCTGTTCCTGATTTTGTCAACAGATTATGAACCTATCGGCTACTTTTGTTTGGAACTTCATGGATTTGTTCATCATACTGTTGAGCCTCGGATTGTCAAATAGTTTCGAAAATCTTAATAAAATATTGGATTCGGTAATGGGCAACGTAAGTTTAAAGATATATTTTTTTAGGAATGGTAAGAATTTTTAAAATGTACGCTACGTACAAGAGGCACTGAGATTTCCCTCGAGGCCCATGAAATGTTTTGGTACGCTGTGTGAATCCATACCAAAATAAAGGAGAGAACCTGTGTCTTGTAGACACTTAGTTTCAGAGGGAAGAAATACGAAACTCCGTAAATCATTCCCCATGGGATGTCGACTATTTTTTGGCGTTCAGAATTTTGCATATTTGTACCTACATTCTCTTGCGATTAATGTAGGTACAAATATTTGGCATGCGCTTGGCGTGTCTCCCTGCTGTGCACCGACGCAAAATTAATGACGCTTGTTCCTGAACACCACCCGTTAATACATCAATAGAATAAACACAATATTCTTCATATTCTATTGGAATCCGTTCGCAATACATCTATAAATCAAATATTTCCAGTTTTAGCATGGAGTCAGGAGTTACATAAGTTAGTTGAACTAAATCCGAACGCGTATTAGAAGTAGAAATAATCTTCTAAATGATCTTGTTGAACCACTATCTTTAAACGAATGTATCAAAGCACTATTTAGTTTTGCACATCATCCTAAAATAATTAGAAAGTGTTTCTTTTAAATATTTTTATTTGACAGAATTTTTCTGAAAACTTTTGGCGGTCCGCGCGAAACGAATATGCCCACCTGTCCCAACTGGTGAGGAAGGTGGATGAAGCCATCAACCAGATAGTCCTGCTCTCTTTTACTCAAAATCTTTACATCATCTGCAGGCAACTCTTCCATACCCTGAGGTGAGGTGAACTTTACATTTATTTTACCAAAACTATTAAAAGTCGCTCAATAAGATGAAAGATTAGGTTATATGTGGTTAATTTATAAAATATTTTATTTTCAGGTCTGGAAATGATGATCCCAGTTCGTGTGTGAAATCAAAAGATGGGTAAGGCAAAAATAACGATATATATTTTTTAATTAATCATAACAAAACCCTCCCGCACCGGAGAGGGGGGGTTATAACGCATTATACCCAGACGTGAATGCGGACGTAAAAAGTGCATTTTACTGGAAATGACTACAGTGATATGTATATGAATTATGCAAGCTTTTACTCTGTTTTAGAGTTTTGCATTAATTATCGGTAAGTAGATTTAGTTATATAAAAATGTAACTAATAACTAAGTAAGAGTATGTGGCGTATTAAGATACACTATTACGCCGCGATATATGGGAGACCTCAGTGACCTCCTTTCGAATGATACGTGATTTTTACCTTTAGGTACGGAAAGGTTAGGAGGCTAGACTTTGAACCAAACACATAGCGTTTTGGTATTTCATTATTTTTACTCTGTCCTGCTCTAACCAAGCTCACCTATAAAACTTGTGAACGGGACAATTGCCGTATACTCTCTAATTTACCTACAGTTATCGCTCGAAAAAGGGTTTAGGAAGAAAACACTTTTCTACACCGAAACTTTCACGAAATTAAAATTTTAAAACAAAAATATGTTCCCGAAAGATAAAGCTGTTTTGGTATGTTTTTTATGGTACCATGACAGTTCATCCTGCGACAATTCATCCGGCGACAGTTCTTCCGGCGACAGTTCATCCGGCCGACAGTACATCCTGCCGACAGTTCATCCTGCCGATAGTTCATCCGACCGACAATTCATCCGGCGAAAATTCATCCGGCCTGATCATTTAGAAGATTTTTCTTCAAGCAAGTATGCAAAGAGGATATACGGCCGTACAACCAAAATCGATATACTTATATCTGAAGGCATCTTGAGTGGAAGTCCGCTGTAACCTAACCTAACCTAACCTAACAAATTAGTCAATTAACCCTAAAAAGATGGTGTTAATTTCAGATAAAAAAGTTATATTCTATGCAAGTAGGAATCTTTACGGTTTTTTGCTATGCCGACTGCACGTATAAGTATGTCGTATTTTGTTATACACGCATGCTTCTTTGGAGAGTCGAAATTATTGTTAGTAAAAATATTATCCACTCAAGATGCTTTCAGACATAAGTATATCGATTTTGGTTGTACGGCCGTATATCCTCTTTGCATACTAACTTGAAGAAAAAATCTTCTAAATGATCAGGCCGGATGAATTGTCGCCGGATGAATTGTCGGCCGGATGAACTGTCGGCAGGATGAACTGTCGGCAGGATGAACTGTCGGCAGGATGAACTGTCGCCGGATGAACTGTCGCCTGATGAATTGTCGCCGAACGAATTGACGGGTCACCGTTTTTTATAATTTTGTAATTCTTTATGAAGATGAGTTAGCAGCACTTTTTCCTTAGATAATATTTTTGATAAATTACACATGTTTGGCAATGAATATTTACGTTACTACAAAACACATTGACAATTTAAAAACATACCGACATAGCTTTTACCTTCTAGAAGGCAATATAAAAAAAAAAACATTTCGTGTAATTTTCTATGTAGAAAAGTGTTTTTTCCCGGGTTTCCTTTTTGTATGGGCCGAAAAGCGAAGTCTATTATCCTAAGACCGTATTGATCCTTCGGCAACGTATTAATTGTTTTTGTGTTTTTAATTTAACTTAAATTAAATTTAATAATGTTGTAGTGGCTACGTCACAGGCACCCCCACCTCAACATTGTCGCAATACATTTTACCGCTGGGACTAACCAGCCAGTCATTAAACGCACTAGCTCTGAAGTAGACGTGTTATTCTTTTAACTCCCAATGTGTTTCCTCCCACACACACAACCAACATAGAGGTACCTACTGTACACCTCCAAAGTGGTGACCCCGACGTGATCTACAAGAGTGTGTGTGGGAACAATAGAGTGATAAGAAAGTGCAATATTATCTCGTGAACATTAAACAACAAGTGAGTCAGAGACATCTAAACAATGGCTTTCAGCCCAAGTAGTGTGTCCAGGGCTGCCCCCGAACCCGAGTTGAATGTGGTTAAGTTGAATGTGGTGAAGCAAACATCTTTAGCCATCGAGACGTTGACTCGGACCGTTGAAAAGTTACAATTGGAAATAGCGAGCTTACGCAGAGAACCACGAGGCCGCGAGCGACAACGTTCGACTTCCAGGGGCCGCCGGACAACTTCTCTAAATCGTTTCCGTGCACCACAGCCTGGGGATTCCAACTACCTGTGCTGGTACCATTATAAATTTGGTGCTAAGGCTCAGAAGTGTCAAGATCAATGTACTTACAAGGCAAAAAACGAACATTGACGCCCACGATCGAGATAGTTGGCGTTGATAATACATCTCGATTATGTGTTACCGACCGCAAAAGTGGTATCAGATACTTAATTGATACAGGCGCCGATATTTCCGTCCTTTCTTCTCGAAAATTTCACTCATCAATACCTACCGATTACAAACTATATGCAGCAAATGGAACCCAAATAAATACGTATGGTGAAAAATCTCTCGTTCTCGATCTAGGACTACGCAGACCTTTCCGGTGGACGTTCATCGTTGCTGATGTCAAACAATCTATCATCGGAGCAGATTTTCTACGGGCAAAGCAGCTACTCGTAGATCTTCATGGAAGGAAATTGGTAGACAAGGTGACAACCCTAACCACCAATACATCCATTACAAAGGATTCAAATGAAAATATTTACGCAGTAGACATAACAAACCCATATCACAAGTTATTATTGAAGTATCCCGAGTTAACAAGACCGGAATCTTTGAAAAATGCACCGAAACATGATATTTGTCATCATATTGTGACTACAGGCCCACCCATTCACGTTAAGGTACGTCCACTAAATCCTATCAAGTACAAAGCAGCCAAACAAGAATTCGAGCACATGCTCGAGCTCGGAATCTGTCAACAATCCAACAGTCCGTGGGCGAATCCCTTACACATTGTAGATAAGGCAGACGGCGCGATTCGACCTTGTGGTGATTATCGCTTATTGAATGCCAAGACAGTCCCGGACCGATATCCGATTCCTCGCATATTAGATTTCACTTACGCATTGCACAAGCGACAAATATTTACAAAATTGGACCTATGCAGGGCATATCATCAAATTCCAATTGCAACCGAAGACATTCCTAAAACAGCAATTTTAACTCCTTTCGGTTTATACGAGTTCACTAAAATGAATTTTGGTCTCCGCAATGCGGGTCAGACTTTTCAAAGGTTCATAGACATGATATTTCGTGGACTGGACTTTGTTTTTGCTTATTTGGATGACATACTAATAGCGTCAGAAAACGAAGAACAACATTTACAACACCTTCAACAGGTATTATCCCGTTTGGACGAATTTGGTTTAACAATTAACGCAAGCAAATGTGAATTCGGAAAAAAGGAGATTAATTTCCTTGGTTACTGCGTGACAAGTGATGGAGTTACCCCTAATGAAGAAAAAGTTAAGGCTATTGTCAACTTCCCTCAACCCAGCACTATCGAAGAACTACGTCGATTCCTGGGAATGGTGAACTTCTACCGTAGTTCTATCCCTAAAGCTGCACAAATGCAAGGCCCGCTCAACGCATTCTTGCACAACTCCAAAAAGAAAGACAAAACACGAATTGAATGGACAGCATCTGCAAATGAGGCATTCCAACAGTGCAAAGATAGTCTAAAAAGCACTGCTACACTGTTTCACCCTGCTCTCGACGCAGGTTTAGCCCTAATGACGGACGCTTCTGAGACATGTGTCGGAGCTGTATTACAACAACTAGTCAAAAACAGCTGGCAACCACTGGGTTTTTTCTCGAAGAAATTGAGTGAAACCCAACAGAAATACAGCACCTATGATCGCGAGCTGTTGGCTATTTACATGGCAATCAAACACTTTCGCAGCATGACGGAAGGAAGAGAGCTGACGATATATACAGATCATAAACCTCTTACTTTTGCTCTTACAAAGAAAATTTCAACATCCGACACACCTCGAAGAATCAGGCAACTAGATTTCATTTCACAGTTTTGTTCTCAAATTAAATATGTTCCAGGTGGTGACAACCCTGTCGCAGATGCCCTTTCACGAATTCAAGAAATCACCTTACCTAGCTTGTTTGACAGCAAAGAACTAGCAGACGAGCAAAGTAAAGATAAAGAATTACAACAGCTAAAAAAGCAGAGTAATGTTCAATTTAAACTGATTACTTTGCCAAATTCAAATTGTCCAATAACTTGTGAAGTTTCAACAGCACGTGTAAGGCCATATCTACCAATGAAATTCCGCGAAAAAGCAATGGCCTCCGTTCATAACATGAGTCATGCGGGCATCAAAGCAACTCGACGTTTGATTACGCAGCGTTATTTCTGGTCTTTAATGAACAAAGATATAGCAGTGTGGGTAAAAAAATGCTTACTTTGTCAAAAAGCAAAAGTCAGTAGGCATACCATATCACCGCTTGGAGAATTCCATGATGTATCTCGATTCGAACATTTGCATATCGACATCATCGGACCGCTTCCAATTTCACAAGAAAACCGATATTGTGTAACGATGGTAGACAGAGAAACATCATGGCCAGAAACGATTCCAGTTAAAAACATTTACGCCGAAACGATAGCGGACGTTCTGATTGTTCATTGGATTTCAAGATTTGGTTGTCCGACCTTTATCACGACTGATCAGGGCCGGCAGTTTGAGTCTGACTTATTTAATCAACTGGTGAAGAGACTCGGCATCGAAAAGATTCATACTACCGCTTATAACCCAAAAGCCAACGGGAAAGTAGAACGCTATCATCGTACTCTCAAAGCTGCTATCATGGCAAAATGTGAAGGTAACGCACATTGGGTACAGGAATTACCAATCATACTATTGGGCCTCCGATCAGCCGTCAAGGATGATAAAGGCTACAGCCCAGCGCAAATGGTGTATGGTACATCTTTAGCGATTCCTGGAGATATTTTCGTGCCTTCTAAGCCGAAAATAAATGACACAGAATTCAACAAAAGACTGATGGACCATTTCCAAAACGTATCATGGCCAGAGGGAAGAGTCGCTACAGACCAAAGACACATTTTTATTCACCCTGATTTAACAACTTGCTCCCATGTTTTCCTCAGAAACGAAGTAAAGAAAGCTCTCACTCCACCGTACAAGGGTCCGTATGAGGTTTTCGAAAGAAAGGAAAAGTATTTTAGCTTAATAATAAATTCAAAAAAGGTAAACGTGTCTATCGATAGACTTAAACCGGCAATATATCAACCTATTAATGTTTCCGAAAAAAATAAACCAGCTGACCAAACATTATTCAGGGCAACTACTGAGTCAGCTGTAGACAGGGCAGGACGATCAACCGAAGTGGAAAGTGAACCGGTACTCTTAACCCCGTCAGCAAAATACGCTACACGTGCCGGACGAACCATCAAAAAACCAGTACGTTTCTCTTGAAAAGGTTCATTTCTAATTTCAATGATCACAAGATAGCATCATGGGTGCACAGTCAACGAAAGAAGAAGTTATCATCGCCCAGGCCGGTGGAGGGTCCTTCAGCCAGACAACACATCACATATCATTGGTCTCATTGGTATTAGTGTGCACCATCATCTTTATCGCCCTTGCCTTTATGGGGTGGAAGTTTTGCCGCAACAGGATAACGACCAGCATCATGGACAGGATGACAGGCCGAGTTGGAGCAGGGGACATTCCTGCTAACTTTCCCCGTCAACATCCCGTACATTTATAGTTTAAAAGGCGAATGCGCTCAGTGTAAAAAAGTGTATAATTAAAAATTTTCGTGCTATTTTGTGATAAATATTTTGAATTATTTTTTCCTTTTTTGTGTGTGTAATCATTCTTATGTTTTATAATGACACTTTATTTATTGCTTGTGGTTTTATGGCATATGATTTATCTTCGACAATTTTAATGCACCATTACAAATATTTTGTACAATGTATCTTTTACGATATTTAAATGTATTATGTATTTTTCGCAAATTTTGAATACTTTTTGTTTTTTTTTACAATCCTTGACAATGTTGTTTTAATTCTATTTTGTTCGTGAAATATGTGACCATCTCACTTGGAGGGGAGGCATGTAGTGGCTACGTCACAGGCACCCCCACCTCAACATTGTCGCAATACATTTTACCGCTGGGACTAACCAGCCAGTCATTAAACGCACTAGCTCTGAAGTAGACGTGTTATTCTTTTAACTCCCAATGTGTTTCCTCCCACACACACAACCAACATAGAGGTACCTACTGTACACCTCCAAAATGTTATTATCACGTTTTGCCAGTATTTTAGTATGTATTTTTGTTACAGCTTTTTCGACTTACAAGGTCATTTTTGAAAATAACAATTTGAAAATGTCCTTGTAAGCCGAAACAGCTGTAACAAAAATGAATACTAAAATACTTGGAGAACTTGATAACTTCTTCAACGTCTTTTGTTAGCATGAGATAAATAAACGCGTGTCATTGAAGAACTATCCCTTTCTGGTCATTTTTGTAGGTTGGTCATTGAGGTTGTTTTTGTTGTGTAGGTTAATCTCAGGCCTGGCGGGGCCTATCTACTTCGTATTCTCCTTTAGTTTCCTGGTCTTTCGCTTCCTGGCGGTGGCGCTATATGCTTCTAGGCTTCACGGTGCATCTCGACTACCTCTTGCCGCCCTCTACTATGTCACACCCAAGTTCTACAGTATTGAGGTAAACTTGGGTTTATTTCGTGAATTTATTTGTTATTTCATACTGCTTTCACACACGAAGTTTTGAATTCTGTAAAAAGCGCGTTGTTTGTACTTATAAGTATAAATTTAAACCTACGCTCTACATGCGGATTGCCTTTAGAGCATCGGACCATCTGCAACTATCTAGGCCACTGTAACTATGGCATCCCCTTAAGAAATGTTGTAAGACTGAAGAATATGAGAGAAGGGAAGGAAAACGGTAAGGGGAAGAAGAAGCCGATATCTTCTGCGTGCAAGGATATTTCATTTATTAAAATTTGTCGATCGATGAGGATTGATAGGATAAGTGTTCTTTATATATTCGACGTCAACTCTTGTTTGTACGTCAACGATCTGCTATTGTTCTAGGGAACGATAAGAAGCTTCCGAAAGTTATCCTATCAATCCTTATCGGTCGACAGTGCCAGAGGTCCAGGTTTCGAACCCGTGACCTTTGTGCCCAGTGTGGATGAGCTTACCCTCAGCCTATCAGTCCACAAGTTTTCATTACTTAAAATACTATGTCTTATCTAGACATAGTATTTTTAAGTGTTTTTTTTTTTCTTTTTGAAGTTTCACATCTATGATTTTGAAGTATACATTGGTAAAACTGAATTTCAAAATTCACATACTACGATATTTAGCGCCCTTGAGGTGATTTTTTACGAAAATAGCGCTGTATAAATCATCCAAATATTATTATTATTAATAATAAATTTTGAAGGAAAAACTTCGATCACATTTTTAAGAAAGCTGATAAATTTAAACAAAAAAAAAATAGGTACCTTTGAAAGGTGGTTAAGGTATCTTTATGTTCGGTTACAAGAAATTACATTGTTTTTTTGCATTTTCAACTATTGTTAACCTAGGTTATTGGTGAGCACTTATAACATCTAATATTTATGTGTTTTACTTCAGGTCCAAAGGTTCTTAGATCAAGTGACAACAGAGACGGTTGCGTTGACAGGGCTTAACTGCTTTTATATTACCAGAAATCTCATTCTTACCGTAAGTACACATGGAATATTACCAACATAAGAGAGGTGTTGTGTAAACATTATATAGCCTTCAAATATCAAATTAACTACACATTATTAGATTACCAAGAAACCACTAACTTCTTTACAAAGGACTGCAATCACATTTACTTAAAAACGTTACATGACACCGAATCCAAAGTGATCAATCATGCTAGTTCTTTGGAGCATCTGCCCATCAAATATTAGAAGAACAAAGACAGCTTTCCCACCTTATATTTATATATCTATGTTCTAAAGACTGCAATCTTTCAAATGTAGGATACTATGTATTTCCACGTAGACTCGAGATTTGTTTTCATGTCATTTGGGATGAATGACTGCCAAATGTAGTGGGCTCAATTGTAATTTTTAGGATGATCAGTTGTGTTCTAGTATAACACCTATCTGCGACTTTTGGACAAAACGCACGACTTCTGAGTAGCTAACTTAACTCTGATTTGCATAGAGCCCCCGTGACTGTGCTAGTCACGTAAGGTTACACCGAATATGTCAATGGAAGTCTTGTTGGGAATTTTTTTTTTTTTTTTGACCTGATTGGGTTTTGAAATACTTACATTTTAAATCCAGAGGAAACTTTATTGAGGTAGATAACCGTCAATTTTTAGATTCAGAGCCCTTGAGATATTAGAGTTTCTATTTCCTTAGGGGGCTTGTCAAGCAAAACTTAACATTCAAAAGCGATTATATCAAAATTGTCGAGTTGCGCTTTACCAACTTTTAAATTGTGAAATTTGAAAAAAAAACCTATGCTGACCCGAAATCAATTTTTTTTATATTTGTTTATTTTGCAGATAGCTGGGACAGTTGTCACCTATGAACTGGTTATGGTGCAATTCAACATGCCTAAGACGCCCTTCATAAAATGCAATGATACATTTGTCAACGCCTCCTTCTAGCTTTCTAGGTAGATCACTCTAATGTACTTTGGTCTTGAAATAAATTATAATTCATAATACTATAAAAATTATAATAAAAAAATCTAGTTTGTAATTATTTTTTAGTTTTTAAATGAAACAGTGGATTTTAAACGAACTAAAATAGTTAAAAATAGTTAAACAAACTGTAATAATATTTGCTTTCTACGATTGCCAACCAAAACCACGTTGTTTGTAATACTGGTAAATAATGTAAAAAAATAAAATTTGTTTAATTTAATTTTTAGCATCATTTTTACTAATACCATAATATGTTTACACTATACTTCATATTTCATACAAAGTACATATACCTACTCCATTGGTCACCATGAAACAGGCAGCCGCCTAGTATGGTGATTTAATATATCTACTTTATGTAAATGTCACAATTATCAATTATGTAACGTGTATTATATAAATAAATAAATTCTGACAACAAATAGGGACAACAACATTTCAAACAATCAAAAACATTCTAAACGCTTTAAAAATAAATTAAATCCGTCACTTATTCACAAAATATATACTGAGCCGTTGATAAAGGTGATGCCTTTCAACCAAAGATATTGAAATATAAGATGTGCTATCCTCAGTTTTTACTAGGTGGGACTGCGCTTCCGGGTGTCGCCTAAACTAAATGAACAAATAAACTAAACTAAATGAACGAATTCTTTCCGTATTCAAACTATATTGTTAACCAATATTAATGCACACCTTCAAAGAATCAAGGAAATGAACAAATTCTTTTCGTATGCAAACTACCCTGATTAGGTAGTAGTTCGCCAACACTTGCGCGGACATCATAGCATATCTCTTTTGTATTTGAATATCTTTGCTTTCAAGGAAATAATGAGTTACATGAATATTTTCAGTTAATAATTTGAAAACGAGATATATTCATTTTCAATAACTACAAAAATTAAGCTACCAAATGGATATAGGGGTTACTTTATAATTTAGAATTTAGTGTTCGTTAACTCCACATTGCAGGCCCTGAGGAAAATAATTTCCGGCGGGACCTATGTCATCTGAGACGTTTTGTGGAGGGTCTTTTTGAGGAAAAGAAGGAATGAACATTGGTCTTGAAAAGACCCGTATTGTAGAAAGGAGGGAACACAGAGGCCATTAAATCGTTCCACAGCCGAGCATTTGAATACAAGAACGAGTCGAAGAAGCAACCCATTGTCATGTGACAAATGTCAACTATGTACATATGTTTGGTGCGCGCTTAGCGTGTTTCCCGACTATGCACCGGTGCCGAAGGTATCAATGACGCTATTTCCTCGGAACATCTTTCATTGAAATACCGGTAGAACAAGGATAGCATTCCCTCCGGACGCCTGAGCTCTAAAGATTGCAATCCGTTTATTAAGTTAGAAGAATCTATCAAACGGACCGATTTTTTCTGCACAAAGTCGAGGGTTAATTTAATTTTGGGGCTCCGGGAAAGAGGTGGCTGCCAAATTCAACCGTCGGACGCACTTGCGATTTGTACAGAGTCTGGAGTTGTGTATTATTAAAGCATCTGCGGGTTTTGTACAGTACGCCCAGTTTTTAAGAGGCTAATTTAACATTGGCTTCGATGGAGCCCCCAATATCTTAGCTGTTCACTTAGAGTTACACCAAGTATATCAATTGAGGGCCTGTTTGAAACATTAATTAGATCTGCACCTAACGTTCGAAAATTATGAAAGTACAAAAATAAAATAAGACTCAATTACAAAAACAAATTAATTACACTTTTTTTTACTTCGTGGTATAAAATCAATATAAAGGAACTATGTAATAGGCGGGCTTATTGCCCGGCAATTATTTCTACTAACCAACCGAGGGAAAGAAAGGTGGAAGACGTAGTAGAAAAAGAATCCACAATACGCATACATGACTTAAGTTCAATTCTGCTGAATTGTTCAAAGTTGCAACCTGAAGGGTAAAAATTGTCCTCATAGCCTATTTCCGAAAGGAGAGGGCATCAAAAGAAAATGCAGAAAAAACGTATTGTTTCGTAATTTCCTAAAAATTATATTCTGATATTGTTATTATTAAAGCAACTGACAAATTTGTTTGTTATTGCCTACAATGTAAGTATTTTGCATGACAATAACTCGATTCAAACACGCCAACAGATTTGACACATGATAAACTTGTTTTTACTCATTTCCACAAAATACCACCCACGCTAGATTTAGTAATATTTGTCATGGTCCATTCAACAACAATACTCGGAATAACAACGAATGTCCTGAACATTATGTAGATACTTTAAAAAAGTATTATTTTGTCCGCTAACCACAGAACACTTAAACCTAAATGTTCAAAAGACTTCCCCAAAAATTTCAGATTTTTTCTTTATCATTATTCTTAACTTATCATTATATTTTAAGTCTTCTTATTCGGGTGCCCTCTCCCGCCGAAGGTTTGCACAATCAGCACAATCTAACATAGATTTTGTCATGAAGTGCGACTTCTTCCATTATATATGTTAGGTAATTCCGTCAATATTCCTCTGGATCATCAATTATATAATCTTGAATTGTTTCTCATGATACACATTATATAACAAAGATTAGATGCAGTGTCCTTCTTTTTGGGAATGTTTTGAGAATGTATCTATGTTTCATATTCTTTTTGGGAACGTTTTGAGAATGTATCTATGTTTCCATATTTTAAAGGCTCTTCCGCGTTAAATTTTGGACAAATCCTAAAAGATGTTTAAAAATTTTGTTCTGTGCAAGAATCCCAACTGATCGAAACCAGTAGTAGGGCAGTGGCATTCCAAATTTTACGTTGTCAGTAAGTATGAGGTAGAAAAACACCTTGGTATTTAATAGTAAAATTGATCAATAAATAAGAAAGAATTTGATAAAAAAATTATGTAGTCACTAAGTGTCTCAAATTAATTATTTAATTAAACTAATATTTTAAATTATACTTCTTTTAAAAAAATATATGTTGCAAGCTGAATTAAGTTTCTTTGACTTAAAAAATGTAAAAAAAAAGCTGCGCAAGTGTAACACTTTTGAATGAATGATTAATATAATACTTTTGAATATTTAGAACAGATTCAGTTTTTTGATTAAATTAAAATAAATCAAATCACTTTGTAAAACACCACTATTTAATCAAAATTATCAACGTGTTCCGAAACCGAAGGTTTTTTCGTCAGGATAAGATTGACATTTTTTATTGGATTCAATACGAAACCGCTTAATGGTAAACCCGCTTTAAAAAAGGTCGCGTGTTCGTTCGCCATACAGCAACTTGTCATGTTTTCCGATCGCAGATAGCCCACTTTATTGAACTTTGGACAACAGTGCCACTCTAACAAACAAACAGTGATTGGCACATTGCCATTGACAATCGAAACAGATTTTTTGCTGTTTTGCCTAACATTCCAGTTAATCAAGTTTCGCCCTCAATACAAATTAATCCACAACGAAAGTACTAGTATGTTGAACCAGCCAAAATAACTCATTATTGGGGTGGATTACAATACGATTAACAGCTTTACAGGACCTAGTTTCAAATTTGGGAAACTGACAATATATTTTCTTGTATGGTACCAAGACCGATCTTTCCAAATTTCTACAAGATGTTTCGGACATAAAGTAATGACGAAACTAACTAGACCAGCCGTTGAATGGGCCAAACCAGCCAAGGTGAACCCTTTGGTTCAAAGGTTAGTAGTTCTTTATACATTATAAATCAATTATTTCAATAAATCGTTTTAAATTGATTTATTTTTATTGAGATATCATTTAAGATGTGGCTTTGGCCATGTTTTCGACTTTGGTTGTACTGAGCTATATTGTGATTTCTCCTCATTCTTAAACTGTTTGGCTAGTTTGTAGTGTCCACCATCAGGTGTAGAAGTGGCAAGTTAGCAGTTTGTAGAAGTTGGTTGTGGAAACCTTGGTTTAAAGGAGAGGTAGCGCAATACCCCTCAATTCCACAAAAGTCGAACATTAAAAGTGTGCTCTTTTCATAATGTACGCATTTGGTCTGTTTACATTGAAAATTAAGGGACAAGGGTTGTTTTAATTTCAGATCCATTCAATTTGTCGATGTTTCCATTCCACCAGTAAAGCAGTTTGTGATTTTCGATGGCAAGTAAACAATTTATTAATTTATCTTTAGATTTTAAACTAATCAAATAAAAACTACTTATCTACTAACTTAGCAACGAATATACATAATGCGATAATAAGATGATTCATAATACGAGATATTTAACGAGGTTGTTCTCAAAGCTAAGGAACCTGAAACTTTATCACTTCCCTCCCGTGTCCCGTGTCGCGCAGTTGTTACTTGAATATTGATTGGTTGTATAGTAGTTGCGTTTGTCCATTACCAGTTTCCTCTCCATACTTGGAGGGGTTAATGGTGACAAGGCAAACTGTAAGGCGAGGCGAGCGTGTCTTCTACATTGTGACGTAGTCCCGCTGATAGATTAGATTTTTTTTCCTTTTTTCAGAAATATTTCCGGAAAAAAAAGGCAGTTTCGACCCTGAAAGTGACTCTTACTGGATAGAGCAAAATACCTTTCACAGAGCAATTGGTCCAGTACTGATTGTAGGACAATGTTTCGGGGTTCTTCCCGTAAGCGGCTTGCTGGGTCCCGATGCTTCACATCTCAAGTAATTTGTATATTATTTTGACAATTTTTCAACAATAACTGTCATGGTCCAGAATTCTAATTCTTGGATTTAACAGTACGGTCATGAATATATATATTATAATGATAATACATGCGACTTTATTTCAAAATTTCACATTTTTTTAAATTGGATCAAACGTCTGAATTCCATGTTCGTTTCAGATTTTCTTGGAGAAATTGGAGAGTTGTCTATTCTCTGCTGATAATGTCAGTTACAGCTATAATGCTGATATTTAGTTTCACCAGAATTTTGGTGACTAGTGTTGACATCTATAAAACAAGTAAGCCATATACAATTTATGCAATATTGTTAACGATTGCTATTATCTCTTAGAATCTGAAAATGTTTATTGCCAACAATCGCGTTCTGTTATAAGACTCGTATTAAAATAAATATACATGAATTTGATCTGAAATAAATCTTGATGACCATCAACTTTACTTTAAATGTTTGTATGCTGGTACTTATGAAGTCTTTCTGGTTTACGTATTTTTAAAATTTATTTAGGTAACCGATTACTTACAAATTGCTGCCATGCTGATCAAGAAATACTTTGGTTATTGCAATTTTTTTCTTCTTGCAGTTTCCCTGATGTTCTACGTCAGCGCCTTCACTTCCCTGGTTCTCTTTCTTCGCCTGGCCCCGCAATGGCCTGCCCTGGGATTGGCCATATCTCAAGAAGAGACGAGACATAACCCCTTCTTCTTGCAAAGCAAAAAAACACGAAGAAAACGCCCTCTGAAGACCAGATTCAGTCTTTGCTGTTTCTTTGTTCTCTTTTTTGCTCTTGGTAAGAAAAGTTTACGAAAGTGAATGTTAAATTAGAAGATTTAGATAGAAAGCTATGATGACATATAAAATGGAGGTGTATGAAATAGGTGACGAACGAATTCGTATAAGTGTAAAGTGAGCTTTCTGAAGAACATAACACATTTTGAAGACATCGAGAAGTACATAGATTGAACTCTTCTTGAAAAGTATTTTTATTCAAAATAATTTGTGTATAAACTACACGGATAATCAATTATGTTATAGACTTCGAGTGCTCTCAACACGGCTTATTTTATTGCTAAAAATGCGAAAAAATTATTATTTTTTCAACTTTTGAAATAGTTTCAGGATGGTTTTCCATTTACTATTTTAGTTTATTTTTTCCCATGGTTATCAAATGGAAAAAAGATTAAAATTAAAAAAAACGTATTAATGTGAAAATATGAGCATCACTTGACATTATTTTTTAAACTATATCGAAATCTAATGATGATATTAAAAGCTAATGCTAATAGGTTAAAGTGATAACCATTAATAATAAAAAAAATCACATTCTAATTGAACTCCAATAATTTTACTGCGCAGCTCAGGCAACCTAGCATTCTTTACTTTACATACGTACATTTACGTAAGTACATTAATTATTTGTTTACCTTTCAACTTGAGTCAATAAGCGTATTATTAGCTACAAGGGATCCATACTTTACTTTTTCTTTTTTTTCTTTATACGTATTTTTAATATATTTAGCGAAATTGCTCCATTAACACAGTCAAAGTTGTTAACTGAGAGAAAAAATTGTAATGTTCCCGTGAAATATACATTTTAATTTTTATTTTTATTTTCTTTCATATATTCAATAATATCATTACATAGTACAAAATTAAGTCGCTCAAAATGTTTGTGCGCTTAGATCTTTTAAAGTACCTAAACAACGGATTTTCATGCGGTTTTCACCAATAGATAGAGTGAGTTAAGAGGAAGGTTAATATGTATAATACATGCTTATTATAGTAGAGAAAAACTGATAAATTCAAATATTCGTCATTACAAATGAAGTCGCTCAAAATGTTTGTGCGCTTAGATTTTTAAAATACGCAACGGATTTTTATGCAGTTTTCACCAATAGATAAAATGATTCAAGATGAAGGTTTATATGTATAATACATACTTATTATAGTAGAGAAAAGCAGAGACAGCGGGCAGCGGTCAGCTGGCAAGCGGGTGGTGTGTATTTTATAAAGGTTGGGTAATGGCGTTGTGTTTCGTTAGCCACAGCAACGTGTGGCCTGGTCTGCTAGTTATTATATAATTTATAAAATCATTTTACTTATAAACATGTTTTGCTACATATTTTTTATTACGCGTAACAGCTGTTTCGCCTTCTGAAGGCATTATCAAGCTGTGTTTAGGCCACTTACAAATTACATATTTATATTATTTCTAGATAGGTACTTATAATGAAAAACTTATTGATTTCTGAGTAAAATAACGGATATTATTAATTTTTAAAGTTTCCACAATTTCTGCATTGTCTAAATTTGATGGAAGGTCTTTAGTGGGCTATTAACAAATCATGACTGAGGGGTTTCTTTTTCCGGCATTATTAAGTTTTTTTATGGACTGTAATTGACTAACACATTTTCATTTCCTTTTCAGTGGAGCATTTATTAAGTATCATGGCAGGGATAGTACTGGCTAACGATTGTCCAAAAAACGGATCGATTATCTACACTTATTTTATTAATGCCTACCCAGAGGTGTTTTACTTTTTAACATTTTCCGGTTACAAAGCTGCGATTCTACAGGTACCTACTTCAGTCAAACTATTTTATTTAATGAAAGAAATTATGCAACTATCAAATAACATTGCTTCCTGTAAAAGTCTTTTAATATATTTGTATTCATACCGATGAACTGTTTTAAGCCCATCAATTTCTCGATTACGTTCAACTGGAACTTCATAGATCTGTTCATCATAGTGATGAGCATTGCTCTCACGGATCGGTTGGAGATATTGAGTGATCGTCTAGACGCCGTGACAGGAAAAGTATGTAAAATATATATATATATATATGTACTTAATGATTATTGATTATTAAAAGCACTTCATCATTAAACAAGAAACCTAGAATCCTACAATTTTTATACTTACAATCTAGGAAACTTATAATCTAACAATCTTCCAATCTTAAAATCTTGCGATTGCAATCCAACTTTACAATCTTACCAACAGTCTTAAAATCGTATATAATTGCACTCTTACAAATTTAAATCTGGGAATCAATCATTTCTTGATTTTTTACATTTTATTATTTTGAACAATTATGGTAAATGCTCGCAAATTGACTGCGAAAAAATTTCCAACGATTATTTTGCTAAATGTTGGTCGACTGACTGACTTATGTCGCTGACATCTTTTTAGTTTCCGGTATCTTTTTAATCAAAATCCTTCCTAAACATGAAATCACAAGCACCATCCTACAAATTACTCAAGAATCAACTCACACTAACATCAAGCAACTTTACAATCAAAACATCCATAACACTCGAAATAACAATAAAATCTGCGTACCTCAAAACACACTACAAAATATGGGATAAAATCTCTGAACTATATTACTTGCACACCATATAATTCGCTTCCACATATCTACAAAAACATCCAACATAATAAAAATTTCAAAGTAAAGCTTTAAAAGTGTATTTTTTAAGTTACATTCATCAACGAAAATATGTTATTTTGTTGCCATATTGTGTTCTGCCTTGCTTCTTTTCTTTCCCGTTATTTTCCCTCTATTTTCAATCATCCATATTTTTTGTTTCTTTATTTTTTTCTCTCGTTATTTGTCATTTATTTTTATGTTGTACTGTATGTGCAACTTATATTTATGATATCAAAACACATAAGAAAAAAATATAAGTATTGAGAGATATACAGAGTTTTTTTACCCATCAGCAATGTCCTAACAAGAAATAAAAACAATAAATAAATAAAAATTCTTTAATTCGTCATTCCCTATTTCAGGATTTACCGCAGCAGTTCTGGAGAGCGGCACGCGCGGAGTTTTCCAATCTGGCTCAGTTGGTCAGGAAAGTAGACAAGTACATTAACGAGATAGTTCTGCTCTCCTTCGCCAACAATCTCTACTTCATCTGCTTGCAACTGTTCAACAGCCTTAAGTAAGCACCTATGCACAAATGCTCTGGTTTCGAAATTTAAAAGCGAAGGGTGATCCAAAGAAACGGTAGTTTAAAAAACCACTAAGTGAACTAATCTTTTCGGGATTTTTATTATACGTCTATGAGCTTTTAGAGAAATGATATAACTACGAATTGGGCTTTTTTCGGCTGGTTGTAGATTCGATTTCTCTCTATGATTTTATCATTAATTAGCAGGTTTTTTTTACATTAGCTACATTTTACAGAAGGCCATGAGGAAAATAATTCTCTCAGGCCTATGCCCTCTTTGGGATTGCTGTGCGAAGGGTCTTTTTGGGAAAGAAAGGAGAGGAAGTTCTGGAAAGGAAAAAGGAATGAGGAGTGGATAGGAACGTGGAGGTCAATGTGTCTTTCTTGTGTCTTCCCTCCCACTGTGGTGCAAGTCAATGGGTCAAGAGTCCTGCTGAAGAGGTCGGAAGTCAGTCAAGATTCAAAAAGCAGTCTCTGCCTATTCAGCCTGCAACGCAGTTGGTGGGCAGACGTATCCACCGCTAAGTTCCGGATAAACCACATTCCATGAACCAATTAGGATGACCTTGAAGTGGTTAAGAAAATCTAATCTTTTGTTTCCAAACGATCACCCTTCGTTAAAATAATTGAATATGGATTATTTCAATTTGATAGAATTTGACGGTTAATGAAATGATGTCTTGATACAACCACCCAAACCTAAAATTTTCCATATTGCTGGAATTAACTTCTTTTTTTCATTGTTTTGTAATACATTATGCTAAAAAGTTTTTACTAACTATGTCAAAATATGAATTATATTAATACATCCTACATTAGAAAACAAACGTAAAAGAACAAAATATTAGGGACCTCTGTGATTTGCATTCGTATTTCGCATTTGTCTAGCGAGTATCTTTCTAATTTGACTAAGGTAATTATACTTTTTTTACATTTCTTGCTTCAAATTTCTACTCTCCGTGAGGAATATTTATTTTATTTTATAAGCGAAGATTCAAACCTAAACTTATTCGCCTACCAAAAGATAATGATACTAATAATTGGATGACTTGTATAGCGACGTTTTTTAAATAACCTCAAGATGGTGTCTTGGATGTGTATTTGCTCACAATTCTTTACCTTTTTTTTCTTACAATTGAAAATTCTTACATCAAATATCGTCTTCGATATGAATCCAACCTTTTACCTAATTCATTTTAGCAACACTTTAGAAAAAAAGAACGAGCCTTGTGGAAATGAGAATCGGTGAGCCTAACTCCGCTAATTATTATTCAAGCAATATTTAAGGTGACACTTAAAAAAAAATTATAATCTACTCCTTCATAGATGGCGCGAGTTTAATTATTTAAAAGAATAACACTTTTTACAAGTTTTACTTCTTAAATATTAAGATGATTTTTTTATTTAAGTTCCACATGGGAGGCCCTGAGGAAAATGATTACGTGCGAATGTGAATAAATAGTTTTGTCCATAAGCAATCTCAAATCTTTTAAGAAAGACTAACAACAACAAAAAACCAATGTGCTTTAGACAACACAACTGAAGTAAAACTTCTGCTACATCTATAATCTATATCATAAGAAGAGATAAAGAAAATGTGCGCGCGCACTGCTCTCTCTTGCTCCTACAGTGTGATACAGGCAATATGCCTGCACTGTGTAACGTAACTGGTTATGAGAGAAAGAGAGAAAGAAAATGTGTGCTCGCATCTATGACTCTCTCTTTTGCCCCTACAGTAATATACGAAGCGTTCGCCTCGCTTTTCATAACGCTCTCGTCACGCATTCACCAGCTTACCCCCAAGTCAAGCGTGCGTAAATAAGTTTACATCAAAAATATAATATTGAATTGAATCACCAATAGCTACAATAATGTATTTTTAGCCTTTCTTGAATGATTTGAGATTGTTTATGTTCAAACCTTTTTTATTCACATGTAATATGTACGGGCGCAAACAATTAATTAGCAAGTCTATATATAAGATGAATATATTTTTATTTTTAACTTTATGAGTAAAACCTATAATTGTAATATTTTATCAAATGAAGACAATATTAGCTAAACTCAATCGAAAATCTGTAGACAGAAAAATCAGAAAAAGATATTGGCACCTCTGGGAATCGAACCCAGGACCTTCTGCTTAGATGGCAACAGCTCACCAAGCAGAAGGTCCTGGGTTCGAGTTCCGTAGGTGCCAATATAGTTTTCTGATTTTTCTGTCTCCAGATTTTCGATTGAGTTTCGTTAATATTGTCTTCATTTAATTAAAAATTAACTAACTTCTTAAAAATCCTTAAAATAATTTAACTCGCTCCATTTATGTATGAATTCATTTAAGTTTCTCCTTAAATCGCAGCCGCTTGCTTCATTTTTCAATTTAAATCAAACGCTTGGTATATCAATTTAAACCAGACAAAGAAAAAATATATTGTATACTCTTTCTATAGTTATGTTCTCTACCAGCCACACGGTGTCTGGACAACGCACTTCATCACACCTTTGAAAAGTCATTATTAGCGATGAAAAAAAATACTATGTTAAATAGGTTATGTTAGGTTAGATCATGGGCTAATTTTAAACACTTTTAATTACTTTTCAAAGGGTGTTGATATTCAACTTTGTTCAGTTGTCCCGGAATCTCATAATATATATCGCTAATAAATTAATTTAGCTAAGCTCTGTTTAAAATTATTCATTAACTGCTATTGTATCATAGATTTAATCCATTAATGTATTGATATGCCTGTTTTGAAATAATTTAGATTTTATAAGTACAAAACTATTTATTCATGTTCATATTCCGTACGAGTGTAAACAGAACAACTCATTTTAATATTTTAAAGCGTAACTCACAAAAAGCGCTTTATCCTAAAATAACTAAATGAGCGCCATCTATGAACGAGCAGTTTATGAACAATTTTAGATATTTTCTTACTGTTTTGGATTTTTCATTAATAATGCATGAATCTACTTACCTATTTTCGCGGTATGAGCGTGAAACTATACCTTCACAGGAAAAAAAATCAGCTATTATACTTTTTTTTTTGCTTTTCAAAATAAATCTAGGCGATAGCTTATTTTAATATTTTATTCAGAAATAAATCAGAAAAAATAAACAAAGATAATCACAGCCACTTTTTTAGCAGAAAAATCGGTACAAAATCACCAAAAATTTCAACAATACACTTTTAAAAATACCATTCTCAACAATATATAACTTAATTTAAAATAAAACAGTAACTTTCTAAACACCACTTTTATTTTGTTATACTTTATGCCGACCGGGTTTCGCTACAACCGTGGCTTCTTCAGGGCAGTATAATACTCTAATAAACTTTAGTAGAGTATATACTCCCCCGAAGAAGCTACGGATGTAGCGAAACCGGGCCGGCACAAAGTATAAGTTAATTTTTTTTTAAAATAAAAGTGGTGTTTTCAAAGTTATTGTTTTCTTTTAAATTATAATGTCACATCACAAAGTATCTGCTTCATATGAACAAATATACAACTTATTTCTGCGTATGACTATGGCTCCAACACAAATTAATATTTAATTGAAGAAGCCTCTTAATCTTGAAGTACTCGCTAATACTATGTTCAATAATTAAATAATGAATGTTGAGGTTTTACTCATTAACATTCTGCGTAAGATTATTTTGATAAGCTTGCGCTACGCTAGCAAGCACGCACTGCGCATTTATCCTATCTCTTTAGTATTATACTTGGACAAACGCTTAACATTAAATTGCTTGTTCAGCTGTCAAAAACGTTATTTAAAAAAAAATGTTTTGTAGGTATGGGCCAGTCCCACCTAAAGTAAAGCTAAACGAATTGGTCAGGCGGATCCGCTTGCCGAGCAAATCCGCCGATGACGATGAAGTAGTGTTGGATAGTAAACAATTTTAGAATGAGTTGTAAGAGGTACTGAAATACTAATATGAGGAGTTGAGGTATCCTAAATATGAGGTATGAGGCGTGAAAAAAAAGGAGCAAAAAATATGACCAAAAGTCTTTTACAGCCAATGTATAATTTTCACCCACCATTTCACCACCTCAAAACAAAACAAAATATTTTCTAGTAATACAGGGTGTCCGGGGGTAAAGTGCATTAACTTCGGGAGGTGATTCTACATGATTGTATAAGTAAAAAAGATCAATAACTTTTTTCGAAATTCCAACTTTTAGGGGTAGTTTTGTGGTAAAAAGATAAAATTAGACCGGCGTGTGCGGGCAGCATTATTATTACCAAGCAACGTTGCAACAATCACGTCCGGCAGGCTGACAGCAATTTTAGCGGGTAATTTTTACCTCACACTAAGGATTTTTAGTAGGTATGTCTTTTTGTATGGAAAAAAAAGTTGGAATTACAGAAAAAGTTATTAATCTTTTTTATTCCTACCATAATGCAGAATCTCCTCCCGAAGTTGATGCACTTTACCCCCGGACACCCTGTATAAATAAAATTGGTTGGGATAATTATATTATGTGAGATGGCGGGACATCTGTGGTGCGTCTTGTGCTTATGGGATAGGTACTCAACACCACACGCGACAATCTTATTTGCACAATTTGTGATTTATATACTATGAACAAAGTGATCTTTGCCGTGCGGTTGTGTTTTGTTTGAGCATCGGCGGAGCAGAAAATTTCGCTAGTCCTAGACGCATGTTATTGGATGCCAAAAATATTATTATGGATGGATGAAAAAGCACATATCACCTGAGAAAACATTGGAATTCACAGAACAGAAAAAAATTCTGTCACATGAATTTATAAAAAGAATTAGAATTACTATAGCTCGGTGATTTTCATAATAACTTTTTGATCGATTGTAATCCCATTCGTACATGGAGCTACTTTCAGGCGTCTCGAGCTTCATCCTAATAGCACACGCGGCGCTCGTAAGTACCCGCCATACTATTTACTAGACGCGCGTTGCATCGTATACGAACACAAACAAAATAGTATGTGCTAAACTTTAGCGTGTCCTCAAAACACAACAATGTAGGCGAACTAATTATGTCTGTTACTGAACCTCAGTTTACCCATTCTTCGCAACTCACGCCGAAATCCAGCACGGAAAGAACCTTTCCACGTTTCCTAACATATTTTTCATCTGCGCCGGGATTTATGTGTTGGCATTTAACTAGGTACCTTTTTCTTTGTTAGAATCATTATCCTGCACAAACAAGGTTTCATTTAATACAAAGCAATGAAGCTTTCCCAAAATGTCCTATTATAACAAAAAGTCAACCCTATACGATTGTCCACTGCGAGTAAGCTTGTATTTGGCGAGCCGATCCGTTTGCTTACATTCCCGCACGGATGTGTCAGCACGTATCTGCACACGTCCGCACGGACAAAACTGGCATACTGCGCCGACGGGCCAGACCCTTTTCACGGATTTGTCCGCCGAGCATGTTAAGCTGCGAGCCGACACAGCCGACTTGCTCGTGTGGGAATGCCCTCACGACTACTCAAGTATTTTGACAGATAATGAGATACTTCAAATATTTACTTCTCCCACATTATGTATAGTCTGACTGGTTTTGATCTCTTCCTTTAAGTTTCCCACTATACACATATATGTACCTCTTGAATAATCCAGAGTTTTGACAGGAGTTACCTGATGAATTCAACTCTCCAATTAAAATTGCATGGTTTGAAGCATTCCCCTCAGGGCCTATGTCAAATTTGGGGATGCTGTGTGGAAAGCCCATTTAGAAATTAAAGGAGAATAAGTTCAGGGAAGGAAAAATGTACGATAGGTGGGTAGGAATATGGGGGTTAGTGTGTCCAGGAATAACAGACGTATGAATCCAACCCTCCCACAAACAAGTCTCTCCTGAACCGACCTGCCACGCATTTGGTGGGCTTACGCATCCACCGCCAAGACCTGGACAAATCTCACCAGATTAACCAGGGCACCCCTTTTAAGTACCCTAACGAGCCACTTGGGGTGACCAACAAATGCTCCCTTGGCGGCGATAACTATACCCGCCTCCCAAATTGAAAAGCTACTAGAGTCTAGTACCTATTTTAAAAGAGTTTTTTGACAAGTTTAATTCAGTTTTTTTTCAGGAATTGGGGGAAATTGATATTTTTTTAAATATTTTACTAGCGTTTCGCAATTGCTTCAACATATTTGAACCGGCCGGCAGCCTATGCATTGCTTTTAAGTCCAGCTTTATAAGCACCTTCCGTAGTCCCACCAGCTTCCAGCTTGCCGCTTGTTTAGGCCGCAACTGCGGGTTGGGTGTGTCTGCAGGCCGCTGCGGAGGTTCACCCACATCGTCTACTTCGTCTTCTCCTTCGGCTTCCTGATGACCAGGTCCCTGGTGGTGGCCTTAGGGGCTGCCAGGATCCACAGCGCGGCTAGGAGACCAGCGACTGTGCTCTATGCGGTGCCATCGGAGTCTTACACTATGGAGGTACAAACACCATGATTAGGAAAAATATTACTATAAATTAGGATAAGTCAAATAAATTAATGGCATTTGACGTTTAATGGCGTTTGGCCAGCGAGTTGCTTTCGAAGTAAGTCCAATCAACAAAAATGATTTGCTTGACTAAACAGTGTTTTTTAATATTATTTATTTATGCATCCTTATTTGAACTTATGGATGATGTACTGATTCTACCTGGATAGAAAATTATATATCTTGTAATACAATATAACAAGATATCAAAACAAAATATTACAATAAAAAAATTAGGTAGGTAGAAACTATCTATCATTCCTTTTTTGCGTTTTTTTTTTGTCACTGAGCATGATTCATATTTTTCTGCTCAGCTTGCTTTTTAAAGCAAACGAAAAACTCATATAACCCTTTCCGTTGCGGGGTTTTCCTATCCTATCTGACCCCCCCTCTCCGCACGATGTTGAATGCGCACAATGACCTAAACACTAACAACCAACGGAGAGTGACCTATTTTTTTTTAAATATATTCGTACCACCTGGCGCCATAACTTTTGGGCTACCAGATGTATTTAAATTTTTGGTGACAACAAAAATGTTTCATCGCTAACTCTGGTATAACCTTAATGTGGTAGCCTTTTTGTAGTGTATCTAGCTTCTGGCTTACTCACATAGAAGGCAGTGCTAAGAACTGTCCTAAAAGTCCACTAGATAGCAGCTAGCTATGTACAAGCTATGGGCAACGGAGGGCCCAACAGCTCAGAGAGAGTCTTCAGCAGATCTCTCACCTCAGATTCCAATTAGCCAGTTTCTAGATAGGTCGACTATCGTGTTCAACACTGTATAAGCGAAGTATCAATAAAGCAGATTTATACCAAAAGAACATTACTCGTCCATCGTTATTTTATATTTTCACTGGGTGTATTACTATTTTAAGGTTTATTCTTTAACTAGGTGCGAAGATTCTTGGATCAAGTATCTACGGATGTGGTTGCTCTAACTGGACTCAACTTCTTCTATGTTACAAGAGGACTTATACTTACCGTAAGTTGTTATCATCTGATGGCCTTCTATATTTTTTGCCTACACTCGTCGATATATAAACTTAGTTTTTTGATGCCTGCAATTGATTCAATTATCAACTGAAATTATTCCGGTAGTATAAAGCACGACTTCCGCACTCACCTTCAATTTAAAAAAATCTGATAAAATTATAACAGCACTTTTTTGTGACGAAAACTCGTGCTTATCATATGAACGGATTGCTGAAATTATTTACGACGACCAAGGCACTCATGATGCATGAAAAATTTAATTATTTATAGTTATTGTAGTTCGATTAACACGTGAATTAATTGCAGATTGCTGGTACCATAGTGACCTACGAGCTGGTGTTAGTGCAATTCAACGCTGGTCCTACCCCTGTCACTACGAATATCACTGTAAGGGATCGGTGTTGAAGTCCAGTTTAAGTTCAAGATATGTTAAGTCCAGAAAAGTTGTTCTTGCTATATAAATGTAAGTCCAGATTGCTCCTGCAAAACTCACAACGGTTGTGCACTCTGTCATTCTAGCCAGTTCTTATGTTGGTACTGTTTGCCACAGCATTTATAACACTCGTGTTACATAAATTACTGTAATTTTGCGTGCAGACTTTTTCACAAAATTTGAAATGGCAAAGTGTGGTGTGAAATTTGAACTCGGGTCATTTGGCTTTATGTCGAGAGATCTCTCTACGATTTACAAACACTTCTTGTATATTAAATAAACTATGTAAATATTAAACATTGTGTGTTCTAACAAGTGAGATTACTAAGAAGTTTATATATATATATATTTTTTTAAATAGGCAATTCACCCTAAAGAGAGCTTTATGCCGATAAAGTTAAGAAAGATAGTTATAATTTTGACGATAATCTATGAGGACAGGACAAACCAAATATTGAAGTCATTCAAGTCTATGAACTTATATAGAACTGAAAAACGCGAGAATTCTTGAGAGAGAACAAATACGGAGTACTGGGGGGAGAATGGTGGGTGATTGTAATAAGCAAACAATTGTAATAAGAAGGATAGGTATGTTTATGCTTTTGAAGGAAGAATGATTTTTACAATTGAATGTTTATATCTTAATATTGTAGTTACCCAAAGAATAAAATAAATAAAGCAATAATTTCTTTGAAATCATTTCACAGCCACCACCTCCATTAAGATTCTTAACCACCCTCATCCCTTATGTCCAAATGTGATGTTACGCATTACCAATACGTACTTGGACCACTAAATTCCTGAAACTATATTTTTTAAAACTATGTAGATTTAATAAAGAATCATTTTTTAAATAATTTAATTCATTATGATTTTAGTGTTTTTTCACATTGACCCCACACGGGAAGCCCTGAGAAAAATAATGTTTCCTATATCCGGTGAAATATGCTCTCCATAAAAATTGTAAGGCTATCGGCTGCCGGTGTAACTATGATTTGTTCAGTGTGCATAGAGCTGTGGTTTGGCGCAATATCCACACTGCTTACCAATAATAAATGTAAATGACATTGAACATTATATCAAGCATGATCCCAATATATGTCGTACTACGTCAAATCACTACGAAACGACGGGGATATTCAAGTTACCATAATGCATCGTGATGGGGAAGTACGAGGAGTAGATGTAACTAAATGCTTTTTCAACACACTTCCAACCCATATATTATAATAATGAGTCTTCATTACTAAATACTAATATTGCTGCCGAGTTGAATACAAAGGGAGCCCAAAATATCGATAGGTATTGGTCAAATTGATCAAATATAGAATCTTCCTTTAGAAAAATGGTAAATACATATTCACTTTTTTCAGGTTTTCTTCCAGTATTCTTCTTAAAACTGCTTCTTCAATATTCACAAATTCACTTTGTGGCGGCATTTTTAATTTTAAAATTGCCACTTATTATCTCATTTAACCTTTCCTTAGAAACTAGTGTATTTCCTGATTCCTAGAAAATATTTTTAAAAATGTCCGATTCTGCGGAAAATTTTAAGCCGGTAGCAATGTTCTCTATATCGGCTATTTTTTTCGAATCGATTCTTCATAATTATACACTTCCACAAGAGGAGCCTTAATTTCAGAACAACATGAATTTATAAAAAAATGATCTACAGAAACCAACTTATGGAAGTCATTAGATGAAGGCCGACGGTAGATTATTCATATAATGACTTTTAAAAGGCCTTCGATACTTTTAATCATCAAAATAAACTGTCTATAATAGGATTCTTCTTAAGACTTAACTTTTTTTGCTCGCTGTCTTCTAAACAGGAAAGAGTTTGTGTCTATCTATTCTATTTTGTACTATCAGGAGTACCTCAAGGCTCTAAGTAGGGCCCACTCTTTTACATATTTACATGATATTTCAGAGGTAATTCTGCACTCTGGGTTTCTTCTCTTTGATGGTGTCCTAAAACTATTCTTAGAAATGCAAACTTTAGAAGACTGCAATCAACTGCAGTCAGATATTGATAGAATTGTTAACTGGAGTAAAAGGAATGGGATTGAGTTCAATGTATCAATGCATCTATGTTTATTTTTTCATTCGCTAGGATATATATACAACTCGATATGTATACAACTCGAAGTTTAAAATACTTCTGGAGTTGCTTTATGGTGGACCGTGAAAGATGTTGGAATCATGTTTGATTGTATGCTACCATTTCATGCTCGTATTGAGGTGACTTGTAGCACTTCATCGATAATGCTGGTCTTTGTTCTGCGTAGGTAATGCAAGAAATTTAGCGATACCCGAGTTCTCATAATTTTATTGATTTCCTAAGTAAGGAGTAGACTTAAAAGGGATCGATAATTTGTGTTCCACCCCGAGTAATGTATTCCCTCTGGTTGGAAATAGTTCAGAAGAATATTTGAGATTTCTCAGCATAAAAGAGTACGGCTACTACCCGTGGCTCTACCATCTATGGGTCAGAAGTGATTTATACATTGCTACACATTTCTTCAGACCGATTTGTGGATGGTTTAAAAACTCAGTTATCATAGAGAATATTCATTTCTAAGTTTTCAGTGGTTATCTTCGTCACTGACTAAATAGATCGACTTGTCATTGGTCATGCCGGTGAACAGTCAATTCGGATATCGACATATTTAACATCAATGAAGTTGCCTTTAAAAGACAAGCTGTATTACTACTAATATAGATGACGTACCTACTGTTTATATATACACTTATATGTAATTCTACTTTGTAAATGTATTTAAAAATGCACTAAATACACTTTTGTAATATTTTTAAGACAATAAACTTAACTGAATTAAATTTTATCTTTGCGGATGCTGTGTAGAGTGTATTTTTGGGGAAAGGAAGGAGAGTAAGTTGTGAGACGCAGAAAGATGTGAAGGATGTTTAGGAATCTGGGGGTTGGATGGACGTGTGAATTCACCTCTCCCACTGCGATGGTAGTCGATGGATTAAGAGAGTTCAGCTGAAGAAGTCAAAAGGTCTTCCGATCTGGCCCGCCGTGCAGTAAGTGGTCATCCACTATCAAGACAGGGGCACGTCTTACGCCATAAATCTCGACACCCCTGGTAAGTCACCAAATGTAACAAACTACCTGGGTTGACCTATGGCAGAGGTGCTGGTTCTCCAGTAAATAGTCCCCGGGGTGGCAGCGGTACCCAAACCAGCTTACTTAATTGATGTGGGTGTAACAGCTACTTCCGAAGTACATAGAAAAAATTCCAATAATTGCAAATGCAATTAACAACATGACGGACACATAAAGTTGAATAATAATTGACCAGACCTACGAGTAGTTTAATTAAAATTGAAATAAACTAATTCCATCAATCCCACTTCAGCAAACGTTCTTAGAAATTTTCCATGAAGACAAGTAAATTCTTTCCAACGATTTACAATGCTATAATTATTTCAATAATGTGATTAAGCTATTGCTAAGTGGGCTACTAGCAATTGGGGTCCTAAATTAGGCTGTGCAGGGCCCACATTCGACGAGTAACGAAGTATAAACGACTTATCTTTTGATTTCAAAGCCTTAACTTAACTTATTTACATTAGTTCTGAAAATGTTATTCAAGCTTCCAGCTTTAATTTTTTTTTAAATGCCAATTAAATTGCTACAGTTTTCTATTTTAGTGTATCAAATTTATTATAATTATCAACTGCATTGTTTGAATCTGGAAACTACCTGCACACGATACATCAATTATGAACATAAAAATGTTCATAATAATTGATCGATGTTCCAACTTGAAAGCTAATAGATTGATCACAATCTACTCCTATTCAACTCCACTCACCACACGGACACTAAATGACAAGCAAAATGGTCGAGTTGTCGCTGAAATAAAAAAATTCTTGCATTTTCCAATTGCATTTCCTTTTTCCCAGTTTGCGATTCTTATCCGCTGCCCTTTAAATAAACTACCGTTTATTATCTTCATCAGTTAGTTGTGAAACTAAGCAAACTTAACGTTCGTAATGGAATATTCTTGCCATTAGCGTTCTGAGCTCCTACGCAATTTGACGAACTCACATTAAATTTTCAGTTCTCACGTCAAATCTTAAGTACAAATTTTCTGGAAAATATTTACCGGGAAAGACATTCCCTCAAATCTCAAGTTCTAATCTCATTAATTATGTTGTAGGCATAAAGTTATAATTCCGTTATTAATACTCATAATATTCTAGTTGATATGTCATTTTGAAATTCGATTCCTTGAAGTTATTTAAATTCCCTTTGCTTTAATTTCCATTAGTCTCTTTCAAGTTTTTGAGTAAAACGAATAATTTATTAATCTACATAGATTATTTACTAAAGAGAAAACTTTACAACTGAAAAATGAAAGGCGGCGCAAAAAAAGATTTTAAATCGTTTGTTAAAACTGAAAACGAAGACTCCACCCAGCAGTTACCGCGTGCAAGTCATCTTCTTAAAAGGTAACGTAGTAGGCATTTTATATTTTTAAAATTTTGCTGAAAGAAATTATGTTCAATAAGAAAAAATCCAGTTCACGGAAATATTTACTATCAGTTTGGTTGACTTTTGTCTTTAAGGGTATACTTAAAAGAATTAATAAACTGCTCTTTCATAGATGGCGCTAATTTAATTATTTTAAAATGGTCGAATTGTACTGAAATAAAAAAAATTCTTGCATTTTCCATCTTATCCGTTCCGCTATAATTTTATTACCTTTAAGGAAGTTATGCTTTAAAATATTAAGGCGATCTAAATAGTCCACGCCCCTTTATGGGAGGAGTTTAAAAAGACTTGAGAAAAAGCTTTTGGAAAGGTTGGAAAAGGTATTTTTCAATTTTTTACAGGTTGATTTTGTAAAGGAGTGTAAAAAATTATTTATTGTAATAAAACAGAAATTTAAAATTAATTTCACGGAACTAAGCGACGCGGAGCCATATTTCTATTCCCCGCTCCATCCGAGAGAGAACTGATGAAAAAATGGATGTGGCTAGTATGTAGTCCTTGGGTGGACGGCACAGGGTTCACTTTTAAAATCCAAATTCATCGACCGCCGGCCGTATTGTAAAATGACAACGCGAAAATGCATATTTTATTTTATTTTGTGAAGTTCAAGCGTAAATATAATTTTTTTGCGATTATTATAAAAGAAACTGAATTTCCCACATTAAACAATAAAACCATATCCGAAAAAGGGTTCATAAATAGGAGAGTTTGGACTTGAAAGTGTTTTTATAGACCTCACACTTTATTTTTTCTAAGCTTATTAAAAGACTTAAAATTACCGATATTTTAAGGGACATGATATGTTCTACACACAGTATTTAATTGAAGCATCTATAATACTTCTAAGCGATCAAATATTCAAAACAAAAACATATGGTTTTAAATGATTTTGCATTATTTAGTATGGTTTCATCTTATGATGAGTTTTTTTGTTTGCGCCCAAACATACGCAATATGAATGTGAATAAAAACTTTTGTCCTTAAACAAATGCAATTCTTTCAAGAAAGGCATAAAAATACAATATTGAATCGGTGATTCAATCTAATTTTGCATTTGTACAACTTTTTGCTTTACAACTTTCATGAAAGAATTGAGTTTGTGAACGGACGAAACTATATTTTTTTTATTAGCGCAAAAATAATTCATCTTAATATGTTAAAACCTTAAATCTTTAAATTAGCACCATCTGTAAAAGAGCAGATTATGAATTCGTTTAAGTGTAGGTACCCTTAATCAATGATTTCAGAATAACGCGTTTTGCATAAATCAATATATTAAATATATTATGTTACTTTTTCAGGGATAAAACTATAATGACGAAAAATTACGTGATACTTGAAGGTAACCAACCAGTAATTGTTAAAAAAAAAATTGACTACTGGATTTTCCTAAACGTCATTTTTCAATTAAGCACCTATTTCATTAATTTATCTAAACTAGAAAACTTAAGTTATTGGAACAATAGCGAACTGTACGAACAACATGTTTAATACCTTGCTGTTTTTTTTTACTTTGTAATTTTTGAAGGCAGGGAAAATCTATGGTTAGTAAGGATGAAAATATGCTCTAAGTTTCAGAAATGATTTCTGCAAACCAAGGACCAGCCCACAGAGCTATTGCTGGTGGAGATTACATGGAAGACACCTTCTATAAATCTATCGGACCTCTGATAACCTGCGTGCAATTTTTTGGTATTATGCCGATGTATGGCATTTTGGGAAAGAATCCAATGGATTTAAGGTACGATCTATTAATCTTGACTCTCTTTATTCTTTCCTCTTAGTAATATTTCCTTTGAAAATGTCTTATTCACTTCTTTGTTTCTTTTGTCATCACTCCATATCTGCAGTAGTCTTTCTGGTAGCTTAATAAAGCATTTCATTTAAACTTTTTTTTATTTTCGAGAGTTGTTGTTTTTTAGCGAGAGTATAATAATGCAGTAACATGCTTTTTTGTTGAACTTATTAAAGGTATGCAATGTATGCATACACCTTCTAAAATAGTAAAGAAAAATATTATAAAGATAAACTTGAGGAATCTTAAAACGACAGTAAGAAAGGTTGGATTATAATAAATGAAATCTTGGAAAATAAACAGAAAACTAGAAACTCCTGAAAAAGGAGCAAATGCATTAAATGATTTCTTCGCAAATGTTTAAAAAAATTTCAGTTAAAAAAAAATTTGAAAAAACTCCCAATATAGAAAAAAAAACTTGGTTCTGCTTCAAGATATGGCGGCCTTTCCGTAAAAATACTAAAAAACATTAAAAAATTTGAATAGGACAGGAATTTTCCCGAGCACAAATAAAAAAGCAAAAATTACTCCAATATTTAAATTAGATGTTCCAGATGACGTTTCTAATTATAAATCAATTTCAATGGAAAAAATTTTTAAAAATTGCTAAAAAAAGACTAACTGCATTCATAAAAAATAATAAATAAAAATCAATCTGAATTCACAAGTTGCCATTTCAAAAAAATCATTAAGTATTCAGAGTATTATAGAAATTTTCATCGACTTGAAGAAAGCATTTGATAGCATTTCCCGTAAGACTTGTATTAAAATTAAAATAAAATGGCATTGACCATACAGCCTTTAAATGGATAGAATACCACCTAAAAGAGAAACCTCAAATTTTAAAATGAAACCAATCATTTAGTACATCACTCACAAGTAAATTTGGCATCCCTCAAGGTACGGTCCGCGGACCATTATTATTTCTAATATATGTGAATAACATTTTCCAATAGGAAATTAAAGTTGAATTAATCTCTTATGCTGGTGATACTGTATTGTTAATAAAAATTCAAATATGGGAAATAGTTTTAAAAAAATTCAAAATAAAATAATCATATTTTAAAACCACGGTTTGATAATAAACCACTCCCACTTTACGCAAAAAAACAACATAAGTCTTATTTTCCTTACAGAAAATACCTGATCATAAAGTTATTATTGTAATCCACGACAAAAAATGTGATCATGTAAACTAAAAACAACCTTTTCCTAATTGTACTATAATTAGCCCTTCTTCTGAAATTAAATATCTCGGTGTGATCATTGATAGAAACCTGAAGTGGAATAGTCACATTACGGAGCTAGTAAAGAGAATAATAAAATGTACGTACCAAGCCCTTGTTTACTTTTTGCTTATGTACCGAAAAATAAATTGGGGAGGATTTTACAAAATCTTAACTCAGGAAAGGTTTCGCAAAGAATCATCATTAAGGCGCGGTAAACGTACTTAAAAAGAAGAAGATGGAGAGATATGTAAATACGAATGTTAGAGAGAGCACGCTAATGTTAAAATCGATAATATTTAAGAGAAAATTGTGAAAATGTTTAATAATAATACAAAAAAAAACGAGTGTACTTTAGACCACTAAAGTGAAGTAAAACTTCTGCTCCATCTATATGATAGGAAGAGAGAAAGAAAATATGCGCGCTCACTGCTTTCTCTTGCTCCTACAGTGATATACGAAGCGTTCGCCTCACTTTTCGCAACGCTCTCGTTACGATTTTTTTTTTAAGTTTTCTTTATTCATTGAAATTTTATTATTACAAAAAAATTAGGATTTTTCAACCACTATGCTAGGCACATGCCCGTGTTGTGGTGGTCGATCAATTCGCCAGCTAACTGCCCAAGTCAAGCGTGCGTAAAGAAGTTTTACTTTAAAAATCTACGTTCTCAACAGAATCACTTTTTAATTGTTTCCAGTATCAAATGTCGATAACATATTTAAGCAAGCTTTCATCATAAAATTGAGTTAAGAAAAAAATAACAAAGAATATCAAGAATTTTACAAACTAATGAGAAATGTAAATCAATTTATTACACCTAATTTTAAAACAACGCAAAATCATTATATTTACAAAGCCATGAACACTATAATAACCTCCCTCTGAATTGCGCTGAATCATCAAAAAATTAAAATAAATAAATAAAAATTAAACAATTAAAAATAAAACTTATAAAAGTAAACTTAAAAACTTATAAAGTAAATATTTTACACAAAACCTTTTAAAACATAAAACCTAAGTAAGAATCGTGGCTAGGCTCAATACCTCACCTTTTCTGATAAGGTATACATGACCAATGATGACCTTAAATATAATATTTTGTAAAATATATATTTAAAAATGAAACTCATATTCTTTATTTTACATAAAAAAAAAAAATAAAATATGTGATTTATATTTTAATTTGAGTAGGTGAGGATGTTTTTTTTTATTTATTTATTTATTTGATGCAATATATTTACATTTTATATACAATTCAATGATGTTGGCCTCACTGGGTAATTTACCCGTGATGAGGCCTTCATGTTAACTATGAAGGGTTTAAAGTTTTAGAGGTAAAGAGGGTGTATGGGCTTAAGACACACATTCTTGAACTACACCCGGATATTTTTTAGCCTCTCTTGGCTAAAAAAATAACAAATTATGCTAGATATAAAAATATTAGAGTTTCTTCTGTATATTCAACATTCGGGCGGTTTGGCTGCTGTGTTCGCCTTATTCCGTTTTTGGTTTCTTTTTAACCCCTGACGCAAGGAGCGCTGTTATAAGTTTGACTTTCTGTGTGTCTGTCGGTCTGTGGCATCGTACCTCCTAAACGAATGGACCGATTGTGATGCGGATTTTTTTTGTTTGAAAGCTGACGTGATTGAAATGGTTCTTAGCTACGACTACAATTCATGAAAATCTGTTCAGGCGTTTCAAGGTCATCAGCTCTTTTTTGTGTCGGGAGTTGCTTAAAATTTTGAAAATTTTACTTATCTTAATTTTTGCTGATATTCAACTACTTGACTTAACTTAAAAGATTTAAATTTATTATTTATTTGAAGTGACAACCCTGTTTCTAGGGCAGTTTAGGGGCGAGCTTTATGGGCAACAATTGGGCTGCCATTAGAGCCACTGATTACAGACAGATCGCAATTATCAAATTAGGTTCCTCGGCGTCGTGTATTGTTTTATTTTTTTACATTTACAATAATTATGTTATCATTATCCGTAGTCCAGTGGCTAAGACCCTTGACTCACAATCCGGAGGTCGCGGGTTCGAACCCGGCGTGCGCAAATAAATTTTATTTGATTAATTTGTGTTATTTCACAATTAATTCATTTAAAATAATATATAGTATATTTGCGGCACGTTCCAGAGTGGAAGATACTATCAGTATCGCCCTGGTGTAAGACCACCATTCAGAATTGAAACGTTGCTTGAAAATGGCTTTAGCCGTGTTTGGTGACCAGATCTGAATAGCCAGGTACTTCCCAACCTTCCTCTTCCCCACCTCCTTCCCCTCCCCACTACCTTCAGCCTCACAACATACCCCAATTGGGGATGCCATAGTCTCACTGGCTCCAGACGGGAGCAGTTGAGATTCTTGTGCGGTATTCACTGTAAAAAAAAAAAAAGAATCACTGGTCTACCAGAAAAAATCAGAAGCATTAATGATAAAACCCGACATTTTAAAAATATTCTGAATATAAAAAAACTACCGCCACTTATTTAATCTTACAAATATTTTAAGTTTTCCATAACGTTCTTTCTTTTCTAAATACATACTATCATCAAAATAAACTAACTTATAACCACATTTATGTACACTCCCTTTCCATGCAAATTCAAGCAAATGCTTTAAATGGAAGAGTAGTAAAAAACCTATGATGTAAAATTATTTTTATGTATAATGTAAATCAAATTAATTAAAAAAAATTATAATTACAAGAAAATATATATGTTTATTGTTAATATTCAAATAAATTACTTTGTTTTTACCACTATAATTGATTATAAAAAACCGACATGTTTCGTAAGCCAAGCTTACTTCATCAGGGTTTTCATAATACTAATTTTTAAAAATAGACATAGAACATAGTGTCAATAGAAAAATAACAAACATAGACAAATAATAAACATTGACAATAGTAAAAATGTAAAAATGAGAATGGGTAGGGTAAATAAGGAACAATTTACTAAGGAAATAAGTTTAATATTCAATCATTTAAATACAATTGATTATAAATAATTTTCAAATTTGCATTCACATTCTTTCTGATCTCCAATATTTCAAGTTCATCCAAATGAATACCATTGACACCACAATGCATCAATTCTATTCCACTGTTGAAGTCAAAGGTACGACTAGTTTTCACAAGTGGTTGGCAAACTCAGGGAAACTATTATTGTTTAAAGATTTTAAATGCTCTTTAATCCTTATTTCAAAGTTTCTCGAAGTTTTACCTACATATTGTTAACTGGCACAAAGGAGCCCCACGTGGAAGCGCCAGTGTTAACTAAAAAGGACCCCCGAGTTATAGCAAACCTGTTTCCGGTGTCTAGCTCAGTCGTTCCGGTGCAGAGCAGGCTCTCTTCACCCAGGGGCGGGTGGGCAGCAAGAAATGGTTAATTGGGGAAACTCCACACAATGATTCGTCTCAAAACAAAGAATGCTTCGGGGTAACAAAAGCAGTGTATTGTATTCTAAAGTTGGTTACATCGTACATGGATTATATCAGGGTAAATTGGCTACCTCAATCCTAGCTACTTCTCTCCAAGTCTGGGTTTAACGCGCAGGTGCAAGGAAATTTACATGGACACAATTAAATGGGAAAAGGTAGCAACTCATGGTGTTTGTCGGGCGGCATGTCGTCACGTGCTCCATAAGCGAGGAAAAAAACAATACCAAGTCTCGTAGAGAGACCCGAGCGTGTGGTGTACGTTATCTGGACATCCACCGGCGTAGAAAACCACTCCGGAACGGGGGACCAACTATAATTCTCCCCGTCCACAGATTAGGAATACTTAAATTCACATGTTTGGTTTAACGGCCAACGGCGCGAGCGAGAGCACGGGTCAGCTTACCTCGGCGGCTCGTTTGTTTCTAGCGGCGTGGTCTCTGCGGACCGAGGGGGGAGCAAAACGGGAAGCGGGGGGAAAGGGTACCTGCCGTTGGGTCAGGCCACTGGGCAGCTCCAATCAGTGCAAACTTCCAGTGTTGCTGACTCACGAAACACTTCTTCCCGAAAATTACCACGTACCTACTTGTGTTATATAACAATATATAAAAGAAACCGCAATCATAAATAATAATAATCTTTCACTTCAATTTGTAAATTCCAGATTTTTTCATTTTTGAATATATATCTTTACTATTTAAATGTTTGGATATTGAACACTCCAAAATGAACAGGCAAAAGAAAACGACATCTAGCGACTCGGAATAAGATGACCAAATGTATAGGAAAAGGTGTAGATACTGGAATTCGACTACAAAAACACAGAAAAAATCATCCTTTACATTTAACAAAAAAGTGCTTCGTAGTCTCCCCACTCTTGTCTACTTCAGTTTTCTGAAGATTTCACTTCTACCGCATGTGAATTGCACACTCTGATTTTTATATTATCATTTTTACTTTAAAAACTTTCGTTATCACTTATCACTGCGGTTATTTTTTTAGGTTCACGTTGTATTCCTGGCGCGTATTCTACAATTTTATAATCATGTCCTTCCTTGGAGCTATGAGCTGTGCTGGTTTCTATAATTTCTTACGGACGGGTGTCAGTTTTACGAATTTTGGTGGGTATAACTAATTGTGTAGTGAACGGGCATTAACTGTATTCGTTTAAATTACCAAAGCTTTTGAGGTTCAAGAAACAATTTATTTTGCATGTGCCTCTGCATATTCTGACCAGATATTTTTACTATTTCAACAGGAGGCGTTGTATTCTACGCCAGTGCTTTTCTAACACACGTCGCGTTCTTTCGTCTTGCACAGAACTGGCCGAGGCTGAGTCTCGCCATCGCCAAGGGAGAAGTCCAGAGAACTCGTCATCAGCGAAAAAGTCAAACCCTCTACTTCAGATTCGGGATCTATAGCTTTCTTATACTATTCTTCGCATTGGGTATATCACTTTACATGTTTTTCATGATTTAATTTTGTGTTGTTCATACTCTTTGTTTGTTTTTTGCTCCAATATAGTAATTGGCATTTAGGCAAAGAGAAATATCCGAAAATAAAAGAAATAGGCAGTTCTGCTTTAAAAGTTCTAAGAAATGTAAGGTTAGGATAGACATGTGTATAACACTTTGCCTTTTCGAATTTAAGCGTCTAAAAATAGTCTACTCTATGACACCATCAATTTTTCGTGGTTGATTTCTATGAGCTCTAATTGCTGTCAATGTTTCAACTGCTGGATAGTTTACAAGGTGCAGGCACACTCCCTAATTTTTCTTGAATTTTGCAATTTTTCTCTTTCAACATTCTCATAATTAAATATAACAATTTAAATAATCTCTTTTGTAGTTGAACATCTCTTGAGTATTGCCTCTGGTGTTTCGGTGGTTTACATGTGTGATCTGGACATCCCACTTGATTTCAAATTCTACAGGAGTTCGTTTTCACAAATCTTTTCTTACACGGATTACGCCGTGTGGAAAGCGGTCGTACTACAAGTGAGAAAGTTTATTTGATATCACTAATACCACGAGTCTCTTGATGTATCCATTCCTAGGTATTCAAGTTTTGCACAGATTTTTTTAAAATCGTAAAATTTGGTGTCAACTCACCGAATAAGACCATTTTGCAATTTTGCATGCGTAACTTACAGTAGGTAAAGAGGTGTGTGTATTTTTCGGATTCCACAACTCATGGAAACTTTGCAACAAATGTGTCAACAAATTGTTTCATAATCTCATTAAAAGAGGGCATGATATTGAATTAGAGTGTCAAATTTCAGGTCTTGAACGTAGTTGCGACTTTTCATTGGAGCCTTAAAGATCTTTTCATCATATTGATAAGCGTTGGATTAGCTCAGCGGTTTGAACAACTCAACGAATCCTTAAATGTCACTCTGGGGAAGGTGATGCCCACAATAATACTTTTATAATGAGATCATATTAAATCGCATAAAATCTGTAAAGAAAAAAAAGAAAATTCGAGAGATCATCAAGAACCACAACGCCTCAAGAATTAGTGGAGGGTTAACTTAATAAAATATTAATAAAACATCCAAATATAATCTTATGTGAATATAAACATCTTTTTCTGTTTTTACAGCATTTACCAGAACAATTTTGGAAGACAGCTAGAAATGAATACGCGCACTTGGCCAGGCTGGTAGCCAAAGTGGATAATTCAATCAATGAGTTAATCATGGTTTCTTTCGCTAACAATCTCTACAGCATCTGCCTTCAACTCTTCAATAGTTTTAAGTACAAACCACCTTACATACGATAACATTAAATGTAGATTTAATTATAGTAAGAGGATACATTTTATAGAGCGTTTTTAGACATGATGTTGTATTTATTATGCCCTCTTGAAAAACTAACACGAAATTGATTATTTTTAGTACAACTCATAAGGAAAAAACTACAGAACTACCTTGCTGGAAACAGGCAGACAGGTTTGTTGCATACACAATTACTCTTCCTTGTTATTAGTGCAATGGTCAAACATCAAACACCATTTTCATCTAATATGTAATTTCTTTAGAGGAATTTAATCTCGTACGGAATAGGTAATTAACTAGGAAGTATTATTTATCTTCTCAGGCGTGTGCAGAACGATTTGTGTTACGTGTCCTTTTAGCAGCCAAGACGAGGAAAGTTGCATAAATTAATCATTTTGAGTGGAGTGTAGGTAGATATTCTGGAATCGTAAGATGGCAATTGTGCGATCTAACCCTTTGTGGAACTTTATCGAGATTGGAACACCTTTTATGCTTGGTGCTAAAGAATAGGCAATACATTCCATTTTTATTATTCTATCGGTTCAATTACTATATATTCTGTTATAGTGGTATCTCCACGGCCGTATACTTCGTATTCTCCTTCAGTTTTCTGATAACTCGGTTCCTGGCCGTTGCTCTATCGGCTTCCAAGATCTACTCCGCTTCAAGAGGACCCCTGAAAATCTTGTACAGCGTTCCTTCTGAATCTTACTGCACTGAGGTAATGCATCATCTTTCAAATACCAGAAAGTAAGTAATGTGGGACTTATCAAAAATAAATTAACCCTAGACTCATAAACTACACACTACTTCCTCAACTGTGAGGTTCGCCTTTCACTTGCACATTTTTTTATAAATTTGCAAGCATTACCGCTTTTCATTTTTATTGCCATTTCACAAAACGTCAACTGTCAAAAGAAGCGAAGCTAGCAGTCCGCAATGGAGTCCTGTTACCTAACCTGATGTATGGCAGTGAGGTATGAAACTGTCAGAGGAAGGATGAAAGCGGACTGAATGCTGTTGAAATGAGATCCCTTAGGCGTATGTGTGGTAAAACCATGTATGATAGTGTGAGAAATGTGGAGATCCGCAAATCATGCAAGGCCGATGAAAGCGTAAAGAGTAAGATTAAGAAAGGGACCTTCAGATGGTTTGGGCATGTAGATCGAATAAATGAAGTAAGAAGGGTAAGAATAATAAATTACGCAAATGTAAATGGTATAAGAAGTCGGGGACGCCCGAGGAAGACATGGCACGATCAAGTGAATCAGATACTTGAGACGAGCCATGTCGAGAGTCAGAATAATATAAGAGCATGTATGAGACGATGTATGAATGTGAATGAGACAAAGAGTGTTAGTCACAAAACCGCAAAAGCTATAATTATTCAATGATTCCAATTTTTTTTTCAATTTTCCGAAAGGTTCGAAGATTTCTGGACCACGTCACATCAGATACAATCGCTCTAACTGGACTTAACTTCTTCTACATTACAAGAGGACTTATACTTACGGTTAGTAAAAAGTCAACACAAGTTTCATTATCTATGTTTGTTATCATTCTTATAATTTTATTAATTTCATACTTCAAAAAAATAAAATTAATTTTTTCTTTATCATATACTCTAATGGCACGACTCCCCAATTCAAACATGAGACATATTTTTCTCTATTAAATTGGGTAGTTTTGATAACAAGAAATTACTTCATTGAACCATATATTTTTCTTCGGTTAATCTGTCATGTGTTTCAAATAATAAAAATAATTAAATAAAATAAATTCATTTGTAAATGCCTCAACAGTTGCATTGTTTTAAGTAAAAAAAACTAGTTTATATAATTGTTCCAGATTACTGGTACGGTGGTGACCTATAAGCTGGTACTAGTGCAGTTCAACAGTCCCGCTCCATCGGTGTCTGCTAACATCACTCTTAACGACACCTGCGGAAAGATTCCCATCATCAACAGTACGCTAACAGCGTAAAGAGCATGTCGGTCAACTTCCATGCTGTAAAAACGTTTTCCTAATTTGACTTGCACAAGCACTTATAAAAAAAAAAACATTTTTATTTGAACGAAAATATTGCATCACAAGTGCAGCGAGTATTGCAGCGAGTTCACAAAAACACTGTTTTCCTTAATCTGGCTTAGAATTAATAAATTAACACTTAATATCAAAAATGATGAGTGTATTATTTTTACCAAAAAATAAATTTGTGTGTCCTCACTATTTTTACACTGTAAAGATAATTGTCGAATAAATTAAAAATTATAATAATTAATAAATTAATCATTAATACAGTAGATCATTAAATACTTCTACAGAAAATGAAACATTTGGGCATAGTCGGGGAATCCTTGAACCTCCCCCAATGTTATATACGTGTCTGACAGATACTGCCTTGCCGATATCGAAGGGAACCTAAGCGGTTTCGGAAAAATCACTTGTGGAGTGCCGCAGGGCCCGATTCTTGGATCCCTACAATTTTTACCATACATCAATGAAAAAACTAAATGTGGCATCTCGGTAAAACTTCACCTTTACGCTGATGATACTGTAATTTATTAACGCTGCTAAAATCTGAGGGAACTTGAATTCCCAATTAACAAAAATGTCGCAAAGCTAGCTAATAAATAATGCGAGTAACAAATTAAGCCTCAATGTTAAAAAAAAACAATATCTTTGTTTCGGGAAAAGGGATTACATTGGCTTTAATAAGATCCTTGGAAATGAAAAACTCCAAAATGCACAAGCAACGAAATATTTGGGGTACCTACTCATAAATTAACATGTTGTGTAACTCCCATGTTTCCCCGATAACTGGTATACTCTATCGCCTTCAATACGTCTCCCCACATCTCTATTGCGTGCCACGTATTATGCTGTGATTCACTTCCACCTTTGTTATCTGGTTAGTATCTGGGACACCATTACCAAGAAGAAATACAAGTTATTTAAAATAAAGCCGTAAGGAATATATTTCACCTACCATTGGGGTACACAGGCCAAAGGTACAATTATTATAACTATTTGGAATCCATTTTACAATATTCGTGAAAAATCTATCGAGCAAATCCAACATAAATTTTTACGAAACATAAATTATAGATTAGGAATTCCTATTGAAAACATTAGCTACATGCTACATGTCACTGTTGAAAATTATGGACCTTGCCACGTTAAAAGAAAGAAGAATATGTACTGATCTATTTTTTCTGCATAAAATTGTTAATAACATGTTTGACTCCCCTGAACTCCTTAGGCTGATTAACTTTCATGTGCCTAGTAGAACGGTTCGTCAGAATGTACCTTACCATTGTAACAATTCGGGTACCAATGCAGAAATAAACTCAGTAATGAGACTGCACAGTGCAGGGAATAAATATTACATGAACACCAACGGTAATGAATGTCTATCAACCTATAAAAACATTGTTATTAAGACTGTATGTCTATCTAGATAAATTTGAAATGTTTATAAATTTTTAATTTGTGTCGAAATGTATATGAATGTATATCCTATATTTTACTCTGTTGTTTTTAAGATAAAAAATGTATACTTGATACTTATTTTAATTGTTATCTTTCTGATTATACCAAATGTATTTTTAATTTTATTATATGTAAAAGCCCTTATTGGGCGTGTACAAATCAATAAATAAATAATTATACTTTTTTTGTATTTCTTGGGCAATAACTATGAAACAATTTCTAGACATTTTTTTTGAAGAGTTTTAGTTTTTAATGTACATTTGTTACTTAAATTTAAAATTTTCTGCGACCGGTTTCGACACAAAAAAAAAATTTTAAAAATTAAAAATTTAAAAAAAAATTATACTTTTACGAAACTGCCTAAATATGACATAACAATTGCCATTCTACAATTAATTCAACAGTCCGCATACAACATTACAAAACATGATCACAAAATCAAAAACACTTATCGTCATCTACTCGTATGACTACATTTGGAATTCACTCCTTACAATGCATAGCATATACGCGATGTTTCGTAACCTAAAACTTCCAGCAACAAACAAAAAAACATTAACAAGGATATTTTCTCAACAGCTTTATTAACCAGTGACCAATTTTATTTCTTTCGAACTCTCGAACTTTTGTACATCTTTCTAAATGTTTATTTTTATGAAATATTCTTTTACAAACTATTTCAAGTGTGTCTAGTCTCTTTTCAAAGCTGAACACTCTTCATTGAAATCTCGTTTACATTCGTGTTCTTTTTTCTTATAATTTATATGATGTTGTCCTTTGCAAAATGAGTTTTTTTAAAACTTGTTGGGAATAATATATTATAAATTTTATGATTTTATAGGTTCCACGACAACTCAACAAAGTGGCACTTCAACAAGCCTTTGAAAAGTCATTAAATCAATGTGTGAAAAAAATATTAAATAGCCCATAACCTGACCTAACCTATTTAACCCAGATTTATTTTCATTGCTTTGAACTAATTTCCAAAGGAGTGGTGATTCAGATTTTTGAGTTGTCCGGTCACAGATTTTGTAATTTTTATTTTTAAAATGTTATTTATGAAATGTACTCCTTTACAAACTCACAGACTGCGCAATAATTAATCCAACTACTTTCCTTCGCTACTCTACGTCCTTCACTCACGATCCGATTGAAAGCGCTGCTTGCAGGACTGAATTATTATTATTATTCCGACCCGAAAAAGGGGATGATAATAATTCGGCTGATGGTTTTGCCTACAAATGATCCGATTTGCAGAGATCCTGCATGCAGTCCTGCAAGCAGTGCTTTAAATCAGACAATGAGTAGCGACTATTAACTTCAAATATTGATTTTACATAATTATGTCTTTTTTGGTATAAAGCAGTTTACTCTGAGGTTTAACATATTAAAGAAATAAAACAATGACTTTGCTTGTAACCACCTTATCATTTTTTTGTTACGACCGACTGGTTTCGCTTAACAGAAGCACCACATCATCACGGTACAAGTTTAACTGTTTAATTAACACAACACACCTGCAAATATATTATATAGTTACGGTGCTCCAGATTTCATGTCCGGGTTGAATCTTTCCCAAATGAAAGACTAAACCCTTCCACACACTTTTCCACAAATGAATATCTAGTAAATTAACGCAATGTAATTGCACTATATAAGAATAAAACAATACAAGAACAATACGTCAATCCACCAGAAACATAATGGGAAAATATTTCACCGACTCCAGATATTTTCATATCAGAGGGTTCGGCTCTGATGAAATCCTAACTGGTCCGATAAATCCTACTGATCCCTCAATATAAATATTTAAAAAATCTTTCGTAATCCTACATGTATTTAAAATGACCGACTTTTGCATTTTTATGTACAAATTTTTTGACAAGTCTAATACGCCTAAATTTTGAATGAGAGAGCTTGGTATAATGCCAGTAGCCGAAATAACAAATGGTAATATTTTTATAGTCTGAGAATGCCAAATTCTTTTAATTTCATTTCCTAAATCTGTATATTTTCTTATTTTTTCAGAAACAGTTTTCTGAATATTACAAGAATTTGGTATAGCGACATCAATGATATAAGTTATTTTCTTAATTTTGTCATGTAAAACTATATCGGGTCTATTATGACTAATTGTTCTGTCTGTCAGAATAGTTTTATCATAATAAATTTTATAAAATTCATTTTCTAAAAATGAATTTGGTTCATATTCATAATATGGTACATTACGGCAGTCAATCAAGTTATGTTTAATTACCAAACTTTGGTGAATTATTTTTAAAACTTGATTGTGCCTAAATGTATACTCGGACGGCGCTAATACAGAACATCCCGATATAATATGTTCTATAGTTTCCGGAAAAGCCAAACATTTTCTACATAGATCATCAATTTGATTTGCATCTTTGATGATATGCTTCCTATAATTTTTAGTATTAATGACTCTATCTTGTATGGCAAGCATAAAGCCTTCTATTTCTGCGCTCAACTCTCCAATACTCAACCATTTGTTTGACGAAAATTTGTCAACATATGTTTGGTTGAGATAATTGAAGTGTTTTGCGTGAAGAATTTTATTTGACCAGGAATCTAATAATTCCTGGTTGGTATTTATAAGAATGCTGGCATTCTCGTCGTATAAATTTAATGGTGAAATATTTCTATCTGCCTTGCATATTATTTTGTGCATTTCTGAACTATCAGCTTTCCTATGGAAAAAATTTCTTAGCATTTCTACCTGATTATGTTTTAAAGATGTTAACTGTATGTTAATATGTCGATTATTATTGTTTTTATTTCATTATTATTATTATTATTAAAAACATACAACGAAGTTGCACCATGAGTTATCAAAACTCATTAAGGGATCGCCAATTGGTACTTTTGAGAAGTTAAACCCAACTCAACCCAATATGTAGACACAATGTATGAATAAAAAAATTACAAAACATTTCACAGAAGCAACATACAGACACAAACATATGAAGAATCACTTTACAAATATTTCACATGTCTTATAACATTTTATGAATTTGTATAACTCATTGACTCATTTGATTTATGTACTTTGGGTTTCAAAAAGTTAAAATAAAGTTTCCTCCATGATGGACTAAGAAATGAATAGATAAAACAAAATCAGGAAAATACAATATAAGGTACGGGCTCAAAAATATACAGACCTAATACAAGATGTTTACATACAAATACATGACGAGATTTAAGTAAGATATAAACCGCGCCCATCATACTATAAGTTTAGTATTTGAAGATAATCAGGGCTATCAGAACTGAGTTTGTACCTGCTTATGACTCGTTTTCCAAATAACATTTGAAAAAATACGTTTTCAATATATCATTTCGATATTTGTTGGAGGCATATACCTGTCTCAAATTTTCAGGCAGTTTGTTATAGTTAGTGTAGGCAATGTATTCTAATGATTTCAGTCCGAACTTTGTTGAGTGTATTTTTGATATGTGTAGTTTGTTGTGTATTATATTGGTGAACGTCGTTGTTATAGTTCAGTTTTATATTTGTGTGGGTGTTGCACTGAATAATATTTAAAATGGTGTTTGTTATCTCAAAGCTAGGAACAATCTTAAATGGCAATACAAGTGCGTGACGGTAAATATCTTTAACAGGTGTATCCCAAGGCAAGCCAAAAATGTTACGTAGGGCTCTATTTTGGATTATTTGCACCTCTGATATCATTTTTTTGGTAGCAAAACCCCAGATACTCGAAAGGTATGCCAAGTGGGAGTGAATCATAGCATAGTACAAAGATCGCAGTATGGCTGTGGGAAGCAATCTACGTAGTCTGTACATTACACCGGTCACCGGAGCAATCTTTGATTTAACATGGTCAAAATGGTTTTTCCATGTAAACCGTGAGTCAATTAAAAGTCCTAGATACTTCGCGACATCTGTTTGTTCCAGTTTGTTTATTCCCAGGGAAATGTTCAGGCGTTGTCCTCTGCTATTCCCGAATAGCACATAGTGAGTCTTTTTAATATTAAGGCTAAGTTTATTAATTCTCAGCCACTCGGCTAGATGAGCCAAATCCCTTTCCATGTCCTTTTCCATTTCGTTTAAATTAGTATTATGGTAGAATAATATTGTGTCATCAGCATAAAGTTGAAGTTTACCTTTCACTCCCCATTTTGCAATATCATTTATATAAATCAAAAATAATAATGGTCCGAGAATCGAGCCCTGTGGTACACCACATGTTATATTTCTATGATCACTTGATTCTTTTCCAATAACAACCGAACAGCACCTACCCGTAAGATAACTAGATAAAAGTTTTAGACTGTTGCCCACGATGCCCAGATATTCAAGTTTTTTTTAATAGAATCTTATGATCAACCGTATCAAATGCCTTTTTGAGGTCTATGAAAATGCCCGCTGCATATTTTCCTTGATCTAAGTGTTTTTAAAGAGTTAGTATAAAGTCAAAGGCAGCACGTTTCGTGTTGGAAAATTTTCTGAACCCATATTGTTGAGGTGTGAGAATATTATTAGTTTTGAGATATTTTGTTAGTCTATTTTTAATTACATGTTCAAATACTTTGGAGACGACTGAGAGTATTGATATTGGACGATAATTAGATGGATTTTTTTTGCAGTCTTTTTTGTGAATTGGAACGATTTTTGCTAGCTTTAATTGATCCGGAAACAGTCCACTCACTAAAGATTGATTAATTAGAATAACAAGATGATCCGCTAATTTTTCTTTACAGAATCTGAGTAAGTTAGTTGTCATACCATCGACTCCTGGAGATGCATTAGTTTTTAGTTTTGAGATAATTTTTAAAACTTCTAGTTTGTTTGTATTGGCCATGTAGAGGGACTGTAATGGCTTTGGTTCCATGTTTATTGTATTAATGTCATCTGAATAAGATGGGATACTCGCAGCTAAATTTTCACCAACCGATGTAAAGAAGTCATTAAACGCTGTACATATCTGCTTCGGGTCATTTATGACTATATTATTGATGGTAAGAGTTTCAATTTTATGTGTCGGGTTCTTTGGACTGTTAGTTATGATTGAATTTATTGTCTTCCAGGTTTGTCTTGGATTATGTATGTTTTCTTTAAAAATATTTGTGTTATATTTTGTTTTGGCGAAACGTCTGTAATTAGTTACCGAATTTCTTGACTTATTTTTTTGTGATAAAAGTTGACTGTTTTGCGGATCTTTCGATCTTTCTTCCACTGTTTGTAGTTAGTATTTCGTTCTCTAATAAGAAGATCCAGTTTTTTGTCAAACCATGGTGTATTACCTTGCTTAGGGTTTCCTATTCGTATCCTTGGCTTAAATTTGCAAGTGTCGATTGCTGGTTTGATATATTTAAAGAATTGTTTCACGTTTAACGTTTCTTAACATTATTTAACCCTAGAATACTAATATAATTTATTTGCTGCTTAATACTACTGATCGCTTGGGAGGCTACTTTTTAAAAAACAAGTAGTTTTTAAGTGTCTTTATTAAAATATGAAAAATATATTTTACGTAATAGAGCAACCTCTGCCTTTTTAAATGCAACAACAACAAAATATATTTTCTAAATCAACACAGTCTTAAATATTGGTTTAAACTTAACACATACCTAACTTTTTTTGTCACAACAAAGATATATTAAGAGTATAAAAAAAAATCTTAAAAACTAATTTTTTTTATAAAAATATAATATCAGTCTGTTGAGATCGTTATATAAAACTAATATTTAGCATTACAGTTTTTATGTCACATAACTTTAAAGTTAGACTATTTATTTGTACAAGTGAAGCAATTAGGCGATCGATGTTCCAGACAATATGTTTTCTTGCATTTCGCACACTCATGCATCTTTTTTGCAGGGTAAAAGTTGCACATGGTTCGTTTTCCTTTTTTAATGACATTTTCTTCCACATTTTGTTCATTTATATTTTTATTATGAAATCCAAACATTGTCTTCAATTTCACTAGCAGAGTCACCTTCCACTAACCAATTTTCAATTTGACTATCGTCTGGATTCATCTGTAAACAAAATATTTATTTTTATAAATACAATCAACACTAATCATGTCAAAAACTCCAATAATAATAAACAAGTCCTTTTTACCTTTTATACCAAGGATCGCCTCCCAGGCGATCCAACACTTTGTAACTCGGCAAATACAAGAGCCTGCAAGACGCGCGACTGTTATCCACCGCGTCGTGTGGGGCTCTAAGTTGAGGTGAGCGTGCTAGTCGTAACGGTAACAATTTTAAATTACAACAAAAAAAACTGTGAGAGTGCGGCCTCCCAGGCGATGATTAGTACTCTGGGGTTAATAATGTGTGCCTCACTGGGTGCCGACGGCCCTATTTTACAATTTTATAAAATACTGTACATATTACGTATACATGAATGACTAATGTTCCATTTGAACGCAATTACGATGATAAGAATCTGTTCACGTTAAACCACACTTCTAGTGGACACTTACATGTCAGCCTAAATAAAAGAGTTGTCACTCAAATCTTGTTTTTTCGATAATATTTCCATTGAACGATATCCTGTTGTATTTCCACGCCTCTGAGTAAACTATGGACTGTGGGAAACGATTTGTTATGTTATGATGTTTAACAAACACCGCGTATCTTTTGGAATAATCATGCCATTAGTGTTTTGCTTTCATAAGAACTTTGACGAAATTTGATTTTGCGCATCACGTGGTTTTCAAAATTCTATAAAACACTGTCCATTATTTTATAGCAACTATTGGGGTGAGTACTATTTTCAAAATATCTCAAAGAGGCATGTTCACTGGAGACGAGAGACGAGAGAATCTTCTCTCTAAACCTAAGGATCATATTTTATAAATTTCAAAATTTTTAAAGTGCTGTTAATTCTCAATTATTTCTAGTTTGTTTACTCTGATTAATATTGCTAACAAATTCCTTTTAACTTTACAGAAATTATGGATAAACAACCAAATAAACTAGCTTACTGCAACATGAATGGCGGCACTAAGCTGAATCTGAGAACGTTAATTAATTGTGAGAACCAAATATCCACCTTGCAGTTAACACATGCAATTCCAAGTCATGCTCTTAAAAGGTAATATAGAACTTTCAAAATAGTTCATTTATCTCCTGGGAATTGGGTATTGGAAACCAATTCGATATAGGTATGTTTCAACCTTTCTTGACATTGAATACCTACTCTGTAATACCACAGGTTTCAGCCTTTCTGTACATTTTTGTTCTATTTTTTCTATATTAGAGTCTTATGCTCAACCCTCCACCAGCTTCTTCCGATCAGGATACACTGACCCACAAATTCCTACCCACCGTCATACCTTTTTCCTTCCAAGACCTTCCTCTCCTGCCTTTCCTAAAAAGACCCTCCACACTTCATCCCAAAGATGACGTCGGCCTTGAGGGAAAAAATAAACCTTACCCCAAAAATTCAGGCACTTCTACCAAAAGCAGCAAACCACCTACAGACGTATGATTTGAGATAGTCACGACCAAAAACAGACATCTGCCCTGATGATAGCCACTATAACCCTGTCAAAATTGACTAAAGATGGAGAGAGAGCAACACGGCATAACAACCTAAAAATTAATCGCGATAAACAGTATAGGTGTTCAATAAATGGTTTCCAGGACAACCTTTCGAATTTCTAAATTGATATACATAATATCCATAAGCATTAACACATCTTTTATATTTTCATCGAGTGCTTTGAAACCGGAGACATTATAATATTCGGATGATAAAAAATATTTTCTTTTAGGGACAAATCAATAATGGCGAAGGACTACGTAATCCTGGAAGGTAATAAGAACTTTTAAAATTAAAATGCAATAACAAATCATTAAAAATCAATTGTATGTCATTTTAGTTTCTACTCTTCACCCGTTTTTTCAATAAGCCAGCAAAGAATCTCGGATCAATAAAATAATGGTTTCAATTAGATATAAATATATGATAATCCATATGTAAACCAATTTTAAAAACAAGACTTTTTAAAAAAAAGTTTTTTTTTCATAAAAGAAAACAAATAACTTTGTTAAAACACCACTATAAATATAATCAATATTATCTACATGTGTCGGAAACAAAGTTTTCTTCGTCAATATCAGATTAATACAAAGTGTATTTGCAAATTTTGGAGCAGTAAATATTGTTTCTGACAATTGGTATTGTCAAAGAAAATTTCAGAAAAACAATCATCTGAAGGTAATCGCTCAAGGTAAACATGGTAAAAGGCAAAAAGTTGCACCGATGCGCAAAAAATCTGTCTAGAAACAATAAAAAAAGAATAATAATGTTTCAGAAATAATTCCACCAAGTCAAGGACTAGTGCACGGAACTAATGCTGATGGGAATTACAATGGAAACTCTTTCTATAGAGCCATCGGCCCGCTCATAACCTGCATACAATTTTTTGGTCTTATGCCATTGACTGGAATTATGGGAAAGGATCCAACTTGTTTAAGGTCTCTACTTGCATATTATATAATATTAATACGATTCTTATTTGAGAACGCACGACGAACTGATTCGTGCCGTAATAGCATAAAATTTAATATTTCACCATCCTCCCAGTTCTGCTGGAATTTTAAAAAGTCTAAATTTTAAGCAGGATTATCCGTATTGCATTCTCGATTATTTTTATAGTTTTTTTCTATAAGTTTTAACTGGTACAATCAATTAATTAAAAAAAGTGAGGCAATTTAAGAAATCTTTTTAAAAAGTAAGATAAATGCGATACATTTTCAGGTTCACGTGGTATTCTTGGAAAATCTTGTACACATTTTTTATTATGAGCTTCCTTGGGGCTATAAGCTTTGCTGGTTTCTATAATCTAATACAAAAGAGTTACAGCATTACAAATTTTGGTAAGTATTCACTGCAACATTTTATTTGCATAGTACGAGTAAATGTATTAGATTTTTCTTGAAATATCTGTAGTTTCTACTTCCAATATTGCAAATTTCAAATATTTAGTCAATAATGTTCGCCAAAAGTATCTGACTTTTGCTGAAGCGACTCCTGGTTCAAGGCATCGATTTTTATTTTGATTAACCTTCAACAGATAGCGTTGTATTCTACCTCAGTGCTTTTCTAACCCATATCGCGTTCCTGCGGCTCGCCCAGAACTGGCCGAGGGTGAGCCTCGCCATCGCCAAGGGAGAAATGAAGGGCACTCGTCAGCGCAAAGGTCAAACCCTCTACGTCAGATTCGCATTATACAGCTTTCTCATTTTGTTTTTCGCACTGGGTATGTTCTATTTAACTTTGCTTATTTTTGGATCTTAATTTCCTTAATCTGCGGTGTACCACCTCAGTGGACAGGGTCCAAGCAAGCGATCTCTCAAAATTTATAATATGGTCCAATTTTTCTATTTACACATATGTATATAGATTTCCGTATCATAATATCAATACTCTTTTACAGTTGAACACATCATGCGTATTGCCGCTAGTGTTTCCATGGTTTATATGTGTGATCTAGGCAGCCCACTGGATTACAAATTCTACAAGACTTCATTTGCACAAATCTTCACCTACACTGATTATGCCATATGGAAAGGCATCATATTACAAGTGAGAAAGTTTATTCTATATTTTTTTCTGAAAGTATCTTACCGTTTCTAATTGACCATTTCATGAACTTAACAGTGAAGTCGAATATCAAAATTCAATTTGGATTTCAACTTTCAGGTTATGTATTTAGTTGCGACTTTTAACTGGAGCGTTAAAGATCTTTTCATCATATTAATAAGCGTTGGATTAGCTCAACGGTTCGAACGTCTCAACAAATCCCTGAAAGTCAATCTGGGAAAGGTGATACTTCGATAATATTATTATTTGTGATACTTCTTGAAAGGAACTGGGTGATACGCGGGTAGTTTGAAAACATTGGTAAACTTCAATACGGTACCCACTGCCATAATTCATAAAACAATTTATTTTTTTTACTTCTAGATTAATGAGTTTATATGCGTTCATCACAAGGGAAAATTGAAACCTTACATGGGATTGAAGATATGTGCAATATGTGCATATGCGTATAAGGTTTCAAAAACAAAAATACGAATGATATATACAATTTTTCTTTATTCATCCACGACGCTAGGCGCACGCCCGTGTTGTGGTTTATGTATTTTTTTGGCAATGCTTTTTAAAAATCTAACTACGTAGTATAATAAAGAAGGCTAACTACGTGTTTCATACCACGATTGCCAAAGGTTGACTGAAAACGCACTTAAAAATGAATAACGTTCTGGTGGTCGATAATTAATCATAGACTATTAGCATTGATTTAAGCATAAGGAAAAATATGGATCACCGAATACAAAAAATATTCCAAACATCAGTCTACCGATAACACCATCAAATTGAAAGAAAAGCCCCAAAGTTTGCTGACAAAACTTCCAGCAGTATCACCTGCTCAAGATAAATTGGCGAATTACATGAGCTTAGTTTAAAATTGGTTTGTCTTCCATCGTCTTCTTCTTCTTCCTTGCCCTGTCCCAAATATTGCCTAAGCAGGCTATTGGGGTCGGCTCTTCTCGTTCTCAGGTTGTAGCTTCTTCGGTATATATTTTTTTTATTTTTTTTTTTAATTATTTTTTATTTTCATTAATATGTTTTACATGTTGCTAAATGATAATTTTACATCTTAGGTTTTTTACTACTTTTCCATTTAAAGCATTTGCTTGTGTATGGAAAAGGAGTGTACATAAATGTGGTTATTACTTAGTACTTAAATAATTCATTTACATAAATATATGTGTGTTGTAATAGTATATAATAGTATATATTTAAAGAAAATAAAGGATATTATGGAAAACTAAGTATATATGTATACATTTAAATAAAAGAAAGAATATTTTGGAAAACTAAGGATATTTGTAGGATAATTAAGTGGCATTAGTTTTTTTCTTCAGAATATTTTTAAAATGTCTCTTGACAGAGAGCAGTAATTGGGTTTTATCATTAATGCTTCTGATTTCTTCTGGTAGGCGATTGAAAAAAGTTCTTCCCTGGTAAGTGTAATGGTGTTGTGCAAAAGACGTATTTAGTTTTGGGCATATAAAAACATGTTTAAGTCGCGTTCTGTTTTCGTTTAAAAATTGATATTTATCTTTTTCTTTTATAATTTGAATTAATGAATTTTTAATATATAAATCTTTAAATGTAGGTACTTGGAATTCATCAAATAGGCGTTCTGTTGGGTAGTCCAAGGATTTTTTTAATATAATTTTAATAATTGTTCTTTGTACAATTTCTATTGGAACAAGGTTACATTTATATGCGGATCCCCAACTAATAATAGCGTATTGTAAAGTGGATTGAACTAAGGCATAGTAGATTAAATATAGATTTTTTATTGACAAAAAATTTCTAATTCTTAAAAATATGTATATTAATTTTCTAATTTTGTTTACTACTTGACATATTTGTTCCTTCCATTTCAGATTTTTATCAATAATTACTCCTAGATATTTTATTTTATTTGTGGTTTTTAATATTGTACAGTTTGATTTGCAGTAGTTTTGGCTGTGAATTTTAGTATTTTCATGTATGACAATGTTAAAATTTTTGGGAGCATCGTTTAAATGTATTGCAAATGGAATTACAAATGTCTTTTCACTATTTAGTGATAGTAAATTAGTGTCGAAAAAATTCTTAAGCGTGTTAATGTCTTCTATGGCCTTTAATTCTACATTTTCCCAAGTCTTTCCACTTATTATTAATACTGTATCGTCAGCGTATGATGTAATTTGACCATGTAAAGTTTGAAAAAAAATATCGTTTACATATATAGTATTATTTTATTATTATTTATTTATGCATCTATACAATAAAGTTAACATTTTTTTTTTTGGCCTTGCCTGTCTCACTAGGAAATCCTGTGTCGAGACAGACTAGTTTACAAATATTTTTTATAAATATTAAATAAAATACATTTTTCAATTAAGTAAAAATATTTGACAAAAAATTTCAGGTTGGTAGTAGTGGTAACAATAACAATAGTTGGATAGGAGTATTATATTTGGGTGAGGTGACTAATTATTGCACGACCTTTTTCGATGATCCATTTTTTTATCAGAATTTTGTATTTGTTAATATTATTCGATTGTCTTGTTTTGTCAGGTAGGTTATTGTATATTTTAGACGCAATGTATTTGAAATTTCTTTGACCAAATGTTGTGTTTGTTTTAGGTGTTTGTATGAGTTCTTTGGTTTTGTGCCGCGTGTTTACAATATTTTGGGTATTTTCATAAAATGTATTTGTTTTATTTTTAAACAGATGAGTTAAGATTGTTTTTGTGTAAATTTGTCGAATATCTAATACATGGAATTTGTTGAATATATCTACAGTACTTGTTATTATGGGAACTTTAAGAATAACTTTCATAATTAATTTTTGTGCCTTCGATAATGAATCTATAGCGGATAGTGTTGCACCTCCCCATGCGATTATTCCATATTCAATGATTGATTGACAAAGGGAGTAATAAACAATTTTCATAGATTTGGAATCTAGTATGTTTCTAATGTTTTTGAAGAAATAAATATGTTTTCTAAGTTTATTCGTGATGAGTAGGCAATGTGTATTCCACTTAAGATATTGATCAAATGTAAGACCAAGGTATTTGATATGGTCCGTTCGATCTAGGCAAGGATTGGTCCAAGCACTGTACCTTGGGGGATTCCAAAGCTTGAAAGCTCTTGATCGCTATTAACATGATTGATTTTTACCACTTGTGGGCGGTTTTTTAAGTAGTTGGTGATCCATTTAATCGCGTTGCCTTTTATGCCAATATTATTTAATTTTTTTAATAGCATCTCATGAGATATGCTATCGAATGCCTTTCTGAGGTCAATAAATATACCCGCACATTTTTTACCTTTATCTACTGTTTCGTAAATGTATGAAGTTACGTTAGCAATAGCATCTTGTGTGCTGAGTGATTTTATAAAACCAAACTGGTTTTTGTGTATTATTTTATTACTATCTAGGAAATTTACCAACTGTTTTTTTACTATTTTTTCAAAGATCTTTCCTATATTAGAAATTAGACAGATTGGGCGATAATTTGTTACTTGGTGTGGGTCTCCAGATTTGTAAATAGGTGAGATTATTGTGTTTTTGTAGTTCATTGGAAATATCCCTTTTGTTAAACTTAAATTTATTAAATGAGTGATAGGTTTAATTAAGTAAGATTTCATAGATTTTAACATATGTGCCGTAATAGAATCAAAACCGGGAGACGAACCTCCTTTCATATTTTCTATTATTTTTAAGATTTCACATTCTGTTGTTGTTTCGAATGTTGAAAGTATATTACGTTTCTGTAAATTTTTATTTTTATATTTTTCCGGGTTAGAAGGCTTATGAATATTTTTCGCAAGATTTTTTCCAACATTTGCAAAGAAGGAATTAAAAATGTTTGCACATTGTTTAGGTTGCATATTGGCATCTATAATTTTTTTATCGTGTTCAATGTACTTAATGTTTTGTGTTTTTTTTGTATTGTCTATGGCCAAATTTACTGTTTTCCACATTTGTTTATGGTTATTTTCTGAAGATAATATTTTATTTTTAATAAACTCTTCTTTACTTTTTTTGATATAAGATGTTAATTTATTTTTATATTTTTTATAGAAAATATATGCTTTTTCATCGTGGGATTTTTTAAAGTTGTTTTGTAAAGTTTTTCTTTGTTCCTGATAGATATTATAAGTCCTTTGGTAATCCAAGGCTTTAAACATCTTAATTTTGATTGTATGTGTGTTAATTCAGTTGTCGAATTTTTAATGTGTTGTGACAAGATATTTTCAATGTTAGTCGAACATATTTCGGTATCATCACTGCTCAAAACATTGTTCCAATCCTCCTTTTTTAGTTTTTCAGAGAGAATAGTCATATCTATTGTTGATTTTTTGGTTATTAAATTATGTTTTTTATGTTTAATATTATTATTATACAGAAGTAAGCATGAATGATGATCAGTTATGTTAGTTTTCCAAACAATAGATTTTAATTTGTGAAGATCTTTAATGTTTATGTTTGTCCAAATGTGGTCTAAACAAGATGGAGTATGTTCTTTTATTTCTCTAGTATTTTTATTTATGCAAGATATGAAATTTTGTTCAGTCATACAATTGATGTATTCATTTTTGTTATTATTTTCTATTTTTTCATTGATGTTCACGTTAAAATCACCTACCACGAAGCAAAGTTTATTTTTTAATTTTAACAATATGTATTTGAGGTCATTAATAAAGGTAATAATACTCGAGCTATGCGTTCTATAGATAGCTATTAGATGATATGTTGATTTGCCGAGTTTGAAATTAATGTACTTCAATGCAGTTAACCAAATGTATTGGGTGCTCTATTATGTTGACAATACTAAATTTATTGCTTGCAAATATTATTATTCCCGAATTTTTTTTGATGTCTAATTTGGTAGAGATATAATTGTATTCGGGCAAGTGATAAGGCGGTGACTCGGCGTTCGTAAATGTTTCGGTTAACACTATAAAGTCCGGTTTTTTAATTAAATTATTTATTTTTAGAATTAGTTCATCAAAGTTTTTTTGAATGCTACGGATGTTTATGTGCATAATAATTATGTCATTGATGTTTTTAGAAATAATTTTGTTACACGAATCAGTACATATACATTCGTATTCCTGAATTTTAATATTTAATTCCAGTTCGTTATTTAAGAAATTATCCATTTAATGCATTTTTAGTTGTATTTTGCAAAATTATTTATAAAATTTTTATTCAATGTCGTAGTTTATTCTTTCTTTGGCTAATTTAAGCATGTAAGATCGGAACTTACATGTTTCGCTGTTTGTTCGGTGGTCTACTTCATTCATTTTATTGTTGAAGGAGTTTGTTTCTTTTTTCTTGTTAGCCGAGTTGCAGTTAGCGCATTTGGGTGGCAGCTCCAGGGTTTTACATTCGGAGATGGGATGATCTTCTGAACAGTGTTTGCACGTTGGTTTATTCATTCTATTGTAGCATTTTTGGGCTGTGTGCCCAAATCTTTGACAGTGGAAACATTGGGTAAGAGGACTGCAGTCATCTACATAGATTCTCATGAATCCTAGATGAATTTTTTTTTTATTAATAAGATGTAGTCTCATTTCGGGATTTGTTTGTAGAATTAAGTTTTTGCTGTTAGTTTTTTTGTTTGTAATGATGGCCTTAACTTGTAATATTTCTTTGTCTTGGTATTTTTCACATATCATTTTGATGTCGTTGTTTTGTTCAATGATGTCTTCTAAGAATTCTTTTTCGGTGTAGTCTTTGTCAAGACCTTTGAATATTACGCATGGATCCGTTTTCAGAAGTACCTCTGCTATTATGGTTTTGTCGACTTCATTTATCTTATCTTTTAATTTTTTCGCGTCTTCTTTTTCTGGGCATGTTATTATAAGGTTTTTTTTTGTTTTTTTTATTTCGCATACTCGAATTCCCAACTAAAGTACTTGGAGTATTGAGTCATCCAGGAGTTCTTTGGTCTTCCTCTAGATAACTGTCGATGAAGCTCCATAGACATTGCCTGCTTCACTGTGTGGTCTGATGGTCTCCGTCTTATGTGCCCATACCATCTCAACTGTCGTTCCTCCAGCTTACTGTTTATGTCTGTGACACCCGGGCTACCACGAATGCGTGAACTTTTAATCTTCTCTTTTAGTGATACTCCTGCCGACCCTCTAAGCATCCGCATTTCTGCTGTTCCGAGTTGCATAGAGTAGGAGTTGTACAAATTCTAGCAGTCGGAGTCATAATACATTATCGCCAGTCTATCAATAGTCTGGTATATCTTTCCTTTCTTTGGTTTGTCTTCCATCGTATTCCCGGGAAATAATTCTAATCGGTTTCATCTTTTTTTAAATAATAATTGATATCAGGTATGATGTTTTTTTAAGTTATTAAGATGAAATATGAAATTTTACTCCTACCTTTCCAAAGCTTTTCAAACTACCCTCGTATACATCATAAATTATAATGTAAACGCTGAAGATCTGTACTCTAGTTCCTGAGTATCCTGACTACACCCCATGTTACCCATCCTTCCACACCATGCAAATAAAGTCCAAACAACGTCTTTAGAATAGTGGAAGTTATCGAATGAAATATATGTACAGTATCGATCTGGTTTGAAGATATTGATTTTTTTGTTTGTTTTTATAGCATCTACCAAAACAATTTTGGAAGGTAACTAGATGTGAATATGCATATTTGGCCAGGCTTGTGACAAAAGTGGACAAATCAATCAATGAAATAATCATGATCTCCTTTGTTAACAATCTCTATAGTATCTGCTTGCAACTCTTCAATACTTTAAAGTGAGAACCATCTTACTTACTATTTTAAATGGCGAGATAGTAATAATAGGTGCCTAGTACCTACAATGCAATATCATATATACAAATTATAATTTAAAGGAAGATTTTATCGTTCATTATTTTTATTGATGTATTTACATAACCTTCTCGAAAAAATAACAAAAAACGATTGTTTTTAGTACAACTCAATTGGAAAAGTCTACAAAACTACCTTGCTGGAAGCTTGCGGATGGGTGAGTTGTTTATACAATTATTGTATTTCCATAACATACACTGAATCATATTTATGACATAACAAGGAAATATTATTTCTTAACAATAAAACAAATCGTTTCCATGCTTTCTTTTTGCAACCAATAAAAGGAAAGTTGCTTATAATATTGCTTACATGAGTGGAGAAGACGGAAAATATGTTCTTTCAGCCTGTAGAGAAACTGAATCGAATTGGGTGCCCATTTTCTGCTTTGGGTTAAAGAAGGCCTGATATGCGTAATAAATTTTGTCAAAAGTATGTTGGGATTTGACTTTAGCTTTAAAGTAAATTATTTAGGGTTAGAATAGTAACAAAAATTATATGTTTCTGTTGTGTTGTAGTGGTCTCGCTTCGGCTGTCTACTTCGTGTTCTCCTTCAGTTTCCTGATAATCCGGTTCCTGGCTGTGGCCCTTTCGGCCTCTAGGGTCTATTCCGCTTCAAGAGGACCCCTGAAACCCTTACACAACGTCCCGTCCGAGACCTATTGTACTGAGGTAAGTACGAGCCTTTAATATTTTGAAGAAAAATACAAAATTTCGAAGGCAAAGTATTTTAAGCTTGTGTGAATCCAAACGATCTATGGTGTAAAACTTATTTGTGTTTTTTTATTATTTGCAGTGGGTTTTGAAAAAAAAGACGTGTTGGAAAATATTTTTAAACATTGCTTTAGGTCATCTTTTGGATTATGGCAGTACCTTTATTATGATCCAACCTCTAATTTATGTATGTAATTTACTTGAGTCGTAATAATTTCGTTTTTCGATAGGTTCGGCGATTTTTAGACCACGTCACAACAGATACCGTGGGTTTAACTGGCCTGAACTTCTTCTATATTACAAGAGGACTTATACTTACGGTTAGTAAACAGACACAAGACTCTAAATCGCAAATTGCACAATATACTTGTTGTGCAATTTTGTTGTCTAGCTTGTAGTCTTTCTAGATTTTAGGCATGTATGGTAAGTTTGTACAGCGCCCTTGAGATGTTTTTTCGTAAATCGTCCAAATATTATTATTATTATACTATCCATTCTTGTATCCATCCTTGTTCGTATCAGGAATGCTTAATTTCAATTCCTTAAGGGGATATTCTAGTCTAGAACCCCGAATTTTGGGCGTTTTTTGACGGTCGATTAAAAAAAACATTCATATTTTAAGTATACATTTTTTTATGATTTATTTATTCATATTTTAAGAATTCACAAAAAAAATTCAAAAAAATATATATACATATTCCACGAAGTTACGCGCTGTTGAAGTAGAAGCGGGCGGGAAGAGCATGTCTATCTTGTAACGATTTCAACCCTTCTGGTCTGAAAAATAAATAAAGCTAGATTCTTTATCTGTAAAAATGTCACTATGGTAGGAATCAATAAAAATGTGAAAAAAATTTGTTGTTATTTAAAAATAATTTTTTTTTTTTGATAGAAGAATGTATAAAAAAATGATGCCAAATTCAAGAAAATTGGTCAATTCAAAAATTACTCTTTGTGACAATATCGAAACACGAAGAAAAAAACTCTATTCTAGAATACCTACCCTCTTAAAAGCCCGCCGAAAAATATTTTTGGTAAACACATTTTTTAGTTTATCTCCGAAACTGTGTACGAAATCCTGAAAGAGGTTAACTTATATGTCCCTAAAACCTAAAACTATGCTCATGGGAGATCATATAGACTTTATTATGCCCCAAAATAGAGGACGTCTGTCTATCCGAACGCGCCAACTATTAGAGCGACTCAACTGCTTAACGATTCTGCATTGACCATCGACAGAAACTTTTCTTCGAGTGATTTGCAATATTTTTAACGATTATTTTCAGTCTGTGTTTGTCTGAAAGTAAAAACATTTCCACAAACAGTGTTGATATAATCAATCATAATATTATGAGTTCATTACATCTGAATTCGATTAATATTAGTACAACTTTAGTATTAAAATATCTGAAAAATAATACGGGAAAAACCGCTGGATCCGATAAATTGCATCCAATTTTTCTTAGATGGTTCTCATCTATCGTTAAAAATAGATATCAAGCTATTGCTCTAAAAGTTCTCATGTCACAGATAATAACCATTCCATTGGGAGTACCTCAAGGTACTCTTTTAGAGCCCCTGCTCTTTCCTGTGTATCACAATGACATAAAACAAGTCAACAGTAATTCTGATTTCATAAATGACGCTGACGATATGAAAATTTACAAATGTACGAGCTCAGCGATGATTACAAAAAAATACAAGAAGATATTAATAGAATTAATAAAGATAATTAATTAATTAATTAATCAGTGTTGATATAATTAATTAAGATATTAAGATATTAATCTTTTTAAATACTATATTTCTCAACTCAACTTGTAATATCAGATATCCTTTTTCTTTCTTTATCTTCATCCTTTCTTTTTTTTTTTTTTTTTATCTCCTCTTCGTTGTGTTACATTACTTCTTTTATATGTTTCATACATATACTATACATATAAAAATATATAGACATATTATATAATGTAAACGATTTTTCTAGCTTACTGTTAATTATATTACCTATTCTTAGTTTTATACTCGTATATATAAAAAAATATGTGTTACTTTACCATTAGTAAATTTTTATTTTTTTTTAACTACATTCGTTTTCTCCGCCTTTTTTGTCACGAGCTTTGCTATAAATAATAATGTAATTTGCTTTAATATAAATAAATATATATTTAAAAAAAAAAAAAAAAAAATTAACGGACATTGCATAGAAAATCAATTATTTTTAAACATTAAATAAATGTAATGCAAAAACATTTCACGTAAACGACATCCGATCTTCCATCTGAACCACGTTAAACGAGTAGAAAAAATCAGAGTTTGATTAATACTTTACTCTAAACTGCTGTAGTGTACTGAACACATTTTAGAAAAAGCGTGCGAACAAATGGGCATTATTCTACTCATCACAAAACCATTTGATAAACCTTTTATACACTAACTTCTATAAATAGCTTATGTAAAATCGCATCTCGAATTCGCATCTATCATTTGGAACCCTGAATACCAACTTACATTGACTGAGTTGAAAATATTCAAACAAAATTTTTGAAACACATAATATGTCGTATCGTTTGTCATTTGATTTGTTTTTATTATCATCAATGTAACCTTATTGCTCTACAAACGGAGAAAAACTTTTGACTTACTGTTTCTGTACAAAATTGTGATCTGCATTTTTGTCTCCCCAGCCCTATTAGAAAAGATTGTATTTTGTTGCCTTGAACGCAATACCAGATCGAATACCTTATTTTACATACAACACTTCAAACCTCAATACTCGGGCGATCCTTACTCGGGCGATCTGAAAATCTTACAATGCCCTAAGAAAGAGATATTGACATTTTCCACTGTGTTAAAATCTGGAGTGATCCTTTTAAATAAAATCTCGTTCTATTTACAAACTTTTCACTTTTATTTCAACTTATTGAACATGGACAATTTATAAGAAACAAACGGTGAGAATAACAACTGTTACACTAGCTCCGACTTATGAGCGTGCATTATATTGCGTTTATTGTCGATAAAAGAACATAAAACACATGATGCGAGCCTTTTTAAAGAGTAACACACCTCTTTCAAAACAACTAGTCATTTCATAGGAGTGGGAACTAGAAGATAAAACAAAAATCTACAATATCGATCAATATCCTGATAATCATCCATAAGCAAGGACTCACACCATTTGGGTGAAACATAGTAAGCTGAATTAATCGACCACAGATGTCGGTAGCCTTCACTTTTTTAACATATTGCCCGGGGCAGGATTCACAAATTTTATTAAAATTTTGGAATCATAATCTATTTAAAAATAAACTATAAAACAAACAAAATAAACCAAAAAATCCTTAATCTAAGTACCTATACCACAAAAATACTAATACAATAATTCAAAATAGCATAAATTAACTAAAAACCTTTTTTTTATATCCTACACTGAACTTATAATTTAACTGTATAAATGCTGTTGAATTACTCTATTAATTAACTGAAAATAACTAAAAATTATTAATCCTATTAAATAACTAAAATATTCAAATGACTAAATTACACAAGTGTACATACTAAATTTTACATATTTAAATTGTCCAATAACACAAAATAATATTGTTTACACTGAACACAACACAATTATTGTTCTTTTTTCTTCTTTCTTCTCAAGTCTTCTGCTTGATCCATCCAAGGTGTAGTCGAGAAGATAAGTACCATAGTGTAAGGTACATAATCAATCCTTGGTAAGGTCCGGGATGTCAATTACAGGTTTAGTATCTGACTCCAGGGGCATCAGACATATCTTTGTGATGGGCCTCACAAAGATTCCTTGAGGTGTTTTTAGGGTAACAACTCGTACTACTCCATCCGCTCCAGGGTGTGTCTGCAGAATTCGGGCCATTTTCCATAAAGGTGGAGGTAAATGGTCTTCCTTTAAGATCACCAGATCGTCTTTTTGCAGTGCCCGTTGAGTGCTGGTCTGCCATTTAGTCCTCTTTTGCAGTTCCATCAGGTAATCTTGCTTCCATCTAGACCAAAAAGATTGAATTAGCGAACTGATCCTCTGATATTGAGTTAGTCTGTTGTCTGGTATCGCCCGGACGTCTCTCTCCGGAATGATAGAGGATTCAGTGCCTATAAGGAAATGGTTTGGGGTGAGTGGTTGGTAATCATGGATGTCATCGGACAAGGAAGTTAATGGACGGGAGTTCAGACAGGCCTCAATCTGACAAATTAAGGTATACAAGAGTTCAAAGGTTAATGAAGAGTTATTAGTGATTCTATACAAATGGAACTTTGCTGACTTAACTGCTGCTTCCCACAAACCTCCCTGATTAGGGGCTCGAGGGGTTATGAACTTCCACTCAATACCTCTGTTCACTAAATAATTTTGAATCTTGTCGTTGTTTTCCCTCAAACTGGTGTACAGCTCTTTGAGCTTGCTGCAAGACCCTCTAAAGTTACTAGCATTGTCGGAAAAGATCTTTTCAGGTTGTCCCCTACGGGAGATAAACCTTTTTAAACTGTTCAAAAAAGCATTGCTAGATAAATCCAAAACTAATTCCAAGTGAACAGCTTTGGTTGAAAAGCAAATAAAGATACATAAATACGATTTCACGAGGGAAGCTTTTCTCAGCGTCCCACTTTTAATTGGAATTGGTCCGGCATAATCGATTCCAGTGATTGCGAAAGGACGACTCGGCGTGATTCTTTCGGGTGGCAAATTCCCCATGATTTGATGACCGGTTCGGGGACGACATCTAAAACACACAATACATTTATGTAATATCTTTTTAATAGTATTTTTCCCAAAGATAGGCCAAAATTTTAGTCGTATTTCAGCCAACAGAGCTTGAGGTCCTGCGTGTAAGTTTACATAATGGTAGTGACGTATTATCAATTCAGTTAGCTTATGTTTAGCTGGCAAGATAATTGGGTGTTTTTGTTGGTACGATAACTGTGTAGCTAAATTCAGCCTACCGCCCACATATATTAGACCATCATGTAAGAAGGGATGAAGAGATTTTAAATTACTTTTTCTGTTGACGATGCCATGGTTTTTTAATTCCTTCAATTCCTTTTGAAAGGCGTGTATTTGAGCAGATCTCAGTAAACATTTCAAGCTTGATTCCAATTCAGCTACACTTAAATTGCCTGAAATTCTACCTTTAACACTTCTGCAGTTATTGACAAATCGCAATACATATGCCATAACTCTTTTCAATTTAATAAATGATGAGAATTTTTTAAATATCTCCCATTCTTGAACATCCGTGGATAATAGAATATTTTTGCTTTTGAGTTCCGGAGGGTTTGAACACGAAATCTTTGATATAGGCCAAGCGTTGACTCCTTCGGTCAACCAACTTGGTCCATTCCACCATATTGCAGAATTTATCAATTTATCTGTAGTGGTTCCTCTTGAAAGTATATCCGCTGCATTGTCTGCTGAAGATACGTGTCTCCATCGATCTGGATCACTAAGTTCTTGTATTTCAGCTACTCGGTTTGCAACGAAAGTAGCCCATCTCGTAGGTTGACCTTTCAGCCAGCACAACGTTATCATGGAGTCACACCAATAATATGTGTCGATCTCCACTATATTTAGCGCTTGTTTTACATTTTTTATTAATTTCGCCAGTAGCACAGCACTACAAAGCTCCAACTTTGGCAGTGAAATACACTTCAATGGTGCTACTCTTGATTTAGACGTTATTAGGTGTGAATGCCACTTACCGATATGGTCCACTGACACCATGTAAACGCAGGCTCCGTAAGCCTTCTCAGATGAGTCGCAAAAACCGTGCAGTTGTAGATATTTAGATTGCCTGCAAATAATTTTTCTTGGTATTTTCAACACATTTAATTGAATTAATTCTTGAAGGTAGGACCTCCAGGGTGCTAATATTTCATTAGGCAATGGATCATCCCACGCTGCTTTAGACTGCCATAACTTCTGCATTATCAATTTGGCTACAACTATAATCGGTCCTAGCAGACCTAATGGATCAAAAGTTGATGCAATGCAAGATAATATCTGTCTTTTACTCTCGGTTCGACTTGATGGTTTCATTATTACATAAGAAAAATAATCAGATTCATTATTCCATCTTAATCCTAATATTTTCTCAGTCTTTGGATTGTCAGTAATAATTTTTTCAGAATTGCCTGATTCGGCAATCTTAGCTTGGCCCGACTCGGCTGACAACTCCAAGACATTAGACCTCCATTTCCTCAAGGTCATCCCCGCAGACAAAAAGATGCTGATTAATTGCTCTTTTAACTCTCTACAGGATTCCATGTCATCTCCTCCGGTTAACAAGTCATCCATATAGAAGTCATTTTCTATGACCTGACTAGCTCTAGGAAAATTTACATTGTTATCCATAAAAATTTGCCGTAGAGTTCTAGTGGCTAAGAAGGAGGAAGGCCCCAGACCATATGTGACTGTCTTCAGACGGTAATGCTTGAGCACCTCCTGCGGCGACTCGCGCCATACTATCTTCTGCAGGTCACGGTCCGCTTCACACACGTTAATCTGGCGATACATCTTCTCGATGTCGGCCGTCAAGACCACTTGATGTTTCCTGAAATGCAATAGTTGGGTGTATAAGTCCTTTTGTATAACAGGTCCTGTCATCAAGGCGTCATTGAGAGAAATTCCATTTGAAGTTTTGGCGGAGCCGTCAAAAACGACCCTCACTTTAGTAGTAGTGCTTGATTCTTTTATTACAGCGTGATGAGGTAAAAAATAGGATTCACGATCCCCCTTTGACTGGTCACACACCTCCACATGACCCAATTCCTCATATTCACGCATGAATTGTACATATTGTGTCTTCAATTCGGGATTCGACACAAATTTTCTCTCTAAATTTTTAAATCTTTTTTCAGCAGTGAGCAATGAACTTCCCAGCTGATCAATGCATGCCCGACGCGGTAAACTTACTACGTATCTACCGTCGTCTTGTCTGGTATGAGTACTAGCAAAACTGGCTTCACAAGCCTTTTCTTCATGATTTAGAATCTTAGTGGGATTAATCTCCTCCAATTTCCAAATTTTTTCTATTTGATGACTTATTTTATTTATAGATAAACTACAAAAATCTGATACAGGCCTTTGCTTGGGGTACATGTTGATCGGTCCTGATATGATCCATCCCAGTTGCGTACGTTGAAGTGTTGGTCCCGACTCGAGTTTCAATCTATCGTTGGTTAGGATTTCCCAAAAACTTTCCGCGCCCAACAGGATGTCGATAGGTGCAGTTATATTGAAGTTCGGGTCAGCTAGCTCCAATCCTCGTGGTAGCTTGAAAACTTTTTTCTCCATTGTCACTTGTGGTAAGTTTTTTGTAATCTCCTGTAAAATCAGACATGATATTTCGCGTTTATAATCAGTATTAAGCGAAGTCATCTCCACTGAAATTCTCTTTTTTATGTGTGTGATATTATTATGGATCCCAGAGACGGGTTTGTTTATCAATTCACATGGTAAATTTAATTTATTAGCAAATTCAGCTCTCATAAAATTTGACTGGGCCCCTGAATCAATCAGAATACGGGCTTTAAAAATCTTATTGTTACTACCCACAACTCCTATGTTGGCAGTTGACAATAATATTATTTTTTCTGCTTTATCCGATGCAGAAAAATTTGATACTGAAACCTCGTTATCAGCATCCATATTGGAGGCCTCCCGCAGAGGTACCTCATTGTGTAGCAAGGTGTTGTGGTTATCTTTGCCACAACGCCTGCAAGAAAGGTTTGCCTTGCAACTCTGTGCATGGTGACCCACCTTTAAACATTTAAAATATGCTTGGATTGATTTCGTAGCATCAATCCTCTCATGTAATTTCAATTTTATAATTTTTTTGCAATAATAGATTTGGTGACCTTTCTCGTTACAATAAATGCAGTTGTTAGCCTTTACCGCTAAAAATACTGATGAATCTTTTTTGTAATTATTGTTGCTTATTTGTGTTTTATGTAAGCTAGAAATCTTTTTCTCAGAAGCGTTCATAAGTTCCAATACTTGTGCCCTAGCAGATAAACATTTTAAGAATTCCTTTAACGTAGGTAATTCGTCTTGCAATGTATATTGCTCCCAATTTTTTCGGGTAGATGCGTCTAATTTATTTGATATTATATAAATAATCAACGGATCCCATTGATCTACCTTGATCCCGATATTTTGTAATGCCTTTAAACTAACGTTTGTTTCATCAATTAAATACCTCAATGCTACAGGCTCTTCTTGTTTCATGTCTTTTAATTGAAATAGAGATTGGATGTGTTTATGCGCGGTAGTTCTTAAATTTGCATATCGTTCATTTAACAATTCCCAAGCGGAAAGGTAATTTAATTCGGAAACTTCTAGATTAGCAATTATCTTCAATGCGTTTCCCTTTAAGGTGGATTGCAAGTAAAAGAATTTTTGCACATTGCTTAAAGTATTGTTATTATGGACTAAAGTCTTGAAGGTTTCGACGAAATTAACCCAATTTCTCTGATCTCCATGAAATTCCCGCAATTGAAGGGTGGGTAGTTTTATTTCCACCTTACTTTGATCGACGGATTCGATCGCGCCCTTGGCCGTTGCCAAAACTGAGAAATATTGGTTTTCGAAAGCTTCTCGTTGACTATAATTTTCAATTTCGTCTGAATCCGGTAACATTTCAATTTTCAGTTGAACTGCTTCGAATTCATCTAGCAATGATTTCACCCGATCATATCTTAATTTAATTTCATTTACCGACAATGCATTTAATGAATCTGCGAACCTAGTCAATTTTCCCTTAATCACGCCACGTTTGCTTATTAATGATTTCATATTTTCCATTTTTGATTCTATATTGTTACTATTGCTTGACAATTATTTTATTTGAGCAAAGCACCCGTTTGAAAGAATACCAATGACAATCTTGACAATACTATTTGAGAACACTATTCAAGTAATATTATATTATTATTCTCAAGTGGGTAGTGATTTTATTTATAATAATGACTCTATTTAAGATAAATCTCGTTTAAATACATGAGGTCTGAATAAACATAAGATAGATGTGATAGGAAGACACTGAATACTTATCTCAGAATTGCTATGTGGTCCACTTTCCTTAATGATTTCCAGGTTCAATCAATTTTGTATTTTTTGGCTGCTGGTTCCTTGTTTTTTATTTATATATACAATCTCCTGATTGTAATCCGGTGGAAGGATCAAATGTTAAAATCTGGAGTGATCCTTTTAAATAAAATCTCGTTCTATTTACAAACTTTTCACTTTTATTTCAACTTATTGAATATGGACAATTTATAAGAAACAAAACGGTGAGAATAACAACTGTGACACTAGCTCCGACTTATGAGCGTGCATTATATTGCGTTTATTGTCGATAAAAGAACATAAAACACATGATGCGAGCCTTTTTAAAGAGTAACACACCTCTTTCAAAACAACTAGTCATTTCATAGGAGTGGGAACTAGAAGATAAAACAAAAATCTACAATATCGATCAATATCCTGATAATCATCCATAAGCAAGGACTCACACCATTTGGGTGAAACATAGTAAGCTGAATTAATCGACCACAGATGTCAGTAGCCTTCACTTTTTTAACACACTGTACCCTTAAAACTTTTAAAATCATGTTAACCTTTCAATGTACTTAAATCAAAACAATTATTTCTGTTTGTTCATATGAAGCAGTTACTTTGTGATGTGACATTATAATTCAAAATAAAACAATAATTTTGTAAACACCACTTTTATGTATAGATAAAAGTGGTGTTTACAAAGTTATTGTTTTATTTTAAATTATTTCTGTATTTTTTTCTTCTTTTTTATCTATGCGCTATTAAAACTATTTGCTTCCTAATCAGTAACCATTACCAAAAAACATTATTATAGGAAAGAGTTTACCATAAACATAATACAAGATTCACTAAAAATGAAGGATTGGTGGTTCCGAAATGTACCAATAAATACGGTGAAAGAACCCTAAACTACATTGTACCCAAAATATTTAATAAACTACCAATGTCAATCAAAAATAATAACGTTTTTAATGGTAAAGTCAAATATAATCTAAGGAAATAGATATTAGACAGGGATGATTTATATTGATGCCCTCCCGAAGTCCTTGTATTCTTTATTGAAACTCTCATTCGAAGGATTGGAAAATTCATTATAATTTCTGTAATACCTCATGTATATGAAACCATTCATTTACTTGTTGATCATATTCATTCGTTATATACTAAATCCATTTGTACTTTTTTTATTATATAAGAATTGAAAGAATTTATTTAATTGAAATTTTAGCATCGAAATCATATATATATATATATATATATATACAATGTTTGAAAATGTTCCAATGTTGTCATTATGTACCTGCTGACAAACTACATAAGTAGTTTAGCGGGTTTAAATGTTAAATAAATTTAAAAAAAAAAAAAAAAAAAAAAAAATGGAACTTAATTATATTTACTATTTATAACTTAGGTATAGTATATTCACTATCAAATGTACAATGATTTTATAAACAAATTTATGTTTCCTAAATAAACCTTTTAAAAAATGCCTTCTTAAGCTTATATATACCTCAAATTTGTAATTTTCCCCGTGATATATTGGTGTAAAACCGTTTTACGGTGAACATCAAGTATGTATATGTAACAATAATTATTATAAGTTTTAAGTACCAGTATACATATCTTGAAGTCTTCCTTATTATTTTAGATTACCGGTACAGTGGTGACCTACGAACTGGTGCTGGTGCAGTTCAACAGCCCCGCTCGAACGGTGTCCGCTAACATCACCTTCAACGACACCTGTGGAGTGATTCCCATCATCAACAGTACAATAACAGTGTGAAGAGATGTCTAAATTAATCAAATTCATCTGCACTGTTACTCGTATGTAGATGCTTTCTTTGCACGGGCTCTATCAGAAGGGCACGTCCATCGCCTATTAAATGATATTTTCCTTTTCTTTTTTAATTGAGTATTGTAAGCATTTAATAAAAATATGCAATGCATTCCTATCACAGTTGGTAAATGTTTAATGTTTTTTATCCGAGCACGAAACGATTACGCATCACGAAGTGCAACACTACATAGAGGGAAGCAAAATGTACGGAATCATACAATGTATTTAAAGGCCAAAATTTCAAATGGCCACACTGGTAGCCAAAATATTTTTTCCTGATATTGGTCTGGGTTCGAAATGCATCTAATGAATTCAAAAACATTATTATTATAAATATTTTATGTACCTAAATTGTTATCATTAATAAATCAATAATTGTGGGTGTATTACATTGTTTTGTTCGCATTTTTGTTTTTCTTTGTTTGATCATTGAAGTGGATACATATCCTCCTTGAATTCAAAAGGAAGTTGGATTTTATTGTTGTCTGTATAATATGGGAACAGTTTTAGGACGATTCCATATCCCAAGGTCATCTCCAAAATTTTGTCATCTCCCTTGTCCCTTTCTTTCGCCCAAAGCCACCTTGAAAAATAAAAAAGACTTAAAACTACTTACGTACGTCAGTGACGTGGAAAGTTATTTTGCATACATGATAATGTCACATGTCATTCGAAATATTGTTGCGGTCAAACCCATATCGTTATTGCAATTCTCCCAAATTCGCCTTTTGAACAATCAATCTTGTATGACTCACTCATGATTAGTATTGTTTCGTGGTTTAACTAAGCGATTTTTCAAGAAACCAACGACAATAAAAAGTTGTAACCTTTTGGGTGTGTGGTTTGGTTTATTTATGATTTTATCCATGCATTTAGCCATCATTCAGACATTAAAGAATTGTCAGTTCCTTAAACAGGTTCCATGACAGTTGGTCCGACGACAGTTGGTTCGGCGACAGTTGGTCCGGTAACAGTTGATCCGGCCGACAGTTGGTCCGGCTGACAGTTCGTCCGACCGACAGTTCGTCCGGCCGACAGTTCGTCCAGCCGACAGTTCGTCCGGCCGACAGTTGGTCAGGCCGACAATTGGTCCGGTCGAAAGTTTAGAAGATGTTTTCTTCAAGTAAGTATGTAAAGAGGATATACGGCCGTACAACCAAAGTCGATATACTTATATATCTGAAGGCATCTTGAGTGATAATCCGCTGTAAAAATATTTTTACTAATAATTTCGACTCTCCGAAGTAGCGGGCGGCAATCACATAATACGACATACTATACGTGCACTCGGCTTAGAAAAAAAACGCTAAAGATTCCTACTTGCATATAATATTACTTTTACATCTGAATATAACACAGGAGTCCCAACTGCTCCCAACCGTCTCGAGCCAGTGAGACTATGGCATCCCCGATTTTGCTACGGTGTGATGCTGAAGGAAGCTGCAGACAAGCAGCCATGTGGCAGCTTCACGGGACTACCAATAAATGGTCTAAATTATATATATATGTAAACTGTGTCTTTGTTGGAAATAATAAAAATAAAAATAAAATAATAAATTTTAAAAAAGTGGGGAGGGGAAGGAGATGTGGAAAATGTACCTGGCTATTCAGATCTAGTCATCAAACACGGCTAAAGCCATTTCAAGTAACGTTTCAATTCTGAATGAATACTGACGAATAGCAAAATACGACATAATATTATGTGCAGTATCTACTTAAGATTTGGGAGGCGGATATACCGGATTTACCATTTAACCGTAAACCATTTATTGGATAACCAACACCCCTGCCATAGGTCCATAGGTCATTCCTAGTGGTTTGCTACAAAATTAAGAAATGTTTTTTTCTGGGTTTGTATGTATATATTTCCGCTATGCGTTCACTAAACCATTCATCCGATTACGATGAAACTTTGGTGATTTGATGTGTGCATGCCCGCGATGGTTTCTGTATACAAAAGTGAGCTCTGGCTTCATGAAATTACGTGCTGCTAAACCGTTCATCCAATTGCGATGAAAATTTTCGTGAGTTGTGAGCAAGTCAAAGAAGGTCTCTATATATGGCGAGCTCTGAAATTATGAAATTTGCATAAAAAAATGCAATAGGTGGCACGCGAGCTGTTTGAAAAATAAATATACAGGGACTGAATGTGTGGAATGCAGGAGGCGGGAGGGGAAATCGGGAGCGGAGTTCGTGGGACGAGGGAAGCAGGAGAGAGGAGTGGGGAGAGGGAATAGAAGGCGGAAGAAGAATGGCTTGAAGGGAAAGGAAACGCAGGGAGAAACAATATCTTTATTAAGCAGCTAAGCAACGCATGCCAGGAACTACAAACCCAGAGGCTAGCATATTTTGTTTTTTATACATATAGATTTCCCCCTAATGCCATGCGATTGAAGCCGCATGTAAAAGCTAGTATAAAATAAATTAATAATAATAATGACAGTAAAATAACTTTTTTAATGTCACTTTATAATATTTTTAACCAATGGGTTTCGGTTCGACCTAAATCTACATCATGATGAATAAAATATATTTTCGAAATTAATTGGATACTTAATAGGCCACTTGCATGGATTTCATAACGACTTGGAAAAAATCGTGTGGATAGATTTTTTTACTAAGATTACGAAAATGTTAGTAAAAATTTTTAGAAATGTATAGTTTTTTTTTTTTTTTAAATAAATAAATCCATTATTTGAGCTCGTAACGTCACTACATGAAAATGTCCAATCTCCGATTATGTTCCCTTTATTTTGTAAAATTCCACACTGATTTTTTTTTTATATGGCAACACTTTGATTTCCAGCGAATTTTTGAATTTGCGTTTAACGTTCACTAGATTTGTTGTTTGTTCTATGCGAACTTATCCTTTGGTTTGATTTTTTGATAAAGATGGCGGTGTTTTTACAGGTGTTACGAAGAGAACCCCGTACAATTTATTGCTATTCGTGTGGAAATCGTTCTTTTTTTTAAATGACTTTCGGCTATGTAATTATCGTTTTTTCGCACCCATAAAATTATGTCCCGTCTTTCCGGTTTATAAAAAATGGTCTGATTTAAAAATTAAATAAACTCCTTAAAATGTATATTTTTTAAATCGGACAACATGCACACTTGCAAATATTACTTACTCATTGATTTTTCTACATTGAAGCAAATAGGACGATCACAATCTACGTACTTTAGATGGTTCTACATTCACCACACAGACACTAATGACAGCTAAAAATGAATGCGATAGTACTTAAGTCTTGCATTCTTCCAATGACATTTCCCCTTATCCAGTGTCCGATTTTATCCACTAATCACTGATTAACCTTTAAAAGCGGTTTGTTGTGACACCAAGCAAACTTAAAACACGTAATGGAATATTCTTGTCATTAGTATTCTGGATTCCTAAGTTCGTTGGCGAATATTATTACGGTTTTTATAATTCAAAAAACACACCTTGCGAAATGGATGGCAGCACAAATACCGATTTCAAAATGTTTGTTAAATCTGAAAACAAAATCTCGACGTTGCAGTTACCGCGTGTAACGCAACATCGTCAGCTTAAAGGGTAATGTATTTTTTTTAAACTGAAGCAAACTCTTTGGTTGTATTCAATCAATATGTATTAGCGTTTCTTGGCTTTTTCGTAATACATCCATCCATAAGCGTTGAAGGAATAAGTCATTAATTCTCGATCTTAAGATATGGTACTATTCATCCAGACCTCAGAGATTTCAAACTGATCCGATACCGGTTTTTTATACCCAATAAAGTGGTTTTCAAACAAAGTATGTTTTGTCCAAATTAAAAAGATGATTTATTTTAGGGATAAAGCAATAGTGACGAAGGACTACTTGATACTGGAAGGTAATTAAAAACTCAAATCACGCTAAATTTACTACTCACTGAGCATCCATTTTTTTTCAACGAGTCACCAAAGAGACCGGATAAAAAATTGACAATTATGTTGAAGAAGTCCTTATTGACACCAAAACCATTAGTGGAATTAACGACATATTCAAAAAACATACTAGTAAAATAATTAACTGACCAACTGAAGACAATAATTTGTGGATAGTAAATGTAGTAATGGCTGTATATATTAATCGCAGCATTTTATCATTGACGAACGTCAAAAATCATAATAATATGTTATGTGACACTCTTCCAGAAATTGTTCTTCCAAATCAAGGACCAACCTATGGAGCTATCGCTGATGGGAATGACAAGGGAGATACCTTCTATAGAGCCATCGGGCCTCTAATAACCTGCATGCAATTTTATGGTCTTATGCCGATGACTGGCATTTTGGGAAAGGATCCAACAGATTTGAAGTATCTCCTGCATTCATTATTCATGCTTCGTTTAAATCCGTTTTCCAATTTTTTTTTCTTTAGGTTAAAATGTACCTCATCCAGATTATCAGCTTCTTTCGTCATCACTGACATCTTCTGTGATATTTTGTGTAGTTTAATTATTTGATTAAAGTTTTCTTAATTGCTTTCCATCTGAGCCTTTTTTGAACCAGGGTTTGGCTTCTGAGTCTCTAAAGATTTTAATTTCAGGTTCAAGTGGTGTTCTTGGCGCATAGTCTACAGTTTTCTGATTTTGACTCTCCTTGGAGTAATGACCTTTGCTGCTTTTTACCATTTCTTGCAGACTGACGATAGTTTTGCAAAATTTGGTAGGTATTATTTCAACAATAGTTTCATAGTCAATCGATTATAAAGGTAAACAGATAAACTTTATATATTATAACCAAATTCGTATAAAATAATTGGAATCGTTCTAAGTTTACCTGTTGTAAGTCATAGAATAAATTAATAATATAACTACTAAGTATTCATAATACAGAGAAATTATGGCGATGTTTCAACAGGAAGTGTAGTATTTTACTTCAGTGCTTGTCTAACGCACATCGCGTTCATGCGCCTTGCCCCAAACTGGCGGAGGCTGAGTATCGCCATCGCCAAAGGAGAAGTCCAGAGAACTCGTCAGCAGAGCAAAAGTCGTTCCCTCTGCGTTAAATTCTGGATCTACAGCATTCTTATATTGTTCTTCGCACTGGGTATGCCTCTTTTAGCATTTCCTCTTATTAGTCTTATTTTATTTATTGTTTTCAAGTCTAATTTTTTCCATTCCAATTTTTTTCTTTTTATATACGAGTATCTAATTGTATTATTATTCAATTTATAAAAACAGTTTGTTAATAAAGTTTATTATATAATCTAAACAAGGTCTGCTGTGTCCTGACAACTGTTTCGCCTTCAGAAGGCAATGTCAAACATTTTTTCAGATCAAACTGCGTTTGGTAATGCCTTGAGAAGGTGAAACAGCTGTCAATATTGAATAAATAAAAGAAGATAAATATAACACTATTTTGTTGGCGAAGAACACTTTCCTAAAAATACTTGGACTACTTCAAGTGACACGGTTCAAGCCAACTCCTCTGATTTCACATTGTATTATATTTTATTCTTTATGTATAATATTATTTTTTGAATCATGCAATTTTTCAGTTGAACATCTCTTGAGTATTGTCTCTGGTATTACGAGTGTATATATGTGTGATAGAAATCTTCCAATGTATCAGAAGTTCAGCAAGAACGCATATGCACAAATCTTTTCTTACTCGGATTATGCTGTATGGAAAGCAGTCGTATTACAAGTAAGAACGTTTTATTTATATGAGGGTTGTCAAAAGATTTAATTTATTAGCTGTTTGCATTAACGTTAACATCTCAAGCCAAATTACCTATTGATATTCTATGGACTTTTATTTTATTTTACTTTATTAGGGAAACAAACAGTTATACATATTTCATTAAGGTAATTACATATTACATGCTTGCATGAACAAGCGAAGTTTCCGCAAAAATTCATAGTATTAAATAAAAAAAACGTAGATTAAAACAATAAAGAAAACATGAAGAGGTGGAAATAAAAAACACAGATTAAAGTATGTAGGATAGATAAAATTAAATTAAACTGTGAATCTATTAAAAAATATTACATTATCACATCACAAGTAATGTTTAAGAAAGAAAAGATTTTATTATATTTTGTGCACGTCCTTCTGAGAAATGGATGATTTTGTTTTGAGAAATGTAATTTGTTTTTGAGTGGGGGGTGTGGAATAGTTGGTTCGACATTGTATTTCATGTGGACAGAGGAAATTAATGTTTCTAAAAGATAATATAATTGTTGTCAACAATGTTGTTAATGATTTTGAATAAAAATTTCTGGTCTGATATATTTCTTCTAAGTATCTTCTAAAATTGATAAATTATGGAATGTCAATGAGTCCTTTAAATGTTCTGATGTTCGAAAGGATTTAAAGTCTAAGTGTTTCAATTCCTTTTTTTGAATTTTTTCTTATATTTCAATATTTACTTTATATTGGGGACTCCATATGATAGATCAGAATTCTATTATTAATGTAGGCCCTGTCACACACAGAATTTATATGTGTTCGGAAAGACATACCGTAGTCCCTTTACAACACCTTTTAATTTCTACGTCATTGATTTTGTACGGGAATATTAGGGGGTTAATGCTTTTGGTGAATGATATTGTGTTACATTTTTTTAGGTTTGGTAAAAGAATAGCTGGTTGTTCGCACAATATATTCCAAGCCTATTAATATCCTCTTACAATTCTAGGCTATCATTAATGTTAGTGATTTTTTTGTAAATTTTAGTGTCATCCGGAAAAATTTGGAAATTGGAATTTTTAAAACATGTGCCTATATCATTGATATACAAAATAAACAAGAGAGGTCCGAGATGTGAACCTTGTGGAATTCCTGATGGTTTATAAAACGAGAGGAGAAACCATTAACTCTAACTGCTTGACTTTTGTTTAGGACATATGATTTAATCCATCTTAATCATCATTAATCGCGATTTTAACAGCTCCTTCAGAAGCTGTTCGATGTTAATTTTATCGAAGTCTTTTGAAAAATCCGTATAGATAGAGTCTGTTTGATTTTTACAAACGATAGAATTTAATATATAATCTGTGTATTCGAGCAGATTTGTCTCGACCGACCGTTTTCTGAAAAGGCGTGTTGATTTAGTAAATATGCATTTAGTCCACCTCCCGGATAATACGGAATATTCCTTTTTTAGGTTGAGGTTAAACCACGTAAGCTGCATGTCATCATAATTTTATAAAAATCCCAGATTTTGAATGGTTTGTTTGGCAAAGCAGGGTTTATCTAGCGGGTTTGTGAAATTATGATTGATTGTCTATGAAATAAAAACGGTAAAAACAAAATGGCATTACCGCATAAACGAATTGATTTAAACAAAACTAAAATGTTAAATGCAATTTTTTTTTGTCTACCATAATACCGCGACATAATACTCACTTTTCGTGATTAAAAAGCTAAATCTAACTATTTGAATAAAAAATATTCCGTATTAACGAGTAAGCGGTTTAAAGCATAAATAATGTCGATTTCTAGATATGATTGATTGTACCTACTGCTGGAAAAAGTTGATCAAGAACTATGTTTTCCGTGATCTTGCTGATAATAACAAGCCAATTGGTCCGGCATTTTACATAAAATATGGATGGAATTAAATCAGATCCCGCACTTTTATTCGGATCAAGTTTTTTTAATAATTAAGTACCTACGCATGATTTATTGAAGTTAATAGTGTGTACATATACATGAGAGTTGTAGTCATCATTCTCAGAGTTTATAAGATTGAGGCAAGGGTTGGAATTTTCTACAAAAACTGATCTAAAATAATCAGTAAAATGGTGGCATATGGATAATCCATCAGTGTAGGAAACATCGCCAAGATACATTTGCTTTGGTAGATCAGAAGAGGATTGCTTTGATTTGACGAATGACCAGAACCATTTGCTGCACTTTTTTATTGAATCTTCTGCCGTCATAGTGAAGTTTTAATAACATTCAAGCGAGATCTTGTTTGACGATTTCTCAGTACTGAAAATGGTTGGTAGTCAGCCATGTTCTTGCATTTTTTTCCATTTCTTTTGATTTTTTAATTTTCTTTTACAATTTTATTAAGTGGTAAAGTGTACTCAACCTTTCTAAATTACCGTTAATTTTTTTTGGGGGATATATTTGCGAATATGTCATTTATGATACGGTAAACATCTAATACGGCTCTTTCAGTATCCTTTCATTGAAATTCGAGTGTCCAATTTATTTTGAATAACTCGTCAGTAATTTGACCGTAATCATCTCGGTGAATCATTTAACTGTCCTGCATGAGCCGGTAAGAGACGGTCCAGTAATAGGGGATAACTATACATATATCTAATGCACTGTGATGTGAATATTTGGGAGTCAGAGGTTCGGTACAGTGGGTTATAATACATTCTGAAATATTTGTCATGATTAAATCAAGAATTCGCTTATTTGTAGGTATTGATTACCCAATTAAATTGGAATTTTATTGACTTACATAATAGGTGCTAAAACTAAGAAATAATTTAATTCAATAAGCCTTATAACTTGTATCGAATAATGTACTGCGTTTATCTTAATAAACAAATAAACAAATCTTTTTTATTGTTTTTGCATTCAACTTTCAGATCATGAATATGATTTCGACATTTTATTGGGCCGTCAAAGACCTTTTCATCATATTGATAAGTGTTGAATTAACTCAACGGTTTGACCAACTCAACGAATCTTTAAATGTTTCTATAGGAAAGGTGATAAATTTATATTTATTTTACAATTGTCATTTGTAAGAACTGTTACACTTAAATATGTTTAGGTAGAAATCACGGCACATCAGAAAGAATTGAGGACAAACATGAATTAATAATAGAACATCAATATTTTTGGAAACAATATTGTTTTTACAGCATTTACCAGAGCAATTTTGGAAAGCAACTAGATGTGAGTATGCACACTTGGCTAGGCTAGTAGCCAAAGTGGATAAATCGGTTACTGAAATAATTATGGTTTCTTACGCTAACAACGTCTACAGCATCTGCCAGCAACTCTTCAATAGTTTAAAGTGAGAATCATTCAGATTCTATTTATATTATAATATTATATTATATTTAATTAAGAAGTGTTTTTTTTTTTAATTCCTACAGTTTGTCTCGGTGTTTCATTGCCTTTGATTTATTGCTAATTTTTTGAAGAACTAATTTAAATGTATATATTTCAGTTCAACTCACAAGGAAAAGACTCCACAAATACCTTGCTGGAAACTTACAGATGGGTTTGTTATTTACGTATCTAAATTATTCCAATATTTTTCTTATGTCTACGATACAGTACTTATTGAAAGTGGAATCACATGGCAAGTAGTAAAACAAAAAGCAACAGAAGACATAAACATACTTAAACACTGGTTTGATATAAATCTTAATAGTGAAAAAACTCACGTTATACCATTTGCAATAAAATCAAAGGACATTCCGGTAAATTTCGATATAATTATACATGACAGTTCTAAAGATCACAAAAAATAACTGTAAAATAAACTGTTCAACATTAAAAATATCGAATAAAATTAAATACTTAGGAATAACAATAGAAAAAAACCTGAACTGGAAAGATCAAATCAACCTTACCGTTAACAAAATAATGAAATTAATTTACATATTTTTAAAAATCCGAAACTTTCTCTCATTAGAAAATCTAACATCAGTCTACCATGCTAATATAGTACAGTCAAATCTCCAATACTCTGTAGTAAGCTGGGGAGCTGCATACAAAACAAATCTACTCCCTGTTGAAATTGTACAACGTCTAATTATAAAAATTATATTGAAAAAACGAAGAGATTATCCAACTCACCTTATTTTTGAAGAATTTAAAGTATTAAAATTTAATGATCTAGTTCGAAAAAATATAATAATCCAAATAATAAAAAAACAAAATCATAGCTTTTTAACTGAAAGTCGTACTCGTCAAAAACATATACTTCCAACACAAAAATGTAACACCTCATTTACAGAACATCATTACACATTAGACGTGGGCAAAATTGATTGACTGAATTAAATGAATAAATTCAATCTTGTGACACACTCCATCTAATTCTCAATTTCAAAAGGAATTGATTCTTCATTCCTTACCTTTGGCCTTGTATCCTACGATTTTTAACGGCACATTATTTTTTTATTTTCCATTTAATTTACTGTTAAATTATTTCAATTAATGATGTGTACCGTAAACAATTAAAAGATTATAATTTATAATGTTTCGTAGGTATTTAAATATTATTATATGGGCGGCGCGCCGCGAACTTGCCTAAAGTAAAATACCTATCCCATTCCCGCGCCGCCATTCATAAAATCACGCGTATGCATATCATTGTCCCCCGCATAAGCAAAAACCGGCAGCGAGTCAGCTGAGTTCCAAGCCATGACGCGTTGTGTCCTTTCACTTGTGCGAAGAATCAATCAATCTGAGGTCCCACCCGTTCCAGATCCGCGTGTCTAGTCTGTCGCTATCGAGTCATGTCTGAAGCACTCTATTCGTGAATTAACTTTAGCGTCTTCTTTAGACGGTCTCCACACGGTGCTGCCGCAGCACCAACTGCCGCAGAACTTTAGTTGACTGTAGTCAAAAGCGCCAGCCGTATTGTTATTATAATAACAATACGGCTGGCGCTTTTGACTACAGTTCTGCGGCAGTTGGTACTGCGGCAGCACCGTGTGGAGACCCCTTTAGTTGACAGAGAAATGACCAAACGAACAAAAATGACCAAATGTTCAAACGAATCGATCATGACTCGATCATCGCAAGTCTTTACTTGGTCCGCAGCTAGCGAGTTACTGCAGACACTAGTCAAAAGTTACTAATTCATTCTTGAATGCCTGCCGCGAATCCGCCTGTGAGGTTTATCATTCGTTCCTCTCCGCGCGCCAAGCCGTCAATTTCATTACATTGTTGGTTGTTTTGTGGTACGTACCAAAACTATTGGAATATAAGTACCTACATATTTTTAGACGCAGATGTTAGGTAGATATAATATATGAATTTGCAGATATTATAAGGCCAATCGGCTGTGGTCAGCCGTCACAAAATATTGTTAAAATGTTTATTTATATTAGATCACGTGAAGTGGTTTTTAAATTGGAACAATTTTAAGTTTAATAAATTAGTAAAACTTTAGGGGTGAAACCACAAACTGTTTAATTTAAAAATTTAATTGCTAGCTTAATGTAATTTATTTTTCTGTCAAAAAAACATTTTGTTGTCAATATAAGACACATTAAAATATTACGTTAACCCCTTCGCGCGTCGTTAGTACATTTTTTCAGAACGACATAATTGACCCTCAGAAGAGTGTTTTCTGTTCTTTAACACCGTTGTGATTTGAAACTCGATGAAACGAAAAATAATGACACTAAAAAGAGGCAAATACATACATCTATAAGATTTAGTCTGCGTGGTAATAAGATTAGTATGATCGTATAATCGGTCTCCTCTTTGTGCGGTGCTTCCCTACTCATGTCTGCTTCTGTTTTCTGAAGGTTTCACTTTAACCGCGTGTAGATAATACATACACATATTAAAAAAAGGTGTTATTTTTTTTTTTTTTTTAATAACTTGTAAATTTGTTTTTTTTTAGTATCTACCACAATTAAATTAAAAGATTCAAAACATATTTTGTTAATATATTTTAAATATTTTCTCATCCCGATACTAGTCCCTCTTCTAATCACAAGCTTCTGCTTCTATAGAAGAGAAATATCATACAAAAAAAATCTGTGAAAATTTATTATGTAGTTTATTTGTATCAAAAAAGGTTATTTTGAAATATAAATATAATATTTTATATGTTATTTTTGCTGTATAAATAATGTATCTTATGTAATAAATAAATGAAAAAAAAATAAAGAAAGAGGTATATTCATACTTCGCCATCTGAAAAGTAAAAACTGAACAATGATGGATATCCACTTTCTTATTATTTTGAAGATGTCCTAAAGTCATAGAAAATCAAATTGATCCATCCAATCATGAAAAGAAAAACAAACCAAGTTGAGCGGGCGCGGAAGGCGGAGTAGCCGTCTCCCTTTCTTTGGTTTGTAAATAAAAGAATCTGACAGTTTTCATGCAGCTCGCATCGTAATACCACTAAGCGAAATCTGATCTCCAATTATTAGACCTCTTTACAATGTTTTTTTTTTGGCAATTACTGGCTGCGTAAAAAACTTAACTATAATTCCCAAATCGGGTAATCAAAAGTTCGGGCTTGTTCCCAAAATTGAATATTTTATTACGCTACTTAGTTAGACAATTTCACAGGTGTATTTTGGCGTCGATTTTAGCGTCAGTACGCCAGGCGGTTCGTTTAAAAGCAAAGATTCAGATACTGTGCGTAATAGTCCCATAATGGACTGCGCGGCGAACCTTTGCCTTACTTTAGCAAAACTTTACTTTTCTGCCAAAAATATTGTCACGTGGTTCGCCTCCGGCTCGTCGAAATGACACCCGGATTTCATATTAGAGCAAGTCCATCAAATTGGATACCTATGCATAATAATATGTAAGTCTGAAGTTACCGTCGTCAATATCTGCCTGAGATTGCTGCTAAACGTAAATTACTGAGAATAAGTGTGTTCTCTCTGTTCCAGGGGTCTCGCGACATCTATCTACTTCGTGTTCTCATTCAGTTATCTGATAATCCGTTTCCTGGCTGTGTCTCTATCTGCTTCTAGGATCTACTCTGCATCAAGAGGACCCCTGAACGCACTGTACAGCGTCCCATATGAATCTTACTGTACCGAGGTAAGGTAGCATCTTTAACATCTCAGAATGTTACATTCTTGATTGTGTTGTGGTGTTCTAAATTTGACAATCTAACAACGAAAGCAATCTTCTCAACACGGCTTCTTTAGATATTCTGGTGTAAATCTAAGTTGCATGTGGGTTCCATCGAAGCCAGATAACTGTCAAGCTGTAGGAACTAGCGATGTGTAGGTTCGGATAACTAGTTTAACGATGTGTAGGTTCGGCTGGCGTTCTCGGAAAGCGGATCCTACTCCTACTCCTTTTTTTGAACCCGGTCCAGGACTCAAACGCAAACCGGGAACTTGGAACCGAACTCGGAGCCGGAACCCAACTGCTTCCACCGAGTCGGGAACCGATCCCGGGTTCCAGTTCTTTTGCGGGTTCCGGCTGCGTCCCGGAAACCGTAATAGCACCCAGTTCTGAACCACATAGTAGTAATAAAGGCGCTCCACAGGGATCTGTCTTAGGTCCATTGTTGTTCATTATATACATGAATGATATTATCAAAGTGTTAAAGCATTGTGCAATTAAACTATTTGCTGATGATACGTTGTTATACATAGCCAGTAAAAATTTGCAGGACGCCATTGAAAAAATACAAACTGATTTAAATTATGTAGCGCTTTGGCTTCACCAAAACAAATTAAAATTGAATGTTACGAAAACAAAGTTTTTAATTGTGGATAGCCTAGGTGGAAACGAGCAGGCAATACTAAAAATCGATAACGAAAACATAGAAAGGGTTAGCAGTATTAAATATCTGGGTGTAATATTGGATGATAAATTAAAATTCGACGAACACTTAGAATACATAACAAAAAAAATTGCAAAAAAAGTTGGATTTTTAAAAAGGATCAGAAATAACTTGGATCTAAAGACAACACGACTTGTTTACAATTCTATTGTAACTCCGCATTTAAATTATTGTTCTAGTGTTTTATTCCTATGTAACGAAGCCCAAAATCATAAACTACAGGTTATACAAAATAGGGGGATGAGGATGATTTTAAAATACAATATGTTTACTGGAGTCAAAATTATGTTACTTAGAATACATAACAAAAAAAATTGCAAAAAAAGTTGGATTTTTAAAAAGGATCAGAAATAACTTGGATCTAAAGACAACACGACTTGTTTACAATTCTATTGTAACTCCGCATTTAAATTATTGTTCTAGTGTTTTATTCCTATGTAACGAAGCCCAAAATCATAAACTACCGGTTATACAAAATAGGGGGATGAGGATGATTTTAAAATACAATATGTTTACTGGAGTCAAAATTATGTTACAAAATCTAAATATGATGACGACAAAACAACATATAACATATAATGCATTAACAATGATTTACAAACTGAAAAATAATATGCTACCAAATTATCTGAAGACTAACATTATGTTTCACGAAAATGTTCACAACTATCCTACGAGAAGACGCGGAGACTTTAGGTTTCCCAAAACTAAACTTTCGTGCACACAAAATAGCGCGTTTTATAAATGACAAAAACTTTTTAACAGCCTGCCGAATGCCGTAAAGGAAGCCTCAAGTCTTAGCACTTTTCGTAGGATGTGTGCATTATATGTGAAGAATGTTTTTTGATTTATAACAATCTTACCAATATTATTGTCACAAAGTTATCTGTTTTCTCAAAATGTATTTTTATTTTTGGAATCTTTTTTTTCCTCTTAATATGTATTTGTAAAAATGTAACTGTATCTTTAAATTGTATTTGTATATATTTTCTTACTAGATGTATGAAAAAAATTTTGCATACATCTAAATAAATATTCAAAAACAAACAAACAAAGTTCGCAGTCTGCACCAAAGAACTCGGACCCGGGACCTAGACTCCTAGAACTCGATTACTTTTAAAAGGAAGCACGTCTGAGATGCCTCCGACAAAGAGGCAGAACTTACCCATCTCTGATAAAAACCCTGCCCTCTGCGGCCCGTGAACAAATTGGAAATGTTTGATATCACTGTCCTGAAGTAAATATGCCTAGTTATTAATTAAATATTCTACCATTATTTTGCAATAGGTCCAGAGATTTTTAGACCACGTCACCACAGATACGGTTGCTCTAACTGGACTTAACTTCTTCCATATTACAAGAGGACTCATACTTTCGGTTAGTAAAAAAACATAATCTTGTTTTAACACTTTAATGCAGATTTCCATGTTTTTGGTCCATTTAAATCTATGTTACAATTACAGATTGCCGGTACAGTGGTGACCTACGAGCTGGTGCTGGTGCAGTTCAACAGTCCAATTCCATCGGTGTCTGCTAACATCACCCTTAACGATACCTGCGGAGTGATTCCTATCATCAACAGTACATTAACAGTGTGAAGAGATATCTAAATTAATCAAATTCGTCTGCACTGTTATGTAAATGCTTTCTTTGCACGTGCTATATCAGAAGGCAAGTCCATCGCCCATGCATTAAATGATATTTTCCTTTTCTTTTTTAATTCAGTATTGTAAGCATTTAATAAAAATATAGAATTATAAAAATATATATTGTAAGCGTTTAATAAAAATATATGAACTAAAACAATTTTTAGCCTTACCATTGAAATCATAAAAACTCCCATGGAAGAGTGATTGGAGGGAGATACATTTATTTTTTTTTATTTGGGAAAATCAAAAGATTATTTACATTCATATTAATAAAATTAATAACACACATAAAATCCAATAATAGATGTTCATGTGATTTAAAATTATAATAAAAAAACTAAGGTTCCTATACCCGTGAGCCCGTGAGCTAACAAGTTTACAAAAATACAATATTGTAAATATTAAATAAAGAATAAAGAAGATGTAAGAACACAAAAATAAACTAATAACCTGCTTAATAAAGTTCAAAACTGCACAACAGCAATAATAATATGTTCCTACAACTCAAAGTGAACATGAGTTAATCGAATTACAGACATATTACAGTTAATCGAATGGCAAGTAACTGGAAAGGATTCACAGCAATAACATAATAACTTGCAAAAGGGTATTTAAAATGATTTAAAATTAGCTATGACAAAGTGTATGAAGGTTCTTAAATTACACGAGTATTTGTCTATATCACTAACATTCTTATAAAATATGTTGGTTGCACTACCCTTATTTTAAAAAATCAACAGTGACACCGAGCTTGCCGTCGGCAAATACAAGACGTTCATTAAGGATTTTAAATCGGAATTTGAAAACAGATTCAGAGATTTTAGGAAAATTGAGAATGTCGTCGACATCCTCGTGACATATATTCTCTGTATCCTGATGATGAATGGATCTATGAAGCTGAACATATTTTCGGGAGTAATAAAGCTGCTTTGCAGATAGAAATGATCGATTTCCAAGAAAATGCAAATTTAAAACACAAAAACAGAAAGTTTCTTGTCAAGAGTTTTGGATAAAATTTGTTTGTGCTAAAAAAATACCCAGAATTTAAAAAAAAATTGCTTTGTAACTTCTTCCTTTGATTGGGTCAACAAATGTTTGTGAGGCAGCATTTTCCAAGATGAACTCCATTAAAAATAAATTCCGGAGCAGACTTACCGATGAACATCTCTAAGATTTAATGACAATAGTCTGCACAAACTTTATTCCAAACTTTGGACCGATAGTCCAAGGCAAAAATTATAATTTTTCTCATTAATATTGTAAAAAACCCTTGATACTTCTTTTTATTCATAACATTTGTTTATTATTTAATAAAATAATGTTCCGGGACCCATTCGTTTTATTTATTCATTGATGTTGTATCTACACACATTTTAATAATAGATACAGTTTATTATTTCAATTGTTAATCCACGGGGGGGGGGTTAGGTTCTTCCGCGACCATCATGTTATTTTAAAAAACGGACTCCCAATGAAAGTAATTGGTAACCCCTGCCATTAGTATTAATTAGTATTCATTGGTGACCTGCCATTAGTATTAATTGGTGACCCCTGCATTAGTATCCATTAATTGAATACATGTAATCTTCTGTATAAATATGCCTATGAGTGTGTTTAAGTATGTGGTGTACCTTTGAGTGTGTGTTATATCTCTCTGGCTATGTATTTTATGCTTTTGTATTTTTTTGAGTCATTTGAATTGTTTTTCTTCTATATCTGTTTTTTACATTATGGTTTCTCGTTAAATGTGTGCTTTAATGTTATAATTAATATTATGAAATTTGCCTGCTGATAAACTACTTTGGTAGTTTAGCTGGTGCTTATAATGAAGGATAACACATATAAAAATGTTATGTTTGATTTTAAAATCAAATCGGACGATAACAATCTGTTCACATTAACTATATTGACCAGCGGACACTAATGACAGTTTAAATCAAAGAGTTTCTAGCTTTATTTCCATTGCATTTGTAATTCGCAATGATCGATATTATTTCCCACCTCTCATAAACAGCATACTGTTATCTTGAAAAACGATTTGTGGACACTAAATGAACATACCTTAGTTTTTGAAATTTTTTTGCCACTAGTGTTCTAGATTCCACTTAGGAATAACTTTTGTTTTGCCAAATTTGGTTTAGCATATCGTGTGCTATTCGCTACAATTTAAAAAAAAAACATTAATTGTGATTAAGTACTATCTCCAAATTCTCTGAAATTGGTGAGAAATTTTCTCAATTCAAAGCCTGTTTAATGGATTGTCGTTTACGTTTTCATTTTCTTCTATTTATGAGATTAGCTTACTTTAAATAGCATTTTTAGTTTTTTTTTTTAAATTTACAATAGAACGCCATTAGGATATACAGCCCTGTAAAATGAATAGCAGCACAAAGTTAGACATGAAATCTTTAATTAAATGCGAGAACCAAATGTCCACTCTGCAATTATCACATACAATAGCACTTAAAAGGTAATGTACTATTTTCAAAATAGTTAAGTAATCTCTTTACTATTTGTTATTGAATATCTACTCAATATCATATTTTTCAGTCTTTCTTGACATCAATGAACATCAAATCCAAAAGTTAAGAAGGATAAACGTATGTTATATGTGAACCATAAAAATATATATTTTTAGGGATAAAGCGGTAATGAAGAAGGACCACGTGATCCAGGAAGGTAAATACAAAATTTTCATTTAAATTGCAATCGTTAATCAATTTACTTTTTTTATGCGCTGCCCACCCAATAAGATAATAAAAGGCCACCAAAGATTCTTTATCGAGAAAAAGATCAATATTTTAAGTTCAATGTCGTTGACATAATCCATAAGTAGACAATGTAATAAGATCAAGGCGTTAAAAATATCCCTGTGAAACATAAAATAATTCTGATGTCAGACCTGGCGTTAAAAGCGCCAGCGTTTTTCGGCTTGGCCTATTTCAGCGTATCGCTCGCCATAGCATAAAGAACAACTAAATAATTGCCTTGTTGGCATTTTTCGTGATCCATATATTTGCCGAATTTGGGAAAATATTTCCATCCAAAACTGTGTTTTTGAAATTCAAATGGGATGGAGATCTACGATTTCAGGTGAGTATAAGGCTGGCCGCACACACCCGATCCGATAGTTGTTTCGGACGTGTGCTGGCTTTCTCAAGAAACGTATAGCGCGAAGACCTTCCGATAATCTGGTCAGACTATCGGATGGAAAAATTGGAGATCTGCGGCCGGCCTAAGTGAGACGGAACGCTAGGCTGTTGGGCCAGATGGAACATTATTTGTTTCTAATCAAATTTGTACGGAAAGCACTTCTAGTGTTATATACTTTAATGTGTGCTGAGAAACATTTGACGATTAACTTGTTGAATAGCATTAATTGAAATGACATAGATAGCATGAATTTTAAAAAAAAACTTTAAAATCTGCTTATAATTGTTTAGCCCTTCTAATGCATCTTTTTCTGATCTCATAAATTCTGGGTGGGGGAAATAATTAACATAAATACGAATATGCCATTAATTTTTTTTAAATTTCAACTTTTCCCGTTACGTGTGAAAATAAGAAGTCCGCTAAAGCCACTTTAAGAGGCACATCAGTTATATTGTATTGTATATTATTGTATTTAACCTGGATCGAATATTATTTTATATTATTGTTATTGTATTGTATTGCTTGTGTTTCGGAACTGCATCTTGGAAAATTCCACTCCTTCCCAAATCAGTACCTAAAAACACCCCAGTGGCCCACCTATTCCTAGCTAATATCTTCCGTTGGAAGGTACACTCTGCTGGTTTAGGAGTGACCTTTGCTGGTGCCTTGATTGGTCGATCAATTCTCCATTTCTCTTCAGCAATTCTTTACTGGCAGTGCGATTTTGCAACTTGTGGTCGTAATGCTGGGAGCTCAACATCAATAACATTAGCTCATAACAATAGCTCAATATTTTACCACTCTGGATCCATCCAGATCATAAGATCCATCCTATGGTAAAAGTTTGAGTATGTGTTGCAATTTCATTAGATGCAGAAGAGACAATATGACTTTCAGATGTGCGTGGCTTTCTTCTGCCATAATTTCAAATGATTAGCCACGCCTAGCCTCGGTCGATACTCGGTTTTGGTCGATTCATATTCGGTGCTTGCCATACATTCCAATTGAGCAATACTGTCTTCGTTGCTATATGAACCACTGTTCTCCTTCATCGGTGCTTTCATCAATTGACAAATATTTTTCACAAAACAAAGAATTTTTCATTAAAAAACAATGTTTCAGAAATGGTTACTCCTAGCCAAGGATCAGTCTATACTGTTATTTATGGTGGAGATGACAAGGGAGACACCTTCTATAGAGCCATAGGGCCTTTGATAACCTGCGTACAATTTTTTGGTCTTATGCCGTTGACTGGAATTTTGGGGGAGGATCCAATGGATTTAAGGTTTTATGCATACATCGTGATTATACCTTTAAACTTAAAATTTAATTTTACCACTTTAATGTGTCCACTTCACTGCCTGCTTCCTGTCAATAGTCTTTCTTTTTGACAGGTTTCACCATATTTTATTTTCTGTTTCTGTTGTTATTTTATCACCGTGCTTTAGCTAATGAAGTGTGTTAATTAAAGAGGAAAATTTGTTTATGAAGTCCTCCCAGCGTAAATAAAAATATGCGTATTTTCAGGTTCACGTGGTATTCTTGGAAAATTGTGTACAATTTTTTTATTGTGTTCATCCTTGGAGTTATGAGCTGTGCTGGTTTCTATACTTTCTTCAGGACGAGTGTCACTTTTTCAAATTTCGGTAAGAAGGTGCTACAACATTTTGTTTGTATAATATTGTTAGTCTGCATGGGTTTTTTTAACATTTCAGAGAAACAATGTTTATGAGAGATGAATCACAAAATGCACGTGGCACATGTGCGCGAAGTGTGTAGGGATGAACACATGTTTAACGTGATTGTGACTTTTGATGTGCAGGCTCAACGAATAATATAATTCTAAGTTAAATGGGTCCGTGCATTGTTCTTCGTTGCAGTTGCGATCATTGCCTTCCAGAACAACGTGCAGTTGAACATTGCCAGGGCGAGCGGTTTGCTAAGCGTATCTGAATTTGTCATCTCTGCCCGGGTCCCTGCACTGGTCCTTAAACCACACAGTTATTTTGATGACTGTTTTACTTCAACAGATGGCGTTGTATTCTACTTCAGTGCTTTTCTAACTAACATCGCGTTCCTACACCTCGCTCAGATCTGGCCGAGGCTGAGTCTCGCCATCGCCAAGGGAGAAGTCCATAGAACTCGTCAGCAGCGCAAAAGTCAATCCCCCTACGTCAGATTCGGGATCTACAGCTTTATTATCCTATTATTGGCACTGGGTATGTACCTTTTTGTATGTGCAATTAATATACGTGCACTACATCACTTGTGAAAATTTATTTAATTTATAAATTTGCTGAATTCAAAATTTTTGTTTCATAATGAAAATGGTATTTTACAGTTGAGCATCTCATGAGGATTGTCTCTGATATTACCATAGTTTATATGTGTGATCTGGACAAATCGCTTGATTACAAACTCTACAAGAGTTCATATCCACAAATCTTTTCTCACACGGATTATGCCGTATGGAAAGGAGCCATATTACAAGTGAGAAAATTGATCATTATAATTTAGTACACCTATTACTGTCCACTTATTCTTACCGTCAAATTGAATTTCACTTTTAAATTTCAGGCCGTGTTCTTCATTGCGACTTTTCACTGGACCTTTAAGGACCTTTTCATCATATTGATAAGTGTCGGAATAGCTCAACGTTTTGAACATCTCAACAAATCCTTAAATGTCGTTTTGGGAAAGGTGAAACATGGTATCTATTAGTTATCGAAGAAAGCAAACACTTTGTGGCTTGATATTATACAAAATGAAACAAATTCTTTGTTTAAAACCACTTTATTTTAATTTATATTCGTTGATCGGTTTCAGTTGTACTCAACCTTCTTCATAAACATATAAACTAAATTATAGTACAGTGGAAGATTATGGGATAAGCATAATAGAATAGGCATACGCCTGAATAATTTAGAAACATTAGAGATATTAAAATCAAAGTAAAATAATAATTGCCAAATTTTAAACAAACTATTAGAATTAACCGACAGTCAGATTTTTAAGTTGTTCCCTTCTCCCTATGTAATCACCCTCTGCCTCCCTCGCTTTGCCCCTCTTTGCCCCTCCCACTGCCCTCCTCCTCCTCCCTTTGCCCTTCCACCAACCAGTCTCTCTGTACTATAATTTAGTTTATATGTTTATTATCCTGAAGAATGTTGAATACAACCGAAACCGTTCGACGAATATAAATTAAAATAAAGTGGTTTGAAACAAAGAACTTGTTTCATTAATTAATAAATAATTTGTTCTTGTGTTAAATTCGTAGAACTCCATTTAATTAATTTTTTTTAAATTTAATTAAAATAATAAAAAAACTTTTTCATTTTTATTTTTTTATTAACTATTAATGTTTTAATATGTAGGTATAAGAAACGTAAATGCTTGTACGTACTGCGGTACCAAATGGGTGATACGAGAGTTTTAAAAACGTCCATATATTTCAATGAGATTTGGTCAAAATAAAATAACATTCCTAAAGCAACCCCTATCAAATTTTGGAGATGAATATCGCAATGTTGTATCTGTAGGTTCTCTATTTTCAAAGTAACCTGACTGCCGGATCGTGGAATTCTTCCACTCCTCACGAGACAGGATCAATGAGCGAACAGTTATCAATAGTAAAATCTGCACTATCAACCTGGTTTAAAGATAAAAAACATTATCTATTTTTACAGCATTTACCGAAGCAGTTTTGGAAGAGTGCTAGAAGTGAGTACACGCGCTTGGCGAATCTAGTAGAAGAGGTGGATAATGCACTCAATAAAATAATCATGATCTCTTTCGCTAATAATCTCTACAGCATCTGCTGGCAACTCTTCAATAGTTTAAAGTGAGTAAAAAAATACCGACCGGATTTGAATATATAACGTTGCCGTTGGACGTTGATTTATTGAAGTCCTGCAACCCTCTCGAAAAATGAATTTAATTCTGATTTTTTTTAGTTCAACTCAAACGGAAAAGTCTCCTCAACTACCTTGCTGGAAACATGCAGATGGGTTTGTTGTTACAAATACTTCGTATAATTATTCTATTGCCTATTCACCATTTAGGTTTAAATCCTTCATATGATTCTCAGAATCCTATGAATCTTTTCTACTGGTGAAATTTGTTTATTTTAGCAAAATTTTTGAAATATTCATCAGGGGTGTCATCAACCTGGTTGGTTGAGGAGTTGGTTTTAAAAATGAAATGCGTTCTGTTGTAGAGGTGTCACCACGGCTGTTTACTTCGTATTCTCCTTCAGCTTCCTGATAACCCGGTTCATGGCTGTGGCACTATCTGCTTCTTGGATTCACTCAGCTTCAAAAGGACCCCTGAAAGCCTTGTACAACGTCCCGTCTGATTCCTACTGTTCGGAGGTAATACCATAACTATGGGAAATCACTTTGAATGGATTATGGAAAATAACATTAACATAATTTTTAGGATTTTAACCGGCGATTCCTGCCGAGCGATTCTATATCTCTTGCGGGATCGTTATCGAGATAACGGACGTGATATCTTGTCAGATTTGTGTGAATTATTTACTTTTTCTATGTGCAACGAACATTAAATAAATAAATAATCATGCATACTTGCAGGAATGCGTATTTAAAATGATCTAAACTAAAATATATGACAGTAAGTATGTAAAAATCACACAAATCTGGCAGGAGATCACGTCCGTTATCTTGATAAGTCCCTACCCTATAATATATCCCACGAAAGATATAGCATCGCTCAGATGAGCATATTTGGAGAATAAAAAGCTGATATCGATTTACTGTCCGATGATATTTTTTTCTATTAAAAACAAAAAAAAATCATTCGCACGTGACCGCTGATCGCATACCTACATCACGTCATACGCGCGCTGTTTCGTGTGTTAACGTGCTGCTAGACGGAATGCTCATCACATTTACCTCTACCTATACCTGACTACTAAGTTACGACGTGCGTTATTTAAAGAATAAATATTGCTTTTTACTGAAAAAAAAATTATCGGATTGCAAACTGGCGTCTACAATTTTGACTCAAAGTATAATCAGGTTAAAATCCTTCAGGTGCATGCTTACATCTGCTCCCTCTATACCGGTATACAAAAAGAAAAAAAAACTTTGTTTCTATTTCTGGATAGGTTCGAAGATTTCTGGAACAGGTCACAACAGATACTGTGGCTCTAACAGGACTTCATTTCTTTTACGTTACTCGAGGACTGATTCTTACGGTTTGTAATTTTTTTTATTTGCAAACACGATAAATAATATATATACATATAAATCAACGTATCTTTGCTTGCTTGCTTAAACGCGTGTATGTATGTATATTTGCTCCTTATGCCTTCCTTTAGGAAACATGGTTTACCATTCATCGATAGCGATGAAACTTAGGGGATTTGATGTGCGCATGCGCGCGATGGTTTCTGTATACATATAATAGTGAGCTATGCCGTTACGAAATTATGAGTTGCTAAACCATTCATCCAAATGAGATGAAAATTTGGGGATTTAATGTACGCATACCCGCGATGGTTTCTGTGTTGACGGATTTGACTGATATCGCATTGATATAGGGCTATATCGATCCACCATGCTAGCACCCCTGGTCGATTTCGACTGCGGGCGGTAGTCGTCGAACGACTATAGTCGAACAGATACCAAATGCATTCCCAAAATTTCACACGGAGATCAACATACAGTAAAAACTTCGAAAAACCCAAACTGTGTAGTGGTGAGCTCTGGCGTCATGAAATTATTTTCTTCACCATTCATCCGATTGGGATGAAACTTTGGTGAGTTTTTGTGCACACTCCCGCAATGGTTTCTATATATAGTGGTGAGCCCTGGCGTTATGACATTATTTCCTAAATTAATCTTCCGATTGCGATGAATCTTTGGTGAGCTGTTGTGAGCACGCCCGCGAAGGTATCTATGTATTCTAGTGAGCTCTGGAATTATAAAATTTATATTAAAAAATTGCAATAGGTGGCACGCGAGCTGTATGAAAACTGAACCTATCAGGACTGAATGTATGGAACTTGGGATGATGAAGGGGGGAGGGGAACGCGGGAGGGAAGTTTGCGGGATAGGGGAACCGGGAGAGGGGAGTGGGGTGGGGGAAGGCGGAGTAAGAACGGGGGAGGGGAAGGGGACGCTTGAGGGGAAAGGGAGAAACAATTTCTTTGTTAAGTGGCATTGCTACGCTTGCCGGGAACTCGCTAGTACTCGTTAAAAATAAATAAAACGGCATTGTTCTCGGTATAAGTCTACGATATTATTTCAGATTGTCGGCACAGTGGCGACCTACGAGCTGGTGCTAGTGCAGTTCAACAGTCCAGTTCCTTCGGTGTCTGCTAACATCACTCTTAACGGCTCCTGCGGGTTGACTCCCATCAACAGAACACTAACAGCGTGAATAGATATCATTTTCATATATTTTCTTCTGCGTGGGGAGACGTGTTACTATTAATAGTTATTTACATCGCTCAAGCATTTACCTAATATCATTATAAATCGTATTTCCAAGATACCACTGCGTGAAATTATTGGGTTTGATTTTTTCGCCTTACAATAAAAACAATAAATTTTCTCTTTATTTTTGTAACATGTTTTAGAATATCTACATTATTCACATCGCCCCGCTGGCTATTAGCGCAATAGAGTACATTGGTAAAGTTAATTATTGTTAAAAGGTGTGTATTTATTGTTTTTATAAATAAACGAATTTGTGTGTTAAAACTCTTGTTTTAAAAGATCATAAAGCGAAATAATGTATTTTTTATGTAACTTCGCGAAAATTTCCCTCGTGATAAATGTTATCTTCGGAAATGCTGTGTAGAGGGTATTTTAAGGAAATGAAGGAGAGGAAACTAGGTGGGTAGGAATCTTGGAATCAGTGTGTAAAGTCGACTGCACTTGAAAAATGGTTAAAAGAGCTAGACTTTTTATATTGATATTGTTTCTAAGCACCTAACTATTCTCAGTTAATCTTAATATATAAAACGAAGTCGGGTTAGTTACACTATTTATAACTCGAGAACGGCCGGGCCGATTTTGATGATCTTTGATTTTTTGGATTTGTCTCCGCCCCGGAAAGGATGATAACTATTAAAACATCACAATAATTAACGAAAAAAATAGTTACTAAGAAAATTCTTTTCCCCATACATTTTGTATAGAACGAATTCTCATATTTGAAAGAGCTGCGGGCATTTTGTGATAAGTACCTATAATATTGAGTAGTGAGTGAGTTCCGAAAATTCAAAAAACGTCAAATGTCAATGCGCTGGTTGTTTTGCTTTTGTTATTAAATTTTTTTTAAAATTATTTATTTGGCTTTCATCCACTAAGGGTGATCTTGGCCATTTCTTTAAATTATTTACATTTTCAGTTTTTTTTAAATTAGTTACATTTTCAGATTTTTGAAATTAGTTACACATTCAGTTTTTTACATGGAATGGATAAATTCCGAAAATAGAAACCTGTAAAATTGTACATAATAACACTGCAAGAACAAATGCATACGTGTGGAAGAGAAATAAATGTGATTGATGCATGTTAAAGCAATTTTTACAAATAAATTTTGCTAACAAATAGTGAATTTCAGGAGAGTTGAGACTAAGAATGCAGGGTATACTGGTAGGGAATTTAATTTTAAGTTTTATCAATTCATGTATGAAGTTTGGAAATTGGTCATTGATGGACACTAAAAAAAATGATGGCCTAAAGTATCCTCTGAACCACAATCACAAATCACAATAAGGTGAATTAACTATGTGGAAGATAAGATAATAGTAGCTAGATGGCTAAGACAACAATAATTATGACCTAGACGCATTCGAGTCATGGAGAAGATGTATTTTTTAGGCATGGAAGTGTATTTGTGAAACCAGAGCTTGACAGGAATAGAAGGTTGAATTAATGAGTACTGGTGACCTTTTATCAGAGAGGATGATTTCCATTCAGAGGACCATTGGCCTTGTAACTTATTTTTAAAAATAGGGAAATAGTCTCTTACAGGAATAGGTATACTACTTAATGGACCATAGACAATGGATTCCTTAGAAATAGAATCAGCCTTTTCATTTCCAATAACTGGGATCCTTTTTTGGGATCCAGGCCAAGACCACTGACACTTCAGCCAGCGCCATGGAATGCAGGAGGTCTCTGATAGAGTCGCTACTGGAGTTGAGAGGGGATGCGCTTATTTTTTGTAGTGAGCTAAGTGAGTCTGAAAGGATGAGGGCATTTCAAATGTTGAGAGATTTAAAATCGCCGTTCTAGAGTCGTAAAACTACTTTGATAGATATGCATTCAGCAGAAAAATGTGAACACTCTTTGGGAAGTCTGTGTGGGAAACACAATTTCCTGTGAGGTGCATAGACACTGGCCCCACACTGGGGGTTTTAACTGAGTTTGGAACCATCTGTGAAAAAAAAATATGTAATTTGGCCAGGTTCTTTCAATAATTTTGTTGAATTCTGCATTATTGGACTTTTTTATATATTGCGAAAGGAGTTTGTGCACCTCTTTCTTACACACTCAATGTCAACAGTCCAAATTGGGACAAACTGCGAACATATGTCTACGTCTACACGAAACATATCTCTACCTCCAAAGGAAAAATACAATAATTTTAATAAATCTCCGTCAGACATATAAAGAAAATGAAACGCAATTCCCGTAAGTAAATCGAAAAGTAAGAAACTCTTTCTTACACACTCAATGTCAACAGTCCAAATTGGGACAAACTGCGAACATATGTCTACGTCTACACGAAACATATCTCTACCTCCAAAGGAAAAATACAATAATTTTAATAAATCTCCGTCAAACATATAAAGAAAATCAAACGCAATTCCCGTAAGTAAATCGAAAAGTAAGAAAATCACATAAATTATAAATCCGTATACAAAGCCATCTCTGATACTGACAAAAACAAAACGCGGACAGTTAGGCATCGATAATTGCTTCATTGCGTAATTTTTAACTTAATAAAAAACTAAATTTAATTCAGCTAATAAGTTCACACAACAGTTATTGATTCTGAGGCGGTATGAAGTTCGCCGGGTCAGCTAGTATTTTATAAAGTCAAAATTTGCTCTTTGAATTTCTCAAAGTTACTTCAAAGGCTCTCTTATTCTCTCATTACATTTGGCGAGCGAGGGGTCGCTTACCGCAGGCGACAGACGAAGCGCTATTTACACCGATTCCGAATCAACTATGGCTAACTGACCATAGACAACGGATTTATTACATTTCGTATTAATATAGGAGTTTTATCAATCGACCGTGCTACGGTCGCAGCCAAGAACGCATACGATTTGACGGGCTTTTGTCAATCGGCGGTCGGAATATCCCTTATCAATTGTTTAGCGTGCTAGCACATATTGATAACTAACAATAAATGACGGATTTGACTGATATCGTATTGATATAGGGCTATAACGATCCACCATACTAGCACCCCTGGTCGATTTCGACTGCGGGCGGTAGTCGTCGACCGACTATAGTCGAACAGATACCAAATGCACTTCCAAAATTTCACACGGAGATTAACACACAGTAAAAACTTCGAAAAACAAAAAACTTGAAAGGCACTCTACCATTATATTATTAACTATCTGGGTTACCCGGCTTCGCTCAGGACAACATTCGAGAGTGTTCTGGAATGTTCCACACTGATGTTCCCGATTCCCTATTCCCGAAAATTCCACGACATACTCTGCCACTCCTACCAAAATTTTCTAGAGCTCTATGGAACCTTCTAGAACTTTCCGGAAGATTGTTCACGAAATTTCAAGAGGGCGAAACTTCCAGCCCTTATATCTTTAAAAGCATATATTTAAATGGTGTGGTAGATCTCTATTCCCTAGGGGGATAGAGATCTACCACACCATATAACTCCCTTTATCGTACCGGGACTCGTTTCTGAGTTTTTACGGTCCGCAGGTTTTTTGATTTTCTTTTATAATATATAGCTGTTTCCCGGCATGCGTTGCATGCAATAAATAAAATGTTACTCCTTGCATGTCCTTTCCCGTGCGTTCCCCTCCAGCGTTCCACTTCCACCTTCCTCGCCACCGCTCTCCCGCTCCCCCGTCCCGCCAACCCCCCTGGCACTTCATTTCTTGACTCTTCTCCCGCCCGGCCCGTAGCCGAAACTTTTTTCTAATACTAACATTTTTAAACTCGTGATATCTTTCTAATTAAATATCCGAATTGAAAAATTCAAAAAGTTAAATAAAGGTATTGAAGTTGTCTTGAATATGAAGTAATTTATTTTGATAAGGATTAAAACCAAGATACAAATAAAGACCCTTTTCAAGCGGTGACATTTTAATTAAATTTTTAAAATAAAAGAATACTTATTGTGGCATAACCATAATAGTTAGACATATGCTGTCATGATCTTTTTTATAAATAATAATGTGTTCCACAAAGTCGTAGTACATTATTTTATTCTATCATCAATATTTTTCGCAGCGCAAGCGATGTTAAGAATATTTTAGGAAATTTTTTTACACCTTGGGTTGCATTATTGAAGTTTTAGTAAGGATGCCTATTGTTTTTGAAAATATAATATAGCCTATGTTACCCAGGGATAGTGTAGCTTCACAACAGTGAAAGAATTAAATCAGTTCAATAGTTTCGGGTCCTATTCAATGCAAATAAACAAACAAACAAATCTTACCTCTTTATATAGTGTAGTAGATATATAAAATATAAATATTAATAATATAATGGTAGAGTGCCTTTAGAGTTTGGGTTTTTCGAAGGTTTTAACTGTATGTTAATCTCCGTGTGAAATTTTGGGAGTGCATTTGGTATCTGTTCGACTATAGTTGCTTACACTGGAGTAGTTTCCGGCTTTCGCCGGATAAGCGAAGGTAATTCGTCGAACAAAAAATGTAAGAGCGCCCTCAGATTTCGTGTAGTTGTCGATTTTTTGGATAAGAGGCCACCCTCGCATTATAACACAAAACCTAAATTATTTTCTTCAATATTAGTTAATCTAGTTTAAGGATTACTAATTCTTGGGGTGGCACTGTACCGGGTGCTATGCTAGCTACGCTATTATGTGTACCTTTAAATGTGTGAATGCCTATAAGCATTTTCGTTTTTGGGGTGTTATGCCGTGTTGCGCTACCTCCTTCTATAGCCGACGTTTCGGACAACGTTGCAGTGTCCATCATCAGGGCAGATCCGATAGATCCGACGATCTATAATTGTTAGTGTATAGTGTGTGATTATTTACTAGGAAGCGATACCGTGTCGCCAGCTTCAAACCACTACGAGCTGGTAGGTATTACAGTAAAAAGGGAACTGCGATTTAGTGAAAGCGCAGTATTTACGTTAGCCTGGGGCCCGTCCATGTGAGAATTGCCGACGAAAGTGGCGCCATCGTTATTCTAGAATTAGAAAACAGAGTTCAAGTGGTTAAAGCGAAAGTAGCCAATATAAGCAAAAATGGTTTTGTTAAGTTTTTAGATTTTCACGGCCAAAAGCATTTTCGTTGTTAGTTTTTGGGGTGTTTTTGGGGTATCACACATCGTCGGATCTACCGGATCTGCCCTGATGATGGACACTGCAACGCTGTCCGAAACGTCGGCTGTAGTAGGAGGTAGCGCAACACGGCATAACACCCCAAAAACTAACAACGAAAAAAAATGGTTTTGCACCTTTATATTGTATTATTATATGGTATTACACTATACTTAGACATGGTATTTTTTGCGTTTAGCTTTAGTGTAGCCGTCAATTACCGGATACCAAGAGCTGTTGAGCTTAGCTCCGTCGTCTCTATTAATATTAATTGGATTTTTGTAGATTTCGATTGCCTCCGTAATCAGGAGTGATCTATAAGGCAAATTATAAGAGCCAAATCTACACCGAACGAAGACAAAGTTGAACAAGAGTCAAAAACCTGTGCTTTCCTGCCTTTCGTTCACAATGTGAAAGACAGAATTGCCAGGCTGTTGAGAAAAGAAAGCATCAAGACTGTCTTCGGAACCACTACTAAAATCCAAGACCTACTGAGGTCTGAAAAGACTAAGTTTCCTCTGGAAGCAGATGGAGTGTATAAACTCAGCTGTTCCGGATGTGACAAAGTTTATGTAGGCCAAACAGAGCGGACGATTTCCAAAAGGATAGCTGAACATTTTCGTGCTTGTAAACTCGGCCACCCTGATAAATCGGCAATCGCCCAGCACAATAGTAAGCAAACAACGAAAAATTTATTTTATAATTAATTCGAAGTGAAAACTTCTTTAGCGCCGTTGTGATTTGAACCTTGTTGAAACGAAAAAGCGACACTAAAAAGAGACAAACACATGCATCTATAGCATTTATAGTTGACAAACACATGCATCTATAGCATTTATGAGTTGGAATAATCAGTCTCCTTTTTATTTGGTGCTTCGTAGCCTCCCCACTCTTGTCTACTTTAATTTTCTGGAGGTTTCGCTTCTACCGGTGTGAACTGCACATTTTCATTTTTTATAATACTCGTATGTTTTAATATTTTTCGAAATTTATTTATTATAGGAATTATTAGAGGAAAAAATTTACTTTTATGAGTGGAAATAATTTATATTGCAAAATTAAAAAAAATTATTTGACAGAAACATAACGACAAAAACAAATTAGATATGTGGCGACCAGAACGGTCGCCCCCTTTAGCCAAAATCATTGCGACGCCACTGGAAGAAATTACCAGACAAACAATTGTTGTGTTTCACTCCGCACACGGCTACACATTTCGGGAAGCACATCGAAAGGCCTCGACTCAACAGCCGTTGCATATTTACGGCCGCGGAAGGTTCGAGAGGCTTCTCCCTTTTGCGCGGGCACGCAACAATATTACTTTGCGCTACGGGAAGTTACTCACACGGTCGGCTATGTAAGCGCAGCGACACAGCGCTGGTCAGTCAGTCAGTTCCAGTCTTTAGTTCAGTAACAGTTCACCAACACATAGACAGTGCATCATAACGTTCCAGTGCGGTAACCCGCCAGGTCCACGGCGACATGTCGGACCTGTGTCGGAGCATCATCAACCTTCGAGGACGCAACATCTCGCAGCTTATATGGTCCATCGCACCATCAGCTCAAGAGACACAATTGCCCACGACAAGTCCCGCGGCGGGCTTTCTTGTCACGTGCGCAGCAACTCCAATCCTCCTCACAAGGTTCACCGCAGCTCATCTCCACGCCTCACCACGTCGAGCATCCATCCTGGACGACAAGGTCTTTTCCACCACCACGGTGCAGAACTACATGCTGGCGACATGCAGACCCGAGGTCTGCTCCACCACGCATCACCGACCTTCATCACTGCAACACCTACGAGCCTAATCATCATCGTTCCTGTCTGCGCACTGTTACTTTACACCAAATTTCACCATCGCTACGTAGCAGCAATAAAGACTGACTCAATACATCGACTGGCGCCTTTTATTTAATCGTCCCCGTCTCTGCCGATCCGCGCGTCCGCTCCCTCAGATAAATTCTTATTTAAACATTAATCCGACATGTTTATCATACCAAAATGTGGGTAAAAATGTTTTTTTTTTTTTTTTTTAAATTTATTCCATCCAAAATATATATATATATATATATATATATTTGTGTAACGCATACTTTGAGCCTAATTATATACACTTTTATACACTTTTTTTTTTTCGCCATTTTGTTGCAGCCGCCCTTAAAAACCACCCCCACACAGCTATATACGTCTATGATGTTCCGTTTTAAATATATATCGAAACATATATCTAACGCATAGTTTGAAGACATTTCGATTTTCGATATACACGATAGTTTGGGGACTGTCCTCAAACTATGCCTTATGTATAAACTGACTCGTGGTCTCAAAGAATGCATTACACAAAGAGGTGTTTCGTGTATGTAAAGCATACTTTGAGACCTACGGTAAGTAGGAAACTACTATTGCATAAATGAAAAGTCATTATAATCTTGTCGCTAGATGACTCTAATAATTATGATGATAAAAAATGTCTAGTTTCGTCCTCAAGTCAAATCTTTCAATTAATACATACCTACACAATTTGAAATTAATCATAGGCTTGCAAATTTAGAAACCCTTTTTTTCCTTTCTTAGATAGCTACAATGTTTTAACCATAGACATATGGCATGGAAGAGTGTCGACTGTCGCCAAGCATAGACCGTACTTGTAATTCTTGGCCATTTTTTTTTTGTTTCTGATATAGGTATATTTTTGCTTTTTTATAAGTCTACTTAACTAGTCGATTTAACCAATAGACCTAATAATATATTAATAAATTAACATGGTATATTAAGAACAAACTTTAAAATGTTAAATAAAAATAATATTTTGCTTTGAAATAATTCAATAAAAATAATATTTTATATTTTGCTTTGTGCAAATAATTATCTCTAATGCACAGACGCAATATGGGCTAGTTGTGTCTGTTCTACAGATATTTCAATGGAGCCTGCTCTAAGGAGCTTGCAGCATTGATCCCCGGTGCACCGTTACACGTGCGTGCAACTCAACGGACGCCAGCAGAACACCCTTTCACAGTTGATGTTGGCTTTATGAGAATGGGTCGTTTCTTCGACTCGTTTTTGTGTAAGTCGGCTCGTATGTGGAACGAGCTACCGGTATCTGTTTTTCCTCCCTCATATAATCCGGGCCTCTTCAAGTCCCGCAGTAACAAATCCCTTCCTACAGCCCCTATCTTAACCCGCCTCACAACGCTGCCCAACCGGGTGGTGACATAGTTCCCCTGTCTATACAATGTAAGGACGGGGGCTCTCTTGTGAGGTGTCACATAAAAATAAAAGTTTTGTATGATTTTTTTTATACATAGGTAACATTAATAAATGACTTTTTTTAACATTAACTCCCCGGCCCGGAGGAAATAATTTCTCTCAGGGCCTATATCATCTTTGGGGATGCTGTGTGGAGGGTCATTTTGAGGAGAGGCAGGAGGGAACATTGGCCTTGAAGAGACCCATTTTGTAGGAGGGAGGAACCACAGAGGTCGGCAAATCATTCCGCAGCCGAGCTGATGAACCCGGAACGAGTCGTAGAAGCGACCCGTTCTCGCGTGACAAATTTCAACCGTGTACATATGTTGGGCGCGCGTTTGGCGCGTTTCCCGACTATTTGCCGGTGCAGGTCAAGGGTTTTTTGGAGCTCCACACCAGAGGTGGCTGCCAAATTCATTTATCTGCGGGCCCTGTACAGTAGGCCTTGTAGGCCCGGCTACTGAGAAGCTGACATATATTTTGTTATTAATTTGTTTAAATGTATATGTAAATGAGGGTACCCGGTACACCACACAACCCAGAACTTCGTCCCAATTGAATATTAATACAAAATTAGGAGTAGGGAGTGGGGCAAGGGGCAAGCCCCCCGAAAATCCCGTCAGTCGTCAGTCGTCACATTCCAAAAATCAGTTTGATATACCGGTCTCGCATTGCGCGAACTATCAGATATTGAGCATTGAGCTGATAAGAATTATAAAAACAGTAAAACAGATACTTCACTACTCACTAGTTCACTTTGATCTTATCCAACAGGCCGAAGAAGCTAAGAAATTTTGGGTTTAAACTTACCTGCTGAAAGCGTTCGTGTGCGAGATGCGAACGGAAGTGGCGCCATCTTTGAACGGCAATATATATTATAATTTGTATCGAGATTTTTTGTCGAGTTGTTTTAACTATAATATACAAATATATGTTAGTAGGTATATGGGAAGGTCCGATGCTCTGCTCTGTAGGGAATCCGATGCCCGCTTGCACAGCGCGGGTGTAAACTGTGCAACCTAAAGTTTATGTTTAGACTTACGGATTTAAATACCTACTTCGTTTGTGTGAAAGCACTATGAAATAATAAATGATTTTACTTCAATGGCAAGCCAGAGATTCATTTATTTATTTGACTGTGTATGTTTGACTGTTTGAAACCCGGCGTGCGCAAATAAATTTAATTTGTGTTATTTCACAAATTCTTCATTTAAAAATAGTATAAAGTATATTTGCGGCACGTTCCAGAGTGGAAGATACTCACAGTATCGCCCTGGTGTAAGGTCACCATTCAGAATTGAAACGTTGCTTGAAATGGCTTTGCCCGTGTTTGGTGACCAGATCTGAATAGCCAGGTACTTCCACACCTTCCTCTTCCCCATCTCCTTCCACTCCCTAATAACTTCAGCCTCACAACATACCCCAATTGGGGATGCTATAGTTTCACTGGCTCCAGACGGTTGGGACTTTTGTGCGGTTTCACACATAAAGACGACGGCCTCCATAGTCCAGTGGTAGGATTCAGGACAATGAAACTGGAGGCCGCGGGTTCGAATCCCGGCGTGCGCAAAATTTTATTTGATTAATTTGTGTTTTTTCACAATAAGTCATTTAAAATAATTTATTAAGTATATTTGCGCACGTTCCAGAGTGGAAGATACTCTCAGTATCGCCCTGGTGAAAGACCACCATTCAGAATTGAAACGTTGCTTGAAATGGCTTAAGCCGTGTTTAGTGACCAGATCTGAATAGCCAGGTAATTCCCCACCTTCCTCTTTCCCATCTCCTTCCCCTCCCCTATCATCAGCCTCACAACATACCCCAATTGGGGATGCCATAGTCGCACTGGCTCCAGAGGGGAGCAGTTGGGACTCTTGTGCGGTATTACATATAAAAAAAATAAAAAAAAACAGTACAGTATGATACAGTTAAAGGTATGTTAAAATATGACATTGCTATTGTAACTATTATGGTCCATAGAATATCATTAGGTAATTTCGCCTGAGATTGTTCTTAAAACTTAACTAGATTATACTAATAAAAGGGAAGAAAGTGTAGGTACTTAGCGTGACTACACACTTTCGCCAGTCGTTTCCAGTTTCTTTAGTCACGCTAGGTACACTTTCTTCCCTTATATTAGTATAATGTAGTTAAGTTTTAAGAACAATCTCAGGCGAAATTACCTAATGATATTCTATGGACATACATAATAGTTACAATAGCAAGGTCATATTTTAACATACCTTTAACTGTATCATACTGTAGATACTGTGTACGTCTGTATGTGTGAAACCGCACAAAAGTCCCAACCGTCTGGAGCCAGTGAGACTATAGCATCCCCAATTGGGGTATGTTGTGAGGCTGAAGGTATTAGGGAGTGGAAGGAGATGGGGAAGAGGAAGGTGTGGAAGTACCTGGCTATTCAGATCTGGTCACCAAACACGGGCAAAGCCATTTCAAGCAACGTTTCAATTCAATTCAATAAACAAATAACTTAATTAATAAGCGAACATTTTTATTTAAATCGCGTCTAAATATTTTTCGTTTTATCCTGATGAAGAAATCATTGATTGCGAAACACGTAGTTAATATGGTGACCGGCTAACTCAGACGCGCGGCATTTCAAAGTAAATAACTAATTTTGTAAAAATTATTCAAATTCTTACAATTCTCCAGTTTTTCAAATAAATATTAACTCAACGTTGGCATTAATCTTCGTATAAACATAAATGTAAAACCAACAGGGATGAGGGTAGCAAAAGTAAAGTCATGCAATGTCCAGTTTTTTGAATATATTGCCCTCCACGTGCAAAGTCGTACCTTTCCCAAGCATAAACTTTCTAATAAAGTGTGTTTTTCGGAAGTGACCTGCAGGTAAGTATGTTTTTGTATCTTTCTGTAAATAATAAAATTAAATAGAACCTGGGAATTCATAGTGAATTGTAAAGCGCCCTTGAGGTGATTTTTCACAAAAACGGCGCTCTACAAATTGTCCAATTATTATTATTATTATTCAGAAGCCCTTTGAAAAGTCATTGAAAGTGATGTAAATAAATAAAATAAAACCTTGGTTAAATAGGTTATGTTAAGAGGATAGATTTTGCACCGAACGCAGAACGTTTAGGTATTTCATAATATCTGCTTTGTCCCGCTCGAACCAAGTTCACACACACTTAGAAAATCAAAACAATAAGCGCACACACACTTGGTGACACACTGCCGGCCGGAAACCCCACCCGCCCTCGACCAATCCCTACACCTCACCCGCACAGCTGTGATACATTGTGCGTCTTCTAGACTTCTAGTTTCTAACTGCCTATTAGCATCTTATTCGGAACTCGGAAGTGCGTACAGCCGTGCACATACCTACCTACCGAAGCAATCCGCATAATAATGATTTGTTATTCAACTTAGTGATTCTGTTATGAGAAGAATATAAATAATTATAAGAATATCGGTGAAGATATATAAATTACAACACATTTTATATAATAACTAATAACATAATATACATACATGGATAACGCGGTTGGTGTCACCCTCCCCCCCCCCCCCCCCCTATTAAAGTTGACAATCACTAATTTCAACCCATGAAAAGTTATTATATTGGTTTAATTTTTTTTTCTTATTTTTATTTATTTATTTATTTTTTATTTTATTCAGTTTAAATTTTCAGTTTAATTTTTAAGCCGAGTTTTAATTTTTTTTTATATTACTATTTACGTTTCTAATTTTTCAAGTAGTGAATTAAAAAAATTAACTCCGAGATTTTTATTTTTTTTTTTATTTAGGAAACAAACAGTCATACAAAATGATAATATAACAAAGAAAATTCATATGTTGTAGACCAATTAAGTTAAAATTTTGATATAGTTATTTTACCTATTCAACTTATGTGGCAAAAAAATAAACATAATAAGGAAAAACATAAAACGTAATAAAGAAAAAAAGTAAAGTTATTAACAAACATAGTTATACTATTTACTACGGATAATAATATTATAAATTTTCACAAAAAAGAAAAATAAAAGTATTTTAAGTTATTAATATCTATATTAAGCTGCATTTTATATGATTTCAAGTCATGGTTGAAAATGTCTACATCTCGTAAGGCATTGTAAGTTTCACAGATACGTATTATTACAGAGTTTTGCGCGTATTTTGATTTATTGTGTGGTATTCTAAATAAATCGTTCGATCTGGTATTTTGTTTGGGGCAATGTATGCAATGTATGCAAATGCAATGTATAATATTATGTGCATCCTTTTTTATAATTTTTTTTTTAGTATGTAATACCACACAAGAGTCCCAACTGCTCTCGTCTGGAGCCAGTGCGACTATGGCATCCCCAATTGGGGTATGTTGTGAGGCTCAATGTAGCGGGGAGGGAAAGAGATGGGAAAGAGGAAGGTTGGGAAGTACCTGGCTATTCAGATCTGGTCACTAAACACGGCTTAAGCTATTTCAAGCAACGTTTCAATTCTGAATGGTGGTCTTACACCAGGGCGATACTGAGAGTATCTTCCACTCTGGAACGTGCCGCAAATATACTTTATATTATTTTTAAATGAGGAATTTGTGAAATAACACAAATTAATCAAATAAAATGTATTTGCGCACGCCGGGTTTCGAACCACTTACCATTACCGTTTACCACTCGGCTATGGAGGCCGTCAAACTACTAAACCTGTACTAAACTGTAAAATGAGGAATTTGATTCAGGTGATCGTGCCATGACTTCCTCTATCTTCCCTGACTTGTATCGCAAATCAATCTTCCGTATTATATAATCTCCTGAAATAGGGTAGACTGGGGACGATTGAAACAGGTTATGATTGAAACATCTCAATTTACTCGAAAACTATAATACCTAAGAGTGTGACACAACACTCGAAACTCCATCAGGTGTGTTGGGATGTTTCTACAAAAGCTCACTAGTCAGCGAGTGACTCAATCGTGCATAGGAGACATTATTGGATTTCGCACTAAAAAGTAAATAGGTATTTAAGACATTTTTGTTTTTCTTATAACTCATTTTACTCTCGCAGCTTGACGAATGTTTCATTACACTATCTTCTTTATCTATTTATGAGTATTTATAATGCATTTGCGTGGCGTTAATGTCTATTTGAAAGGCTTATTTTTGATTTTGAAGTAGAAAATGCAGCGTGGGGATGTTTGAAACAATTTGTGTGGGGATGATTGCAACGTTTCAATCATAACCATGTTTCAATCGTCCACACTGAGAGAAAATTTAAAAGTTATAATGAAAAGAGGTCAGAAATTCAAATCATTATGTATTATTCAAAAAAGTCATAAAATCATTATGTATTTAAGTCTAGATGTACTTCTGTGATCTTGAATAGTGAACTTCTGTGATTTTGGATGATGAAGTCGATCTCATTCGACCACATTCAACGTCACACACCCTCACGTGACAATTTCGTAATAACATATCTTTATTGATTTTTTTTGAATTTATAACTTTTAAAAAATCAACGTTAATAGTATACATTGTTTTATCAATTATGTAAGCACAAAAAGTTAACAACAGAGAAAAAAAATATGAAGAAAGTATGTTTCCCTTCTCAAGAAACTGAGATTGCAAACTACGCTACAAAAACAGCCGACATTTACCTATTTCGGGCTATCTTCAAAAGATTTAAGACAACTGGCATTTGATTTGACCACACGGTACAACCTGGCAAGGCCAGATTCACGGCACTAAAATGGGACGGCTGGAATAGAATGAAAAGGTGCACTGCAATCGGAGGACAAAAATATTAAAACAATCACCCTTCACATTGATAAAAAAAAGTGCTTCGTAGTCCCCACTCTTGTCTACTTTAGTTTTTTGTATGTTTCTCTTCTACCGCGTGGGAATTACACATATTTTTTCGACTTCTTAATTCTTGAATTTTACACAGAAAAAATGCTCTCTATTCAGAGGTAAATTCTACATTGTTATGATTGAAACAGTGTGATGGTTGAAACAAGCACTTTTGTATGAAAGCAAAAAACTTATTTTTAATACCGTTCTATTCTGCTCCAGGATAATATCGCAGTAAAACTATGTTGATTATGCCAAATACTCATAGTTAGTATAACTAAGAGCACTTAAATACAAATAATAAAAAATATATTTCAAGACAATTTATATTTAAAATACTTGTGATTTGTTTAATCACTATTCGTGATCTCATTGAGTACTGTTTCAATAATGAAAATGTTTAACATTGATTAAAATTACTCCAATTATTCCAAAGATATTTAATAACTAATAATAACTTTAATAACTTTAACTTTATTACATAGTATCATTGACGTATAATATTATAAATCAAAGTCGCTACCGCTGTCTGTACGCTTATATCTTTTAAACTACGCAACAGATTTTCCCTCGGTTTTCACCAATAGATAAAGTGATTTATGAGAAAGGTTTAGGTATATAATTTGTCAAGGTTTTGTGTAAATTGGTGAACACAGCGAGCAGCGGGCTGGCAAGCGGGTAGTGTGGATTTGACATTTATGCAAATTAACAGATGGCATTGGTAATAAAGGTTAGGCAATGGCGTTATTAAAGTAGATGGCGTTGTGTTGACTTAACAGTGGGTCCAGGTTCATGGGGTGAGGTCCGTCGGGGTCTTGGCTGCAGATGCTTTTTTGCAACTTCAGTATTTCAAACATAAATATACCTATCTGGTTTAAAAATCGTTTTGGTTACATTAAAAAAAAGAAACACGACAACAAGTATTTAAAAATGATATAATTAAACATTCGGTTAATAAGATATCAATGAATAACTTCATAATTATGATGTACAGTTCATGCGGATGCGGGATGCAGCGAGAGCCGAATTGCGGCCCTTCGTTTTATTACTGTTACATCGGCCATATATCACGTGCCGTCCTCGACTTCTTCTGCCTCTTCTTCACATTTGCATAATTTATTCTCTATACATTTCTTTCCTCGTTCATTCGCTTCACATGCCCAAACCACCGGACCGTCCCTTTCTTAATCTTACACATCACGCTTACATCGGTCTTGCATTCTTTGCGGATCTCCACATTTCTCACACGATCGCACATGGTTTTACCACACATTGGCCTCAGGGATCTCATTTCTACCGCATGCAGTCTACTTTCATCCTTCCTCTGCCAGTTCCATGCCTCACTGCCACACATCAGGGTAGGTACAAGCACTCCTTTATGGACGGCTAGTTTAGCTTCTTTTGACAGTTTTTTGTTGGTGTCAACGGCGTTCAGTCCTCCATTTATAGAGTTACCTGCATTCACCCTTCTTTCAATATTTTTATCAACCTTCTCATCTCTCGTAACTGCTAGTTACTGCTTCTAAAAATGCAGTGGGAAGGATAGATTCATATACCCGTCACTCTTAAACACTGACCCTCAAACTCCTACCCACCCCTTATAAATTTCACTTTCCCATATCTTTTTCTTCCTCCTTTCATAAAAAGACCCTCCACATAGCATCCTCAAAGATAACATAGGCCCCAAAGGGAATTATTTTCCCCAGGTCCTCCTGTGTTAAAAAAATCATTTCTAAATAATAAAAAAATGTATTTTACGCTTATATTTTTTCTGAAGTACACAAAAAACACAATTATTTTTCTACTCAAAAAACGATAGGAAACGTTCTAATTTAACAAATAATGCATTTTTTGGGAATACTTAATGAAAAATAATTTGTTCTTTTCCCCATCTCCTTCCCCCTCCCGACTTGCTTCAGCTTCACAACATACTCGTACGTATCCCAATTGGCTCCAGGCGGTTGGGAGCAGTTGTGACTCTTATGTTTGTAGGTATTTACAAAAAAACATCAGAGTGTTCGATTCACACGCGATAGAAGAGAAACCTTCTAAAAACTTATGTAAGTAAACAAGAGTGGGGAGGCTACCGAAGTACCGCACAAAGAGGAGACCGATTATACTTTCTCATTTTCTCGCAAGCTAACTCCTATAAATGGATGCGTCTGTCTCTTTTTAATGTCGCTATTTTTTATAAAATATCCTATATTATAATGTTGTCATACGAAAAGCTTCGGTTTCGTTGTTCGGTAATAACATGATGCTCGTAGTACATAGAGTTATACTATATGTATATCTTTGTCGTAGTATAATATTGCTTCATGTTCCATAGTTTTTTTTAATGTGAATACCGCACAAGAGTCCCACGTGCTCCCGCCTGGAGCCAGTGAGACTATGGCATCCCCAATTGGGTTATGTTGTGAGGCTCGAGGTAAGTGGGGAGGGGAAGGAGATAGGTAGAGGAAGGTGGGGAAGTACCTGGCTATTCTGATCTAGTAACAAAACGACTAAAGTCATTTCAAATTAGCTTGGGGGTTTGGGTACCGCCGTCCCGGGAACCATTTATTGGATAACAAAGACCCATACAAAGGCCACTCTAAGTGTTTCGCTATGTTTGGTGACTTACTCGTAGCAGAGGACCAAGGGCCGCCAAGGGGGTGAGGTTTGTCCGGATCTTGGCGGCTGATGCTTTTGCCCACCAACTCCGTGGCATGCCGGATCAGGACAGACTGGTGGAGACAGACCTTTTGACCTCTCCAGCAAACTCTCTCGGTACATCGCCTTGTATCGCAGTGGGAGGGACAGATTCATACATACGCAGCTGGTGAGCAGACACATCCGCCACCAAGACCCGGACAAACCCCATCCTATGAACTCGGACACCCTGCTACGTAAGCTGACTTTACGTAGTGAATCACTTGGGGTAACCCATTGTAGAGGTGTTGGTTATCCAATAATTGGTTCACGGGGCGGCGGTACCCATACCCGCCAAAAGTATGAGGGGTTGGGAGGATTTTGGGGGTCAGTGGGTCCAGTAGTGACGGACTTGTGAATCCATTCCTCTCAATGCGGTGCAAGTCGATGGGTCAAGAGCAAGAGAGTTCGGCTGGAGAGGTCAAAATTCCCTCCCTCCCTCCCCACAAATAATGTCGGCTAACACATCCACCGCATTAAGAAACAGACAAACATCACCCCATGAACCCGGGCATCTCTGCTAAGTCACCAAACGTAGCGAATCATTTGGGGCGGACTATGGCAGGGGTGTAGATAATCCAATAAATGGTTCCCGGGGCGGTGGTGGCGGTGCCCATGCTGGTCTACCAAATTGAAAATACGTACCTATTATATTTATAATATTTCCAAATATATTTATTACTTGTTAGGTTAGTAGGTAGGTACCTGTTAATTCTACTCATTGTTTTTTTTTTCGAAATTATCTTTTATGTTAGAAGAAGTACAATACAATATGTTACAATAATATATTATTAATTCTTATTATTAATAATAATTATACTACCGTAAGAATTCTTCTTCTGCAACGGAGCACGGAGTCCTTCCGCAGAATATCACGTGTTATTTGAATGTGCCCTGTCTAGCTTCTGAAGGCACCGCGTAATAAAGGTCGCCTATCTACAGTTGAAATGGTACGTTTGAAACAAACTTTCTGCTCGCCTTGGACCGGATGCGTGAACAACAACAAAAAATATGCAAAATATATTATACAGATAATAATAATAATATGACATTTGTGCGCAGTTTTGTATTATTTCACTTCAAGTGCGCTCTACTGTGATTAACTTAAAAATATTTTTTTGTTTTTATTTTTAACTTTGTGAATAAAAATAAAAATATTCATCTTAGACTTGCAGAAAAGGTCAAAAGATTTTTTTTTCTTTATATGAGTTCCGCACAGGAGGCCATGAGGAAAATAATTTCCCTCAGGGCCTATGTCATCTTTGGGGATGCTGTGTGGAGTTTTTTTTAAGGAAAGGAAGGAGAGGAGAGTTCTTGGAAGGAAAAGTTTTTAAGGGGTGGGTGGGAATCTGGGGTTCGGTGTGTCCTGATCATCCGCCTGTAAGACCTAGACAAACCTCACGCCATGAACCCGGGAACCCCTGCTAAATCACCAAACGTAGCGAACCACTTGGAGTGACCTATGGCAGAGGTGTTGGTTATCCAATAAAGGTTCCTGGGTCGGTGGTACCTGGTACCCTAATTACGCCTCTCAAATTGTATGTATTAAATGTCGATGTCGCATATTAAAAATCTAGATAGCATTTAGTTCGGGTTGAATCTTGCAATCATTTTTTTTTTCATGAGCTCCACACAGGAGGCCCTGAGGAAAATAATTTCAATCAGGGCCTATGTCATCTTTGGGGATTTTGTGTGGAGGGTTTTTTAACTCTTCCGCAGCCAAGTGGGGCCGAAGGTAGTACCCAAAATTACTATCCTCCTTATATCAACTAAAATACTTGAAATATTTTGATAAGATTTTACGTATTCCTGCGCAAAGGATTAATACATAAGTTGGCATTTAAAAAAAAAATGTAAAAAAATCGTAGATCGCAAGAAAAATATTTTGTCAAAAAATAGGTAATATTCCTTGCCTAAACAAAAATTACTTGCGTGGCGGAAACAGAAACCATATGCATAAGTCAGTAGGTATAATAAACCTAGCCCTAGCGCGCCGTGACTGGCACCGACTTACCTACAAAATATTTTATTACACCTCTTTCAAGGAAGCGGATGATAAATTATACGATAGGTATGTACCTATGTATAATTATGCTTTAATACATATATGTTATTATTATACATGTATTCCGGAAATATGTCAACGGATTTAAAAATACATAGGTATATCCAATTTTTAGCGCGCTTCATTATATTATATTGATAATGATATTTCGCCAGTTCCGAAAAATCCGATGAAATATATAGTTATATTTTTCGTCCATATCAGACAATAATTCTATCAAAGTTGATATCAAAATAACTCGTTGCTCTTCAAAAACAAAACTAGTAATATTCGTAATAAATAATATGTGCGCAACGTGACACCTCACCCATAATCTGTCGAAAATTTCGACAGATTCGACGATTTCGACTCGAAATACAATCAATCGTAGACGGTGTCTGTGCCCATCTGAGGTACAGTTAGCAGTTAGACGGTCTCCACACGGTGCTGCCGCAGCACCAACAGCTGCAGAACTTTAGTTGACTGTAGTCAAAAGCGCCAGCCGTATTGTTATTATAATAACAATACGGCTGGCGCTTTTGACTACAGACTATACGATTTTTAGTCAGTTACTGCGGCAGCACCGTGTGGAGACCCCTTTAGTTTCGGAATGAGCCCCAGTGGAACCAATATCTTTGTCTGATTTTTCTGTCTCCAGATTTTTGATTGAGTTTCGCTAATATTGTCTCCATAATTAAATATTAAAAATAATCTTTTTCATCCATTATCAATAAACTCACGTATTCATGAATAAATACCGCGAACGATGAAAACGACAAATAAATATTAACATATCTTGCTCTGGATTCTAGCGTTTTTAGTCTATGTATTATCTATGTCAATTTATTTTTTTTCATTATCATTATTAAGATCGCTAAATGTATTTTTAAATGTATTTTGAAGCCATAAGTATTTGAAATATAAATTACAAAATACCTCAGCATCAGGTAATTGAAATACCAATTACAAAATACATTTTTAGGAAGTAATTGAAATACAAATACAAAATACGTAAGTATTTGAAATTTACAAATAATTTTACAAAATTAAGGGAACATAATCGGAGACGGGACATTTTCAAGTAGTGACGTCACAAGCTCAAATATAAGATTTATTTATTTAAAAATAAAATAAAACTATACATATCTAAAAAAAGTTAAGTACTAAAATTTTCGTAATCTTAGTAAAAAAATCTATCCACACAATTTTTTCCAAGTCGTTATGAGATCAATGCAAGTGGCCTATTATTAGTGACTAGAAATGAAACGGATTTTAAATATGTAAGCTCCGCACAGGAGGCCCTGAGGAAAATAATTTCTGTCAGGACCTATGTCATCTTAGGGGATGCTGTGAGGAGGGTCAAGGGGAGGATAGGAAGTTCTGGGAAGGAAAAAGGTATGAGGGGTGGGTGGGAATCTGGGGGTCAGTGTGTCCGGGAGTGACGGACGTATGAATCGATCCTTCCAACTGCGGTGCAAGGCAAAGGGGCGAGAGAGTCCGACTGGAAAGGTCAAAAGATCAGCAGGTGGGCAGACGCATCCGCCGCCAAGACCCAGACAAAAGTCACCCCGTGAGCCCGGGCACCCCTGTTAATCACCAAACGTAGCTAGCCACTTGGGGTGACCTATGGCAGAGGTGTTGATTATCCAATAAAAGATTCCCGGGGCGGCGGCACCCGTACCCGCCTCCCAAATTCCCGTAAGTTGAAAAGGTAAGAAAATCACAAAAAAATATAAATCCATCCACAACGCCATCTCTGATACTGACAAAATTACGGATAGTTGCGCGTCGATAATTGCTTAATTGTGTAATTATGAAATTTTATTAATAAAAAAAAATGAATATAATTCAACAGTTATTGATTCTGAGGCGGTACGAAGTTCGTCGGGTCAGCTAGTTTATAATATAATAAGGCTGTCCAGTGTCCAATCATTCAAGCAAATAAAATTATAATATATATTGCCGTTCAAAGATGGCGCCACTTCCGTTCGCATCTCGCCACGAACGCTTTCAGAATGTACGTTTAAACCCGGCTTTCCAATTTTGCCGTCAAGCATCGCTTCTCTTCTCGGCCTGTTGGCTAAGATCAAAGTGTAGTATCTGGACCAGTATTACAAACTGATTTTTGGGATGTTTTTGTTTGGGGATTCCTCCACCCTCCACGACCTCCACTCCTGTCGCGGGTTGTAGGTTCAGGTTGTATTATGACGAATGACAAATTTCTGGGTTGTGTATTGGTGTGTGTGCCCTCATTTATATATACTTTGAAACAAATTGATTAATTATATTATATAATAATAAAATATGTCAGCCTCCTGGGGTGGAGCCCCAAAATTCCTGAAGAAACTCAAAAAACCCTTGACCGGCACCGGCAAATAGTCAGGAAACGCGCGCCCAACATATTTACACGGTTGAAATTTGTCACGCGAGAACGGGTCGCTTCTACGACTCGTTCCTGAGTTCAACAGCTCGGATGTGGAATGATTTGCCGGCCTATGTGGTTCCTCCCTCCTACAACATGGGTCTCTTCAAGGTCCATGTTCACTCCTGCCTCTCCTCAAAACGACCCTCCACGCAGCATCCCCAAAGATGATATTATAGGCCCTGAGAGAAATTATTTCCTCCGGGCCGTGTGGAGTTAATGTTAAAAAAAGTTATTTATTAATGTTACCTATGTATAAAAAAAATCATACAAAACTTTTATTTTTTATGTGACACCTCACAAGAGAGCCCCCGTCCTTACATTGTATAGACAGGGGAACTATGTCACCACCCGGTTGGGCAGCGTTGTGAGGCGGGTTAAGGTAGGGGCTGTAGGAAGGGATTTGTTAATGCGGGTCTTGAAGAGGCCCGGATTATATGAGGGAGGAAAAACAGATACCGTTAGCTCGTTCCGCATACGAGCCGACTTACACAAAAACGAATAGAAGAAACGAGCCGTTCTCATAAAGCCAACATCAACTGTGCAAGGGTGTTTTGCCCGCGTCGTCGAGTTTCACGCACGTGCACCGGTGCACCGGGGATCAATGCTGCAAGCTCCTTAGAGCGGGCTCCATTGAAATATCTGTAGAACAGACACAGCAAGCCCATATTGCGTCTGTGCTTTCGAGATTATTATTTGCACAAAGCAAAATATAAAATATTTTTATTGGATTATTTAATTTTTTTTTATATACCATGTTAATTTATTCATATAAATATCTAATGAGAAAAAATGATTTAACTAAATAAAAAAAATAAAATTGTTCTGAAAATGCAAATTTCTCCGACATAAATAAACTAAAAAAGAATATAAACGTAAAGTAGGTATGTATCTAGGTTCTTAGCAAAGTTCATTTCCAATCGAAAATTCCAAAATCAAAGAACGATACGCTAGTGACATCTATTACATATTTTACAACTTATGGCCCAAAGAATGCGTTGTGTATAATTTTGAAGATGGCTTCAAACTATGCATTACATATATAATGCAAAACGATACTTCGGGGTCAGATACTTTGGGCCTGTCCTCAAAGTATACAAATGTCCCTGAAGTATCGGCAAGGTAGAATAAATGACCTCAAACCATGCGCTTCACACATATATATATATATATATATATATATATATATATATATATATATATATATTGACCTCTTCTCGTAATATGCTGATCCAGTAAGAAGTTATTTGACAGTGTTGATCCACCTTTAACACCGAATAACTTGGCTTTAATGGATTACTTCTGTATGAATTTGCAACAACGTTACATTAAATAGCAAGGTTGCCAGTTTCCCAGTAAAAGTAAACGAAATACTACACATAAAATTTTCGATATTTGTATGGAAATCATACGCTTCGTAACTGTTGATCCGCCCAATTTACCATGCGTTGATGATCCGCCCAAATTGCCATGCGTTGTTGATCCACATAATCGTATATCTTATGTACCTATATGTGCTTTTACTATAAAATTGTTGATCTGACAATGACCAATCAGAATGGCGTTCAAGATGGCGTTATGAACGAAGCCTTCTGATTGGTCATAAAAAAACATATACCTATATCTGGTTTTACTGCTCATTGGTTGAGCCGATATGGAAGTTGCAAAACGTAATATTATAACGGCCGCGGCACCGACTTGAAAAATATATCTTTCTGTATTTTATAAAATTCTAATAATATACTTCCGCGGGTTTTTGTTGCTAGGCTCCGCCGCCCGGGAAACATTTATTGGATAAACACATCTGTCATACGTCATCCCAAGTGGTTCGATACTTTTGATGACTTAGCAAGGGTGCCCGGGTTCGAGGGGTGATAATGCGTTGCATTACGATCTTGGTTACGAATTCGGAAGTCGCAAGTTCAAATTTTGGCTTGCGCAATAAATTTTACTTTGATAAATATATATGATTCCTCGATAATGCATTGCATTATGATCCTTGACTACGAATTCGGATGTCGCAAGTTCAAAATTGGCGTGCGCAAGTAAATTTTATTTTGTTAAATTTGTATAATTCCTCGATAACGCGTTGCATTACGATCTTGGTTATGAATTCGGAAGTCACAAGTTCAAAAATAATAAACTTTATGTTGGTAAATATTAAGATATAATTCCTCGATAATGCGATGCAGTACGATCTTGACTACGAATTCGAAAGTCGCAAGTTCAAAATTGGCGTGCGCAAGTAAATATAATTTTGATAAATATCTACGTATGATTACTCAATAATGCGTTGCATTATGATCCTTGACTACGAATTCGGATGTCGCAAGTACAAAATTGGCGTGCACAAGTAAATTTTATTTTGATAAAAGTCTATGTATGATTCCTCAATAATGCGTTGCATTATGAACCTTGACTACGAATTCGGATGTCGCAAGTTCAAAATTGGCGTGCGCAAGTAAATTTTATTTTGATAAATAGATATTTATTATTCCTCAATAATGCGTTGCATTATGATCCTTGACTATGAATTCGGATGTCGCAAGTTCAAAATTGGCGTGCGCAAGTAAATTTTATTTTGTTAAATTTTTATAATACCTCGATAACGCGTTGCATTACGATCTTGGTTATGATTTCGGAAGTCACAAGTTCAAAAATAATAAATTTTATTTTGGTAAATATTTAGATATAATTCCTCGATAATGCGTTGCGGTACGATCTTGACTACAAATTCGGAAGTCGCAAGTTCAAAATTGGCGTGCGTAAGTAAATTTTATGTTGATAAATATCTATGCATGATTCCTCAATAATGCGTTGCATTGTGATCCTTGACTACGAATTCGGAGGTCGCAAGTACAAAATTGGCGTGCACAAGTAAATTTTATTTTGATAAATATCTATGTATGATTCCTCAATAATGCGTTGCATTATGATCTTTGACTACGAATTCGGATGTCGCAAGTTCAAAATTGGCGTGCACCAGTAAATTTTATTTAATAAATTTGTTTTATTCCTCGGTAACGCATTACAATACAGTCGTTAGTTCATATTGTATTTTATTTTGATTATATATGTATATGCTCGGGTTCAAGGGATGAGATTTGTCTAGGTCTTTGCGGCGAACGGGTTTGCCCACCTACTGCGTTACGGACTGGATCGGGAGAGACTGGTTGAGGGAGACCTTTTTTCTTACATTAGCTCCACACAGGAAGCCCTGAAGAAAATAAATCCCCTCAAGGCCAATGTCATCTTTAGGGATGCAGTGTGGAGCGTATTTTTAGGAAAGGAAGAAGAGGATGTTCAGGGAAGGAATGGGGTAGTAGGTGTGAGTAGGAATCTGGGGGTCAGTATGTCTAGGAGTGACGGACGTGTGAATCCATCCCTCCCATTTCGTTGCAAGGCGATGTTCCGAAAGGTTCCATGTCAACTCAGAAATAAACCAACTCATAATAACTCAGAACCTCCTTAGAAAGGTCATTAAATGCTATGAAAATATAATTTAAAAAAAGCCGGTAACCCTAACCTAACTTAACCTATTCAACCTATGTTTTCTGAAGTGCTTCTCAGTATGTTTCATTATGAGTTGTTCCACCGTTCACCGTTCCGAAAGGCGATCATTCTAATCTAACACACTTCTACTATCTACTTTATTTTTTACACTATAAAGAGGTAAGATTTGTTTGTTTGTTTGTTTGCATTGAATAGGCTCCGAAACTACTGAACCGATTTGAAAAATTCTTTCGCTGTTGGGAAGCTACACTATCCCCGGTTGACATAGGCTATATGATATTTTCAAAAAAAATTAGGGATCGTTACTAAAACTCCAATAATGTAACCCAAGGTGTATAAAAATTACCTAAAATATTCTTTACATCGCGTGCGCTGCGAAAACTATTAATGATAGAATAAAATAATGTAAAACGACTTTGTAGAACACATCATTATTTACAAAAAAGGTCGCGACAGCTATGTCTAACTATTATGGTTATGCCACAATAATTATTCTTTTATTTTAAAAAATTTATTAAAATGTCGCGCTTGAAAAGGCTATTTATTTGTATCTTGGTTTTAATCCTTATCAAAATAAATTACTTCATATTCAAGACTGTTTCAATATCTGTATAACACTTTTTGAATTATTTAATAAAATCTTTCTTTTTTATTGCTTTTGTGTGATATAGGTATGCAATAATACTTCAAACCAAATATTTGCCAAGGTTTTTCTAATAAAGCACCGATAAAAATCGTCATCTATGAAGACCTATCTTTTTTAATTTGAAGACAATGTACTTAAATAAAATAGTATTCAAGCGTACGAAAACACACAACTTTTGAATAAAAAAACATGTTCCATGGATAAATCTTTGGTAGAATGCCAGTTTACTCCCTCTCTACATTTTTTTTATAATACATTACTAAACAACCTTTAGGCTAGTAATTCTGAGGCAAAATGAATTGGGATATGGAGGACATTTTTTTTAAATCAATGTGGACGGGGAATAATTTTAAATATGGGGAGAAATTTTAAATCGATGTATATGGGACGGGGTAAATGAAATACAGTTAATTACAAATAATAATATTATTTTATTTATTTATTTGTTTACGACTTGATGGATTTTACGTGTGATTAAATTGTACAGGAGCATTATAACAAGTATATAGCATAATAAGAAGTACATAATACATAAAATAATAAACAGAGCATGAGAGACATAAGTAGGCACAACACAAGTGTTTATTTCATAAAAAAATATTTTGCATTATGATAAACTAATAATTATTATCTACTCTAAAAACAAACTAAATCTAGGTTGGTTGAATTCCTTTGTACAATTCACTTATCGAATACTCATTGTGTATGAGAGGTATGAGTATTCGATAAGTGAATTGTACAAAGGAATTCAACCAGCGGATACGTAGTTTTTAGTTTCGTAGTTTTAGTTTGTTTTTAGAGTAGATAATAATTATTAGTTTATCATAATGCAAAATATTTTTTTATGAAATAATCCCTTGAAAAGAAGTTTACCAAATTTAGTCTCAATAAAATAATTAATAATGTGCAATAAAAGCGTCGATCAAGTATAAAGTATAATATTTTTTTTTTTTAAATGTTACACAATCAAATACGGGTACTGTAAAAATGTAATTATATAAAATAAGATTCCAAATATTATAATCAATAATTATCAGCCTGAAACACTCATCTACATTGAAAAAATCTTCCGAGAAAAGATACTGGCCGCCAACGGGAATTGAACCCGTGACCATCTGATTGCCGGTCAGCAGCTCTGACCACTGAGCTATGGCGGCTTATCTAATACCCGCCAAAGCCATAAGCCGCCATAGCTCAGTGGTCAGAGCTGCTGACCGGCGATTTGCCTACAGCAACACATTTGAGCTACAGCTCAATTCTTATGAACTTTGATCGGTACGGTACTTGAACTACATTAAAAAATTGGTTTGGTTTAAGTCAAACCGGTAAACTACTATCCGGTGAACTTTGGTTTAAAGTGAAACCGGTAATCTACAATAATTTGATGAACTTTGGAGTCACACCGGTAGTCAAACAGTTGAGCTTTCACACCCTTCAGCCTCACAACATATCCCAATTAGGGATGTAATAGTCCTTCTGGCTACGAGCAGTTAGTATTCACAAAAAATCTAAAACACGATCTGGTTTGGGAGTGTACTTCATAGTATTATTCATTTACTTATAAAGTTTTTCAGCCACGCAATATGTTGTATGGGGACACCGTAGTTCAATTGATAATAACCGGATAATGATTAATTGTTAAAATTATTAATCTTTTATGCTGACGAAGATAACATTGTTTTTGAAACATGTCGATAATATTAATAAAATAGTGGTGTTTACAAAATTACTTATTCTCATTGAAGCAATAATGAAGCCACAAAGTTTATTTGCGAAGTTTGAAGAAAAAAAATTACCTACACTTCATATTTGATTTCGAATGTGCATCATGCACTAATTAATATACACGATAAACAGACGTCATGATTACAGACATTGCCAAGTCTGGCGGTGATTATAACACTATTCACATTGATTAATATTATAGTTTTCCCATAAGTTTTGGAGTAGAAAACTGTATTTCCTGTAAATGTTCAACAGAAATGATGGTCACCTCTGGTCGGAAATCGTTTGTTTACTTTTAAAATTAATATGTATCACAATATTTTAACCACTCAGGTATTTTGCGATTATGCAAGTTTTTTGTCTTAAACGAACTGCCAGATTTATAAAACTTTGTGTTATTTCCGCTTCACAATTAAGGGTCAATAAATGGAACATATCTGAACGTAGCCGAATACTAAAAACAGTCACACATCTGCCGGATCTGCCCTGATGAAGGACACTGCAACGCTGTCCGAAACGTCGGCCAAAGAAGGAGGTAGCGCAACACGGTATAACACCCCATAAACAAATAACAGAAAAAAACTAAAAACTTGAAACGTTTGTTTGAAATAAGGTTTCAAATTGTTATATTACAAAAAAATATTAACATTTATAAATATTAAAATTTAGAAAGCAAACATAAAAATATTGTAAAAATGACTCACGCGATGTTTTTATGTGGAAACGGTACTAAAATCACTGATTATGTAAAAATAACACTTATTCTATTGAATAAATAAACAATTTTGTCACCTACCTTTTACCATTTCATACAAGAATATTTAAAAAATTAATAATGTCTAACAGCGCGTAGGTGATTTGGGGGTGAAAACTGTTTCTACAAAATTAGTATTTTTTATGTACTTCTATGGACAACTTTGAATAGAAATGTGAAGCATTCAATATGGATCTTCTACTTTTTGTTTTAGGGTTATCAATAGAACAATAACAGAGTTATAACGACTTCTGTGGGAACACACGAAAAAACGCGCTTATTTTACGGCTATTGTTATATATTAACACGCTTACGTATCCGAGTGGTTGAAATATTCTAAAAACCATTGTATTAAAGACCGGATGTCGGTAACTTGATATATTCATGTTGCCGCTATTTAAAAATATATCTGAATATTATTTTAAATTTTTAGCAAATCTACAGTGTGGTAACAAATTCAATAAAAATTAATCAATTTTTACGATTATGTTTTATGTTAAAACTTATTTCACAGTAGCCTCATTAGTATTAATTAATGAAAATGTGGGCCGAACTGCATTGGAAAATTTTATTTATTACATAAACATAAAATTTCAGAGACAGAAAGAATCGACTGTGTACCAAGTTTCATCTCGATTATGTGACGGAAAGTGGATTTTTTAGACTTTTGAGACTCAAACAAACTCAGAATTCCAAGTAAATGTGATACTTAAGAGGAATATAAACGCTAGAAGTATTTCGATTCTCGTGCCTGCAAAATTTGCAATCGAGCGTCTTATTTGCGCGCGGCAAGTAAGCGAAAAAGTGGTTTTTATTTATTTTGTCCATAATTTTATAAGAGTGAAAAAAAGTTAGAACATAGAAAACCTCAAAAATGGTCTTACCCATAAAGGAGTATTTTTATAAAAATGTTTCTTGTATTACTTCATAGTTAAGTCATGAAAAAACATTTTTTTAGTGGTTTACGCTTATTTTTTTTTTGTTATGTAAATAATAATTTTATTCTAATTCCATTACATAAAAAACCTAGTAAAAGCTTCAATTTATCCGTAGCATATTTTTTGATGTTGATACTGTAAGCCAATTCGTCATAAAGATTAATCTAAATAGGATTTCACGTATAACTTCACCTTAAAAGAACGCCTCTATATTATATGTAGATGGCACGAGTTTAATTATTTTAGCGTAAAACTTTTTTTTTTAAGTTGTGCTTTAAAATATTAAGATGAATTAATTGTTTGCTCCCGTACAGTTGCAATATGAATATGAATAAATAGTTTTTTTGGTTTGAATAAATCTTTCAAGAAAGGCGTACAAATACAATATTGGATTGAATTACCGATACAATATGGTATTTGTTTGCCATTTTTGAAAGATTTATTTAAACCAAAAAAACTATTTATTCATATTCATATTACGCATGAATGGGCGCTAACAATTCATTCATCTTAATAAGGCACTACTTGTAAAAAGCGTGTTCCCTAAAATAATTAAACTTGCGCCATCTATGAAAGAGTAGATTGTGAAATCTTTTTAATATCACTTTAATATAAAAAGGCGGCTCCTTGGCCGTCGCCGTCGTAAGAAAGTATTAATTATGATTTCTAAAATATTTTCTTGAGTAAGGTAAAAACAATGATATAAATTTTTTTTTTTTAATTAAGCTAGTCATTCCCGAGATAGTATACTTTTAGTTAAAAACTAGCAGACCAGGCCACATGTTGCTGTGACTAACGAAACATAACGCCATCACAACGCCACGCCACTACCCAACCTTTATAACCAACGCCATCTGTTAAATCAAATCGACACCGCCCGCTTGCTGCCGACTGCCCGATGCCCGCTGCCTGCTTGCCAGCCCTATTTCAGCCAATTAACACAAAACCTTGACAAATTATATACTCTAAAACCTTCCTCATGAATCACTCTATCTATTGGTGAAAACCGCATGAAAATTTGTTGCTTAGTTTAAAAGATCTAAGCGCACAGACAGCGGAAGCGACTTCATTTTATACTATGTAAAGGTAACACAATTTTTTGCCCAAAAAAATAACATAATAAATACCTACTCTAAAGAACTACTTTTCGAAAAAAATGTCCTTACTTATTAAAACGTGCTTTAATTTTTAAACAACTGATAAACAAAAATATACCACACATAATTTCATTTTTCTCAGTTAAAACGCAATTTTTAGTAATGGGATATGCGATTAGATGTTTTTAAATATTTAAAAAAGCGGGATTTCAATGGTTTTTACTTCGGGCATTCTTCATTGAAGTTCAAAGTTGATAAGCTTTTAGCCATTCCAAATAATAAAAACATCTATATAAATAAAATAATTAAAAAAGAAAAAATCGATAATTATTTTCTTCCAAACATTTTTAAACACCCAGTTTGTTTTGAACACCTGCACTCATGCCTAGCCAGAAGTGTGAACGGGCTCTACCACCCACAATGATAATCCACACTATGGAAACTATTTTCAAGGCACTCCGTAAAAAATGATACCGAACGAGTTGGTTTAATTTTTACGTAAAAGTAAAGAAAATACATTGCTGTGAACCGTTTTGAAATATTTGACATTTGTAATCCATTGAAGATATGCATGTTACATGATGTATGTTTTAAAATATTTTTGGCGGCAATTCAAACCTACATACATTAATATTATATTTTCTTTTTTTTGTTTTGTGTTGGCTACCTCCTTCTTTAGCAGACGTTTCGGACAGCGTTGCAGTGTTCATCGTCAGGGCGGATCCAGCAGATCCGACGATGTCTGCGACAATCTGCCGGATCTGCCCTGATGATGGACACTGCAACGCTGTCCAAAACGTCGGATAAAAAAGGAGGTAGCGCAACACGGCATAACACCTAAAAAACAAACAACGAAAATACTTTTGGCCGTGAAAATCTAAAAACTTATCATTAATATTATAGGTATATTGGGAAGAGGATTACGCACACCACCGCCCCGGGAACCATTTATTGATTAACCAAACCTTTGCCATAGGTCATACCAAGCGGTTCACTACTTTCAGTGACTTAGCAGGGGTGCCCAGGTTCAAGGGGTGAGGTTTGTCTAGGTCTTTGAGGAGAATGTGTTTGCCCACTTACTTCATGGCAGGCCAGAACGGGAGAGACTGATTGAAGGAGACCTAACCTAGAACTCTTCTATTGGACTCTCTCAACCCAATTTGGGAGGTTGAGAGAGTCCGATTTGTTCCATCGCCCCGGGAACCATTTATTGGATAACCAACACCTCCGCCATAGGTCACCGCAAGAAACTCACTACGTTTAGTGACTTAACAGGGATTCCCGGTTTTAAGGGGAGAGGTTTGTCCAGGTCTTTGCGACGAATGCGATTGCCCACCTACTGCGTGGCGGGCCAGGTTGGGAGAGACTAATTGAAAGAGTCCTAACCTAGAACTCCCTCAACTCGCCTCTCAACTGGGAATAACATGGGAGGTGGATAAGTGTATCGTCGCCCCGAGAACCATTTATTGGATAACCAACACCTCTGCCATAGGTCACCCCAAGTGGTTCTCTCTGTTCGGTGACTTAGTGGGCGTGCCCGATTCCTCGGGTAAGATTTGTCCAGATCTTGGCGATGGATGCCTCTGCCCACCTGCTGCGTGGCGGGCCGGATCGAGATCGAGAGACTGGTTAAGGACGGCCATTAAATTTTCTGCAAGTCTAGGATGAATATTTATTTTTATTTAGAACAATGAGTTAAACTTCAAATTGTAAAATTTAAATAAATGAAGACAATATTAGCGAAACTCAATCCAAAATCTGAAACAGAAAAAATCAGAAAGAGGTACGGTCACATCAGGGACTCCAAGCCAGGACCTTCGGCTTTCCGGGCAGCAGCTCTAACCATTGCGCTAATCGCTAATTAGTCCCCATCCGATTCTGTCATTTTTAACCGTTTCATACTTCGACTAGAAACTACCAACATTATCTTCATTTTCGTAACGCAAATTTTATTGGCTGCTATCTGTATGAAAGATTGCAAAATTCAACCAGAACTAAATATAATCTAGATAGTGTCTTGGATAAAGTTATCAATTTTTATTTAATATGCGACGTCTATTGACTTTTCTGCAAGTCTAGGAGGAATATTTATTTTTAACTATGAGTAAAACCTCAAATTGTAATTTTGTAATATAATCAAATATTTTAAGATAATTTTCACGTTCTATTCAAGTTCCGTCATTAAATCATTATAGGCCAGTTGCTCTATCAATCTGAAATAATACAGAATTTGAATAGAACTTACACAGGTCGTAAAAAAATAATTTCAAATATTTGATGAATCCGTAAAATTTTTTGAAACAACCCGTCTTTAGTTTCATTAGCTCCAGATAGAAGTGAGCATCTGGGACTATTGTGCGGTACATTCATAAAATACCTATATTAGTCCCTCGACCCGTCTCCCAACAAAGGAATATCAATTTGGAGGCGGATATGTGTAACTCCGCCCCGGGAACTATTTATCGGATAACCAACATCCTTGCCGTAGGTTACTCCAAGTGGTTCACAACGTTTGGTGACTTAGCAGGGGTGCCTGGGTTTAGAAGTTGAGATTTGTCTAAGTCTTGGCGGAGAATGCGTTTACCCACCAACTGCGTGGCGGACCGGATGGATTATGAATTCTCCAATCAGACTTTCTCAACCCTTTCCCCAAACGGGGCTATTTTTAAACTCGTGGTAACTTTAGAATAAAAGTCCGAATTGAATAATTCAAAAAGTTAAATAAAGGTATTGAAGCAGTCTTGAATATGAAGTAATTTATTTTGATAAGGATTAAAACCAAGATACAAATAAAGAGCCATTTGACGCGGCGTCATTTTAATTAAATTTTTAAAATAAATAAACACTTTTTGTGGCATAACTATAATAGTTAGACATATGCTGTCGCGAAACTTTTTGTAAATAATGATGTTTTCTACAAAGTCGTACTACATTATTTTATTCTATTGTTAATAGTTTTCGCAGCGCACGCGATGTAAAGAATATTTTAGGTATTTTTTTTACACCATGGGCTACATTATTGGAGTTTTAGTAACGATCCCTAATTTTTTTTGAAAATATCATATAGCCTATGTCAACCGGGAATAGTGTAGCTTCCTACCAATGAAAGAATTTTTCAAATCGGTTCAGTAGTTTCGGAGCCTATTCAATGCAAACAAACAAACAATCAAATCTTTCCTCTTTAAATAGTGTTAGATTGGTTCCATGCAAACTCAGAATGAAACCAACTCATAATTCAGGTCATTAAGATGAAGCCATACTAAATAATGCAAAATCATACAAAATCGTATGTTTTTGTTTTGAAAATTTGACCGCTTAGACGTATTATAAATGCTTCAATTAAATACTTCGTGTAGAACATACCTTGGCCCTTAAAAATATCGGTCATTTTTTTAATGTCTTTTAATAAGCTTAGAAAAAATAAAGTATTAGGTCTATAAAAAACATTTTTTAGTGCAAACTCTCCTACTTATAAACACTTTTTCGGATATGGTTTTATTGCATAATGTGGCAAATTCAGTTTCTTATATAGCGGAGAAACAACGTGTTAGGGTCCGCGCTGCTTGTTTTCGTGAAATCAATTTAAAAATTCCGTTTTATTACAATAAACAACGCATAAAAAAGGAATTAATGTTTTTTACAGGCCTTTACGAAATCAACATGTAAAAAAAATTCTCAAATATCTTTTCCAACCTTTCCAAAAGCTTTTTCTCAAGTATTTTTAAACTCCTCCCATAAAAGGGCGTGAATTCAAATTTCGATTTTTTCCTGTACTAGTGGATCGCCTTAAAAGCTATGAAAACATAATTTTAAAATAGCCGGTAACCAGAGGCGGCCCCTGCCTTGTAGGCCAGTCAATAAAGGCTAAAAATGAGACAAACCCAAACATTAATTCCTCCGTCGATGAAATTTTGCAGTTACAATAAAAAATAAAAAATAAAACCAACCTTTATACCTTATTTTATTGTATTTTTGTTATATGTTTATGGTCAGTTAGTAAATGATCTTTGATGTTAGTTTCGCAAAGTAATGTTAGTAAAATGTTAAACTTTTTTCATATTATAATATATTTTGATTCAACAATAAAACGATAAAAATAAAAACTGATCCCAATTGCTGTCATTTGTAAATAAATAGATATTATAATGTCTTATAATTAATATTATTATTCAACAACAGTAACTAATTTTCGGTCAAATAAATAGGCATTTGTCAAAATAATTAATTAGTTAAAATAACATTGTATTACGTAAGTATTTTAAAATTAAAATGAATATAGAAGCTTACGTCTATTTCATTGATTTTAACAACGCTTTCGGAATTGCCTGTTTGTGTTGATTTCTATTGAGAATTTGAGTTACGAAAAAACCTCATTTACAATGCCACAATAATTTAAAAATAGACATTGAGTTATTTTATATTGCACTTCGCATAATACATATAAACCATTCGTAAAATTTAATATAATTCTACGGTTATTAAAAAACTCTTTTACAAATCAAGGCTCTCCGTGCGTAATAGACTCCGGTGGATCCGAATAAGCAACGCGTGCATCTTTAGTTACGCCGAGACGTTATATGATATGATATTTCTACCGGGACAGTCTACAGAGGCTGGAACGGTGAAAGAGCAAGACAGGTAGAGAACCATATCGGAAATTGACTTGTTAGAGTAGTGAAGATATATGACGCACGCGTGCACTAGCGGAGAGGCATTCTGATTTATGACAAAACCTTAAACATGCGTGATATGGTGCCGAACGTTTGGAAAGATATAGGATTTTAGGATTAACGAATTTACAACTAATTAACAATGTTATGTATTAGCGCAACCAGAGCGCCGAGCATGTGAAATAAAGATTTTGGCAGATCAGATCAGTATTGACATAATTTTAATGGTTTTTGCTAGTTTTGCTTTTTAAAAAACTTAAGATATTTAAAAATAAGTGGTAATGAAAACATTGCGATTAACGTCGATTTTTTCAAAAGTAACCGAATTTAATTTGAGAATAAATTGTTTTTGAAAAATAATAACCCTCCAAAACCATTGCTGAATATAATACAAGTTTGTAAGGTTAAGGAAAAAAACGGTGAATAGAGTTTTAAAAACAAAGTAGGTATTAAATATTCGAAAGCATCTTGGCTTTGTGAATGTGATCGTAAGTAGCGAACCACTTGGAGTTACATATGACAGAGGTGTTGAATACCCAAAAAATATGTTCCCGGGGCGGTGGTAACCATACCCGCCTCCCAAATTTTAGGTATACGTTTAGTGGTTCGCTATATTTGGTGACTAAGCCGGGGTGCTAAGGTTCATAGGGTGTGCGGGTCTTAAAAGCGGAAACGAAAACGAAAATAAAAACAAAATCAAAATAAAAATCATAATCAAAATCAAAAGTCAAAATCAAAATAAAAATCATAATCAAAATCAAAAGTCAAAATTTAAATCTAAATCGAAATCGAAATCGAAATCAAAAGTCAAAATCAAATTCAAAATCAAAATCAAAATCTCAAACCAACACCAAAATCAAAGTCAAAGTCCAAATCAAAATTAAAATCTCAAACCAAAACCAAAATCAAAATCAATATCCGAACTTGCGACATCCGAATTCGTAGTCAAGATCGCACTGCACTGCATTATTGTTGTATTATACAAACGTTTCAAATAAAAATTACCTCCGCACGCCACAATTCGAACTGGCGACTTCCGAATTCGTAGCCAAGATAGTGAGGCAGTGCATTATCGAGGAATTATATGTATTTATCAAAATAAAATTAACTGGCGCATGCCATTTAAACTTGCGACATCCGAACTCGTAGTCAAGATCGCACTGCACTGCATTATTGTTGTATTATACAAACGTATCAAATAAAAATTACCTCTGCACGCCACAATTCGAACTTGCGACTCCCGAATTCGTAGTCAAGGTCGCAATGCCCCTTAGATATCGTTGAATTATACATTTAAATCAAAATAATATTTACTTTCGCACGCAACAATTTGTTCTTGCGACTTCCGAATTCGTATTGATCGTAATGCAATTTGTTCTTGCGACTTCCGAATTCGTAGAGATCGTAATGCAATGCATTATCGAGGAATCATACGTATTCCCCGATAATGCATTGCATCCCCAAAGAAGACATAGGCCTTGACGGGATTTATTTTCTTCAGAGCTTCCTGTGTGGAGCTAATGTAAAAAAAATAAAGTCTCCCTCAACCAGTCTCTCCCAATCCGGTCCGTAATGCAGTAGGTGGGCAAACCCGTTCACCGCAAAGACCTAGACAAATCTCATCCCTTGAACCCGAGCAGCCCTACTAAGTCACAAAAAATCAGTCTCTCCCAATCCGGCTTGCCACGCAGTAGGTGAGCGAACGCGTTCGCCGCACGGACCTAGACAAATCTCACTCCTTGAACCGGGCACTCCTGCTAAGTCACGAATGTCACTGCAAAGTGACATATGACAGAGGTGTTGATTACCCAAAAATGGTTCCCGGGGCGGTGGTAATCATACCCGCCTCCCAAAATTAAGGTATACCTTAAGTGGTTCGCTATGTTTGGTGACTTAACCGGGGTGCCCAGGTTCATGGGGTGAGGTTTGTGCGGGTCTTAGAAGCGGAAACGAAAAAAAATCAAAATCAAAATCAAAATCAAAATCAAAATGGAAATTGAAATCGAAATCGAAATCGAAATCGAAATCAAAATCGAAATCGAAATCGAAATCGAAATCAAAAATCAAAATCAAAAACAAAATCAAAAATCAAAATCTCAAACCAAAACCAAAATCAAAATCAATTTCAAAATCATAATTAAAATCTCAAATCAAAACCAAAATAAAAATCAAAATCTCAAACCAAAATCAATATCAAAATCAAAATGAAAGTAAAAATCAAAATAAAAATCAAAATAAGAATGCAAATAAAAATTAAAATCAAAATCAAAATTAAAATCTCAAACCAAAATCAAAATTAAAATCTCGATCCAAAATCAAAATCAAAATCGAAATCCAAATCAAAATCAAAAACAAAATCAAAATAAAAATTAAATCTTAAACCAAAATACATTAAAAAAGAAATGAAATAGAACGAATTGAAATAAGAACGTACAGGTACCTACTAAAAGAAGCTGAAAAGTACGACAGACGGGCACCTTTGTTGGCGGTCAAAACTTGGCATTTATATGGATCAACAAAAAAAAACGTGTAAAATGTATAAGACACCGAACAATGGGCGTGGCTTACAGCGAAATCTTGATGGTATAAATTGATCCACATGGATCAGGATGTGTATGCCAGCTTGTGTAATGGATCAGCATATCCGGATGGATCAACACGTCCGAACGGATCAACTTAAAACTGGTGTACCGTCGCGCAAGATCAACGTTTTACGAGAGGAGATAAATATATATATATATATATATATATATATATATATATATATATATATATATATATATTAATACATAATATATTGTAATATCATATTACAGTCGTGTATTGGTTACATTTTAAGTATATTCTCCATTTTTATTTTCTTCCTTTTCGTTTACACAGTATTAATAATAACATAATTTTAATGACAGTACCATGTTACTTACAAAGTTAAAAACATAAGGTAATAAATAGTGCGTTAGTATGTCAATAACATAACTAACTAACTAACCATCACGCCTTTTCCCCGCAGGGGTAGGCAGAGAGGACTGACCGCCAAACAACTCGGTCTTGGCACACACTCCTTGCCTCGTTCACATTCATACATCGTCTCATACATGCTCTTCTATTATTCTGACTCTTGACATGGCCCGACTCAAGAATCTGATTCACTTGGTCGTGCCATGTCTTTCTCGGGCGTCCCCGACTTCTTCTACCATTCACATTTGCGTCATATATTCTTCTTACACTCCTTTCCTCGTTCATTCGCTCTACATGCCCAAACCATCGAAGCGTTCCTTTCTTGATCTTACGCATTACGCTTACATCAGCCTTGCATTCTTTGCGGATATCCGCGTTTCTCACACGTCAATAACATTGTTATAAGAATAATGTTATAATAATAATTGATGCCTGTAAATGAAGTACGAATGTAAATGTAAAAGATATGGAACACTTTTTCTACAAAAACGTAAAACAAAGACTTTGCAATATATTTACCTACATATGTAATGCATTCGTCTGTAGTAAATCTACAATAAATCTTAAAATGGCGACCACACGTCATCTAGTACTATACGAAACTATAAGAACTTAAGCTGTGGATACTGTAGTGCAGACATACAGTATTTTTTTACATTAGCTCCTCACATGAGGCCCTGAGGAAAACAATTCGCCTCAGGGCCTATGTCATCTTTGGGGATGCAGTGTGGAGGGTCTTTTAAGGAAATGAAGGAGAGGAAGTACTGGAAAGAAATATGGTATGCGGGTGGATATGAATCCAGGGTTCAGTATGTCCAGGGGTGACAGACGTATAAATCCAATTCTCCATCCGTGGCGCAAGGTGCTGTTCCGAGAGATTCCTGCTGGAGAGGTCAAAAGGTCTCCCTCAACCAGTCTCTCCCGACCCGGCCAGCCACGCAGATCCAGTTGGTAGGCAGATGTATCCGCCGCCAAGATCCGGAACCAAACCTACCCCATGCTAAGTCACCAAACGTAGCAAACTACTTGAGGTCACGTATGGCAGAAGTGTTTGTTATCCAATAAATGGATTCTGGGTCGGCGGCATGCCGTTATTATGAAAAAAAATGCGTTTTAGAAAATGATCGAAATAGCAAGTTAAACAAATACACAAAGTAATAATTATATTAAAAAATATTCTAAGAATCCGAACATTCGTTGCAAATTGTACCTTCAATTCATTGAAATGTAACCATTAATATTTATTGCTACTTCCTTCCATGTAATAATCATTTGCAAAGATGTCACTTAACTACTGTTTCTATGGAAAGAAAGAAATAATTATTTTATGGGGTAGTTTTAGTAATAAAATAAGTAGGTAAAACTCTAAATATTGCACCCGACCCCCACAAAAGAGTTTTCTGGTGTTGCAGTAATGTTTACAAACGTATTTTGGTTGAAGCATTGTCTTCGATACCGAAACTACATCACGCCGCGCCGTGCTGAGCAGAGAGGACATACCACCAAAACCATCTCTCTCGACACATACTCCTTGCTTCGTTCGCATTCATAAATCGTCTAATACAGATAAATCTGAATAAAAGATGCTTGGTTGTGTTACGGTGCACTCTATCGGAGGACTGCAGCGAGGTAAAAGATACATTCAAACGTGCTCTCTTTAAAATGATTTATCTGTATATTTATATTATTCTGTCCCTTGGCGTGGCCCGACTGAAAGTATTTGGTTCACTTGATCATTCCATGACTTCCTTGGCTTTCTCTGACTTCTTCCACAATTCACTTCGCAACATATATTCCTTTTTTAATGCCCAAACTAACTAAGCGTACCTTTTAATACTACCCATCAAGTGCACTTCACGTGATTTATCACTAAACGGTGCTATAAAAAGGTGAAAATTATTGTAATTTTTATCGGCCTTGTATTCCTTCCAGATCTCCACAATTTAACAAGGCTATACCCATCATGTAACTATATGGTTTTACAACACATAGGTACATATCAGGAATCTCATTTATACAGCATATCTAAATTCATTCTTCCTCTGCCAGTACAATATCTCACGTTTCAATTTGGGAGGCGGGTATGGGTGCCGCCGCCCCAGGAACCATTTATTGGATACCTAACACCTCTGGTACCCGGGTTCGTGGGTTGAGGTTTGTCCGCGTCTTGGCGGGGAATGCATCTGCCTACCAGTTGCATGGCAGGCCGGATCGGGAGAGAATGGTTGAGGGAGTCTCTTTAACTTCTCCAGCTGTAATCCCTCGGAACATCGCCTTGCACCGTAGTTAAAGTGATGGATTAATACGTCCGTCACTCCTGGACACACTGACACCCAGATTCCTTCCGACCCCTTATAACCATTTCCTTTCCAGAACTTCCTCACCGTCCTTTCCTAAAAAGATTCTGCACACGGTATCCCCAAAGATGACATAGGCCCTGAGGGGAATTATTTTCTTCAAGGCCTCCTGTATGGAGCCAATGAAAAAAAAAAAAGCACTGCATTTATCAAAGAAATTATTTGACATAAATAAAATTAAATAATATAAATATTTTTTCTTAACTAATGTGGCATGACCCTGCAAATAACCCAAAACTCATAAAACTAAGCAAAAAAACATCCCCCTTGTCTGATTGTCTACACTCGTCGCATGTTATCGTCAATTTTAAGGAAATATGCAGAAAGGGATTAAAAAATGACTCTGGTTTGAGGATCAGACGGTCGGTCGGCCGAACCTTCCGATGTGGTTCCTTATTTTTTTGTGGCTCTTTTTTTAATGAAAACGGAAAGTCGAGCAACTTAAGTTTGTTGCAGTAAGATAATTAATATTGTCATCTCTGTTTTTAGACATTTCAAATTAATGCACTAGAAAGAGACGACACACGTAATATGATGTCAACTTTGAGGAGTAAAGTTGTCTCTACAGATAGGCAAAAGTTTTAACGTTTTATTTTACATCTATTTTTGTTATACATAACTAAAAAGAGATCGTAATATTGCACGTAGGTTTATGATGTTGGAATGAATTAATGTTTTGTTTTCTCTGTTACTCCAATGGAAATTTGAAATTTGTTGTCTCTCTGACATAGAAATGTGTCGATATATAGGAAAACATTTTTTATTATTTTATACAGAATCATCACAACTTTTAATTATTTTTTACAAATGCAAAAATATATTTTTTAGGAATAAGGTTTAATGATTAACATATTAAAGGAGTTATTGAAGTTTTAAAGAGCGTGGTAGATGAAAATCGCATGGCGGAAACGGGAAAGTTAACCACTTGAACTCTGTCTTCTAATTCTAGAATAACGATGGCACCACTTTCGTCGGCAATTCTCACATGGACGGGACCCAGGCTAACGTAAATACTGCGCTTTTACTAAATCGCAGTTCCCTTTTTACTGTAATACCTACCAGCTCGTAGTGGCTTGAAGCTGGCGACACGGTATCGCTTCCAAGTAAATAATCACACACTCCACACTAATAATTACACTCAAATTCGCCCAGCCCTGACATACGCACTCCCCGTGTGGAGCAATATAGCAAATTCAACCTACAGGAGACTTCAAGTCCTCCAGAATAAATGTATTAAAATCATTTATAATACCCCGAGGTACACCAATCTACAAAAACTGCACGATAGAAAAGAAATCCCGACTCTTCAAGAATATGCATTCCAACTAACTACGCAATTCTATAGAACTCTGAACAAGAATAATCCACTCATCAAAGGGCTGGGCAATTACAAGTCACCAGATGATCTTCCTTTCCGCTACAAACATAGGATGCCAAAACACCTCATATTAAAAATTCCTGAGAGCGATGACGAAACAGATAACAACTGACAGACGCCATTTTTACGCAAATACCTACCGACATACCTGACCTACACTAACATAACCGACCTACCACAACATTCCACATTCCCGCTCGAACAAGCTTGGCACGGTACTGCTGGCCGACCAAAACACGCGCATACCATCTGCGCATCCAGTGGCGTAGAGTGGGCGAGTTTACTCGGATTTTTTGTGCTCGATGGGCGTTGGCGTAAAAACCAACGCAGATCGAGCCGAAATTAATTATGTTTTTCTTCCCTCTTTCCTCCACTAGACATAGGCACCAGAACCAGCTCCAAGGACGAGACGCAGACCTGAAGAAATAAAATACTTACATTCAGTAAAAATAATTGTAAAATTTTGAGAAAAAGTTCCGAACTTATGTTCCCTTTTGCTTTGCAACTTGCGTGAGGTTTTTTATCCAGTAAAGACTTTTTCCTCACGATGACACTAATTGTAACTTAAATTCAGTCAATTAAATACGACCTTCAGAAGGTAATAGTAAAAAGGCCAAATGAGCCGTAGTACTAGTAGCTAGAAACATGAAGGGTATTGCAAAGCCCTAGCTAGTTAGAGGATTACGAAAGAATCCGTAGAATCAAAAAAAAAAAAATAATAATAATTACACATCGTCGGATCTGCCCTGATGATGGACATGGACACTGCAACGCTGTCCGAAACGTCGGCTATAGAAGGAGGTAGCGCAACACGGCATAACACCCCAAAAACTAACAACGAAAATGCTTTTTGCCGTGAAAATCTAAAAACTTATCTGCCTATAAGTATGTTGTCTGTGTTACACCTCTCAATCTGCATATGTATTTTATGCCTTTGTTTTGGAGTCGCTTGAGATGTTATTATTCTAAATCTAGTTTCTACTAGTATTTTATGGTTTCTCGTTAAATTTGTGCTTTTGTATTATAATTAATATTATAAAGTGTCCTGCTGACAAACTGCTTTGGCTATTTAGCGGGTGCTCATAATGAAGAATAAAAAAAGTAAAAAGGTAAAAAATGTTGTGTTCAATTTTGAAATCGAATCGGACGATAACAATCTGTTCACATTGAACTATATTGACCAGGCGGACACTAATGACATGACAGTTTAAATCAGAGAGCTTCTAGCTTTTTCCCATTGCATTTTTCATTTTCCAATGTTCGATATTATTTCCCACCTCTGATAAACAGTGGACTTGAAAAACGATTTGTTGACGCTAAACTGAGCTTAGCTTTTGTAATTTGCCATTGGTCTTTTGGGTTCCATTTCAGAATAACTTTAGGTACATACTTTTACAAAACATTATTTTGCACATCGTGTGATATTCATTATATAGTTTTAAAATCGCATATTAGTTTTAATAAGTACTACGAGTGTCTCCAGATTATCTGAAATTCGCGAGAAATTTTCGCAATTCTAATTTTTTTTTATGAGATTTACTTTAAAGTCCTTTTTTATGATTTCTTGTTTTTGTTTTCTTCTATTTGTGTGGTTAGTTTACTTCGAGTAGCATTGTTAGAGTTTTTTTACTGTGCAATATTTATGGAAAAGAACAGGTTATACTTATGCCCTGAAAAATGAATGGCGGCACGAAGTTAGATATGAAATCGTTAATTAAATGCGAGAACCAAATCTCCACTCTGCAGATACCTCACGCATTGCGAAGTCATCCATTTAAAAGGTAATGTACTATTTTCGAAGTGGTTAATTAATTTATTTACTATTAGGTATTGTGTATCTACTCTTTAGGGGTCGTCCATTAATCACGTGAGGCTCAAAAGGGGGGGGGGGTTGGAAAAAATCATGAAACATCACAAGGCGGGGAGGGGGGGGTAAAATGAGATGTCACGTGTATTTATTTTTCATTGAACGCACGATTTAAAAGGTGAACGTCCTATACTATGATTTGGGGGGGGGGGGGGGTTAGCCTAAAACCTCACCACATATCACCAGGGGGGTAGGGGGTCAAAAAGTTGCTAAATAACATCAGGTGATTAATGGACGACCCCTTATCATATTTTTTAGTCTTTCTTTCTGGCATCATAATGTGAACATCGAATCCAAAAGATTAAGAAGGACAAAAATGTATATGTATATATATAATATGTAAATCATACAATATATTTTTAGGGATAAAGCTATAATGACGAAGGACTACGTGATCCTAGAAGGTAAATACAATGTTTTTCATTTGAAAACGCAATCGCAAATCAATTACTTTCTCAATTCATTTTTTATGGGCATCCATTATGCCAACGATTCTTTATCGAGAAAACGAGCATTAATTGAAGATCGATGTCGTTAACATAATCTGTAAATATACAACAGTGAAATAAGATCAAGACATTTAAAAATAAGTAATCTTCTGCAAATTAGTTTTTATTTGTTTTTCTGATGTTGCGTACTCCAATTCCTAGTTTAGAGAGTTTAATATTCTTCGTGATTGGTCGTTTTATGTCTTTTTCATTGTTTGGTTTTATTATAATGGGGTTTTACCGGAAATTTAAATTGTCCACTAACTTGCGTGTATGTTTTGACATATTGATTATTTGACATTAATTTTTCCATTTTTTTAAATTATTTTCACTGTTTGTTATAATCTGTTTCTTCTATTTGATCTAATTTGTTTTGATGTTTTAAATGTTCATAATATATTAGATCTTTTAGTGGTTCGGTTATTTTCCAAACATTTTTTAGTATAAGAGTCTTTATCAGGTGTAATTTTATTTATAGCTTTTTAATATCTTCAACGGATTCGTCTATGTTTTTATCCGTTCATACGTCTTAGAAACGTACTGAAGTTTAAAAGTGAATATTCGACATATTATCATACTTACACAGTTATAAGATTGAGTTAAATAATTACTTTAGGATTTTGTAGTTTAAATATATAACCAAAAGAATTATAAAATATATATTGCATTAAAAAAATAACAAAATTCTGTTAACCTCTTACAAATCTACTATAAAACATTAATTTTTTGTTTGAATGAAAAGAAATTTATTTATTTATTTCAAAACATACGGTACAACATGTACCATTAACATAATTATATTTATATATACATATATATAAATATATATATTATATTATAATGTATATATATTTTAATATAATAACATAGAGAAAGTTACATATAAATGCTTAAATCTAAAAACAATAGGTAAAAGAAGGAGTTAAGGTAATAAGTAGTAAAAAAGTAAGATATATAAAATGAAAGAATAACATAAAGCATAAAATATGAAGTGTAATGTTTCATTTCATATCTAAATCGTATTTTTTATATGCTATGAAAGTTTAAATGCTAAGCATGTATAGTTTGGCAAGAAAGTGTAAAAATTTATTAATTTGGAACTAAATTTTTTCGTTACTATGGTAACACCGAAATACTTGATTTGTCAATAACATTTCGTATGGCTCTTGGCTTTACTGACTTAAATCGTGTAGAACACACTGAAAATCGCTCGTTTTATAAAAAAAATCATTGTTTGCCTGTGCATTGTTTGAATTGAATAAAAATTAATAAACCAATACGTGGTGGTGCAAGAGAAGTTATATACTGCGTTTTTCAATGCTGCCTAGCTGAATATCGCGCGACAAAGCTTCTATCTAATTTGGTAGATGTTTACAAACGAACTGCAGAAATGAATGGTATTTAGTATAGTTTTTTTTAATAAATTTCATTAGTATTACAAGATTTATGCCAATTTCCGAGCGATTATAACCATTACAATCTAATTTGAGGTTATGCACAAAAATCTGAATTTGACACTTCTATTTGACAGTTAATATGCGGCCACGGGCAAAAAGAGAATAACTCAATTAAAAAATTTAAAAAGTGCAATTTCAAAACTCATACAAATGTAACTTTTTTCTTAATTTTCTCTTTCTTTCTAAATGAATATTATCTGTTGTGTTTTTTTAAATATTAAATTACTTTCTATAGAATAATAATTTTAATGATGTTTTCCACACACATATAAATCTGAATCAACGTTAAGATGAATCGTCAAGGAAGGGGAAAAGGCAGAATCAAAATTTGTAACATCGGAAAAACGGAAAATAGCATAATAATAATAGATTATAATAAAACAAATAAAAAACTTTATTCCACTTAATTTTATTTGACCGTAACCGGTTTCAGCTCGTCAGAGCCATCTTCAGACTGGTACAAATAATTCTTAGCCTACGGTTTATATACACAACATATGGGGGAGGGGGAGAGGGGTGGTCTACAAGGATTTTAATGAATTATTTTTGTTACTAAGTCGTTTTAGACTGTCGAGTTTCTAAGTATTTTGGTAATTCCAGTGGGCCAATTACTTTGGGTTTGTAGCTCACTTCAATATCTTTTGATTAGGGAAAAACCTTACAAGTAATTTGAATTTTATTAATGGCCTAATTTTGTTGTCAAATCGTTATTATACATATCTATGATCAATGGGATTTTTTAATTGCTTTTTGAAGGGATACATGTTTACATTGGAGTGGGAATTGTCAAAACTAAATACATTTATTTATTTCAAAATTATTATGAAAATTATACTGGATAAAAAAACAGGTGTTTCAGTAAATGATTCTAATAGCTTATTAATTACAAAGTTACTTTTTGAAGGGATACATGTTTACATTAGATTAGCAATGGCTTAAACTAAATACATATTTTAATTTCGAAATTATTATGAAAATTACAATGGATACAAAAGCTTAGACTTAGCAAATGATTCTAATTGTTTATTCATTACAAAGTTAGTGTCTATTTTTTTAGTTAAGCGAGTAATTTCTAAAAATTCTAGTGTATCTAGTTTATGACCTTTATTGCAAGTATGAAGAACTTTAACATCTCTGCCTTTATCAAATGAGTGTTTATTTTCTAATAAATGTGATGCTACATTCAACAATTCTCCTTTGTCATTCACCCAGTTTGTAAAGTGTTCTTTAATTCGGGTTTTGAATGATCTCCCTGTTTGACCAACGTAATACGATGGGCAGTTAGCGCAGTTCACTTGGTAAACGCCTGAGTTTTCAAGTTTTTCTCTCTTATCTTTATTATTGATTTAAATTCTCCCTAGAGAATTCACATTATAAAAAGCTGTTTTGCATTTATCATTATTAGTTAATCTTGATATTTTTGTTGATATTTCGCCAATATAAGGGATTTTAACCCATTGTTTAGTGATATCTTTTTCATTTTTAAGGTCTCGTGAAATGATTGTTAATGTAAGTTTTTTATCCTTTTTCTTTTAAGCTATCAATAGTTTCGCTTTTGTATCCATTTTTCTTTGCTATGGTTCCACCACGAATTATCAGTTTCAAAAATAAAAATATAATAATAATAATAATAATATGTACAAGTGCTGATGATTGGAAAAATTGTTGCAAAACACGTGATGAAAATTGAGGCAGAATATTATGCACGAGGCAGTACTATATATGTTGATATCCATGAACTGATAATACGTTTAGATGAATATGAAGATACAGAAGAAGAAGAATCACATGAGGACGAAGACAATAATGCAGGGTTTTGAATTAATAGACTCAAAATTTTAAGTACCTACGTTTTTATATCGAAATAAACGCCCACTTAAAACTTGTTTTGTTTTATTTTACTTCAATTAAATTCCATTTTTTTGTGCAAAATTTTTGAAAGTACAAATTCGCTATGAAATATGCATTTTGGCCGAAGGGTTTTTAAAAACATACATTCATTGTCTTATGAGCCATCTTGGTGTTGCCATTTAAAACCTAAAAAACGATCGCAGCGCCATCATTTATTTTCTACACTTTCTTGCCAAACTGTAGTCGGTATACATAATTTTTTTTTTTTATTTCGCCATATAACATTTATACTAACAAGTCTGAAAGTTACACAAAAGGTCCTTGAGACGTACTGAAGTTTAAAAGTGTATATTTGACATATTATCATACTTATACAGTTTAAAGGTAGTTGAATAATTAGTTTAGGGTTTTTTCTTAAAATAAAACCAAAAAATTATAAAAAATATATTGTAATTAAAAAAAATTACAAAATTCTGTAAACCTCTTACAAATCAACTAAGTCAACAACCAATATTAAGTATTTTTTAATGAAAAATAATGTTTCGTTTTATGACTAAATCTTTTTTTTTAAATTTTATGAAAGTTTAAATGCTAAATAATCAGTCATTACGCACAATTTTTTTTTTCGCAAAATCACCTTTATTCGAACAAGTCTGTAAGTTACTCAAACGGTAATTATACGTCTTTCGGACGTATGGAGTATGTATTTCTCCGTTATTATTGTACTTACCGTGGTGACAGAACCGCCCCGCGCAAGCTCTGCTCGGCAACTGAGCTACGTTGCGAAATAAAAAAAGACATCAATATCGCTTACGTCTCTAAGACGTAGATTATCTTTCTAGGGTTAAGGGAAGGAAAACTTAAAATAATTTTTCATTAAAACAATGTTTCAGAAATGGTTCCTCCTAGCCGAGGACCAGTCCACGGGGTTATTCATGGTGGAGATGACAATGGAGACACTTTCTATAGAGCCATCGGGCCTTTGATAACCTGCGCGCAATTTTTTGGTCTTATGCCTTTAACTGGAATTTTGGGGGAGGATCCAATGGATTTAAGGTTTTATGAATACATCATGATTATACCTTCGAACTTAATTTTTAATTTAGTATGCATGTCCACTTCACTGCCTTCTTCTTGTCAGTTATCTTTGTTTCTGACAGGGTCTCCCATGTTTTGTTTTGTACTTATTTTATCACGGTGGTCTTACGGGTAGCTTTAGCTAATGAAGTGTTTTAAATAAAGAGGAAAAGTTTTTTTACGAAGTCTTCTATGAATTAATGCATTTTTTCAGGTTCACGTGGTATTCTTGGAAAATTGTCTACAATGTTTTTATTGTGTTCTTCCTTGGAGTTATGAGCTGTGCTGGTTTCTATACTTTCTTACGGACGAGTGTCACTTTTTCAAATTTCGGTAAGAAAGTACTACAACATTCTATATGTATAATATTGTTGGATTGCATAGGTCATAAAACGCTTTAGACTCTTTAGAGGAAAAACTTTTATGAGAGATTAATCATAAAATGCATTTGGCACCTGTGAGCCAAGTAGGATGAGCCTACATTTAACCTGATTGAGAGATGTGCAGGCTCAACGAGTAATGTAATTGCATCGGTAAATGCATCGGTGCACTGTTCTTCCCTACCGTTGCAGGTGCGATCATTATCTTCCAGAAGAATATGCCTGGGTCTGCACCGACCATTAAAATAATCAGTTATTTTGATGACTATTGTACTTCAACAGATAGCGTGGTATTCTACTTCAGTGCTTTTCTAACTAACATCGCTTTTCTGCGCCTCGCCCAGAACTGGCCGAGACTGAGTCACGTCATCGCCAGGGGAGAAGTCAAGAAAATTTTTCAGCAGCGCAAAAATCAATCCCTCTACGTCAGATTCGGTATCTACAGCTTTTTTATCCTATTCTTCGCTCTGGGTAAGTATCTTTTGATGTGGCCTCTTTTTTAATTCGTCTGATTGTGTAATACATGTGCACTTTTGAAAATTCATTTAATTTAAAAATTCGCCATTTTCAACATTTGTGTACTATAATGTGATTGGTGTTTTACAGTTGAGCATCTCATGAGTGTTGTCTCTGGTGTTGCCTTGGTTTATATGTGTGATTTGGACAATTCACTTGATTACAAGCTCTACAAGCGTTTATTTCCACAAATCTTCTCTTATACGGATTATGCCGTATGGAAAGGAGCCATATTACAAGTGAGAAAATTAATTATTATAAGTTAGCGCCCTTGAGGTGATTTTTCACAAAACCGGCGCTCTACAAATTGTCCAATTATTATTATTATTATTATTAGTACACTTGTTTACTAAAGAAATTAACTAAAGAAAATTGAATTTGATTTTTAACTTTCAGGTCGTGTTCTTAGTTGCAACTTTTCACTGGAGCTTCAAGGATCTTTTCATTATATTGATAAGCGTCGGAGTGGCTCAACGCCTTGAACATCTTAACGAATCCTTAAATGCCGTTTTGGGAAAGGTGAAACAACGTTTATCTATTGGTATTAATTCGAATTAGAAGCGTAAATGCTTTAAAGCACAACGGTAGCAATTGGGTCATACAACGCGCAACGGTAGCAATGGGTTTCAAAATGTTCATGTATTTGAAAGAGATTTGGCCACAATAAAATACCGTTCCTTAAGCAACCCCTACCAAATTTTGGAGATGAATGTCGCAGTTTTGTATATCTTTAGATTCTCTATTTCCAAAGTATCCTGACCGCCAGGCCACGGGATACTTCACACCTCTCGAGAGGATCAATGAGTGAAGAGTTAACAATAATAAAATATGTATCATCAATTTGATTTTAGAATAAAAAAAAATTGTATTTACAGCATTTACCAAAGCAATTTTGGAAGATTGCTAGGAGTGAGTATGCGCGCTTGGCGACTCTTGTAGAAGAGGTGGATAATGCAATCAATAAAATAGTCATGATCTCTTTCGCTAATAATCTCTACAGCATCTGCTGGCAACTCTTCAACAGTTTAAAGTGAGTAAACTCACCTTCCCTACTTTTAAAAACAATTACTGTTAGGATTTGAATGTATAATTAGTCTGTCGTTAGACGTTGTTTTATTGAATTATTTGAACCCTTTTGAAAAGGTTTTTTTTTTTTTAGTTCAGCCCAAAAGGAAAAGTCTCCTCAACTACCTTGCTGGAAACATGCTGATGGGTTTGTTTTTCACAAATACTTTGCAATAAAATTATCATATTGTTTATTCACCATTTTAGTTTGCATTTTGTGGTCCTTTCTGAGTATCCTATGTGTTTAGGATTAAAGCGATACGTAACTACATAACACAGTTCACATAGATGCAAAGTTTCCGACCGAAGTGTTAATACAAATTCTAGATGTACATGTATACGCAATTTCATTTTTATTATTATTATATATATTATATCGTAATGCTATTTTGAATGGCTTAACAAGAGGGAAAGTTTTTGTCAAATTTTTGACATATTCATCAAGAGCGTCATCAAACCAGGAGTTGGCTTCAAACATGAATTACGTTCTGTTGTAGAGGTATCACCACGGCTGTCTACTTCGTATTCTCCTTCAGCTTCCTGATAACCCGGTTCATGGCTGTAGCACTATCTGCCTCGTGGATTCACTCAGCTTCAAAAGGACCCCTGAAAGCCTTGTACAACGTCCCGTCCGATTCTTACTATACGGAGGTAATTACCACAACTATGGGAAATCATTTCAAATGGATTATGGACACTATCATTTAAATAATTTTAACTTAATTTTTGAAGGATTTTAACTGGCGATTCCTGAGCACATTTGGAGTACAAAAAGTTGATATCATTTTACTGACCGATGATATTTTTTTCTATTAAAAATAAATTTAAAAAATTAATCACACGTCGTCACTGATCACACTCTTACATGTTGCGACGGAATCACGTTATACACGCGCTGTTTCGTGTGTTACCGTGCTGCTGGAAAGAGACGGAGTGCTTATCACTGAACTGATATTGAACTGCCTGCTAGTTATTCCTGACCACTATGTTGCGACGTATGGTATTTAATCTATCTATCTATCTATATTATATATAAATAAAAATGAATCCCCAAAATGTATGTACGTGCATAACTTCCGAACGACTGCACCAAATTGGATAAATTTTTTTTGTGTTCGTTATTTTCAGGACAAGGTTTGTATAAAAGAAGCGGTGAGCTCTGGTACAATGAAATTTGAATAAAAAAATTGTAATAGGTGGCACGCGAGCTGTTTGAAAACTGAATGTACCGGGACTGAATGAATGGAATGCGGGAGGGGGGAGGGGAACTCGTGAGGTGGGTTTGCGGGGCGGGGGAAGCGGGAGAGGGGAGTGGGAGAGGGAAGGCGGAGAAGGCGGAGTGGGAACGCATGAGGGGAAGGGGATGTGGGAGAGGATGGGGAGGCGGAAGGGGAACGGGACGAATGGGAAAGGACACGCAGGGAGGAATGATTCTTTATTAAGTGGCATAGCAACGCGTGCCGGGAACTGGCTGGTAATATATATTTTTCTTGCTTTTAACTGAAAAAAATGTTATTGGACTGCAAAAAGACATCAACATTTTTTACTCCAAATACGCTCAGGAATTGCTGGTTAAAATCATTCAGGTAAGTGGTATAACACCCTTTATACCGGTAGCTAGATATGATTTAATCATTACTTTTTTTCTATTTCCGGATAGGTTCGAAGGTTTCTAGAACACGTCACAACAGATACAGTAGCTCTAACAGGATTTCATTTCTTTTACATTACTCGAGGACTGATACTTACGGTTGGTAAATTTTTGTACTTAAACACTGTAATTTTAACAATTATTAATAAATAAATGGCGATGTTCTCAGTTTAAGTCTACGTTATTATTTCAGATTATCGGCACAGTGGCGACCTACGAGCTGGTGCTAGTGCAGTTCAACAGTCCAGTTCCTTCAGTGTCTGCTAACATCACTCTTAACGGCTCCTGTGGGATCACTCCCATCGACAGAACAGCGTGAAAAGATTTCAATTTCAATTCAATTTAATTTATTCATATAAAAACATTACAAAATTACAATTTCGAGGCGTTTTTAAAAGAGAAAAATATTTTAGATGACATAAACAGATTTAGACTAACAGCAACAAAGCTTGCCGTTTGAATTTTGCTTCATTGATGTTAAACATATCGATATTCGAATAGATTCTATTTAACAACAAGACAGCTCTTCCGACTGGCATAACCATTGGCAAGATAGTTCTGCAAGCCAGGAAATAAAACAGTTAATGCTGTCGGTGACGGAGATAACCATCGGGAATATAGAAACTAATGCTCTCCATGATAGCCGAGTTTTCGAACCATCCACGAATCAGTCTGAAGAAATGTGTTACAATGAGTACATCCCTTCTGATCCGTAGACGGTTCATACCGAGCATCGAGCATGCCCAAGAGAAAGTCGGTAGGGTAGAGCCACGGATAGTAGCCATAGATACTCCCTCAGGTGAAGTAATTTCAGAAAAATCTAATAATTTCATTTATTATCTTCTGCGTGGGCAGACTTGTTACTTTTAATACTTATTTACATCATTCAACCATCCCAAAAAATATATAAATAAACTGTATTTTCAAGATACCATTCTATGCGTGAAATCATTGGGTTTGAAGTTTTGTGCCTTACAATAAATACAATAAATTTTCTCATTATTTTAGTCACACGTTTTAGAATGCCTATATATTACCCACATCGTTCCACTGGCTGTCTATGTTTAGCATCTATAGAGTTGGTAAAGTAAATTGTTAAAACGTGTTGTATTTATTGTTCTTACTAATAAAGAAATTTGTGTGCTAAATTTCTTGTTTACCTCACGAAGATCACAAAGTGGAATAATATTCAAAGTATAATAGTTAAGAGTTTTTAAATTAATATTTTTTATGTCATCAATTTATTTCAATATCATATTTGGGGATGCTGTGTGGAGGAGGTTTTAAAATATATAAAGGAAGGGATGTTAAGTGGGTAGGAATCTTGGGGTCATTGTGTCCAGTAGTGACGGGCGTATGAATCCATCCCTCCCACCGCGTTGCAGATCGAGAGAGCCCAGATGGAGAGGTCAAAGAGTCTACTTAACCGACCACTCCCGATCCGACCCACCACGCAGCTGGTAGGCAGACGCATCATCCTCCATGAACCCGAACACCCCTGCTGAATCACCAAAAATAGCGTTATAGTAGGGTGCTGATTTCCGGGGCGGGCGGCGGTATGCATATCCGCCTACCAAATTGTATGCCTATACGAACGACTTTAATCTACCGAAGTAAAACTCGGAGATAAATGCCCGGGAGGCATTTTTTACCGGCAATTCCTTACTTATTTGGAATGTATCAATATCAATATCGATAAATGTAAGACACTAACGTTTTGTCGAACAAAGACCCTACTATCTTTCAAATACACAATAGATAACAAAATCTTAGAAAAAGTCACTGAAATTTGGGATCTTAGAGTTGTGTTTGACAGGCAAATAAATTTTATAAATCACATACAACATATAACTAACAAAGGCATGAAAACACTAGGATTTATAATCAGAACAATCAAAGACTTCAACTCGTTGGTAGTTATAAAAATCGTATATTTGTCACTCGTACGCAGCTTGCTGGAATACAATTCCATAGTTTGGTCACCATATTTTCAAATTCATATAAAAAAATATCGAAAGAGTGCAGCACAAATTTTTAAAATTTATTAACTTCAAGTTACACATACCTATTCAACACATTAACTATACATCCTTACTAAATACACTTAAATTGCATTCCCTAAAAAACAGAAGAAAAATAAATGACCTAACTTTTTTATTTAAAATTATTCATTCTTAATTAGATTGTTGCGAACTCCTGCATCTTATCGATTTAAAAGTAGGTACCCAATCGAGCAACAAGGAAAAACATATTATTCTGCAGCAATAATTCTGGAACGAACTATCAAATACATGCAGCTATTTCTCGACTTCACACATTAGGAAACAAATTCACCTCTAATATTGATGTATTTAACACAAGTTTACCATTATTTAAGAAATACCTGAACGATATTTTTATGTCATCATTATATAATGTCTTTTAAGTAGAATATTTTGACATTTAAGGAGCATCACATAGGGGCTAATGCATATATTTGTGTATTTCTGTAAAAACTTGTTACCGTTTTATTTTTATGTATCTTGCATTTTGTCATGTATTTACACATCACAATTAAACAGTCTCCTGTAAATTTTGTAATTACTAACATACGAGTACCTACTAGTTTATTTTCTATGCTATTTACAACTTAGAAACTTTCTCTTTTATTGTAATGTGTTATCTTTCCTAAATTTTTCTGTATACTCATATGACGTGTACTAGTTATTTTTTTATAGTTTATCTTTTGTTAAAACTGAAAAAAAAGTCTCTGTATTATGTAAAATTGTATTGTAAAAGCCCACCAGGGCGTTGAAAATTAATAAATTAATTAAATATAAAATGTATGTGATTTGTGATATATTGGTCAGCCCACTTAGTACCTACGCATATTAGTGGGGAATGGTGCGGGGTGCGGGACGGGGTTTAGTAAGCTGGCCTAAAGTTAGTAACTGTGGTGAAAAGGCGATACGAATTTGGAAAATTTAAACATCTATTTTCTCGATGAGACCTATGTCCACACAACGTTCAGCATTTCAGAAAATACTGGCTGGGCCCCCTCTTCCATTTCTTTATAAAAGTCAAAACAAATTTTCCATTCCCTTAGCTCTCGTCACTTACCTACTTCAGTTGGGGATGCCATGGTTCCACGGACTCATTAAGGAACTGGAACATACGTGCCGTATTCGAATAATCTTTTCGACTTACACATAAAAAATACTTATTTTATTTTTATTTGACCTTTACAAATACAAAATACGTTTTTACACCACACTTTTACAAATCACTATCATTTTACTGTTTTTTTGTAGGTTTTTAAGGCTTTCAAAAGTGCCCCAAAACTCAGTGTGCCCGTAGGTGTTTTATTATTAATTTTATTGATGAATAGTTAAATAAATGTAGTTTTATGCATACATCTATACTTTCTCCTCTATAGGTACGTATTTTTTTATATCTCTGTAGGTTACTAGCTACACATAAAAAATACATATTTTATTTTTATTTGACCTTTCCAAAAACCAATTTTCACACCACGATTCAAAATAATAAATTTGATATTTCAAAATATTGAAATTATTTTTAACTTTTTACTGTTCTCCTGTAGATTTAAGGCTTTCAGAAGTGCCCATAGGTGTTTTGACTGTAACAATCCGTATTGTTCCGTAAACTAGCTCAGATATAATTATTGATAAATGGTTAAATAAATGTAGCTTTAAAGCATTCATCTATTCTTTCTCCACTCTGCCTTTGCCTCTGAAATTTTGTTAAGTGAGAACATGATCTTAATTATACTTAGATCTACCTAAAACTAGTTGTCGTATGGTTCGGGGTTGCTTCTCCATTGTTCACATCGTCATTGTTAATAATTTCCACTGTAACTATCTTCGTGTCACTGAGTGGCGTAGCGTGGGTGTCAGCTGCCCGGGGCGGAGGAATATTTCGCCGCTTCCTTATTTGGGTACTTCAAGCGCCTGCGGGGGGGGAGGGGGGGTATTTGGAAATCCATTTTTTTTTGTAATACGACCTATTTATATAATAGCTGATTTATTTAATAATCAATAATCACATTTGATTATATTCTTTATTTATATTTATATTCTTCCAACGGAAGTAATGTTTATAAATTCTACTACAAAGTTAATGTAATGTATAGTAAATAGGTATTTAATATGGAAATAATACGATAGATGGCGGTAAGCATTTAGCTTGCGCCATAGCTCGCCAGATGGCATTAGTGTACAAGAAGTGGTACTAGAGATAGACATTACCAGCTCCCGAGGTGGGAGCGCAGAGATTTACCTACCCCCGAATAGTAAACAGTCGTAGCTATCCAGCAAGGTTATTCAAAGTAATAAACACCATTATATCTAAAGATCCTTTTAATAATTAATATCTGCCAAGGAAAGGGCAGATATAACAACTGGCGCAGCCGTAAAAGTATAATTGTGGGAAAAGTTACGCGTGCGAAAAATAATTTGTGCTGGGCACGGATGACTAAGTCACTGCGGGAGTGACTTGCAGTTTTGGCAAAGGAATCGGAAGATATTCTGCTCGGGATTAAGGAGCATTTGTTTCCGTGGCTACGGGCTGGATAAGAAGATTTTTTGTTCTAGGAACAAGAAGTAAAACACCGCAAGGAGGCGATCTGGTTGTGGATCATTGGATTGGTTTCAAGGACAAAACGGATCATTGGATTAATTGTTTCAAGGACTAACCATTGGATTAATCAGAGGACAAGGATACAACCCAGAGGGAAGGGAAGGAGAGGACCAGACCAGAAGAGTTCCTGAGTTAAGTTCTTTTGCTTCTTTGAGAGGGATTATTTGTTATTGTTGTTTTTTTTTGCCGATCTATCTGTTGGGAGTTATGTAATCGGGTAGAATACCTCCGTTTTGCCATCTCTCCGGAGACTGGGAATTGTTTCGACTTCGGATAGAGCAATTTTTCGTGATTCATGATGACAAAGCGTCTGGTGAGAAAAAACGGGCTTTTTTATTGAATCTCCTAGAATCAGAAACGTTAACCTTACTAATTAATCTGTGTTTTCCAAGTAAAGTAACGGACTTATCTTTTGATAAACTTTTAGCGCTTCTCGACAAACATTGTAACAAAAATCGGTTAGTTTTTAAAGAACGGGAGAATTTTTTTTTAGCGAAACAACAAGAAGGCGAGACGGTGAGAGATTTCGCGGTAAGACTTCGTTCTTTAGCAACGTATTGTCAATTTGAAACGAGGCTTGAAAAAAATCTTATAGACATGTTTGCAATCGGGTTGTTACCGGGTCGCGCGAAAGAGAAAATTTTTGTGGAAGGGCAAAAGTTATCGTTTAATGAAATAGAAGGACTTGCAGTTAATTTGTCAACTTTGGATAGTGCTAATACGGTTAAATCAGAAGTAAATCTGGTAAAAAAGCGAGTTACTAGCGATGGGTTCAAGCGAGATCAGCGTAGGGAACGATCGACGAGCCCCAAGGGTAGTTTTAACAGGACACCAGCATATAGGTTAGGATCAAATTCAGGTACGAATTTTAGATCACCCTCTGATAATGTTAAAAAACAGTGTTTTATTTGCAAAAGGAATGATCATCTATCGTTTGATTGTAAATTTCGTAATGCGAAATGTTTTAAATGTAAGGGCGTTGGGCATTTACAGAGAATTTGGCAAGAATAATCCTATAAATCCCATTTTTGAAAATCACAGAGATAGTAAAGTTTTAGTTGCGTCAATTAGTCCTATCACTGCTGAAATTGAAATCAATAACAAGAAGTTTACGGCAATGATTGATTCAGGTTCATCTTTATGTGTGATGCCGGACTGTATTTTTAAACGACATTTTAGCTCAATCATTTTGTCACAAGACAAGCGAATTATTTCAGGTTATGGAAATAATCGTTTAAAAGTCGTAGGAAAGGCGATTTTTGATGTGAAATTTAAGGATAGGAACAAAAATATTAATTTTATTGTAGTAATAAAAGGAACAGAATTAATTGTGGGTAGAGATTTTATGGAATGTTTCGATCTTGGGATAACTTCTCAGGAGACAATTAATTCAGTGACGCCACAAATGAGGAATGGAGAAAAGTTTTTTCAAGATTACCCGGAAGTGTTTTCGCAAAAGTTGGGAAAATTTAACAAATATAAAGTCTATTTTAAAGTAAACCGGGATTCGGATCCAATTTTTTTTGTTCCTTTTTCTATAAAAGGGAAGATCGAATCCGAATTAAGGTCGATGGTAGAAAAATGTATAATCTCCCCGGTTACAAGTAGCGAGTTCGCTTCTCCGATTGTTCCGGTTGTCAAGAAAAATGGGGATATAAGAATTTGTGTAGATTATAAAAGGAGTCTTAATTTGATTTCCAATTTGGAGAAATATCCGATGCCAAAGATTGAGGAGGTCATACATAAGGTTAGTTCGGGCAAAGTTTTTGCAAAATTAGACCTTAAAGAAGCATATTCACAGTTAGAATTAGCAGATCATTGTAAAAAGTTTACAACTATTAACACCCATTTGGGTTTGTTTCAATATAACAGGTTGGTTTTTGGATTTAAGTCGGCTCCGGCCATCTTCGCAAGAACAATATCAAGTTGTTTACAAGGATTAAAAGGCGTGGCCTTTTATCTAGACGATATTATTATTTCAGGGGTCGATGAACGAGATCTGTATAATAATATTCGCGCGGTTGAAAGAATGTAATTTATGTGTCAATACTGAAAAGTGTCAGTTTTTTGTTAAATCTATAGAATTTTTGGGATACGTTATTTCGGGAAGGGGCATTGAACCTCAAAAAGATAAATTGGAAGCAATTAAGAATGCGCCGTACCCATCCGACGTGCATAAATTGAGAAGTCTGTTGGGATTTTGTAATTTTTATCGGAACTTCATACCGAACATGTCATCAATTTTAGAACCTTTGCATAATCTTTTAAAGAAGAATGCGAAGTTTGAATTTGGGAAATCGTGCATTGACGCAGTAGATAAAGTAAAGTATCTAATGGGTTCTGATAGAATTCTCACTCATTATTTTCCCAACCTTCCTCTTAAGTTATATACAGACGCGAGCAGCGCAGGCCTCGGAGCCGTTTTATTGCACACATTTGCGGACGGTACAATGAGACCGATCGAATTTGCATCAAGAAGTTTGTCTAGTGCAGAAAAGAAATACAGTATTCTAGATTTAGAAGCGTTAGCTATTGTGTTTGGTTTGAATAAATTCTTTCAATACCTATTCGGTCGGGAGTTTACTTTATGAGTAGATAATATGCCTTTGATGAGGATTTTAGGTGAACATAAAAACATTCCAGTTTTAGCGGCTAACAGATTACAGCGTTATGGGATTATATTAGCAGGATTTGCGTATAAGGTAGAATATGTTAAGTCATGTCATAATCATGCGGATTTTCTATCCCGGCTTCCGGTAGAAAATTCTCAAGAAGAATTTGAAGATGATTATGGATCAGATTTTGTGTGTTATGTAGGTAAATGCGAGCACTTAGATATCAAGCTCATTTCCACAGCTACAGAGACAGATACGGTTAGTCAGGAAGTTTTAACGTGTTTGCGTAAGGGCTGGCCAAAACGAGTTGGTTGAGACAATGTACTGTGGATATTCTGGGTTAAGAGAAACAAAATGTCTATAGTCAAGGATTGCCTTTTCTGGCAACATAGAATTGTCATTCCGAGTTCTTTACAAGAACAAGTGCTAGAGTTATTACACAGATCTCACTTAGGAATAGTTAAAATGAAGGGCCTAGCAAAAGCTTATTTTTGGTGGCCATCACTGAACAATGACATTGAAAAAATGGTTCTAAAATGTAATGATTGCGCGGCAATGAGGCCGGCACCTCCTAAGAGTAATTTGTGACGCTTTTTCCAAGTGGATCGACTGCTTAGAGGTCCCAAAGTCGGATTCGTTTAACACGATTAAGGAATTGAGAAGAATTTTCTCTAATTTTGGTAACCCGGATTGCCTAGTTTCGGATAATGGAACAGCATTTTCTAGTGTGGAGTTTAAAGAATTTCTGAAAGAGAATAACATAGAATTTTTAAATTCACCGGTCAAATTCCCTCAGAGTAATGGGCAAGCCGAAAATTCCGTAAAAACGGTAAAAAAAATTTTGAAAAAAATTATGGTTAGGAATAATTTTCTAGTAAATTATAGAAATAGATTATTTGATTTTCTCTCTGATTATCGAAATTCGCCACATTGCACCACGGGATTAGAACCGGCAGTCTCGATGTTTGGTAGGAGACTGAAATCAACTTTCAGTAGTTTAATTCCTAAAACCACTCAGGAAGATGTGTCAGAACAGAGAAAAATAGCTAACGATAATATCAAAAGGAGTCAGGATAATAAAATAAGGAATTATGGAGGCGTAAAAATTAGGAATTTACATGTTGGACAAAAATGTCTAGTCAAGGACTTTCGTCAGGTGAATAAAGTTTGTTGGGTTAGAGGTATTGTAGAAAAGAAAGTGGGAAAAAAGTTTATATCGTTAGGATCTGTGGTACTCCGTTGACTTGGAAGAGGCATATTGGTCAATTAAGGAGTTTATCTGTGAAATGGTAAGAGGAGAGTGAAGAAAATAACCCACTCACCGCGTCTGAGGTCACGAAATGCGCTTCAGACGAGTTGGGGACCTCAGCTTTGTTGAAGGGGCTAACGGGGTGTTCTCTTGATTTCAGATTACCAGCGGATGATCGAGAGCAAACTACTCAACCAAGACCTTGGGACGGGAGGCTCCGCTCAAGGCGTTCATAGAGGTCCCTCCCAGAGAAACAGAAGTACTTAAGTTGAAGTAGTTAAAATCATGACTATGTTTGGTTGAATTTAGTGTATAAAATCGTGTAAAAATGAAATATTTAAAATCCCATTTTTGTCAATTGTATAGCATCATTTGTAAAGAACATGACTTGTATTTATTGTAGCCAGGGGCTTGAGGTCGGGAAGGGTGTAATGTATAGTAAATAGGTATTTAATATGGAAATAATACGATAGATGGCGGTAAGCATTTAGCTTGCGCCATAGCTCGCCAGATGGCATTAGTGTACAAGAAGTGGTACTAGAGATAGACATTACCAGCTCCCGAGGTGGGAGCGCAGAGATTTACCTACCCCCGAATAGTAAACAGTCGTAGCTATCCAGCAAGGTTATTCAAAGTAATAAACACCATTATATCTAAAGAACCTTTTAATAATTAATATCTGCCAAGGAAAGGGCAGATATAACAGTTAATAACTGCTGTTGGAAATCGAGAATGGTATTCATGTTAAATGATTTCGCATCTGGACTTTATAAACCGTGTTAATAACGCAAGGCAGGTTTTAACGTACAATTGATTCTGCGTTAAAGTCCCAAAATAATAGTTATACACGGAACAATCAATTTCTCAGAATTTTGCAGCATTTGGTATGCAACTCAAATATAAAGCTGCACTCAGTACACGATGAATCTGCAACTCGTAATTTATTTTTATTTATCGTTGTATTTTAAACACAAGGTGAATTAAAACTACAATCAGAACATGAAAATGGTTTTTCTTTGATACTGGCATTAAATAAATACTCTCCTATTCTATATGCAGTTATAATAGAATTTTATAACTGCATATAGAATAGGAGAATGTTTACCTTCGACATGTGTCAGCAGATGAATCCAACTGGAATTTTACATTCTGAACACAAGAACACTAAACTGGTTTAAATTAAATCTGAACCTGGGGAGTTAAAACTACACTCAGAACATGAAAGTGGTTTTTCTTTGATTCTGGCATAGCCTGCAACTAGGATATTATAACTGCACTTCGAATAAGAGAATTTTTTCCTTCGAAATTGTCAGCTGATAAATCCACAACTGGAAATTTATATTCTGAACACAAAATTGGTTTAAATTAAGTCTGTATGCGGCGCATTAAAAGTACACTCAGAACATGAAAAAGGTTTTTCTTGGATTCTGGCAGCACATACAGTGTCTGCAACTAAAATTTTATAACAGCACTTTGAATAGGATGATGTTTTTTAAAAATGTTTTTTTTTATTTTTATTTATTTATACTGGGTTTTACAGATGTTTACATTTACATGAGAACAATCCAGTTATAAAACTCAGTTATTGCACAATTATAAAAATTTACAATTACGTACAATTAAATACAAATAAATACAATTAGAAAAACAAAAACATCACAAATAAAAATACAGATTTATATACAAGTTCACTCAAGTAACACATTACAATGAGTGGTAAAGACATATGATATACGCGAGCATGCATAGAGAGACAATTCACACAATATAATTAGTTAGTAGGTACTTTTTAACAGCACTAGAACTTTTTTTTTAAATCCGTACAAATTGTCAACGAAAATATCCACATCAGCGCACTCTATCTTGTTATACAGTCGACACATCTGGGTCAGAGGGCTGAAGTAGGCGATATTATTTTTAAATGTATTAATATGAAAAATGTTATGGCGTCTTAAACAATGGGAATTGGGGACATTAATTTCAATACACTTAAGACATAATGTAGTATCAAGATGGCCGTGAATAATTTTATGTAAACATGTTAGATCAGTCAATTGCCTTCTAGTTTTAAGTGTATCAATCTTGAAGTAATCACGACGTACATCGTATGATCTGAGATGGTCGTGTAGTCCACATTTGAAGGATAACATTCTTAGTATTTTTTTTTGAACTGATTCTACAATGTTTTCATATTTGCCACAGATAATAGAAACAATATCTTTGATATTTGCAGTAATGCGGATTCCAAATAGTGCTTCCGTATTCAAGTTTACTTCTAATTAAGGCATTGTAAAGAGTTAGAATTGATCGAGGATCTTTGAAAGGTTTACATATTCTGTGAATAAATCCCATCATTTTTAATGATTTGCAGTTAATGTTGTTAATATGTACATCAAATATGAATTTAGAATCAAGAGTGATTCCTAGATCCCTTATTGGAGAAACTTTTTTGAGAATAATATTATTGATAACATAAGAAAAATCCTTTATAATTCTATTTCTAGTAAAGTTTAAAATGTAACATTTTTCAACATTTAAGTGCATATCATTGACAGTACACCAGTTATTGAGTGTGTCGAGGTCATTTTGAAGCAGCTGATGATCGGTAACAGACTTAATTTTACGAAAAATTTTAAGATCATCGGCGAAAAAAGCATAATCACAGTTTAATTTCGAGCCAAGGTCATTTATGAATATAAGAAAAAGCAGGGGGGCCAAGATTTGAACCCTGTGGTACACCAGAAGTTACAACTATAGGGGATGATTTGTATCCATTAATAAGAACTAATTTAGTTCTATTATACAAATATGATTTCACCCAGTTTTTCTTCGAATTGTGTCAGGAGATGAATTCACAATAGAAATTTTACATTCTGAAAACTGATATAACCCTTCGAGTGATAAGAAAAAAATATAAACTTTTGCCTGTCAAGATTTGCGCACTTAATTCCCGGTTCTTTCCATGCATTTTAAATGTTCCTTTTTTTAAATATTTTCCTACGAATTACGAAGTTCGCAGATTAAAAAAATATAATTATTGACATTTATAATAAATAATAAAAGAAAGTGTTTGCGCATTATTATATGGGATTGGTTGGGTATTGCATTCGCAGACTTGGTGGGTAGAATATGTCAAATTCCTGATTTTATCCCACCTACCTAATATTCCTATCCCAAAATGTCACCTTGAAAAAGAGCAATTGTTGCATGAAGAAGAGGTGACACTATTTCAAGCTCAGTACAAATTAATGTCTCAGACTGGGAGCACATATTGAGCATATACTGTTGCAAAAATAATATTGCAAGTTACTAAACATAGTGAAGTGTACACCAAACCCTGGAAATCAGAGAGGCCCCATCTGCAACTGGTGAGTCCTATTTTCCTTTTCCGTTCTGGGCTTATCTAATTCTCCAAAAGCCCAGATCTGAACATCGACTGAATATCCATCAGGTTTTGCGAGTGCATGTTATCTAATCGTCCCATATAACATAGCGACCGCGTAGTTTTCGGGACTGGTCCTTTGAGGGTTGCTTCAGGGCTTTGCTCTGAAGCAAAACCGCCAATTTTGTAGTGGAGTCGCAGTTTCGCGACACCATTTTTGGTCCTTCGAGCCGGATTACCAACGGGGTATTTAAAATTAATATATTTAACCTGCAAATTAATATATTTAACCTGCAAATTAATGTTATTTGCTTTTTATAATTTGTAAATTCGTTTGTACCGAACTACGTTTGTAATTATTGTTGCATTAAAATTCCTACATAGAATTAATCATGGCGACGAGTGATGGTACTCAGGATCTAGTTAAAATCAAAATACTAGAATCTAAGATTAATTTAATGCATAATCGTCTCAATGAGTTATATGAGAAAGCGAAAATTATCGCTGATAGAGAGACAAGGAGTTCGGATGAGTTCGTTAAACAAACGGTTAATGTAGCTACATATTATTCACAATTTAACACGTATTGTGATGACTTTCTTTCGCTCCAATTAAAAAGGGATTCAAACTATGATATAAATTTCGATTTATGGAATAAATTCGAAAATAAGTACTGCTTTGTAGTTAGTATACGCGAAAGTATTGTGGCGAAGCAAGATTTAGGTGGTACGCAGAAATTAAATAATTTGCAATTTATTAAGCTTCCAGCGATCGATATGCCATCCTTCGACGGAAATCAAGAGAATTGGTCAGTATTTTACGAAGCTTTTAAATTAAACATCCACTCTAATGAAAATTTGAATACTTCGCAAAAGATGCAATATTTGATAGGAAAACTCCAAGGAAAGGCGTTATCGGTTTTTGCTGGAGTACTTCCGAATGAAAAAAACTATTTTGTAATTTGGAATGCTCTCGAAAAGAAATATCAAGACAAGCGCGTGCTAGGTACCTTTTACCTGAACAATATATTAAATTTAAAATTATTGGCACCTTCTAACTCAAATGATTTAAATAATTTTATTGAACGGTTTGCTTCTTCCATGTCTGCGCTCAAGGAATTAGGTATTGATGACCTAAAAGACTTTATAATTCTACATATTGCACTGAAAAAATTAGATATACAATTGGTGCAAAATTTCGAAATGTCTATACGGGAGAAAGATATACCTACATATACCGATTTAATAGAATATATTCGTTCGCATGTTAAAATTCTTGAACGAACCGGACTAGATAGTAAAGTTAATAATAATAAAAATAAAGTTTCGCATTCTTTCGCTGTGGTTGAACCGAAGTCGTTTGATAATAATCGTACTACAAGTAATAATAATAAGTGCCGGAAATGCAATCGAAGCGATCATGTTGAATTGTTTAAGTGTGAACAATTTAATGAATTGAGACCTAAGGCACGTTTTCAGTTTGTAAAATTAAGTAACTTATGTGTAAATTGCTTAAGCGATAAACATAGGACGGTGAAATGTTCATCTAAATCAGATTGTAGAATTTGTAAAAAACGTCACTATACCGCATTGCATTTTGAGGGTACGGTGAACAACGAAAGTAATTCTAAAAACGAAGCTGTTATATTAATAACAAGGAATAAACATCATAATGATTTTACTGCGGGTAATTTAGCTACGAATGTACTATTGTCAACCGCGCAGTTATTTGCTTACGACAATAAAAATAATCAAGTAACCGTCAGGTGTTTAATTGATTGCGCCTCGCAACAAAATTTAATTAGTTTAAATACTTGTAATAAATTGAATCTTAAAATAATTCCTTTAAATAATTCAGTTATTAAAAGTGTTGGTTCGGTAGAGACACCAATATTGGGACATGTTGCATTGACAATTAAATCCCGTGTTTCAGAAGATAAATATAAAATAAGCCTATTAGTGGTCGACAAAATCACGGACAAGCTCCCTACACAATATGTTGACACAAAGTCATGTGAGCATTTACTTGGTTTAAACCTAGCGGATGAAAATTGGAACGTTCCATCTGATGTTGATATTTTATTAGGCGCTCAGTTATTTCCATATATTATGCTGGGAAATAAGGTTTTATCTAAACATAATATGAATGCACCACCCGCTATACAAACGGTATTTGGATATATTGTAATGGGTGAAATACCGAAGTGTACGCCGGATGTTTCGTGGACATTTGGCCCCATAACCAACGTGGATTTATACAATCCTTTATCCAAATTTTGGACCATTGAAGACATGCCTATTAAGTCATTGATGAGTGCTGAAGACGCGGAATGTGAGAAAATGTATGTCGAGTCCGTCCAACGGGATGACTCGGGAAGGTATATTGTATCTTTACCTTTTAAGATAGATCCTAATAATTTAGGAAATTCGCTCAGTGTCGCGTAACGCAGATATAAATATTTAGAACGGAAATTTAATACGTCGCCGTTCCGTTCTAAATATTTATTTATTTATTCTAAATTATAGAACGGAACGGCGACGTATTAAATTTCCGTTCTAAATATTTATATCTGCGTTGCGCGACACTGAGCGAATTTCCTAGAACGGAACGGCGACGTATTAAATTTCCGTTCTAAATATTTATATCTGCGTTGCGCGACACTGAGCGAATTTCCTAAATTATTAGGATCTATCTTAAAAGGTAAAGATACAATATATAAGGTATGAAGTTCCGTCTTCATCTAATATTGATGAGGGATATTTCATTCCTCATCACGCAGTAATTCGTAAAGATAAATCCACAACTAAAACTCGTGTTGTATTAGACGCCAGTACAAAGACCAGTTCAGGGTTGTCACTTAATGATATTTTGTATACTGGTCCAAACTTGCAATCTAATTTATTTACACTTTTAATTAAATTTCGCTTATTCGCTATAGCATTGACCGCAGATGTTAAGCAAATGTATTTACGTATAATGGTAACAGAAAGCCATCGTAAATATCAAAAAATTCTTTATAGATTTCACGAAGATGAAGAAATTGGAGTTTATCAATTTAATTCGCTCGCCTTTGGATTAAATTGTTCACCGTTCCTTGCGATGCGAACTTTAAGACAGCTAGCGAGCGATGAAAGAAATCGTCACCCGAAAGCCGCAGAAGTTGCAATTAATGATTTATATATGGACGATTTTGTATATTCTGTAAATACTATAAGTGAAGCCGTCATTTTGTCTACAGAATTAATGGCGATGTTCAAGTCTGGAGGATTTGAATTAGTTAAATGGTCGAGTAATTCTGCTCATTTGCTCGCTCAATTACCAGAATCGCACCGCGCAACGATGGATTTCTCGGATAATTGTAGCATTTTAGGACTAAAATGGGATCCGGTATCTGATTGTTTTCGTTTTATAATATGTCCCATGGAGGAGAAAACTATATGTAAAAGATCCATTCTTTCCACAATAGCACGTTTATTCGATGTATTAGGTTTGGTTGCTCCGGTAATTTTATATGCCAAATTACTTTTACAAGAGCTGTGGTTAGAGAAAGTGGGATGGAACCAAGAACTACCCCAAAGTATTGTTAATCAATATATCAAATTCAAGGAAGAATTACCGATGCTTACTCATTTAAATTTACCTCGATATTTGGGAGTAAAAGAGGACTGCACGATAAATATTATCGCTTTTGCAGACGCGAGTACGAAAGTATACGGGTGCGTAGTATATATTCATGTCACAGATAAGGGTGGCAACGCTACTATGAATTTGATATGTTCAAAATCCAAGGTAGCCCCATTAAAAATAATTTCGCTCGCTCGATTGGAATTCTGCGCAGCGCTTATTTTATGTAGACTTGTTAGATCTATTATAGATACTTATAAGAATCGCGTATCGATAAACGATATATTTGCTTTTTCAGATTCAAAAATAGCACTTTCTTGGATTCACTCATCCCCGCACAGATGGCAAACTTTTGTATGTAATCGAGTTAGTGAAATTCAGGAAAATTTACCCGCGAAACATTTTTATCATATAGATGGAGTTACCAATCCTAGTGATTGTTTATCACGTGGACTATTGCCCGCTCAGCTTATTGATCATTCTCTTTGGTGGCAGGGTCCACCCTGGGCTGCGAACCCAGTGTCCGAGTGGCCTGTCAAAAGCTTTTCTCCCTCAGCGCAGGAGGAGAATACTTTGGAATTGAAAAAATCGCATACATTCACGATAACGTCAATAGAGAATAATTCTCCAATATATAATCTTGCCTTAAAAATTTCCTCATGGCCTAAGAATTGTCATATATATTTTACGCTTTACGCGAAAGTTATCGCGTTCAACAGTTATAAATTCCACGGAATTAAATATTGCTGAAGTAAATGTATTAAAAGCTTTACAGAAAATGTATTTTTATGCCGATATACAATTAATACAGAGGAAAAAACTATGCTCCTCTTCGATTCGAAAATTAAACCCGTTCGTCGATCATAATGGATTGCTACGTGTAGGTGGTAGATTAACAAACGCGAATATACCTTATGAAAACAAACATCCAATACTTCTGCCAAAACAGGATCATATTGTCGATATAATTATAGATTTTTACCATCGTGTGAATTGTCATACTGATGCTTATCTCCTTATGTCTATAATTAGACAGCGTTATTGGATCTTATCGGGAAGAAACCTAATACGCAAACGAGTACATGCGTGTAATTTCTGTTTTAAAACTGCACCTTCTAATATTATACCGCCCATGGCCGATTTACCGACAGCTAGAGTTCAAGAAGCAAAAGCATTTACACATACTGGTGTAGATTTTGCCGGACCGATAAATATAACCCTTTCTAGGCATCGGGGGGTAAAAAGTCAAAAGGCATATATATGTCTATTTATTTGTTTAACAACAAAGGCTATACATATAGAATTGGTATCAGATCTAAGCACGGACAATTTTTTAAACGCATTTAAAGGTTTTCTATCCAGACGTGGACCGGTTTCATGTATGTACAGTGACAATGCGACAAACTTCAAAGGCGCGAAGAATTGTCTGGATGACTTATATAATTTTTTGGAGTCAAATTCAACTAATGAAGTCCTTCGCAATGAATTTAACATTCGGAGAATTGAGTGGAAGACGATTCCACCTCGCGCTCCTCACTTTGGAGGATTATAGGAATCAAATATTAAATCCATTAAATCACATCTGTATAGGGTTGTGGGTACCCAACTTTTATGTTATGAAGAACTTCTCACAGTTCTGACACAAATAGAGGCTTTACTCAATTCACGTCCGTTATGTTTATTAAGTAGTTGTCATTATCCAGAAGCTCTTACTCCGGCTCATTTTCTAATGTCTACTTCGATTCAGCATTTGCCCGCTTATGATATGACTAATGAACGCATTAGTCTGCTGAAAAGGAAAGAGCTTTTGGACCACCTCGTTCAAGCTTATTGGAAGAAGTGGCATATAGAGTATCTTCACTCTCTGCAGATGAGACAAAAATTGAATAGTCCCGCGAGTAACATTCTAGTAGGTACTATAGTATTGGTACATCAAGAAGATGCGAGTCCACTTTATTGGCCGATGGGTGTTGTTGAGGAAATATTCCCGGGCAAAGACGGAGTGGTTCGTGTGGCACTCGTAAGAACCCCTTCTGGGAACTTTAAACGACCAGTCGTGAAATTATGTCCTCTGCCTACACAATAATTATTACTTTTCTTTATCTCTATTTTTTTATTTTTCGTTCTTAACTACGTAATATCAATCGTGGATATATAAGATTATTACATTTCATTTTTTCACTATAATTCTTTACTTTATTTTGAAAGTACCTTCAGTTTCGGTAGGTACTTCCAAGGCCGGGAGAATGTTTGCGCATTATTATATGGGATTGGTTGGGTATTGCATTCGCAGACTTGGTGGGTAGAATATGTCAAATTCCTGATTTTATCCCACCTACCTAATATTCCTATCCCAAAATGTCACCTTAAAAAAAAGCAATCGTTGCATGAAGAAGAGGTGACACTATTTCAAGCTCAGTACAAATTAATGTCTCAGACAGGGAGCACATATTGAGCATATACTGTTGCAAAAATAATATTGCAAGTTACTAAACATAGTGAAGTGTACACCAAACCCTGGAAATCAGAGAGGCCCCATCTGCAACTGGTGAGTCCTATTTTCCTTTTCCATTCTTGGCTTATCTAATTGTCCAAAAGCCCAGATCTGAACATCGACTGACTATCCATCAGGTTTTGCGAGTGCATGCTATCTAATCGTCCCATATAACATAGTGACCACGTAGTTATCGGGACTGGTCCTTTGAGGGTTGCGTCAGGGCTTTGCTCTGAAGCACAACCGCCAATTTTATAGTGGAGTCGCAGTTTCGCGACACCAGAAAGAATTACGAAATTGTAAACGAAAGTATCGTAGAACATTTTCAAATGAAAAAAAAAACAACTTACTTTACAGAAATTTATTTTTAAGATTTTTCTTTATTAATAAATTAAAGCTGGAGCAACGAATCAGATATTCAAACGTATAATTACGTAAATAAAAAATGTAAATAAAATATTTATTACTCACGTCCCTAGTCACTCTTAATCCAGCAAAGAATGAAAATTTCATAGAATTTTCAATCACATCACATCGTCCACGGACCTCTCAATCATTCTCACTGTAAATTAGTCATAAGCAATCCAAGCTCAAAACAAAATAGGGGAATTCAAGCAATTCATCACGTACGGTGTTGCCAGTCAATACAGTGATCAATATGACATTATTATGTAGATTATATTAGAAATGGGATCCCCGGTTCCGTCACAGAATAAGTAATGAATAATTTCGTGCTCATTTACAACTTAGGTGCGACCAAAAAAAAGAAATGAAATGGTTTAAATTTTTACAAGATAATGTTATTATTTATTGCGAGAATTTGCCGCCCCCCCCTTTACAAGTGCCGCCCTTAAACTTACGGAAAATAAAAATTTTATATATATTTATAGATGGATAAAGAGGACAGTTTTTAACCGAAGTAAAATACATCACCTTGAATTCAAAATTCATCGCCATAATAATAGAAAATATTTCTAAACACAGTTTTTTTAAAGAAATTATATATGTCAGAGTAAATTGCTGATTGTTAAAAATTTTAAAGCAATTTGAATAATCATAATTTGCTCGTCTTAAACAACTGTCACCGAGCGAACACTAATGACAGCTTAAAGAAAATTGTTGTCAAGCGTATTAAAAAATTAACTTCTTCCAATTATATTTTTCATTTTCCAATGTATGATATAATTTCCACGCCCCTGTTAAACAGCGAACTGATATCTTAAAAACTGAACTATCCTGCCATTAGTCTTTTGGATTTCCACTAAATTTAACATATCAGATGTTACCTCAAGATAGTTTTAACATACTTTGATTCATTCTCCATGTGTATCGTCTATCAGTTGTGGTAAGTACTATTTACCAATTGTCAAAAATGAGCGAGAGATTTTCGCATAACTTAAGAACGACATGTCAGAAATTTTATGGAATTTGTGGAATTTCGTTTTAATAGGTACTTAACTTTCTTGTGTCCACAGACATCTATAATTATTTTACTCCGATTAATTTTATTATAGTTTACAAAATTAGCGCTCACGAACGGGATATATTTACCCACTCCAAAATGAATGGCGGCACAAAGCTGGATGTACAATCATTAGCTAAATGTGAGAACGAAATGTCCACTTTGCGGTCATCAAGTCATGCACTAACAAGGTAAGGTAATTTTTTAAACTCTAATGATTTTTTTGTAAATTCTCTTTCAAACATCCCTTTAAAAAAAGGCTTGACATCATAGACATTTGAATATTAGTCATATGAAGTTTAAAAAAAAAATGTCTATGCTTGACATAAATATTATATTTTATGACGAATTTATATGGTAATTTTATATTATTGTGGAGAAATACGGAGACCACTTTAATAATCTCCTATAAACAAATACAATTTGGCTTCTATCTTAAAATAAATATTTATTTCGTATTCAATACTGAAAACATTTTGCAAATGGATTGATAACTTTACTTTTATTTTGTTACCATCAATATTTTGTCTTTGTTTTCACTATATTAAATGTTCCTGGTAAACAATAAAATAAATAAAATCTTACATAAAATACTTGTTTATAGGGATACACCAACAATGTCGAAGAGCTTCGTGATCGTGGAAGGTATATATAAAGTGCTTATAAATACAAATAAAACACCCTTTCTTTTTAAACATTCCTCCAAGAGACTCCAACCATAAACCATCTCGATAAAATGGACACATTGTTGATTCCACAAACCACAAATCTTTTCAAACTCTTTCAGCAAAAGAAAAAACAAACTGAAGCACTGTAGTCAGATGAAGATAGTAACAAAATGTTATCTCTAGGAGGTGTAAGGTAAAAATATAAAATAAACACAAAATATTTATAATAAAATGTAACAATGTTTTAGAAATGGCTCCTCCAAGCCAAACTCCAGCCAACGGATATATTGTAAGTGGAAAGTACAAAAGAGACACCTTCTATAGGGCCATCGGACCTCTCATAACCATCGTGCAATTTTTTGGCCTTTTGCCGATGACTGGTATTTTAGGGAAGAATCCAACTTGTCTAAGGTACTCATATCTATTACTTGAATATTCAGTCAAATAAAGCGTTCTATATTTCTTTTTGCTTTTCCAAAATCACCTTTCATAATCCAGAGTTTAACTCGGCACCTTAAAGTTTTCTTAAATGTTTTATGTAATAAAGTAGAAATATGTTTACAGGTTTAAGTTGTTTTCTTGGAGAATGTTGTACAGTTTACTGATTTTGAGCGCCTTTGGGGTTATAAGCTTTGCTGCTTTATATAATTTCTTTGAGACCGGCATCGTTTTTTCCAAATTTGGTAGGTATCTTATTTTATTTTTTACTAGCTGGTACCCGGCATGCGTTGCTATGCCATTTAATAAAGAATTTTTTTCTCCCTGCGCGTCCTCTTCCATTCGTCCCGTTCACCTTCCTCCTCCCCTTCCTCTCTCAAGTCCCCTTGTGTAAAAAAGACAAAAGGCTTAACAACAATAAAAATTAAGATATTTAATATAGAGAAGAAAATTGATGTTTATATTTTAGATGGAAAAGAATTCAAATACAATTTTCTAATTGGACTTATAAATAAATAAATAAAAGAGTTTAATTTGATTCAGAATGAAAATTTGGAAATTGTTCAGAAATCTGAAGAAAGCTTTAAAAAAGAGTAAATACATTGTAAAAACAATCCTAATGAAAATGAAGATATAAATAACTTGAACTTTATAAACTTTAAGGAACATAAAAAAGAAAAAGAATTTACAATGGATCTCAGTCATTTAAATATACAACAAAAATCTGAAATATATAAACTTATTGATAAATATAAATCAAGCTTTGCAAAGGATAAATATGATATTGGAACAGTAAAGGATTATGAAGCACGCATTGATCTACTTATGGACAAATACTGCAGTAAAAGACCCTACAGATGTTCAATAGAAGATAAGTTAGAGATAGAAGAATAAGTAAGAAAATTGCTTGAAAGAAATCTTATAGAGGAATCATACAGCCCTTTTGCAGCACCAGTAACCTTAGCTTTCAAAAAAGAAGACAATAGAAAAACAAGATTGTGTATCGATTTTAGAGAATTAAATAAAATGGTGGTACCTCAGGCTCAACCATTTCCTTTGATTGAGGACTTAGTAACAAAAACCAGAAACTGTAAATACTTTTCAACATTAGATATAAATTCTGCATTCTGGTCTATTCCCCTGCGAATTGAAGATAGGAAGAAAACTGCTTTTGTAACCCAGGAAGGCCACTACCAATGGACATGTTTACCCTTCGGTTTAAAAACTTCTCCAGCCATATTTCAAAGAATACTAAGCAACATATTGAGAAAGTACAAGTTAACAGATTTTGCTTTAAATTTTATTGACGACATTTTAATATTTTCAAAAAGCTATACCGAGCACACATTTAAATCATTTATCACAGATTTTAGAGGCTATAGAAAAAGAAGGTTTCCGACTTAAGCTCACAAAATGTCGATTTGCAACTAATTCGGTAAAATACCTCAGACATATAATACAATATAATACGGTAAAACCAGTGAGAGATAACTTAATTTCAATAAGAGATTTCCCAACACCAAAGAATCAGAAAAATATTGGACAACTTCTAGGAAAAATCAATTTCTACCACGAGTACAGACCAAACAGTTCAATAATTTTAGAACCATTACATAATATACTAAGGAATATTATTATACCAAAAATTCATATGGTCAATAGAATTCCAAGAAGCTTTTGAAAAGGTTAAACAACTATTGTGTTCACAACCAATTCTAGAAATTTTTCATAAAGACTTATCAATAAACATATATACGGATGCATCATTGGAAGGTATTGGAGCAGTGCTGAAACAAACTCAACAAGACGGAAAAGAAAAACCTGTAGCATATTTTTCAAAAAAATTAATTGAAGTCCAAAAGAAAAAAAGGCTATATATTTAGAATGCTTAGCTATTAAAGAGGCCATAAGATATTGGCAGTACTGGCTAATAGGCAAACCTTTCACAGTATATTCCGACCACAAACCATTGGAAAATTTAAATATTAAATCTTGAACGGACGAAGAGTTAAGAGATTTATCCTATTACCTATCAAAATATGACTTCGAAATAAAATATAAACCAGGAAAAAATAATTTAGAGGCAGATTGCTTGAGCAGAAACCTAGTATTAGAAGCTAATAAAGATGTACATGAACAATCAAAAATAATAAACTTAGTAACATTGAATGATATATTAACAGATCAAGAGAAAAATGAGAATATAAAAAAATACAATAACAAGTTAATATATAAAAACAATATATATTATAAGAGGGTAAGAAAGCAAGAAAAAATACTACTGTCAGAGGAACTCAGTATATAATTTATAAAACTGATACATGAAAATATGTGTCATATAGGTATAAAACAAATGCAAAAGAAAATAGGAAACATTTATACAGCAAAGAATTTAACTAGAAATATCACCAATTTATGCAAACAATGTAAAATATGTATAAAAAATAAGACAAGAGGACAGGCTAAATATGGTGTAATGTCACACTTAGGCCCTGCCACAAAAACAACTTGAAATTATCTCAAAAGACACAATTGGGGGATTTGGTGGCTCTTGATCAACCAAAAAATATTTGCACCTTTTATTCGACCATTTTACTCGATATATGCTTATATAGTAACCTCAAAGACACAGAGTGCAAATGACTTTATAAAACTTATAAATATTGTACCAAATTGTAATGAAATTGGCATGGTTCTCACCGACCAATATCCTGGAATTAACTCAAAAGAGTTTAAAACTTTTTTAAATGAAAGATCAATCACACTAATTTTCACTGCAGTAAATTCGCCGTTTTCTAATGGACTGAACGAAAGGCTAAACCAAACACTCGTAAATAAAATAACTTGCAAGATAAATGAAAATCTAAATACATGGACAACTATTGCTCATAATTGTGTTGATAGATATAATAACACGGAACACTCAATAACAGGCTTTGCACCGAGATACCTATCGGATGGTACTGATGTTTCATTCATACTAAATGAACTTAAATTTAAAAAAAGAAGCAGATGACTGGATTAGAGATAGAAAATTTGCATTAGAAAGAACAATTGAGTCACGTGAATATAATAAAATGTTAATTGATAAAAAAGAATTCACAATTTTAAAATAGGCGATATGGTATATGTTGAAAATGGTCACAAACTAAATAGAAGAAAACTAGATGAGTTAAGGATTGGTCCATTTAAAATCGAAGATAAACTATCCCAATCAATATACAAGATTAATACAGGACATAGAAAGATGGAGTCAAATTTTTTCCATATTACAAAACTTATTCCTGCCCCCATACTAGAAGAAAATGAAGATTAGAAAGAAGAAAATGAAATTGAAAGAGACGAAAATCTCCAAAGAAATTTTCTAACCCTAGGGGGGAGATGTAAAGGAATACCTACCTAGAAATGCATAGGATTCCTTTATGTTCGAATTTTAAAAAGGTGTTGTCATGGAGACAGAAAATGAGAGAGGATTGTTGTTTTGTTGTCTGGCTGGGTAGCACAGATTGAAGTAATAAGAAAATTGAAAAATAAGTTTATAATTACAAAGTGATATAATATTTTGAAGACGGACAAATAACTTTAATTGTAGTTTCTACATATATATATATATATAGATAAGATATATAGATTACATTCTTTTTATGAGCTCTATGGATCCAGACTCATGTGATTACTATGTAGGTCTACTGGAGGGGACACCACCACATTTCCAGCGGCGTTATAAGGAAACATACGGTTTCCTCCTTCACCGCACACGTCAAGATCTATCTTTTTTATTAAACGATTCTATATATATTTTTTTTATATATGTCCCTGCATACGGGGTTAGAAATCAGTATCCAGGTAACTTGTGCAAGAGATCTGCTTCCCGCGTTGCCCTCAACGAATTGTACTGGGTAAAACGAAGAAGTTGACGGAAGACCCGAGGAAAGAGTGAGCATCGGATCTCCAGAGGCAGAGTGGAAGGGCACCTAGTTCGAGCCCAGCTTATGGCGACAGGGGAGGCATAGGCGGGTCACGGGACGGCTTTCTCGGGATTTTAATGCATGAACGGGCCTCTCCGACTTGATGGGGTTATGAACGATACAATACATTTCGGAGTTCAGTTCTAGCCTAACTAAAGGTTAACCAAAAGTTAATTAAACCTTAATCAATCTAGAATCGATTGACGTACGCTGTTGAATGAAATACAAAATAAAAATAACAAAACAAATCCAGTCAAAGTTATGCAATATATTAATTGTTCATTAATAGTCTGCGGAAAAAAATATATACATTTAAGAACAATTCCTGCAAAGCGATATCGTCAGCATCGCGTAGACAGTAGACAGTGTAATGTAATTATAGTGATAAGTAGGTAAATCTTGCCCTTTTATTTGATCACGCTAATGATCAAAATTAGCTACTAATGTAGAGGTCCATAGCCATATCCCTTCAGCGATCCCCGAACTTGTTCTGTATATCATAACAATAGATTATTATTTTTAATTGATAAACTAACGTTTAAACAAGATTTTTATGCATAGCACAAAGGGTAGATAACAAATATTATAATCAATAATTATCAGCCTGAAACACTCATCTACATTGAAAAAATCTTCCGAGAAAAGATACTGGCCGCCAACGGGAATTGAACCCGTGACCATCTGATTGCCGGTCAGCAGCTCTGACCACTGAGCTATGGCGGCTTATCAAATACCCGCCAAATAATTCAATATATACTAGTGTTTCATTCGACAATTACTTATTATTACATTTTTCCAACTGAAAACAACCGCAAAGCGGGAGATTTAGTATTAAAAATACCTCTCTCACAAAAATAAAGTTGGTTGTTTTCAGTTGGAAAAATGTAATAATAAGTAATTGTCGAATGAAACACTAGTATATATTGAATTATTCGGCGGGTATTTGATAAGCCGCCATAGCTCAGTGGTCAGAGCTGCTGACCGGCAATCAGATGGTCACGGGTTCAATTCCCGTTGGCGACCAGTATCTTTTCTCGGAAGATTTTTTCAATGTAGATGAGTGTTTCAGGCTGATAATTATTGATTATAATATTTGTTATAACAATAGATGCTTAGTAGAAAACTTATGACTAGTCATCCACTTTTTAACATCAATTATGGCTATGTATAACTGCATTATAAGGCCTAAAATTGAATACGCCTCTGCTGTATGGGCCCCATACCAGAAAAAATACATTGTGAATTTGGAACAGATTCAAAAAAAGTTTCTTAGATACCTGTATATGAGCATGCATCAAGATATTAAACATTAAAAAATATATATAATACTCAAAACAGTTTGCTGTACAAAGGAATTAAGTTATATAACACACTAACAGAAACTCTAAAGTACTCACCAATTGAAAAGTTCAAGATGTATTGTAGGAGCTACATAAAACAAGAAAAAATATAGTGAATTTGAAATATTATAATTAATTAGCTGCAATATGAAATATTGTAATTAATTAGAAATTTGTAACCTTAAATATACAAATCACTAAAATAAAATTCAAATAAAATAAATCCATTAATGCATAGTTTGTGTCACATGTGTATTGTAAATGGACACACAGTCTGTAATATGCAATAAAAAATAATAAAAAAAATCATCCTTAAAGAAAGATGGGTCATGAAAATATTAATATGGTACACCAACAGGAGGCGTGGTATTCTACGTCAGCGCTTTTATAACCCACATCACGTTTCTCCGCCTCGCCCCGCGATGGCCGAGACTGAGCATTACCATTGCCAAAGGAGAAGTCAAGAGAACTCGCCAGCCGCCAAAAGGTCGATCCCTTTACTTCAGATTTGGGATCCTCACGTTTTTAATGCTGTTCTTCGCACTCGGTATGCCCCTTTTTATATTCCCTCTAATTTGTACAGCCTTATCTATTAAAATTGTCTTTTCTTTAATCTACATTGTACCTCTTCAGGTGATAAGGTTAATGCAAACTCTACAATTTGATCTTCTTTAATGATCTAAAATCAATACATTTTTTTAGTTGAACACCTAATGAGTATTGCCTCTGGTTTTTCCGTGGTTTATATGTGTGATCGACACCTTCCCAATGATTACAAATTTTACAAAAGCTCATTTTCACACATCTTTTCTTATACGGATTATGCTGTATGGAAGGCGATCATAGTACAAGTAAGAAAGTTTTACTTAGATCGCGGTGTTACTTATTTTTTGTAGTTTCGACTAATTCATTCGAATGTATTTTGAACAAACCTCACATATGGCTTGGTTTTTAAATTTTCAGATCACGAATTTAGTGGCAGCTTTTCATTGGAACCTCAAAGATCTTTTCATCATATTAATAAGTATTGGATTAACTCAAAGGTTTGAAGAACTCAACGACTCCCTGTTGGTGGTCATGGGAAAGGTCGTGAAATGATTATTACGTTTTGTGTATTTTGCGTTAGAAGTATATGTCATCAAGTGACGCAAAAAACTTAGATCTTTCGATTCAAATTCAAAAACCATTTAGTGCACAAAAATACAAATACAAAAGTTGTAGCTTTTAGGTATATTATATTTCTTCCAGCACCAATAAATACAAATATAATATTTATTTTTATTTTTAACTTTATGAGTAAAACCTCAAATTGTAATATTTAATTACATGAAGACAATATGTCGATATGTGTGTCAAGTTGTGACTCCTTGGCGCAGCGGTTAGCGCAGTGGCCCGGAAAGCCGAAGGTCCTGGGTTTGAGTCCTAGAGGTACCAATATCTTTTTCTGATTTTTCCCTTTCCAGATTTTTGATTGAGTTTTCCCTTTCCAGATTTTTGATTGAGTTTGGCTAATATTGTCTTCATTAAATTAAATATTACAAATATAATCCAATACACACATTATAAAACAAAACAATTACCTATATGTAACATTAGATGAGAAAAAAGAGAGGTATTTAATTTTCTATAAGGTAACATTGGAGTATAATGACATTTGTTTAAAAGAAATGTTTTTTGTGATAATTTGAATTGAGTATATCGTTTATTTGTTTAATGTTTCGTGGAAAGTTGTTATATACTTTAATGGACTTGTAGTGGGGTTCTTTCTGAAATTTAGTTTTGCTTGCATTTGTTATTAATAAGTTTTCTGTGTACCTTGTAGCGTGTTTATTTATTGAGTGTTTTTTTTGTGGGAACTTTTCTGGAGATGATCGAACTAACAGGCATAAAACCATTATATATATATTTCTGTCACTGTCAAAAGTTTAAGGTTCTTAAATATGGTTCTACAGGTGATCAGCGTTTGTAATTTTTTGTAGGCATCTCTTTTGGATGATAAAAACATCTTTGGCGTTTAGTGAGTTTCCCAAAAAAACTATTCCATATTTTATCTTTGAATATACCTACGTATCCATAGTATGCGGTGATTACTGACTCGAACATTAAGATTTTTCTAAGTGTGCCTAAAACAAAAATAAAGCTACAAATTTTTGCTACCACTTTTGATACATGTTCTTTCCATTTTATATTTGCCTCTAGTTGTATTCGTAGCAGTGAACAAGTTTGGGAAGGTTCGATGTGATTATTGTTAAGATGACAATATACCCTAAAATATATTCAGAATCTTAACGTCGTAAGTAAAGAAGCCGTGTATACAAATAGAGTCTCGCGACCCGTGTATTGCACGGACCTACTGTCGAATTTGCCCTATCAAAGAAAAGAAGAAGAAGACAAATAATATGGGAATCTTAACGACGTAAGTGAAGAAAGCGTGTAAACAAATATGCGCCCGCTGCACGGCGTACTGGATGAACGTACGGTGGAATTCACCCTAGCAGGCATGGAGATTAGACCTTTTCACCGCGTTCAATTTAATTAATTCTGAAGAACGTGTTACAAATATTGAAAATGTGGGATGATGTCGCACTGCCGAAGTTATTAATTTATCGTCTAGAAAAATAAAATCTGGCGCTTACCGCTAACTTTAGTTGTACAACGTATTACAATTTTTTAAAGGCGTTGTACGTAAAATATATTAATGGTAAGGTATTGTTTTTATTAATCTTAAATACAAAGAACTTACATCCCCAGGACGACATCTGAATAAAAAAGTTAATATAGTTACGAATTCGCCGGAAATGATTAAAACGTGAGTTTTGAGCAAACAAAAATTATTAGGATTGTGTACCGCCTTAAATTTAACATTTATATTTATAGGCGTAGCTTGTACTGGAACTTAAAAAAAAGTAGAACTTAGCATTAAATTAGCATTCTATTCAAAACTAATGTTTCTAACATATGTGAAGGCCTTGGAAAAATAAGACCCAGGAAGAACTGTGGCCTTACCGCGGTGTAAAAATTAGGCACCTTTCAAAAAGAGCAGAGATTAAACAAGAATTAATGTTAGATGATTAATCTTTTTGAAGGTAAATATATTGCTTCTTTATTTTTCCAGCATTTACCAGAGGAGTTTTGGAGGGTGACTAGAATTGAATATGCGCACTTGGCTGGGCTAGTAGCCGAAGTGGATAAAGCAATCAATGAAATAATAATGATATCTTTCGCAAACAATCTCTACAGCATCTGCATTCAACTCTTTAATAGTTTCAAGTGAGGACCATCATAGTAACCTAAATTTGGCTAAACATGTCTTTACATGTATTTAATATAACCGTGTGAAATGACTAATATAAATATGATTATTTTTAGTATAACTCACAATGAAAATAACCCAATTCTACCTTGCTGGAAGATGGCAGACGGGTTAGTAATTTAAACTTATTTAAAAATATATATATTTCCATGAAATAAACACCATTTTGACATGAATCTTGGACAGAATCATAAACGGACCATAACGCATGCTTACAATACTACACGTATAAGTTGGCGAAAAGGAAGGCGCTGTCGTCTATGACATAATGATAGTAGTTGTGTTGCCTTTTTACATGTAGCACTCTAAAGAGGTTATTTTCTCATATAAGGAATCTCCTATCGCAATCAAAATGAAAAAAACTCACAATTAATAGATTTCTTAGTTTTAACCACGTGTATTGTTCGGGGCTTCCTTAAAACCCTGAGGAAGTGATCATCGCTCAAAAAACATGACATATTTTTATAAACAATAAACGTAGTTAAGTTAACAAATCTCTTAATGTTTAATTAAAATGGTGCCACAAACTAAGTTTGCTGTGTTTGATGAAAAAAAACTATCTAAATTGGTCACATTCTGAAAATATGAAGACTATAAGACTGCGGAACTGGATATTTGAGTTGCTTTATTCCTACCGCGTTAAAGAAGGCCTGGAAAATTACCAATATGTATTTCTTGTCAACTTCTGCTTTGGTGATTTTAGGTTACAGGGAAATAAATGGACTTCTTTCTCTAATGCCATCGGCTGTGTTGCAGGGGTCTTTCTACGGCAGTCTACTACGTATTCTCATTCGTTTTCCTGATATTCCGGTTCCTGGCCGTGGCCCTGTATGCCTCTAGGATCTACTCCGCTTCAAGAAGTCCCCTGGCTGCCATATACAGCGTCCCACCTGACTCTCACTGCACTGAGGCAAGTACGACTGTTGATTTTGGAAATTTTTCGGGATATACTGGTTTTTAATCGTGGATAGCTTTATTTTTTAAATTCTTCTAAACATTTTGGATATTTTCGTGGCAATAAATTTGATGCCAGCCTGTCGTTTGATGAATTAAATATGTCTTCCTGTTTTGATTTGACTAATAGTTTTGATTAATAGATTTGACTCCACACAGCATCTTCAAATATGACATAGGCCCTGAGGGAAATTATTTTCCTCAGTTACTCGTGTGAAATTGCTGTACCTAATTGTTGGACCTATCAAGACCCGTTGTTTTTATATTTCGTATCTGTCCAATCAACATCGTATCGTATACAAATTCTAATGAGAATCTTCTGGGTTGTGACTTGTGACAGTACCTTTGTATGACCTAACGAAATATTTAACAATCATTTATTTCCCAATAGGTCCGACGATTTCTAGAACACGTTACAACAGATACAGTGGCTCTATCTGGACTTAACTTCTTCTACATTACAAAAGGACTTATACTTACGGTTAGTAAAAAGGAAAAAGCTCTTCTTTAGACAAATAAAATTAGTTGAATTCATTCTCTAAGTCTACATAATCTGTTGACAGCTTTTCTGACAAGTCCCCTTTGTTTACATGTTTTTTATTCTAAGTAACCCTAAATAATATGTTCTCTATTATTACAACATTGATTATAAGTTTAGTAACACATACTAGTATCCTATACCTAAATACTTGCTTTTATCGCTCATAATTTGTTAAATGTACATTCATATTCTGTTATTATTGTAATACTGATAATCTCCTGTGTACCACTGTATACTTATAATATCATGTACCTATCACTTGAATGTAAAAGTCAGCCAATAAATAAATAAATAATTATTTCAGATTACCGGTACAGTGCTGACCTACGTGTTGGTTCTGGTGCAGTTCAACAGTCCCCTTCCATCAGTGACTGCTAACATTATCCTAAACAACACCTGCAGAAATGTTCCAGATTTGACAGCCTGAAGATAAAATATTCGAAATAATTTATATGCTTAGAAATGTATCGTTATTTTGTTTGCAAATCTCTATCACAAAAGTAATCATATGAAACACCCATTTATTATTATTTTTTTTATTTTTTATTTAATTATTTTCATATTAAATTAGGTTATAATAATGACGTATTGCCCATCTCACTAGGTGTGAAACACCTGTGTTGAGATGGCAATTTACAGAGTGGTTATAATCTATGATTTTGTTTTATTAATATTATGACTATGACAGCTTGATATAAAATCTTTTTTTCCAAGTAATATACAATTCAAGTATGTTATATGAACATTGCAGTAGGTACATGGTTACATATTTACACACAGTAGGCATAAAGGTAAGAATGTTATTAAATACTCCTGATAGATATGTTTATTTGAGGTGATCAATGATTCTACTTTTAAATGCACTTTTGGTTTGAGTGTTTCTTATTTCAGTAGGTAGAGAATTGAATAGTGTTGTTGCATTATATTTAAAAGTTCTTTGTCCATAAGAGGTTTGACAAACTGGGATGTTAAAAGATTTTACATTTGACTCTCTTAGGGCTCTAGTGTTTATTCGTTCCTCAAACATGTGTGTATTTTTAAATTGGTGAAGCAGAATATTTTTTGAATACAGTTTTTGCAGGTTAGGAACATTTAGTGTCTTAAAAATAAAGTCAGTGCTCGTTCTCAACGGGACTTTAAGAATAACCTTCAAAATTAGTTTTTGAATCTTTACTAAAGGCTCCAGGCAAGTATTTGTGGCACTTCCCCAGCTAATAATACCATATTCAAGTGATGATTGTATGAGAGCACAGAAAACTTGTTTCAGTTATTTTATATTTAATATATCTCTAACATTTTTAAAGAAATAGACGAATTTCCTCAGTTTTGTCATTAAGTTTGTAACATGTGCGTTCCATTTAAGAAGATCATCTATTTGAATACCAAGATATTTAATACTGTCAACTCTACTTATAGAAGGGCAGGTACATGGAGTTAATGAGGGGTTACAGCTGTGAAATTTAAGGCTTTTTTGTGAAGGCAAGAGCTTATTTGATATTCGAAATGTTAGAAATTTTGTTTTGTGTGTATTCAGGGTTAATATGTGAGCATTAAGCCAGTTTTTAACAGTACGAAAGCCATTTTCTTCCATTTTAAAGACTTCATCCCAAGATTTGGCGTAAAATAGCAAAACCGTATCATCGGCAAAAGTTGTGATTTGTCCACAAATTTGTAAGTTACATAGATCATTAATATATACTAAGAATAATAAGGGTCCTAGGATGCTACCTTGTGGAACTCCACAAACTGTTTTTTGAGAACTACTACAGGTACTGCTTATTTTAACACATTGCGTTCGATCAGTTAGATAACTATGAAGTAATTGAAGAACTGTATCTGATATTCCTACCCTCTTAAGTTTATCTAAAAGTATTTTGTGGTTCACAGTATCAAACGCCTTTGCAAGATCAAGGAAAATTGCTATACATTTATTTCCTTTGTCAACATTACTTGTTATGAAGTTTGTAACGTTAGCGATGGCGTCTGAGATTGATAAGTTTTGGCGAAAACCAAACTGATTTGCTGATAATATTTTACTAGAGTCAAGGAAAGTAGTTAATTGATTTCTCAGTATTCCTTCAACAATTTTGGAGAGTGCACTTAGAACACAAATTGGTCTGTAATTGATAATTTCAGATTTGTTCCCACCTTTAAAAATTGGAGAGATAATACCTTGTTTTAATACATTTGGGAAGCAACCTAGAGTGAAGCTCTTATTAATTAGGAATTTGAGGGGAACGGCTTTATGAGATTTCAGCGATTTTAGTAGTTTACTTGGTATTTTGTCATGTCCAGGTGAAGTCCTCTCTTTCAGTGAGTCGATTTCTTTGATGATATCCTCCATCGATACATCTTTTAGAGTAAATTTTGCGTAAGTTTCTTCTCGGAGATTATTATCTGGTGGTGGAGTTTTAGTATTGCAGTTGATGTTTTCTTTTATTTTACTGGCCAAATTTGATCCAACGTTAGTAAAAAAAGTATTTGCATGATCAGCAATAGTCTTCGGGTCCAAGTTAAAATTCACATTCTGACCATCAATTGTAAGTTCCTCAATTTGATCTCTGAACTGCCTTGCATGTGTTGCTTTTTAAGAATTTGCCAAATCTTTCTGGAGTCATTATTACATTCAATAATTTTTCTTGAATAGTATTTATTCTTTGCGTGTTTAATTAGTTTTGTACACATATTTCTGTATTTTTTGTAAAATGTAGTAAGTAAGTAATTATTTGGATCTTTCCTTATTTGTTTGTGAATATTATCTCTTTTCCTGATGCATTTTAATAATCCAGGTGTAATCCAAGGTTTAGTGATTGAATTTTTTTTACTTGGTACCTCTTTCTGTTTCCTGTGTAGTTTTATTTGTGTTTGAATAAAATTGGTAAAATAATTCCATGCCATATCATTATCAGTAATTGAGTACAAATTTTCCCATTTTTCGTTTTTTATGTTGAAAATAATTGTATCCCAGTCGATTTTATTTTTCACAATAGATATATTTACGGAATCATCTTTACTTTTATTTTCATTTCCAACTTCCAATATTGTAGAGTAGTGGTCTGTTACTGTGGATTCATATATTATTGTGTTGATAGGTTTTTTCGTTTTGCCTATTATATGGTCAATACAAGAAAGAGTTTCTTCAGTGACTCTAGTAGGTTTGTTGATGTAGCTAACAAGACCGTAGTAGCTTATGGCGTTGAAGTAATCGTCTTTTTGAGGATGTCCATTTTCTAAAATATTAATATTTGTATCTCCAATTAAAAAAAGATTTCTACAGTGTTTTAGTTTATGTAACACAGTTTCAAGTGAAATAAGAAAGTTTGTAATATTGTTTGCGGATGGGGATCGATAAATAGCCAGTATATCAATTACTGACTTAACTTGTATGTATAGACAATTGGAGTCATTGATTTTGATTTCTTTGGTAGTAGTTTTCAGATTTTTTTTAATGTAAACTACAATTCCGTCATTTTGTTTAGTATTATATGAAGTGTTGATGCAATAGTAGCCTTCAATATTTTTTGGTGTATAAGAACTTTTAATCCAACATTCTGTTAGGATCATAATATCAAATTCAATGTTTATTACTTTTAGGTTTATGAGGAATTCTTCGAAGTTTTTATTGATGCTTCTTATATTTTGGTGTATTATTTTCAAATTATTTTTTAGACACAGTTTTATGTTTTCTGTGTTGGTAGTAACAGTTTCATTTTCAAATAGGTGGCATGTGAGTTCTTCCAGATTAGTAGCCATTTTATGTATTTTAATTAATTTTGTTAACGATAAAATTAAATTTTACAGTGTTAGAAGATCTCTTTCATGTTTTATATTTATAATTTTAGATTCCGTTGATTTCCGCGTGAAAACTTTACCATTTTTAAACCACGTGTATTGGTGGTTTAGTTCCTGTGCTCGCTTCTTAGTTTTCCATAATAAGTCCTTATTATATGAAGACAACACTTCGCCGATGTACAAGGATGGACTTATTTTCTTGGTTAGGTTTTTTGCTGCAAGAAGGTTGTGTCGAGTAGTAACGCTAGAATTTTGGAATTTGATGATAATTTTTTTTGGAAAACCTTGACGACGGTCAGGAACACGATAGATTTCTAAAAAGTCTTCATCCAGGATTTGAGTGCCAAGCTTATTAGCAATATCTTTTGCAGTTTCTATCGGGTTTTCATTTAAATTTTCACACACTCCAGAGATTTCAACTTGGTTTGATAAGCTATTTTGTTCCAGTTCGGCAAGCCGAATATCAATATCATTCATTCTAGACAGGTCTTTTTTGATTTTTTCAACCTCTATTTTAATTCCCGCTAATTCGTTTAACTTAGTTAATATTTCATCGTATTTTTCGGAAATGAAGTCGGTTGCTTTTTTTGTTTCAGCTGTCTCTAATTCAATTTTTTTAAACATTTCTTTTTTTAAATCAGAAAATTTATTATCAATATAGTCAAAAATGATCTGATTATTGTCGACTGACTTGGGACTATGTGATGTTAAGGCGTTATTTTTTGATTTAGAGCGGGTGTTTTCTTGAGGCATTTTTATTTTTGTTCAATAATGCCCCACAACAAATCTTGATTATCGCAATGTAAATATTTTTGTTTGTGGTGCTCAAAAAGAAAACGAATTGCCAAATATTAATTACCCATTATCAAAAACACTTTACTCGTCTTCGCGACTCAATTCTCATGAATAAACAAGAAACTGTTGAGGTTTTTTTCCGTTAAAAACTGTACTTTTTAATGTTTAAAGTGGGAGCTGTCAAAACAAGTTAACAACCATAGATAACCATAGTTATACTTGACATCATATATGTGACCAGCAATGGGGCGTAATTAGCAGCCTAGCAGAAATATTGAGTTCCGTTATAGTTCTGTTTATGGAGGGGAGATGAAAGGAGAACTGGAACGCTAGTTACGTCAAATTGTGTTGAAATCATCAATAAACCGTAATATACAGATTACAGACTATTATTTGACATTTTCCTGCATATCCGGTTATTTAGTGTTACACATAATTTCTTTTGTGGTATATTTTTTTTAATATTGTAATTAATTTAAAAATTTTATCTTAAAAAATTTTTTTAAAAGAAAAACAAACATTCCCGGGTAACGAATAACCCAGCAATGTTTGAAAATCTCCTACTACCACCACAGAAAGCCGAAAATGTTGCTTGTGTTGTGATATATTTGAAGTACCTAATATTATCTGTAAATAAAAATATTTATTTGATGTTATCTACGACAACGGTGCGGGGAATGGTGCGGGGAATGGTGCGGGCGGGGTTTAGTAAGCTGCCTAAAGTTGTAACTGTGGTGAAAAAGCGATATGAATTTGCAAAATGTACACATCTATTATCTCAATGAAACCTGTGTTCACACCAGGGGCGGATCTGACTTTCAGCATTTCAGAAAATGCTGGCTGTGACTTTGTGAAAGTTAAAACAAATTTTCCATTCCCTTAGCTCTCGTCACTTACATACTGCAGTTGGGGATGACATAGTTCTACGGGCTCCGAGATTGTTGAGGAACTGGGACGTGCAAACTGGGATTTTCAAAGTATTTTTATATCTCTGTAGGTTATTAGCTACACATAATAAAATACAAATTTCATTTTTATTATACCTTTTCAAACCAATCGCGCACCATCTGTACTATTTTTTTTATACAAATTTCATAACGCCTGAGTTTACCATTATATACAGAAATACTCTTTTGCTAAAATGCAATGTTCTGTAATTTTTTTTAATCAATTCATTGATTACTTTCCGGGATATGCGGACACAAATTATGGAACCAAATTTTATTTTATACACAGAAATTATTTAAGTCAAAGTAAATTGCTGATTGTTCTTAAAAATTTAAAAAGCAATTTAAATGATCATAATCTGCTCGTGTCAAACAACTGTCACCGCGCGAACACTAATGACAGCTTAAATGCAATTGTTGTCAGTAGTGTTAAAAAAACTAACTTTCTTCCAATTACATTTTCCATTTTCTAGTGTCCGATATAATTTCCCCACCCATGTTAAACAGCGGACTGTTATCTTGAAAACGATTTTTTATGACACTAAATACACAGCACTAACCTTTTGAACTATCCTGCTATTAGTCTTCTGAAATTTAACACAGCGGATGTTAGTTCATCGTAGCTTTAACATATGTACATACTTTGAATAATTCTGCATTTGTATAGTCTTCAGTTGTGGTAGTATCTACTATTTACAAATTGTCAAAAATGAACGAGAGATTTTCGCATAACTTAAGAGCGACATGTCAGAGATTTTATGGAATTTCGTTTTAATACTAAACTTTCTTGTGTATTATCTATAATTAGTTTACTCCGATTAACATTATTGTAGTATTTTACTTTAACGGGATATATAAACTAAACCACTGCAAAATGGATGGCAGCACAAAGCTGGATGTACAATCGTTAGCTAAATATGAGAATAAATTGTCCACCTTGCGGTTATCAAGTCAAGCAATAACAAGGTAAGATGCTTTTTTTAAACTCTAATGATTTTTTATAAATTCTCTTTCTAACACCTATTTAAAATTTTATGACGCGTCACATAAATATTATATAACGTGCAGCTGGCGTATTATTATATTCTAATTTTATATTGCTGTGAAGAAATGCGCAGCCCACTTCCATGACATTTTTAGGAATAAATCAAATGTGGCTTCTATCAATATATAATTATTTCTTTTCTATTCAATACTGAACACATTTTGTAAATGTATTGATGACTTTACTTTTATTTTGCTTCCAACAATATTTTTTCTTTATTTTCACTCAATTGAATGTTCTTGGTAAATAATAAACATAAATAAAATCTTACAAATATTTTTTAGGGATACATCAACAATGTCAAAGAGCTGCGTGATCTTGGAAGGTACATACAAAATGCATACTTTTTATTGTTTTTATTTCTCGCTAGGGCAATCCCGATGAGATACAGAACTCATTTTAAGGCGAGGGGATTAACAATACATAAGTGGGAGGTAATAGTTACAATTTTACATAGGTATTATGATATTAAAAATATAAGTTTCACATACAGTATAGCTGTAAAATTTATTATAAATACAAATAAAGTACCCTTCCTTTTTTACCCTCCGTGTACCAGGTGACTAAAAATCTCGTCCCAAACTAGGTGGCTATAACATACCCCAAAATATATATTATAATAAATAAGTGATAAAATTATCATGTTTTTTTTCGGTGGAATTAAAGACTTTTCATTTATAAATAGGTACATAGTAATAATTAGGTTTAAGTAAAACTCCGAGTAGAAAGTATGTAGTAAAACATTTGTATTACAAAATAACAAATAAACCCAACTTCTTTGATCTTGATAACTTAGCAATCATTTTCTTATGGACTTATGTTAACTGGCACTTTTAATTATCACAATCTTTTTAATTTAACAAACTAAAATATATATTTTCAATAATTAAATATTGGAAAGTTATATTGATATATTTTCCTATGTTTATCATAAATTTAAGGAAATATATATATAACCAACGCGCCATACGAGGTGGGGTGTGTGATACACCCATACGCACTTTAGGGGCGTGTAACTCACTTGGTAATCGCCGCCGGAGATACTAAGCAACACTGATAGGAACGGCAACGTCGAAATACCAACTACTGAGAATTCTAACTTCGGCACTATCACAGTTTTTAAATTATTGTGATTTTTGAAGAACTGGGGTATGTCACACCCCACCTGGTGCACGTAGGGTTAAACATTCCTCCAAGAGGCTCTAAGTAAACCATCTCGATAAAATAGAAACCTACAGTTCTTGATTCCACAAACCACAAATCTTTTTTAAAATTTTCAGGAAAAAAAAACAAATTGATGTCAGATGAGGAGAGTAACAAAAGGTTATCGCTGGGAGGTGCAAGATTAAAATATAAATTGAAAACAAATATTTAATAAAATGTAACAATGTTTTAGAAAAGGCTCCTCCGAGCCAAGCACCAGCCAGCGGATCTATTGTTCGTGGAAAGTACAAGGGAGACACCTTCTATAGAGCCATCGGACCTCTCATAACCATCGTGCAATTTTTTGGCCTTTTGCCGTTGACTGGTATTTTGGGGCAGAATCCGACATGTCTACGGTACTCATATCTATCACTTACATATTCAACAAAATATAGCAATCTATATTTCTTTTAGCTTTTACAACATAACCGCTCACAATCCAGGATTTAACTCGGCACCTAAACTTTTTCTTAAATTTCTTATGTAATAAAGTAGAGACATATTTACAGGTTTAAATTGATTTCTTGGAGAATGTTGTACAGTTTGCTGATTTTGAGCGCCCTTGGAGTTATAAGCTTTGCTGCTATATACAATTTCTTTGAGACCGGCATCGTTTTTTCCAAATTTGGTAGGTATCCTATTTATTTTTTTATTAACGGCATTTTTAAGAAGCTCTATGGATCCAGACTCACGCGAATTCTCTTTGGGTAGTGGAGGAGAACCCACCACTTTTCCAATGGGGCTTTCTTGGGAGATGCATCATCTGGGTTAATGCAGGGAAGGGTCTACCTCACACTCTCGATGGGGTTATGAATGATAAAATACATTTCGGAAATCAGTTCTAGCCTAATGATAAATAAAAGCAATTTAAACCTTGATCAATCTAGAATCGATCGTAGTACACTGTTGAACAAAATACAAAATAAAAATAAGAAAAGATTTATTAGTGCAATTTATTAGTTATTCACCAACAAACTGGATACTGCAGAACCTTCAGTACAGATACACATTTAAGAACAATACCTGTAAAACAATGTCATCAGCATCACATTGACAGAATTATGTGGTTATAATGATAAGTAGGTAAATCTATGTAGGTATGTGCACTTCTGTTTGATCACGCTAACTATCAAAATAACTTACTATTAAATGAAGAGCTCTGTGGCCATATTCTTTATTTTATGTTCATAGCCACCATATCAGGGATTACCAGACTCGTTCTGCGTTATATATCAATACATGCTTAAGTATAAAACTTATGACCAGTCATACAATTTTCGACATCATCCTCAAAGAAAGACTAATGATGATATTGTTACAACTGATATGGTAATTTTGATGGTTCACCAACAGGAGGCGTAGTATTCTACGTCAGCGCTTTTATTACCCACATCACGTTTCTACGCCTCGCCCCTCATTGGCCGAGACTGAGCATTACCATTGCCAAAGGAGAAGTCAAGAGAACTCGCCAGCCGCGAATAGGTCGATCCCTCTGCTTCAGATTTGGGATCATCACCTATGCAATGCTATTCTTCGCACTTGGTATGTTCCTTTTAATAATCCCTCTATCTTTTTTATTGCCTTAAAATTGTATTCCAATTTGCTCTTCTTTACAGTTTAAAAATCAATTCATTTTTGCAGTGGAACACCTAATGAGTATTGCCGCTGGTTTTTCCGTGGTTTATATGTGTGATAGACGCCTTCCCAATGATTACAAATTTTACAAAAGCTCATTTTCACACATCTTTTCTTACACGGATTATGCTGTATGGAAAGCGATCATAGTACAAGTAAGAAAGTTTTTATTACATCAGTATTACTTAGTTATTGCATTTTTCACTAATTGATTTCACGAAGGTAGTTTGAACAAACTTCACATATTCATGATGGCTTTGTTTTTCCATTTTCAGATCACCAATTTAGTAGCAACTTTTCATTGGAACCTCAAAGACCTTTTCATTATATTAATAAGTATTGGATTATCTCAAAGGTTTGAAGAACTCAACAACTCCCTGTTGGTGGTTGTGGGAAAGGTCGTGAAATGATTATTACGTTGTGTGTATTTGGCGTTCGAAGTATATGTCATCGCATGACGCAAAAAACAGATCTTTCGATTAGCATTCTATTCACAACTGATGTTTTTAACATATGTGAAGGCCTTGGAAAAATAAGACACAGGAAGATCTGTGGCCTTACCGCGATGTATAATTAGAATCCGTTCAAACAGAGCAGAGATTAAACAGGATTTAATGATAGACCATTAATTTCTTTCGAAGGCAAAAACATTGTTTGTTTATTTTTCCAGCATTTACCAGAGCAGTTTTGGAGGGTGACTAGAATTGAGTATGCGCACTTGGCTGGGCTAGTAGCCGAAGTGGATAAAGCGATCAATGAAATAATAATGATCTCTTTCGCCAACAATCTCTACAGCATCTGCATTCAACTATTTAATAGTTTCAAGTGAGGACCATCATACCAATCTACATTTTGGTAAACATGTCTTTATGCGTATTTAATACAAACATGTGAAATGACTAATATAAATATGATTATTTTTAGTGTAACTCACAACGAAAACAGCCCTAATCTACCTTGCTGGAAGATGGCAGACGGGTTAGTAATTTAAACATATTTTTCAAAAATTTATTTCCATGAATTTTTTTTAAATTTTTTTTTAAAGAAAGACAAACATTCCCGGGTTACGAATAACCCAACAATGTTTGAAAATCTCCTACTACCACCAGAGAAATCCGAAAATGTTGCTTGTGTTGTGATGGAGGACTTAGCCAGCCGAGGAATCGAACATGCGACGCCCGGGTGGGACCCAAGCTCTATGCCCACTCAACCACTGACCGGTCAAAAAAAATTAAACACCATTTTGACGTGAAACTTTGGCTTGAACACAACGCATGCTTACAGTACTACACGTATAAGGACGAAAAGGAGGACGCTGTCGTCTATGACATGATGATAGTAGTTGTGTTTGCCAGAATAAAATATAAAGATGTGGCGTTAGTTCCCGTTTACTCATTCACCGACTATTACATGTAGCACTTTAAATGGGGTATTTTCTCATAAATGGAATCTGCTTTCGAAATCAAAAAGAAGAAAAAAAATCATTCTTAATTTTAACTACGTAAAACAGGATTTAAGTAAACCCTGAGGAAGTGAGCATCACTCACGAAACATGTCGGTTTTTTATAAACAATAAACGTGGTTAATAAGAAATCATTGATTTTGAATTAAAATGGTGCCTCAAATACGTTTGCTGTGTTTGAAGAAAAAAAACTGTCTAAATTGGTCACATTTTGTAAATATGAAGACTACAAGACTGCGGAACTGGAGTTGTTTCATTCCTACGGCGCTAAAGAAGGCCTGAAAATTTACCAATACGTATATCTTATCAACTTCTGCTTTGATGGAATGATGTGATTCTGAGAACGATTTTAGGTTACAAGGAAATGGATTTCTTTCTCTAATGCTTTCTGCTCTGTTGCAGGGGTCTTACTACATCTGTCTACTACGTATTCTCATTCGGTTTCATGATATTCCGGATCCTGGCTGTGGCCCTGTGTGCCTCTAGGATCTACTCCGCTTCAAGAAGACCACTGGCTGCCATATACAGCGTCCCACCTGACTCTTACTGCACTGAGGCAAGTACCACTATCGACTTTCGAAACTTCACGGAAGATAATGGTTTTTATTCGTGGTTAGCATTATTTTTTAAACTCTTGAGTGTTCAATCTGGATATTTGTGTGGCAATAAATTTGATACCAGCCTATCGTTATGAATTAGACATGTCTTGATTTTACTAAATGCACTATAATTACTCGTGTAAAATTGCTGTAACTAATTATTATACCCGTCAAGGCACATGTCTCCATGACTGATAGACCGAAGGTAGACCTGTTATTTTTATATTTCTTAAGATGAAGCCTGTGATGAATCGCAGTGGATACGAAAATATAGTAGCTTCCACCTTACGAATGAATAAATAATAATTCAGAATTATAACGAAATCAACACACTAGCGACATCTAGCTGATTAAGTTTGATTGGGCCATGGAGACTGCAGAGATCTATAATTATTAAATTAATGTCAAGTTTTGATAAATAGAACACAGAGGGATCCAATTATAAACACTTAAGATTGATCTACCAATCAGAGAAGGGGGAGGTTACCTTTTTTCAAGACAAAGAGATGGACTTTGGACTAGACCATTAGTCTGATATTTATGGGGTAAAAATCATCATCAACCCGAGAGATCAATACGCTTTAAGATAAACACAATCCCACGTTCGGTGCATTTGGTACAATGACCCTAATTTTAAAGGTAAATATTGAGTACAACAGAGGAATCGACAACCGCAGTTAACGAACAAATAAATCCATATTATGTTGAAAAAATGATGCAATAAAATAGCAAGGAAATATAATGAACGGAAGATTAAAGAAAAGACCTGGAAAACGTGGGAAAAGCTACTGTAGGGATACTCAATTGCATAACGAGAACGTGAAGAACAAAAGGAGGCCAGATTCAGAGGAAAACGTACGTTTGATATTTAAAAGAAAGAAAAACGATGGAAATTAGGAATGTCACCTTTAAATGAAGCAATACGGTCAGGGAAAACGATTTGAAAAGAAAATCTAATAAAAAAAACGGACATTTAAACGGAAGTATTTATTGAACAATATAAGATTTCGACTTAATTTTGCGTTTCAGACGAGTTTAAATAGATATCGTTATATATTTGAAATAGGATGGTTATTCTAGTTATATTACGTTAGATTAATTCAAAGGAAGGGATCGTTTTTACGTCATTTGCTATGAGAAAATACTATAGACGATAGAACAAATTGCTGAGGCAATTGATGTAAAAAAAGGTTGTCGACCCCACATGTATATTGTTGATATAAACAAGGAATATTCGAACATGCCTTTTGTTTATTTAAGGCCCATTATCCATTAAAAAGGGTCATAAAAATTAACATTGCTCTTACCTAGTATTTAGATTATAGAATTTCCGTAAAATTTAATTATAAACACATTAAAATGGATTTATCGCCAAGTATGTAGAAATCGTAATGTATACACACGTCAGGGCTTGCAGTTTATGGGATTTTGAACAAGAGAGAGATGGAAAATTGGGCGGAATTTGATCGAAGTAGTTAACTTGACAGATATCCCAGGATAGGAATAGTTAGTGGGCCGGAAAACACCATAAATAATATATCAAAAAAGGAAAAAAGGGTTTTAGCGGGAGATGGAATCACGGCAAAAAGGCAGACGTCAAATTTCAATAAGGGATCATTGGGTTAGGAGTGGGGGGAGAGAACGGAAAACCGACATAACCGGAAAACTCAGATAAGGAAATGGGAAAAACTCAAAACGTTATAAGTAGAGACAATACAGCTTAAAATTGAATTGATTCATATAGGAAACATGAAAATGTGGGGAAATTTAGGGAAATGAAAATTGGAAAATGCGTAATGAAGATTTCGACATGAGTTTGTTCGTGTTCTGGTAACGATAAACCAAATTGAGAATTACATACAGTTTATTGAAGACGTACCTATTATATATTGAGAGAAAAAAAGGACACGAAAATCATGATATTTTAGTTAAATTTGTAAGACCTGAAGACAAAGGAACGACGGGGCAAAATTTGACATAATGGTAGGTTCGACACTGGAACAATTTACGTAAGAGACGGAAGATTTCTAAAATCAAAGGGGCCGGACTTAACACGTTGATACGAATATAACAGAATTGATATATGAAATCTCGAGTTGTTAGAGTTTGAATTAGAAAATCAATGAACGCGTAATTAAGATGTTCTAATCCTGGAGGTACATATAAAACCTAGGACTTAGAAGAATCGGGATCAGTTTTCGGTGTTAGTTGTCGTGAAGGAGTCGTCGGGGACCAATCGTCGGGTTAAAACGTGGAAGTTACGTGACGTAGCGTCTAAAACGGTTATTAGTTGAAAATTTCTTAAGTGTTGTAAAATTTTGAGACTTAGAAAAATTCGGAGTGGGAATTCTGGGACTTATAAAAATTACGGTCGTGATTAAATCTGTGGAGTGTTGAAAATTAAATAAAGTGTTTTATATAGTTTTACAATAAATTCAACTTGTCATTAAAATAAAAAGTTTATATAGTGTAGCGAATTTAAAAAGAAACAACAGTGTTTAAAGAATTTTATAACAGCATTGAATAATAATATATCTATTTATAAATTCAACTTATCATTAAAATAAAAAAAGGGGTCCTTCGACAACTGGCAAGGTTGATTAAAACGTCGCGCATGTTGTGAGAATTACCCTGGTAATTAATTAATAGAATCTAGAATCAGTTTTTATACTTAAAAATTTCAGTGGTAAAATAGAGTCTACAATCAGTTTATACTTTGATAAAACAGGGAGTGAAGTGCCCGGATAGGGTTAATCGTGCAATTTAACGGAGTGTATGATCTTATAATAAATCTAAAATCAGTGTTTGCAATAATTTCCGATTCAATAAAATCTAATAATTAATTAATTAATTACAAATTCAATGCGGGAGGAGTTTAATATAGTGTGTTTGAATTGCTTTAAATTTGTTCTATGAAGGTTAAAATAGAGCTATTTAGTCCGAGGTTATATAAAGAAAATTACAGTCTAATAAGTTTCATTAAATAAAAAATTTACGTTTAGGTCGAAAGTTGGAAATTTTATTACGAGATATTAATTATCGTTAGGTGACAACGCAATAATAATAATTGATCCGAAATCTGGAAAATACTTAACATAATTAGATAGGATCGTTCTTCTTCAATAATAACGGCAGATATTAAAGGAAAACGTGAGGATTTTTACATCAGAGATCTATTCAAAGGAGAAAGGAAGGAGATGAGTAGTTACACAGGTAGTATGGATGCTCTAATAAGTTTCTCGCCGATGATAGTAACCCGGTGGAGCTGAAATTAAGACATTAGAGCTTGGTGAGTCCTTACAATATTTAAGCTTTTACAGGTTCCTGTGGATATCCTGACACTGATGGACGTAACGCCAAGAAAGGGTAAATAAATAACTAACCAATTTATTAGCATTCGCATGTCACACCTCCCATACGGAATGAAATGTTGCTAAACAAATACTTAACACATAATTAGATAGAAACGCATCACTAAACCAATTTTGGTATCTTAGCGTATTTGTAAGATAAATACCTATTGTTTCTTTTCACTAGCACGATTAGGGTATGGTTATATGACCTTCGATAGTGTACAAAAATTTCGATTTGAGTTCAAGGCCATCCATTGACCCAGTCACCTAAATTCATTAACGAATAAACAAAACAAAACTTAACGTCAGGGACAAGTTTATCAATTATAGCTTGAGATGAAATCTGCGGTCAATATGTGAAGGCGACATTGACGTTAAATTCACTCAATTCTAAACGACTTGATTTTACTAGAGCGATCGCCAATAGGTAGCATTGATTCAGCATGCAAAAATTTCGCAAAGTAAAGTACTGCGACTAGCTTCAAACTCTAAGAGAGCACATCACAATTATTCAGGAGGTCATTGATTCAATGTCGACTTGATTTATCTCATTTTTAAATCTTTCTTATAGGAAGTAGGTATCCAAGAACCCATAAATACCCATTATCCTAAATACCTAACACACGAGGAGCTAGTGACCTCATTTAAACAACACTGGTGTTCAAATACTCATACAGTCCTGAATCCTAACTTGTCTTCGAACGTAAACTTCAAGGCTTCTGTATGTAGGTATGAGCCATCTGGAAATGTAAGTGTCAACCTTTCTCGAACGGACGGCTTTGATCTTGTGGCGGTATTGTCGAGGTGGGCATGCGGGGAAGAGGAAGGACGTATGCGGACAGTACGCTGACGCGGCATTAAAGCCACAGGTTATTTGCATACCGTGAGTCTTGTCGAACCTGAAAGCAAACATAAGGTTCACGAGGTGAGTTTTATGTCAGCTAGTCAGAGGTGGAATGTAACGCTGGGTCGGTTACGTGGGAGGAAGGATCTGCCCGTCACAAGCTTACGCCACATTTAGCGGATAGAGGCATGATAAGGGAAGACATGAAATACCCCTTCTAGACTCAGTAGAGTTAAATTCAATCCGGCGGAGATGGAAGTCGGAGTGAGGCAGAAAAACGGCATGAAGACTTGGTATTCCCCCATCTGGCGTGAAGAGTCCCTTTCGTAACAAGAGACGCTCGTCGAAGAGAGTAAAACTCGGACTTAAGGATAAGCTTAGCAAACGTACTTGGGAGAATCCGGTTTGGAATTGTTGTTCATCGGTTTTCACTTGGTTAGCGGAGGTGCCGACTTTTTAAGCAAACATATTATCCCCTCCCCATATCCCTCCATTCCTGCTCTTTCAACAATTTTGCGAATACTAACCAATAGCTCTAACTATGACTACAAACACATTATGTTAGGAGAAGTTGCAGACAAGGACTTCAATTGAGAAAACTGGACCTTCGAGTTCGATCATCCTAAGGTAAGGTTTGCTTTCTTGAAATGTTTAATTTATTAACTGTTGTTTATGTTATCGATGTATCAGCGGTGATAGGAAGAATTAAATAAACACACTAAATTCCTATGGAAATCAAATAGACACAAGGTTTAGGGCGGGGGTAGTTTATCAAACTCGGTTAAATATTCTAAAATAATAATAAATAAATTGATCGGAAAATTCTCACCCTTTCTCTAAAAGAATCTATGGGTTACCACACGTAATACATTATCTTCTCTACATATGTGTGCATATTAAGTATGCAAACAGATGTAAAATCTAAAACAAAAAAAAATTACACAACGCAGATTATAGAAATAATGTGAACAAAAATCTTAAATCTTGATTACTGTGAGAAAATCGCAGGGATTTAAGAAGATAGGGTAGGTTTAGCTAGATTATAAGGTATAGGGGTTTAGAAATCACGAGCCTGAGGTAGAAATAAACCGAAAGGAGGGTTGAGTCAGGCCATCATACCTAGTGGTGTGATCAGTAGGACATAAGGGTAGAATTATGAGCGTGGCTACGAGACAGGAGCTACGAGATTTAAACTACGAGGTAGAAGCTTAGAAAAGTAAATCAGCTAGGTAGGGTTCACCACAATTGGGAACAAAGCCAGTAGTGGCACACCATTACAACTGGTGCCGTACGCTGACGCGGCATTAAAGCCACAGGTTATTTGCATACCGTGAGTCTTGTCGAACCTGAAAGCAAACATAAGGTTCACGAGGTGAGTTTTATGTCAGCTAGTCAGAGGTGGAATGTAACGCTGGGTCGGTTACGTGGGAGGAAGGATCTGCCCGTCACAAGCTTACGCCACATTTAGCGGATAGAGGCATGATAAGGGAAGACATGAAATACCCCTTCTAGACTCAGTAGAGTTAAATTCAATCCGGCGGAGATGGAAGTCGGAGTGAGGCAGAAAAACGGCATGAAGACTTGGTATTCCCCCATCTGGCGTGAAGAGTCCCTTTCGTAACAAGAGACGCTCGTCGAAGAGAGTAAAACTCGGACTTAAGGATAAGCTTAGCAAACGTACTTGGGAGAATCCGGTTTGGAATTGTTGTTCATCGGTTTTCACTTGGTTAGCGGAGGTGCCGACTTTTTAAGCAAACATATTATCCCCTCCCCATATCCCTCCATTCCTGCTCTTTCAACAATTTTGCGAATACTAACCAATAGCTCTAACTATGACTACAAACACATTATGTTAGGAGAAGTTGCAGACAAGGACTTCAATTGAGAAAACTGGACCTTCGAGTTCGATCATCCTAAGGTAAGGTTTGCTTTCTTGAAATGTTTAATTTATTAACTGTTGTTTATGTTATCGATGTATCAGCGGTGATAGGAAGAATTAAATAAACACACTAAATTCCTATGGAAATCAAATAGACACAAGGTTTAGGGCGGGGGTAGTTTATCAAACTCGGTTAAATATTCTAAAATAATAATAAATAAATTGATCGGAAAATTCTCACCCTTTCTCTAAAAGAATCTATGGGTTACCACACGTAATACATTATCTTCTCTACATATGTGTGCATATTAAGTATGCAAACAGATGTAAAATCTAAAACAAAAAAAAATTACACAACGCAGATTATAGAAATAATGTGAACAAAAATCTTAAATCTTGATTACTGTGAGAAAATCGCAGGGATTTAAGAAGATAGGGTAGGTTTAGCTAGATTATAAGGTATAGGGGTTTAGAAATCACGAGCCTGAGGTAGAAATAAACCGAAAGGAGGGTTGAGTCAGGCCATCATACCTAGTGGTGTGATCAGTAGGACATAAGGGTAGAATTATGAGCGTGGCTACGAGACAGGAGCTACGAGATTTAAACTACGAGGTAGAAGCTTAGAAAAGTAAATCAGCTAGGTAGGGTTCACCACAATTGGGAACAAAGCCAGTAGTGGCACACCATTACAACTGTTGCTGCGTGACCAGGAGAGTTAAGGTTACAAGTTGAGAGAATTCTGAGATATTATAAAAATAAAATAGAATGAACAAATAAATGAAATTATAATTAATTGGAAAAAAAAAAGTGAATATTTTAAACGAAAAGTGAAAAACGTGCCATTAAAACAACTTCAGATTACATAAAACAAGTGGAATAAAAAATTCGCATCATTAAATTATACAGTAGAAATATAACAATAAATCAAAAAAATAATTTAAACGAAAAGTGAAAAACGTGCCTTTAAAACATCTTCATTAAACGTGATACAAGTGGAAAAAAAAAACGTACCATTAAATAAAACAGTCGAAAAAAAAAAATAATAACTCAAAAACCAAATATTTTAAAACGAAAAGTGAAAAACGTGCCTTATACCAGATAAAAATCATAAATCACATAACGCCTAGGAATGTTGACCCAGATTTAGAAGGGTGGTGCGTATTGAAAAAAAAAAAGCCGTTATATAAATAAAAGCGCATTCCTTCGGTGATCAATAAAATTATCATTCAAATTGGTTCATTGACTGAAGCCCGAATGTAAACAAGCGATTGAATAGACACCGTCGCGAGGGTATGTTTGTGTTGCCACAAACATAAGTGGTCTTACTGATAAATATGTTCGTAACAGAATAGATAAATCTTTGTTATGTTCGCATTGGAACATCTCGAGATATTACTTTAAATAATAAAGAGATACTTAGATAGTTAATCAAATGACGTTGTTTATGTTAATAGTGGTCGAGGGTATTATTGGTTCCTTCGAGTTGAAGGATTTTATAAATAAATACTTCTTTTGACACGGCGACATAAAAATAAATAAAATCAACATAACATACAAAGCAAAGGACGGATAAAAATAAAATAAAATATTACACATAAAACATAAAAGTGAGCTTTTCAAATCGTTGCATTCAAACATTTAACAGGGGTGGATTGGACCTTTAGATACACCATTACATAGATGTCAGCTGAATAAATTAGAAATTTAGCCTTACTGGGGGTTGGCATATTTCTCGGGTGACCGGTTTATTTCCGATTTGCAATAAAGAGCAAATAAGCGGAGTGGTTTAAAACGCATACGAATTTAGGAGGGGGGGCTTGTTTAAAACGGGGTTTAGGTACATTATACAATTGTGTATACGTGCAAATAAATAAATAAACAAACAAAGCCGGTGAAAAAAAAAAAAAAAAGAGATAGTAAACGTTATGGAGTGCATTCGGATGAGTAAACATACAACATAGATCAAATAAACCTCAGATAAAAGATAAATAAGAACAGCATATGAAGAGATTACATAAAAGTTGATTCCCTCAAGAGGTTTCTAGTAAACATTTTGAAACGAATAAACATCTCGAATCAATATTTGATTCTAGTGTGTACAGTTGGGTTAGATGCATTTAGCATTATCCTTTCAGATGTTCAGATGTTTGTCGTATTGTCGATTGTCTCAAACTAATATCGCTGCAGTTGAATGCAGATAAATGATATGTCAATTAACGTATTCAGAACTTGGAAGGCTGTCTTAAATGAAAAAAAAAAATTGCGCAATTATATTTAGTATTTCGAAGTGGAAATAGTTAGTTTGGGTACAAGTGTTTTAGGAGCGGGGATTAAATCACCTGCGGTTAAACAAGTTAAATTATACCTAAACTGTTTAGAAGTGCAAGAATAAGTGTATAGGGATGCTTATATATGTGTATATGTATGTGTATATATATGTATGTATATATATATATATATATGCGTATGTGTGTGTGTATGTATATATATACATGTGGATATGTAAATTTTTCAGAAAAAAAAAAAAATAAGTGTAAGCAAACGAAAATTGGAAATTTAAATAAGTCAATCTCTGTCATCGGGTTTTAAAGGGAAAAAGGAATATGCTTAGGAATAAACGTTGTCCTGAGGCAAGGCAGGAGAGGGAACGCATAGAATTTGTGGCCGCCGTCGAGAATGCTGCGAGTAACAATGTTCAGATGGATGTAGGGCAAATTACCCTAATCATACAGCAGGCCTTGGGTCCGTTGGTCAGTAAGATACAAGAAATGGAGAAACAAAGGGAGGTTATGCCGGTGACAACCACGACAGGGGAGGGAAGTACGGCGCGAAACGTACTTCAACTCGTAGAAATGATGCCCACGCAGGAAAAGCCCACTTTCAGCGGGGGGACTCAGAACCCAATAGCTTTTCTAGAGGACCTTAAGGATTATGCAAAACGTACGAATCGCACTGACATCATGATGGTAGTTAAGGAGAGTTTAAAAGGAGGTGCTAAAAGCTGGATGAAGCTCTATTCTAAACGTTGGAATAATATGGAAGATTTCGAAAGGGATTTTATTGCCAATTATTGGGGTGATATATGTCAGAAAAACATGAGACGGAGGCTATCAGATGCAGTATGGGAGCCAAAAAAGGGAATCACCATGCTGGCGCACTTTGCGAAGTACTGGGAGCTCGCCAAAGCACTAAAAATCACCGACACACCATTAGGAGTAATTAATGAGATAATGAGGCATTTCCCGAAAGAAACCCAGGCATTGTGGTTTTCACGCGAGCAAGGAGATGAGTTGGACGCGGCGGAATTCCTGAGAAAACTGGATAATATGGTCTGCGCCCCGCAGGACAAAACTACAGAGAAGAGGGGTAGGGATGACAGGAATGGACACGACAACAGAGACCGTCGACACGCGATACGCCCGAAGGTTGGGGTTATTGAGGGAGCACCACAGGCGACGGGATGCAGGACGTGCTGCGGGCCAAGTACGCAACCAGCAGCTAGCAGTAAAACAGCACCAATCAGCGGGAAGGAGGTATGCAGAGTTGAAGATGCGGGAAACGACAGCGAGTCGGTCCAGGAGCTCTGAGGATTACGACTCCAGAAGAAATAAGAGCAGCGACGCCAAGACACAACGTAGCTTTAAAAATAATGTTGAAATATAATTGGGATGTTACAAAGGGTTTAGGGAAAAACGAACAAGGAATAACAGCACCAATAAAAGCATGCAAGGCGGTACGCAGAGACGAGAGTGCAGATGATGAAAAGACGTATGAAAGGGGGGAAGTGACTGCGTGTGTGAACTCTTTGCAACAATTAAGCGACGTGTGGAACGCGGTGGAGATGTATGAAAATGACATAGGAAGAGAATGCATCGGATTTAACACCGTATTTGAAGACGAGGATTATGAAGAGATAGGACGGGGAAGTACATTACCGCAATTACCAGAGGCTAGGGCTTACATAGATGAATTAAAGGTAAATTGTTTGATAGATACGGGTAGCCAAATAACGTGTATTGCACAAGAATTTTGGGAATGTCATTTGAGCGATCAATCGCTATATCCAATCATGCCGGTAGCTTCAGTACAAATTAAGGGGGCTATGGGACAGAAAAGTCAGAAAATTTCACGGTTAGTACTAGTACCATTACGTTTTGGGGATATCCAAATCAACACATCATGTCTCATAGTATCAGGGTTAATAAGATCTATAATACTAGGGGTAAACTGGCTAGATAATTACTCGGCAGAAGTAAAGTGTGGGAAAAAGCGGGAATTGATAGTCACTACTGAGCGGGGAAGAAAAAAAATTAAATTAATAGATTCCGGGGTTGTGAGAAGTGAATTAGGAAAGCAGTTGAGTGAGGAAAACACAAATAGTGCAACCCAGTCGATAAACGTCATAGAGAATAACCAACTTTCGGATTTTGCGGAGGAGACTAAACAGCGAATTGCGGCAATGGTAGCTGGTTTGGAACTGGATGACGTCAAGAAGGAAAAATTAAAGAAGGTACTAGACAAACATAATCGAGTGTTCCTAGGTAAACCGGGGCTAACAAATATGTATATCCATGAAATTAAAATGATAGACGAGACGCCATTTGTAAAGAGGTCGTATCCGGTCCCCTTCGCGTATAGGAATAAGGTGGATGAGAAAATTGACGAATTAGAAGCTTTAGGCATAATCAGCCGGCGGGCGACTCCTTTCGCGAGTCCCTTAACCTATACAATGAAGAAGGACGGTACTGTGCGTATATTACTTGATGCTCGCGAATTAAATACGAGAATGTCCGGGGAAACGGAGAGACCACCACTTACATCGGAAATATTGCAGCAATTCCACGGGGTTAAGCACGTGACTACTCTAGATTTGGACTCGGCGTATTTCCAGGTACCCTTATGTGAAAGTAGTCGTAAATACACCGGTTTCGTCTATAATGGCAAGTCATACGTCTACAACGTATTACCGCAAGGACTGAAGACATCGGTTGGGAGCTTCTCCCGCGCCATGAATAAAATTCTGGGTAGTGAGATGAAAGCGTTTTGCACTAACTATTTAGACGACCTAGTCGTGTTCTCATCTGGAGATTTTGACGAGCACCTAAACCATTTAGATGCAGTTTTGGGAAGGTTACAAACAGCCAATATGACCTGCAAATTGGAAAAATGCCAATTTTTGTTCACGGAAGTAAAAATGTTAGGCCACATTATAACGCCTTATGGGATACTCATGGACCCAGGGAAAGTTTCGGCGATTAAGAACTTCCCAGCGCCTAAAAAAGTGAAGCAGGTAAGAGCATTTCTGGGGTTGTGCAATTATTACAGGAGATTTGCAGATAGATATGGGGCTTCAACACAGGTATTATGCAATTTATTAAAGAAAAATAAGCCTTGGAGGTGGACTGCTGTAGAGCAGGAAGCGTTTGAAAACGTAAAAACTTTATTCCTTGAGTCTGTGATATTAACTCATCACAACCCCAACAAAAATTATTACCTACAAACTGACAGTTCGGGGTTCGCCATCGGGTCGGAATTATATCAATTAGACGACGAGAATAATCATCATGTGATCGGTTTTGTTAGCAAATCACTAACCGGGGCCGAGTTAAAATGGACCGTTTCCGAACAGGAGTTATATGCAATAATCTATTCGTTACGCAAATTCGAAACCTATCTGCGAGGCGCACAGCTAATCATACGTACGGATCATCAGGCGTTATCGTTCTTAAAGACTTGGAAATTATACAGCGCTAGGGTGACACGGTGGATTTTATATTTAAACCAATTCAATTTTAAAGTCGAGTATGTAAAAGGCAAGGAAAACATCGGACCCGATATCTTGTCTCGCTATTCTCAGGATGCGGTAAATGTGCAGGAGGAAAAAGTAGTATGCCCTGAAGTGGCCGCATTTGCAGTGAGTGGGAAACAGTTAATAAAATCGCACTTAGAAAATCTGGAACAATTACAAAATCAAGATGAGTTTTTGGGAGAGGTGATAGAACATTTGGGAGGTAAGTCTCGCAAGACACCCACAAAAGGAGTGGCTAGGTATTTGGAAAATTACAAGTTAGACGGTAAGACATTATATTACAAAACGAGAAATGACGGTACGGTATTAGCTATACCTAGTAATTTATCCGGAGATCTTATCGAACTGGTACATCAGGAAATTGGTCATGCGGGCGGGTTAAAGACAGTTCAAGCGTTGAAAAGTAGGTACTTCTGGCCGAAGATGTATAAACAAGTTAAATGGGTTGTGAAAGCTTGTCATCTCTGCCAATTAGCAAAGCGCGAAATTCGGCCAACGGTAGGACCGGGTAGGTCAATCATAACGAAGAGGGTAGGAGAATTGGCCATGGCTGATTTATACGGGCCGTTGCCTAGGAGCATAGGGGGGGTGAGGTTTATTTTTGTGGTCCAAGACTCTTTCAGTAGATTCATTCAGTTGTATAAATTAAAGGTTGCCAACACTAGTACCGTATTGAAGTGCGTAGAGCTTTTCATAAAACAGGTAAAGGTTGAGGCTATGTTAACGGACAACGGGTCTCAATTTTCCTCAAAGAAATGGAACCAAGGTCTGGAAAGGATGGGGATAAGGGTCATGCATACGTCGGTGCGAAATCCTGGACCAAACATCACGGAAAGGGTGAACAAGGAGTTGGGACGGATTTTTAGAATATACTGCCATGAAAAGCACACTAAGTGGCCAATGTTTCTAAAGGACATTCAAAGAACATATAATAACACAGTACATTGTACGACTGGATTTTCACCTAATGAGGTAGTATTTGGAAAACAGCCACAGTATAGCTTAGATAAATATATGCGTCAAAGTAACATACCTAAATTAACAGAAGAAGAGATTAGGAACGCGGTTCAAAAGAATCTAGTAAGAAACGCCGAAAAAAGACAGCAATTCTACAATATAAAGAAAAGGCTAGAGACATATGAGGTAGGAACATTTGTGAAACTCAAAAAGTACACTCAGTCAAATTTACTCAGGAAGCATACAAAAAAATTCGCCCTTTTGTTTGACGGTCCGTTTGTTATAGCAGCTGTGCCCTATTCCAACAATTACACGCTGATGGATCCAAAAACAAAAGAGATACGAGGCGATTACAGTGCGATCCACCTGGCTAGATATTATTTTAATGAAACGGAAAAACAGCAGAAGGAAATACAGGTGATAGAAATTGACTAGAAAAAAAAGGCGAGGTCAGGATAGGTTCGGTTAGGTTAGGTGTAGAATAAGAAGAAGTGGGGATAGTTATTTTGCGAGATTTCGAAATTTTGTGTGATCATTTTGGATAAGAAAAAAATAGACAAGGATAAGAAAAAAAAAAAAAATGTAATTTAGAAAAATTCGAAAAATAAAAACGTTTTATTTAATCTATAATACCGTCTTTTAGGGATATTAGGAGGGATTTCACCATATTATGTTATGTTAGAAAAAAAGGGGAAAGATAGCGAGTTTAGAGAATAAAATAATATGTTATGCTTAGGAGGGGGGGGAGAGACGGGAAAACAAAGGTTATTTTAAGAAATGTTAAAATACAGATTATGGCAAGGAGAGAAATACATATTAAGATGTTTCAGCTAAATGGCAACTCAGTAACTAATTTTAGGCTTAGGAAACTATAAAATTAAGAATTCAACATTAGGTTTAGGAAAACGGAAACATAGAAAATGAAGAATCTAACCTTAGATTTAGTTTGTGTGACATTAGATTTTAGGAAATTACAAAAAAAAAAAAATGTAACTTGAGATTTAGGAGAATAAAAGATTAAGATTGCAACGAAATTTTAAATAGCTTTAGGGTTTTCAAAGGAAAAGCGAGATTGATTCAATCTTTGATTTGACCATGTACAGGAGGCTCTGGTCCAACAGGTTGGGGGTCACTGGGACACGCGAGTCGAGGGGCGTGCCCATTCAAAAAAAAAAAAAGGGGTGTGTATGTGTGCATATATGTGTAATACGTGTATGTTCATATGCGCATTGTTGCCATTAAAACGTTCCTGCGAGAAAAATTCGTGTGGAATTCTAGAATCGCGAAAAAAAAAAAAATATATATATATGAATAAGGAAAATCAAAGGTTGGAAACCGTCTCGATGAAGAAGAGGGAGTAAGGGTCATAGGGGGGAAGGTATAGGGGTAAGAATCTTAGGGGGGTAGGACAAAGAGTAGGGACAGCAACTGACGTAAGTTAGCCGACTTAAATAGGCCATTGGGTAGACAAGAGTAAATTGAAAAATGATTTCAGCTCAGAGGAACACCGAACAGGATTCTACGATATGAAATAGTGAAAGGTAGGGGCGCGCAACCAGTTAGAATTTCGAAAAAAAAAAAAATGCAAATAAGAATAAAGAAGACTTAAAGAAAATTGTAGAAAATTAGATTGCCTATGTTTAGTTTTAATTCCATCAACTAACACTAGGAGGCGTGTTTACCGCTGGAATTATAACTATAGGGGGGCTGTGATGAATCGCAGTGGATACGAAAATATAGTAGCTTCCACCTTACGAATGAATAAATAATAATTCAGAATTATAACGAAATCAACACACTAGCGACATCTAGCTGATTAAGTTTGATTGGGCCATGGAGACTGCAGAGATCTATAATTATTAAATTAATGTCAAGTTTTGATAAATAGAACACAGAGGGATCCAATTATAAACACTTAAGATTGATCTACCAATCAGAGAAGGGGGAGGTTACCTTTTTTCAAGACAAAGAGATGGACTTTGGACTAGACCATTAGTCTGATATTTATGGGGTAAAAATCATCATCAACCCGAGAGATCAATACGCTTTAAGATAAACACAATCCCACGTTCGGTGCATTTGGTACAATGACCCTAATTTTAAAGGTAAATATTGAGTACAACAGAGGAATCGACAACCGCAGTTAACGAACAAATAAATCCATATTATGTTGAAAAAATGATGCAATAAAATAGCAAGGAAATATAATGAACGGAAGATTAAAGAAAAGACCTGGAAAACGTGGGAAAAGCTACTGTAGGGATACTCAATTGCATAACGAGAACGTGAAGAACAAAAGGAGGCCAGATTCAGAGGAAAACGTACGTTTGATATTTAAAAGAAAGAAAAACGATGGAAATTAGGAATGTCACCTTTAAATGAAGCAATACGGTCAGGGAAAACGATTTGAAAAGAAAATCTAATAAAAAAAACGGACATTTAAACGGAAGTATTTATTGAACAATATAAGATTTCGACTTAATTTTGCGTTTCAGACGAGTTTAAATAGATATCGTTATATATTTGAAATAGGATGGTTATTCTAGTTATATTACGTTAGATTAATTCAAAGGAAGGGATCGTTTTTACGTCATTTGCTATGAGAAAATACTATAGACGATAGAACAAATTGCTGAGGCAATTGATGTAAAAAAAGGTTGTCGACCCCACATGTATATTGTTGATATAAACAAGGAATATTCGAACATGCCTTTTGTTTATTTAAGGCCCATTATCCATTAAAAAGGGTCATAAAAATTAACATTGCTCTTACCTAGTATTTAGATTATAGAATTTCCGTAAAATTTAATTATAAACACATTAAAATGGATTTATCGCCAAGTATGTAGAAATCGTAATGTATACACACGTCAGGGCTTGCAGTTTATGGGATTTTGAACAAGAGAGAGATGGAAAATTGGGCGGAATTTGATCGAAGTAGTTAACTTGACAGATATCCCAGGATAGGAATAGTTAGTGGGCCGGAAAACACCATAAATAATATATCAAAAAAGGAAAAAAGGGTTTTAGCGGGAGATGGAATCACGGCAAAAAGGCAGACGTCAAATTTCAATAAGGGATCATTGGGTTAGGAGTGGGGGGAGAGAACGGAAAACCGACATAACCGGAAAACTCAGATAAGGAAATGGGAAAAACTCAAAACGTTATAAGTAGAGACAATACAGCTTAAAATTGAATTGATTCATATAGGAAACATGAAAATGTGGGGAAATTTAGGGAAATGAAAATTGGAAAATGCGTAATGAAGATTTCGACATGAGTTTGTTCGTGTTCTGGTAACGATAAACCAAATTGAGAATTACATACAGTTTATTGAAGACGTACCTATTATATATTGAGGGAAAAAAAGGACACGAAAATCATGATATTTTAGTTAAATTTGTAAGACCTGAAGACAAAGGAACGACGGGGCAAAATTTGACATAATGGTAGGTTCGACACTGGAACAATTTACGTAAGAGACGGAAGATTTCTAAAATCAAAGGGGCCGGACTTAACACGTTGATACGAATATAACAGAATTGATATATGAAATCTCGAGTTGTTAGAGTTTGAATTAGAAAATCAATGAACGCGTAATTAAGATGTTCTAATCCTGGAGGTACATATAAAACCTAGGACTTAGAAGAATCGGGATCAGTTTTCGGTGTTAGTTGTCGTGAAGGAGTCGTCGGGGACCAATCGTCGGGTTAAAACGTGGAAGTTACGTGACGTAGCGTCTAAAACGGTTATTAGTTGAAAATTTCTTAAGTGTTGTAAAATTTTGAGACTTAGAAAAATTCGGAGTGGGAATTCTGGGACTTATAAAAATTACGGTCGTGATTAAATCTGTGGAGTGTTGAAAATTAAATAAAGTGTTTTATATAGTTTTACAATAAATTCAACTTGTCATTAAAATAAAAAGTTTATATAGTGTAGCGAATTTAAAAAGAAACAACAGTGTTTAAAGAATTTTATAACAGCATTGAATAATAATATATCTATTTATAAATTCAACTTATCATTAAAATAAAAAAAGGGGTCCTTCGACAACTGGCAAGGTTGATTAAAACGTCGCGCATGTTGTGAGAATTACCCTGGTAATTAATTAATAGAATCTAGAATCAGTTTTTATACTTAAAAATTTCAGTGGTAAAATAGAGTCTACAATCAGTTTATACTTTGATAAAACAGGGAGTGAAGTGCCCGGATAGGGTTAATCGTGCAATTTAACGGAGTGTATGATCTTATAATAAATCTAAAATCAGTGTTTGCAATAATTTCCGATTCAATAAAATCTAATAATTAATTAATTAATTACAAATTCAATGCGGGAGGAGTTTAATATAGTGTGTTTGAATTGCTTTAAATTTGTTCTATGAAGGTTAAAATAGAGCTATTTAGTCCGAGGTTATATAAAGAAAATTACAGTCTAATAAGTTTCATTAAATAAAAAATTTACGTTTAGGTCGAAAGTTGGAAATTTTATTACGAGATATTAATTATCGTTAGGTGACAACGCAATAATAATAATTGATCCGAAATCTGGAAAATACTTAACATAATTAGATAGGATCGTTCTTCTTCAATAATAACGGCAGATATTAAAGGAAAACGTGAGGATTTTTACATCAGAGATCTATTCAAAGGAGAAAGGAAGGAGATGAGTAGTTACACAGGTAGTATGGATGCTCTAATAAGTTTCTCGCCGATGATAGTAACCCGGTGGAGCTGAAATTAAGACATTAGAGCTTGGTGAGTCCTTACAATATTTAAGCTTTTACAGGTTCCTGTGGATATCCTGACACTGATGGACGTAACGCCAAGAAAGGGTAAATAAATAACTAACCAATTTATTAGCATTCGCATGTCACACCTCCCATACGGAATGAAATGTTGCTAAACAAATACTTAACACATAATTAGATAGAAACGCATCACTAAACCAATTTTGGTATCTTAGCGTATTTGTAAGATAAATACCTATTGTTTCTTTTCACTAGCACGATTAGGGTATGGTTATATGACCTTCGATAGTGTACAAAAATTTCGATTTGAGTTCAAGGCCATCCATTGACCCAGTCACCTAAATTCATTAACGAATAAACAAAACAAAACTTAACGTCAGGGACAAGTTTATCAATTATAGCTTGAGATGAAATCTGCGGTCAATATGTGAAGGCGACATTGACGTTAAATTCACTCAATTCTAAACGACTTGATTTTACTAGAGCGATCGCCAATAGGTAGCATTGATTCAGCATGCAAAAATTTCGCAAAGTAAAGTACTGCGACTAGCTTCAAACTCTAAGAGAGCACATCACAATTATTCAGGAGGTCATTGATTCAATGTCGACTTGATTTATCTCATTTTTAAATCTTTCTTATAGGAAGTAGGTATCCAAGAACCCATAAATACCCATTATCCTAAATACCTAACACACGAGGAGCTAGTGACCTCATTTAAACAACACTGGTGTTCAAATACTCATACAGTCCTGAATCCTAACTTGTCTTCGAACGTAAACTTCAAGGCTTCTGTATGTAGGTATGAGCCATCTGGAAATGTAAGTGTCAACCTTTCTCGAACGGACGGCTTTGATCTTGTGGCGGTATTGTCGAGGTGGGCATGCGGGGAAGAGGAAGGACGTATGCGGACAGTACGCTGACGCGGCATTAAAGCCACAGGTTATTTGCATACCGTGAGTCTTGTCGAACCTGAAAGCAAACATAAGGTTCACGAGGTGAGTTTTATGTCAGCTAGTCAGAGGTGGAATGTAACGCTGGGTCGGTTACGTGGGAGGAAGGATCTGCCCGTCACAAGCTTACGCCACATTTAGCGGATAGAGGCATGATAAGGGAAGACATGAAATACCCCTTCTAGACTCAGTAGAGTTAAATTCAATCCGGCGGAGATGGAAGTCGGAGTGAGGCAGAAAAACGGCATGAAGACTTGGTATTCCCCCATCTGGCGTGAAGAGTCCCTTTCGTAACAAGAGACGCTCGTCGAAGAGAGTAAAACTCGGACTTAAGGATAAGCTTAGCAAACGTACTTGGGAGAATCCGGTTTGGAATTGTTGTTCATCGGTTTTCACTTGGTTAGCGGAGGTGCCGACTTTTTAAGCAAACATATTATCCCCTCCCCATATCCCTCCATTCCTGCTCTTTCAACAATTTTGCGAATACTAACCAATAGCTCTAACTATGACTACAAACACATTATGTTAGGAGAAGTTGCAGACAAGGACTTCAATTGAGAAAACTGGACCTTCGAGTTCGATCATCCTAAGGTAAGGTTTGCTTTCTTGAAATGTTTAATTTATTAACTGTTGTTTATGTTATCGATGTATCAGCGGTGATAGGAAGAATTAAATAAACACACTAAATTCCTATGGAAATCAAATAGACACAAGGTTTAGGGCGGGGGTAGTTTATCAAACTCGGTTAAATATTCTAAAATAATAATAAATAAATTGATCGGAAAATTCTCACCCTTTCTCTAAAAGAATCTATGGGTTACCACACGTAATACATTATCTTCTCTACATATGTGTGCATATTAAGTATGCAAACAGATGTAAAATCTAAAACAAAAAAAAATTACACAACGCAGATTATAGAAATAATGTGAACAAAAATCTTAAATCTTGATTACTGTGAGAAAATCGCAGGGATTTAAGAAGATAGGGTAGGTTTAGCTAGATTATAAGGTATAGGGGTTTAGAAATCACGAGCCTGAGGTAGAAATAAACCGAAAGGAGGGTTGAGTCAGGCCATCATACCTAGTGGTGTGATCAGTAGGACATAAGGGTAGAATTATGAGCGTGGCTACGAGACAGGAGCTACGAGATTTAAACTACGAGGTAGAAGCTTAGAAAAGTAAATCAGCTAGGTAGGGTTCACCACAATTGGGAACAAAGCCAGTAGTGGCACACCATTACAAGCCATACTAAATAATGCAAAATCATACAAAATCGTATGTTTTTGTTTTGAAAATTTGACCGCTCAGAAGTATTATAGATGCTTCAATTAAATACTGCGTGTAGAACATACCTTGGCCCTTAAAAATATCGGTAATTTTTTTATTAAGTCTTTTAATAAGCTTAACGTATTAGAAAAAAATAACGTATTAGGTCTATAAAAAACATTTTTAAGTGCAAACTCTCCTACTTATAAACACTTTTTCGGATATGATTTTATTGCATAATGTGGAAAATTCAGTTTCTTATATAATCATCGCAAAAAAAATTTAAATTTACGCCTGAACCTCACAAAATAAAATATAATATGCATTTTCGCGTTGGTATTTTTGACATCACGGCGACAATACGGCAGTCGACGAATTTGTTATATCAAAGTGAACCTTATGCCGTCCACCGAAGAACGACTGGCAGCCGCCCCATTCTTTCGTCATTACTCCTCCGGACGGAGCGGAGAAACAACGTGTTAGGGTCCACGCTGCTTGTTTTCGTGAAATCAATTTAAAAATTCCGTTTTATTACAATAAACAATGCATAAAAAAGGAATTAATGTTTTTTACAGGCCTTTACGAAATCAAGATGTAAAAAAAAATTCTCAAATATCTTTTCCAACCTTTCCAAAAGCATTTTCTCAAGTATTTTTAAACTTCTCCCATAAAAGGGCGTGAATTCCGATTTCGATTTTTTCCTGTACTAGTGGATCGCCTTAAATGGGTAATCTGTCCAACTAACGTCCTATTTTATACAAATTCTAATCATGATCTTCTGGGTGGTGACTGTGCCTATGCAATCACCTAACTAAATATTTATTTCTCAATAGGTCCGACGATTTCTAGAACATGTTACAACAGATACGGTGGCTCTCTCTGGACTTAACTTCTTCTACATTACAAAAGGACTTATACTTACGGTTAGTAAAGGGAAAAAGCTCTTCTTTAAACGCCAATATAAAATTAACACTGCTTTCATTATCTAAGTCTACATTTTTATTCCAGATTACCGGTACAGTGCTGACCTACGTGCTGGTTCTGGTGCAGTTCAATAGTCCCGTTCCATCAGTGACTGCTAACATTATCCTTAACGACACCTGCAGAAGTGTTCCACATTTGACAGCCTGACGATAAATTTTCGAAATAATTTATGTGCTTAGAAATGTTTCGTTATTTTGTTTACTTGCGCAAACCTCTATCTCAAAAGTAATCATAATTTCTTTTGTGAGATATATTGGACGTACCTAATATTATCTGTAAATAAAAATATTTATTTGATGTTATCTACGACAAGTGGCAACACTGGTGCTGTTCCCATGCGATAATCGATCTGGAGGATGAAAATATCATTTCGTGAGAGTGCAGTCATAATTCAAGCGCTATCGCTCGTATTTTATACTAGAACACGCAATGATCACGCGTCACGGAGTGTATCAACTATTTAATGAAGCACCTCAGGCACCAAAATGCCTCTGCCCAGTTCTATACTGGAAATCAAAAACCGTGTTACTTTACTTTATAGTTATTTGCACACCATGTTACCATAATTACCTTTATAATGTTTTCATAAAATAAACATGAATTTGTTTGCCAGAATTTTTTTGTGGAAATTGTCATCCTTTAGAAATACATTACATTCGGGGAAAGTCCTGAACTTATTTTACAACAACTTTCTTTTTTATTTATTTTTAAGTTTATGAGTAAAAACTTCGACCAAGTATACCCTACGTCAATGAGTAAAAATCTTAAATTGTAATGTTTAATTAAATTAAGACAATATTAGCGAATGTCAATCGAAAATCTGGAGTTGTCAACATTTAATTAAATATTATTTTTTATTATTTTTATTACTATTTGTGAATGAATTATTGGCTCAGCATTTCTTTACTACATATTTTTTGATAATCATTGACACAGTTTCATTTTTTCTTTGTCTTGATCTTTCTTCTGTTTTTTTTTTTTTTTTTTTAATTGTTTATCTACCATTTTCTAAATAGGATAACAATATGTCTCCGAAATATTCATTAATTCTTTGCCTGCCACTTTCACAAAAAAATGGATTTGTTTGGCAGATATAATTAAGGTACCTACCTGCTTATTTTAACTTTTTGAATTTGCTTACTTTACCTTTTTTGTTAAATCAATATATAAATTACTTTTGTGTAGGTATACATAATTGTAATCCGTTTTTTCTCTTTTTATAAAAAGTAGTTAATAGTAGGTACATAAATAGTGTTTTTCAAATTCTAAAATAAATAACAAAATTTATAACGACACTACACATTATTAGTAGTTCCACATAAAAAATATTCTAGTACCGTCACAAATTTGATCGAATAGATAACAAAAAATTCTAGAGCAAAACAACGCAGTTTAAATATTGACAAAAACTTTCGAAAACAACCTGTGACTTGTTTTGAAAAACAACTTGTTTTCATGGAATTCTTTTACGGGAAGTAGAATAACTATAAACACATTTTATGTACTCGTGCATAATAATGGGTGATAAAGATCGCCCTGCATTTTACGTACATACAATGCACTGCCCTACCCAGAACCCACACACATGTCATGCCCTTGTTGACAAGTTTTACATGAATTTATTGTAATCACCTGCGTCAGCCTGGGTACATATTGCTGTACGAAATTTTATTATGAATCTAGCTGAGTTTGCTTCTGATGGGCTTGAAAAATGTTGTTTATGATAAAGTTCTGTTTAATGAAAATTTTCTTTCACTTGCATGATTGTTGTCTTTCGGAGACATATTTTAATAATCCTTGTTTGAAAATAAGTAAATTTAAAACCAAATGTCCGAAAATTTTTTCGCAGTGTGCTCTTATCATAATAGTTGGAAACCTATATAAATTTACACAACGGAAATTGATTAAATTCTAAAGTGAACCCTCCACTCAGTGGTACTTTTAAGTAATAAAATACTTAGTAAAGCAAGCAAAGTTTCTTAAATTAAATAAGGAATAAATGTAACTTCTGCACTCATTTAATGATTAAGAACAAAGTGCATTAAAAACAAGTGGCTCTTGGGGCAACCCAAGATAGTAGTAATAAAGGAAATAAAGGTATGGGTATTCGAAGAGTCACAATGCAAAATCATATAACGCAAAATAAGGGACATGGTTTGAGGAGGCCCCGAATGCCCGACGTAAACCATTCCTCATATCAGTGGGCAACGGGGAGACCAGCAAATCAAATTGTACACAGGTATGATGTTTTATTTTTACTGTCAATTAAAAAATGCAATGTTTATCAGATGAATGTTTAAGTGGGACGTGAATTTCTCTTTGGTTTTGTATGATGTGATAAAATCATAAAAATATTAATTTAGCTGTCAATGAAAAGTGCGATTGTCACTTATTTGCGTTGGAACATCTACTTTATTGACATTGAAAACGATAGCCGTAGAGCGTATTTTCTTGTCGGAGGTCTACGTGGCGTTAATAAAGTAATATTCTTCCTGAATCGGTTCCTCGTTGCCGAGGATCGGGACCCCTACTCCAATATCCATGGTGGACAAGGCTTCCTCATTCCTCGCGGTTCTGCGCGCGTCTAGAACTGCGCACACCGACGTTTTCTGGCTCCAGATATTCTTTCTCACTCCAGCGCGTTGGTGACCTTCTTCTGTTTCTTCTGCCTTCGATTTTGACTAAGACTATGATTTTCTCCAAGTTGAAGTCTTTGGTTTGTGCCCAAAGAATCTTAAAATACGTTTTAGTCATATAGTTGAAAGCCTATTGAGGATTCCTAGCCGTTCCAGAATGTACACATTTGTGGGTTTGGTTGTCCATAGAGTCCTGAGCATTATTCTCCTGCACCACATTTCGAGGGAGTTTATCCGCTGTCTTTCGCTGGTTCTAAAGTAATATATTAATAATCAAATAATAGTAGCTGTCCAGATGATAAACTTTTGCATCATTGCAAAAACAAGAGAAAATAAATATAATTGTTTTACATACTTTTTCCAGATCTCTTCTTGTAGCTGAGAACAAAATGATCCAGTCAAAACAAATAATTGTATTCGACGGTAAGCCTTTATTAATTATATGAATTTTTTTTTTATCACTAAAGAAATAAAGAATTAAAAAGGGAACATTTTAAGATAGTCCGAAAGTACAAGGATATTAATTGCTAAAGAACAGTAGAGAGGAAAGAAAAACTAGATACTTGCCACTATTGGCCCACGCCATCCAAAAGGCAAAAGTTCTGCACAGGCATATCCATTATATCCAACGGGACTTTTGCACCCCGAATCCTATGCAAAATGCACTATAAACTACAGTAAATTACACTTCTAACACCTTGGGACTTGGTGTGGGCCACTTTTCTGGGACAGATATCCAAAGTGCGGAGAAGCTCTTCCAATTTACCGAAGACCGCCAAAGACTTGCCAAAATAGGATAAAAATATTCAGGAGTGGGTAAGAAAATTTCTGACCACCGAACAATATTGTTTTTTACTTCCAGGGATATTTTTGGCTCAAGCCGCAATGCAACCTGGACGATTTAATGAAGACACTTTTCACAGAGCCATTGGCCCAATCATAGTTTTGGGGCAAATTTTTGGTCTCATGCCGGTCGTTGGAGTTCTCGGAAATGACGCATCTGAAGTAAAGTGAGTGTGGGTTTTTCAATATTTCGCGTATAGCATGTTACTGAACTAGTTACCTGAAAAAATAAAGTTTTTATGGTTATACAATCAACCTTTCTACTTTCAGTATCGTTCGATGAATTCATATCTGAATCAAAATATGTTGTACCGTTTTTTAAATAAGTTTCCATTTTTTTAACTTTCTGCTTTCAGTAGGTACATGTTGCTCTGTGAATACTATATTAACTACAAGGAAAATTAGTTACAAATATTTGTGTGTCTACCCTTTTTAATTTGGTGCAAGAAAAAGATATAATAGTGTCCACTAGAATCAAATAGGCTCTCGACTCAATTAATGTTGTTTTCATATTTATAACTTGTATTTTTTAAATAATTATAGGGTGTTAATGGACGTACTTGATTTACTTTTACCAGTGATTCCTGATATTACTTGGATTAAAAAAATGGTCTCAGTTGATGATACGCCGTTTTCGTCGTGCAAATGTTTCGTCGGGTAAATAAATGCGCCAATTTATTATGCAAACTGGCCTCGGGCGTTAATTGATAGCGGAGCTAAGCGCAATTGCGTCAACGTTGCAATTGCATATCAGTAATGTTGTTAAATTGTCATTTGTATGAATGCTAACGGCAAATAACTCTAGGGAGAAACACTCCAGCATCAACTTTACATTTTACCTGCGCGCCAATTTGTTTCGTCAGAATATGCTGATGCTGGTGAAAATTTTAACAGAACAAAATACGTCTCATCTCAGGGGCTTGGGGATATGTCGTTCATTCTGACACCTGGGGGTAGAATTTTGTGGATTATATGAAAGAGATAGGTTTCAATTGAAACTTAAATTAGCTATATTATTAACACATAGTTTTCGGAACAATAAACAGTTAAGATACAACATTTTATAAAATAAATATGGTTTACCCCCAACAGACCGATGTTTGATGCAACTAGCTATCTAAACTAAACGTAGGTATGCCTAGATGGTGTTCCTTGGAGAGGGCCAGGCCGTTGAAGGCGTCCCACTGCCTTCAAGGCAGCCGCAACTCCGGATAAAGGTTCCAAGGGTATCCCATGGACGGGAGCCGGCCCAATGACTCTCCAGTCCACAAGGAAATTGTAGACAGCACGTAAAGATCCACATGTTTCCGAATGATCTAGTGGCAACTCGGCTTGTCTCCGAACAAGGATTGAACGGAACTTCGATGCAGCGCAGCGTGGCGGTGAAAGGTGAGCGAGTATCTAAACTCGCTGTAAGAACCGTTCCCGGTGCTTGGGAATCTTGATTATGACAAACAATGGACGTTCGGCGAGAGGGGATCGACTCAAAACATTTCGATTAGGTTTTCAAAACCGGGCATCCCGCGTGTTCACTCCTTTCTTCTTCGAACCGAAAACATTGGTAGAATCGCGAGTATAATACTCCATATTCCGCGGGGTAACCATGCATCTGATTCACATGAATAGGTACATCACAAATCCCGGTGAACTTATCAAACTCTTCGATCACTCTTTTTAAATTAAAAAATATGGAAGCTAAAAAGTGACTACCGACGACACTCCACCTCTCCTAGAGAAACGTTGCCGGAAAGTGAGCCAATAACTATATCCGCCCACTGGTTAATCAAAATATCAACCAGATACAATTAACAATTAATAAAAATGTCGGTACCTACTTGCATTTGTTTGAAAATAAAGCGATAATAATTTAAATGTTTTTTTTTTCGAAAAAACACTTAAAAACTCAATAGGAATTGTACTGTTAGGGGATGGATGGTTACTCGGCTGAGGGACCAGTAACAAGATGTGGAATAGAATTTTATTTTTTTAATTTTTAAGAAAAAAATTTACATTTTTCTGGTTAAAATAAATCAAGTACGTCCCTCAACACCCTGTGTATTGTATATACTCATTGTTAGTGTGTTCTCGAGTGATACAGCAAATCTTTTTTAATTAACGAAAACATTTTATAATCTTTCAAGGTATTTATTTTCAGATTCAAATGGCGTTGTTGGCGTTTCTTGCACACTATGGTGGCATTGTCGGGAGGCAGCTTGCTGTGCGTTCCTTGCGTGGCGCGCGTTTTTATATTGGGACTGGACATTAATAATGTCGGAAAGTATTATTTATTTTCCTAATAATTTTAACAATTCGCTAACCCTGCCTTCCTACCAACCATTTGGAAAAGGTTAATGCGCCGCGGGAATCATAATAAATAATAATGCTGCACGGAATATTCAAATATCGTACACAAACCACAGAATCAATCACTGAACCAACAAAGCCAAATCTTTTGCCCCATTGGGGACTCATGCACTGAGTGCAAACTGGTTTGAATACTTTTCGAATAAGAATGTACGCCATTGTTATTTTGATTTTCAGTTTGAATCGGTGAATTAGACGTAATCGTGCGCACATTAAATAAAATTTTCACAAAAGAGTTTAAATGTGCCGATAACATAAATAACCCTTCTATGGTAGATTAAATTACTGGAGAATTCAAATCTGATACCAAACGCACCAAGATAAATTTGTTTTCTGTTAAACCAGTAAATCTTTGCTAAAAGATTGAAGTCGCACTGTTCTCCTTACCCAAATTGCAGATCTGTAAATAATCTGTTCACTGTGACGCGACAATTTATCGGTTTAAATATTGATTGGTCTATTTAGGAATGCTGGTTTTCTACGTCACCACGTTTCTAATCCAAGTAATGTTCCTGCGCCTGGCTCCCTCCTGGCCCCGCCTCATCCGTGCTATATCTAGAGAGGAGTTACGGAGGCCTCCAAGGGAGCCGCGGGGAGGCACCCTCAGAACCAAATTCAAATTACTAAGCTCCTTCTTTCTTTTCATGGCTTTGGGTTGGTATTTTAAATGATATTAAAACTGATATATCTAACTATAAATATTATTGCCTCTGGTCCTACACACTAAAGATTTGTTTTTATTTCAGTGGAACACCTACTCAGTATCTTTTCAAAATTGGTATCGATGTATGGCTGCGAGAAGGAAAAATCTATTATCGAAAGTTTCTTTACCTCTTCGTATCCTCAAATATTTTCTTACATAACCTATAAACCCTGGAAAGTTGTTTTTTTGCAGGTAATATTCTTAAAATCATGTTATTTTTATCATCCTGAAATATTAAAGAACATATAAAAAATCTTATTGTTTTCTGCAGCTGATTCAAAACAATGAGGAGTAACTAGAATTTGTCGTAAATTCCTTTTGTATTTTTTGAAAACAGAGCCGAAATGTTTGAATATTTTGACCAGAATTTTTTTTCATTATAGATATACCAATTAGGACTGAACCCAATCAGTATCGTGCAGTGCCAGAGTAAAACTACAACTTAAACTCAAACAAATTAAACAACTGAAACAACTTAAACTCTAAAATTATTTTCGAACAAATTGATTTAATTCATTAATTCAGAATTTACGATTTACGTTGCAAACAACTTCTGAGGCTCCTGAGAATTTCAATATTACTAAATATTCTCCGGTTTCAACAACCACGCATAATTTTTTTTTCTTATATTGTGTTGACGGTAGTAGGTATTATGATCGTCAGAATCCTAAAATATAATGAGTGACCACGCGAGGAGTCGAAGACAAATCTCCAAAGGACAGGATATCTTCATGGCACTTCATTCTTGGTTCTTATTTCCAAATCATCCAGCCTATATCATATAGCCTTCCCACAAAACAAAATAAAAGATTGCCTGTGAAAGAATTTTCGAAACTTTTTTTTCAGGTGTTCAATTTTGCTGCAACTTTCTATTGGAACTTCATGGATTTATTCATAATTTTGATCAGCAAGGGATTATCGGATGGCTTTGACAAACTAAACGATTGTTTGGATGCATCAATAGGAAAGGTTTGGTTAAACCAACTATTTTTAACCGACTTTTTTTCCAGAGAAAACATTAGAATATTATAATAACAAGACGCGAGTACTGTAAGAACGATTTGATGTAAACACTTTTAAACTGCATTTTCATAACTTTAATAAATATGAACATATTTACAGAATTTAACAGAGCAATTTTGGAGAGGGACAAGAAGCGAATACGCGCACTTGGCGCAGCTGGTCAGGAAGATTGATGAGGCCATCAACGAAATAATTTTGCTCTCCTTCATCAACAATCTTTACATTATCTGCCTTCAGCTTTTCAATTCTTTGAAGTAAGTCGGTAAAGAAATTATGGAGACACCAATAGTATGATTAATGAGTCTGAATTCTATTTCTGTTAAATTATTCAATCTTTAATCATTTATCCATATACATCAGTTGAATTCGTTAGCAATTAATTAACATTTTTAGCATTAAACTTTCTAAACGTAATTCAAACATGTTTACCATTAAACTTTCTAGATTTATAGAATAAATGCATTTAATCAAACATGGTTTCGTCATTAGGTGTGGTGTCAAGTTGATAATCTGTTAATGATAGTAATAGTCATCCAGCTGCAAAAAGCTGTAATAAGGAAATGTATTTTTGTATGTTTATATATTTATGTATTTATTTGGATCTTACTTGTTATTAATTAATTGAAATTTGTTCAGAAGTTCAAGAATCAAGATATGTTTGCTTCATGCAAAGATTTCATTAAAAAGTTATAATGTATTATACGTTACTTCATTACAGATATGTTTGCTTCGTACAGATTTCATCAAAAAGTCATAATGTATTATGCGTCACTACATTACATAGATATTATTGTTCAATGTATTATTATTTTCAGATCTGTCCAAGAAGAAGATGAAGTTCCTTGTGATAAAAAAGTGGACGGGTAAGAAAATCGTTAAATATTTAGAATTCTTTTTTTATGTTAAACTAGCTGGGTTACCCGGCTTCGTTCATTGAGTTGATATGAGGTTGAACTGACGTTTTACCCCTACAATGGGTAGCTCCACTTATATAAAAAAGGCCTCAAATAGTCCACAATGTTCCAGAATATTCCACAACATTCGAGAGTGTTCTCGAATGCTCCACAATGATCTGGGATGTTCCGGGATGATCACTAACGTTCCAGACTATTCTCGAACATTTCACAACAATCCAGGATATTCAAGGACGTTCTGAAATGTTGTGGAATGCTCTCGAATATTATCGAATGCTCTAGACTGTTCTAGAAATTTCTAGAGGGCGAAAATTCCAGCCCTTATATCTTCAAAAGCATGCCCTTCGGGTGAAAACGGGAACCTTCTTCGTGGATGGGGAATAGAGGACTACCACACCATATAACTCCCTTGATCGGGACTCGTTTCTGAGTTTTAGCGACAAGCACACTTTCTTTTATAATAATATATTGATTACGGCTCAAAAGACACCGGATTTCACCCACTATGTAAATCTTCTCACGAAGAGGAAGATGTACATAAAAAATACTCTCAAAAATGCAATAAGAGAAACGAAAAGGCGAGACTCTCTCATAAATATGCATTAAGGGGATATTCTATTCTAGAAGCATTAATTGTAGATATTTTTTCAGGTGCAATAAAAAAATACTTTTACAAGCCATTATTTTACCAAATATTTATTATTATTATTAATTCACGAAATTACAGGGTTTTGAAGTGGTAGGTCTCAAAAAAATGGCGCGCCCTGGCTGACACGATTGCAACCCTCTTAATAAAAAATAAAAAATTAATTCTTAATCCAAACAAATGCTGCTATGGCCCGAAAAATTGAAAAGTCAAAATAAAATTTTGCTGTCTGAAATAAAAAGACATTTTTTTACCAGTTTTTTTGATATTTCCAAATTTTAAAATAGTAAAAATTGAAATTTTCTTATAGTTTTAGTTAGTGCGATAGAGTAAAGTAGAGAAAGCTTACACCAAATTTCAAGTAAATTGGTTCAGTAGAACTTGAGATATCGTGTCAACCGTCTCGAAAAAAGTAGTTGAGATATCGTGTCAACCATCTCTAGAACCACGCGTTTAAAGTTTTGCTATATTTAGATTCTAGTTAGATTCCATCTAAACCGGCCAAACTAAAATGGCTATAACTTTTAAAATAATTCTAATTTAGAAAAATCCTTGTAAGGAGATATTTTTGAATATTGAAACTATCGAAATATGATGAAAAAAAATTTTTTGCACTCTGGGGACTTGTATTGTGATAGCACAAACATGAATTTTATGATTTCCGATTTTTCTGATTCGCTAATATTGTCTTCATTAATTAAATTCTACAATTTAAGGTTTGACTTGTTAAGTTAAAAATAAAAATAAAAGATTTTATTGTTTGTTCCAGTGGTATTACAATGACTGTTTACTTCGTGTTCTCCTTCACCTTCCTGATGGGCAGGTTTCTGTTCGTGTCCTTGTCAGCCTCTTGGGTCCACACCTCCTCTAGGAGACCCCTCATGGCACTGTACTCTGTCAGCTCTGAATCCTACTGCACCGAGGTGCGTTACTCTACTTCATATTGAAACCCTTTGTTAATTTATTAAAAAAATAAGCCCATTTGAAAAAGTTTATAATACATTCGTAGAACAGAACTATTACCTATTTGTAAAAAGCATTAACTTTGTGGCTCGCCATAATTTACAATAAATACACATATAAATTTGTTGTAGACCACTTTTATTTATGAACACTCTACCGGTTTCGGAAGCACCCTTCCTTCGTCAGGAGAATATTATAACAGTTATAATATATAAATTTGTTGTAGACCACTTTTATTTATGAACACTCTACCGGTTTCGGAAGCACCCTTCCTTCGTCAGGAGAATATTATAACAGTTATAATATTCTCCTGCCGAAGGAAGGGTGCTTCCGAAACCGGTAGAGTGTTCATAAATAAAAGTGGTCTACAACAAATTTATATGTGTATTTATTGTAGAACTATTACCCCTTACGGTGATATGAACTTCACGACTGCATGAATTTTCTAATTTAGAAGATCACAAATTTAAATCCTATCGATGCGTCTACTTATTACCTACTTGACTCCTTATTCAGTTATTTTTTTACTTTTAAATACATCTGTTTGAATTACGATTTTGTTATATGAATTAAGTGGACTGAAAAGGTGTATGAATTATCTTTGTGGTAACCACGCACATACACGCAGATTAATTTATCTGAAATTGGTAATTGGTTATGACAACAGTTATTATTTATTTATTTATTGGTTCATTTGTGTATATTATAATTATACATTTAGATAATGTAATCCAATACATTGTAAAAGTACCATTAAATAGTGCTACTATAGGACACTAGAGCTACAAGATCAGAGATTCAAAAATAAAATATTTTGTTATATTCACTTTTGATTTTCGGTGCCTTTCTTATGCGTGAAGTTTTTGTGGTTTGTTCATATGATTTACTTTACTAAAAAACCATTCCTTGATGGAAAAATGGTTTGGTCATAAGTTTGAATCCATGATTATACAGAATTTAGATTCCGGGACCCCAGGACTGTGGATGCGGAACGATGCATACCAGACCGAGATGGCAGTTCGACAATGTTGCATCTAAAATGTGTGTCAGTGTTCCGAAGGAATTTTTCAATATCAGTGGTTGACGTCTTGGCGTCTATTTGCTCGTGAACATACTTGCCCCTTTCGACTGCAATCAGACCGGTAGGCTCGTGGTACCCACCACGTAGAATAGGACGTCACGTACTCCTGTTTGTCACTTTCGTCCTATTGTTAGATTACTGCACTGCTGAAAACCAGCTACATTCCAGGAGAAATCCTGAATATATAACTGAGCAGTGACCTTTTTTTTATTAGAATCTATGTATTTAAAAAAATTAGGTTCCGTTTGTTTGCGTTTGCAAATCTCGGAAAGAAATCGATGGATTGACTCAATTTTTTACGGAATATTTCTTTTCATCAGAATAGTGTTCCTATATGTATAATGTGGTAAGTTCTGGCGTTATTAACGTTGTATAAAAACTACATTTTGTGCGCGAGTGGTTTGAAAATGTGTGTATATCTTACATAAATGGTAGGGTGACGAGGGAGGGGAAGGCGGGGAAGGTGGAAGGAAAACGCAGGAGGGGAAGGGGGCGATAGGGGAACATAGTCGCATGAGAAATGAGAATGGACGAATGAAACCATTTATTTCTTTGAATGGCATAGCAACGAATGCCGGGAACCAGTTAGTTAATGATAAATAAACAAAATGTGTAAAATTGTAAAAATCTATTGATGAATAAATATTTTTATTATTAGATATCATATACGAAATATATGTCCATCCTGTCCAATTGCGATTTGACCCAATCGTTGACTCCTTTTTTAAACGATTTCGAGAAGGAGGAGGTTATCAATTCGACGGTATTTTGTTTTTTTTTTTATGTTTGTTACCTCTTCGATTGGGTGGACCGAAATTGATGATTCTTTTTTTATTAGAAAGCTGGTGCTTCCCGTGTAGTCCCATTTTAATTAGGTCCAGTTCTGACAATGCGATCCATGAGAAAACTATATATGTCTTAAATTTGCAATAAGTATTAAGTATATATGTGCGCGACAAATGGACGAATAACTCAATATTACGCCAACAGATTTCGATGATTCTTTTTTTGAAGTAAAACTTCTTTACGCACGCTTGTCACTAAAAATCAAAAAATAAACAAAAATTTTAACAGAACAAAAAACGACTGTAAAAAAATGCACTAAAAAGTAAAAAAATAATTTCGTACGATTGTTATTTTTGGAGTCGGTGTCAGCCAAGATCTCCACATCTCACCTATAACTACCTATGTATGTAGTTACCTTGGCTGACACCGACTCCAAAAATAACAATCGTACGAAAAAAAAATTTTACTTTTTAGTGCATTTTTTAAGTTGTTTTTTGTTTCGTTAAAAAAAATTTATTAGTTTTAAAAGACATTTAAAAACAAGTACCTATTATATAATTTTAAAAATTGAGTGAAATTCATACGCGGTATAAATTAAACCTACAGAAAACTACATTAGACAAGAGTGGAGAGGCTACGAAGCACGACACAAAGAGGAGACCGATAGGCTACGAAGCACAAAATCCTATAGATGTTTATGTTTGTCTCTTTTTACTTTCATTATTTTTCGTTTCATCGAGCTTCAAATCACAATGGTGCTAAAGATTTTTTCACTTCAAAAATACTTTGGTTGTAACGGGTTGATTTTTTTATTTTTATTCTTGCTGATCGTTCTGATATAATTATGCATTATAAGATTTTATTGAACAAATTACAGGTGCAACGATTTTTGGACCAGGTGACCACGGACACAGTTGCACTAACAGGTCTCAATTTCTTCTCTATCACACGTGGTCTTATATTAACGGTTTGTATTTCTATTTTTAAAATTATTTTACAAACTGTTCCTTGGCTGACCTCTTCCGATTATGAAATTGATTTACGTGCATATCATTTTAGAGCAGATCATTTTTACCTTACTGCATCATTGACTGAATCAATAGTTCATTTTACAACTTACGTACACAATATGACTGTATTTTTTTAATTAACAATATTTTTATTTTAGATTGCTGGAACAGTGGTAACCTACGAGCTTGTTCTGATGCAATTCGACCCGCCCCCTTCACCAGTGTCTGCCAGTATCACCATCAACGAAACCTGTGGAATACCCATCAACTCAACTGTCCCTAAACCATAAAATAACGATTTTAAACTAGCTGAAGTCCCCGGCGCACAGTGGCGGAAATTTGAGGGCTGCGCGACGTTGACCCCAGATCGGCATGTTCCCGAAATGATTTTTTTTTATTAATGTATTCTCAATTAAGAACTGATATTAAAAAAAATCTTTGAAAATAACATCGAAAGCTTACTTACTCGGTAATTAGTCACAGAACTGAGATTTTCAGGCGCGCAATTACGCTGCTGTATCTAAGCGAGTTTGAAGGTATGCGGAATCACGTTGTTTATGGTCCTTACTTATTATACAAAAAAAATTATAAATCACTTAACATATTTAAATAAACTTAAAAAATATATATTTTTCCTAATCTGTTGCCTTATTTCAAAGTTCACTCCTTCCCTTCCTCAAAAAGACCCTCCATACAGCATCCTCAAAGATGACATAGGCCCTGAGGGAAATTATTTTCCTCAGGGCCTCCTGTGTGGAGTTAATGTAAAAAAATTTTTTTTTAAAAAGTTAACTTTTTTTTCCAAACTTTTTTTCCATAATTTTTGTCTTTAATGGAGTAGGAATAAAAAAACTTCACAAGTCTTCACTCCGATTTTAAAAAGATATGTATTATTGGAAAAATATGTACATGGAAAAAAATCACCGCCAGCCACTCCAGTAATTGCCTTTTTAAGAAATGTAATCTATAGAAACAATACTCAGCGCACAAGTTACATGCTACTTTTTATAAAACCATTAAAAATCATTATCAACATTCCAACTAATAAGAATTAACAAAAACAACAATGAATTGCCAGACCGTCGAACGCCGAGAGCGACGTCGCGCCAAATCATCAAAATCAGACACTGTGCGGCGTTGCCGTGCTACGCGCACAGTTTTTTTGAAATCCAGTGTAGACAGAATTTTCATTTTATTTGGAACGTTGTGATAAACCCCCCCCCCCCTACGAATTAAAACCTACCACTTTGATTACCAAATGCTGCTACAGAGCTACAGCTACAGGCGCAACCCCGCCCGGCCTTTAAAAGGCTCGTAGCTCGCCCGTTCTCGCGACTCTCCCCTGTATTCCTTTTGCAGCACCTTCTCAACCCCATCACGTAATACTTTTATGCAAACGTGACGAGATGCTCTTAATTAATCAATTGTAATTAACCCCACAACGTTGTGTACTTTTTTGTTTTAGTGGTTTGGTATAGTTAATCCAATTTAATTAATAATTTATTTGTGGTAAACCCTTGTTCTTTTAGGTATGGCGTGTTACAATTTGCAAGGCTTCGAATAACAATGACTGAGTCTGACTAGCTTGAAAATTAACTAATTATCTATCTATATTCGTTCAGCTTCCTCCCCTAGCACCTGTTATACACCTACGCTCATCGACGACTATTTTTATTGAAGTAATCTGCATTTTCCCTCCTAGCATCTAGTATATAAATTTACATTCAAACGGCGAATTGAGAAGATCCTACCTTTCGATGCGATGTCACGTACTCTCTGCAGCTCTATAAAATGCTATCATGAAAATAATTTGACATTTATGTACATTCTAACAAAAGATTTACACTCAAAGCAGTACGGAGTGCAATAATTCTACACCCACGGTTCTAGATGCGGTTTGTTAGTTAGCTAGCTTGTTTTATTTTGTTAATTTGATTCTACGGGTAGGTATTTTGGATTAACATGAGACAGAACATGTGCTGTTTAAATAATTGGACTCCTCCATAGCCCAACTGATAAGGTGATGGTCATAGACCGCCAAATCAGCTTCCAATTCCAACTCCTCCAGAGAATGTTAAGGTCGCAAGCGACGAATGAAAATCGACATGTTTTGCCTCCTGTCAGGAGAGGGTTTGATGTGTGTTTCGGGATCATAGGGTGGTAATGGGAATAATATCGACCAATACGCAGCCAAATTATAACTATGTTGATGATGATGATGAAAGGTCATCTCATACCGTTTGATATGAGGGTCTGCTCCGATTAATGGCGTGATAGCCGATGTCAGGAACTGTTCAGGAAATGCGTGGGTGGCACGAGGTTTTAGATCGTGACATCCTACTCTGGATTGATGATGATGATGATGATTTTGAAGTTCTTCAGCATGCCGATGACTTGAGTTCCATTTACTCCTAAAGCACCGGCATAAACATTAAACCGAAGTTGATTAGACAATCGGCAATGTCAGGAGATCGGTGGGGCCGCTCTCTCCTCTGATCTGGCGATGTATGAATTTAATTAAGGAAGATTTTGATGTCACCGATCCTCGCCTTGGCAGTCACTCATGTCCTCAATAGTCCCGTTCTCCGTCCAGCACGCCGCCTCGAACCAGTAGAAATAATGATTACGTTTTTCCTAGGCACGCTACAGAAACATGCGCCAGCCTGCAATCGCGATGGTCATCGGTATTTGATTTGAATGAAAAATACGTCCTCTCGCATAACATACACAAGCGTAACTTGGGACCTTCCCCTATATGTGTCACGGGCATATGCTCTACGATAGGCGTACCCCAAGCTCAAACTCAAAAATTAGCTCAAAGAAGGAATGTCAAGCTCGGTTTCCAGGGTGCCGGGTCCGAGAATGAAAGGCACCAGGTCGTGAATCTGGCTTCCCTCCCTTATATTTCCCCCGCTGCGCTTTCGTCCAGAGTACATTCCCACCCTGATGCTGGATGATCCCTATTCCTAGTGTGAGGGAGTTAAGAAAACTTATCTGGATTCCAATAAAGAAACGTCGAACCAGTAGAAATATTGATTACGTTTTTTTCTAGGCACGTTACAGAAACATGCGCCAGCCTGCAATCGCGATGGTCATCGGTATTTGATTTGAATGAAAAATACGTCCTCTCGCATAACATACACAAGCGTAACTTGGGACCTTCCCCTATATGTGTCACGGGCATATGCTCTACGATAGGCGTACCCCAAGCTCAAACTCAAATATCAGCTCAAAGAAGGAAGGTCAAGCTCGGCGTCCAGGGTGCCGGGTCCAAGAATGAAAGGCACCAGGTCGTGAATCTGGCTTCCCTCCCTTCTATTTCCCCGGCTGCGCTTTCGTCCAGAGTACATTCCCACCCTGATGCTGGATGATCCCTATTCCTAGTGTGAGGGAGTTAAGAGAACTTTTGCTACTTATGTAGGTGGATATAACGCATTACGCTTAAAATATGAATACCTACTGACGGCTTCATTCAACCGACAATGTGAAAGTTTTTGCTAAATCGAATATCGAATGGGATATACCTAAATCCTAAACCAACAGGTGAGTATACGATAAGCTATCGAACCAAGTCTACGTATAGTCCTATGTAATAGATTTGTCGTGATACCTAAAATTTGGAATAAGATATGGGAAATTTTTAGGAGTGGGAATTTAATTATGTCAGATTTTGTTAGTAAGCAAAGATGCCCATGCTACGCACCTTCCATAAACTGTTATATTACCTAATAATGCCTTTGCCTAAACCCTTTCCTAAATATAGTCCCCTAGCTACGTTTAAAAATATTATTACGAAACTCGTAAATAATAATTATCACCTCAAAGGCGCTTTACACATTAATTTATACCTATATTCTATACCTCTGTATTTTGTTTTTCGTTATGTATTGGAGAATACCCAGTAACCTAGTTTTCTAGATCACCAACAAAGCACTTTTAAAGGATTTTATTATTGTTTTGTGGTTTCAAAATCCCGTCTTTTAAATGAAGTCTCTCGTCTAAGATTTATTGTCCGAAAGTGTCTTTTGTGCTCAAAATAGTATTTTAGTTCATTGAACCCCAAATTATTATTTTACAACGGTCTTGTCTCAAGAAATCGTCGCCGGCCAACCTCAGGCAGCTCCGGATCGACTTACGGAGGGAACGCTCCTTTTTTTACGATTACCGATAATTACCCGATAGCTTTTTAAATGTTACCGTTATAATTTTCCGATTAAATCATCCGACTTAGATGACATGGTTCCTTATTAAAGGCCCCATTAAGGTAGCCATAATAATAATACTAATATTTGAACGATCCACATGGCACCGATTTTATGGAAAACACCTCAAGGCGCTATATAAACTATAATACTAGACGAACAATTATAAACAATTAAAATACTCGGGAGTAATGATGATTCTATTGTTTTAACCCTAGTTTGTACGAAATCCAAACATTAATATTGTTAATAATTAATTCAATTTGTCAAACTCACCACTCTCATGCACACCAGAACATGACATGCACGAATCACAATCCAAAACCAGCATCCCTCGTGCACTAATTGATTAATTACTAATTAAAGCACTTATTATTTCGGTCTAACTTTCGCGTCGGTTTGTATTAAATTTTATCCTATCCCTGATAAATGCCTCGAAAGTGCATTTTGTATTGATATTAAATTAACATTGACCGCCTCAATTTACAAATTATATTATTTAACTTCACAGATATGAACTCGCAAGCCGCAATCTCTGACTTCCTTATTCGCGTGGACTCTTTTTGTTTAATAAAGACGAACTATTCTTTGTTTAATTAAAATGAAATATCCCCGATTTAGAAGCACCGAGCTGGTCTCCTCGCGACTCTCAGAACTTGACGATCTTAATTCTCAACCTTCACTGTCCTCAATCGCGTGGACTCTTTTTGTTTAATAAAGACGAACTATTCTTTGTTTAATTAAAATGAAATATCCCCGATTTAGAAGCACCGAGCTGGTCTCCTCGCGACTCTCAGAACTTGACGATCTTAATTCTCAACCTTCACTGTCCTCAATCGCGTGGACTATTTTCCTTTAATTAAATGAATTATTCCCGTTTACGCGCACCAAATTATAATTCTCCAGTTTATCAAAACTCCGATGATTTTAATCCCGACCGCTCGCCTCCAGGTTCTTTCGCCGACCTGTTATTCGCGTGAATTAATTTTTTTTGTTATCTCTCAAAATATCCCAAATTTAGAAGCACCAAATTATTATTCTACCGTACCCCGACCGTGCGTCTCCAGGTTCTCTCCCTCACTGTCCTCTAACACTTCCCTGCCCCGACTGTCCAGTTCCAACTCCCTGCCCCCTGACTCCCACCCATCTACTTGTGTGGTTTCAATAATTTCTTAGTCACTTTTTAAAACCTCAAGTGGGCACATCTCCCAATATGCATATTTCAACGTTTAATAGTGTTCTGTCACATTAGGTCCCAAATTTCAAGAATTCCGTGCAACTTTCATGTTTGCTATTTTTTTTTTGTGTGTAACCTTACATAACAAAATGCAAACTAATTTTGTCTGCGCCGGAGTCATAAATTATCCCAATAACGCTTAAAAGAAGAGCTCAGTGGCGTACTTCAATCTAATACTCTTTCTCAATACTTGCGTTGACTCTATTGGTTATATAATAACATTATATAAGCATTGTCTGTACACGTTTTCGTTCTTTCTGCGTGCGTCACTATTTAACGAATTCTGCAATCTTATTTTGACAAATATGTTAAATATTTTAACCCCTAATCGGCGCGTCGCTCTAGTATATTTAAATGCACCAACGATCAATCTTTATTGCCTAAGTTTTCAATTCCCCACTGCCATAGAAAATTCACCAGATAATTGTTTCGCAAATCAATCTGCTCGCTTTAAGATCAATCACCACTCGGGCAAACATTCATCGGCCGCCCCTGACTTGATAATGATATATCCATTAGGATTCCTCCTCCAACCAAAGTGTTTCGGCACACGTGTTTATCCTAGAATTGGCCCGGATTCCATAAATCACCCTTAAGAGTTAAGAACAGAGAATCGTATTCTGAAACCATACCCTGTTACAAAATTAAATATATTTCTAAATCGATCTCTCAATTTTAAAAGATTTATTTCGTAGGCCCAAAGGCGAGATCATCACAACGTCAAGGTGTACATTTCGTCAAAAGCATCAAAATTTGTTTTGAGGGGTGGGAAAATGGAACGGGTGAGACAGTGACCTTTCTCAAATTTGAAATCCGGCATGTCTGACAGTTTTAATAACCTAGCGACTGTACGGTTGAAATTTATGATTCCGACTCCGAGTAGAACCTTACGCCGCGCTATATGGAAACCTTATGTGAACGTGAAGTTTATGACTAAGCTACTATCGTAATAGAACCGAATTAAAGCACGCTAACAAATAAATTCAGTAGATGGCGCCACTTACATTAACAGCTAGCTTGATGAACGTCGGCTGGCAGGCGTAAGTACTCTTGAATTTCCATTTTCATGAATCTCTCCAGTCTGGGTATAATAATAATAATAATTGGACAATTTGTAGAGCGCTGTTTTTGTGAAAAATCACCTCAAGGGCGCTTTACAATTCATTATGAATTCCTAGCACCTATATTTATGATTCCTAGGTTCTATTTAATTTTATTATTTACAGAAAGATACAAAAACATACTTACCTGCAGGTCACTTCCGAAAAACACACTTTATTAGAAAGTTTATGCTTGGGAAAGGTACGACTTTGCACGTGGAGGACAATATATTCAAAACACTGGACATTGCATGACTTTACCTTTGCTACCCTCATAACTTTTGGTTTTACATTTATATTTATGAGAAGATTAATGCCAAAGTTGAGTTAATATTTATTTGAAAGGCTGGAGAATTATAAGAATTTGCTTTATTTTTACAAAATTAGTTATTTACTATGTCGCGAGCCGTGATGCTGAAGTTGAAAGGTTTTTTTTTTTTTTTACTTATGGATACGACTGTCTGAAAAGATGAGTTTTTAGTTTAACTCTAAATTCCGCTGAATCTGTGATCGTTCTTAACTCGTGTGGCAGTCCATTCCAGGCTTTAGGTCCTGACACTCCGAAACCACGCTCACCGAATTTATTATCTGGTGTGCGCTTTGGTTCCTTCAACCTTCCGATAGCTGATGTTGCTGCTGACCTGAGGGTTGATTGTCGCGAATTGGAATTTTCTGGAATACACATTTCCGATAAGTAAGCCGGAGCCATTCTGTTAAGGGATTTGAATACCATCCAGCAGAGCTTGAACTGGATTCTTTCAGGACACTTGAGCCAGTGAAGATTTTTGAGATGCTCAGAAATATGGGAATATTTAGATACGCCGGTGATGAACACAGATTGTAATTTGTTGATTTGATATTTCGGGAGACTAGCATATATTCCGTTGCAATAATCTAGACGTGAAACAACATACGAATTGACTAGTAATTTAGTCGCCTCTGTTGTCAAGTTTCTCCGTACTGCTTTAATTTACCTTAATTGAAAGAACCCCGTACTTACAGTTCTGTTCACTTGAGTTTTAAGGGAGAAATCAGCGTCCAGATTGACACCTAGTAGTTTTATGCATGTTTTTGGAGTGATGTCACTTCCTGAAATGGTTATTGGGGAGTTATCAATATTATGCTGACGTCTGCTTGTGGCTGTCCAGAGAAACTCAGTCTTTGCAGGATTCAGTTTCAATCTATTTGAGATCATCCAGCGCGTGATTGCTTCTAGACACTCAGTTACGCAAGTTTTAAGACTGCCTATTTCCTCTGGTAAGCAGTAGAAGTAAACTTGCTGGTCGTCAGCGTAGCAGTGAGATAGAAGACCAAATGATTCGATAATTTTAGCGATATCATTTGTGAAGAGGATGAAGAGAAGTGGGCCCAGAACAGACCCTTGGGGAACGCCAGATGAAAGGGTTGCATATTTCGATAGTTTTTTCCCCACTTTAACGGCTTGTACGCGGTTGACCAAGTAAGATATCAGCCAGTCTTTTACACCGCAGTTTAAGCCAAAGGATTCTTCTAATCGTTTAACAAGGAAACCATGGTCAATCGTGTCAAAAGCGGCACTCATGTCTAAGACTGAAAGGAGTGCCAGTTTACCCGACTCGATAGCAAGAGTTATATCCGACAAAACACGTAGTAATCCAGTTTCCGTTGAGTGAAACCTTCTATATGCGGATTGGTATTTAGTCAGCAGTTCATTAGAATTTAAGTGACATATTATCTGTGAAGCAGTGATTTTTTCTAGGATTTTGGATATTAATGGAAGATTTGAAACGGGTCGGTAATTTGAAAGATCTTCAGCGTCCAATTGCGGTTTTTTTATTAATGGAGTTACGACGGCTGATTTGAGGGGTTTTGGGAAATCACCCATGCTAAGTGACTTATTGAAAAGACAAACCAGAAAGGGAGACATTTCATTGCAACACTTCTTTAATAACCACGTTGGAATAGGGTCAAGTGAGCACTGCTTGTTCGGTGAAGAGAGTATTAACTTCCTGACTTCTTCAAGGGATGTAGGTTTGAAGGAAGATAAGTTTCCGCTACTGCACTTAGTAAAAGATGGTGGTGAGGCGGAGGCTGTTTGGGCGCGTATTGACTTAATTTTATCGAGAAAAAAATTAGAGAAGATTTCCGGAGCTATGTCAGTTGCATTTTGTGCACGGACGTCGGCCCCGACCGTCTTTATTGAGTTCCACAGACTTCGCGGGTTTTGACGCTCAGAGTCGATCCTACTTGTCCAATATTCAGACCTTTTCGAACGAATTAATAACGTATATTCTTTTTGGGCCCATATCCAATCGTCCCGCGTAATAACCCCCGAGTGTCTGTAGGCCCTCTCCAATTTGCGCATTGATCTTTTCTGGCTCCGACATTCTTCGTCAAACCAGTCATCAGATTTTCGTAGTCGCCGAGTTTTTGTAGAAGTAGGAGCGTATTTGTTTAAAAGAGTTGAAAGAACAGTATTGTAATAATTTTCCAGTTTGGTTGGTGATTCTGTTTCCCAAACGCTTTGTTTGCAAAACGGAGAAGCTTTTAGCTCTGACAAGAAATCGTCAAAGTTAAAACCACGCCATGCTCTAGAGGTGATGATTACGTAAGGGATTTTCGGTGGGTTAAAATCAATTTCTACGCGATGGATGATATCTACGTGAAGTTTTTGACTAAGTTACTCCTGTGTCGCGAAGTGGGTTTTTAAGTGCTAGTCGCTTTTATTTCATTCATATTTTATAATATATATATATAACATGTTTCGTGTTCCCACCCGCAGTTCTGATTCTGCGGTTTGCAGATTAATTAGATTAATTTATTGTACATTTTAAAAAATACATCAAAAAAATTATTCAACAAATGTGTTTTATTTCTAAACTTTTTTATTCAATTAACATTGGTACGTAATACAATAAATAACAAACTTTAAAAAACTCTAATGTCACATGAAATTTTAAAAATGAATTTTACTACTTAAACAAATTGCAAAAGAACCACCTCGTAAGTCGCAATAGCACCCGCCACCTAAAAGTAAAACATCGATTTTAATCTTAATCCAAAAGCATGAACACGACTTGTTAAAGATACCACATGGCAGAACAGACGTCTAGCACAGCATAGCTAATCAAGAGGAATGGTGCTATTGAATGAAATTTCTAAATCAGTGGATATATTTAATTATTACTCTTTAAATAACCCAACAACTTCTGTATAACTAAGGACAAAATAAGAAACCTTGCCCCCTAGTCACTATCTTTTAAGTTTCACAAACGGCACGTTTGCGAAACTTGGTGGTTTATTAAATTTATTATAAATGGCTAAAAATGGTAGTCTATAAATATTATGTGATTATTATGTAGCGACTAAACGTTTTCCCAATAGTTACCTACTGACCTACCATTTTTAGCCATTTGTGGTAAACTTAATCAACCACCAAGTTTCGCAAACGTGCCGTTTGTGAAACCTAAAAAGATAGTGAAAGGGGGCCTTGTAGATATTGTAACTGGATAAAGAATCAGTCGTACATTAAATAAAAAAAATGTAGGGTCAATCCGCAGTCTTCTGGACAATTCCCAGTTTTAGTAAACATATGGCATAAGAAATTACCCATATAAATTATTGCCAAGAGTTCAATCAAATTTAAATGTAGTGTATGTTTTTTGGTACGTACCTAATAATAATTTATTTTAGAATGTTAACGAATTTAAATCAATAACTTTCTACCGAAACAAATCTGCAATACTATTCAATTATGCGATGGACCATGTTCAACTAGAGTTAACTAAAATAAAAGACCTCAGAGTTATATAGATTGTTGAAAAACTAGAATGTGTACATCATTAAAATCATATTACAAATATGAAATTTAGGATTTTTACTGAGAACCATTAAAAACTTTAATTCACTCCCTGTCGTAAAAGTTTTATTTGTCTTGTTAGTTCGCAGCAAAAGAAAATGCGTGTTTGGAATCGTTTGGAAAATAAGTTCACTTCAATGGTTTCGGAGAAAACACCTGAGGGTGGGACAACTGTCAGAGGGGGGGACAACCATCCAAAGGAAAGCGGATTGCCCCTATCAAAAAACTCATATTCGTGATTTTTTAACTTACGCCCAGCATGAAATTACGATTCACAGTAAAAAATCCCATCCCAGAAAAAGTAATTTCATCATAAACCAGTTGCTGGCTCAGTCTGTGTACCTAAAACACAAAATTGCCTACATCAACTCACAAAGAACCATCACATAAGTACCACACATAACATAAACAACGGGTGTAAATAATATTATTCCCTCCACGAAACATAATGTTTACCGATTCTGCGTTATTATCTCCTGGTACTCTTAATAACTCACCCTATTTCTATGGAGGGATATATATCACCCCTCTGCCCTATGCTCTCCGGTTACTTCCGATTTTCACATTAGAATATTATTGACAAGCTTCCCAGCAGAAAATTAACCCACATGCTTTGTGATCTCCTGATAGTCGCGAATGTCGCGATGTTATTTCCAAACTAAATGGAAAAAAATTCTTGACGCTCTGGCGACTTATTCCGAGACTTTATTCCCATCCTGAACAGTAAAAATTCACCTCTTCCATTACATGATTTCCCAGTACTTTTGAAGATACACACTGCTATATTATTCCCAAACTGCACCGTAAAATTTCACCCACGATATCAGGAGTAGAAAACTCAAATGGTAGTATACCTGGGCAGAAAATAAATCATCCACTTTGCTTTGTGATCTTCTGGTATTAATGATATTCATTCATTAATGATATTGATCATTAATGAAATTGATACCAAAGTAAACTGGGAAATTTCTGGTTAAATTATTCCTAACTCGCACAGTCAAACTACAAGCATTCATTTGATGGCCATGTTTCACAATATTAATTTTATTTAATTATATTTGGGAATGTTAAGTAACTCTGGTTAACAAGTGAATGGGATCAATTTAAAGAATTATGGGTTACCATTGAGATGGTCAAAAACGTTTTCATTGATGATCATCACTCTTTTAAATTTTACCTTCATATAAAAAGTCAAAATTTAAATACGATTTATTCGTTCTTACCGAAGTTGTTACATTTTCTAATCTACGAACGGAAAGGAAACCACGGAAGATAGAAAGCATTGAATTTTTTACTGGTAGGGTAAAAAATGTTAAACTTCTTCATCGAATACAAAAATTGAGATTTTGTATCTAGTAGATATAATAAAAAGATATCTCTTGTATCTTATAGAAACGACAAATACAAGATTGCCCAATTGTTAATCCAGAGGAAGATTGGTGGAGGACGTAGCAGAAGTTGCACTTCATGACTTCCAAATCTTCGTGATTGGTACGAGTACAGTTCCATAAAGTAATTCTGGGCGGCAGCAAAAAGAGTGAAGATTGCCCTGATGATATCCAACCTCCGGTAGGTCGACATTTGCCACATGAGAACAGGTCATTTTTATGACTCGATCTTGAGTTCAACAGCTCGGCTGTGGAATGATTCACCGGTCTCTTCCTCCCTCCCACAACATGGATCTCTTCGAGACATGTGTTCACTACTTTCTCTCCTCAGAAAAAATCACTCCACACAGCATCCACAAATATGACATTGGCCCTGAGGAGGAGCTTTCAACGGGCGTGAAGATAACGTAAAAAAGGAGAAAGCACCAGAACAGGAAGACGTAGGTACTTCCGGAGACCTACCTCGTGGCAATATGCTGTAGTGGGACAGCAGCGAAGTGCAGGCAGCACCCGTCTGGTCTCTATGGGGAGAGAAGCAGCCGCCAGAGCAACACACGTAACGCGAGCGACCATGAAGCCGAAGGAGCCGAAAAAGTACAAATCGTGCATTAGGCCATTATTTCCAGGCCTGGGAACAAAAAACTTCATGTTAAGAAAATTGTCCACAAATTATTGGGCACATTGTGTAGGTAGAGTGTGACTCTGTCGCAACTTACCCAATTCCGTTAAACATTTGCAAACAAATAAAGAAGAGATTGTTAGCGAAAGAGAGCAGAACCAGAGGTCCAAGCAAAGTTGCAGTTTCTCTTCCCAACTCTAAACCTCCGCAGAACAACTCTCTCGCATATTTCCAGTCGTTTGGACGAGTAGTCTGGGAATAAAAGATGTATTAGTATTAAAATTAAGAATTTGAATGAGGTGCAGGTTGTGAGACCTAACCGCATAAACCCAAAACTTCAAGAAATGAGGAAACCAACTTTTAAATGACCTTTTCTAAATATTTAGACCAACCGCTTTTAAATGAATCCCACAGAATTAAAATGAATCATGAATCAAGAATGTAATTTATCATGAAACTAAATTAAGATTCGTTATATTGTGATGGGCTTGGTAATAGGCCACTTCATAACGACTTGGAAAAAATCGTGTGGATAGATTTGTTTATTAATATTACGAAATTTTTTTTAAATGTATAGTTTTTTTTTTTTTAATAAATAAATCCATTATTTGAGCTCGTGACGTCACTACATGAAAATGTCCCGTCTCCCATCATGTTCCCTTAATTTTGTAAAATTCCACAATGATTAATTTTTTTATATGGCAACACCTTGATTTCCGGCGAATTTTTGAATTTTCGTTTAACGTTCACTAGATTTATTGTTTGTTCTATGCGAACTTATCCTTTGGTTTGATTTTTTGATAAAGATGGCGGTGCTTTTACAGATGTTACGAAGAGAACCCCGTACAATTTATTGCTATTCGTGTGGAAAACGTTATTTTTTTAAAATTATTTTCGGCTATGTAATTATCGTTTTTTCGCACCCATAAAATTATGTCCCGTCTTTCCGGTTTATAAAAAATGGTCTGATTTTTCGGATTGAAATTTTCAAAAAATCGCCAGGGTTTCAAAATTACGATTAAAAAAAATAAAAAAAATACAGAATGTCTTAGAATATTTGCCTTAACCCGAAAAAAAAATTTAAAAATGTGATGCAAGTGGCCTATTGGAAAAAATGACAGGACTTTAACAATCATAACCAAAAACGTGCACCGGGTAGAAGAAGATCGGGAAAAACGTGAACTGACTGCGTGGGAAGAGATTGGAGCAAGTTTGGAAACACCCAAGGACTGAAGCAGAATATAATAATTACAATAAAATAACTTGGTTTGAATACCAAGGTATTCGCAAAATGGATTGCGAATAAATTGGGCTGTACACAAAAATTATGACTTTTTAAATGACTCAACTATGGGAATACGTGAACAGTGGACACTGTTAACCCAACCTTAATTTCCCTTAGCACGTTCTTGTTATGTTATTACGTTCTTATTATTATGGCACCGATTAAATCACTTGGCTGAGCACATTGCACAAATCTCGGTGTCAATAAGCAGATGATAACTGCATTAGTTTTTTTAAACAGACTGACATCTCCTTGGGAGTTATTGTTCCACAATATCACAGGTAGATATTAATCGTCACGTAGGTAATATTGGCACTTTTCAGATAGGATATGTATGGGAAGGTAGGTTGGATGAAGGAAGATTGTTATATATACCCGTAGTTGCGTCAACTTTAATAAACAAACAAAAAAATAGCAACAAAAAGTAGCCACCGTAAAAAATATCACAATAAGCATACTGGCTGTCTCTGTGTGTTTAAAAGGAAGAAAGGGGAAACAAGAAGAATGGAAAACAAAAGCCAAAAAATTATGATTTACTCAGCGTAGTAGGACTAGTTGGGCAACCTAGTACTGATAGCTCTGTAATAAAAAACATCGCTGAGTATTGAATCCAGATGAGTTAGTGTGCTCAAAATATGAGTAAATATGTGGTGAAAAGTTCACAGTTGTATGTTTATTGAGTTCGCAAAAAAAACCAAAAAGGTGAAATCCCTTCTTACGGGATAACCCCATTAATTCGTAGCTTAGGTGTCGGTACAGTCAACAAGGTTACCTTGATATCCATTTTCGATACAATACTGTTTATGTGCTTGAAACGTATGACAAGTCCAATGCTTAGTTGGATTAGAAATACGTCTTGAAAATTCCATGTAAAAGTTGCAATCTCGCTTGTCAGTACCACGAATAGTCCCAATGCCATGTTGTAGTTCACTGAAAAATAGTCACAAAATGTTTAGTTAAGCATACCTAATAGTTAAAAATATAACATTTTAATTTGGTTTCACTATTTACCTAAAGTGAAGACGAAACAATGAGACTCGATGCTATATTCGAAGAGGCAAGATTGGAATGTTGAATTTCCAGCTTTTATGGCATCTTGGCATTTCGATGTCTTGTTGAGAACACTCAGTGTATGTTCGACTGCAAAAATGTTATGATTACATGAAATTGTATTTTTAGTAGAAATTGGACTCGGTATTAATGGTACCTCCTCTGGTGAACGTATGTAGAAAGTTTGGAACACTTGCGGAAGAGGGTCCCAAGAACTATAGAAGAACGAAAATAAGTAAGTACCTCCATATGAAAACAGACTAGATGCAGTAGATATGAGATCCCTCCCGTGATCAATCACAGAGAAATTGTTAACTTTACAATATCGGATCGATAGGCGTAACTTTAGATGATTTTATATCGATATACCGAGCACGGTTTCACTGCTGACAGCCGAACCGATATTGACAAGAAATAAATAAGAAATCGATATTCACGGTGGCGGATCTGTCGACGAATTCACATTCCGAAACGTCAAACTCCAATGAATTACATAAAAATATTAATAAATTGGCGATGTTGAATTGAAATTTTAGTTAATAGTTGACCTAAATGCATTAACGGTCCGCATTTAGTTTTTGACACTGAGCTGGAATTAATTAGTTGATGAGGTATTCTAGTCATATTCGAACCACTTTCGTTTCTTTAGGTTTTAGGTTTTAGGTTTAAGGCTTTAGGTTTTAGGTTTTAGGTTTTAAGTTTTAGGTATTAGGTTTTAAGTTATAGGTTTTAGGTTTTAGGTTTTAGGTTTTAGGTTTTAGGTTTAAGGTTTCAGGTTTCAGGTTTCAGGTTTCAAGTTTCAGGTTTTAGGTTTTAGGTTTTAGGTTTTAGGTTTTAGGTTTTAGGTTTTAGGTTTTAGGTTTTAGGTTTTAGGTTTTAGGTTTTAGGTTTTAGGTTTTAGGTTTTAGGTTTTAGGTTTTAGGTTTTAGGTTTTAGATTTTAGGTTTTAGGTTTTAGGTTTTAGGTTTTAGGTTTTAGGTTTTAGGTTTTAGGTTTTAGGTTTTAGGTTTTAGGTTTTAGGTTTTAGGTTTTAGGTTTTAGGTTTTAGGTTTTAGGTTTTAGGTTTTAGGTTTTAGGTTTTAGGTTTTAGGTTTTAGGTTTTAGGTTTTAGGTTTTAAGTTTAGGTTTTAAGTTTAGGTTTTAGCTTTGGGTCTTAGGTTTTAACTTACGTATCCCAAAGGTGAGCACAATCAGGGCCACCACAGTGACCTTCAGCCGAAGCGGGGGCGCTGGGTGCAGGGTGGCGCGCAGCTCCTCGTTGCGCCAGCGCGCCAGGAGCCGAGGCCAGCCGCGAGCCACGTGGCGTAGGATCATTGCCGATACCCACGCGTTAGCGTAGAATATGGCGCCGGCCATCTTGTTCACAATACTCACTGGGGGCACAAAATTATGGTGGGAATGCAAAGAAATATTATTACATAGGTCACTCACACACACGGATCATGCAATTAAACATTCGACGGCCACCGTGGTCGTGGGGTTAGGCTTTCGACTAATCTGAAGGTTGCGGGTTTAAATTTCATCGTGCACAAATAAATTTAGCTTGTGCTATTTCACAATTTATTATTTAAAAATAATATATAGTATATTTGCCCCACGTTCCAGTGAAATGACTTTAGCCATTTTTGGTGACCAGAACTGAATGGCCAGGTACTTCCGTACTTTCTTCTTCCCCATCGCCTCCCCCACCACAACACATTCGGATTCACATCATACCCCATTAGGGGAAGCCATAGCCTCACTGCTCCAGACGATTGGAAGTGGTTAAGACTCTTGTACGGTATTCACATAAAATTAAAATATAGGGGAGAGGCATCCAATTTCACTAGCAACCAAATTCTTAATAAAATATTGAAAAATCTATTTAACTTAGATCAACTTGAATTCATTAAGATTCATAAAAAATTACTAAGAGGGTGAACAAAATCGTCCATGGACGCATTTTCTGCAACCCAATTTCAATAAAAAAGCACAAAAAGATATTCAACCAAGAAAAATCACCTGATTCGGTAGATTTAGCAGATACTATAGATTTCACTGCGTATACTACAGCTGTTATGAAAATCCAGAGAACTGGTGTTGTTGATAAAGCTGAAATAATGGACAGGGCATCTCTTGGTTTGTGACTGAGTGCACTACGACCATTGCCAACTCCGTGTACTGGAAACAAACCAAGCGCCCTAACTACGGTCAGAGTTCCAGCCATGGAACTTTGGAAGGAATCGCCATTGGGTTCCGGGAAATTCTGGAAAATAAAATTGATTACAGTCGAAACATCCGGATTAACTAAATCATGAAAATCTACATTCTAAAACTATCGGCCTAATACGGTCGCAAATATGGCAAGTAAATTCAACGGCCGGCGAGATGATGACATAGGTGTAGGTACCGAATTTGTTAGGTGATCTACCTATCTATTTTTTATGGTTGCTTCGTTCCTAGCGGGTTCGGCTCGCATGTTTATACGCAGCCTTGCTTGGATCACACGAACCGAGTTCTCTCGGCCGAGTGCTCGGTACTTCCCCGCACTGACTCGCTTGTCCACTCGGCTTGTAAGCATGCACTTGCTGCGTACTCGACACTCGACACGCTCAATTTTAATAATTTTCCTTTTCCTGCAACATTTCCCTTAATTCTTGTGTTAGTAGCGGTATTAGCATCTTCGTATATTTTTTAATTATCTTTTTGTGACCCATTGCCATGCTAGTCTGCGGCGTCGCAACTGAGCTGACTGACTGACTCGGTGCCAAATTAAAAAATAGGTTTAAACACCTCTCGGCCTAGTATCATTTTGCTGTCTCGCCCATCTACTCGGTACGTACATGTGATCCAGACATAATGCGTGAATTACACCTGCCGAGTGATCGGCAGAGACAATGCATTCGGCCAAGTGCTCGGCTGATATGATCAGTATAGTCAGTTCTCGGTCTAGCAGCGGGCGAATCGGCCGATTAAGCACCCCCTCCACCTTCGGGCGATCAGCCGAGTCAGCAGTGAAAGAAAAAAATTCAAAATTTAGAAATTTTTAAGAGTGTGTGAAGTTTGTTGTCTGAGCAAGTTGTTTTCGGAACCATTTTATTAGCATTTTAAACGAATCTCAATGAACTGACTCACCCACTGTCTCTTCTACAAGGATCACCTCTATTCTCCAATAAATTGCTTGGCCAAGTATAAAACGCGCCAAACTTTAATGCCGACCTGAATTTGACACGTCCATTCTCGCGCAAATGCAGTCACTTTACTGACTTTACAATGACTGAGAAAAAAAAAGATGCGATAGAGAAAGACGTAGGCGGGGAGATGGTACCTCCTTTCACCCCTCCCGCGCAGGGAGGGGCGAAAACGCGCAATTTCGGCCTTTAGCGTCAAATATTACAGTATATATCAAAACTCAAATATTATTTTCTCTTCTTTAGGTAGATACCAACTATTTTTTTTTCTCTTAGCCATACAAGTGCCACACTGTATGTATGATTATTACCTGTATGACACCTACTTATTTTTATTTTATTTATTTTTTACACTAACCCACGAGACACGCAAGTGTGAAATTGTTTACCTCAGGGTCTGCGTCATCTTTGGGGATGCTATGTGAAGGGTATTTCTAAGAAAAGGAAGGAGAGGACGATCTGGGAAGGAAAAGGTTATGAGGGGTGTATAGGAATCTATGGGTCAGTGTGTCCAGGAGTGACCGACATATGAATCCATCCCTCCCGCTACGATGCAAGACAATCGAAAGAGGCTGGAGAGGTCAAGAGCCACGCAACTGATAGACAGGCGCATCTACCGTCAAGACTTGAACACACCTCGCCAGATGAACACGGGCACCCCTGCTAAGTCACCTAACGTAGCGAACCACTTGGATAGATCTATGGCAGGGGTTTGGTTGTCCAATATATGGTTCCGGGCGACGCGGCGGTACCATACCCGCCTTCCAAGTTAAAACAGAATTTTTAATTTTCCAAATAAATAAATAAAAAAATAGTTTCTGTAGTTTACCTTTTCAAAATCACCATTGGATCTTTTCAGTGGTGTGATGGAGCTACTGGAAATACCAAATAAATTCTTCGCCCTCGACAATGAGCGAAACGTGTTGCGCAGGAAAGAGAAGTCATACTCATCACGTTTTCCTGAAAATCTGTGACAAAAACATATTTTAACCAACTAACTTAGAATTCAATATCATATTATAAACAATTTAAAAATTCAATATAAGTTAACAATTTTGCAAAAACGACATGCACAATTTCGCTGTCAGTTGCGGTTGACGTTTTTTGTCACTTGAGAATGGAGCGCTTCTACGACTCGTTCTTGTATTCAAAGAGCTCGGCTGTGATGATGAATGAAATGATTTGGTGGGCGGTATGTTTCTTCCCTCCTACAATGTGGTTCACCGCTTTATTTCATCAAAAAGACCTTCCACTCGTCATCCTCAATGATAACGTAGGTCCCAAGGGAAACCTACAAGGCCTCCTGCTTGCAATTACTGTTTTTAACAAGTCTGCATGGCCAAATTGTTAGCGTTTTTTTTGTTGTTGTACTATGTGGACCAAAATTTCAATTGCTCGCTAAAAGATATTTACATCAAGTTGTTCTCCAGTAGAAGCCAGGGTTTCTTGCACAGTCGATCGATAATGTCGGTAACTTATGAATCGGATAATGCTATGAATGTGCAGTCATGATCGCCTGTGAACAAACAACTGAGTACTTTTGAGAACTTTTTTTAAAATATTCTAGTTTACATTCCGTTAGTTTTATGTTTCTAAATACCTATTCGTGAACATGGTCTGTTTTTTTGTCAAACAACAAGCAAACACTTAACACTGTTTATGTTCCTAAATAAATAAATAAAATAAACTGAGTGTTATTAATTTATTCGACGTGAACTGTTGTTTGTAGGTAAGCGATCTGAAATCGTGATCGGGAACGATGATAAGTTAACGACATTATCAATAAATCCTTAGTCGCTCGACCGTGCTAGATACCCTGACAATATAAACCGACTATTACTAAGTACTACTACTGATAAACCAGCCCTAACGCCCTTTATCCAACAAGCTACATTCTTTTTTTATACTCGTACAACGTTATTCGTCGTATTTTTACAAAGTGATTTTAATTATTCAATCATTTTTAACTTAATGTAAAATACCTTTTTGCTTTGAACTTCATTTAAAAAGGTGTTATTTTTAAATACGATTTTTCTTCAGTATTTTATATTTGTCTAGCGTACAAACGACAACACGTTGAATTTGAGACTATTCAAACATTGACTAAACATAATTATTTTAAATATGAAAACAATGGAAAACAGATATCTGTAAAGATATATGTATACAAAACATTGTGTGATTATCACAATATTTGAACACGAAAGGGTAAATTGTCTGCGTGACACATAATATTGCCGTTTATGTTTTACAATTTTATTATCAACACCACTAACTGTTATTACATTTTGTAATCGCTTACCCCTGTGTCAATCACTTCAAAAAACTAATGGTTTTATAATTGAAACATTTCATTGTGGTTATTGATTTTTTAATTATATTTCTTCAGAAAAATTATGAAAATACTGATTATATTTTTATACTTGAGGGAATATAATAATGGGCACGCTTCGTGGTCTAGTGATTAGAATCTTAGATTTGTTGTGTTTTGCAAATTTGCAACGCGAAACTAATGTGGGTACTAGATAGTATTAAACCAAACTCTTGATAATTTTTTTTTAAAAAAACTATTTAAAACAAATCAACGTGATTAAGATGAATCAAAATTAACTACCAGTATGAACAAAATCGTCCAAGGAAGGATTTTCTGCCACATATAGCACAGGAAGATAATCAACCAAGAAAGCGGAAAACTTACCTGATACGGTAGATTTATGGTGAGCGCCCATCTGCCCGCGCCGGCCGCAACGCACGCACGGCACGCAACGGATTTTTCTATATCTTTATATGAATTAGTTTAGCACTGCGTCCACTACCGGTGGTCGGTGCGGGCCGGATTTTTCTATAAAGATATAGAAAAATCCGTTGCGTGCCGTGCGTGCGTTGCGGCCGGCGCGGGCAGATGGACGCTCACCATTAGCAGATACTATAGATTTCATTGCGTATACTACAGCTGTTATGAAAATCCAGAGAACTGGTGTTGTTGATAAAGCTGAAATAATGGACAGGGCATCTCTTGGTTTGTGACTGAGTGCACTACGACCATTGCCAACTCCGTGAACTGGAAAAAAACCAAGCGCCCTAACTACGGTCAGAGTTCCAGCTATGGAACTCTGGAAGGAATTTAACCGTCAAGAATAATGTGCAATATGTGTGCATATTAAATATAATAAGCACTATCAAGTTAACTATCTTTTTACACCGTTTCATAGTAAATCAACAATAATATCAACCAATTAGGAAAATCATCACGATATCCGACAATTCTAACAAACTTTGTACAAGTTAAGTTAAATATTATTTGTAATTGTAACAATCTCTTATCGTGTACTAGCAGACCCGGCCACACGTTGCTGTCGCTAACGAAACACAACGCCATGCCATTACCCAACCTTAATAACCAACGCCATTTGTTCAATCAAATCCACGCAATTCTTGATTTCTCCCTACATGGTCTGAATGTAAATTATGATGCTGAAAGTTACTGGGCTAAAGTTTTTCTCCTAAAAAACAATATAAAAAACGATACTTGTTCTCAAATTTTTAAATTGTAATAAGTTTATTGCTCGTATTGCCATTTTCCAACGCTTCCTTTGAGAGAAAATGCAGTGTTCTTAAAATTTTGAAAACAGAAAATAGAAATCGTCTTCATACAGATATTGTAGTAGCATTCATGGCTACTCGAGAAGGGATTAAAAAAGAAGGAGGAAGTTTGAAGTTTAATTTTTGAAGTAAAACTTCTTTACTAACGCTCGACTTGGGGGGTAAGCTGGTGAATGCGTTGCGAAAAAGTGTGATGCGAACGGTAATCGATGTGAACAGTGATCGATGCGAACGGTGATCGGGCGAGGCGAACGGTTGGGCCTTTACGCACACTTGACTTGGGGAGTGATAAGGATAAGGAGGGTAAGGATAAGTGGGAGATATAAGTCAGTGAAATTTTACTTCAGTCGTGTGGTCTAAAGCACACTCGGTTTTTTCTCCTGATAGGGATAGGGATAGGGATAGGGATAGGGATAGGGATAGGGATAGGGATAGGGATAGGGATAGGGATAGGGATAGGGATAGGGATAGGGATAGGGATAGGGATAGGGATAGGGATAGGGATAGGGATAGGGATAGGGATAGGGATAGGGATAGGGATAGGGATAGGGATAGGGATAGGGATAGGGATAGGGATAGGGATAGGGATAGGGATAGGGATAGGGATAGGGATAGGGATAGGGATAGGGATAGGGATAGGGATAGGGATAGGGATAGGGATAGGGATAGGGATAGGGATAGGGATAGGGATAGGGATAGGGATAGGGATAGGGATAGGGATAGGGATAGGGATAGGGATAGGGATAGGGATAGGGATAGGGATAGGGATAGGGATAGGGATAGGGATAGGGATAGGGATAGGGATAGGGATAGGGATAGGGATAGGGATAGGGATAGGGATAGGGATAGGGATAGGGATAGGGATAGGGATAGGGATAGGGATAGGGATAGGGATAGGGATAGGGATAGGGATAGGGATAGGGATAGGGATAGGGATAGGGATAGGGATAGGGATAGGGATAGGGATAGGGATAGGGATAGGGATAGGGATAGGGATAGGGATAGGGATAGGGATAGGGATAGGGATAGGGATAGGGATAGGGATAGGGATAGGGATAGGGATAGGGATAGGGATAGGGATAGGGATAGGGATAGGGACAGGGACAGGGACAGGGACAGGGACAGGGACAGGGATAGGGATAGGGATAGGGATAGGGATAGGGATAGGGATAGGGATAGGGATAGGGATAGGGATAGGGATAGGGATAGGGATAGGGATAGGGATAGGGATAGGGATAGGGATAGGGATAGGGATAGGGATAGGGATAGGGATAGGGATAGGGATAGGGATAGGGATAGGGATAGGGATAGGGATAGGGATAGGGATAGGGATAGGGATAGGGATAGGGATAGGGATAGGGATAGGGATAGGGATAGGGATAGGGATAGGGATAGGGATAGGGATAGGGATAGGGATAGGGATAGGGATAGGGATAGGGATAGGGATAGGGATAGGGATAGGGATAGGGATAGGGATAGGGATAGGGATAGGGATAGGGACAGGGACAGGGACAGGGACAGGGACAGGGACAGGGACAGGGACAGGGACAGGGACAGGGACAGGGACAGGGACAGGGACAGGGACAGGGACAGGGACAGGGACAGGGACAGGGACAGGGACAGGGACAGGGACAGGGACAGGGACAGGGACAGGGACAGGGACAGGGACAGGGACAGGGACAGGGACAGGGACAGGGACAGGGACAGGGACAGGGACAGGGACAGGGACAGGGACAGGGACAGGGACAGGGACAGGGACAGGGACAGGGACAGGGACAGGGACAGGGACAGGGACAGGGACAGGGACAGGGACAGGGACAGGGACAGGGACAGGGACAGGGACAGGGACAGGGACAGGGACAGGGACAGGGACAGGGACAGGGACAGGGACAGGGACAGGGACAGGGACAGGGACAGGGACAGGGACAGGGACAGGGACAGGGACAGGGACAGGGACAGGGACAGGGACAGGGACAGGGACAGGGACAGGGACAGGGACAGGGACAGGGACAGGGACAGGGACAGGGACAGGGACAGGGACAGGGACAGGGACAGGGACAGGGACAGGGACAGGGACAGGGACAGGGACAGGGACAGGGACAGGGACAGGGACAGGGACAGGGATAGGGATAGGGATAGGGATAGGGATAGGGATAGGGATAGGGATAGGGATAGGGATAGGGATAGGGATAGGGATAGGGATAGGGATAGGGATAGGGATAGGGATAGGGATAGGGATAGGGATAGGGATAGGGATAGGGATAGGGATAGGGATAGGGATAGGGATAGGGATAGGGATAGGGATAGGGATAGGGATAGGGATACCCGGAATGCGTAACAAGGCCACTTTAACATCGGGTCAACTAAACTGTTATGGTTCTATCCCAAGTTAATGAAGTTTTACTTCAGTCGTGTGGTCTAAAGTCTAAAGCACACTCATTTTTTTCTATATGTCATTATTTTTGCCTCAATATTAAAAATGTATATATTGGGTTGTAACCTATCTTTTAATCTTATATTGCTTATGGTATAATACGTTTTAATCCATTTTAATACATAAAAAATGCTATTTTCAATTAAAATTTCGTTTTTAAACGACTTTGAAAAGGAAGAGGTTATCAATTCGACGGTATTTTTTTAAATTTATTTTTTTTATGTTTGTTACCTTAGAACTTTCGATTGGGTGAATCGATATCGATGATTCTTTTTTTATTAGAAAGCTGGTGCTTCCCGTGTGGTCCCATTTTAATTTGGTCCAGTTCTGACTATGGGATCCATGAGAAAACCATATAATATGTCTTAAATTGACAATAAGTATGTGCGCGACAAATGAACAAATAACTCAATATTACGCCAACAGATTTCGATGATTCTTTTTTTGAAGTAAAACTTCTTTACGCACGCTCGTCACTAAAAATCAATAAATAAACAAAAAATTTTACAAAACAAAAATCTACTTCAAAAAATGCACTAAAAAGTAAAAAAATAATTTCGTACGATTGTTATTTTTGGAGTCGGTGTCAGCCAATATCTCCACATCTCACCTATAACCACCTATGTATGTAGTTGACTTGGCTGGCACCGACCCCTTGACTGACACCAAAGATATTGCTGACACAGACTCGGAATTTGATATTTTGCTCTCCCCGATTTGGGGATTTTGAACATTTATTGCGGGTATTTTAGAACATAAGCATTGGCAACCCCGCTGAGGAGTTTCTATTTTTTGACCGGGCAACAATGCTGACTTTCTGGTCATATTTTGACAGCTGTTGAATGCCGGTGACTACGTTAGACTTTTGTCGTGGTTTTTTAAAAACTCATAAAGTTGCGGTGTTTTAAATATTTTAATCTTTATTTTACTGCGTGACGCGTATTCAAGCTATCAACAACCAACATGTCTGCCCCCCCGGTGGTAAGTTATGCTAAATTCACGTACATAACTTATAGGTTAAGTGCTATCAGTTTTTCTGACTCAATATTATGAGATTGACATCACGATATTAAATATTTTGGCCTTTCTGTGTACTAAAATGTTAAGATGTCTTCTTTTAAACAATCCAACAGTTATTTTTATCTACTTTCGTTATTTTAACGCGTCACAATACGTCACCTTAAAAAATCTTTAGTACCTTTTTTTCCGATTTATAGGCCACACCGACTGCAGGCACATCAGTTCAGGAATTTAAAATCAGAGTTCCTAAAAACCAGAAGAAGAGGCACCATGTTATGAGATTTAATGCCACTCTCAATGTGGACTTTGCAAAATGGTCACAGGTCAAAATGGAGAGAGAAAATAACATGAAGGAATATAAAGGATTCGATGAAGATCAACCCAAGTAAGGCTAAACCTTGTTTATTTTAATAATCTAATTAAAAATATGAAAGAGAACAAGATACAGAAAAATAGATAAATATAATGGTCGCAACTGGGACACAAACCCAGAACCTGTTGTCTAACCGGGATGTGCACTTTTACTAATTCAACCTTCTGTCAAACCGTCAATTGTCAATCTAATATTGGTAATTTTTGGAGATCGCTGGCAACGGTTAATATGCACTTTTTAAAAAAAAAATCTTTTGATTCACCTTAATTACATTAAAAGGCAACTATTCGCATTGGGGGAAGTGGAAAATATTTCGTTCTAAATTTTGTCTTGCCTTGACGCGATTAGGCGTTATAAAGGGGCACTTTCTTTTGAATCACAAACCATGTTACACAAACCTAGCGTAGCCGCTAAACTACTTGAAAACTGGGATGTTTTTCTTGCCTTGACGCGAGTAGGCGTTATAAAGGGGCACTTTCTTTTGTATCACAAACCATATAGAATGAAATATTTTCCACTTCCCCCAATGCAAATAGTTGTCTTTTAATGTAATTAAGGTGAATCAAAAGATTTTTTTTTAAAAAAGTGCGTATTAACCATTGCCAGCGATCTCAAAAATTTACCCTAATATTTTCCAATTTTTGAATTATCAATATTATCTTCGACTAATTTTGAAAGAAGGTGGCAATGGCTGAATTGTTAAAAGCGCACTTCCTGGTTAGACGAGAGGTTCTGGGTTCGAGTCCCAGTTGCGACCACTTCATAACAGGTTTTTTCATTTTATTGTTTGTTTTTAATGCTTTCATAAGTTGTTAATAATGTATTTTCTTTTCTATCATTATGTGAAATTTAAAAATAATAATAACATAAAATCTTTCTCTACTGTACTACGACTGTTTAAAAAATATTAAATAAACACATTTTTGTAAATGGCACTTTGTGCCGTAAATTTAAATAAATAAATTATCTTTTCTATTTTTCTATAACTTGTTCTCTTTCATATTTTCGTTTATATTATTAATGTTATCTTCTTCTTCAATGATATATTGCATTGGTGGAAAAAACCTTCAAAAGTTATTAAAAGAGAGTTGTTCTTATAAAAAACTTGTTTATTTTATTCAGGTCATTATTTACCTAACCGCTGCACTTTTAGTCTTAGTTTATGGAAATTACACTTCGTTTTAACAATTACTATAAGAAACAACAGTAACGGTAAACTGTGAAAATACCGCCGCATGCCGCTACACTTTAAATAGGAATATATTTTGAAAAGTAAACTGCTTTTAAACTTAATTACCACAAGAGCCATCGGCTTCAGTTGTGATAGACGGAAAAATTTGCATTAAAAATACGATTTTCATTCAAAGTTAAAAATTGCCCATATAAAACATCTCCTTTGCTGCCATGTTTTTTTTGTATGAATTCGACATTTGCGAAGTTTCGTTTCAAACTAAATAAGCATGAATTACTTAATTAACCTAAACTAAGAACTAATCACCTATTTTGTGTAGGTACGTAAATAGTTGTTTCTTGTCGTAATTGTTGAAATGAAGTGTGATTTCCATAATCTGTGTTTAAAAGTGCGGCGGCGTTTTCACAAATGAATGAAACAACTATTTACATGCACAAATTGGGTTAAAGTCTTCATCAGGCACAAGCAATATTTTCCGCTTATAATGATGGTAGTAGAAGAAATCAAAGTTTGTCAGGTTATTTATAATCCAGGAATGAAAATTGTAATGTTTTTATATATTTTCTATGATGTGTTACTGTCAACAATATGGCAACATTTTTGCATTAATTTAAAATGTTCAATATTCTGTTTTCAAATATGGCAGCATACCTCAATGGCGTTATATAAAACGTCATTGGCTTACCTTGTTTATTTTTAAAGATTGGTGCATTGCATTAATTATAAGTGTTCCATTTCGAAACATGGCAGCTCACCTCGTTTATTTTAAAGGTTCGGTGCCGGATCTGAATTTGGGCGGGACGCCCGGGAAGAGGCGCGCAGGAAGAAGTTCGGCATCACAGCACGCCGCTATAAACCCGATGACCAGCCCTGGATTCTCAAGGTCGGCGGAAAAACTGGCAAGAAGTGAGATCCATTCTCACTTGATTATATTTTTTATACAGAAATAACATTTTTCATAACGTAATAAATTGTATCCGTAAAACAGACATTTTATTAGCTAATTGATTATAGCAACCTTTAATTCTTTAGTTGAGAAGTTATATTCCTTAGCTCATGATCCAAAAGTCGTGGGTTTGAATGCTGAGGCAAATAATTTTAATTTAATTTGTTTTATAATCAATGTATTTATCATCGCTGGAAAGGAAAAATGGCTAAGGCACCAACTGTAACTTTAAAATGAACCTAAATAATAAACAACATTGTTTGTGCTTGTGTCATCAAATCAAGTTTTCTGGAGTTACCCACATGCCCTGGGATTGATTTGATGAACACACGCTCAAACAAACATTAAGCTTATTGTGTATGTTCAATGTTCATCCTTAATGTCACAGCTGTACGGGGCTTTAGCCATTTTTCATTTCCAGCAAAAATATGTATGCTGTTCATTTACGCCATGTTTCCAAGAGGTAATTATTATCAGTGTCGGCCTGGTTAAAGACTACCATTCAGATTCGATACGTTGCTTGAAATGGTAGTAAACAGGCACACCCAACCTTCCTCTTTTCCAGCTTTTTTCCTCTCCACTTCCTCTCTCCACCTCATAATGACATTTTTTCACAAAATTTCAACATGAATTATTATCCAGCTTTGGATTTGACCTCCTCCCCTAACGTTCTCCATTTGTTCCATCCTAGGCCTACCCACCTTTCTCCATGTGTTTTCGCACAGTTGGGCTAACTCTTTTACTAGAAAAATAATACTTTGTAGAAACTAATACATAATAAAGTTGTTATTGTGAAGATGGTAGTTTTACGCAGATGTGAATGTTCATTTCAGATTCAAGGGTATCAGAGAAGGCGGAGTATCAGAGAATGCCGCTTACTATGTGTTTACACATGCCCCTGACGGAGCCATTGAAGCCTACCCACTCCAAGAATGGTAATTCCTCTATGATATTCACAGGAAACCTCTGAACAGCTAATCCCTGGAAGGGTGATCTGTATAAATTTGCAAGATATCTGATGAAGCCATTTACATAAAACCTTTCGACTCCTCGACACCAGATAGGCCAATGATATTGGTTGGGGAAAGTACGATTTCTGTGGCGCCACGATTTGACGATGTTTTCAGGTAAAACAGCCCAAAATAAGACGAAAATGAGAAATAAAATTTTTTGAAATCTCGCTTAGTTTTCGAGATATTGATACTTAAAGTTTTTAATTCTATATATGTATACTAATACCATAGATTGCGCTCAATGCTACGTGTGTAATGCAGGTTAGGTTAGGTTAAAAACAGTACTTTTTATAAAATTAATCAACTTGAATCTGAAACTTTATCTCGAAAAGTAGGCGAGATATTGAAAAATTGTATTCTTCATTTTCGTCTTATTTTGGGCTGTGCCACGGAATGTGAAGTGTGATATTCCGGTGCCACGAAAATCGTACTCGTCCCAATTGGTTATCTGCTCAAGAAAGTGTTTTGATATTTGCTTGATGTCAGAAGTAAAAGAAGAAAAAATTTGCATACTTCGCACATGCCTATAACACATTTCTGTCAGTGTTAATCTCATCTAAAACTAAGAAGTCGAGAATCTCTCGGTGTGATATCTGAAACAGCAAATCTGGCTTCACTAAATTTCTTTTGAGCTTTTTAAATACATATGTATCCTATCAAAAACTTTTAAAAATTAGAACAACACTATGTAACATTCTATTTTTTGTTTATATTTTCAATTGTCTAATAAGTTCTTGAACAATTTTATAACACTTCTTAATACATATTATTTCTTTCAGGTATAATTTCCAACCTATTCAACGTTACAAGGCTTTATCGGCTGAGGAAGCAGAACAGGAATTTGGCAGGTACACCAAACATGCTCGCTAACATTTTTCTAACATTAATTAATTATTTATGTATTTAACTTCTAATCATGAAAAATTTTACCTCACCAACTGATTTTTTTTAAATTATGTAAACTCTCTTAAAAGGTTTTCCAAAGGATCGGAAAGGAAAAACTTCCTAAAAGGGAAAAACCTTTTATGTACATATATTCATGTCCATTCAAATCCAGTTGCATATCTAAAATAAAATATGAAAAAGAACAAGCCACAGAAAAATAAAAACGTGACTGTCTCAACTGGGACCCGAGCCCAGGATCTTTTGTCTTAATGGGACAAATGCCTTAACGAACTCGGCCATTATTTTAAAGTTATTTTTGTCTATCTCAAATTTAAAATTCAGAATTAATTATCTTCTTCTTCTTCAATGATTTATTACATTGTCGGGTATAATCTCCAATAGTTATTATAACGAGAGCTATTTCAATTAAAATTTAATATTCATTTAAACTTTTATAAAAGGTCAATAAGTGTCCCATATAAATAAAATCGGATATGTTTGTCCAAGATACTCTCTTGGTTTTGAACCAATTCTTTAGAACTTTGTGATCATTCAAAAGGTAGCAGCCAAAAATATGGGAAAAATTAGTTGAAGATAATATTGTTAATTTTGAAATTGAAATACGAGGTCGACAAAAATGACTTAAAAATAAGAGGTCCCAATGACCAGACAAAAGATCCTGGGTTCGGGTTCCGGTTGCGACCGTTACTTTTTTATTTCTCTTGTTCTTTTTCATATTTTCATTTAGATTTATTAGTATAATCTTCTTCAATTATATAATCTTGTATGGGAACCTTATGTTTGTGAGGGTTTTCAGACGTAACAAGGTCATGAACTACTTCTCCCTTATGTTCCGGAAGCGCATGAGGGGAGACGATGCAGATGGAGAAGTTGAAGACCCTGAAGAAAAGAAATCCAAGGCCACCAAGTCCAAAGGTAACATTTACGGTTGAATGTGCTATCCAATTTATTACAAACATGCTGTTATGTAAATAAGTTTCTAATGTAAAAGAGAAAGTGCATAATATTGTGTCCAATAGCATGTGAGTCTTTCTCTCACCTGTGTGTTAACAGTCCTCCCTGCTAGTGATCAATTATCAAGTAAGCCAGCGAGTTGTTAACGGTTCCATGAAAACTCAGAATCGACTTTACACCTTTTTGAAAAGTTATTAAAAGCTATGAAAAAAAAAATTCAAAAATAGCCTAACCTCCCGTAACCTATTTAACCAAATTTTTTTTTCATCACTTTAAATGACTTTTCAAAGGAAGTGTGGAGTTGAGTTAGTGTGTTATTAATATTGGTTTTTGATGATTTTCATTGCAGAACTGAAAATCTCCGATATGGATGAATGGATGGACTCAGCCGATGATTCTTCAGAGTCCGAAGAAGATAAAGAGAAAGACAAGGATGACAGTGATTCAAAGGAGAGCAAAAAGAAAGCTAAAGCCAAGAAAGGTAACTACACGCTTTGTATTATAATTTATATGTAGCAGACAAAATGTAGACCTTTAAATGACTTGTGAGGACTTTCAGGTTGCCATGTACCTATTCCTTTTATCTTATTACTTTTCTACATGAATTATGTTCGTAAAAGCCCTACAAAAAATATCTAAAAACACAATATACGAGGGCGGGTCAATAAGTCTGTGACTTTTTTTTTATTTTTTTTTATTGAAAAAATTTTCCTTTGGTACAATACATACAATAGATACATAAATATAATGAAAGTATATAAAAGCTTAATACAATTATAATTATTACAATTATATATATTTTTTTTTAAATTATTCTCCCATAATAAGCAAATGCTTGTGTGTACGGGAAAATAAAATGAAACGCAGGTTTTTCAACATTGTCTCCTTTTAGCTCTATACACTTTGTCCAACGTTTCTCCATTTTTTTTATCCCTTCCAAAAAATAAGATTTGTCGAGGTCATCAAAATAGGTATTTTTTTGTGAGATGACTTCATCGTTGGAGTCAAATCTCTTTCCGCCGAGCCATTTCTTCAGGTTTGGAAACAAGAAATAGTCACTCGGGGCTAAATCTGGAGAATAGGGCGGATGAGGGAGCAATTCGTAGCCTAATTCATGGATTTTTGCCATGGAAACTGCACATGTGTGCACCCTTGCATTGTCCTGGTGGAAAAGGACTTTTTTCTTGGCCAAATGCGGTCATTTTTTTACCAATCATTAAATCGACCTAATAAGTTGGCATAATATTCGCCTTTGATTGTTTTACCCCTTTGAATTAAATCAATGTGGATTGTTCCGCGTGCATCCCAAAAAACGGTCACCATGACTTTATTGGCTGACAAACCCACCTTGGCATTCTTTGGCACCGATTCACCCCGAGAAACCCACTGTTTTGACTGCTGTTTGGTCTCTGGTGTGTTGTGGTGGATCCACGTTTCATCCACGGTTACGAAACGGCGCAAAAACTCGTCCATATTGCAGTTAAACAACGCCAAACACTCCTGCGAAGTTGTCACACGATTGCGTTTGTGGTCGATTGTGAGCAAACGCGGCAGCCATCTTGCGGAAAGCTTTCTCATACCCAAAAGATCATTCAAAATTGAAACCACTGAGCCATGTGATATGCCTATGGCTTACACAATCTCTCGCACTTTCAATCTCTGATTCGCCAACACCATATTGTGAATTTTAATTATTTCGGGTGTAGAGACCTTAACTGGGCGCCAGAACGTTCGGCATCTTCCGTGCTTGTAAGGCCACAATGAAATTCAGTAAACCACTTTTTAACCATTGAAATTGACGGTGCAGAGTTCCCATAGCATTTATTAAGCTTAACTTTGGTTTGAGTACTGGTTTTTTTTCCGTAAAATATAATGCTTAATGAGCTCACGAAATTCACTTTTTTCCATTCTCTTTTCAAATTACGCGGTAGTCTGCTATCAATGGCTGTCAAACACAAACTAAATGACGTAGCTTGTTCAAATTTTGACAGGAGTCTACTGACAGATGTCTGTTGACAGGAGCGGTGTTACCATTTCAGTCAAGAGTCAGGAAATTCCAAAAGTCACGGACTTATTGACCCGCCCTCATATCTATAGCAATTTTATATGCATATTGCTTTTCACCGGTTACTGGCTGAGTTGGCTTCGCATTTGGGTCCCACCCAGACATCGCGTATTCGATTCCTTGGCTGGCTAAGTCCTCCATTAGTGGTGGTAGTAGGAAATTTTCAAATATTTTCAGGTTATACGAAACTCGGAAATGTTTCTTTCTTTAAAAAAAAAATAAGCTTAGCACGAAAACGGTTAAAGTCGTTATTGGTCATGTGTACCTTATCAAAAAAGAGGAGTTCTTGTGCCTGATAAGGTAATTCTTACCTAGGTCGTATGTTATAATATATACGTTTTATATAAAATATTTATTTTTTTATGTAAATTTTTAAAAAGTTGTTTATTACACTATAATATTATTTTAAATGAATAAATTGTGTAATAACACAAAGTAAGTAAATAAAATTTACTTGAGCACTCCATTGAGTAACTAATTCATTAGAATTTATTTGGGAATGACTACGCAGGACAGGGATGTCCTGGAACCTTATTGGGGTGACAGGTCCTCGACCTGAATAAGTCAACGAGAAGAAGTGGAAATGAGATGACTGTGCGTAGTTGCGGAAGAGAACTTAAAACTCTGTTTATTCCAGGTGCCGCTCTGGCCAAAAAGAAGAAGAATAAGAAGGATGTGGACGATGAAGCCGTGGAGGAGAGTGACGACGGAGACGAAGAGGGAAGAGAACTGGATTATATCTCTGACTCTTCTGACAGGTAATAACTTCCAAAATGAATTGATTGATGTTTGGCTCAGCATTCTTCTCCACCACCACTTTTGGAGGATGTCTGTTTTTTCGCTATTCATATAATGTAAATCTTGAACCAATTCCTCGTATTATTATCATCTCTCATTATCATTTGCTTATTTTTCAGTGATTCTGACAAGGAGGGAAAAGCCAACAAAGAACTTAAATCTGTAGCAGAAGAAGATGCTTTGAGGTAAATATAATAAGGGTAGATAATATAATGTAGGGTAGATACAAAATACTACATATTAAAAAATAATAGTTCATTCATGCATATGCATTCCTCTTTTCAGACAGCCTGTTCAGAAAAGTTTGTAAATCTGAAAATTTTAGGAATTAGGTAGCTATAGGTAAGTCTTTTTATGACGCATGATAATTTCTTATCTTCTTGTAGGAAGTTGCTGACTTCTGACGAAGATTCTGATGAGGAGAAGAAAGAAGACAGCAGTGACGGGGAAGCCAAGAAGGAAGCTAATGAAAAGGAAAAAGTCAAGGCAGAAAAAGCCGATGCTGCGGCCGTCAAAAAAGAAAAAGGTTAATTTTCCTTATTTATTTAAACATTAACTATGTGTGTTGTGATGTTTAATGTTTGTTTTTAACCGACTTCAATTAATTCATGGTTTCTTTTTGTCTGATTTCAGTCGATTCCAGCAGTGATTTCAGTTCAGATTCTGATGACAATGCTCCAGCGAAGCCAAAGCCGTCCAAAAGTGGATCTAAACGGCCGGCTAACCAAAGGTATACATTTTTTTTTCCCAATTTTTATATTTGATAAGTACAATATTGTGAAATCATAAGAGGGGAACTAAGACGCAGACTGTGCGTGGGTAATATAGTTGTATACATTCTTAACTCTCACGGGAACTTTGTTGATCCCCCCCGCAACATGGTATTCCTTTCTGCCGGGGGTAAAATGCTAATCGCCCACCGTACGCCGGCTGACACTATTTTAGTAATAACTTAGTTGTTTTTTGTGAAATTATGGTTTTGTGAATTGAATGTCCTACCAGATAATGTAATTACACTAGAGTTTCATTTACCAGCGACTCCTGACATTATTTGGAGTAAAAAAAGTAAACGAGATTTTGTTCACCGGTGATTTGTAATTTTTTATTTCAAATACTGTCAAAAATAATTGGTGAAAGCAAGTCTAGTATTTTCCTTAGCAACACTATAAAACACTTTTGAAAATCTGAATTATGACATTTTACATGAAATTTTGGTACGCACTTTTTCACAGATAAATAAATATACTTATAAGTTATGAAACAACAAACTAGTAATATTAAAATACATTGTTTCCTTGCCAAGCGAATAAAATATATTTTAGTATGCTAGGAGCATTTTTTAAGGCTCAAAATACCTGTGCAAACGACGGTGGATTCGTCGGCACACAACAGATACAAACATCAGAAATCCACTATGGATTTCTTGGCCCAATAGAGGCCACATATTTATCCTCCTGTTCTCATTCTGTATTGCAGTAAGAACAGTTCCCGGTCGAGCACCCCTACTCCGGCCTCATCATCAGGCACTCCCACCTCCAAGGGCAGCAGCCAGAATTCAGCCGCGACTTCTTCAAGTGCCGGAGCATCTGGGAGTGCCAACCCACCACCGGCTAAGAAGCCCCGATTCGATCCGTCTCTCGGGTAAGACCTCTATTAAATTTACACCGGAATCATGATTTAGACATCTTTCTGTAGCATAGTGGTAAGGCCGAAGGTCGCTTTCTAGAATGGCTTGACATACAATTTTTTGATCTATCCAAATGAATATAAAACAGATCCTCTTAACTTTATCTATGCAGCTTTCGCATAATATGCAATCCATCGGTGGGTGTCGCATATATTATGTAATCCAAGAAATTTCACTAAAACACATACAAACACAACATATGAAGCACTTGTTCGCAGCATCGTAGAATATAGCTCCATTATTTGGACCCCTTCTACCATATCTTGTAGAAATAGAAAAAGTACAAAAGAGGTTTATGTTGTTACCTGTATATGAAAGAATATACATTTTCTCCTTTCCTGTATCCATCCTTGTTAAAAAAAAATTTCGGTAAACATTTTTTTAAGTTAATCGGAACTTTTCTCAATCACATCTCAACCACCTGTGTTAAAAGAGCTTAACTTATATGCCCCTAACAAATGTACTTGTGGGAGATCCCATGTACTTTTTCATGCTCCGAAAGCGAGTTCTTCTGCCTATCAGAAAATGCCAATCACCAGAACGACTCAACTGCATTGGCCATCGACATTTTCAACATCTCTTATAGACAATTCAGCAGCTATCTTTTGGCAAATGTCACAAAATAGTAAAACTGCCCCCATACCTTTTTATACTTCATGTACCTCAAATTTGTAATCTTATCCTTGATTTGTCGATGTATAACCGTTTTACTGAGAATATGAAAAATAAATATATTGTATCAAAGCGTTTCGGATTATGGGATAGATTGAGTTGAATCACGTTGTAGAGATTAATGCCTTATATATTATTTTTATTTCTCCAGCAATGAAGGTGTAACGGAGCAAGCGGTGCGGCGGTATCTGGCGCGGAAGCCCATGACCACCACGGAACTCCTCACCAAGTTCAAGCAGCGGAAGACGGGAGTCTCCAGCGACCGTCTCGTGGAGACCATGACCCAGATCCTGAAGAGAATTAACCCCGTCAAACAAACCATTAAAGGAAAAATGTACCTAAGTATAAAACCATAATTCATAGGTGTTTTTAGTATTTTAATCAATATTACGTTCACTGATTAATTTTACTTTTCATCATCTCTGACAAACTTTATCATCTCGACTTCTGATCTTTTGTTTTTTTTTTGTTTACTACTCAATTTAGTTTTATAGATAAAATAATTTTAAGTTATAAATAAAGTATTTTCTTGAAAATAAACTTTTATCATTATTTAACTTTATCCTTTGTTTTTGTAAATAAATACACTAAAACTGTCATAATAAAAAAATTTCCAATAAGGACCGGGAAAAAATACTTTGTATGAAAACTTCTCATGTGGGGGAGCCTTATCTGTGGGTTTTGCTGTAAATATGCAATTGTGTGTAATTTGGTATGGTGAATTTTTACGTTAGCTCCACACAGGAGGCGCTGAGTAAAATAATTTCCCTCAGGACCTATTTCATCTTAGGGGATGCTGTGTGGAGGGTCTTTTTAAGGAAGGGAAGGATAGGAAGTTCTAGGAAGAAAAGGTATGAGGGGTGGGTAGGAATCTGGGGTCAGTGTGTCCAGGAGTGACGAACATCCAACACAATCCATCCCTCCAACTGCGGTGCAAGGCGGTGAGTCGAGAGATTCTGGCTGGAGAGGATAAAAGACTTCCCTCAACCAGTCTCTCTCGATCCTGCCCACCACGCAGCAGGTGGACAGACGCATCGGCCGCCAAGACCTGGATAAACCTCACCCCATGAACCCGGACACCCTGCTAAGTGACCAACATTGCGAACCACTTGAGGTGACCTATGGCAGAGGTGTTGGTTATCCAATAAATGGTTCCCGGGGCGGCGGTACACATACCCGCCTCCCAAATGCTGTGGGTGGTAAGACAGTCACCACAATCACATGTTACCAACCAACTCCACTTATAATATATCTAGGAGTGTTTTTATTATTTCAGATGACATTTTGGATATTTTTATTCATAGAAATAGTTTTAAAGGTTTTTAAAAATGCCAAAAGGAATATGTTCCAAAAATTATCCGGGTCTCAGGGATAAAAAAAGAGTATGACGCTGTTCAGTAATATCAAAAGTCACCGGGACAGGAATATCAGCCATCTCTATTCAGTCCTTTGTTTTTTTCGCCGAATTTATATAAAATATTTTGATACACAATTTGGCCAAGTGCGCCGCAGGTCGTTCACACGTGTATGAAAGGGGATAAGGAAATATATTATAATCTGGCAAAAGATATGATTTAAAAATATACGTTTTTCCTTGTAACAAAGTAAAATCGGAGTCATATCTTATCTTGATTAATGATGTCATTATGTATTATACTTACACTGATTGATGTCATGATGTCATCAGTTGAGCACTTATGTTACTGACAGACATGCTCATTAGTAGCACAAGAGCATGCTAATAATAAGAAAATTCTACTTAGCGGCATGTGTGTCAGCGACGTTGCTACTATTCAGCATTTTTTTAAACTTTTTTTATTGTAATACCTCACAAGAGTCTCAGCTGCTCCCGTCTGGAGCCAGTGAGACTATGGCCAACTGGGTTTTTTTGTGAGGCTGAAGGTAATGGGGAGGGGGAGGAGATTGGGAAGGGGAAGGTGGGGAAGTACCTGGCTATTCAGATCTGTTCACCAAACACGGCTAACGCCATTTCAAGCAACGTTTCAATTCTGAATGGTGGTCTTACACCGGGGCGATACTGAGAGTATCTTCCACTCTGGAACGTGGCGCAAAAATACTATACATTATTTTTAATGAATTAATTGTAAATAACACAAATTATTCAAATAAAATTTATTTGCCCACGCTGGGATTCGATCCCGCGACCTTCGGATTGCTAGTCAAGAGCCTTACCGCTAGACCATGCCGGCCGTCAATGAGCAGAGCATGCTACTGGATTCGCGGGTGGAAAGGGAAGTGCTCTAGGCATGTGTGAACAGGCTTGCTTACGAACATGCTCATTTCGATCCGATCTCAGCAAGGAGAAGTCCTCTAAGCATGTGTGAACAGGCTTGCCTACGAGCATGCTTATTTCGATCTGATCGCGGCAGCTATTGGGGAGACGAGAAAACTTTGCTTTTCGCATTTTTTTTTTTAAATTTTAAAAGAAAGGAAAACATTCCCAGGTTAATAATAACCCAACAATGTTTGAAAATCTATTACTACCACCACAGTAAGCAGAGATTGTTGCTTGTGTCGTGATGGACGACTTAGCCAGTCGAGGAATCAAACACCCGGGTGAGACCCTAACGCGATGCTAACTCAGCCACTGACCGGTTATCGCGATCATGAATGTCTGCAATACAGGGTCATAGAAAAAAAAACATTATACGAAATAATTCTTTTGAAACTTTTTTTACCCCTTCAGTATTTATTAAAAAATTAAAAAACACATTTTTGCTACATTCATATTGTTTGGCAAGAAAGTGTAGAAATTAATTAATTTGGAACTAAATTTTTTCATTACTATGGTAACACCGAAATACTCGTTTTGTCAATGACATTTTGTATGGCTCTTGGCTTTACTGACTTTAATCATGTAGAACACACTGAAAATCGCTCGTTTAGTGTTTTTTTTTCATTGTTTGCCTGTGCATTGTTTAAATTGAATTAAAATGAACAAACCAATACGTAGTGGTGCAAGAGAAGTTGTAAACTGCGTGTTTCAAAGCTGCCTAGCTGAATATCGTGCGAAGAAGCTCCTATCCAATTTGAAAGAAGTTTACAAACGAACTGCAGAAATGAATGGTACGTGGTATAGTTTTTTTTAATAAATTTCATTAGTATTACAAGATTTATGCCATTTTTTGTGCGATTATAACCATTACAATCTGATTTGAGGTTATGTTTAAAAATCCGAATTTGACATTTCCATTTGACAGTTAATATTAGGCCACAAGAAAAATGGAATAACTCAATTTAAAAAAAAAATAATAATATGCAACTTCTTTAAACTCATAGAAATGTAACTTGTTCTTAATTTTCTCTTTCTTTCTTTCTAAATGAATATTATTAGGTGTGCTTTTTTAAAACTACCTTCTATAGAATAATCATTTTAATGATGTTTTCCACATACAGGTAAATCTGAAAAGTAAGATAAATCGTCAAGGAAGGGAAAAGGCAGATGGAAAATTTGAAACACCGGGAAAACGGAAAATAGCATAAGTGTTGATGATTAAAAAAAATTCTTGCAAAAACGTGATGAAAATCGAGGCAGATTATTATGCACGAGGAAGTACTCTATATGATGATATAGATGAACTGATAAAACGTTTAGATGAAGATGAAGATATGGAAGAAGAAGAATCATATGAGGACTAAGACAATAATTATTACATGTCGGGTGTTGAATAAATATACTCAGATTTTTAAATACCTATGTACCTACGTTTTTATAACAAAATAAACGCCCACTTAAAACCTGTTTTGTTTTATTTTACTTCTATTAAATTATGTGTTTTTGTGCAAAATTTATGAAAATACAAACACGTTATGAAATATGCATTTTGGCTGAAGGGTTTTTTTTAAACATACATTCATTGTCTTATGAGCCATCACGGTGTTGCCATTTAAAACCAAGAAATCGATCGCAGCGCCATCATTTATTTTCTACACTTAATTGCCAAACTGTACTTAGTTTACTTGAGTTATATCAGGTGTGGGATTTTCCACACATAACAGCCGCCCTCCGAATACTTACCCTATGTAATACTCGGGGGGTGGTCATTAAAGGTGAGCGTCGACCTGTCCGCACGCACGCAACGCACGCACGGCACGCAACGGATTTTTCTATATCTTTATATGAATTAGTACAGCACTGCGTCCACTACCGGCAAATACCGGCCCGCCCGCCGGTATTTTTGAGCAAAAAATGCGTTGCGTGCCGATGACGTCACACGGATTGGCTGACTGGGCAAAAAAATGCGTTGCGTGCCGATGACGTCACACGGATTAGCCGACTGAGCAAAAAAATGCCGGTGACGTCACACGGATTAATTGACTTTAGTTCGCAGCTTGCATCGCTCACTGCCGCAAGTGTTGTTTGGTTTTTTTTTGTTTTACATTAACTCCACACAGGAGGCCCTGAGGGAAATTATTTTCCTCAGGGGCTATGTTATCTTTGAGGATGCTGTGTGGAGGGTCTTTTTGAGGAAAGGAAGGGGTGAACATGGGTCTTGAAGAGACCCTTGTTGTAGGAGGGAGGAAACACAGATGCCGGTAAATCGTTCCACAGCCGAGTTGTTGAACTCAAGAACGAGTCGTAAAAACGACCAGTTCTCATGTGACTAATGTCAACCATGTACAAATGTTGGTCGCGTGTTTCCCGACTGTGCACCGGTGCCGAGGGGATCAATGATGCTAGTTCCTCGGAGCATCTTCCATTGTAATACCGGTAGAACAAGGACATCATTCCCACCTGACGCGTGTGCTCTAAAGATTGCAATCCGTCTGTTAAGATGGGAGAATCTGTCAAATGGACCGCCCGTCTCTGCACAGAGTCAAGGGTTTTTTTTTTAGGTAATTTGGAGCTCCAGGCCAGAGGTGGCTGCCAAATTCAACCGTGGGGCGCACTTGCGACTTGTGCAGGGTTAGCAGTTGTGTACTATTAAAGTATCTACGGCCATGTACAGTACGCCCAGTTTCTGAGAGGCTAACTTAACTCTGGTTTCGATGGAGCCCCCATACCTGAGCTGGTCACTTAGAGTTACACAAGAGTGACACAGCATATCAATGGAGGTCCTGTTCGGAAGAATGCTTCCGTTGAAGGAGACTAGATTATCATTTCGATCCCTTTTAGACGTTATCAAATATGATTGAGTCTTCGAAACATTAAATTCGACGAGGTTATTCTTACCCCAAGAAAAAACACTCTCGAGGTAACCTTCCATTCTTTGCTTCAAACCGAGCTATTGGGGTTTGTGTGCTCTTTGGAGGCTTGGTTGTTTGTTTTAGAAAATTGAATTGAAATTTAAAACCCACAAAAATTAAATTAATCTTCATCATGAAGAAAATCAGGAACAAATAACGAATGATATTCCCCAAACATTGGTCGCTTCAAGTTTATTTTATGAACCCACATTCTACGTTTAGTTTTACGTTTTTCTTCTTCTGCCAACAAGCAACTGATAATGATAATATCTTCGTCGATATCCATGACAGACGACCGTCGTCTACTACAAAAGTACTCAAACTAAATTTAAAATCCGTTTACAGTGGACGCATGCCATCGGCAAATCCGTTCAATCCGTTGCGAGCCGTGCGTGCGTTGCGGCCGGCGCGGACAGGTCGACGCTCACCTTAAGTGCTTAAATAATATGAGCGACCCAGTTTAACAGTAAAAATTATTTTGGTTCGACTGTATAACCGTTGACATCTTGGACCCAAATCACCCATTTTATTTTCTTTTCTCAAAATTCTTAAATAACTGCATTGCAAGCAATAAGATTCTTTTGTTTAGTTCTGGGCGAATGGAACTGACTCTATTTGTTGACATTTATTTGGCAAGAGTATGTGTGTTTAATTGTTGGCTTTGAGCATACTTATTCGTAAGTATGCTCAAAACAATCATGAGCAAAACAATCGTGTCAGTACCATTATGCGGAAAAACGGTGATATGTGAAAAAGTGAGTTCTGAGATATGAGCTATTATTGGAGTTGACTGTAGTGAGCATATTAACATTTAAGGCAAATGAATCATTAATGCATTAAGGAATTTCAATTAATAGACAACACTTTTTGTGAATTTTAATCAATTCATTCACAAGTTTTGAGTACAATACACTTAAAAGAATAAAAATAAAACAATTTTTCCAAATCAATATTTTTTTCATTTTACTAAGAAAAATTTCCACAAAATTCGAAAATTAAAAATTACTGACATGTTAGAACACATAAACAAATAACGCAAAGCAGAAATAAAACTTTATCACAATAATAACAATATTTTTTATATGAATACCTCACAAGAGTCCCAACTGCTCCCGTCTTAAGCCAGTGAGACTAGGCATCCCCAATTGGGGTATGTTGTGAGGCTGAAGGTAGTGGGGAAGGGAAGGAGATAGGGAAGAGGAAGGTAGGGATGTACATGGCTATTCAGATCTGGTCACCAAACACGGCTAAAGCCATTTCAAGCGACATATCAATTCTGAATGGTGGTCTTACACCAGGGCGATACTGAGAGTATCTTCCACTCTGGAACGTGCCGCAAATATACTATATATTATTTTAAATGAATAAATTGTGAAATAACACATATTAATCAAATAAAATTTATTTGCCACGCCGGGATTCGATCCCGCGACCTTCGGTGTGCGAGTCAAGAGCCTTACCACTGGACTACGCCGGCCGTCTACATACCAAACCGTCTATATTCAATTGCACTGTATGTGTATGCTGCATATTTTGTTTTAGAAATATTTTGTCAAATATAAACAGTCAAAATACATAATACAAAAAATATTTATGTATAAACACAAACTTACCTTATTCTTCACAAAATTATGTAATTTCGGTCCAACATGTCCATAAGTTTGTACAGCGCCCTTGAGGTGATTTTTCACAAAAACGGCTCTATATAAGTCATCCAAATATTACTATTATTATAAAAACCACATTTCTTGATATAATATTAAACACCATAATGCACATAAAACATCATAATTAACTTAACCTCAAAAATTCACATGTTAAATGAAATTTTCATATTGACATAAGCCACCCATTGGAATCCTTCGGCCCAATAATTATCCAGATATAACGTAAAAACCTTACCTTATTACTAAAACTAACCCACAGATGTCAGGAAATAAAAAAAAAAAAAATGTTAATTATATATGCTACGTCACGGGCGTAGCCAGGTTTTAGTATCGGGGGGGGGGGGGGGGGGTTCAAGAAAATAAAACTACTGAAAGTGCATGCAATAACCTTTATATTATATGAAAGATGTAAAAAAAAACAGAAGGTTCATTTGATTACATGTGCACTACAGAATTAATCTTCCGTTTTTCTTTATATATCCACTACTTCATTTGCAGCAAATTCTATCCCATAGTAAATATTCATGAGAGCCAAGCCGTTCAGTCTGTTTTCACTTGTTGTGTTCCGCAAGTAGTTTTTAAGTCGGCTTGAAAAAGTCCTTTCTGGTGTAGCAGTGGAAACAGGTATGGTAGCCAATATTTGTAACAACGTGTAAATATTTGGATTGCACTTATCTAAGCATTCCAAAGCAGATTTTGAAGTAGGGGAGGTGATTTTTTTTTTTTTTTTTTTTTTAACTTACGGAGACGGTTTACAGTTAGTTCCCGTGAGTACTTAGGCCATAGGCCCATTGTACTATCTCCCATTTTACCTCAATCCTTTAACAATAACCCAGTCCCTTTAATGAAGTTCACCAGAGTTGTCATTGGATATGTGGCTAAGTCTTCTGGTTCCACGATGTGTCTCCCCAGGTATCTGAGCCTAGTTCCCACCAGGGCAGGACATTGGCACCACAAGTGAATTGGAGTCTCTTCATCCTCTTCACATTTTCTACATCTATTGGTGCTTTCCACTCCCAATAGCTGCATGTGTCTCCTGAGATGGCAGTGTCCCGTTAGTAGTCCTACCAGTTCCCTCAGCGAGTTTCTATCCATATCGAGTAGTTTCCTGGTCCGTCTGGGGTCCGGTCCGTTTATGAGTACTTTGGATTGCCTCATTCCGGGTGCCCTCTCCCATTCCTTCCAGTGCTGGGATTTGACCCACCTCTCAATATGTAATTTCGTGTGGCAAGCTGCTACTCCTACAGCCGGCTCGGATCCCGCAAGTGGTGCTTTCGCCCCTTTCCTTGCTAGTTCGTCAGCCCGCTCGTTGCCCTCAATACCCTTATGTCCTGGTACCCATATCAGTGTTATTTTATTAATGGTAGCGAGTTCTGTAAGAACAGTCCTGCATTCCATCACCAGTCTGGAGTCGCATCGGTTACTTTCCAGTGCCATTAGGGCTGCCTGGCTATCAGAACAAATAGTTATGTTCTTATTCCTGTACCCGATACGTATATTCTCCTGTGCGCAGACCATGATGGCTTTCATCTCAGCCTGAAACACAGTGCAGTGAGTTCCTAGAGGTATACTGAGTTCCCTCTTGGATCCCTGTAGACATACCCCGGCCCCCGTTCCTTCCTCCATCTTGGACCCATCTGTGAACCAGATTAGTTCCTGTCTGGAGGTTGGACCTGGGACCATGTCCCACTCTTCCCGGGTGGGGTACATCACATCAAACTGCTGTCTGAAGAAGTATTCAGCTTGTTTGCCGTCCTGCTTCATTCCAGCTGTCGGGCTAATTGCCCTCAGTCTTGTTCCGATCTCCGTATGACTGTTTTTGGGCAACTCACCTCTCCAATGACCTTTGCATTTTAACCTGTAGGCTGCCGCCATCGCCGCCCCCTCTATTTCTAAGTTTAGTGGGGGTAGGTTCAGCAGCACTCCCATGGCTAGTATTGGAGTGGTTCGCATAGCTCCTGTGATTCCTCTGCATGCAAGTCCCTGTATGTGGTTGAGTGTGGCCATCACTGTTTTCAGTGTTGTTCTCCTCCACCAGACCAAGGCTGCATGCATGATTCTTGGTTTTACAACGGCTGTGTACAGCCAATGCATCATTTTGGGTTTGAGTCCCCACGTTCTGCCGCAGATTCGCCTAGTTGCCCACATGAGAGCACAGGCTTTTCTGCCCACAGTTTCCACCTGGTTTTTCCAGCTCAGTTTGGCATCTATAATGACCCCGAGGTACTTAACCGTGTCAGAGGGTTCTACCTCCTTTCCGTAGAAGGTTGGATTGCTCCATCCCTCTAGTTTCCTTTTACGTGTAAAGATTACTAGTTCTGTCTTGTCTGGATTGACCGACAGCCCTGTTTCTTCACACCATTCTTCCACTGTTGCCAGTGTTGATTGTATGAGGCCTCTGGATGTGTCTGCATCCCAACACCTTATTATGGTTGCGATGTCATCCGCATACCCTTGAGTATACAGGCCCCTGTTGTTGAGTTTCCTGATGAGGTTGTCCACCACCAGGCTCCACAGCAAGGGTGACAAGACCCCTCCCTGTGGACACCCTCGCGTCACCAATACTCTGAGGTTCACCTCACCCCTTTCCATCGTAAGAATCCGACCTGAAAGCATGTTCTTCAGCCACCTTCTGGTGGTTTTATCGAGTCCATGTCTTTCTGCCGCTTCATCGATGGATTTAATAGAGGTGCAATTAAATGCTCCCTCTATGTCCAGGAAGAGTCCTACTGCTAGTTCCCCGGTTGCCTGCGCCTGCTCCAGTTTGTATACCAACCTGTGCAGTGCCGCGTCAACCGACTTACCTGGTTGATACGCAAATTGTAACTCATGGAGGTGATAGTCATAGCTGCTTTCCACACTTCAAGTTCTGCTTTGACGACAGATGTACTTCTTTCGGGTAGCACTGCCGCAGTGGCGTACCGTGGGGGGGGCGGGGGGGGGCGGGGGGGGCGGCCCGCCCCGGGCGGCACTTTTGGGGGGGCGGCAAAATTTCACAATCAATAATCATCTTGTAAAAATTTGGATTGGGGAAGTCGCGGGTTCTATTCTCGCGTCAGGACTTAAAAGTTTTTTCTAGTTTATAGTTTCTCAACATCTTTCTTAAGTTTTATATACTGTTAAAATCAAAATATTAATGACAGACGTTTTTTTTTTATTTCTAACACATACATTATTTTTAAATAAAAATGTAAATGGCAACAGTATCATTTTAGCTCTAATTGATAGTCGATTTGTGTTTTATATTCGTGAAGCTTTGTGCGCCCTGCTGAAAGCGCACAAAAAATTACACTTATACAGTTTTCTTACACGTATATATAACGGTGATATATTTTAAATTTATTATCACAGAAAAGTTAAATAGCTGACAGGTGTGTGCATACTTATTCGAATTGCAGTTATAAAATTCTAGATGCACACTATCTATGTGCTGCCAGAATCAAATAAAAACCATTTTTATGTTCTGAGTGAAGTTTTAATTCACCGCATACATATTTAATTAAAAGCAGTTTTGTGTTCAAAATGTATTTTATTTTTTATATTCTCACCATACATTTTGTTGTTGTTTTTTTTTTTTACATAAATTAACCTCACTAGGACTAATGCCTGTATTGAGGTTGTATAATTCCAGTTGTGGATTCATCTGACGACACATTTCGAAGGAAAACATTATATTATTTAAAGTGCTTTATAAAATTCTTGCAGACAATTTATGTGCCGCCAGAATCAAAGAAAAAACATTTTCATGTTCCGAGTGTAGTCTTAATTCACCGCTTAGAGATTTAATTAAAACCCCTTTTGTGTTCAGAATGTAAAATTCCAGTTGTGAATTCATCCGACGACACATTTCGAAGAAAAAACTTATTTGAAGTGCTTAATAAAATTCTTCCAGACAAGTTATGTGCCGCCAGAGTCAAATAAAAACCTTTTTCATGTTTGAGTGTAGTTTTAATTCACCGCATACAGATAAAATTTAAGCCAGTTTTATTGTTCAGAATGTAAAATTCCAATTGTGTATTCATCTGTTGACATATTTCGAAGGAAAACATAACTCTTTTCGAAGTGCAAATATAAAATTCTAGTTGCAGACAATTTATGTGCTGCCAGAACCAAAGAAAAACCGTTTTCACGTTCTGAGTGTAGTTTTAATTCACCGCATACAGATTTAATTAATAAATATTTAAAAAAAAAAAATTTAAAAAAAAAGGATCACTACCCCCCCCCCCCCCCCCCTCTCCCTGAAGAATATATAGGGGGGGGGGCGGCAAAATTTTCCTCCGCCCCGGGCGGCTAATACCCACGGTACGCCACTGCACTGCCGAATACATAAATTGCGTCTTCAATTTTAGAACTGGCCGCAAAGTTTGAAGGTAACACACCAGATAATGCCAATACTACTTTACGGTGTTTCGCAAACCTCTCGATTAATTTTTGAATTGTGTGCTCTAGAAATGGGATGAATAAATTTATTTTGTAGTACATGCATATATCCGACGTAGGAGTGTTAGAGCGGTTCAGTTGCCTTCCAGCGATACGTGGCATTTGCAGTATACCACCATTTTCTTCGAGCATTACCTTTGCTTTTTCATACAGATGAAGGTATTCTTCGACAACTTTATTTCTCAAAAGTTGCAAAGCATTAATAACATCATCCACATGGCTGAATGCTGTTATAAGGTCGGCGTTAACTGTTTTGATAGCGACAATGTATAGCTCATGACTTTTTACATAATAAGGTAAGGATACATAACAATACCGTACCGATACGGCACGAAAATATACGAAGGTTACCGAATACGATTGGATAATCGACGACGGCTGGCGGCGGGTGGTAGAGAGGGTGAATCCAAAATACATTATTAGTGTAATAATTAGTAATAAAATAAGTTATGCTGCTCGCCTCTCCTTGTTTTAATATTATAAATGTTGACATCTTAACTTATAATTTGGGAGGCGGGAATGGGTACCGCCGCCCCGGGAACCTTTATTGGATAACCAACACCTCTGCCATAGGTCACCCCAAGTGGTTCGCTATGTTTGGTGATTTAGCAGGGGTGCCCGGGTTCATGGAGTGATGTTTCTAGGTCCTGGAGGCGGATGACCACGACACACTGAACCCAAAATTCCTACCCACCCCTTAAACCCTTTTCCTTCCCAGAACTCTCCTCTCCTTCCTCTCTCTTGAGGGAAGCCTTTTGACTGTTCCAACTGGACTCTCGACCCATCGCCTTGCACCGCAGTTGGAGGGATGGATTCATACGTCCGTCACTCGCGGACACACTGACCCCCAGATTCCTACCCACCACTCACACCTATTCCTTCCTATCCTTCCCTTCCTTAAAAAAGACTCCCCACACAGCATCCCCAAAGATGACATAGGCCCTGAGGGAAATTATTTTCCTCGGGGCCTCCTTAGTAACGTAGTAGTAACCAGTGCGTAGTCGGGAAACCCACACATAAAAGGAACACCCAATAAAGTATTGAAGTAAGTATCTCGACCAGCTCAAGCATCAGGGCTCCATAGAAGCCTGAACAAATCTGACTTCCAAGAAACTGGGCGTTTTATGAAGGACTAGTAAATTCTTCAATAGTAACCAGCTGCTAACGCTATACAAATCTCAAGAACAGAGCCAACTCTAGGCTGGCGCTCCCAAATACTTGATAAGCCTGCTAGAATCTGTGCAAAGGAGGGCAGTTTATTTAGCATCCGCTGTAAAGGGGTCGTCCATTAATCACGTGAGGCAACGTCCTAATTACAATGGACACAACTTGAAGGAGCTGACGGCATTTTTATTTATAAATCTTTAAGGTTATTTTGGATTGACTCCATTTTTATACACACTTTAGATAAGCTTAAAAAATGTTGCTTCTACAAAAATTTAAATTTTCTCTGCTATTTTTCATTGATAAACTTTTTTTTTCATTAACCCCACACAGAGAAAAACAATTTCCCCCAAGGCCTATGTTATCTTTGGGGATGCTGTGTGGAAGGACTTTTTAAGGAAAGGAAGGAGAGGAAGTTCTGGGTAGGAAAAAGGTGTGAGTAGAAATCGAGGGGTCAGTGTGTCAGATGTAGGTATGAATCCATTCCTCCCGCTGCAGTGCAAGACGATGGATCGAGAGAGACCAGCTGGAGAAGTCGAAAAGGGTCTCCCTCGACCAGTCTCTCCCGATCCGGCCTGCCACATAGCTGGTGAGCAGATACATCCGCCGCCGGTTCCCGGGACGGCGGTACCCATGCCCGCCCCCTTAATTGAACTGTTTGAATAAACAATGTGTTTTATTAATTTTTAGCCGTTTTTGTGAAAAATCACCTCAAATGCGCTGTCTTTATTGCATAAATTTCCAGCACTGACGGCCGGTGAAATTTGGGGGTACTGAAATAATTAAGTATGCACCTACCAATATATTTCACAAAAACCGTATTTTTAATCACGAAATTTTTTATGCTTGGGTACTTACCAACCCAAACCTTTTTTTATTAGCTGACAATAAAAATTATCGTTACGAACAATCATATATTTATGCAAACAATCATCCTATTAGATTTGCAATATGAGACAGATCACAATTCTCGTAATTTATTTTTATTTGCTAATAGCGTAGGTATTTACCAATCGTAACTTTTTTTTCATTCTGACCACGACCTTTATTTCTAACATCATACCTACATTACATTACATAGTTGCATCTATGATTTGTGATTTATTTTGATTGCATCGTATTAAATAAATCAATGTCTTCAATAAAGGCATTGAAGTTTATTACATGCCTATGAATAAAATAAGTTTTCTCGCTGTCAAAAATATGTTGCGATAAACCGTGGTAGTTGCTATTTGCCTATCAGTAATTTCAATCTTACATAACAATAACAAATTATATTATTTATCTCACAGTGCGACAACGTCAACAATTGTAAGCTGAAGGCGAACTCGGCGGTAGCGATTTTCGTTGGACGTCTCTAGACTCTAGTGAACTTAAAAGGTTTCCTCCTTGAACAACTGTCAAATGTTTACGTGAAACGAAAGGACATTTTATTTTATAAAATAGTGAAAACAGATTTCAGAGTGGAAGCGAATCATGCGGGCCTTCATTTTGTTGGCGATAACTGCATTCGTCACTCCTTTCGCTAGGAGTTGCGCCGAACCGGCAAACAATTATATTTTGAGTTTGAACTCTGACAACCCTGTGGGAAGTGGGTGGACCGTTGAAAATCAAAATGGAAGTAAGTTACATCCTAACTTTTCTAATATGTATTCATTATAAAGTTTGTTTTCTACACTAAAATTTCCGAAGTCTTGAACTTTTGGTTTATGTTGATATTTTCACTTGCGTGTTTATCTGAATTTTCCCTTTAGAATCTTGATGGAAATGTTTGAATAGGTAGGTACCTACTTATTTTGCTTTTATGAACACACCCCTTTGATTTTATATTGGAGGTAAAACAATGCATGCCATCCTCCGCTCTTTGGCGGTAAATTTCTAGATTTTTTAAACACTTCAAAACAATACAATTATAAATTATTTATAAAATCTTTTTTTTTAAATAAAAATTTTCACCAAAGACCAAAATTTTCTCCAAAGAATGTCCGGTATTAAAGTAAGTCACGTACGCCTCTTAATACCCTGTATATGTATGTAATATTTGTGTCAATTAAATTTCTTTTTGTAACATAAATTATGTTTTATAACATAATATTTTTTTGAGGACAAGACAAGGTGCTTTCCATAAATAAAAAAGCGTGAAAGTTGTGAGCCCTCCAAAATGATTTTTTTTTTAAATCCCGTGAACTCTTTTTTTTCTAATGCCTAACCCAAGGTCAATCAGACTATTCTCACAATCAGTGCAAACTATTTGTAGGCTCATAAAAAAAAATATCCGTAAATAAGTGGCAATGTTTTATGTTTCCGCTCCCTTATTTATTTATTTATACTGTTTTTTGACTCGCTTGCTGAGTTTTTATAATTGGATTGTTCTCACTTTCATGAAATTGCCAACTTTGAATTGAACTTGCAAAAATTCAGTTATTATACAAATGTACCTATGTAAAATTACATTAACATGCTCAGTCAAAGGTTTTATCTACATAAAATTACAAAATTATAGAATTATGTAAAAACTCACTCAAATGACAAACAATACAACACAGCCTCAACGATTATTACATATTTTAGATCAATAGGAGGACATTTTTTCTGATTCTATATAAATTATCAACGAAAATGTCTACTTCAGCACACTCTATCTTATTATTATAATCGACACATTTGGGTCAGAGGGCTAAAACAGGTGACATTATTTTCTCAGTTTATATGGTTTCAATTAATATTCAATTGTTTGACAACCAAAAACCGAAGGTAGGTAAATAGTTTTAGTCGGCTTTTTCATCCTTATAATAAATTTACAACCCAATTAATGAATTTTATCTTCAATTAACACAACTCTTTCCAGGTATTAAAGCCACTGCAACTGTCCCGGGTGGAATATATTCCGACCTGATGAATAGTGGGATTATTGACGATGTGTACTTCAAAGATAATGATGTTAAAACAAGATGGGTCTCCAAAATTAATTGGCTTTACAAAAGAACTTTCAATGGTAGCTATTTTTATTATTATTTTTAATTGTTTTTCCATGTTTCTTTCACGGCCACGAGCTATCCTTCAGTTTTAGTTTCTCACAGTTATTATGTATTATATTTTATTCATTTCAGTTTCCAGCGAAATTTTGGCGAAGGACACCGTGAACCTTGTCTTCCACGGTCTCGATACAATTGCATATATTTATATCAATGACAATCTAGTTGGATTGACAGAAAACATGTTTATGAGATTCAAATTCAACATAAAACAATATTTACAGGTTTGTGTGACTTGTTAAAACAATTTCATAAAAATTTAATCTTATTACTTATGTATGTACTATTTTAAAGACATGTGACAAAATAATTCTAAACCAACTGCTGCTCCTATTAATGATGTGGAGAAGGTCAACATACTCTACTTAGATTCCATAAGCGGTAAGATCATAGGCCAATGGACCCATGACATTGCTTAAATTTAGAAAACCTAAATAATATTTCATTATGTTGCTTTGTCCGCTTTCAACCAAAAACAAAAGACTGTTCTATAGAGGCGAGTGCGACATGGCAAGCTAGCGAACAGTAATAAATCAAACCCTTTCTGGAACCGGAATAGTGCTGAAAGCGAAGGAAAGATTTTTTTTGACTGGTGTATTCAAATTGACAATTTTCTGTTGTGTTCTATCTTTAGGAGGGTGTGAATGAGGTGGCCATCTTATTTGAGTCTCCAGTTCTGAAGGCTGCCTCACTATCGGAAAAGGAGATGATCCCACCAGATTGTGTTCCCTCGTATTACAACGGGGAGTGCCACGCCAATCAACTGAGGAAAATGCAGGCATCATTCTCGTGGGACTGGGGCCCAGCACTACCCTCTGTTGGAATTTGGTAAATATTATTATAAAACATAATAATTTACTTTGTGAGTACGAGCGAGAACCTTTCATAATTTTAACTGATGGATATCTTGCTGAAATTATCAAATTATTTTAAAGCAAAGAAAAATTATTCTTGCAGTATATTTCACGCCCACTTGTTTATAGTGACATCATGAGCAAAGAAAAATTATTCTAGCAGTAAATTTCAAATTTCACGCCCATAACGCCTCGATAACAATAAATTTTAGTACATCTTGATTTTTATATTTTATTTACAATGACATCATCAATAATAATTCATAATACAATATGAAACTTCCAGGCATATCGCCAGAGTTTGTGCTACATCTTTGATAACTTGACTATTATCAGTCATTATATCTTTCATTTGTTTATTTGTATTGTATTAATATTGATTTATTATTAGTTTATCTCCATCACTCATTGAGATTGGGATTAAAATATGAAGTAATTGCATTACATAATATCTTACTTTCCTTACATAGCGGTGTAGGATTGTTATAAATATAATTTAATTTGTCCACTCAAAAGATAAACCGATAGACTTGTGTTTTGGGCATGTCCGTGAGTAAGTACGCTTGTACCCCGGGTGAAATTGAATCAAATGTTTTCATGAAAATATTATCAATTTAAGTAAACTGGCAGCATCAGTTTTCTTTCAAATCTGTACTTCTGTTGAGTGATTTTTTCAATCCATTTTTTAGGAAACCAGTAAATTTAGAAGCGTACAACAGCGCCGTTATAAGGGATATACTGACTGACGTAAAATACATAGAAAGTGATGCGGCCTGGAATTTGACCCTGAAAGTGTTTTTGGATGTTTCTGGGGGAATCAGTGAACTAGAGGGACACTTGCAAGCCTCTATATCTCTGGAAAATGGAGTTATTCTCCGGACGTACGAGTTTGTCAAGGATGGTGTTCTTAAGCGAGATGTTTTGGAGAAAGAGCTAAGCATTATAATAAGTAATGTAAGTACAAGACGTAAAATTACTTTTTCAGACACGAAAACTTTTTGTAAAAAATATTATACATGTAAATAAATAAATACTGTAAAGAGGGACACCGCGCAGGCTCGAATACTTTCTCGCTCACCGCGTCCTTGTCTACACTCGCAGCATGCCGTAGGAATAGCATTGGTTACCTTTGACCAATGACCTGGCAGCTCCCCGCTGCCGGCCACCTACTTACCAAATGATGTACCACCAGCCGCCCTATATAAACTGGAGCGCGGCCTTGAACTAGCAGAGATCCAGATCACAGTCCCAAGGTTCAATACCTAAAGATCGAGTGAGATATTGTTTTGTCCACTGCGATAAGGTAAAGGAACCTCTGGAGATTGCCAGCCTCCAGACTATAGTCGGAGATTACCTACGCGCCGCGTTACTATTGCGAAGTGTTGTTATAATCGTATAAGTTATAAACCGTGTACTTATTATTTTTACCTGAAATAAAAGCTCTCTGTTCGAACCCACGCATTACTTAAAAATAATTAATAATTAACGTTATAAATTGGCGCCCAACGTGGGGCTGTGCTAAAACTGTTAAGTAACGTTATAATACATATTTTACAAAATTATCGATCAAAATAGTGAGAAAGCTTTTTGACATTTACTTGATTGCCAGTGAGTGTAAATATTACCCTGTTAACAGTAGAATTCCGCGGTACCTACCCCAATCACCTAACACAGTGATACACAACCCACAGTTCAGTTCATGCTCAGTGCGGCCGAATTCTTACAGTCCACTTGGCATGTTTTTTTGTGACATTACAGAAATTTGTAAAAAAAAAATTGTTGAACCATTCCTCATGTCCTAAACGAATTCTCAGATGGTGGTGGTTTGCCTATTTTTATAATTCCCATTAAACATAAGGATAAATATACATATAAACACAAGTGATACTGTTAGTAGCCCGTTGATGAACTACCTAACGTGGGTTAGAATGACCTTGCGGCCACTCTTTGCTATAAACGCTTATGGACCTCGATACGATCTATGCCCAACCACCAAATAAGATCGGTCTATGCCGTTGCTTAGGTACCCTAATTGTGCAGAATACCAAAATCTGGATTCCTTCCAATCCTAAAGGCCGATCGGAATACAAATACGAACGAAACCCATCAGCATTATGAAACAGATACGATACTCGCTATCACATGTGTTTTGTGAAATTTGTGAAAATCGGTTAGGTAATTAAAAATGATCAAATATTGGGTGAGACACTATCAAGTATAGGCGCGTTTAAGTTACGACTCAAATATATAGGCTAAGTACAACTGCAATACAAAACTTGACTTCCCAGTCAATTATGTTGTGTCGCGTCTAAAAGATGTATTTTTTTATTTCTTTTGTTTCTTTTATTTTTTATTTATTTTTATTATTATTTTTTTTTTAATACATGTGTACATTGTATACATCTCCTCTAAATCGAATTGTATCCGTGAATGTGTTAAAGTGATATTTTTTTATAGGCAGATGCAAAAAGATGGTGGCCTAATGGATACGGAGAACAACCTCTTTACAATGTGACAGTTACCTTCCAAAGTACTCAGTTTGTTGATGAATATTTCTACAAAACAATTAAAACTGGTTTCCGAACTCTCGAGCTCATTCAAGAAGACTACAGTAAGTTATAAATATTATTTTTTATTGAACTGTAAAGCATCACTCAGCATAACCCTTTATAAAGCAAAGCCAGTAACTACCAAAAATATATTACCTACATAATATAGTATTATGTCTGTCCTGTTGTAGGGTTTGAACTAGAGATACCACGAATATTCGGCTACTATTCGGTATTTGGCCTACTCGGCTACTTTTTTTATTATTCAGTATTCGGCCGAATTTTGCAAACTATTCGGCCGAATACCGAATACCAAATCATGAAATAAAATGCATAAAAAATAAAATATTACTCACAAAAAATAAGCATTATGTAATTCTTAAAATTGGTTAAGTTGTGATTATTGAAAACAATTTTGTCAGCATTTGTTGATAGCAAACGATTGGACTTTTCCTCACAAATTATACCTGCTTCTGAAAATAGCCACTCACTATATAGCAGCGTATATTATCCACTGCTACCGGGAGATGATAAATAAATATTAGCAAATTCTGCTAGACTTGGATACTGTTTTGCGTTTGCTGATCACCACTTGTAAGAGTTTGCTGTTTGATCTAGCAAACAGTTTTCATGTAAAAATCAATTTCATTTGCGAAATGTTCTTACATGAAAACCGTCTGCAAAATCTACTAAGTGTCAATTTCGGCAATAAGGGTCGCCGAAAATATTAGAATATTTGGTCGCCGAATATTCGGCACTTCGGCCGAGAGCCTAGCCCAGTGTTTCCCAGCGTTCTTTATGCCATGCCCCACCATAGTCTTTTCAAAAGTCATATGCCCCACCGGCATCTTTTTTAATTAAAAGTAATTACCCAGTGGGGTCTTTATAAAAATTCGAATATTTTGTACATCACTTATTAGAGCAATAAAAAAAAAAACATTAGATAATTATTGAAATTTAAACGGGTTTCATTCTATTTAAGTACAATTTGGCGTATAATTCAATTTTGTACATCTTAGGCATTTTTTTGTATGACCGATGAGCTTTCCCCTTTATATGTGGAATAGTTAATAATTGCCGATGTGTCTCATCTCTGAAGCGCGGTACCCCTCCTCTGAGGCGTTATGTCCCACCGGTGGGACGTACGCCCCACTGTGGGAAACACTGGTCTAGCCGAATATTCGGTATTCGGCAAAATCACTATTCGTGGCATCTCTAGTTTGAACCCATTTCGCCTATACTTAATGAAATATTACTTTTACAGAAAGCTTACTTAATATTAATAAAAAATACTCTCTATAGCTCTATATTTAACTTTCTTTCTCCCTTTGTCTTTCTACCTATATACATAATCAATAGCTCTCTTTGTCTGTATTTAGTTATCATCATATCCTGGAGTAGCTTGGTTTAACCCTTAGCATAATTTTTAACTTTTTTTTTTAATTAAAAATTTTGAACTGAATGACAAAAATGTCGATAAATATGATGTTTTTCAAATTTTTAAGGAAAATTTTGGCAGCAACAAATATTCGGCAGTATTAGTTACTTCAATATACATATATGTGTTATTTTAAAAAGCTCACTGCTACTCTAGGAAACAATTATTTTGTATATGTGCCCAATGGCGTAGCTAGCATGGGTGGCACCCGGGGCCGATAGGGCGGATTACGTGGTTGGTGTCACCCCCCCCCCATTAAAGTTGACGGTGCCACCCGACCGAGTGTCACCCCCCCGTCGGGTGGCACCCGGGGCGGTCCGCCCCCCCTCGCTACGCCACTGTATGTGCCCACCAGGATACTACAATTCCAGTAAATAATAAAAATTCGTGGTTAAATGCCTTGTTTGTTTTATTTAAAAAATATACAATAAAAGTTTTAAAATTTTTTTTTAGATGATGGACTGACATTTTACTTTAAGATCAATGGACATCCTCTCTTCATGAAAGGATCCAACTGGATTCCTGGCAAAATCCTTCCCGAACATGGCTACGAAGAAGACATGGGTATGATTCCAATTTTACAAATTTGTTCTTCTCATACATACCTACCTAATATTAATTTACCAACAGGTTTATCAGATGGTATCTTATTTTTTAATAATCAAATTAGGGATGTTACGAATGCGATATTTTTCACATTCGCGAATGTGAATGTTCAGAGTGCAAATGTGAATGCGAATGTTAAGGAATCACATAAAAAAAAATTTTAGCCAACATTAATCATCGTTTAAATAAATAAACAAAAATTTTAACAAAACAAAAAACGACTTCAAAAAATGCACTAAAAACTAAAAAAATAATTTCATACGATTGTTATTTTTGGAGTCAGTGTCAGCCAAGGTAACTACATACATAGGTAGTTATAGGTGAGATGTGGAGATCTTGGCTGACACCGACTCCAAAAATAACAATCGTACGAAATTATTTTTTACTTTTTAGTGCATTTTTTGTTTTGTTAAAATTTTTGTTTTATTTTTAGATTTTTAGAGAAGAGCGTGCATAAAGAAGTTTTACTTTAACAAAAGAATCATCGAAATCTGTTGGCGTAATATTGAGTTATTCGTCCGTTTGTCGCGCACATACTTATTGCAAATTTAAGACATATGTGGTTTTCTCACGGATCCCATTGTCAGAACTAGACCAAATTAAAATGGGATCACACGGGAAGCACCAGCTTTCTAATAAAAAAAGAATCATCAATATCAGTACACCCAATTGAAAATTCTGAGGTAACAAACATAAAAAAAATAAAAATACCGTCGAATTGATAACCTCCTCCTTTTCGAAGTCGTTTAAAAATAAAAAAACAATTCTTATGCAGTAAGTTATAATCGTAATTAAGCAATTTAATAATCGAAATTCAAAAGAGGCATATTATATTTCAGAAAAAGCAATTTTGCAGCCTTTTCTCCCATGAGGCGATTTCTAAGGGGCTCGTATATAAGGCCTGCTGCACTGAACAATAGGCCACTTGCACGATTTCATAACGACTTGGAAAAATCGTGTGGATAAATTTTTTGACAAAGAGATGAATTGAATATTCAAGAAGGTTGCTGTGAAACACTGAGAGAAAAATCCGTGTTCCTCAGTGATAATATATTTACTTATGTGATCAATATCTGACCAAAGTGTAATTTGATTCTTTCAGTAAAATGGTGTCTGGTTATCTGATCATTACATATGTATTTTTGATTGTTTCAGAATAAAGGGGTCAGATTGACCATTGTGTAATTTGATTGTTCCAGTGGATAACCTCCTAGGGGCGGCGCAAGTCATCCACATGAACATGCTGAGGGTGTGGGGAGGAGGGGTGTACGAGTCGGATTACTTCTACCAAAAGTGTGACGAACTGGGCATCCTGGTCTGGCAGGACATGATGTTTGCTTGCTCTATGTACCCGGCCAACTCCAAGTTCTTAAGGTACCAACCTGATTACAACTATTAGAATGGAGCTAGCATCATTACGATTGTTCTAATAGCACGTACCTATTTTTTTTTATATATAAAGACTACAATCGATCAGTCTTTTTCTCCTCCTGTATTTTTTTTTAAATTTGTCTTACGTTCTATTAGAATTACGGTATCGATATGAATTCTTTCAGTTCTGTACAAGAGGAGGTGGAGCAGGTTGTTAAACGCCTTCAGCATCATCCCAGCATTGCCATCTGGGCAGGAAACAATGAGAACGAAATTGCTCTGAGGGGCAACTGGTACAGCACCCAGAGTAACTTCAGCCACTACAAAGAGGAATACATCAAGCTTTACGTTGACAGCATTCGCCCCGTCGTTCAAAAAATTGATCCAACGAGAACCTACGTAGTCTCAAGTCCAAGCAATGGTATCAAATCTGAAGAAGAAGGTTATATTGCATCGAATCCGGGGGATTCCAGATTTGGAGACAACCATTATTACAATTATCTCTCGAATCTGTGGTCAATGGACACATATCCCAAAGCACGTTTCTGTTCAGAATACGGATTCCAATCTGTTCCCTCCCTCGAAACCCTCCGCACAGCCACTGATGATCCTAATGATCTCCATATAGAGAGTTACTTCATGCAGCACAGGGAACATAGCGAATCTAATAACTATAACAATATGCTCTTACAAATCGTCACTCAGTTTGGACCTCTGGATATTTTTGATCCGAACTACACGGCTATTTTTCAATTCTACACTCAGGTATTTATTACAATTTTTCACAAAATATTCTATATACTAACTGAAGTTTCCAGCGTAGCCCAAGCTTTAAGGTAGAGTTCTGAACACAGTGTCGCTGATGCGCTAGTCGCTTCCGAGGACCGCGACACTGTCGCCGGTAGATTGGCATTAATGACTGGCATTAAGTGATCGCCGACCTTGTTGACTTGCCTTGCTCCTATTAATTTTATCTATTCAAAACTAATATATCATGAACTAATTAATCTCTTGAGAAAGATTTTCAATTTCACTCCAAACATGTCTTTTATTGTTTTTGTATTTTATATTGTATTGTGGCACTAAAGTTATAAGAAGCTCTTCAACTTCCTCAGTAAAAACTTCAAACCCCTCCTTTTTTATCATATTACAAATAAAACCTATAAATCAAACATGGCTCTGTCACTACGACTGCGGGTCAGTGACACCACATCCGATGTCGCATCAGTATCGCTGTGTGCATGGTACTGTTGCACTGTCGCGGAAATACTGACGCAGTGTCGGTGTGCTCAAAAATGCAAGTGTGCCAAATTTTATCCATTTCGGAATAAAACTGTAGATTTGTATAAAAATTAACTTCGTGCCACCCGCCTGCCAGACACTCTTCTTTACACTTCTGTTGATTTTCAATGAGAAACTTTTTGACACTTAGGTAATTCAAGCTTGGGCTTATAAAACAGAGACAGAATTCTACCGTCAGTCCCGAGATGATTGGATGACAATGGGAGCTTTGTATTGGCAACTCAATGATGTCTGGCAAGCACCAACATGGTCAGGAATCGGTGAGCAAGAATCAAATGCTTTACGATACGGTTCAAACACTGTTGTATGACTTGGAATACACAGACTGCTACAAGCAGTCGATGTTGACAGCTTATTTAGAATATCCATTCCTGATAGCAGTTCTTGTATTCCCACCCTATCTGTGACAAAAGTATTAATTTACCACTGTATTTCAGAATTTAATGGTTACTGGAAAATGCTGCATTATTACGGAAAGGATTTCTTCAGCCCAGTCTTGATATCTCCGAGACAATTGCTCACCAATGAAATTAAAGTCCACATCATCAACGATAATCTTCAGGCGATTGTGAATGCCACTATGGTGGTAGAGCAGTTTAAGTGGGACTCAATGGACCCCGTTGACACTCAAACCAGTCAGGTTGATATCAAACCCCTATCGGCGGAGAAGTTTGGAAGTAATATAGAACTACCCGGTGCTGCGGAACGCAAACTTATTTATTATAGATTCAGCCTGAAAGATGCTGATTCGAACCTCTTAAGTCCATACAACTACATTTTCCCAGTGAAATTGAAAGATATTGAGGGATACAAGGTTCCCAATATTACGGTAACTATCCTTTTATTGTACGAGTAACCACAGACAGACAATTTTATTTACAGCTATCCTATAGATACCTCCGAAGAAAGGATTTTTTTTCTGACTTTACCTAGTGGAAATAGCATATCGATTTTGATTTTTCTTTTTTTAACCCCTAGAAGACAGGTAGTATTTTGTAAATATTTGAAAACCAAATATAAGTAATATTGAAAATTAAATTTGAAATAGTTGACAGGCTTCTACAATATCAACTTTTTTGCTTTCGAATTTTCATGGACAGTAACAAATGCATTAAAAACTTCTAAAACCTAGCTCTATACCCACATATTGCAGTATATTTGTAGGTGTAGTCATGATTTAACTGCACTGCTATTGTAGTTGGTCGTACCGTAGGGGTAATTAACACCCCGGAACTCTGGCATGTGTTTTGTCAGAATTTTTGTGTATTTCCGCATTGCAATGAAATCCAAATGAATCAAATATTTATAAACACATCCGAAAACATATAATTTTTTAAATGTTAAAATTTTTAATGCAAACATAAAGAAAGTTTTATAATGGCTCGCCTTACATTTTTTTTGTCTAATCACTGATTCGCAATAAGGAAAAAACGTGCATATTTTAAACGTTATTAGTTATAAACGTATTATAACTTTTTTTACGGTGCTCCAGATTTTATGTCCGGGTTGAATCTTTCCCAAATGAAAGACTAAACCCTTCCACACACTTTTCCACAAATGAATATCTAGTAAATTAACGCAATGTAAGTGCACTATATAAGAATAAAACAATACAAGAACAATACGTCAATCCACCAGAAACATTATGGGAAAATATTTCACCGACTCCAGATATTTTCATATCAGAGGGTTCGGCTCTGATGAAATCCTAACTGGTCCGATAAATCCTACTGATCCCTCAATATAAATATTTTAAAAATCTTTCGTAATCCTACATGTATTTAAAATGACCGACTTTTGCATTTTTATGTACAAATTTTTTGACAAATCTAATACGCCTAAATTTTGAATGAGAGAGTTAGGTATAATGCCAGTAGCCGAAATAACAAATGGTAATATTTTTATAGTCTGAGAATGCCAAATTCTTTTAATTTCATTTCCTAAATCTGTATATTTTCTTATTTTTTCAGAAACAGTTTTCTGAATATTACAAGAATTTGGAATAGCGACATCAATGATATAAGTTATTTTCTTAATTTTGTCATATAAAACTATATCGGGTCTATTATGACTAATTGTTCTGTCTGTCAGAATAGTTTTATCATAATAAATTTTATAAAATTCATTTTCTAAAAATGAATTTGGTTCATATTCATAATATGGTACATTACGGCAGTCAATCAAGTTATGTTTAATTACCAAACTTTGGTGAATTATTTTTAAAACTTGATTGTGCCTAAATGTATACTCGGACGGCGCTAATACAGAACATCCCGATATAATATGTTCTATAGTTTCCGGAAAAGCCAAACATTTTCTACATAAATCATCAATTTGATTTTCATCTTTGATGATACGCTTCCTATAATTTTTAGTATTAATGACTCTATCTTGTATGGCAAGCATAAAGCCTTCTATTTCTGCGCTCAACTCTCCAATACTCAACCATTTGTTTGACGAAAATTTGTCAACATATGTTTGGTTGAGATAATTGAAGTGTTTTGCGTGAAGAATTTTATTTGACCAGGAATCTAATAATTCCTGGTTCGTATTTATAAGAATGCTGGCATTCTCGTCGTATAAATTTAATGGTGAAATATTTCTATTTGCCTTGCAAATTATTTTGTGCATTTCTGAACTATCAGCTTTCCTATGGAAAAAATTTCTTAGCATTTCTACCTGATTATGTTTTAAAGATGTTATTTTGACTATACCTCTACCTTCTAAATTTCTGGGTAAATTAATTCGTTATAAACATTATTGTCAAATCACTTTTTTTTATTCTTTCGTATAATAATTAAAACTTCACAAAGTTTCATAAATTTTTCTCAAATTGCTGTCGGAACCTTTGGTGTTATAGAGGTAGACATTTTAATTCTTCTGTGGTTAACTTCTAGATTTTAATATAAAGTGTGGTGTTTTCTCTTACTAACACAGTTTAAATCATATTTCTCACCATGACAGTAAGGGAGACAAAATAACGGAGAGAAGTTTAACCTGTGGGGTTAAACTTAATCCGTCTTACTCATAATCGCAGAATAAGATAATACCATCGTAATACAAATGGGTTAGGTGAAATTGTCGTACAAATTTTACCTAACCCATTTGTATTACCGTGGTATTATCTTATTCTGCGATTATGAGTACAGCGGAATGATTTTATAGCATGTTGAAGATAAAATACATAATAAATAAATTTGTTTACAGTATGAAATCCTCAATGTCAGCGGAGAGGGTCCAGTGTATGATGTGATAGTCAGAACTGACGGAGTGGGGCTCTTTGTGTGGCTGCAGATTGAACACGATGTTGGCTTCCTCTCGGAAAACGGCTTCATCATGTCAGATAAGGAAAAGAGACTAAAGCTCTACATCGTCACCAAAAAGAACCTCGCCAAACTGAAAAACCTTCAATTAAAGATCTACGATCCAAAACATTTCGCTAAACATTTGGAAGTAAAACAAGTTGAATGAGAATATTTAGCATTTTGTGATATGAAGAGTTTTTAAGTGAAAAACTTTGAAACTTTTTAAATTTTACCACATTGTTACCATATTGAATAAGTAAAACAATTTAATGAATATGTGTGTCTTTATTTATGCATTTAAAAGTTTTTTTTATATGTACATCAGTGAAAATTAAAGGCATTTGTTTAGTACAAGCGTAATTATTGTGTAAATGAGTCATCGATTAAAAAACCCACTCTGGCAAAACCCTTTCTGCTGGTTCTGATATATTCACAAAAAGTGAGTGAAGTAAATTGAATAAATAAGTTATTAATATTTTTCGCTAAATATCAAAAGAACAATGTATAATTATGTTGATATTTAGCATAAAAGGTACATTATATCTTATACAGTGGTACTTCGAGAAAAGAGTGCCCTAACATACGAGATATTTGAGATACGAGCCGTCGATTTGCTTTGAAATACGAGCAACATTTGAGATACAAGGAATGGCGTAAAAAAACCTTTTGATTGTTATGACTGTACGTATTCATCTTCTCATAAGAGAGATTTGAAGAAACACATTCTGACTCACAGCGGAGAAAAACCTTTTTCATGTTCCGTCTGTAATCATTTACTCGAAAGGGATCTTTGACGAACCACATGCTGATTCACAGTGGAGAAAAACCTTTTTCATCTTCCGACTGTGAAAAATCATTTTCTCATAGAAGAAAACTGACAACACATATACTGATTGATACACAGTGGAGAAAAACCCTTTTCATGTTCCGCCTGCAAAAAATAATTTTTTCAAAAAGTATGTTTGACGAAGTTAGTTAGTTCGACGTTAGTGGAGAAAACCGTTTTCATGTTTGAACTGTAAAAATTCGTTTTATCAAAGACGATCTTTCACATACCACACGCTCACACACAGTAGAGAAAAACCCTTTTCATGTTCTGACTGCAAAAAATCGTTCAATAAAAAAAGTTCTCTCATGAACCACATGTTGACTCGTAGCGTAAAAAAACACATTGCTTGTTATGACTGTACGTATTCATCTTCTCATAAAGGAGATTTGAATAAGCGAGATATTGGGGGCTGGAACGGATTAATGGCATTTTAATTCATTTCAATGGGGAAAATTGCTTTGAGATACGAGCAAATTGACGTATGAGCATGGTTACGGAACGAATTAGACTTGTATCTCGAGGTACCACTGTATATAAAAATCAATATTTGTTTGTTCATATTTTATGCGCTGCCATACCGTTCATCCGATTGCGATGAAACTTTGGTGATTTGTTGTGCACACGCCCGCGAAACTTATATGCGATATATAATGGCAAGCTCTGGCATTATAAAGTTTGTGTAAATGAAAATGTGTATTTTATATATTTTAGCGGCAGGTAGGAAGGCAGGAAGGAGAGGGTAACGAAGGAGATGGGGTTCGATTGAAGGGTGACGAGAATAGGGGAAGTTGGAAGGGGAACGCGGGAAGGGAAGGGGAAGCGAGAGGGGAACAGGTACGCATGGGAAAGGGCATGCAGTGAGAAACAATTTATGTCTTTGAATGGCATTGCAACGCATGCTGGGTACCAGATAGTAACTAATGTAATTTATTTTCTATTTCTGTACTACAAATGACATTTTTCTGATACAAGAGATATGGCTTTTACCAAATGATTTAGATTTTCTCAATGAAATTCACCCTGAATTATTGAGCTATGGCAGTTCAGCGGTAGATATTTCTAATGGCCCACTATGAAGGCAATCATACATGGCAGACTAGTTATACTATGACTTAAAATTTACTGTGTAAATATGAATAAAAATATGGGACGTATATCCTCCCCATGTCCTGGAATAAAATATTATTAATAGCTTATCGTCTGTGTGTGGTTGAATTCCAGAACCCGACTTCCATTGCATGTCCGAAGTCACGCCTTATTATACCCTGTGCCACAATAACATCTGTGTACGTGGAGTTTCACACAAAGCTACTGTTGTTGTTTGGTTTTAAATTCAAGAATTCGTCACGAGATGTCACTACTTCCGTCAACAATCGCGTGTGATTAATTCCCCTCTAAGTATAAATGCTACGGATTTTAATTCTTCAAGTATCCTTCTGGATAGAAGTGTGCCGATTCACTCATTTTACGGAATCAGTTCCGGACCGATATTCAACTGTGTGCACTCCATTCACTGGACTCGTTCCTTTGATTCCGCCCGTCTCGCCGAATCAAATTCATTGCGGCGCGCGGCGCTCCGCCGGAGTCCTTGAATCGGCCAGAACCAAACCGAGAGTTGATTCCACCGGACTCACGGAATCAAACGCATTGTAGCGCTCCGCCGGAGTCGTTGAATCGGCCGGAACGAAACTCTGTTTGACTCCGGCTGATTCAATGCCGAAATTTGATTCCGCCGGACTCACCTGAATCAAACTGATTGTATCGTTCCGCCGGATTCATTGAATCAGCCTGGGCCAAATTCAGTTTGACTCCAGCTGATTCAATGCCGAAAGTTGATTCTGCTGGATTCCCTTACCCGGCGGAATCGTAGAAGGTCACGGAGTTAGGGATCAATTATTCAACCCACTGGGGTTAATTGGGGAGTTAAAAAAATAAGGTTATTGCTTTTCAAGATTTGATATTTTTTATTATTATTTAAATGGCACTCACCATCTGGTGTTCTCAACAAAAGTGGGGGTTAATTTACTGGTAAATGTTGGAAGTAAAATATTAACTAACTAACCATCACGCCTTTTCCCGGCAGGGGTAGGCAGAGAGGACGGACCGCCAAACAATTCGGTCTTGCCGCACACTCTTTGCCTCACTCACATTCATACATCGTCTCATACATTCTCTTCTTTTATACTGACTTTTGACATGGCCCGACTCGAGTATCTGATTCACTTGATCGTGCCATATCTTCCTCGGCGTCTTCGACTTCTTCTACCATTCACATTTGTGTCGTATATTCTTCTTACACTACTTTCCTCGTTCATTCGCTCTACATGCCCAAACCATCTGAAGGTCCCTTTCTTAATCTTACTCATTATGCTAACATCAGACTTACATTCTTTGTGGATATCCACATTTCTCATACGATCATACATTGTTTTACCACACATACGCCTCAGGGATCTCATTTCAACAGCATTCAGTTTACTTTCATCCTTCCTCTGCCAGTTCTATGCCTCATTTCCATACATCAGGGTAGGTACCAGGACTCCATTGTGGACTCCTAGCTTCGCTTCTTTTGACAGTTTTTTATTAGCGCCAACAAATGTGTTTATCTGTTTGTGTCGAGCCGTAGCCGCCAGCCGGGCGTCTATGTTATTGTTTATTGTGAGATTATTATTTCGAGAAGTCTTATCTTTTTATAGCTAATAATAATCTGTTTGGGATGAGTGATATCATATGTCGGCTTTATGAGAACCGTGTAAGATAATATTTACGTTATATTTGAAATTTACGAACAATGAAGTCCTTGTACCATGTGTTAAAAAAATGATCCTCATAAAACAAGTAATTACTTACACCCAAGTTCATAGGCGCGAACTTGCTGGAAGCCAAATTTGTTACCAACAAAAGGTAAAAAGCAATGCTCGTTACTATCTTTTGAATACGAGATAATGCTATTTCGTTTTGAAAAATATTTTCATCATTGGATTCGTTCCGGCCGGAACGACACACTTCTAAATTCTGAACTCGGAACGAATCAAACGCATTCGGACTCGTAGTCATTGGATTCGTTCCGGCCGGAACGACACACTTCTACTTCTGGATTTAGAAAGATTGTCGCCAATGACGAAGTTGTTATAAATTACATATAACGTCATTGCATGTCTCGATTATTTTGTCACTGTTACTTTGTCTCGGTGAGTCACCGACGGTGTCTAGCTGTCGCCTGTCAATGGTCACTCGATCACAGTAGATGAGTAGATCCGAGAACTGGCTATTTTAGGAACCAGTTCCTATCGGATATATAAAATGGTCACAAACACTCAAACCGGGCAAAGGCGAACGAAAAGCCGCCCACAGGGCCTAGCAGCGAAAACCTGCAGAGCGGGTTTTTAACTGCTAGTAAAATATTATTATTATTATTTTGCAAGTCGACGACTCAAATATGAAAATAAAAAATCAACAAATGATGATGTAGCGTACCGGACTTAATAATACAAAAATAAAATATGTTTAATTTTCTCTTTGTCCTCTTGGTACATTCTTTATTCATTATTCAGCTTTCATTTAAAATGTAATCTACATATTATGTATTGCTTTGTGAAATACAACATAAATTGAAGCCATAGGAATTAGGAATCTAATCTGTTCATTGATTTCTTTCAAAGCTACTCGAATTACTTTTGTATTTGGTAGAATATCAGCCGACCTCAACTGTTGAGGTGTCGCATTACATCACAACACAAAATATCACAGAAATCCATTAATTAAAAATCCATATACCTACGTAATAAAAGGACAAAATACTGTGGAAAAAAAGTATTCATTCCACATTATTATGTACATAGTAATTGTGTACTTTATATTTCATACTAGCTCTCTACACTCTTTACTCTTTTCGTTAATGATACCTTTAAGGCGATGCACCACATCGTATAAAATTCAGGATCAAGCCGCTAACAATAATTCTCCTTGTGTTTTACAATAATTTTCTAAAGAATTTAATTTCCCACATTGTACAATAAAATCATAGTCGTAAGTAGGAGATTCGAACTTTAAAGCTGTTTTTTTTTTATCTATTCTCCTGCTTTATTTTTTTCTAGGCTTATAAAAAGACTCATCAAAAAAACACTCCATTACATCAAAGGCAAATATGTGTTCTACTCGCAGTATTTACTTAAAGTATCTAAAATAATTGTCAGCGATCTTACATATCTAAAACCACAGGATTTTGCATTACTTAGCAGTGCATAACCTTTATATGAAATAAAATTATATTTCCTTTTACATAAAGAAGACTTTTTGTTTTTGTTTTTTTTTATATGAATACTGCACAAGAGTCCCGGCTGCTCCTGTCTGTAGCCAGTGCGACTATGGTATCCCCAATTGAGGTATGTTGTGAGGCTGAAGATAGTGAGACTGGGAAGGAGATAGGCAAGAGGGAGGTTGGGAAGTACCTGGCTATTCAGATTTGGTCACCAAACACGGCTAAAGCTATAAAGCTATTTCAAGCAATGTTTCAATTCTGAATGGTGGCCTTACACCAGGGCGATACTGAGAGTATCTTCCGCTCTGACATTTAACATTGACTAGGAATTTGACACTGTTGAATCCTTTTTTAAATTTTATATGAATACCGTCAATGAACGAATCCCAAAGGTTCCCATATGGAGCCATTCTTCTTCTTCTTTTGTATGGTGGGGGGTCAGAGCGGGACATCTAGGTCTGCAAGCCAGTCTAGAGCCTCAGGCGTTGCCCTGTGGACCTAATCAATCCCGCTGGTGAATGAATGGAGCGGGCATTCGTTGACCACATGTTCGGTGGTCTGCACCGCACCGCATTCACACATCGCCGACTCTTTAAAGCCCCATCTATGCATCATGTGAGCACAACGGCTATGGGAGCACCTAATCCTATCGATGGCGGTCCAGAGTTTGCGAGCCATTTAGACTATAGCATCCCCAGTTGGAGAATGTTGTGTTTTAGTGTTTTTGAAGGAAAAAAAATCATGGAACAGCAAAAAGACATCTAAGTTTTGCCCAGAAATCGCTGGATCCTTCAGATACGTGCTGTGCACACCTTGCGTACAAAAATGTAAGTAGGATGACGTTTCATATAAAAATGGTAGGTACTCAGCCGCAGACTGGTCAATCAGTTATTTTTTTATATTATCACATCAAAACAACTTATAGTGAGTTAAAAAATTGATTGATATTTATTTTTCAAGTTTTTATTTATGAATCTTTGAGGTCATTTTGGCTTGGCTGCATTTTTAAACAAACTTCATTTACAAGAAGCTCGTTGTATAAATATCTTGAAAATTTAATAATAAAGATAAGATACCTATTCAATTTAAATGTTTACTTCTGTAAATATTTTGATATTCCCTATCATTTTTCCATGCTATACATACTTTGTTTTTTACGTTAACCCCACACAGGTAGCCCCGAGGAAAAAAATTTCCCTGTATCATCTTTAGGGTTACTGTGTGAAAAGTCTTTTTAAGGAACAGAAGGAGAGGAGGTTCTGGGTAGGAAAAAGGTATGGGGGGTGGGTAAAAATCTAGGGGTCAGTGTGTCCAGGAGTGACGGATGTTTGAATCAATCCCCCCACTGTGGTCCAAGACAATGGGTCGGGAGAGAACAGCTGGAGAAATCATAGGGTCTCTCCCGTTCCGTCCACCGCCAAGACCTGAACTCATCTCGTCCGATGAACCCGGGCACCCCTGCTAAGTCATCAAACGCAGCGGACCCATTTGGGGTGACCTATATCGGAGGTGTTGGTTATCGAATTAACAGTTTCTGGGGCGGCGGTACCCATACCCGCCTGCCAAATTGAACTGTTTGAATTGACCATTTATTTTGTTGATTTCTCTGCAACCTTTTATGTGCATTACGCATTAATTCCCAGCAGTGATGATGGGAGTAATTTGGGGGTGCTGAAATAATAGGCCACTTGCTTTCCATGGATTTCATAACGACTTGGAAAAAATCGTGTGGATAGATTTTTTTACTAAGATTACGAAAATGTTAGTAAAATTTTTTAGAAATGTATAGTAATTTTTATTTTTAAATGAATAAATCCATTATTTTAGCTGACGTCACTACATGAAAATGTCCCGTCTCTGATTATGTTCCCTTAATTTTGTAAAATTCCACACTGATTAATTTTTTTTGTATGGCAACACTTTGATTTCCTGCGAATTTTTGAATTTGCGTTTAACATTCACTAGATTTATTGTTTGTTCTATGCGAACTTATCCGTTGGTTTGATTTTTTGATAAAGATGGCGGTGTTTTTACAGATGTTACAAAGAGAACCCCGTACAATTTATTGCTATTCGTATGGAAATCGTTTTTTTTTTAAAATGATTTTCGGCTATGTAATTATCGTTTTTTCGCACCCATAAAATTATGTCCCGTCTTTCCGGTTTATAAAAAATGGTCAGATTTTTCGGATTGAAATTTTCAAAATATTGCCAGGGTTTCAAAAATACAATTTAAAAAAAAAAACGGAATGTCTTGAAAATTTTTAATAATGTGATGCAAGTGGCCTATTGTAAGTTTCCAAGTATTTCACAAACAGCGTATTTTCCCTTTTCCTTCTTTATTCTGTGGTATTTTCCAAACACTCGCAAAATTTTGAAATGTTTAGGTACCTACCCACACACCAACCAATTTTTAAATATTTTTTATATGATATAACGTATAAAATATTATTACAAACAATCAATCATTATTAGATTTAAAATATGAGACAGACCACATTCTCGTAATTTATTTTTAAAATATTTAAAATTAAATGCCAAATGTGTAGACATTTTTTTTTTCATTCTGACCATGATATTTTTTCCTAACTAGCTGGTACCCGACATGCGTTGAGTCCCACTCGTAGAAAGAAATTGTTTCTCCCTTTGTGTCCTTTCTCATGCGTCCCTGTTACCGCCCCATTCCCTTCCACGTCCCCTTCCCCTCCCACATTCCCCTTCCACCTTCCCCTCTCCCGTGTCCTCTCCGTTCCTTCCACCTTCCCCGCTTCCCACCTCCCTCGTCCCCACTCCCGCGTACCCCCCCTCCCTCCCATGAACACACCCCTCCTCGATCTTCTCCCCTCTTCCCAGATTCCCCTACCTCTACCTTTTTTTCCCCTACCTTCCCTCCCTGCTGCTAAACTATATAAAATACACTTATTTTTCAAACAACTCGCACGCCACCTATTACATAACTTTTATTCAAATTTCATAATGCCAGGGCTCACTAGTATATATACAAGGGTGGGCTGAAAAGTAATGCACACATGCTTGTAAAACACGAACAAAAACAAATAGCAAGATCGGATAAAAAGTACATTAAAATACGATTTTTCTGCTTCTCAAAATACACTGGATGAATTTAACGACCCCAAACTTGCACATACTAGAGGTGGGTAAGTTCTGCATTTTGCCGGAAGCCTCCGAGACTTGCTTCCTTTTAAAAGTACACGAGTTCTAGGAGCAGGTCCCGGGTCCGAGTTCTTAGGTGCGGACTGAGCACTGGGTGTTGTTGCGGCGCACCAAACCGGGACGCACGGGTTCAAAGAACTCGGAGCCAGGACCTACTCGTAGAATCCGCACGAGAACTCAGAACCCCGGAGCCGGACAAGACCCGCATGAGGGCTCGGACCCGTTGCACGTTGTACCTACATTGCACGGGCTTTTATTGAGAATTTAAATAAGTACATTAGCTGTAAGCTGTGATGCTTTATTATAAACTATTATTTTATAATGCACTTCACCCTTTGATTATACCAAGATAACACGCTCTAATTAAAAACGACTCCGTGTCGTTCAACGTACACAGCAAGTACACAACTGATAACCTTGTACAAATTGCAAGTGCTCCCCACGGTTGAGTTCGGCAGCCACCTCTGGTCTGGAGCTCCAAAATATCTAAAGAAACGCTCAACCCTTGTTAAGATAGTAGAATTTCTCAAACAGGCGTTACGTTTGAGAGATTCTCCTATCTTAACAAACGGTTCATTCTCAAATTTTGAAATTTTTGACAGCTTTGCAAGAGTTTTTGTAATGATTAAAAAACATTTCAGATGTATTGTCATGTAGTTGTAATATTCCAAAAACTTTCGCGGGAATTTAAAGAAGGTATTTTGAAAGTTTCAAACGTTTCCTATACTTAATATAGCAATACATAGACATCTCATATACATAGACAGAAATAAGCATATTTTGATTTTTATATATATGTTACTGTAAAAGCCCGTGTATGTGAAACACGGACCTTGAAAATAAATACCATGAACAGGTTAGAGGCTTTTGAAATGTGGCTTCACTGGAGAATGCTCAAGGTCCCATGGACCGACATGATCACCAACACAGAAATTCCCAGGCGGGCTAGAGCAGATAGAGAACTGCTTACATTAATAAAAATCATGAAAATTTCATATCTGGGTCATATACTTCGAGGGGAGAAGTATCACTTGCTCCATTTAATATTGAAAGGCAAGATAGAGGGTCGCCGAAGGCCTGGTAGGAGACAAATGTTTTTGCTGCGAAATGTACGAGAGTGGACCGGCATTAGAAGTGTGGAGGAGCTATTCCGGGCAGCGCAAGACAGAGAGACATTTTCAAGAGTGACCTGATAGGGCACACAAAGAAGAAAAGCCCATACTACAGTAAATCTTAAGATTTTCCAGTAAATTCTAATTTACTAGTAAAACCTAAGATTTACCAATTTACGGGCTTTTATAGTAACATATATATATATAGATAGATAGAAGAAGAAGATAGAAGATAACATTTATACCTGCATAATATTACATTATTATTGTATCATAATATTACACAGTTGCATGACACTAACATTAGTACTAGATTTATTATATAATAATGTCTTCATTGCATTGTATTAAAATAAATCAATGTCTTCTTTATAATAAATCAATCAAATTTTCTCGCTATCAAAAATATGTTGCAATAAACTGTTGCTATGTTGCTATCAGTTTAAATTTCAATATAAAAACTTATATAAAGCCTTGCAGTGGCGGTTCTTCACAGGGGGGCAGCGGGGACAGTCCCCACCTAGTTATACCCGAAACCTACTTAAGGAAATAATAGTTGGTGCTTTGTCTTCACCAAAATGAATGACTTCTTTAAACATAAAGAAATAAAATACAAAAAATTATTCCGGGTCATTTTAATGCGACCAGCAGACAGCTGACCAGCACACGAACATCAGAGTCCATTTCTCAGTGCACAGAACATACCGCGCACTTAGGGACAATCCGAGTTGTCCCTAAGCATTTTGATTCATTCTTTGTGTTTCTTTCTCGAACGTAGGCATTCCAAGAACCGCACACGCGCACTTGTACATGAATTTCTAATACCACGGGGAAAATCTATTGAATCCCCTCGTAACAAAATACTGAACCATTTGTTTTAGTTCAATCGCTCGTATTCAAATTAAATTCGATAATGAGCAAGATAAAGCGTTATTTTTATTAACCTATATTATAAATTGGTGTATATCTACAGATATTTTAATATTTTTTTGTTTAGACATATGATTAGCTTGATTTAACCATGAAAATTTTTGTTTGTAAAATTTTAAATTATATTCTCCGGGTGGGGAGATTACAGTACAGTTAGGGACACGATATCAAATATAAAGTATCGATACTGTACTCATGAGTAGTATCGGGAAAAAAGTATCGTACTCGTAAAAGTATTGAAACAAAAGTATCGATACTTCAAAGTATCGAGTACATTTCATAGGGCCTGATTTACACCTCTGGCTGGGCTAACTACATATCAACTTTAATCAAATTTAAGTACGTATAATAAATAATAAAAAAGGACCTGTAAATTCACAAATTACTATCTTAGGTACTCATAAAAAAAGTGTAATGTTTTTTTTTTATGTATGTAATCGACTGCAAAACTAAAGGTGAGTAATTAAATAAATAATGAAACAGAGCTGCCCTGTTAAAACACGAACTAAAAAGTAAAACAAAATTTTTACAATACTTTTTTTTCTCTACTTTGTGTTTTGGCAAGATAGTCCAGACATTTTTTAATGTATTAAATTATTTATTTATTACTTTACGAGTTACAGGCATTATTTTTTTTATCACTATTTCTGACATAGAGTCTCAGAGGCTTCTCAGTTGACGTAGGATTTTTTTGGAACATCATATTAATTTTAAAACTTATTAGATTTATGACAATGAAAAAATGTAATATTTTAATCATAAAGATATAAATCTGAAACAATTTACAAGTATGGAACTCTTCAGTTTTTTTAACCTAATGGCGTTTTTCAGTAACTAAATGTTTAGATAACAAAATAACTTATTTTCTTGAAGCCATCTAATCATTCCATGACACACTAGATTGCTTGTGCGTGCAATTATTCCAACGCAATGGAATGTTTTAGAAGGTTTGCTATGATTGAACTAGATGGCGTTGCCATAAACATGAGCCGCTTAGCCAAATTTTTAATGGTATCGATACTTGCCAAAAAGTACTCATTGAGTAAAAGTATCGAATACAAAGCATCGAGTACAAAAGTATCGGTATCGAAAGAAAAAATACTCGGTACCACAAAGTATCGATACTTTTTTCGTGTCCCTAAGTACAGTAGGTACACGTGAAAAATCCCCACCATCAAAGGAGGGCTCGAGCCGCCACTGAAGCCTTGTACAATAAAAATTATATTATTTATCTCAGACTGCAACAAAATCAACATTCTGCTAGAGGCGAACATGACGGTAGCGATTTTAGTTGAAAGTTTCAAGACTCTCCAGTGAACTTCAAAGATTTCAACAAACAACAACTGTCAAAAGGATATTTTATTTTTTATAATAGCGAAAACAGATTTCAGAGTGAATCATGTGCACCTTTTTGTTATTGGCGATAATTTCATTCGTCAGTCCTTTTGCTAGGAGTTGCGCCGAACCGACCAACAATTATATTTTGAGTTTAAACTCTGACAACCCTGTGGGAAGTGGGTGGACTGTTGAAAGTCAAAATGGAAGTAAGCTACATATTTATCTGCACTAAAATTTCCAAAGTCTTGAACGTTTGGTTTATTTTGATATTTTCACCATGTTTATCTGAATTTTCCGCTTAGAATCATATTGGAAATGTTTGAATAGGTAGATATCTACTTATTTTGCCTTTATGAACACACCCCTTTGGTTTTATATTGGAGATAAATCAATGCACAAATTACATGCCATCCATCACTCTTTGGCGGTAAATTTGAAGATTTTTTTATAACATCAAAACAATAAAATATTCATTTTCGTAGCTCTATGGCTTGGTTGGGGATTCCCCTGAAATATTCTTTGTGTCATGCTCATTTCTTTCGTACATTGTGATTGATGTGAACTCGTGAAGTGAATTGTTACCTATTGATTGACTTGTTGTTATTCTGTTTATGTTTTTAAAAGTGTTGAAAGACAACTTTAAAAAAACAAGGTAAATGGATTGAATAGTTATTTTTTTGGTAATAAACGATAACTTATAAACGCAAAAATTAAATACTATTACACAAGAATCGATCAATTATTGACTGAAAAAAAAATTATCAGTCATCTGAATGTTTTTTCCAGTATTTCATTGTTGTGTGTACATGATCAAATATTTAAGGAATAATATGCAATTTGAAGGATGTCATAAAAGGTTCTCACACATTTGATTAGCTAGTAATGTTTTTTTTTATTATGATGTCGAAATTTGCGTTTTAAATTTGTTGACGGAGCTCTATTTACACCGATTACTAAGTCAACTGCCGACAGTGTTTACACCGAATGACTAGCTGCTTATACTGGGGTAGTTTCCTGCCTTCGCTGAGCAAGCGTAGGTAATTCGTCGAACAAATGTAAGAGCATCCTCAGATTTCGTTCGGTTGTCGATTCTTTGGATAAGAGGCCACCTTTGTATTACTAGCGCCACCAATACCTAAATTATTTTATTCAATATTATTAGGCAGGTTATTATCCAAAATCTAATTTGAGGATTACTAAAAATAAAGATACAGTATATTTTGAATAATATAACTATACAAGTATTATTGAAAAATTACCAATCCTTTAATCAAATTTTTGCGTAAGTCCTAATTTCGATTTTTTTTGTTTGGCGACGAATAAACATATTTGAATTTATTACGTCCATGATAACCTACCTAACCTAATTGAAAATACTTTTTTTAGAGTAGGAAGTAGGTTCATACCTTGCACGTGGAACTCGGGAATGTTTCCTTCGAAATGGGTCCGCAGATGAACAGAGTTTCAAATGAAATTTGGAAGGAAACCATTTTCGAGTTCCACGTGCAAGATATGAAAGTTGCAGAATAAAATGCGACAAAGATCGGTGGAAAACCATTTTCGTGTACTGCGTGCATTAATAATTAAAGCTGGGGACTCGCACCTTTACTATCTCACAACTGAAATTTTATCGATACACTCTGAACACAAAACTGGTTTTAACTTGCGTATGAATTTTTTTTAAATTATGGTTTCACGCCAGCAAATGGTTTTCCTCAGAATTTTGCAGCATGTCAAAATTTAAGACGGTCCAATTCGAGCCGCGGTCAACAGTGGTTGTGTGTACCTTACCTATTGCTTAGTGCCGTTCGCCCGTTCCTGTGCCTCATACAGATAAGAGATTATTGTTACATTTTATTTAATTTTGTTTATCGTATCCCTATTTGTTTGCATTCCTGCTTACGGCTAATCCGTTTTTGTTTGTACAGTCAATGAAATAGACTGCGTATTATTTTTTTAGTTTGATTTTTAAAAGTTAAGTTTTATTATATAATGGAGGAAGACGAAGATAGGCCTCCCGACCCAGGGTCGATATTAGATTTTTTTGATTCGGAATCTAATACTAGCCAGGTTTCTATTACGCTCCCATCTCGTAAACGACGACCATCGCATAGCCTTCACATTCCATCGAAAGTTAAATCTATACCGCCGATTCAACAAACCTCGACCTCTTACGACCTTAACACCAATAGTAACATCCAGACAAGTACTTTAACCAGCGATAATACAAAAGTACTGACTTACTTTATCCTGCTTCCGCTTCCGGTCATTTTATCGTTATTGTTCAGAGAACTGAACAAGGAAAACTTATTCATCCTTTAGATTTTGGAAAATTCTTATTTGACTCAAAAAATAATAACCTTGGTATTGTTAACGGTTCAATTAAACCGGAAGGGCGATATAAATAATCTATCGAGTTTAATACTGCCGCTTCCGCAAATGGATTTGTAAAAAAAATTGACTCGCTCTTAAACCATAAATATAAATCGTTCATCCCGACATTTAACCTTACGAGAATGGGTCTTGTGCGAGGAATTCCCGCGGAGATCCCAGAGGCTGAAATTGTTGATGCTTTGAATAATTCCCACGGAACCCCGAAAGTATTAAAAGCACGTCGACTGAACTACAAGGATTCTACTGATGGAAACACGATCTGGAAACCTTCCCAATCTGTTGTTATTACATTTGAAGGACAATCCCTGCCGTCTCGTGTGTTTATTTATTATACCTCGCTTCCCGTCGAAGTTTATAAGTTTCCAACGATTCAATGCTTCAATTGCTGCCGGTTTGGACATTCGAGGCCCGTATGCCGCTCCCCCCCACGTTGTTACTTTTGCGGAGAAGGTCACCCATTTGATCAATGTCCGAAATCTTCCAATGATCCCATTTGCATTAACTGTTCGGGTGCACATACCGCGGTCAGTCTAGCCTGTCCGGAATTATCAAGACAGAAGAACATAAAACATAAAATGGCTACCGACAACATTTCGTACTTCCAGGCCTCAAAGTTATTCTCTCCTGCAAAAAAATCATTCGCAGAGATGACATCGTCCTCAGCTCCTTTCCAAACAACCACCTTTTTAAATTTAACGTCATCTTCTCACAGAGACACAATTCTCAAGCCAGTCAACAAACCCAACCCAAAATATACTCCTTACCTTAATAAAAATCAATTGAATAATATTTTGGCCAGCCCGAATGGGAATGCCAAATCCCAGACGCCCAATGGGTGTGCCATTAATAGTAATACTTCCCCTCCTGCTCTCCCCGAAATAATGAATAATAATTCTTTTATACAAACTTTAATTACCCTTTTAATTTCTATCCTTACAAACAACAATACTGGACCGTCCAACGCTGCCGATTACATTAAATCTTTATTATCTTGCCTCCGAAACTGTACAAAATTCTTCAGTGGAACAGTAGAAGCCTCTTCGCTAACAAATCTGACCTAATTCAATTACTCGACGAACACGACGTTTCAGTAGCCGCCATTTCTGAAACGTGGTTAAAACCCTCCTTTCACTTAAGAATTCCAGGATATTATTGTCTCAGACACAACAGACCGGATGGTAAAGGCGGCACGGCTCTGATAATCTATAATTCTATCCCGTTTAAACAAATTAATATTCATACTCCCTCCGACGATTTCCAGATAATAGCAGCTGTCTTATCTGATATCACAATATTATTAATATATATTCCTCCCTCTACGACTTTTATTGAAAATGAATGGGCACCAATCTTAACCCAGATTTGTTCCTCTTATATGATCCTTGGAGATTTTAATGCACATTCCCCTTCTTGGGGTAGCAAAATAACAAATCGTTCTGGCCGCAATCTTTTAGATTTTATTAATACCCATAACCTATGTTTTTTAAATGACGGATCTCCAACCAGATTCACCCCCCCTCATCAACGGAAAAGTGCTGTTGATTTGTCTCTTTGTTCGTATTCGTTAGCATCTAAATGCTCTTGGGACATCCTAAACGATCCCCTCTCTAGTGATCATTTCCCAATTATAATCCGCTTCCACCATCAATCTAACACTTATCCCCCCCCAGTTAAAAATAATCTCAAATTTAGAACAAAAGATGCGAATTGGAGCACTTTCTCTTCTGAACTAGATAACCTTATTAATTTAACAAAATCGTCCCCGGGAGACATCAGAATGCAATGTGAGACGTTTCCCTCTATGGTTATAAATGCAGCAGAAAAATCCATCCCGAAACGCAATGCGAACATTAAAATAAAACACTCTACTCCGTGGTGGGACGAGGAATGCACTCGCTCCGTCAACTCTCGTAAAAAAGCAATTTCCTCTTTTCGTAAGTGTATGTCACTAGAAAATTTTTTATCAGTTAAAAAAGCCCAGGCAGAAACCAAACGAATTCCGATGGCGGAAGTTCTGTGAGAACCTGTCTCCGGAAACTCCCCAGTCTTCAGTTAGGTCTAGCTTAAAAAAATTTGGATCATCGTATTCTCCGCCGAGAATCAAACATATATCAGAAGAAATTCTTATAGGATTTGCGGATAAAATAGCCCCCCCATCAGTGGCCGGATGTGAAGAAATGCCTTCTGTTAAGCCATATCCATCTCATTCTAACTGGCTAGATGCTCCTTTCTCCATTGATGAGATGAAACGAGTAATAAGAGCCCTTTCTGACTCTGCTCCGGGTCCCGATGGAATATTTAATAGTTTCATTAAATCATTTTCCGATATGGCGGTTGAATATTTCTTATCTCTTATTAATAATATGTTTGAAACAGGACTAATTCCGGATGATTGGAAAACTCAAAAAATCATTCCCATTTTAAAACCTGGAAAAAATCCATCTGAAATTTTGTCTTATCGGCCTATTGCTCTTTCATCATGTTTGATGAAAGTAGCGGAGCGTTTGATAAAAAACAGATTAGAGTGGTTTGTTGAAAGTTAAGATATTATCTCACCAAATCAGTATGGTTTTCAGAAAAAGAAATCTACAATGGATAATTTAAGTTTGTTCACAACTGATATCCGAGTTTCTCAATCCCTAAATTCTTATACATTGGCTACATTCATTGACCTTTCATCAGCTTACGATGATGTTTTACTGAATGTTTTGAAAGAAAAGCTAATTAAAAAACAAATCCCCCCGAAATTAGTCCAATTTATTATTTGCTCTCCGATAGGTCTATTATTATTGAGTCTTCCTCTAAATGCTTAAGGCGCAAACTATGGAGAGGTTTGCCCCAGGGTTCTGTTATTAGTCCTCTGTTGTTTAATATTTATATAAGCGACCTAGACTCAGGAATTCCTTTTTCTATCAAGCGACTTTACTTTGCGGATGATATCCTTATATATTTGTTACATAAAAATATTATTCTTGCAGCTAAGGAAATGAATTTGACTTTACAATATATTAAAAGCTGGTTGTCAATAAATGGGATGAATCTGGCGGCATCTAAAACAAGGGTCGTGGCTTTCACGCGCAAAAGAAAAATTCCCCACTTCTCAATCTCTTTTGATAATGTGCCTCTACAAACCTCTACTCAAATCAAATTCCTTGGTCTTCTTTTGAACCATAAACTTTCCTGGCTTCCACATATTCAGATAATTTCTACAAAGTGTGAAAAGGGACTTAATATGATGCGAGCAGTTTCCAGAGTATGGTGGGGATCTCATCCTACCACTGTTAAATTAATGTATAATTCCCTAGTTCGGAGCCACTTGGATTATGGCTCATTCCTTTTTGACCCACTCCCTAAATATTTAGATAAGAAAATGGAAAGAATTCAATCAAAAGCCCTCAGAATGATTATTGGAGCTATGAAGTCTTCTCCAATTAATGCGCTTCAGGTGGAATGTGGGGAGCCTCCATTATTTTTCAGAAGACAATTCCTTGCCAATAAATATATTTTCAAGGCTTTATCGTTATCATATCATCCTATTAAACAAAGTCTTAATCGGTTAAGTGTTAATTTGAATTCTAACAAAAGATTGAGAGAAAAACAATGTTTTCCTCTCCTAATCAAAAGTTTTCATCTCTATAATTCTCTATCATCTTCCCTCCAATATCTCCAAGAAGTTCCCAATCTCCCTATATACAATATTCCATTTAAGGCAATCACTTTTATGCCGAACACAATAACATCAGTCTTTCGGAAGGATATTTTATCTTCCCTAAATAAATTTCAAAATGTGGATGATTGTTTTAAAAGCATTGTTGCTTCAAAATTCCCTGGATTTTCCATCATTTACACTTACGGTTCCAAATTTGAAAATAAAAGATGTGGAGCATCATCCATATAGTCCAGAATTCAACATCAATCTCACTTATAAATTACCGAAAGAAGCTTCCATATTTACAGCTGAATGCTTTGCAATTGAACAAGCGCTAAATCAAATCCAGGTTCTCAACATTCATCGAGCCTTACTATGTACTGATTCGCTAAGTGCTCTAACTAAAATTAGGTCAAATATTCTATGTTATCCGGAAGACAATATTATATGTAAAATAAAAAATCTTCTCAATTCTCTAAGTGAATCTGGGTTTGAGACGATATTGGCCTGGGTCCCTGCTCATTTGGGTATTGAGGGTAATGAGATGGCCGATTTTCTCGCCAAATCTGGTTCAGATTCTGGAACTATCCCACTAAATTTTAGAATTCCTATCTCCGATGTCTTCCCGATTCTTAAATCCAGCATGACTCGTGCCTGGGAAGAAAATTGGGCAGTCTCCAAAATAAGAACTGGATCTTTCTATGCTGGAATTCATAACCATATCCCTGCTAAGCCATGGTTTCACGGTAAAAAACTTTCAAAACGATTCATTTCATGTATTTCGAGAATGAGAATTGGTCACTGTTCAATTGCATCTCACTTGTCTAGAATTAGAGTTTTAGATGATCCGGTCTGCCAGTGCGGTGTGGAAGAGGAAACCCTCGACCACGTTTTCTTTAACTGTAAAAACCATTCATCTTTCAAGAACATATACCGCCGGCTTATTAAAATCACACACCAGTCCCCCCTTAACATTTCATACCTTTTATCTCTTAACAATTCTCGTGTTCATACAGCTTTATGTAAGTTTATTAACCTGAATGAATTCAATATTTAATTTGTTTTAGTGATCTAAATGAGTCCAATATTTAATTTGTTTTATTATTTTCCCAATAGATTAACCGAATTTTTTTATCCACTTTAACTATTACCGGCACAAAGCACTCTTTTCAGGGTGAATTGCCTAAAACCAAAAAAAAAAATAAATAAAAAATTTAAGACTCCACTCGGAACTTTAGAATGGTTTCAAAATTCATCCAGCATTTGGAGAACAAAACTAGTTTTAACTTAAGAGTGAGTTTGTGTGCGTTTCCTCAGGTTCAAACTGCATCCAGAACTCGAAAATGGTTTTCCTCAAATTGTTGCTGCACATAGTATGCAACTTGATTTTGGAACTGCGCTTGGAATACGAGAATGGTTTCCGTAACTGGATATTTTTAAAAATTCTGAACAAAAGACTAGTTTTAATATGCGTACGAGTCCACCAGCTTAAATTAAAATTGAATTTCTTTTTAAAATTGCACAAGGAATACAAAGGCGATTTTAGAATGCTTTTTTGACGTTCGCATGTTTACAGCCTTCGACAAAGGTTGCCTTTACTTATCATTTTGTATAATTTATTTATCTATTTTTTTTAACTAATTTAAAAATAAATCTGACATATCGTGAAAGAAAACCATTTTCACATTCTTAATTAATATTTTGCCATTCTTTCTTAGGAGATTTACCTGACATTTTAACATATTCAATTAACACAACTCTTTTCAGGTATTAAAGCCACTGCAACTGTCCCGGGTGGAATATATTCCGACCTGATGAATAGTGGGATTATTGAAGATGTGTACTTCAAAGATAATGATGTTAAAACAAGATGGGTCTCCAAAATTGATTGGCTTTACAAAAGAACTTTCAATGGTAGCTGTTTTTATTATTATATTAATCGTTTTTCCATATTTCTTTCATGGCTTGTGAACCATTTTTACAGTCACAGTTTAGTTTTTTTCTTTAATCTGTCACAGTTTTTGTATATTATATTTATTTATTTCAGTTTCCGGCGAAATTTTGGAAAAGGACACCGTGGACCTTGTCTTCCACGGTCTCGACACAATTGCGAATATTCATATCAATGACAATCTGGTTGGAGTAACGGAAAACATGTTTACGAGATTCAAATTCAACATAAAACAATATCTACAGGTTTGTGTAACTTAAAATAATTTCACAAGAATTTAATATTATTGCTAATGTTGATATAGAGAAGTGACTAAATAATTCTACTGCTGCTCCTAACAATGATGTGGACAAGGTCTACATACTCTACATAGCTCCCGTAAGCAGTCAGGTCATAGGCCAATGGACCTATGACATTGCATAATTTTAGAAAACCTAAATAATTTTTCATTATATTATGTACGCTGACTATAGTTTGATCAAACTATAGTCAGCGTACATGTTCTATAGCGTACATACATGTTCTACAGTGTTGCCTGGAATGTACGCGGTGCGGGAGGCGAGTGCGACGTGACAAGCCACTAATGAGCACTAGTGAATACTAATAAATCACGCCCTTTCGCGCAGACGAGAGACGTATGTTTTGTTTGTGGTGTTGCTGTAGGATAGTTGCGAAACTTGAACAGTGGTGAGAGTTACGCTAAGACTTTTTTTTAGACTGGTGTATTTAAATGGAGAATATGCTGTTGTTTTTTTTAGGAGGGTGTAAATGAGGTGGCCATCTTATTTGAGTCTCCGGTGCTGAAGGCTGCCTCACTATCGGAAAAGGAGATGATTCCTCCAAATTGTGTTCCCTCGTATTACAACGGGGAGTGCCACGCCAATCAACTGAGGAAAATGCAGGCTTCATTCTCGTGGGACTGGGGCCCAGCACTACCCTCTGTTGGAATTTGGTAAATATTACTATACAACATATTAATTTCCTTTGCGAGCGAGAACCTTTCATAATTGGAACTGATGAAATTATTTCAGCACAAAGAAAAATTATTCTTGCAGTAAATTTCACCCAGTATGCCCACAAGGCCTCGATAAAAATAAATTTTAGTTCATCTTTTGTTTACAGCAACGTCATCAATAATTCTTTTTAAAAAAATAAAGCTGTCAGGCTCATCGCCAAAGTTTGAGCCATATCTTTAAGATAACTCGACCATTGTCCCATTTAAAGTAATAGGTTTAGTAATTAATAATAATAATTTTATTAATTAATCTTACGTAATTTCACTGACATGTAATCTCTTATATTATACAACAGACGAAGCCTTGAATAGCGCCACTGTGACTTTTTCCATTATTTGTGTTCCTCATACCTCAATCTACCGTCCACCATTATACCAAGGTTGCGCGCCGCATCAACAAAGGGAATAGAGGTTATTTTTACAACATGTCCTCCATTCTTTAACTCATAATATTTTTTGTTTAGTTCCCATTAATAAAGCAACAGTTTTTTGGGCATTAAGAAGTGACGCATGCCCTTGTGCCCAAATGCAAACTCTATGTTGGTCACCATTTACCATATCCATTGCTAGATCAATATACACGTGCAATTGCACCATGTGCATCATGTCGCAAATATAGCAAAGAGCAATGGCCCTAGTATCGATCCCTGCGGTATCCCTTGTATTATCTTCACATCAGATGAATATTTTAGAGTTCCATTGATATCCCTGCAAACTATGCGTTGAGTTCTATCTTTGAAGCAATTCTGAAACCATTTTATTACTCACTAGCTGGTACCCGGCATGCGTTGCTATGCCATTTAATAATGAAATTCTTTCTACCTGCGCGTCCTTTCCCATTCGTCCCCTTCCCCTCTCGCGTTCCGAATCCTCCTCCTCCACCTTCCATCTCCTCACTCTACTCCCCCCCCCTTCCCCCGTCCCGCGAACCCCCCTCCCGAGTTCCCCTCCTCCTCCCGTATTCGCCTCCCTCCTTCAGCGTATTCCCCTCCCAAGTTCTCCTCCCCTCTCCTGAGTTCCCCTCCGCCCTCCTGGGTTCCCCTCTGCCCTCCTGCATTCCATACATTCATTCCCAACACATTCATTTTTAAAACAGCACCCCCCCACCGTCCCCCGTCCTGCGAACCCCCTCCCGAGTTCCCCTACCCCCTCCCGTATTCGCCTTATCCCTCCCGAGCTCCCTTCCACCCCCTCAACCCCTCAACCCCTTCCTTCCTTCCCCCTTTTCACTCCCACAACCCCTCCACCCCACCCTCCTCCCCTTCCCTACACCCTCCTCCCTCCCCTTCCCATTTCTCACTTTCCCCACATTCATTCCCGGTACATTCAGTTGCTCGCGTGCCACCTTTTACAGTTTTTTATACAAAGCTCAATATTAGTTTTATACATAAACAATTATCCAATTTGGTGCAGTCGTTCGGAAGTTAAGTGCATACATACAATTCGGCGATATTTTCTCACCTTTTAAAGCTTCCCTGGACTACGACAAAAATTTCAAAAGCAAAATCAGCTAAATCAGCCCAGCCGTTCTCGAGTTTTAGCGAGACAAACGAACACCAATTGATTTTTATTTATATATATAATATATAGATATAGATAGAAGATAGATAATATCTTTTGTGTGTTTATTTGTATTGTATTTATATTGATTTACATTTAGATTACATATCTCCATCACTGATTGAGATCGGAATTAAAATATGTAATAATTACATATTGCTCTGCATAATATCTTATTATTATTATTATAAAAATTAAATTATATTTATAACAATCCCAACAGGATTGTTATAAATATAATTTAATTTTTCCACTAATGAGATAAACCGATACACGTGTGTTGTGGGTGTGAATGTGTACCCCAAATAGGTACGCTTTTACTGCAAGTGAAATTGATCAAACATTTTCTTGAAAAGATTATCAATTTAATGTAAGCTGGCAGCATCAGTTTTCTTTCAAATCTGTACTTCTGTTGAGTGATTTTGCCAATCCATTTTTTTAGGAAACCAGTAAATTTAGAAGCGTACAGCAGCGCCGTTATAAGGGATATACTGACTGACGCAAAATACATAGGAAGTGATGCGGCCTGGAATTTGACCCTGAAAGTTTTTTTGGACGTTTCTGGGGGAAACAGTGACCTGGAGGGACACTTGCAAGCCTCTATAGCTCTGGAAAATGGACTTATTCTAAAGACATCCGAGTTTGTCAAGGATAGTGTTCTTAAGCAAGATGTTTTGGAGAAAGAGCTGAGCATAAGCATGAGCGATGTAAGTACAAGATGTAAAATCACTTTATCTTTTTGCTAAGAAAGGATATGGTAAAAAAATATTACATGTTGTACATACAAAGCAAGGTTCGTAGAAAATGCGTAACAAGGTTAGCTCATATGGGTATTTTTAAAAAAAAAACTCATCAGGCCGCTTTCGTAAAACACTGCCTCTTCTATTGCAATTAATTTAAATCTCCTAGTGGAACATGAACTTCAAGCTACGTCATGAATTTTTAGCCAATCACCGCTCTACCCCATTGATGAGCTAACCTTCTTAAACGCATTTTCTACAAACCTCGGATACATAGGTGCAGTGGCGGACTAACGGGGGGGCGGAAGGGGTGGCCTGCCCCAGGCCTCTGGTCCTCGGGGGCCTCCAAACGCCTCTATGCTCCCTTGATCAAATCCTGAACAAGGCCTTAAGTCACCAGGACACTGTAAAAAAAAATTTGTCCTTTTTTATTTCATTTTCTGAAAGATGCATTTGTTAAGAATGCTCTCACCAAATTTTTTAAAGAAATTCTAAAAATTGACGGAGATACAGCATTTTATTTGAAACCATTTGAAACAGTTTGTATGTTGAATTATCCTTCAGCAAAACTTTGAATGCGTTTACCTAACCACATCACACGCTTGTATTCTGTGCAGCCCGCGAGGTAAAAAAAAAGTTAATGCTAAAAAGTTTGTGCATCACCGATCTATTATAAATTATAATCATTAACATGTTGACGGACACTTTCCGATAAACAGAGGTTTTTTTTTCACAGCTGTGTTATGTTACTAACAAAATATGTAATAGATAATAAATAGTTTTATTAATGAATAAAGGTTAGATAATAAATACTGTACATGTTCAAATTAATTTTAGTAAAAATTGAAAACTGATCAGGCGTAATCTTGATTAGTTAAGTAAAGAAAAAATGCAACATAATATTATTAGGTTTCTTGTACGACGCTCGCTATCACATGTGTTTTGTGAAATCGATGAAAATCTGTAATAAAAAATGATCATTGGGTGAGACACTATCAAGTACAGACGTGTTTACTTTATGACTCAAACAGATAGGCTTAGTACAACTACAGTACAAAACTTGACTACTCAGTCCATATATTGTATTGCGCTCTGCCTAAAAGACATATATGTACGTTGTATCATATCACATCTCCTCTAAATCGACACCATATTTTTAGGCAGATGCAAAAAGATGGTGGCCTAATGGATATGGAGAACAGGCCCTTTACAATGTAACAGTTACCTTCCAAAGTACTCAGTTTGTCGATGAATATTTCTACAAAACAATTAAAACTGGTTTCCGAACTCTCGAGCTCATTCAAGAGGACTACAGTAAGTTACATGTTATTTTTTATAGAACTGTAAAGCATCGCCCAACGTAAACCTTTTTCAAGCAAAGCTAGTAACATAAATAAACCAAACTATTGACGCTAGTTACTATTGAAAATACATTACCTACATATTATGTTACCTGTTGCAGGAGTTGAACCCATTTCACCTGCACCCAATAAAAATATTATACTTAAACAAAATACTTACTTAATAATCAACTAAATTCATCTAATCAAAAACGACACCCTATAAAATATCCCTATATTTAATTTGTTCCCTACAATCCACCCAGTGGCGGCGTAAGGGGGGGGGGCGGAGGGGGCAGTCCGCCCCGGGTGCCAAGCACCAAGGGGGTGACAACGACAACTCACTTGTACAGCCAAAGAATGCGCACAAAATCTCCCTCTATACATGCATATCAATTAATAACTACCTACTCTTGTGCCTAGCTACTTAGGTACATACTAATATCATATTTTGAAAGGCATCGCAACTATATTTTCATTATTTATCGAATATAATTTCTGATTCCCTAAAAGAAAAAATTCATGTTGCGTTTGGTCTGAACTTATACCGCGCGAAATGCCCATCGTGGCACTCCAGTGAATAATAATAAATCGTACCTACTGTGAACTGCACCGCTCACTGCGCGGGCGGAAAGGGTAAAGAGGTGCAATGGGATAAGATGGGGCGGGATAGGATAGTGACAATATTCTTCGTAATTTTTTTCGGGGTGTGTCTTGCCTTCCACCGAATCCCTGAGACTGTCTCGCGGAACCCCTGGGGTTCGATAGAACCCAGGTTAAGAACCACTCAACTAGACCATCGTTACAGGGGAATGGATTATATTCTGATTACATAATATAGTGTTGTTCAGTCTAAAACGTTGGTAAAATCATTAGAAGAAGATCTTCGTGGAATGGTTCCAAATCCGTTAAATATTTACGATGAATTTTCATCAGATTACGTCGTGTTGGAGATTTTACGATTGAGGCGCCATTTGGAAGTCACCAACATTTCTGCCCAAAAAGAGATTCAGTGGACCACATTGGAGCTTCTCAGATTCATTGTAAAATGCGGCTATTCTAAGTCTGTTCCAAGTTTAGCGCTGTCTTAGATTTTTTTTCAAACAATTTGTGTTTCAGTGGCTTCATATGAAAGAAGCTTATCAAAGTTAAAATTAATAAAATCTTACGTAAGGTCCACAATGAGCCAAGTGCGACTAACCAATCTTTCGATTTTATTAATTGAAAGAGACAGGAATATATCAATTTTGATAATGTGATCGAATTTTTTAGTAAAATAAAGTCTCGTAAACGTGTTTAGTATTTGGTGTTTTATTTGGATGCTCAATGCAAAATCGCCCCGGGTGCCAATCTACCCTACGCCGCCACTGAATCCACCCCACCCCATGATATTTTGTATATGTAATATTGTCTTTCTCAGGTGTTTTATAAAAAATCATCCAATTTAGTTTATCATGGCCCTATAGCGTTCGCCAGTAACAGTGACCGTAATGGGAAAAATTGTTAGCTTTGCAGACGATACGGTCCTAATGTTCGAAGATAAATTGGCCAAAGAATTTCAAAAAAGCTGAAAGAAATATTAACTTCGTTAAAAAATGGTTAGATATCAACACGCTTACCCTTAACACGAAGAAAACCAAATATGTCACTTCAAGCATCAATCCTACATGCCAACCTAATGATGATTATTCCATTAAAATACATAGATGTACGAATTCCAATAAATGCAGCGAGTGCCCCAGTATAGAGTGCACATCACAGATGAAGTACCTAGGGCTCACCATTGACCCATACCTCAAATGGAATCTACACACACAGAATATGTATTGCAAATAAAATTAGAAAAACAATACACTTCTTCAGATCCATTAGGAACTTTCTTAACTTACAACTTCTAAAAACGATTTATTTTGCATTAACCCAATCTATCCTTGAGTATGGTATCATTGCATGGAGAGGGGGTACTTCATCAGCTCTAGATCCTGTTGAAAAGGCGCAGAAAACAATTATGAAAATTATTCTCAAAACTTCGTCTAACTGCAAACAGTGACTTAATATTTAATATAATGAGAGTATTTGATGTTCGACAGATATATGTAAAAACTATCCTCATGCATCTCTTTAAAAACAAACATGTACTTTACGAGAAAAAAAATATACTTAAGATTTACACATAATTCGAACAAAGACACATTGCAAGTTCCAGCACTCTCTACCACCTTTGAACAACGTAGTTTTAGATACTTTGCCACAAAAAATATTCAACATGCTTCCTGATAATATCAAACTGAGTCAAACACAGAAAGAATTTTTAAAAAATGTTAAAATTTGGATATGTTCTAATGATCGATCCTTTACTGGTGTCCTCACCCAAACGCCTTGTCATTGACAGTTATTGTAGTAATTAAATTGCTGTTTTTATATTGTGTATAAAGTATTGCTGTATAAGAACATATATTATATATTCATAAGTAAACCATAGACAAAATTACAAGAAACAATTTTGCTAAAAATTCTGCCTCAATACAGGTTCGCCTAGTGAGGCAGACTATCCACAACTTAAAATATATATTATGTTACTTCTATATAACAGTTCTTACCTCCATATCTTTTTTCCTATTTTGATACTGCTTTAATGGCATCAATTATTATTTTAACATTATTCTTATAACAATGTTATTAACTTAAAGATATTAACCTACTAAAGCATAGGTTCTCAACGTGGGCGATAACGCCCCCTTGGGGGCGTTTGAGACCTTCAGGGGGGCGGTAGAAGATCCAGAGACAATTGGGGGGCGTTTAGATGGCACAGGGGGGCGTTGGCAAGTAAAAAAATATGGTATAAAAAAGACAAAGAAAACACTCTAATCACGTACTAATAAAGCAAAGTAAACCTAATTATTGGTTAATTTTTGTTATTAAAAACCCATGTTGGAAGTAAAAAAGAAGATACGGCAATATGGTGTGGATTATATTTAATACGGATTTATCGAAAATCCCATAAATCCATCATCGTCAATGTGCCTTATTTGTCGAAAAACATTTTATAATGAAGCGTTGAAGCCTTCTAGGCTTCAAGATCATTTTAATAAAATCCACCGGGATAAGAAATACAAAGATGTGACCTGTTTTCAAGACATGAAAAAGAAGTACAAAATTCAGCCAACTATATCAAAACAATTTTCAACAGCTTCTAAGCAAGACGATGATGGACTAAGAGCTTCGCACAATTTCTCATCGTTGATTGCTAAAACAGGCAAACCACGTATACTATTGGAAAAGATTTAATTTTACCAACAGTAAAAGAAGTAATAACCACTGTGCTCCATAAACCAGCTGCAGATATTATCCGAATTCCATTGAGCAATAGTTCTGTGCAAAGACGAATTGATGAAATGGCTGAAAACATTGAAGAATCATTGTGCAATCATTTGCAGTCTTGTTGATTTTCAATTCAGCTGGATGAGTCCACTTTACCAACCAATGAAGCATTGTTATTGTCATACGTGAGGTTCATCAAAGACGAGAAAATATGTCAAGAACTATTGTTTGTTACAAATTTGGATACAAAAGAAGAAACCATTTTTAATACACTGAAAAAGTTTTGTGACAAAAATAAAATTCCTTTTAAAAATATTTGTCAGCTGCTACGGATGGAGCCCAGCTATGACAGGGCGTCACAAAGGCTTCATAGCGTGCTTAAAAATAAAGTTCCTGACTAGCTTGCTGTGCATTGCGTAATTCATCGCCAGCATTAAATTTGGTTGTGAAAAATCTGAGTGAACTCCTCCATACATCACTGCAATATGTTATCAGAGCAGTTAATAAAATCAGAAGTAACTCATTCAATGACAGATTATTTGGTCAGCTTTGCATTGCCAATGATGAAGATTTCAACCGATTGCTGCTTCACACAGAGGTGCGCTGGCTGTCAAAAGGTTCATGTTTGACTCGATTTTACAATCTGTTTAAGTCTGTGATAGAGTTCCTAGGAAACAAAGACACAAAATTGCGCGACAATCTCACCTCATCGAAGAACGATATTGCGTACTTGACAGACCTGTATAAATTGTTTAATGATGTCAATCTCCAACTTCAAGGCGACGCGACGACTTGAATTTGATTAAGACAAAAAATTGTATTGCAGCTTTTGTATCCAAACTGCTATTATACAAAAGAAATATCGGCAGACGGGAATTTAATAACTTCCCAAATTTATCAGCAGTATCATCCAAGAACGACGACTTGCTTATTTACAGTCAACATTTGGAAAACCTCCACAGTGATTTCAAGGAACGATTCCAGGATATTTTAAACATGGTGAGTGAGATAGTGTGTAGAGTGGATTTGATATGTGCGAAGATTGACTGACGAAGGACCTTGAATTTTGTGTTACTGTTTACTGCTTGGAACGAGGAAAAACATATGCTGCATATAAAGGAAAGGATTCACCGAAACAGGATAAAGAACTTGTATGCTGGCAATTTTGTCTTCTTTCTCCCCGTCCAATTGGCACTGAAAACAGCAATAGGCGAGCGTTTCGTGTACACGGAGAACACGGCGGAATTAGGTTAACAGATAGCGGGAGCACGGGGGCTATAGGGTATGTTGCGGCGCGGGCTGTTGATTGCAGACTGACGTGGTGAAGGTAGTTATAGGTGCGGATTTTGGGAACAAGGTAGGACAGGATTTGCAACAATATTAATACCAATCCCAAGCAGTAACAGTATGTATGTGTGCTATGTAGGTGTGTGTATGTGTAGGTATATGTATTGGCGTAACCATGCCCCCCGCCTGGAAGGGGATGAAAGAATCCACTTCCATAAACCAAAAGAGTGCCAATACGTTTCAAGGCGCAAACAAAATTATAATGACACGCGGTAGAATGTAATAAATTATGTAAAAGTTACGAAAATATTATGTAAGTTATATAAATGCTTTACCAAATGGTCAAAATGACTGATATAGCAAGGAAATAAAAAGAATAAAAAACATTGAAACGAAAAATATGACTTGAAAGGATTCAATAAATAATACTGAACCTGCGGTAGATAAAACTAGAAGTAGGGTTTGGTACCTATTTAACAATGAAACTAATCTAATTGATTTTTAAAAATTAAAGTATTGTGAACTAACTTCTAAGATGTCGTTAAATCTATTGTGACGGTAAGGGACAGAGTTTAACAACGGCCCTGCGGTATGTTCTTTATATGATAGTAGTCTATTATTAAATTGACTACATTATCCCGAGCGGGCAATAGAATGGGATGACGACTGTCAAATTCTGTTTCAGCGTTACTCAATCTGCCTCCTACCCTTAGAATTCCGTCATGAAGAAACGGATTTAATTTTGCAATCGCTCGCCGAACCTTCTTCCCATCTTTGACTGCCTTTATATCTTCGGAGAAATGTTCTTGCTGTATAGAATTTATAACAGCGATTTCTGCAACTAAGATATGGCTTAATTCGAATGCTCGTGGTAATTTCTTAATGAAACGAAAAACATAAATTACTATTCGAATTAATTTCGGCCATGAACTAACACGAGAAGCTAGTGCACACAATAACGGTGGAGCAATTATTTTGGGGCGGTTATTGTCTTGAACGGACATCAAAATTTTTGTTTTTAATTCGGGTGGATCAGATATCGATTTCGTATCAAAACGTTGTAAAGGCCAATCACTTTTAGGTAATTGGGCAAATACGGGACCGTTAAACCATAACGGATGGTCTATTAGCTGAGCGGGAGTAAGACCCCGCGATAAGCAGTCGGCGGGATTGTCTTGACCTCTTATATAATGGAAGCATTCAGCCCCAAGATGGTTTTGTATTTGTGAGACGCGGTTGGCAACGAAGGTCTGCCATTTTGCAGGCGGTGAATTTATCCAAGCTAGAGCAACCGTGCTGTCGCAAAAAGCTAAAGTCGTATGAGCGTTTGAATTTGATGTGTAGGTATTACTGACCGTATGCATTAATCGTGCAAGTACTAGCGCTCCACATAGTTCTAATCGCGCAAGTGAAATCGTCTTAGCCGGAGCGACCTTGGATTTAGCGCATAATAAATTAATTGTGGTTTTATCAGTATTCGGACAGTAAACATGTAAGTAAATAACACCTCCATATGCGCGTTCGCTTGCGTCTGAAAACCCGATAAGCGTTAATACACATTGGGGTTCGATTCCTAAAAAACGAGGAATTTTAATAGATTGCAGTAGTGGCAATTCCTTTTTAAACTGTCGCCAAAGTGTGACAACTGTTTCAGGAGGAGTATCGTCCCAATCCAGGTTATACTCCCATAGAGATTTAATTATCAGCTTAGCCAATAATCCAACTGGTGCGGCGAAACCCATCAAATCCCAAAGACGAGCAATCGTCGAGAGAATGTTTCGTTTAGTACACGTTCTTTCGTCGGTGTGTACGACAAATACAAAATGATCAGAAGCGGGTATCCAATGAAGCCCTAGTATTTTTAGGTTTTCATCGGGATTAAATTCCACATGTTCCTTAACACGACGAGCTGTAGGAATCGTGGATAAAAACTTTGGAGAATTAGAAGAGAATTTTACAAGGTCGAATCCTCCGGCAGCGAATAACTGAATTAATTCCGTCGACAACTCGGTAGCTTCCTCGACTGATGAGCAACTGGTGACGAAATCATCCATGTAGAATGAGCCATTTTCCACCAAGTTTGCCGCGAGTGGGAAACGAGGTTTTTCATGCGTTGCGAGTTGACGCAGTGAACGCATAGCCAAAAATGGGCTACAAGACATGCCGAAAGTGACGCGATTAAATTCGAACAATTGTAAAGGGTCACTATTGTTAAATCTATACAGCATGCGCTGATAACGACGGCATTCTTCTTGCACTACGATTTGTAGGTACATTTGTACGTACCTAAATAAATATGAAGCAATCGTCCTACAGAACAATGAAATCATCAAATCCATACAATTTGTTTCTGACCAACAACAAGAAATGAAAAAACGACTAGATATCATCGAAAAATCAAATGACCGAGTCAACTCTGAAGTAATTGAACTAAAAAATCAGTATGCTGTTTTACAAAATATAATCTCCAAACAAGACGAAAAAATTGATCGGCTGGAGTACCAAAGCCTTCTGTGCAACATCGACATTAGAGGAGTTCCCGAAACGACTGCTGAAAACAACCTGGAATTAATGAAGAAAATATCCAATATTATCAACTACAATAATACCTCCTCTCCTCTGCAAACCGAAATCACAAAAATCTACAGGCTGGGACAAAAAACATCCGATAAAACAACGAGATCCATTATAGCTACATTCAAAAACATTCAAGCTCGAGACGCCTGGTTAGACAAAATCAAAACATACGTGAAATCGACTAATAGCAATTCGAACAAGCTTAACACAGCAGATCTAGGATACTCGCAGGAAAAAAATCGAATCTACATTTCGGAACACCTTACCCCAAAAGGCAAATATCTACTGGCCCAGACAAAAAAATTTGCTAGAGACCATCACTTCAAATATACATGGGTGAAATCAGGTTGTATTCTACTCAGGCAGACCGATGACTCGAATATAATAACAATTCGCAATGACGCAGATATTGTACGAGTAAAACGCCAAGTAATATGACTAACGATACAAAGTATGCCTAACTCTAATGTCCAGCTACTCCACTATAGTATAATGAAAATTATAAATCTCAGTATCATATCTTCTCATCACCCACTCTACTTTTTTAATGCACATTATAGTAAAATGGATATAATTTGTACTACTTATAATTTTGCAGGTTTAATTATTTTGATATATTCTAATGAGATGTCAAATTTTTCCTCTACATATGGGAATTCTCTCTTAATAAATACACTTGTATTATGTTTCCCTACTACACAACCGCACTCACTCCCAAGTACTGATATACTATATCTTATTATCCACCCAAATCATATCTTAATTAATAATATTATTCCTATATTGCTTATCATGAACTCCATTACTATAATAATCATGATACGCATTTGTAACTTTTTAAATCCAACGTACCCTGAATTATTTTTTCCTAGCTTTGCCAACACTGTAAACTTCTTTAATTATACCTTTTTCATTATATACAAATTCACAAAAACAGCATATATTACCCACAATACTTATGTATTTTCAAAATATCTCATAATGAAAAGATTTTTCCACTACAAAATACCTTGCCTAAACTTCTCTTATAATCGTGAAATAACAAAATATAAACCATTTTCTATTGCTTTTGACTTTCAGTATCAGCAAATTATCACTTATATCAATATAAATGTCATTGAACTCTGGAATTATGTCATAACTATAAACAGAAATTATAAACAGTTCTCACTACCACTACCACTTTTAAAAACCTATGGTACCACTTACCCAAATAATTTCTATCATTTGAACATTCTAATTCATAAATACAAAATTAGTATAATTCTAACCACAAGTGAAACTAACCTTTTACGTGTCATTGCTTATAACTATAACAATTTATATGCATATCTCATTCCTTCAACACCAACGCTGCAGGATTGTATCCTTACTTGTCAAATTCCGCTTATACAGGTAATCCATTCCATTTTTATAATAAAATTAATAACCTGCTATGATTCCTATTCTTGTTTTATCTATGAAGTTATAATCATACTTACTAATCTCACACTTTCAATGCACTTAATAACCTTTATGTTTGTAGATCTTCCATGTATATTTACTTGTATAACTAATGTTATTCTTTCAAACACAGAAGACACTAAGCACCTGCATAGACACATTTCGAATAATAGTTGTCTTAGTTTTCCAATATACTTATACATAAACCTTTCTTACCCAGTCGTTGATGAACTCAAACCCCCACCACACACAGTTGCCCATAATGGACCCCATTAACCCTATTGATAACATTCTTAATATCACGGCACATACTACAAACAACATAAATGCATTAAAAAGAATTACCTCCAAACCAGATGCTCTAAGAGTATTTGCCATGAATATCCGTAGTCTCAACAAAAACTTTGATAACCTACTTGTTCTACTTACTGACTTAGGAAATGAATTTGACATCATTGTTCTCTCAGAGTGCTGGATTAACGTTAATTATATACCGAAATTAATAAACAACTACTCTGTTTACAATACGTCTCAGCACAGTTCCCAATCCGACGGGGTCATAGCTTATGTCAAGTCTAACCTTAAACATGCAGTATCTGAAATTACAGTCGACCATGCAAATTGCCTTAATATCTCAATCGATAACTTAAATATCCTCGCAATATACCGCTCCCCTAAGTCCAACAATGTCACCCCTTTTCTCTATTCTCTCGAAAAAAATATCGATGAAAAAAATAAGGATCTCATCATAATCGGTGACATCAACATAGACATCCTAAATGAATCCAGCCCCCACGCTACAAATTACCTGAACCTAATGGCGCTACATGGCCTTATACCACACATCAACATACCTACCCGAGTCACCCTCACTACTAAGACATGCATAGATCACATTATGGTTAGATCAAGGCGAACTGCTAAAACAGTTGTATTCGAATCCACTGTAACTGACCATTACTCAACTATTCTCGAACTACACAACTATAAATCTTCTCCCTCTAAGGCCAGTAATCCTTCCCATAAAACTGTTGATATGGATCAATTGTTAAAGTCTGTAAAAGAAGAAAAATGGGAATCTACCCTGCTTTCTGAAAATGTCAATGACGCTGTTGAAAAATTTTCTGCATCACTAACAGCCCACATTAACCACGCCACTTTCCCCATCTTAATGGCTTCAAACAAAAAAAAGAAACTAAAACCATGGATTACAAATGGCCTGATCTTCTGTATACGTAAAAGAGACAGACTCCATAAACAAGCCCTTAACAACCCAGACCTCCAACTCTTGCGCTTCTATAAAAAGTATCGTAACATTTGCAATAATCTCATAACAATAACTAAACAAAACTATTACAAAAAAAAAATTGAAGAGTCAGGATATGACAGTAAAATAATCTGGAACGTAGTCAATGATATCTCAGAAAACAAAAAAACCTCTCTCAAAATGCAATCACTCGCTATTAATGGGAAAAATATCCAAGTCCATGATGACCCAAAAACCTTAGCCGATCACGCCAACCATTTTTTCAGTAATATTGGCACGAACTTAGCCAACAAAATTCTAAAAGCAACAAACAAAACACAAAATCTCTTAACCTCACGGGTAAGACAACAGCGCTCTTTGCACCCTGAACTAATCCTAGCCCCTACCTCCAATAAAGAAATAGTTGACACAATACTCACCATTAAAACAAACAGTGCTGCTGGTAATGACAATATTTCTCCTTATATAATAAAACACATAGTTCACTTTATAACAACGCCGTTAAAGCATATCGTTAATCTAAGCTTTAAAAGCGGTTCCTTCCCACACTTACTAAAACATGCAACGGTTATCCCAATCTATAAAGGCGGCGATAAAACAAATATTGAAAACTATAGACCCATTTCTTTGCTAAGTGTCCTGTCAAAAATCATTGAAAAAATTGTTAAAAGTAGGCTTGTCTCACATCTTGAAACCCATAAGATCCTCTCGCCTAATCAGTTTGGCTTTCAAAACAATTTAAATACAGAATCTGCAATCTTAGACTTGACGGATAAGATCACTAACAGCCTGGATGAAGGTGATTCCTGCTTAGCCATATTCCTAGACTTGGCCAAAGCATTTGACACGGTTTCCCACCCCATACTTCTAGAAAGACTATCTCAAATAGGCATCCGAGGTAGAACTCTTAACTGGTTCTCATCATACCTAACAGACAGATCGCAAACTGTGAAAATTAACAACACAGCTGTAAGTAACCCCTTACCAATCCATTTCGGAGTCCCACAAGGAAGTGTTCTAGGCCCTATTCTGTTCCTCATCTACATCAACAATCTCTGTAATCTTCCCATAACCGGGAAACTAATATCTTTTGCAGATGACACTGTACTAATAACTAGACACAAAAACTGGAAAGGAGCATTCGACATAGCTCAAAACGACATAGGCCAAATAAAGAAATGGTTAGATGATAATCTCCTAACCCTTAACGCCGGAAAAACAAAATTCTTAACCTTCAGTCTTTCTGCTGCAACCCAACCTACCAACAATCAGAAGATAATAATTCACTCCTGTCTAAGAACTTGCCCTTCCTGTAATTGCCCAAACTTGGAACAAGCCACCCACATAAAATATCTGGGGGTCATCATTGATCAACACCTTCGTTGGGATCAGCACTTGGCCAGTCTAACCCCACGCATCCGCAAACTCTCTTATGTCTTTCGATCCCTAAGAACTATCCTTACTACCTCAACTCTTAAAACTGTTTACTACGCTCTCTGCCAATCCCTACTAGCATATGGCATTATAACTTGGGGTGGCTGTGCTCAATCAATTGTCGAACCTCTACTAAAAGCCCAAAAAATGGTAATACGTGTCATTAACAAGCTACCGACTAGATACCCCTCCAAACGACTCCTCATCGAGTATAACGTCTTAAACGTACGGCAACTCCATCTAAAATTTATGCTAATACATTTCCTGTTCAAATACAAAAACAAAACTCTCTTACAACACAACTACACCACCAGAACAATAACCAGCGGACACTACAATGTACCTAAACTACACACCACGACAGCTCAAAGACAATTTTTCTTCCTAGCTCCTAAAACCTTTAACCTTATCCCTGAAAACTTAAAAACGTTGAGCCAACCCCATTCCTTTAAAAAACAAATAACGAAATGGATCCTTACACATGGAATACATTACAATTTTAATACCCATTCACTTTACACTCTATCAATTTAATCACCTTTCAGACATAACATAATATATCTCCATTTTCTAAATTAGCGGCATTGCATGTACAAGATTATTTAATAACTTAACGTAATTAATAAATAAATAAGTGTGATATATATCTAACAACTCCTCAAATTTTTCATTTTCTAAGAATTCTCTAACTTCCTCATCTTCTTGTAACTGTAAACTTCACCCGCCATAACACAGGGTCTTCCCTAGCATGGAGGGTGAAATATCATAAAAAAAAACTATATGTACTTTATATTTTTCATGTATTAAATAAATAAATAAAATAAATAAATAAAAATTTGTTTTATGTCAGCGGTTATAGCTATTGCGAACAATCTGAAATTGAGGATAATGCGAAACAAATCACCTTGTAAATTCTTTCCGGTATGTAGGATGTCATTAAGCGAATAACCCGAATCGGATTTCATACTCGCATCTAGCACCATGCGAATTTTAGTAGTAAGTTTATCTTCACGAACTACAATATGATACGGTATAACGTAATGAGGTAAGTCAGAATTGTCGACCGGCGAAATGTACCCTTTCTGTAGGTATTCGCGTAATATTTTGTCATATTCTAACTTTATTGCGGGTTGAGATATCAAGCGGCGTTCGAGAGATCGAAACCTGCGTTCGGCGGCGGGTAACGATTCACCGAGAACAGAGGGACTGTTTCGAAACGGCAACGCGACGATATAACGACCTGCCGTGTCACGAGAGGTAGTGAGTTTAAAAATGTCCTCACACTCTTGTTCATCAGGCGTTAAAAACTTCTCATCTGGAATGTCTTCCAATTCGAAGAAGCGCGACAGGCAAAAATCATTATTTTGCGTGAACGTACAAAATGATTGCGTGGCGTTTATACTTGGGTTTTCAATCATCGTTGGGGCAGTACCCAAGATGAGATATCCCAAAGTGGTTTCAATAGCAAATGGCTGGCCGAGAGAACCTGATATTTTGTTTGCCTTTAGAATGCGAGCAAATATGTCACATCCTAAGATAATATCAATCTCACCGGGCGTACAGAATGTTGTGTCTGCTAAGGGCAAATTGTCAAGATGCGACAAAGAGGAACGGTTAATGTTAACAGTAGGCAACTCACTGGTTATAGTTTCTACTACATATGGTTTAATCGTATACGACTGAGTGATGTCATAGCGGGAATGTAACTTTAAGCAAGTTACGCCATTTGTCACATTTCTTACGTCACCTATTCCCGTGACGTAAGTACTTGGAGATGACCGCACCGTAAGATTCAAGCGTGAACAGCATTTGCGCGTAATTATGTCCCTTTGGGAGCCGCTATCTATTAGAGCCCGTAACGTCTGTACCTGGCCCTTAGCGTCTCTGGTAGTGCAAACAGCCGTTCCTAAGAGTGCAGTAGTATTTGCACTAGGGCATGAATTTGTTACACATAGCGAAACCGGATTCAAAGAATTTAAGTTATCATTATCGGCATCTGCTTGTAACGCGGGAGATGGTATTGGGTCTGTTTGTGACTTTCGCCCATCAGTTTGTTTGAAATGCAATAAACTATGATGGTTGAGCGCGCATGTTTTGCATGTACTCTTTGATTTACAAGCTTTTGTGATGTGCCTAGTACTGAGGCAGTTCACACAAACTCGAATATTCGATGACTTAATAAAGTTAAATCGATCGCGTGGTTCTAGACTTGTGAATTTAGAACATTGGTATAAAGGGTGCGATCCCTTTTGACAACAAAAACAAATTTCGATGGAGTGATTATCGATTTTTTCGACATTAATAAATGCCTTTGCGGAATTAGTTTTTTGCGGTTTAGCGGTATAATTAATGTTTGAGCCAACGCGGCTCGAGGTCGGTTGCGTGAATTGCGCGCGGTTGAGAATTCGTTGCTGTTGTCTTACAAAGTCGATTAGTTCCGCGCTGGAAGGTAAATTTTCATTATTTTTAATAGAAGATTCGAAAGCCTTTACAGTCTCTATGTCAAGCCGTTTAAGACCCAGTTGTAGCAATATGAATTCTGCGAGGTCTTTTATTTTTAATTGCTTCAGCGCGGCGATGTTAGCGGAGTATGCATCTGCGAAATTCTCTAAAGAAGCGGGCGTGGCCGAGTTAACTGGAGGCAATTTCAGCAATCGGTCAAAGTATGATTCAGCAAGAACGCGTTGATCATTATACTTAGTACACAATGCGTCCCAAATAACTTGATAATTTGTACCAGTAGGCGTAATAGTTTTGCAAATATTTAATGCTTTTCCGGTTAATTTAGACATCAGATACTGCATCTTTTCAGCATTATCCAGAGAATCATTCAAATGTATAACCGAATTATATGTTTCATAGAAAAGAGGCCAATTATCTAATTTTCCGTCAAAGCACGCTATTTCCAAAGGCGGTAACTTAATTTGACGGCGAGGTTTCGCAACTGGATTGGACAGCATATTTGCTTCGGTATATTTAATAACCCCGAAGAGTTCTTCAAATGCATTTAATTGAGAGTATTCAGCAATTGCTTCCGGATTCAATTCCAGTTCGCAATCCACTTTTTCATCTAAAATTGTTATAAATTCAGAACGAATTTTTTCAACAGTAGTTGCGCCTGACAAAAAAGATTGGCGATTGCTAATGCTTTCCGAAGCTTTCCTTATCTTGTCATACACCGACTGTAAGCTTGCAAAGCTAGCTGATAGTTTAGCATTTAAACGTTTGAGACGTCTTTCGTCCCGAGACGACCCGGATGACGCGCTTGTAGCCATTTTATTTATTCCGGTTATATTTTACAAAATATGAGACGATAAACAACTAAAACTGCGGTTAAAATAATGTGTCTGTATTATTTATGCGGAATTAATTAATTAATATTTAATAAATATTTAATTACTTCACAGTGATAACCGCACGGGGTTAAATTGACTGGTGAGCTGTGAAAGGTTAACAGATGCGCCGTGCACTATTTTATTTTGCGTTTATTATCATTAACAAATTATAAATATTACGATCGTATTATTCTATTTGTAATGTAATCCAATAATATAAACAATACGAATATTAGGAAATAATCGTATTATTTATAAGGTAGGTAATGCGATTTGATTAGCAAGATATAATTACATGAGTTATCAGAAATAAATATCAAAGCAGTGTCTTGTATCTATTTATTCTAATAGCGGGTAAATATGTTATTTCCAACCATAATACGATAGGTATAAAGAAACAAATTACTCATGTAGGTATATCAAACTGCGGGTATGCGGGTAATTATTTATATGCGGTATTGTAAAAACGTATTCACACTCTGCTGGATTATTATCTACTAATATTATGGTTCAAAAATGTCCGGCTCGTTTGGATCAAGATGAGTGAGATAGTGTGTAGAGTGGATTTGATATGTGCGAAGATTGACTGACGAAGGACCTTGAATTTTGTGTTACTGTTTACTGCTTGGAACGAGGAAAAACATATGCTGCATATAAAGGAAAGGACTCACCGAAACAGGATAAAGAACTTGTATGCTGGCAATTTTGTCTTCTTTCTCCCCGTCCAATTGGCACTGAAAACAGCAATAGGCGAGCGTTTCGTGTACACGGAGAACACGGCGGAATTAGGTTAACAGATAGCGGGAGCACGGGGGCTATAGGGTATGTTGCGGCGCGGGCTGTTGATTGCAGACTGACGTGGTGAAGGTAGTTATAGGTGCGGATTTTGGGAACAAGGTAGGACAGGATTTGCAACAATATTAATACCAATCCCAAGCAGTAACAGTATGTATGTGTGCTATGTAGGTGTGTGTATGTGTAGGTATATGTATTGGCGTAACCACATGGACATACCAGATTGGATTTTGGATCCTTTTTCAAGTGTCAACACAGCAGGTTCATCCCAGTTAGAAGAAGAACTAATAGAACTGAAGACAAATGAGGAATTAAAAATTAAATTAAAGAATGGCTACCAAGAGTTTTGGCTGCAGAAGCCAATTTGGCAACTGTACCCAGGATTATGGTCGATAGTTCAACGATTTTTAATAGCATTCCCATCGTCCTATTTAGCTGAACGTGGATTCAGTGCTGTAGCAACGTTGGTAACCAAAAAGAGAAATAGGCTCCATTTTACTGACTTACGTTTGTTTTTAAGTAAAATAGAGCCTAATATAAACAAACTTCTTAAAATGCATCAAATTCAACCATCTCATTAAATAAGTTATAAATTCAATACCTTTACAATGTTAATAAAAATACTTCTCTATATAATTAAGTACGCGTTTTAATTGAAAATCTTCTTCTCAGAAATAGGATAGGAGCCATAACCCATCGCACTCCCACACCCCCCAAGATGGTATGTAAAAGCAGTTGGGGGGCGCCAGAAAAAAAAATATTGTCAAAGGGGGCGGTGGGCAAAAAAAGGTTGAGAATCTATGTACTAAAGCATCATTTATTACCTTATGTTTTTAACTTTGTAAGTAACATGTTATTGTCATTAAAATTATGGTATTATTACTACTGTGTAAAACAAAAGGAAGAAAATAAATGGGAAAATGTACTTAAAATGTAACCAATACCGACTGTAATATGATATTATATTATGTATTCATATATTTTTTGGATAAAATAAAAAATGATAAAATAAAATAAATGCCAATAGCGTCCTCAAAAAATACGGCCCAATCACTCCTCCCGCGTGAACTCCGCACCACACAGTGGCTTTGAGACGATGTAATGGCTCTTCGTGCATCACACGTGGATTTTCAGTGCCCCAGAAACAAAGATTTTGCTTATTGACGTAACCGCTTAAGTGGAAATGCGCCTCGTCGCTCATGATGACTTTCGACACAAAATCGCTAAAAGCGTTAAAGCTAAAATCCACACAATTATTCCACGCTCTTGTGGAGTATAGCGCTCCATTGCTTTTGTGCTTGAATTCTGCAGCTGTCTAGTTCACAAATGTCAAATATGATTGACGTACAACGCCATTTGCAAAAATTATAACATCTTCCATAGGGTGATTAGTAGTAACAATAATAATTGGATAATTTGTATAGTGCCGTTTTTGTGAAAAATTACCTCGAGGGTGCTGTAATCATATATCTAATTATTGTAATTTTTATTATAATGTAGAATACATCAAAATTTGACCTTATCATTATATATCCATTAACATTTGTTTGTACATTCGTCGCTTTCAGCGCCGGATCTGCCATACGTTCAAAAACGTGACAAAACCTGGCGCCAACTCCGAAGGGGCGCCGTGAGAAAATAAATATTGTATTAAAATTTTGTTATATTATTCCCTGAATCTTTTAAAAATTACCCATAGTACGAAATAATTATTACGCTCTAGCAACACTTTCCAAAGAAACAGAATGCGCGCGCATCGGGTTGGTGTCAACGGTTTACGAATTTATAGTCAGTTACAGAATTTTTTTACAATTTCCATATATTTAGTTTAAACGTAAGATCTGTTTTTCCATATATCTTTTACCGTATTTTACGACGTATGGGTGCGATCCAAATTCAATAACCAATCACAGCGCCGTATTTTTGTTCAAAAGAATCAAATAAACCGACATGCGCCTTCAAAATGCTGACAATTTTAAGTTGTTTTATTTTGTAAGATTTAAGTCTCTAGGGTCTAGGACTGACTGTTTGACATATTATTTGAAGTTCGTTAAATTGTTAAATATATAAGTAATATCTATTAGATTTGTAGGATTTGTTATTTTACGGTGTCAGTGAGTGTAAGCGTCTTTCGTAAGCCGTTGTATTGTGTTTAGTGTTTTTATGGTGTTTGTTCGCTCAACAAGTCAACACAGGGAAAATGCAAGGTACAAATTTGAGGTTATATTCTTATTAGATTTTTAAATTTATAACTAAATATAAAAGTACTGTGGATTACAATGAATAGAATAATAATATTAAAAAAAAACTTTCAGGCTCGCAGAATCTAATCCGTAGAATTAAAGAGCAGAATGACATAAAAAAACTCGTTTCAATTGGGAATTTTTTTATTCCAATTTCTCCAGCACCGATAAAAAATGATGTCCCACGCAATGACGTTACAATAGTCCCGAGCACATCTAAACAGATATTTTTCGCACAAATTCCTACGGTCGAATTATTAGAGGATAAAAATAACGTTACTGATAGCAGTTTAAATTTAATTCTGTTTTCAGAGCTTGAATTAAAAGATCCCGGATGCTGGCCAAAGTTATCTCAAAATTCCATTAGTTTATTAGTTCAGGAAGGTCTTTTACAATTGAAAGATTTTGATTTTCCTATTACGAACAAGCGTAAATTTAATTCTAAGTATTATTACAAGAAACTGCCTAATGGAGAAGAATTACATAGATCGAGTGTGAGAGCTACCGCCAGGTCACTTGGAAAAGTTACACCCTTTATATGTCTTGATTTTATTTGATAAATTAATGTAAACCAAAAAAATAATTAAATAAAAAAAATAAAAAAATTGGGGTGAACGAATTTTTAATCAAAATAAAAATGTAGGGGGGGGGGGGGGGGCGCCATCGGTACCTACTGCACAGGGCGCCAGATTTCGTAGATCCGGCCCTGGTCGCTTTAGTTCGTATTTGTCCAACAGACCATTAGAAAAATTTTCAGGAGGAGAAGGTTTTCTTTCATTATCTCAATAAAACATTATGATAGGTGTTTATGATAAAGTTATTTCCGTACAGGTAAAGGTTCAATTAGTTTAAATAATTCTTAGTTCAGTGATTAACTATCCTTTTTTATACTTTATTTTTAATTTTAAAAAGACGATTGAACAAAAACTCAAATGGTCTGTTGGACAAATATGAACTGAGGCGACGCATTGTTGTCTCCACATGAATATTACATTTGTTGTCTCTGTCTAGTATTATGCTCTTTTGTAGTATGTAATATTCTTTCTTCCTCTGTGTTTATTTCTCTAACTATTATCTTTATTCTTCTAACTCAGTCTGTATTTAGGTATTATTATACCTGAAAAAACTTGGTTTAAGCGGAACTGGTCGATATATAAAATAATAAATATTTGTGGTTAAATACTGTGTTTCATTAACTTTTTTTAAAAATAAAACATAATTTTTTAGATGATGGGCTGACATTTTACTTTAAGATCAATGGACATCCTCTCTTCATGAAAGGGTCCAACTGGGTTCCTGGCAAAATCCTTCCCGAACATGGCTACGAAGAAGACATGGGTAAGATTCCAAGTTCACAAATTTGTTCTACTCATAAATACCTATGCAAATAATGATGGAGTTTTACCTACCATTAAAACTCTTATTATGTTGTCTTCCTCGTCCAGAACATATTTATATATGTTAGAGATGACACGTCGATTGTTGTCCTGTGGTCTAATTTGACTTCGTTCTTCCTTGTTTTGGCAACCCTGGGATGGCGTCATCTATTCGTTCTGTGATTGGTTTTTTGTTCTCTGCAGTTGGCGTCTCCACGTGGGTTTAACAGAGTTTCAACGCACTTTTATCTTATTGAACAATTTACACGGTAGGTATCTTATCTTTTGACAATCAAATGGATATTTCAAAGCACCATGTCCATGGGGTGAGGTTTGTCAAGGTCTTGGCTGAAGTGTCCACCCACCTGCAGCTTTGCAGGCCGGATCGAGAAGGACTGGTTGAGGAGGTCTTTTGACCTCTCCAGCCAGAATCCCTCGACCCATTGCCTTGCACCGCAGTTGAAGGGATGCATTCATACGCTCGTCATTCCTGGACACCCTGACCCTCAGATTCCTACACTTACCTCATAAAAAAACCCTCCAGACATCATCCCCTAAGATGAAGAAGATGACATAGGCCCGGTGACTAAGATGATATAGGTCCTGAGGGAAATTATTTTCTTCAGGGTCTCCTGTGTGGAGCTAATGTAAAAAAAAACCAAAGCTCCTGATGGAAATGATGCTTCAAGCTGAAAATGGTTTCATAGACCTGGACATCTTGGACAGAAATAGCTGTGCTAATTTCATAATGCTAGAGATCATCGTTTCCGAGCATTAAGTGAATGCGGAGATTTTCTTCTTTGTAGTTAAGATAGATAATTTACTTTCACTGGAACAACAGACAGCACAACGATTGTTGCAGAATAATGAGGTCTGATTTCTGACCATTATGTATTTTGATTGTTTCAGAATAAAGGGGTCTGATTATTTGACCATTGTGTTATTTGATTGTTCCAGTGGATAACCTCCTAGGGGCAGCGCAAGTCATCCACATGAACATGCTGAGGGTGTGGGGAGGAGGGGTGTACGAGTCGGATTACTTCTACCAAAAGTGTGACGAACTGGGCATCCTGGTCTGGCAGGACATGATGTTTGCTTGCGCTATGTACCCGGCCAACACCAAGTTCTTAAGGTACCAACCTAACCTCACTTTTTTTTAAATTCAGCACGTATTAAAGTGGAAGACACTCTCAGTATCGCCCTGACTAGATCTGAATATGCCCCACTTTCCTCTTCTCCATCTCCTTCCCCTACCTACTTCCTTCCGCCTCGCAACATACCCCAATTGGGGATGTGATAGTCTCACTGTCTCCAGATGACAAAAAAATTTGTTAAGTTTTTTTAGAATTACGGTATCGATGTGAATTCTTTCAGCTCTGTACAAGAGGAGGTGGAGCAGGTTGTTAAGCGCCTTCAGCACCATCCCAGCATTGCCATCTGGGCAGGAAACAATGAGAACGAATTTGCTCTGAGGGACAACTGGTACAACACCGAGAAGAACTTCAGCCACTACAAAGAGGAATACATCAAGCTTTACGTTGACAGTATTCGCCCCATCGTTCAAAAAATAGACCCAACGAGAACCTATGTTGTCTCAAGTCCGAGCAATGGTATCAAATCTGAAGAAGAAGGCTACATTGCTGAGAATCCTGAAGATTCCAGATATGGAGACATCCATTTTTACAATTTTAAATCGGATCTGTGGTCAATGAACTCATTTCCCAAAGCACGCTTCTGTTCAGAGTACGGATTCCAATCTGTTCCCTCCCTCGAAACCCTCAGCACAGCCACTGATGATCCCAATGATCTCCAAGTAGAGAGTTACTTCATGCAGCACAGGGAGCATACCACATCTAATAACTATCACAATATGCTTTCGCAAATTGACACTCAGTTTGGACATCTAAAAAATCTTGATCACAACTATACGGCAATTTTTCAATTCTACACTCAGGTATTTATCAAATGAGGGGACTGCTGTCTTTGCTTTTATACTTCTAAAATATTTTACATTAGCTGAATTCCCAGCGTTGCCCAGGCATTAAGGTAGAGTTTCGAGCACAGCGTCATTAATGCACTAGTCAGTTCCGAGGACTGCGACACTTTCGCAGGTGGATTCCATTCATTGAGCAATCGCCAACCTAGTTGTCTTGTCTTGCTCCTATAAATTTTATCTATTCAAAACTAATATATTATGAACCAATCTCTTGTAAAAGATTTGCAATTTCATTCCAAACATCTCTTTTATTGTTCTTGTGTTTCTGTATTTTGTATTGTGACACAAAATTTATAAAAAGCTCATCATCTTCCTCAGTAAGAACTTCAAAACCGTCCTTTTTTACAATATTACCAATAAAACCTATAAATCAACCACTGCACCTGCAAGTGCGTCAGTAACGCCAAATGTTGCGTAAATATTGCTGTGTGTGAATATACGACCATGGATTTGTATAGTGCATAATACTATCGCTGACACACGTGTCACTGTCGCTACTGTTGCTGTGCTCGGAATTTTACCTTTACACATAGTTTTTCGAAATTTAATGTAGACAGTGCCTTTCCATTGTTTTGAAGGTCCAGTTTGCAAAATTTCATCAATTTTGGAATAAAACTGTAGATTTGTATAAAAATTAACCCGCTTGCCAGACACTCGTTTTTATATTAATACATAAAGAATTCTGTTGATTTTCGATGAGAAACATTTTGACACTTAGGTTATTCAAGCTTGGGCTTATAAAACAGAGACAGAATTCTACCGTCAGTCCCGAGATGATTGGATGACAATGGGAGCTTTGTATTGGCAACTCAACGATGTCTGGCAAGCACCAACATGGTCAGGAATCGGTGAGCAACAATCAACGGCTTTACGAAATTTAATAGTTCAAACACTGTGTATGACTTTGAATCCACGCACACCTGTGCTACAAGCGGTCATTTTATTTCCAATACAGCTTATTTCGAATATCCACTCCTGGTGTATTCCCAGCTTATCAGTAACAAAAGTATTAATTGACCACTGTATTCCAGAATTTAATGGTCACTGGAAAATGCTGCATTATTATGGAAAGGATTTCTTCAGCCCGGTCTTGATATCTCCGAGACACTTGCAACTCACCAAGGATATTAAAGTCCACATCATCAACGATAATCTTCAGGCAATTGTGAATGCCACTATGGTGGTAGAGCAGTTTAAGTGGGACTCAATGGAACCCGTTGACACGCAAACCAGTCAGGTTGATATCAAACCGCTATCGGCGGAAAAGTTTGGAAGTAATATAATATTACCTCCTGCTGCGAAGCGCAAACTTATTTATTATAGATTCAGCCTGAAAGATGGTGATTCCAGCCTCTTAAGTCCATACAATTACATTTTTCCGGTGAAATTGAAAGATATTAAGGGTTACAAGGTTCCCAATGTTACGGTAATTATCCTTTTTCTATCTTCAGAAAAATAAAACTTTAATAATATCGACCACCACAACAATTGTGTGGTGGTCGAAAATGCGGGCAAAAAAAGCCAATGAATAAAGAAAACTTTAAAAAAATATATATCAGTTTTACAATACTTAAAATATCATTAATTATCTTTCTTTTTTAACTCTACTCTACATTTTTATTATTTAAATAAAATACTATATTTATAGTTCAGATAGGTTGTTCCGCCCCTCGGAGGCATTGTTAATGAAGCCATTGAAAGACAATTGAAAGACAATATTTACAGCTAACCTATAGACACTACTAATAGAATTTTTTCTGGCTTTATTTAGAAGAACATACGTTTTTATGGCTTTAACTAGTAGAACATAAGTTTTTATGGCTTTAACTTGTAGAACATAAGTTTTTATGGCTTTAACTAGTAGAACATAAGTTTTTATGGCTTTACATAGTAGAACACAAGAAATCGAATTTGAACTTTTTTTAATTAACCCCCCGTATCAGGATTTGAATTTATCTGAATATTTCTGAATCTATCCAAGAACTAAAAACTGTTTTTAAAGTTTATGAAATATGCTTTCAAAATTTTATGATTAGAAATAGACTGATCATTTATCACGGATAATTTTTTAAATATTAAAATTTTTAATGCAAACATAAAAACAGTTTAATAATGGCTCACCTTACGTTTTTTCATGTAAACATTTAACTCAAATTAGTGATTAGGAAAAAAAATCTAATTTTACTAAACATAACTAATAAGTTATAAACATATTATGAGCATTATAAACATTAATGTCACCTCAATCGTTTTGACAATTTGGATAAAAATAATGAATAAATTTTTTTTTCTCAAATTACGTTTGGAATCTTTTGTTTCATAGAGGTGTACATTTTAATTTCTTCTGTGGTTAACTTCTAGATTAGAATATAAAGCATGGTGTTTTCTCTTTATAACACTGTTTAGATCATATTTCTCACCACGAGAGTAAGGGAGAAACAAGTTTAACCTGGGGGGTTAAACTTAATGATTTCATAGCATGTTAAAGTTAAAATACATAATAAATAATTTGTTTACAGTATGAAATTCTCAATGTCAGCGGAGAGGGTCCAGTGTATGATGTGATAGTCAGAACTGACGGAGTGGGGCTCTTTGTGTGGCTGCAGATTGAACACGAAGTTGGCTTCTTCTCGGAAAACGGCTTCATCATGTCAGATAAGGAAAAGAGAATAAAACTCTACACCAAAAAGAACCTCGCCAAACTGAAGAACCTTCAAATAAAGATCTACGATCCAAAACATTTTGCAGGATTTTGAAGTCAAACGAGTTATATGAAAATAAATGACCATTTTGAAAAACTATGAAACTAGGACATTTTACCACATCTAGAAGAGTAAAACAATTTGATTAATATATGTGTCTTTTTGTATTTATACATTTAAAAGTTTTTATAAATACATGAGTGAAAATAAAAGCATATGTTTAGTACAAGCATAATAATTGTGTAAACATAAAAAAAAAACAATAACAAATGATAACTCTTAAAATACAAAAATAAAACATATTTATTCAGCTTTCATTTAAAATGACTTTGTGAAATACAATAATACATATATTGAAGCCATTGGAATCTTACGGTAGAATTACATTTGTCTGTTGTGACGTGACGTGACGCGTCATAACGGTATCGGTTTCATACATTTAGTATGGTGATGATTATATTAGTCTGTTCCGTTGTGTCATGATGCGGTCTGTCGTGACGCGACAGAAGCGATCCTGATTTTCGACAAAGCGGAGAAGGTGAGGGGCGCGGGGAAGGCCGCGTCTTGGCTAGTGTGTATGTACCACGTGCTGTATTGATTTAAAATATCGTCATAAGGCGTCAGAACACAACTTAGATGTGAACGCTAGCCATTACGACAGAGAACATCACGTCACAACACCCCTTACAAGTGTAACTCCACCATTAATCATCATTGATTTATTTTAAAGCTATTCGAATTACTTTTGTATTAGGTACAACATCAGCCGACCTCAGCTGTTGAAGTGTCACATTTCATCGGTATAATTTGGTAAAAACATGTAAACTTTAAATTAAATGTCAAATATTTTACAGCAGGTACGTAACTCACAACACAAAGATCACAGAGTTCCATTAATAAAAAAATGCATATACCATAACAAAAAAGTGTAAAAAAATCCAAGTATACAACATAATTATGTACATAGTAATTGTGTACTGTATATTCTACACTAACTGTATGTCACTCTTTTCATTAATGATACCCCTTAAGGCGATACACCACGTCCTGTAAAATCCAGGATCAGGCCGCTAACAATAACATTCCTTATGAAGATGGCGAGAAGGTTTAAATTCTAGTTTAACACCAGCCCTTTTTTTGATTTATTTATGAAAAAATATTGCCAAAAAGTGTGTTTTATTTTATTTTGCGAAGCTCAGGCAGAAATATTTAAAAACATTACGCTAATTTTCTAAAGAATTTAATTTCCCACATTATACAATAAAACCAGAACCGAAAAGATATTCGTAAGTAGGAGATTTTGAACTTTAAAGCAGTTTTTATAGGCCTGATACTTTTTTTCTGGGCTTATAAAAAGGCTAATAAAAAAATACTTGACTATTTCAAAGGTAATATGTGTCCTACTTGCAGTATACAAATTCTGTACCTCAGAAGAAAAAGGTCGGTTGTCCAGTTTTTTTGTGAAAATGAGTTATGTATGAGGCCTTTTTAGTTTTTTCAGTATCAACACACAGGTATAAAGAATGTTGTCCTACGACAACGGAAAACAAAGTTAGGTCACCATAAAAGGTCTGGTGTCGCCACGATGGTTCAAAGGAAAAACGTCTGTTAATTAATTAATTAACTAATTTTTTTATGTAAAAATTATATTTTAAGACAAATTAAATAAAACAGGAAAAAAATTACATAAATTTAACCATCAAGAGATAGCCAATAAAGACTAATTATTTTACTATCTCCTCTCTCCTGAAAAATTTCAAAAATGTGACAACCGACCTTTTTCTTCTGAGGTACAGAATTAAAGAATTTAAAATATTACTAAGTTATCTAATTTTCAAACCAAAATCCCATGATTTTGCATTACTTAGTAGGGCATCACCTTAATATGAAATAAAATTACATTTCCTTTTACATAAGAAACACATTTTACATTGACTAGGAATTTGACACAGGTGAATAAGAGTACATAACAATAAAATGGTATATAATAATATAATATTCAGCATAAAAGTAATAAATAATTTTTTTAATTTTCAAAAATGAAAAATTATAATCAAAATGCATAATAAATTACAATAAATTCAAAAACTTTTTATAATTATAATAAATCAATAGGTATATATATATATCCCATCCATTAAAAATAATAAAAGATTACATAAAAGGGGTCATAAAAATGAAAAACTTAACCAAGGAAATAAAATAATTGACATTAATTTGTTTTTATTATAAATTGGCACAAAACTACAACGGGGAAAGACGGATACAATTTATTGCTACTAAACTCTATTTTATAAAATAAATTTAAATGCATAATGGTGAACCAATATAAATATTGCGTGCATGTCATTTTATTAACTGCAAATAATGAAAACCACAGATTCTTGCATAAATTACCCAATTTTTATCATAAAAATATGTGTATATGTAATAATAAGATACAGCCATAGACAATATTATTAGCATTAGATTGAGTTAGTAAAGGATTAGATAATACGAGTTTGGTTTCATTAAATTAATTGATATAATACATATTATGATTTAACTCAGAATTTATCATATGCAAACATAAAAAAAAAACTGGTAAAAGTAAATTAAATTGGGACATGCATATGTAAGAATATGTCATAGTTTCACTATCTGGCTTCGCCCAAGTTTTAACACAACTTTTTTTATTGTAGGTATATTAAAAAATATGGGGTGTTGTTTTATTTTGTTTATAGTAAAATGCTGAAAAAGTTCATGACGGAAATTGTCGATTAGAAACTGAAAACAGTTTGGTATTCAGGACAGAAAAAGCTGCAAATTTCATGATGTGATGTTCTGTGGGAACCTTCTAGTAAAAAGCAACAGTTCTGATAAAAATTTGCAAATTCGTCAATGATTTCAAAAATTTTTTTTGGCGAGAAAAAGGTGGGCGAAAAGTAAAAAAGATTGGAGACCTCGACAAGCCACAAGTACAAGATGGATAAATTACAATTATTTAAAATAATTAATTATTTATGAAGGCCTCGCGGACGTGATTTCAGGGGAGACCTGTGCACAGCATTTTGTCATTCTTTTCATACCACTCTCATTTAACACATTTTATATTTAAATATCGTTGATGGTCAAAAAATGAAATACAAATCACAGCTAAGCTGCATTTTTTATCATTATACATACAATATCACTATAATCTCAGTGTGCGTATTAGGAAGATATAAAATAGTCAAAATATATAATACGTAATATGTAACAGTAAGATTATTAAATAGTATTTTGTCATAATATGCTTTAAAAATGTAAAAAATATTTGGCATGATAAAAGAGATATGCAATAAGAAGATATAAGTAAATTTGAAGCATGCGTAATAAGAATTAATTTTACCAAATCATCAAGGATTTCTTAAACATTATTAATTTTTTGTTTGGAAAAGATTGGTGTTGTTCCCTTAACGCTTTAATCTACTTTTCACATTAATTTTAGTTGTATTTTTATCTTTGTTATATTGTCACATCAAAACAACTTATTGTGAGTTAAAAAAAAACACTTTTCTTATATAAAATAATCTCTAATAATAATTAACATCTTTTTAAGCTGCCAGTCATACTGACTCAATAAATTATGCAATAGCAATTTTCTAAATCTTTTTTGATAAAAAGCTTTTCAAAACTTTCGTAAATGCTTTATGGAAATTAATTCAATTCAGCAGAGTTGTAACTTCAGGTGAAATGTCGCAGTCTGGAAGCAAAAAAAAACATGCATAAAGTTATCTTATAAGATTAAAATTACATGCAATTAACCCTATAAAGATAATCTACATCTTTGCGACGTAAGCGAGACACAAGTATTGCTGTCTTTTTTTTATTTCGCAACATAGCGTGCTGTCTATTCAGTTGCCGAGCAGAGCTTGCGCAGGACCGCTGTGTCACCACGGTAAGTACAATAATTATGGAGAAATACATACACCATACGTTCGAAAGAGATTAAGATTATCTATTGTGTAAATATTGTGTATTATAAGATTATCTTTTGTGTAACTTTCGGACTTCTTCTTATAAATGTGATTTAGCATAAAAGAAGTTATTATTTTTAAGTATACAGACTGATTAGCATTTAAACTTTCATTGCATATAAACAAACAAAATATTGAGATTTAGGTAGTGTCCGACCGAACTTTCGGTTTTGGCCTAGTTTCGGCCAAAAAACGAGTTTCGGTTTCGGCCGCCATCCAGCCGAAACCGAAACTGAATTCGGGAGGTTTCGTCCTGCGATCGGACATGTTCGGTGCACTGAACTGCGAGCCACGAAGAGTCATTTTCTTGCGTCCGCGCACATAGTCGTGTCAGGACTTGATTCGTGTGAAAACTCTATTTTAATGTATAACTTGCATTAAACATATTTTGGTGTTGTAGGTAGGTAGGTAATTTATAATTTTAATTATATTGCAGTTCATTAAAAAGAGTGTCACACAATATGACCAAAATTTAGAAGAAATTATTTTGTTCCTAAGATGAAAGCTCTTCATTTAGTTTGAGAAAAAATGCTTATTTTTTTCATGCATTAAGTATTTTTTGCATCAAAAATATTTTGTTACTGTATGTTGGTAGGTACTTTTTTTTTTTTTTTTTTTTTTTTTTTTTTTTTTTTTTTTTTTTTTTTTTTTTTTTTTTTTTTTTTTTTTTTTTTTTTTTATCTTTTTTTTTTTTTTTTTTTATTTATTTCCAACAAAAACACAAATTACATAAATATATAATTTAGACAATTTATCGGTAGTCCCGCGAAGCTGCCACATGGCTGCTTGTCTGCAGGTTCTACCTTAATATACATATAATTTTAATTATATTGTTGTTCATTAAAACGAGTGCCATACAATATGCCCAAAGTTTAGAAGAAATTATTTGGTTATGTGGTTAAAAACGAAGCGTTTGTTTTAATTTTATAAGAAATTATTTTATTCTTAAGAAGAAAGGGTATTTTTTGTTTAGTGTAGGTACCTAAACATATTAGGTTTAAAAAAAGTAATTTTGTTTTCTACGTAATTTGGTTATTTGAAATAAAGAGTGATAATTATGTTATGTTTATTTTTAGTTCAAATAGAGACTGAATGATTGATATATGATTTAAAAATAAAGGCTGACTGATTAAGATTGAATATTTTTTTCCACGAAAACATGACCTTATATGGAAGTTTCGGTTTCGGCTTCGGTTTCGGTTTCGGCCGTAAAAACTAGTTTCGGTCGGGCACTAGATTTAGGCATAAAATAAAACATTATTTTTCATTAAAAAAAGACCTCATAGTTAATAGATGATTTGTAAGAGGTTTGCAGCATTAGGTTATTTTTTTAAATTACAATATATTTTTTATAATTACATACATATTTCGGTTTAATTTGAAGTACAAAACCGTAAACTAATTACTTAACTACCTTTAAACTGTTTAAGTATGATAACATGTCATAAATACACTTTTAAACTTCAATACGTCTTTAAGACGTATCATTTTTAACGTAGGTCAAAATAAGATTATCTTTCTAAGGTTAAGAAATATTAGTATTCAATCAACACCATTAAAAAATAGAAACAAAACATTGAACATGCTTACACCACATTATATAATAATATTTAATAAAAGAAGTGTAAAATTATATTATGTAGCTACCAAAATTTGAGTAGAAGAAGAATTGTATAATAAGCCGCATTCAGCAAAACTTAGCTATTATCACCTCAAAAATAATTAAATGCATCAACACCACCCAACACATGTATTTAATAAATGCATCCAGTATTCACATTTGGAGTGAAATTAAGAACTCTCGCCAAGAGGGTCTTATTGTATTTATAAAAAAATATATTTGTAATGAAATTAATTTGCCAGAGTCAAGGACCCAAGCTGAAGATGGTAAAGAAGTAAATATCGATCATTCAGTTGATTAATCAGACATCTACAGATGCTAAGTTTTCAGATAATGAGGAAAGCAATATTCCAGCACTCACTGTCAAATCAAATATTATTTATACGTGTCTTTTTTTACATATTAAATACGTTATAAAATAACACCAGGAAGCATAACGGTCCAGTACATTAGTATGACAGTTTGAAATATCCTACTAGTAACCTCGAAAGTATATTTTGTTGTTGTTGTTTATTTCACTCAGCGGGACGAATTTACAAAATTAAATATTTTATGCCCATAAGTACATTGAAAATAATTTATTTGTCACTAGCGGAATCTACTATCAGATACGGAATAACTTCTTGGGGAAACTCGTGCAAGACAAATATAGATTACATTCAAACAATTCAGAACTCTATGACTAAGCTCTTGGTAAGCAAAAGCATTTATGCACAAAGAAGAAACATAAAATTATTATATGAGTCAATTAGTATATTACCTGTGCGAGGGATATTATGGTTTAAAATTGTATGCCAAAACCTATTGTCGGATTCAAAGTACAAGGAAAAAGTAGATCATGCATATGGCACTAGATTAATTAAAAATGAGGGGTTGTCCATTCCCAAAATTGTAAATAAATACGGACAACGGACATTCGCTTATCTTGTCCCTACCATATTTAATAAGATGCCAATGAACATAAAAAACTAATCAAATTGCACCACTGATCTAAAAAAAAAACTGAAAAAATGGCTAATAGATCAAGACTTTTTATATTGAATTATGTTTTAATCTTGTGTATAATATAACTATGAGTAATTTGCCTGTATTATATCTGTCTGTCTTTGTATTTTATGCTTTTATATTGTAATTACTTAAAAGTTATTCTTCTGTTTCTATTTTCTATATTGTGGTATCTTGTTATAATTGTTCTTTTGTGTTATATTAATATTGTTAAATTGACCTGCTGACAAACTGCTTTGGCGGTTTAGCGGGTGCTTAAAATGAAGAATAAAAAAAAAAAAAAATAAAAAAAACTACAAGTTTTCTGCATGATAATTGATTTAGTTGTGTTTATGAGTAATCCGAGTATTGTACTAGATAGAGGGTACACTTTTATATCTGTACCTCAGAAGAAAAAGGTCGGTTGTCCAGTTTTTTGTGAAAATTAGTTATGTATGAGGCCTTTTTAGTTTTTTCAGTATAAAGAATGTTGTCCTACGACAACAGAAAACAAAGTTAGGTCAACATAAAAGGTCTGGTGTCCCCAAAATGGTTCAAAGGAAAAACGTCTTTCGGGTGCATTCAGTATTTAGGAGTTAGCTTAAGACAAGACAAGACTTAGCTTAAGACAAATTAAATAAAACAGGAAAAAAATGACATAAATTTAACCATCAAGAGATGGCCTATAAAGACTAATTATTTTACTATTTCCTCTCTCCTGAACAATTTCAAAAATGTGACAACCGACCTTTTTCTTCTGAGGTACAGGGGGCCTAGTCTCTATGTTTTATTAACCTCAGTTAGCGGGTTAATTACGTCACAAACACGTATTTTGACAGTTACTCTAATTAGCGTAGCTGTCAAAATACGTGTTTATGACGTAATTAACGCGCTAACTGAGGTTAATAAAAGATAGAGACTAGGCCCCCAGATATAAAACTGTATACTCAACTCAAATTTCGATTTGTCAGATATGTCTGACTAATATCAACTGGATGATCGATATACATATAACTAATTCTATATTTATCTCATAAAAAGGATAAAAATTATAAAACTAAAAATCATTACAGTTTCGACTCGGAAATATAACAAAACTGTTAAAAAGTATTTTCTCAATCATCCATAAAATTTTTGGTGTTTTCAGTTTTACCCCAGCTGCGCCTGCAATGTGGACGCGGTGGCCCTCTCCTCGGACGGGGTCTCGGTAAAGAGGGTGGAGGACAGATTGAGGGCCACCAGGAGGCAGCACAGCAGCAGCGGCCCGAAGATGGCTCCCTCGACCCCGAGGCAAAATATGCCCCCCGCGATTGCCAGCCCCGTCAAGTATGGGTGGCCACCACTGAAATCGTACATAATAATTAGAAAAAATACTATAATACAGTGGAACTAACTCTCTTATGAGGATTTCTAAGGAACTGGAAACAAAAAGTACGAAAAACTATATACGTAATATATCGTCAGTATTTTTTTTTTACATTAGCTCCACACAGGAGGCCCTAAGGAAAATAATTCCACTCAGGGCAAATTTCATCTTTGGGGATGCCATGTGGGGGTCTTTTTAGGAGAAGGAAGGAGAGGAAATTCTGGGAAGGAAAAAGGTATGAGGGATGGGTAGGAATTTGGGGGTCAGTGTGTCCAGGAGTGACAGACGAATGAATCCATTCTTTCCACTGTGATGCAAGGCAATGTTCCGAGAGAGTCCTGCTGGAGACGTCAAAAGATCTCCCTCAACCAGTCTCCCCTGACCCGACCTACCACGCTGTTGGTGGCAGATACATCCTGGATTCGAGCCCCAGTTGCGACTGTTTTATTTTTATTTTTCTGTGTCTTGTTCTTTTTCATATTTTCGTTTAGATTTATTAGTAATATTTTCTTCTTCAAATAAATAATTTTATCTACAAAAAAATATACTTACCAACTTACCAATTCGACGGCTTAAAGTCAAACAATGTTATCTACAAAGATGTCCATAATAATTAGGGTGACCTTTTAGAAACTGCAACTCAGAATGAAATCAACTCAACACCTCCTTTGAAGTCATTGAAAGTTATGAAAGAAATATGTAAAAAAAAAATGGTTAAATAGGTTACGTTAAGTTAGGTTATGGGTTTTTTCATTGCTTAAAATGAATTTTCAAATAGATGTTAGTTGACTTTATTCTGAGTTGGCTTGGAACCAATATAATTAGTACATATAATATTGGCATGTTTTTTTGTAGGTAATGTTGTTTGCCTTTAAGCCCTTGAATTATTGCTGTGTTTTTTTGTAGATAACTTTATTTGACTTTAAGACCTAGAATTAATTGTAGATAATGTTGTTTGACTTTAAGCTCTCGAATTATTGCTGTGTTTTTTTGTAGATAACTTTGTTTGACATTTAAGGCCTAGAATTAATTGTAGATAATGTTGTTTGACTTTAAGCTTTAGAAATTAGACAATTTTTAGTATAGTTTCCAGGGATCAAAAAAACATTAACCTTTTACATGCCAGTAGGTAGAAGTGTAGCTGTGTACAGCAGGCCGTGAACTTTTAATCAAAATAAATCATTTTTACATCTTATTTAAAAAAAAAAAATTTAAAAAAAATCAAAATCAAAAAAAAAAAAAAAACTAAAATCATCCCAATGTCATGATACAGAGGCTCAAAAAGAGCGAGTGAACTCGCTATTATTCTATGGCCGGCCTGCTGGACACGACCAAGGATGCGAGAAATCTCGCTCTTGGCACAGAAGCGGTTAAATAAGTCTTAATTTTCAAATACATCTATTTGAATGTCACTTTTGTTTTCTTGATTGAATGAATATAAGAATGAAGTGGAATCCTGGAAGTGGAAATTAACCCACTTCCCGACATCCTCATGATAGATTCGTTGTCGACGACAATGCATTCTATCAAATTTTGGTGGCAATCACACACTTACACACGCGGAATCATAAACATTTCTCTGAAATTCAATGACAGTACAGCACTGTATGAAATAAATGTCAGTTTTATAATTCGGCATTTGGCTCAGTTGGGAGTGTGGTTGACTCCAGTTACTGGGTAGGAAGGTCCAATTCTCAGTCAAAGCAAAATATTTGAAAATAGATGCAAACTTTGTTTTTTAAACAATGTGCATTACTGTATCATTGTTTTCTCTGCAATAAAAATAACAACAATGTGTGTCACAAATAGAAAGATACAAAATTGTCCAATAATAACAACAAAGTAGCACACTAATAAATCACTCACAGACATTGTAAGCTAATGATTTATAAACTTGTCGAACTGAAGGTCAACACCACTTGCAGTAAATAATAAGCTATAAAAATAATCTGAGAAATATCTATACCTATGTATTATGATATTTGGATGTAGTAGGTTCAAATAAACAATAATATAAAGGATTTTTTTTTAAATCTTTCTGGATACATGGTGAAAAAGTATAAACATTCCTAGATATCCAAATTACTTACCCTAACATAAAATCTGGGTATGATTTCGACTAATACTTGTATAGTCGCTGGATGTAATATTAGCTGGATGCAAATAATATGACTATACTTTTGGCACCAGGGGGGTTCGAGAATGCTTTGAATAAACTACGAAATAACCAGACCCTGCACAGAAAAGTAAAGTTCGCTACAGTAAGGAATTGGTTTGCAGCGCAGTCCATTGTGGGACTTTTCTGCAGAAGATCTGAATAATAATAATAATAATTGGATAATTTGTAGAGTGCCATTTTTGTGAAAAATCACCTCAAGGGCGTATTGGTTTTTAACCAAACTGCCCAGCTACACAAAAATGAGTGAATTGTAACACATTTTTAAAGTAGTGTAACAAAATATTTGCTTTTGGAAACAAGCCCGAACTTTTGTTTACCCGATTTGGGATTTGTAGTTAAGTTTTTTAAGCAACCAGCAATTTGCTCGCCATTGTAAAAAGGACTAATAATTTGTAGGCAGAGTTCAGTTTCGAGGAGTAAATGGTAATACATATTACAATGCGAGTTGTCAATATATTGTCAGATTAATTTATTCACAAATAACAGAAAAGTAGATGGTCACGCCACCCCTTCACTCCACCCAATTTGGTTTGTTTCCCTTTCCCTGATGGGCTGTCTTTCAATTTGGTAGTCTATTCTAAAAAGTTATTTTGTAACCCCAATCACACTATTAATTTCCTTCCTTGCTCCCATTTGATATTACATTTCAATTTTAAAAATTGGTTTGGGGATTTAAAACTCCATCTCATTTGATTAACTACTTTTATTTTAACTGTCTCCATTAAATTCATGTAAAATCAATTTAAACAAAAATTCAAAATGGCACTGATTGTCGATAGGATGGTCAATAATAATTGGTCATGAAATGTGATAAGATGTAAAATTATTTTAGTAATCTTTGGGATCTTTTGCTGCATTATTCGTATTATCATTATCAGTTAATTTATTTTGTTTTATTTATTACTTCACCCGGTCAGATCGACCAGATTACCGTTTTTTTTTAATATTGTCATCCCTTTTTGATGTGGAATGGCTTGAATCATCTTCAATGTCTTCTCAGCCATCTTGAAAACACATAAGCCACTCAAAAACTTGTCCACGCGATAATCATTAATTGCCATACACTTCTTTCAATCTATTTTCATGTGATATTTTATAAAAATTCATTGCTCTGTTTTACCCTTTTTTATTCTGATTTTTTCCGGAAAAACAAAAAACAACTCTAATGCAAACGAAGGCTACGGCTATATGGATTTGTTTACAGAAGTGAGTGATACTGCATTCGAAAGAGAAAGCTTTACGCTAAATATCTGTTGGTCGCTGGCGTTTGGCGCATGCGTGCTTCTTCTGTAGCATCGTCAGTCTCGTTATTTAATAACCACACTTCGTATACTACCCATAAATGCACTGCCCACAAATTGTGAGAAAACATCTAAAAGTCAAAATGTGTTACTTCTTAATCTCCTTGTAAATGATGGTGTCCACATAGGAGGCGGGGGCGAACTGGCATATGGCCAGCAGGATGGCCAGCACCGGCTGACCCTGGGCGAGCCACAGATCCAGTACTGCGGGCACGCAGGCCAGGTAGGTACCCAGGAACGGCACGGCAGCCAGGATCGCCGCCAGGGCTGCTCGTAATCAAGACAATCAGAGAGAGTTAAATGTGGTGACATAGTATGAAATAATTGATACAAAATGTTTTGTTTGTTTAGAAAGCATTTAATAAATAAAAGGCACAGCTGATCACAATGTTTGTAACAACATGTACCCAAAGGATTTTAACCAGCGATTTCTGGGCGTATTTGGAGTAAAAAACGTATGTACAGTACAATCTCACTAATCCGGCACTATTAAAAACCAGTTGGTGTCGGATTATTGGAATGTTCGGATTACTGGATTTTAGAGAAAAAATTATAATAAATAAAGCACGTAGCAAGTAGGGAATGCAATCTCGGCCTTTTTTAGCGAGATTGATCTCGGACGAAAAAAGGGCGAGATCTCGCGAGTTTAACGAGATTGCACTAGAGCATAAAAACGTCTTATTCGAAGCTCGGACTGACACGGACGGAGTTGCAATCTGTAATTTCTAATAGTCTGACTATTTGGTATATTTTGTTAATTAATCCGTAATATCTAATGGATCTACAGAGTAGATATAGTTTTATTTAATTGATAATAATATCTCAGTTTAATAGTCAACTCAACTTAGATAATAGGTTTCATTTTTTGACTTCTCGTTGTTTTGTTTGTTATAAAAGAACTGTTTTGTTACTAAAAGATTTTATTATAATTTATAATTTATTCAAATATTGTGATTATTTGCAAAAAAACACACAAAACTGCCAATCTCGCGAGATCTGGCAGTATTGTTATTCATAAACTCGTGAGATCTCGCTTGAGCCCCAATCTCGCGAGATTCGCATTCCCTAGTAGCAAGTAGCCCATCGAACACCATATTTTTTTTGCCAATTTGCACATGTTTTCTCTACTATCTAACTTCTTTAAAATGTCCATTTTATCTTTCAAATCTAGTGTCTTATGTTTTCATTTACTTGACATTTTTAATTACACACTATTCTCACTTCAAAATAACAGGTAAATACGTACGCACATGCACATGAGATAAGTTTTGAGGTTAGACTGCTAGACAACGACGCGGCGATGGAGCGCATAGGAGTAGAGGGGCGAGGGAGGCGCGGGCGGAGGGTGCTGGATTATAGGATGTATCGGTCTATTGAAATGCCAGATTAGTGAGAGTGTACTGTATATACATGTCATTTTATTTATTTATTGATTTTTTATGTGTTCTCTAAAATGGTTATATGTACACCAATTATCATTTTTATTAATGTGAATACCTCACAAGAGTCCCAGCTGCTCCCGTATGGAACCAGTGACACTATGGCAAAATATTGTAGGACTGAATAGGTAGTGGGGAGGGGAAGGAGATGGGGAAGAGGAAGGTGGGGAAGAACCTGGCTATTCAGATCTGGTCACCAAACACGGTTAAAGCCATTTCAAGCAACGATTCAATTCTGAATAGTGGTCTTACACCAGGGCGATACTGAGAGTATCTTCCACTCTGGAACGTGCAGCAAATATACTACATATTATTTTAAAAAGAATTAGTTGTGAAATAACACAAATTAATCAAATAAAATTTATTTGCACACGCCGGGATTCGATTTAAGAACCTTACTCCTTGACCACGCCGGCCGTCATGGAAAAGATTACAAATTAAAAAGGTATGGGGGCAGTTTTAGTATTTTGCGTCGAAAGATAATTGACATTGAAAATGTCGATGGTCAATGCAGAATCGATAAGCAATTGAGTCCCTCTGTTTATTGACACGTTCTGATAGGCAGAAGTCCTCGCTTTCCGAGCATAAAAAAGTGCATTGGATCTCCCACGAGTATATTTGTTAGGGACATATAAGTTTACCCCTTTTAACATAGGTGGATTGAGTATAGTTCCAGAGAACTTTAAAAAAATGTTTAACTAAAAATAATTTTTGACAGGCTTCTAAGGCAGGGGTCGGCAACCTTTTGAGTCAGAAGAGTCAAAAATTACAATTTACAAAATTTCAAAGTTTTTAAAGAGCCACAAATTTTTTTCTTGTCAAGAAAAAATAGTACTTGCATAAATAAATTTGGGGGGGTGGGGTGGGGGGCTGGATAATTTTACTGTGGTAAAGGGGGCGATTCCTTCAATACGGTTAAGAAACACTGGTATACATGATTTTGAAATTGATCAATTGCATTTGTAAAGATCCAGAATCAACTCCAAATGATTTCGTTACTTTTTGTGTTGAGAGAATTTACTATGAATGCTAGAGTGCTTTTGTCGGTTTTGAATTCATCTTTAATTTTTTTTATAACTGTGCTGAAGTAATTCGTGTCAACAGTTGAACTGGTTTTATTGCAATATCGCTTTAGAAATTGAAAATCAATTAATTTACCGCTCTGAATACCTTCTGCAAAAATAATTAATTTTTCTTCGAAACAACTCTTCTACTTGAAAAAACAAACTATAAGTCACAGCCAAAGCACTGGTGAAGACGCCAAACTATCTTGCGTCGAAAGCGAATTAAAACCTACATAGAAACATCCGACGACGGCGTCATTCGAAGGCTTCCGACGGACTGACGACATGTCACAGGGGAGGGGCGTGGTGAAAAGCGAGTACAAGTGGCTGAGAGATAGAAATGGTGACTAATCCTCGTTCATCGATTCAGAACGATTTTTAAATGTTTTTTTTTTGATAAAATAAATAATATTTGCGTATGGAACTAAAGAGCCGCAACTTCAGATCCAAAGAGCTGCATGTGGCTCACGAGCCGCAGGTTGCCGACCCCTGTTCTAAGGTGTTGAAATCTAGCATTGCTGTTAAGAAGAGGGATGTATTCTCTCATATACAGGGAATAAACCTATTTTATATTTAATTTTAATTTTTTTCCATCCGATGATATTTTTTTCAATTAAAAACAAAAAATATCTTTTTCCATCACACGTTGCAACTGATCACACTGCAACATGTCGGGATGAATCATAATTGACAACAAATAATTAAAGGAAAGTTGAGATCAATTATTTATTTGGTCATCTAAATTTCTTATACCAAGTAATACACAATGCATTTTTAGTTAGTTTTTGTATAGTAATCTGGTTATAAAAGTTGAGTTTAAAAATGGAGTAGTTTATTTTTTTTCCTACTCATATTTGTGCATTTATTTGTTATATCTGTAAAGGGCATTGGTTATAACAGTAAAATATAGTATAGAGATGTTATACATAAGTAAACTTTAAAAAACTCATTAGGGGCCTTCCATAAATTACGTCACACCTTAAGGGAGGGGGGGGGAGGGATAAGAGAAGTGCGACAGGGGGTATGGGGGGGTCATCAGCTCTGTGAAGTCAAATGTAAAATTGCAAAATATGTGACGTCACACGTATGTGACGATGATATGTGACGATGTGTGACAGGGACGGGGGGGTAAAAAAATCATGAAATTCGTGTGACATAATTTATGGATGGCCCCTTATAGTCATGCACTCGGTATAGTCAAGTTCGACAACGAATTTATTTTTTAAATTGTTACGTTTGCCCTTGCGGATTATATTTCACAGGACGTAATTGGGAATATAAATATTTATAGAAATCGAGAGCCCTCTGCTTATTTTCTTGAACATATCTTGAACATGACTCTTTGTCGTAGCATTTGGAGATGGACTGGAAGTTAACTCCTTCGCTCGAGGCCTGTGGCTCCCTCTGTGAAGCTGGTGTAGAATTATTATCCTTGTTGAGTATTTTGTCAATAGTAGCATTGGAAATATTAAGAGTTCTCATATATGATACTAATCCCATGATTCTGCCATCAATAATATCACTTTGCTGTGTTGAAACATTGCTTTTATTCACACTTGAATCTTGTAAAGCAATATTTTCCAGCTTTCCTGGTGTATTCCTAGATTCATTTAAGCCATCACGTGTAGGCAACTCTTCTCTACTTGTTAAATTCTGTCTCGGCGCTGTCCGTGGCTTTATTACATAAAAAGCTGGGGCCGGCTCGGTGACATTTAACTCCAATCCGCCTAAATTGAGATCATAATTTTCCAGATTACTCAACCCTGTTTGCTGTTTATAGTGGGAATTCAACTCCAATTCTTGGGCTGAAATATTGCGGATTGTTTTGTCGTAATAAAGATAGCACATCATTCTGGCCTCGGCAGCGAGATGACACATATTATTGACAATCACGATTTTAATAATGCTTAATGGCAGATAGCAGGGAGAGTCCAGACAAGTATTGTTATTATCAGGTGAGAGCAGTTTGTCATTCACTTCAGTGACAATGTTGAACGCGTCTCCCAAATAAGGATAGAAATACAGCCAAGCCAGTCTGCTGCAAACACAGTTGATCATATTGTGTTGTATGTCCATCTGTTTGTCGGATGATTCAAATGTGCTTCTATCAAAATAAAGCGATCCGATCTCCACATTTCTCACCTTGTTGTAAGAGAATGTGTATTGGGAAAGTTTGTTCCGACAATCAGTTTTGATGTTCATGAAAGCGCTTGTTTTAATAAGATCAAAATCATTGTAAGTAATCTCCACACAATTGCTCACGATACCAAAAGCTTCTGGTTTTATTAAACTAAAATTGTTTCTTTGAATGATGACTTGTTCCGCTGTAATATTCAATCCATTTGAATGCAATTCATTCACTTGGTTCTGACTAAAAATGAATTTGGGACTGTTGACATTTACAGCGTTTGCACAAAGAATGTAAATATTAGAATTTTTCATTACAAATGCACCATCGACGTCCATAACAATGTCATTAAAAGCTCTCTCTTTGATTGTTCTCACTGAGATGTTATCAAAAATTAATTCTTTTATTCCGTGCAAATTGTAAAATGCATTGTGATCAATTTGTTCGATGGTGATGTTTTTAAACAATATTCTATCAACGTGTTCTTGATCTCCAATACAGCAACATTCCTCCTTATTATTACTGAATGCATGTCCAGGGATATTTTGAATAATGCTGATGTTCTCGAAAGATACATTACTCGGTATATGTTGCAATGAATCACCATTTGTGACGGGCAAGTCCAACCGAAAGCAGTTAACAATATGAAGTTGTTTTAAATTCGCGAGAATTTTTGTTGGCACACATTCAAAGTGCAACTCAACAGTTCCACAGTCAAGAATTGATAAACTGACGATAGAGTTATAAAAATAGTCCTGTACGTGGAAATTGACATCCTGAAACAAAATACAACAGATTAACAAACTTGGTAAACTTTTAAGAATTACATTTGTACGTACACATATTATTTGAAAAATTAAGTATGTATGAAGAATATGTTCTGAAGAAATACAATTTGTTAGTTACCGTTTTGTTCCCATCTTGGCAAGAAAAAGAAACAACTTGAGGTGTATTGTTTGAGCAGCTCCAGCCGGGTGATTTACAACTTTGAAATATAACTCTATAACTGCATGTCGCCAATTTCACGATGAAAAGAAAGTAAATTAGCTTAAGTGGCAGAAACATTTTAATTTGTGTCAAAAATGCACTCGAGGTTTGGGTTCTCTTTTAAATAACAGTGAAATTGATTAAAGGCATCCATGCTTTCTAATAATCTAAACGTCTATATAATATTTCAATTAAAATTGCATATATTATCACAACTTGAGAACGGGTGCACCAAAAATAACTTATGCATTTGAATACATTATTTATTTAACCGGCGGAAATATAGAACTTGAAAAATAATTAAGTAATAATTTTTATAGAATATATTGGGAGCAGCATAAATTTTATGCCTGTTAAAGTGTTAATTATTATTGAGTGATAAAATCAAAATTATTCTTAACAAATAAATGGGGTAATTTATTTTACACTTTTGAAACATGCATTACAAAATGACCCGCCTGAACCAAAGCAATTATTTGAGTCAAGGCACTGATAATATTAAAGTTTCTCTCATTTATTGAGATAGGTAGATCATTGTATTCTTCATTAGAATTTCCAGAAATAAACTAAAAAGATAAAGTTTCAGTGCATTTATGATACATCTATAATCAGCTGCCCACCTGGGACATTCATTTTAATTATACCTTTTTGAAAATCATTTAAAACAACTGGCAAATTATCTACGAGCACTTTAAATTGTCACATTTTGGGTGATTTTTATAAATAACAAAGAAAAACAAATCAACCGAAAGAAATTTATAAATACATACAGCAAAACTCTCTTATGGTTGCAACAGCAGATGTGAAAAATAAAACTTCTTTTGAGGGAAAATTTGGCAAAACTTGATGCGAAATCAATATTTTAGTTTAATTATTATGAATACCAAAAAAAAATACTTTGGTTAATTTGAAGTTTCTCTATCGTTTCACTGGAGTATAATTAAAATAAAAATATTAATTACTTTATAAAAAATATAACCGTAAACTACTAAAAAATGTATTTTTTCATTAGAAATGTATGAACGCACATAAGAAACAACTTTTAAAAAAAAAACAATATTATGGATAAGATTATCTGTGACAGTTTCCCTTGATTAATTTTTTTTATTTCTTGTAAAATTATTCACAAAATAAATTTAAAAAAACACTGTTGTGCTAAAATTAAGCATTTCTGGACTCAGTTTGCCAAGTAATTTTTATACGCGTTACCTATAATTGTGGTGGCATAAGGCACACTAAGAAAATACATATTTTTGGCTTGTGGCTAATGTGGGTATTAGGTTACAAAAAATAAAAATAAACTCACCGGAAGGCAGATAGACAATCTTAGCTCCAAATAGGTTGTGAATGAGCCAAGTCCATAGACCGTAGAACATGGCCATCTTTAGCGTAGCCTTGAACACTCCATTCACGGCGTCCGTCAACGCCAAACCAAACCTCGAACCATTGTTTGGAGAAAAGTTGGATATCATTTCAATTGGCTTGTACAAGACAGAGCTGGAGTTGAGAAGGTAGAAGAGCGTAGTGAAGAAGACAACCTTCAAAATAAAAAAAATTATCATAAGTATATTATAATAAATTACATAAATATAAGACAATTCACCAAATTGAATGTACGAGAAAAAACAACAAAATTGATATATACTAGGTGTACACTTGCATATTATTTCAAAATGACTACAAACCGATGGCCTCCATGGCCAAGGGGTAAGGCTTATGACTAGCAATCCGAAGTCGCAGGTTCAAATCATGGTGTGCGCAAGTAAATTACATTCGATTAATTAGTGTTATTTCAGAATTTAATCATTTAAAATAATATAACATATTGACGGTCCCGAAGAACAATGTCGGATCAAAACAATGAAATGGATTTAGCCGTATTTGGTGACCAGATCTGAATAGCCAGGAACTTCTACACCTTCCTCTAGCCCAGCTCGTTCTTCTCCCCACTACCTTCAGCTTCACAACATACCCCAATTGGGGGTGCCATTGTCTCACTGACTCCAGTCGGTTGGGAGCATCTGGGACTCTTGTGAGGTATTTGTAAATGGAAAAATATGAGGATTGAGTTTGATAAACCGAGTTTTAAAAAGGGCCTTGACTTTAAATAATTTTCATAACTTTACACTTAAAACTCATTGATGTACGGATCGACGTAGATATTTGGCGAAATACCAAATTAAATTAAATTAGAATAAAATATTAAAGTTAAGCCAATAAATTATTTTGTAGGTATGTTATTAATATGTATATAAATGCATGTTTTACAATCTTACTAATATTATAAACGCAAAAGTTTGTATGGATGTACGTGTGTTTGTTACTCTTTCACGCAAAAACTACTGAATGGATTTTAATGAAACTTTACAATAAAATTTCTCATGAATCAGAATAACATATAGGCTTTAATTTATAAAACTAGCTAGGAAGGGGACGCGGGAGGGGAATGGGGACGCACGGGAAAGGTGATTCAGGGAGAAACAATGTATTTCTTTGAATATGGCATTGTAACGCATGCCGGGAACTAGCTAGTAACAAATATAAACAAACACCAGACATACAATAAAAAAAACTGTGAGTTCTCATAACCCAAAATACAATAAAAATTAAGACAGTTTTATTTTTCTTCCTTGCCTTCTCCCTAATTCATAATTAGATATTTTCACGGTAAGTTATGGTGTAAGACCATTATATTGCCTAAATAATACATAAGATCGAAGAAAGAAAATGTCTAAGAACAATGTCAGATATTTTGCAGTTCGTTTCTGCATTTCTACTATTTTTGAGATCAAGATAGTATATAGCGTCTTTTGCAGATTTAAATCAACAAAATAAGGCAATAAATAAAATAAGCCAACAAAACGATTTTTTTAGCAGTTCCATCATTGTTCTTTGGGATCGACGATATGTAAATATAGTTACGCTTTGAAAATAAAAATGTTATCGTAGTTACGCTTTAAAAATAAAAAATGTATGATAACTTACCATGCCAAGAATGAAATTCAGTACAGCTGAGCTACCTCCAAGGAGCACAGAAGTGACTGAAGTAAGGGACCCCAACACCAGAGTGATATTACCCTTGAAGAGGGACCAAAGGGAGTCCAGAAGAGCCATCAATGTGCCAACATTCTGTTTGGCGAAATCTACTAGGCCGCTTGTGTTGAATATTCCTATAAGAACAGAAATCAACATTCTAAATATTTCAATGAAAATTAATATATATTAAAAGATTGTGGATAACTCAGTTTTGAGGTGTTTTGACAGACTTATTATATTATTATTTAACCACTCGGACCCATAAGTTTGTTTTCACGATAATTTATTGTTGCCAGACATATGTATGACGTAGGAGGCGTACCTGACTGATTAATTAGACCTTTTTTGTTGTTGTTTTGAACCAACAGCAATAGTCTAGAAGTGATCAGATAAAAAAATGATCATCAATGAAAAAACCCGCAATAATTAATATCTAAAATAATTAATATCAATAATTAAGTTTTAAAAATAATTCACCAAAGTTTGGTAATTAAACATAACTTGATTGTCTGCCATAATATACCATATTATGAATATGAACCAAATTCATTTTTAGAAAATGAATTTTATAAAATTTATTATGATAAAACTATTCTAACAGACAGAACAATTAGTCATAATAGACCCTATATAGTTTTACATGACAAAATTAAGAAAATAACTTATATCATTGATGTCGCTATTCCAAATTCTTGTAATATTCAGAAAACTGTTTCTGAAAAAATAAGAAAATATACAGATTTAGGAAATGAGATTAAAAGAATTTGGCATTCTCAGGCTATAAAAATATTACCATTTGTAATTTCGGCTACTGGCATTATACCTAGCTCTCTCATTCAAAATTTAGGCGTATTAGATTTGTCAAAAAATTTATTCATAAAAATGCAAAAATCGGTTATTTTAAATACATGTAGGATAACGAAAGATTTTTTAAATATTTATATTGAGGGATCAGTAGGATTTATCGGACCAGTTAGGATTTCATCAGAGCCGAACCCTCTGATATGAAAATATCTGGAGTCGGTGAAATATTTTCCCATTATGTTTCTGGTGGATTGACGTATTGTTCTTGTATTGTTTTGTATTTATTATCTTATATAGTGCACTTACATTGCGTGAATTTACTAGATATTCATTTGTGGAAAAGTGTGTGGAAGGGTTTAGTCTTTCATTTGGGAAAGATTCAACCCGGACATAAAATCTGGAGCACCGTAAAAATAATATTTTATGTTGAAACTGAATGCAATTATGTAATCCTAACTCTGCATACAAAATTTTACTTTATTTTTAAATTTGTAAAGAATTAGAGTAAGTAATTACAATGGGTTGTTACACAGAATTTGAACAATTTATCAAATTTCAAAGTTAAAATTCAAGTTTGTGAAAGTTCCAATCAAGTTCTGTTATTATTTCACCATGGGTCAGTTGTTTCACAGTACTTAAAGAATAACAGACTTGAATAGAACATTCAGCGCCCTTGAGGTGATTTTTCACGAAAACGGCGCTTTATAAATCAGCCAAATATTATTATGTATTATTATTATTATTCTCAGAACTGGAATATTAACTTTGAAATTCAATGAATTCTTCAAATTCAGTGAAACAACTGGCTCTGAGTGTCACAAAGTTTTTAACAAAAATGGAAAAAGGTCAGTTATCTGAGAAAATAAATCATGCAACATAAAAAAAATGGCAAAAAATTTGGTATAAATCATAAAAAGGTTTCAAGTAAGTAAACAAAACGTTTTTGTTGTTTACAAAGGACTGCCGGTCACTGACATCATTGTTCTAAGTGCCCTAAATATATATAAAGAAAAATGTCTATGGCGGACACCGGGTGGACGGCGTGGATTTGATTTTTGAAATTTTGCACACTTGACCATGAAAACAAGAGGAAGGTCACTTGTCTACATCTCATTTTGAAAAACCCTGCAGCCCGAGCAACGCCGGGGTCTTCAGTTAGTGTGTTATAGAGCTAATCATTTGTAATATTATGCATGTATAAAGTACAAAGATAGTCTTCATTACCTGGAGTCTTGGTAATATCGTCCACAAAAGTTCTCCAGGACTGCTCAATGGCTGCGGCATTGACCTGCGGACCCACGTCATTGTTGGACAGCCAGGCCTGGTAAACCCGGTCCCACAGCTCCAGGAGTTGCTTTTCTATCTTGGCACTCTTCTCCTCGTCACTGTCCTGCAGCACTCCCTTTATCTACAGACAGAAAGCAACAGAACTTGTACATACGCAAAATAAGTGGGATCTGACATACACAATTCAACAGAAAACTAGCAAATTCAAGATAGTTGCAAATATATATTATGGACTCTTTTCATCATCACACATTTAAAAACACCGGCTCGGTCTCCCCAAGTTTAAGCTCACTCCTTGAGCATTGATCCTAGCAAAAAAGTGTATAGATGTTTTGTAGCCTTTTTTGTAGAGAATTTTATGTAGATTAATTTAGTATTTGGACATTTTTTCGCTAGAGGCAGTGTAGTTTTCGAGTAATTAACGAAAAACTGAAAAAGGGACTTTTAGAGACCCCCAATAGCTTCACCCCTACCCCCCAATACAGTGAAACCCTCTTAAGAAGTTTTCCAAGGGACATTACTCTGCGTACTGCATAGATATGGTATGGGAAAAAACAAACTTCTTAAGCAGGAAAACCTTATATGTGGGAAAAATTGGGCCAATTTTGGGCCGAGGGACCGAATAAACCAATCTTCTTAAGCCACCGTAAGATGGTTTCATTGTACTTTTATTGTTAAGGACACCTTCCCCTACAACTGTGCCAAAATTGGCTTCTACATGAACTATTTCTGCTATTTTTCCTTCATTGTGGATTTTCCAAATTGTGCATTGCAAAATAAAACTTCAAAAATGAAATGTTAATAATTGAGTCTGCAATCTCTGAAAGTAGCGATAGCACTCTTACTGCTGCACTTCCGAAGCAGTGACATTTTTTACAAACTTATGTATTAATATTTATTTGTGTAACTACTTACGGTTTTGGATAATCCTTCTCTTCCATACAAGTAGGCATTGTCGAGCAGGGAATCAATAGTGTCATCCAGTCCTGGGGGTAGAAGCTGCCTCAGTTCGGGGTTGTTAACAACAGTGCGATTGATCAAGCTTCCAGTTAGTTGCACAACAGTTATTCCCTCGGAATATATCTGAAATAACCAAACACACCTGTTGTAAGTGAACAGATATGACAGATACCTCCTATTTGCAGCTTGTATGCCAATAGCAGGCATGGTATCTTCAGCAACGCGATGGCCAAGCTAAAAAGTGAATCATTCTGTTTCTGATTGATCTTTAGAGCACCGGCGTAAGTTGGGAATGCTGCCTTGTTCCACCGGTATTTCAATGGAAGATACTCCGAGGAACTAGGATCATTGATCCCTTCGGCACAGATGTATTATCGGGAAACATACTAAAAAAGCGCTCAACATTTGTACATGGTTGATAGTTGTCACATGAGAACCGGTAGTTTCTACGACTCGTTCTTGAGTTTCTATCATTTGGCTGTGGAAGATTTTGCCAACCTTTGTGTTTCCTCCCTCCTACAACAAGAGTCTCTTCAATATCCATGTTTATTCTTTCCTCGCCTCAAAAAGACTCTCCACACAGCTTCCCCAAAGATGACACAGGCCCTAAGAGAAATTATTTTCCTCAAGGCCTCCTGTGTACAGTTATAGCAAAAAAAAATTAAAAATCACCGCACAGTGCCGATCTGTTGGCGAAAATTTTAATGTATCGCGGACAATGACACAGGAAATTTTTCAACAAAATACTCAATGAAGTTAGGTAGAAGTATAAAAGGTAATGTCTTACCTGAACTCCCATGAAAATAGGTGAGCATGTCAGAAACATTATAAGTCCCAAAATCACAACAATTGATGATACTGAGTCAATAGAATCCTTGGCCGTGTCATGCAATGTGTTATTAAACTTGCTCAGTATTTTGATAATGCCTTGCATGTGAGCAGGCACCAATGCCGAGTATCTAAACAAAATAGTCAAAATTAATAATTGGCTTAACTTAAATAAGAGGTAAATTTCTTTGAATACTATTATTTATGTATTTTATTTTTTAAGTTCCATTTTTTGTTATGGTTATTGTAAGATTTGCAGATATGCCCGAGCAGAGTATTGTGCATATTTCAATGTGAAATGTTGTACATAAAATAAGGTATTTATCCGGTATTGAGTTCAGGGCAATAGTTGATATTTTGTCACATGAGAACGGGTCACTTGTACGACTCGTTCTTGTGTTCAGCTTGGCTGTGAAATGATTTGCCAGCTTCTGCGTTTCTTCCCTCCCACAAGATGGGTTTTTTCAAAACCCAGGTTCAGTCCTTCCCGTTCTCCAAAATACCCTCCACATAACAACCCTTAAGATGATATATGCCCTGAGGGAAATCATGATAGAATAAGGGGATGAATACTTTACCTTGTATTGCACCAAAATTTGATATTGCTCAAAGCATCGCAAATATGATTCCTGAGGAAATTCCACATGCCAAAAAGCTGTCCGATCGTCTTTATTATAAATATTCCTAAAATGATTAAAATTAAAGGCCACATCCAAGAATTCTTCCACAGCACCATAGCCCCACAAGCCCAAAGTAGGAACTTGAAGTAAGGAGTACTCTCTGACTCTTCTTCAATCTGTATCACTGGTTTGGATGACTTGAGGTCTCCACTGAGGTCGGTGCTTAAGGCTTTGCGTTGAAGCGAAGCTATTATATGGGTCTCTATAGCCGACTTGGACTCTGGTGTCGACAGAGGTAAAGAAGAAAGGGTCCTGGTCTGAAAGGCGGCCCGGGACCTGACGGGAAAGGATATATCGTCGATTCTTGAAATTTTTTCCAAAGAATCCGATATACCTGCTTTTTCTTCGTCTGACAAACTTGTTGGTATATTTCCAATTTCCTTGTCTTCGCTGCTGTTTTCTGCGCTGATTGCTTCAAAGCTCTCTTTGTTATAAAATGTCCACTTGGCAGCTTTCATATATGAAATTTCTTTTCCTAAAATCAATAATGAAACACTATAATATGTATTAATTACTACGCTTTCTACTTGGAGTTTTTAAACCGTTCCCTTCTGGAACAATTTGGGAGGCGGGTATGGGTACCGCCGCCCCGGGAACCATTTATTGGATAACCAACACCTGTCCCATAGGTCACCCCAAGTGGTTTGCTATGTTTGGTGACTTAACCAGGGTGCCCGGGTTCATGGGGTGAGGTTTATCTGGGTCTTGGCGGCGGATGCGTCTGCCCACCAGCTGCACGGCAGGCCGGATCAGGAGAGAATGGCTGAGGGAGACCCTTCGACTTCTCCAGCCGTACTCTCTCAGAACACTTTTAATTTTATCGTATGTAAAAGTCCTAATTGGGCGTGTACAAATAAATAAATAGATAAACATCGCCTTGCACCACAGTGGGAGGGATGGATTCATACGTCCGTCACTCCTGGACACCCTGACCCCCAGATTCCTAATACCCCCTTCCTTCCCAGAACTTTCTCTCCTTCCTTTCCTAAAAAAATCCTCCACACAGCATCCCCAAAGATGAAATAGGCCCTGAGGGGAATTATTTTCCTCAGGGCCTCCTGTGTGGTTTAATGTAAAAAAAAAAAAAAAAAAAATAGCAAAATATGGAATAAACATACTTCGGTCTTGTTAAATAGATATAATAGATATGTAGCTCCCTAACTCATGATGGAAATGACGATGCAAATATTTAACCAGAAATTTCATACGGAAAAGATAGAACAAATTAAATGATACTTGAACTCACTGTTCCATAGTTTTTGCTGTTAAGAGGGTGCAAATCGACTTTTCTGTTTCTGTAGAATGATTTATGAAAGGAACACAGCTTTTCTGAACGACATACAATTACATGTATTTCTTTAATTTATTATAGTCTTAATAAACCCTTATTTCCAAAATATTTTAATTCAATAGTAGGAGCTGTTTCTTACCATTGCTTTTGGATTTGTTGTAATTCTCGCAAACTTGAATGGTGAACCCGATAAGCGCAATGATCTGCAACACGATGAAAGTAAAGCCTTGCAGCGTGCCCGTGAGATGTGCGATGTAACTGCTGACGCACAGCCAAACCAGAACTGACATCTTCCTGAACAGGTCTTCCCGCTCCTTGTTCCAAAGCACGGCTATGCTTATGATGTAGCCAACGGCTAAACTGATGAACTGAAATTTTTTTTAAATATTCGTTAAATAAAGAAAAAATTTAAAAAAGTTCTTATTTATAGCTAGTTGCTATCCAACCCATAGATAAGAAATACAAGAAAAACGAGATGGCGAATGAACCATAATCAGTATGAAACCACACACACAATGCATGTCGCCAACAATTTTCACCCATACTTCTGCAAACCGCATCTATGCATTACGCAGAGTAATGCCCCATCTTTTTTATACCAAAACCCCACCTTTCGTTGTCTCAGCCGCTTTGATAGTCCATGCAGTTTAGTCGGCATGGTTCCATGTCCTTTTGTTTCTATTATCTGTGATCTGACCTCACACAATTTTCTATATGTTTTTCCCTAATCAAATAATTAAATGATCCCTTTACTTTGTATTCTTTCTCTTCCTTCCTCAACACAGAATAAAAATAGTTAGTGACCGACCGAAAATTCAGTTTCGGTTTCGGCAAGTTTTGGCAAAAAAATCTAGTTTCTGTTTCAAAGAAACTATGCAAAGGATCTCAATGAATGTTAAATTTAATCCCATTTAGACCCCACTGAGAGACAGCCTGGGTTCTCATTGCCTTGCAAACTATGGACCGCCATCAATAGAATAAGGAGCTCCCATAGCCGTTGTGCTCACATGATGCATAGATGGGGCCTTAAAGAGTCGGCGATGTGTGAATGCGGTGCGGTGCAGACCACTGAGCATGTGGTCAACAAATGCCCGCTCCATTCATTCCCCGGCTGGATTGATGAGGTCCACAGGGCAACGCCTGAGTGACTGGCTCACAGACCTAGATGTCCCCCTCTGACCCCCACCATACGAAAGAAGAAGAAGAATGTTAAATTTAGTCTTAAGAATATAGTGATTGTAAATGCAATTAAAATTAAAATACTCAATTAACTTTTAGAAGGGACGGCGGATGTACGGGACCGCGGATTTGCATCATTCATTGCCCAACGGTGCCATACGGCACAAGTGATTATAATGCGAATATGTCATAAAAAATGCTTGTGCAGTGGACTACCATTATTGCACAAGGCCCACGAGCGTTTAAAGGAACCTTTAGATGCCAGTGGTTCCGTACGGGACCACTGGGCACCGGGACCGCGGATTTGCGTCGTTCAATCCCCAACTGTTCCGTATGGGACCGTTGATTATGGTACGAATATTACACAAAAAATGCTTGGGCAATGGGCTACTGCACTTTATTGCACGCGGCGCATGGGCGTTTAAAGGTTAATGAGGTACTTCATTAATAATGTAAGTGTTGAATATTAACAATTTTTTGATCCAAGAAGTAGTTAACATGTTTGTTAATTTTTCTAATTTTTGTTTGTTTTATAGCAGTAACAACAAAAAAATAAATAATTATTTTTGCACATACTTCAAATATTGTTTTTTATTTCATTTAACATGTGTAATAAGAATGTTGTGATTGTAAACACAATTAAAATTAAAATACTCAATTAATGAGGTCCTTCCTTTATAATGTAAGTGTTGATTATTGATAAAATTTTGTTCTACAAAATAGTTAACATGTTTTGTTAATTTTTATAATTTTCGTTTATTTTATAGCAATTTTTTTTTTCATTTAACACATGTTAACTGTCTGTATAAGTGTAAAATAATAAGCCAAATTACAGTAAACAATAGATTTTTAATATCTCTAAAAAAGTTTTTAAAACGTTTCAAAAGGTTTCGGCCGAAACTGAGACAGATACCGAAGATTCGGTTTCGGTCGGACACTAAATATAGTGTCTTGCCTTATTTTTCAAAAGCTACGTAGCTTCCAATAAAAATTAATTTAAAAAATTACTTTGCACACTGAAATTAGGTTAGCTTAAGAATTGAGATTGAAAAAGTTGTGCAAATTCTATTATGCTAAAGTACAACATTTGTAAGTGCTGCTTCAGAAAAACAGATATTCTGCTTTATACGGATTAACCCAAAGTACCTAATTCAAATTGAACAGTTCAATATTAACATTAATTTCTAATCCTTTTTCCCTTGTCCTTTTTGAAAGGGGAGGCACCTGCAGGCACCCCTAAATAATTTTATTTCCTGGCGGCCCTTCATTTATAAGTAAGTCCAGCCTCTCTTTGCACAGTCTCTCGTGTTGCTTCTCCCAACTTTATTAATATTTCCACTGGATATAATTTTTTTATACAGTTGATTCTGCTTATTTGGTTTGGTACACCAGTTTATCGGGACTGCCGGTTATTTTGACCAAAACCCAAGGAACAGAAGTCAAATAAAGACACTAATTCTAATTTTCTTCGGTTATCAGGGACACCGTTCAATTTAATTGGGACAAATTCCAAACTAAAGTCGATGCAACACTTGTCTCAGTTAAGGAATTTTAGAAGATGGGCGGACGAGGTTGACATTTATTAACATAAAATTGTTTATTTTTTAGTAAACTGTAGCGCATGTAAGAAGTCATTTTTTTTGGATACTGTTATTATAATATGTAATTGTTTGTTAAAGTTTTTGTTATTTATCTTTGTTTATGTTTTTTTTTTTTCATACTCATGTGAATGTGAAGTTAGTAAATAATTTTTTTTCTCTAATTATGTAAATATTTTTTCAAAACTTTAACTTAAAGTTTAAAAACACATTTAAGAGAACTGGAATAATGTAATATTATACATTGCATATGTATAAAAAAACTCAATAATTTATTTTTTTGTTTTTATTGAAACTGAAGTGAATTTCACTTACCGTGAAAGTATTGCAAACTCTTAGGAAAGTGGTAATCACAAAATTGAACATTTGCGCCACCTTCCACACATAGCTGAGACATCCCCAAGGAAACCAGTTGTAAAACCACACCAAAACCCCTGTTGATAAAAACAGGCAACCAGCAATCTGAAATATTCAATAAAAACATAATATACATTATGACCACAATAACTAAAAAAAAATAATATTAATTGGTAAACTTTAGAAATCACTGGACACGCTTAGTACGAATATTTTTTTAGAAAAAACCTTTTGATTTACCTTAATTAATGTAAAAGACAATGTTATGCTCATATGACAAAAGAAAATGTTAATTTTACACAAATGAAATTTTTAATGAAATATTTTCCCGAATCCAAAAAGTTGTCTTTTATAGTAATTAACAGTGGCGGCTCGAGCACTTCTTTAGTGGTGGGGATCGACATTTTCTACGTAGGTAGATACTGTACTGTAATCTCACCACCCATAGAATATAATATAAAATTTCTCAAAAAAAAAAAATTATTGTCTAATCATGCTAGTCGGATATATTTAACACAAAATAATACAAAATGTCTATAAATATATGCCAATTTACAATATACCTAGTATAATAAAAATAAAGCTTTATCTTGCAAGATTATTATCAAACTAATTTGAACGCGAGCGATTCCCGCCCGTAACTTCGCAAACAAATGGTTCTGAGGGGATCCGAAGGATTGTCCCCGCGGGTATTTGAATTCACATACGGCTGCGCATGCGCAGTTGCATACTATTGCGAAACAACGCAAGGAAAGTGTAGGGATAGTTCGGATCGTCCCCCAAGCGCGCATTAGATTCCGCGCACTGAGAAATAGACCCGCAGTTTTTTGCACCGTACATTGTTCGCTGTACTCGCGTAGGGCGTAGGGTCTTATTAAAATCATCCGGAATAATTGTTTGTATTTTATTTCTGCAAATGTTTATACTTTTATGTTTAAAGAATTCATTCATTTTGGCGAAGACAAAACATCGACTGTTATTTTTTTATTTATTTTTTTTTTTTTTTAAAAAGAAAGACAAACATTCCCGGGTTACGAATAACCCAACAATGTTTGAAAATCTCCTACTACCACCACAGAAAGCCGAAAATGTTGCTTGTGTTGTGATGGAGGACTTAGCCAGCGGAGGAATCGAACACGCGACGCTCCTTTAGTAGGTTTTGAGTGTAACTTGTGGGGACTGTCCCCATTGTCCCCCTGTGAAGAACCGCCACTGGTAATTAAGATGAATCTAAAGGTTTTTTTTTTTTAAATATTTGTAGCGTGCTCAGTGCTCATTGCTTTTGAAAGTTTACCAATATTTCAATCGGTTAACAATATTATTTTATAACTGTACAACAACCATCAAACTCTGAAATAATTTATTTTAGGCAAAAATTGATGCAAACCTTATAATAATCTTGAATTGCTCTGTTTATAACTTTAGATATTTCATTTAAAATATCAATTGGAATTGTCACCACACCCACAATCAGTGGCCTGTTTGTATTTTCCATTTTTTGGAACCATTTTCTCATTCTTGTGGCAATTGAATATTTGATTGGGTGCAAAAGAGACCCAACGAGCAGCGCCCATAGAAGGGGTTTGAAGAAAGGGTCTAATACCAAAAATAGGGCGAACCCTACGGCACAGCAAACGCCAAGTAAAAACAAGGCTATGGCATTATAAAGGGCATGCTTTAATGGTTTTTCGTGACCTTGTGGCAAACCACCGATCATGTGAAAAATATTGTTGAAATGAGTGCCTAAATTTGGAGAATTCTGCATTTTGAAAACTCATTCATTTATTTTAAATTAAGCCGATAAAACATTCATATTTTCGCAATACAAATCTTGATTTAAAAATACACGATGAGGTAATTTCAGTGCGTGTTTTTTATCTACCGATCGGCACTGACACTATTATTATGCTGGGCGTGTTTTGACAGTTGTGAACAGCTGTTCATTTCCACAGAAACTAACATCATCAATAGACAATAAATATTTTGTTTATCTCAGAAACGTAGAGGATTTTGCGAACACGCTAAACAGCCGGAAATAGAAATAAATATTTCTTGAAAGCTATTTTTTCTATGAATTCCGGTCTCCATCTTTCTGAATCAAGCCAGCATGGTGAGTTGTCGCGTGGATTGATTCTAGTATTTGAAAATCACTCATATTCTCAAAACTAACGTGCTTCGAGTTAATTTATTTTATAAGATTAAACTCTGTGTCTAATTGTAGTCAAAATTTTAAAATAAATCGTGTTTCTAAACATATTTGACGTTTGAAATACCGCATGGTATGTCAACCTAAATTTTTGTCAGTTTTCAAGTTTGGTTCGTTTTGTGTTTCTAGCCGCCCAAGAAGGATTCGAAGACTTCGGCCAAAGCGCCGCAGAAGACCCAGAAGAAGAAGGAAGGGTCCGGAGGTGGAAAGGCCAAGAAGAAGGTAAGAGTATTAAATCTAAGCTTCTGCCTTTGTAGATTTTTCTAGATTCTATCAACTAGATATTAAATCAAACAGCTTTACTCATTCCTGAATGATTATACACTTATTTCTCCTTAATGCCCGTGAAGGGAAAAATCTGATATATTGAGACTGACAGAACATGACTACTTTATTATTTTGTTAATTGAGTCCATACACCCAGCTAATTCGGCTATGTTTTTCTTGCAGTAGTGGTCGAAGGGAAAGGTTCGCGACAAGCTTAACAACCAAGTACTTTTCGATAAGGCCACATATGAGAAACTTTTGAAAGAAGTCCCATCCTACAAGCTCATCACACCCGCTGTTGTGTCCGAAAGGTTGAAGATCCGCGGATCTCTGGCCAGGAGGGCTCTTATTGAGCTGAGAGATAAAGGTATTTAAATTTTAATAATATTTATGATACGAAATTCGAAATCACTGCCCTACATCAAATTTAGTTACTACATTTTATCCAAGTTTACTTCTAGTTCTATAACTTTATTTGGATATTTTTATATGGTTTATTTTCGTCGAAAGAATAATTTATAACATTTGTGAGTTGTGTAGCTGATGGTTTCAATAATAAACCCTTTGCATCTTTTAACATAACCTTGAATTATTGTTGACATATTCTATACTTACCGATCCTGTATAAGCTTGTCGTACTCCGCCTCATAGTTAATACGGAATATTTCTTATTTAAATAATTAGATTTAGTTTTTCATTAGAACTCTTTTTATAATAACTTTTAAAGGTTATTATTCTTCAATGATATAATTGAATTTAGCTTTATTATTATAATGAAATATGAGTATTTATGTCGGGAGAAATGAAGAAATATGCATTTAATATTTTAATTAATTCACTTTTGCAAAGTGTTTGAAGCCATGATTGGCGATGTGAAGAGGGGTACTACAACATAACCAATTTAAACATTGTTCTTATACTGACTGACATTGATGTCAGTGCCAAAATGTTTATGTTTACCAAATGATTTAATGTGTGTGTGCCAAGCACCAATCAACTCTTAAATACTTAGTGGAGAATATTTTTCTTTTGTGTTAATGAATTAGTCAATTCTGTTTTATACGATCAATAAAAAGTTATCAAAAAATCCATTCTTATTAGAATTCTCTGATTTTCCAATTCATAATGTAGGTACTGAAAGAAGAAGAAAATTTTATATAATATATTAACACCCTTCAGGCAGGTGTAAATCAGAAATCCCTTTGGGAAAATGGAATTTGTTAAAAATAATTTGTACATTTTAATGATTTTATTTTTATGTTTGTTACTTGCCACACCCCAACTATAAAAGTATTGTCTAAAATTATAGCCTACTTTGTAATGCAGGCTTCAGACCTTCAGTTTTAACTGTACAATTTATCTGTACAGATAAATCGTTAGGTGTCCAGGACAAAAAGTTGAACTATACAGTTCTGAGATCTAATCAAAGTATAAACAGATAAATCTGTACAGTTAAAACTGACAGTGTGTAGTCGAAAAGTCATTTAGTGATGTAGACGCTTCAAAGAGATTGGTGTACAATATGCATATAAAAATATTTGACAGCAATGCTTTTACAGGCATTCAGTAGATCCAATGTAAAGGTAGGGTTACTCAAAGTGTGTGAACCCTTTTTTTGTATTGCAATAAAATACGTACATTAAATGTCAATAATGGCCCCACACTGACTTTCATTTCTGTTTATCAAGTCCTATTACAAAGTAGGCTATAATTTTGGTCAATATATAACTTTTATAGGCGGGTGTTGTGATTATTGTATACATATTATTTTGAAAGATGCATCGGTTATTATATTATCTCAAATTATAATTTTCCACAACAAAGTAAATTAATTAACTTACAAGTAGATTAAGATACTTTTATTTTAGAATGGAAAAAGCATCAAATGATTATAAAAACCTTTGCTTGAAAACTGTGAGAGCAAAAATTCTGATATATTGAGACTGATGTTGCTTATCCTTATTGATTGAATCAAAGCTGCTCCAGATAATGTATAGTCTCTCATGCCGCATGAATAACACGATGTCATTGTTTCCAGGTCTAATCAAGCAGGTCGTCCAGCACCACGGACAGGTGATCTACACAAGAACCACCAAGGGAGATGATCCAGTGGCATAACTTTAAATACCTAGTTTGATAACAAAAAATCTAAAATGTATGGTTTAAAATAAATTAACCATCTCAACAATTTATTTCATTTTAATATTCGCATTACTTATTCCATTCTGTGTCTATTACCATTTGCCTGAAACAAACCATTGAATTTAGCTAATGTTACTGCTCTGTTTCCCCGAAGGGCCGGCTGCCCACATGTCCTGAATGGTTTCCGCTTTTGGCTTGGCCAAAGCAGCTTGTGTATTGCCACTTGGAACGTGCGTGATATGACTTACTACGCTCACCCCACTCTTATTGGCATTCTTCAACCACTCGTGATTCAACACTCTGTCCAAATTGTAGCGCAGAGTTATGTCTGGCTCTAATATGTGCCGCACCACAGATTTCACGTTGGAAGATAAACTATCCTTTGCGGTAGCATTGAAAGTCCAGTTCCGTCCTAGTTGGTTCTTCAGAAGTTTCTTTAGATTGGAGTCATCAAAAGGCATGGATGCGTTGAGCATGATGAACAGAACCACCCCGGATGACCACACGTCAGCTAGTTTGGGATTATACGGAGTTCCACTGACCACTTCAGGAGCTGCATAGGCTGCCGACCCGCAGAAGGTCCGACTCAACACTCGCTTGTTCTTAACGTCGGTGCAGAACCGAGCAAAACCAAAGTCAGCCAGCTTTACATGATAGTTTTTACTTATTAGAATGTTTTCACATTTTAAATCTCTGTGAGCTATGTTTTTGCTATGAAGGTATTGTAGTCCACTCGCTATTTGAAAGAACCATAATCGTGTTTGGTTCTCTGGGATGGCTCCTCGTTTCTTTATGTAATCTAGTAAGTCTCCGTTTTCAGCATATTTCATAAAAATGAAGACTCTTGATCCTCTTTGGAGAATGTTTTGAATCTGAATAATGTGGGGGTTTTCGATCTTGGTTAATATTTCAATTTCCCTCGGGAAGAACTTCTTGAGAAAGTCTTTGGGGGCTTTCTCCTTGTCAAATATTTTACATGCTAAGGATGTGTTTTTAGAATTTACGGGATCAGCATACGTGGCTTGGTGTACAGTTGCATATGATCCTTGGCCAATTTTCTTTCCTATCAGATAACCTCTTTGTTCTAGTGCAAATACTTCAGATTGTCTTGGAGTAATGTTTTCTTCCATCGATGTCAATGTTTAACACTTATGACATTTTAAGTATAGTTTGTATAAATATAGAATTTTATAAATGAATATAATTTAAATTAAAAAATTTATACAAATATATACCGCTATACATCATGTAGCTTAATAAAAAAAAGTATTTCACGAGAATTTAGGTTGAAGAAATACTCCTGCTGTGACTTATTCCAAAGTGATAACTATTTATAATCTTGTTTCTTTTGTTTTGAATTAAATTATTGACATTTTCTTTTTCGTGCTATGATAGGCTGAAGTACCTATTTTGTTATTATTACGGTTTGTTGTATTCACTCTTACAGAAGATGAGGAAATAATTTTTTTATCTCAATTCAACTAACTCAAAAACACTGATTTCGGAATTACGTTGAAGTAATAATCAACTTACAGGCAAATTCTGTTTTTGGCAAGTTTTCCCTAGGACTGAAAGATCTTTTGTTATGTTGGGATAAATTGGACCATTTTTCATGATCATTCCTCAAGGGACCAAAACATTTAAAACTTTGTGAGTTTCGCTGTAATTAATAAATATATCAATAAATTTTGATGGTTTGGTAGAATGTAACCTTGCTTTTTTCAACAAAAATTAGCATCTTTTTAAATGGGAAAATCTGTTATTTTGATGTCTAAACAGCAAAAACTCTTGAACCATAACCTCCAGCCTCATGAAATTTGAAGAAATATATTATTACGTCACACCTTAGGGGGAAGGGGAGTAGAGAAGTGTGACAAGGGGTATGATGGGGGGTCATCAGCTCTGATGTCACATGTAAAAAAAAATTTAACTGCTGTTTTGATTATTTTTAGATGTAATATTACAAAATATGTGATGTCACACTAGGGGGTCAAAAATTCGTGTGACGTAATTTATGGATGGCCCCTAACTCCACTCTGAGGAAAATAATTTCCCTCAGAGCCTATGACATCTTTGAGGACACTGTGAGGAGAGTACTTTTTAGGAGAGGGAGGAGTGAGCATGTATGGGAGAGAAAACAGCCGAGCTGTTGAACTCATCACTCGTTCATGCATCAATATCGAAGTTTAAACCATTGTAATTGCATTTTTTTTTATTTGATACATCACAAAAGTCCCACTGCTCCTGTCTGGAGCCAGTGATACTGGCATCCCCAATTGGGGTATGTTGTGAGGCTGAAGGAAAGTAGAAAGTGGGGATGTACCTGTCTAGTCACCAAACACGTCTAAAGCCATTTCAATCATCGTTTTACACCAGGGCGATACTGAGAGTATCTTCCACTCTGGAACGTGCCTTAAATATACTATTTATTATTTTTAATTAATTAATTATTGTGAAATTAATCCGATTCTGTGACCTACGGATTACGAGTCCAGTGCCTTACCCTTCGACCACAGAAGCCGTCATAACTATTTTCAGTTCACAAAATCATATATGTCTTAAGAGGAACGATTGCATGATTTGAGGCCAAATACCCAACCAAACTGAATAATATTTTTTAAAATCAAAAGTAATATTAAATATCTAGTACGGAGATCTGCTATTTTATTTATGATATGCAGGTAAATAAAGAATTCATTTTGGTGGCAACTTTGGAATTTTTTGCGAGTTAATTATAATTATTTTAAAAATATATCTTGCCTTATCTATTGTGTTAATGTAAAGAAAAATAAATTAAAAAATTTATTTTTAGGGTAGTAATTTTAATTTATATAGGTAAGACAAATTTGTGTTGCGACATAAGCAGGTCTGTTGTGATTTAAATTTACACCCATCAAAACGCTTTCTTTTAAAATAGAAAAAAAAAATAAATGTTTATTATTTACTTACAAATAATTGCCTAAGTTGCCTCTAAAATCATGAAATATTCAAATCTTTAATGGCCAATATTTTATAATTTAAAATACTAATTTATAAAGTAACACATATCCGTACTAGACATTTGATTTACTCAAATCAACGGTCCCGAAGAACAGTGACAGATATGCTAAAAATTGATAATCGTTTTGTTGGCTTATTTTAATTTTCTTTTTATGATTTTAAAGTTTGTTTTCTTTTGAAGTGAATAGAAATATATATTATTCCTACATGCTATATATATCTTGATCTCAAAAACATTAAAAATACAAATACTAAACTTTAAATAGATCTTCTGAAAAACTACAAAGTTTCACATCTGACATTGTTCTTCGGGACTTTCAAAATTAAGATTTGTATGAAACGGGCTGCGCATCCATTCCCCTTAAGCCACACATGGGCAACCGCCGGGCTATTTTGTCCGGCCCTGATTCAACTCGGCGAAGTAATAGAGAAAGAAATTAATAGTTCCAGGGAGAAATTTTTCACATTAAATTTTGTGATCAGCATATAATATTATATCATTCACTATACAAATAAAAAACATTTATGAGAAGTAACAACGTGTTTTATTTCATTTAATATTATTACTTATGTTTAATAATTTGACTCGAAGACAGAATGATAATTTGACCCCAGACCTAGGAATGGTTGCCCATGCTTGCCTTAAGCTATGTATTGTAGTTAAGAAAAATCCATTTGACTGAAAAAATAAGAAAGTTGCTGTTGGGCAGAAATTGTGTCATGGCAACTTTAATGTAGGTTTTTCAACAATGATTTAATACATTATGTTACCGTGGTAATCAAACAATCATTTTGATAATATTTCTATGATAGTAGTTTTAAGTTATCCTTCATAATATTCTTATTATGGAAAATCCAATAATTTATTCATATACAAAGAAAAGATCTGAATTTGGAAAACAATGTCTCTTTACAGACAAAGGTACAGAATTGGGAGAATGTATTCTTCCAGACAAAAATATCTCAAAGAACTTTGTTTTGAGAAATCCTGTTCATCAATATCAGCAGTATGGAAGATTCTATGCAGATCATGAGGTGAACACATACAGGTGGGTTCCTAGCTTGTAATATATTTCTTTATTTGACAACCATCAGGAATATATCGCTCATGTAATTCAAAAGAAAGGTACATATCTGCATTTCTTATGTTTTTAGAAAACAGTGTCTGAAGATTATTTGACAAATTTCAAATATTAAAAAAAAATGAAACAGTTACAATATATTGATGTTTTTTTTCTGTAATCCGCACAGATCAAAGAGTGATTGATTTAAAAGAATTTTATGATGGTAATCATTTGGGAGGCAGGAATGAGTACCGCGGCCCCGAGAACCTTTATTGAATAACCAACACCTCTGCCATAGGTCACCCCAAGTGGTTCGCTTCGCTACGTTTGGTGATTTAGCAGGGGTTCATGCGATGAAGTTTTTCTAGGTCTTGGAGGCGGATGACCAGTACATACTAAACCCCAGATTCCTACCCACCCCTTAAACCCTTTTCCTTCCCAGAACTCTCCTTCATTTCCTTAAATAAAAACCCCTCCACACAGCATTCTTAAAGATGACATAGGCCCTGAGGGAAATTATTTTCATCAAGGCCTCCTCCTGTGTGGATCTCAAAAAAAAAATTCGGCAGCGGTCGGTAAATGACATCTCGTGACGGTACGTCAGCTGTATGCCTCTCTCATCAGTATTGTTTTAAAGTTCAAAAATTTTTTTGAATTGGCCGTAGATACTCACCTATTAAAAGAGCAGTGTGTGTTTGTTTATACCTATTATAATAAAATAACTGATTAATTTAAAAAATTAGACATTTAGATACATTATTACTTACTGTTTGTATTAAAATAGACATTCAATCTTAACATAGATACATATATATATATATATATATTAGAGATGCCACGAATAGTGATTTTGCCGAATACCGAATATTCGGCGACACTTAGTACATTTTGCGGGTGACAGCTTCCGACCTGCATCATTGAAATGCGTGTGGTAACTACGTCGTATTTGTTTCATTTGCGAGCAGGTCGAGTCACAACACTCATTATTTGTTGATTGTTACATCAAATTGTGTTACTTATAACATATCTGTTTGTTCGCGAAAAGCTTTACGAAATGGCACCATTTAATAAAAAAACACCTATTTGGGAATATTATGAAATTTGTAGTGAAGAAAATAAATATTTAATTTACATATATTAATTTTTTTCATCATTTGGTATTCGGCCGAATGGTTTGCAATATTCGGCCGAATACCGAATAGTAAAAAAAGTAGCCGAATACCGAATAGTAGCTGAATATTCGTGGCATCTCTAATATATCTACTATCTATCTACTACACTATATAAAGAGGTAAGATTTGTTTGTTTGTTTGTTTGCATCGAATAGGCTCTGAAACTACTGAACCGATTTGAAAAATTCTTTCGCTGTTGGGAAGCTACACTATCCCTGAGTGACATAGGCTATATTATATTTTCAAAATAATTAGGGATCATTACTAAAACTCCAATAATGCAACCCAAGGTGTAAAAAAATTACCTAAAATATTCTTTACATCGCGTGCGCTGCGAAAACTATTGATGATAGAATAAAATAATGTACTACGACTTTGTAGAACACATCATTATTTACAAAAAAGGTTGCGACAGCATATGTCTAACTATTATGGTTATGCCACAATAAGTATTCTTTTATTTTAAAAATTTAATTAATATGTCGCCGCTTGAAACGGCTCTTTATTTGTATCTTGGTGTTAATCCTTATCAAAATAAATTACTTCATATTCAAGACAGCTTCAATACCTTTATTTAACTTTTTGAATTTTTCAATTCGGATATTTAATTAGAAAGATATCACGAGTTTAATAATGTTAGTATTAGAAAAAAGTTTCGGCTACGGGCCGGGCGGGAGAGGAGTCAAGAAATGAAGTGCCAGGGGGGTTGGCGGGACGGGGGAGCGGGAGAGCGGTGGCGGGGAAGTTGGAAGTGGAACGCTGGAGGGGAACGCATGGGAAAAGACATGCAAGGAGTAACATTTTATTTATTTGAATATGGCATTACAACGCATGCCGGGAAACAGATATATATTATAAAAGAAAATACAAAAAAACGTGCGAACCGCAAAAACTCAGAAACGAGTCCCGGTACGATCAAGGGAGTTATAAGGTGTGATAGATCTCTGTCCCTCGGGAAAAAAGGTACCCGAACTCTGTCTCTCGGGAAAAAAGGTACCCGTTTTTACCTAAAGGGCGTGCTTTTGAAGATATAAAGGCTGGAAGTTTCGCCCTCTTGAAATTTCGGAAAGTTCAAGAAGGTTCTATAGAACTCTAGAATGTTCTGGAAGGGGTGGCGGAGTATGTCGTGGAATGTTCGGGAATAGGGAATCGGGATCATCATTGTGAAACATTCCATAACACTCTCAAATGATTTCCTGAGCGAAGCCGGGTAACCCAGCTAGCAGTGGCGGTTCTTTACAGGGGGACAATGGGGACAGTCCCCACCAGTTACACTCAAAACCTACTAAATGAAATAACCGTCGATGCCGCCAAAATGAATGAATTCTTTAAACATAAAAGTAATTAACATTAGCAGAAATAAAATACAAACAATTATTCCGGATGATTTTAATAAGACCCTACGCGCGTACAGCGAACAATGTACGGCGCAAAAAAAGCAGGTCTATTTCTCAGTGCGCAGAATTACTGCGCACTTGGGGGACAATCCGAACTATCCCCATACTTTCCTTGCGTTGTTTCGCGATCGTATGCAACTGCGCATGCGCAGTAGTATGTGAGTTCAAGCATCTGCGGGGACAATCCTTTGGATCCCCATAGAACCATTTGTTTGGGAAGTTACGGGCGGGAATCGCTCGCGTTCAAATTAGTTTGATGATAATCTCGCAAGGTAAAGCTTTATTTTTATTATATTTCATTGTAAATTGGCATATTTCTATAGATATTTTATATTATTTTGTGTTAAATATATCCGACTAGCATGATTAGACCATCAAAAATTTTTTTGAGAAATTTTATAATATATAATAATAATAATAATATTCTACGGATGATGAGATTCCGGTACGTAAAAAAGTCGATCCCCACCACTAAAGAAGTGCTCGAGCCGCCACTGCCAGCTAGTATATATATATATATATGTATATATATTTTTTTTTACATTTTCTGCTAAAAATAATGCCTACTTTTGAACTTTAAAACAATATTAATTGAGAGAGAAGCAGGTAAATTAATAGCTGATTTATCATGAGACGTTGCTCATTTACCGAGCGCTGCCGAAATATCCCATCATTGATAATGCGTCAGGTATTTATGAATGCGCTAACAGCACATAGATATGTACCTATAATAAAACCAATACAATTTAACACAATACTAGTACTGTGATGGATATTCATTTTTAATAATTAGAAGTCGTAAATAATACAAAGTACATAAAGCAGATATATAAAACCAATTAACCAAAAAAATAAGAATATTTCAATATAAAATTTACAAGAAAATAGGACAGAAATTTACTGTCTTTAAAATTTGTATTAATTGCGGTTACAATAAAAGTGAAATTAATTAAATAGCAGACATGATCTTTTTGCACAGAAAAGTTGTTGAATTCACAGATAATTTCTGCATTTTTAACTAAAAATCGCGGTTGCACATGTAGTTCTTTTGAATTACACAAGTGATATTTTATAGACAGTCGAGTTGACAAATTGCATCTGGTTTCCACCCGGCGTCATGACTTCTATTCCTCTTGAACTAAACCTCCATCATAAGCTAAACCTCCAGCACAAGCAACATTTTCCACTTAGGAAGAATTCAAATACATATATTGTAAGCCGGGCCGTCCCTGAGCCCATTGTCACCAGCAAAAACCTCAAGGACATAAGGTTATTATCAGCACCTAAGCAAGTCGGTGCCCGGAGTGGACTGCTCCAATTATGCTTGCACAAGACCAGCCCTGATTGTAAGGTTGTTCGTCACCCAGAAATGTTGGCCTTTCTATTTACAAAAAACAAAAAATGATTCCTAAGTTTCACTTTGACTCATGAGGTTGTGGGTTCACATCCCACGGCAGCGCAAGAATTTAATACTAATATTTTATTAGAAAATGAATGGCCGCTATGATAATAAATAAGTGCTGCATAATATGTCCATTATTTCATAAAAGGTACATATTTAATTGTTAAGAATGTTTTAAAGACGTAATTAGTTTATTCACTTATGGAGTATTTCACCATCTCTGAGCAAATCGTTGAGTAACTCCCCCTTCAATTATTTTTTAACATGACAGCAAAATCAGATATTTATTTTAAGTAGCGCTAACTACCAGTTTACTCTGAGGCGGTGAAATAAATTAAAAATACCCTTTTACGCTCTTGCAGGGCAGAATATGTCACCTCGGGAATGAACCACGTGGAGGGAGGATGGCCAAAAGATATAAACACTGCCGACGGTGAAGCAACTCAAAGGTACAAAAGGAAAATTGAAAAAGATGAAGCCTACACCCAATGCATTATGCATTTATCACAAGTATGTTATACTATTATCTTGTTTAAATTTAAGCCCGACAACTCAATAGTAATGTTTCTAATTATCAGTCTGTGAGCTTCTGAGCTAGACAAGCAACATTTTACTCTTAGCTGGCGCCCTTGCCCCATGTTGAGCTTTCTTTCGCTACTCAAGCACTATTTGCCACAGCAATTTGCACCCTTAATATCTTCTTTAAGTCGAGGTTCGAACTTGCCAGAGGGGATTCGTCACTGTCGGGCGAGTGAAAGCAGCATTTTCAACCCATGTGGGACCAGCGGACTGAATGCCTACTGCATCACCTAACTACTGTTAACTGTTTAACCGCTTCTGTGCCAAGAGCGAGATTTCTCGCATCCTTGGTCGTGTCCAGCAGGCCGGCCATAGAAAAATAGCGAGTTTACTCGCTCTTTTTGAGCCTCTGTATCATACATATGTCCCGTTTTTTATTCATTTAAAATATGGAACACACAGAGACGACATTGGGATGATTTTGGTTTTTTTTTTTTTTTTTTTTTTAATATTTTTTTTTTTTTTAAATAAGATGTAAAAATGATTTATTTTGATTAAAAGTTCACGGCCTGCTGTACACAGCTACACTTCTACCTACTGGCATTTAAAAGGTTAAACAATATTTGTAACAACAAAGTAATAGAGTAAAATAAGACTTAGAAAATCTTTTGGAGTTTAGCTAATTTATTTTTAATCATTTCAGGATATGGAACACTACATCCTTCAAAACAATGCTATAAACGTGTATCAGACATATTTCAAAGAGTTAGACCCAGCCCCTCCTGTGGAGCGCAGTTCTTGTCGGACCATTAACGTTTATCGCGACATGAACCCAGTGAAGCGCCCGGTAACTTTCCTCAGCTGGTCTGCCGACGGGGGGGCTCGGTTGGCTGCCACCCACTGCGATCTGGAGTTCCAGAGATCTCCATTTGACCAGTGCACGCACAGCTACATATGGGATATAGGTAAGTACCTCCATTCAGACGCAATTGGTGCAGCCCGCTCCGGGCGCTGACTTGCCAAGTCATCAAACAGCTGATAGCAAAGGAGCTGATAATATCTAATACAGCGCCCTTGAGCTCCCTAGCGCGAAGCGCAATTCTGCTCTAAAACTTAGAGTAAAAAGTAAAATTTGAATAAAGCAACTTTCATGGCTGAATAACTACTAGACGAATGCTCCTGTATTGTTTTCAGTAAATTTAAATATTTACCAATTTACATCATTACATAGTATAAAATGAAGTCGCTCAAAATGTTTGTGCGCTTAGGTCTTTTAAACTACGCAACGGATTTTCATGCGGTTTTCACCAGTAGGTAGAGTGATTCAAGAGGAAGTTTTATATGTATATTACATGCTTATTATAGTAGAGAAAAGCCGAGAAATTCAAATATTCAATTCAGGTAGCGGGCAGTTGGCAAGCGGGTGGTGTGGATTTTATAAAGGTTGGGTAATGGCGTTGTGTTTCGTTAGCCACAGCAACGTGTGGCCGGTTCTGTTAGTACTTACAAATATTGTTTCTGCTTCTGAAAAATGACTTTTCCATAGCAACCTTTCATAAAATTACTAAAATTGTATTGACATGACTGTGGTGATGGGTTTGCCATCCATGTATTTCAGGTTCAAATTATTCATAAACTTAGTCCTTCATCGATTGCACAATCCCCTTCTCTTCTATTAAGGTTAAAGATCTTCCCATAGTTCCCATGTCATCTTATAGTTGGTGAGGAAATTATTTCCACTTAAAAAGATACTAAAACAACGACTTCACGTATGACCTGGGACTATTATAATCTTTATCCTGACTAAATTTTTTGTTAAATCCAATAAAATGCTATTTTCAGAGAACCCAAACAAACCTCAATTGGTGATAATTCCGCACGTCCCTCTGTGCTGCCTGGAGTTCAATCCGAGGGATCCAAACACCCTGGTGGGGGGTTTGCTGAGTGGTCAGGTACTCCAACATAACCATATTTTACTTTAGCCTTCAATTTAACTACTGTGTTCCGCAGATGATCAACTTCAGCCTTTAGCACCAAAGACATTATTTAGCACTAGGAAATTTTTAAGCATTCAGTTTAGAAATTTCCCACCCTCATTCAAAAAATCATACCAACGAATTTTATGGAGACATATAAACTGCTGATAGAGATCCAATGAACGCACCTATATTTGACTATTTATTCCATATTTTAGGATTCATAAAAAAAAAAAAAAAAACTGTTAAATTTATAAACGCGTGAATTCTGCGTATTGTTTACTTTAAAATTGCAGTATGTGGTACCTCGGTACCTATTTGGAGAAATATTAAACATTATTTCAGCCTTAATTATAAAAAACACTTCACAACCGTTAAAGGATGTTTTTGTTACACATTATATAAAGACTGTACATTTTCTTGAATGTTACTAATAAAAAAATGACATTATTATGTTGCCAACATTGAACATAGGTGCATTGTACATAGATGCATTTGCGGATCCACCGTGATTTTTTCACACTCGGCAAAATTACACTTTCGAAATGTGAATTTTATAATGTGTGATTCATATAAGGTTTTCATATATAGTTTCTACTCTAATGACCAATTCACATATTAGTATAGTTCAACACAATTACTATTATTTGTGTTATTTTTTGTCAGTTTTTTATTACAGTGAAACCCTCTTAAGAAGTTTCGTGGCTTAAGAAGTTTAGTTTTTTCGGTCCTTCAGCCCAAAATTGGCCCAATTTTTCACACATATAAGGTTTTCCTGCTTAAGAAATTTGTTTTTTCCGGTCCCCATCTTATGGAATTCCAAATTATATGTAGATGACTGAACCGCATAAGAAATCTTTAAATCAGCGTTGGTGATGGTGTAAATACTCATTTGACCGGAAGGTTGCAAATTCGAATCACTCTTCAGCATTAAAATACATTGGAATTAAGTTTATCTGTAAGTACATAGTACATATGTGCTGTTATTCAGGGTCAATACATGAGTGTTAGTTTGATGTTTGTTATTATTTTGGGGCCAGGAGGTGTTAATAATGTCAATTTAGGTTGCAGCTTTTGATTCCCGGAAAGGTTCTGAGCCTGTGGAGATGTGTCCAATGCACCAGGCGCACCGGGATCCTGTTAGGAACGTGCTCTACATTAACTCCAAAACAGGGACAGAGTTCTTCTCTTCTTCCACAGATGGCCAGTGTAAATGGTAAGCAGAATCAGCAGTGTTATACATATTCCTCCTTGAAAATATGTGCCAGTAACTGAAAATTTAAATCAATTTGTTTGAAATAAACTTTGTAAAATACTTACAAAACTACCAAAAAGTGGCTATAATAAAAAATATTTTTATATTAATAAGGCATACTGTTTTTTTTATTTTATTTTTAAATTAAAACTTCTTTATCATCGTTGTGATTTGAAACTTGATGAACAGCTAATGACAAATAAAATATGAGTAATATAAAATATGACAAATACTTTGCAATTATGATTGGGGACAACCCACTGTCCTCCATCTACTTTTACCGAAAAAAAACTGTTTGATTGACACCTGGTAGCGTGCTCGGAACTTCATAATTATAATTAATGATTATTATATGTTTTAGGTGGGATACAAGGAAACTGTCAGAGCCAACCGACACAATGATAATCGATCCTGTGAAAACTGTAGGAGAGGAACAAGCAGTCACAAGGGCTTTAGGAGTCAGTTGCTTAGAATATGAAACAACCATTCCTACTAGGTTAGCATTTACAAAAATACCTAGATATAGTTTGTTATAATGTGTAATATGATCGTAGCTCATAAAATTTTAAATACCTAAAAATACAATATGTACCTAATGTATAAAAATTCTTATTAATTTTTATTTTTAACTTTAGGAGTACCTCAAATTGTAATATTTAATTAAATGAAGGCAATATTAGCGAAACGAAATCAGAAAAAGATATTGGCACCTCTGGGACTCGAACCCAGGACCTTCAGCTTTCCGGGCCACAGCTCTACCCAACTGAGCTAAGGTGTTTCTATTTGATTCTGCCATTTTTAACTGTATCATACTGGTTAAAATTGATGCTTATTAAGTAGGTACTTGTTCTATGGGCAATTACTTCTAGGCAAGTACCTACCTAATTTTATTATTTTCTCTCTGTTCCATTATTCAAATAGTTCTATAGAAGAACGGTATTAGTTCATTTATGAGAAGAACAAAGGAAGGTAGCTTCTATGATCTTACGTAAAAAAAATGTGTTCCAACAAGCAGATCACAATATAAATCTTATAAAAAAAATCAGGATTATGTAAATAAAAGAATAATAAATTATGACCAGACAAACAAACACAAAACAAGCGTTTGATTTACAAAAGTGAGTACCACAGAAAACCTCCACCTGAAATCAAACAAGAGCGTAAAAAGCGCCACATACTTCGATTAAGAACTACCAACATTATCTTCATTTTCTTAACGCATATTTTATTGGCTGCTATCTTTATGTACGATTGCACAATTCAAACCCAAACTAAGTGCTATCTAGATTGTGTCTGGATAATTTTTTATCCAATTTATTTTTAATATGTGACATCTATTGACTTTTCTGCAAGTCTAGGATGAATATTTATTTATATTTTTAACTTTACGAGTGATACCTCAAATTGTAATATTTAATTATGAAGACAATATTAGCAAAACTCAATAGGAAATCTGCCAATGGTGCCAATCACCCAGAGGTGCCAATATTTATTTCTGATTTTTCTGTCTCCATATTTTCGATTGAGTTTCGCTAATATTGTCATCATTTAATTAAATATAAAAATTGTGTTTTTTTTCAACAGATTTATGTGTGGAACTGAGCAAGGTTTAGTTATAGGAGGTAACAGAAAAGGGAAGACTGCTGTAGAACGGTTACCAGGAAGGGTATGCATAATCAATATGTTCTTCTCTATTAAATATTACACACACTGTACTTCGTCAAGTGGTTTAATGAGTTATGTGTCTTTTTCAGTATGCAGCCCACCTTGGACCAGTGTACTCGCTGCAGAGGAACCCGGGCTTTGTCAAGAACTTCCTGACAGTGGGGGATTGGACGGCCAGGATCTGGTCAGAAGATTGTAAAGAAAGCCCAATCGTCTGGACTTACTTTCACCGCTCTAAGCTGACGGACGGAGCATGGAGTCCCACGAGGTAATAATCTGTTATATTTTTCAAGATACTCACAGCCGTCTTTTATATGAACATATAGCTCGGCCGCTATTCTGCTGTCGTAAGCAAAAAGGCAGGCAGCATTTGCCAAATTCACATTCTGATACATATATAAGATCTTTTCACCTATTATAAATACTACATATGACGCCACTGCCTGTCTCGGTTATTTTGTACCGGTGACAGTGGATTCAAGGAAAAGTCCATTTTGGAACCGGTTCCTACGCCATTGCCTATCGCGGTTTCTTTACCGGTGACCAGCGATCAATGGAGGACAGTAGATTCGAAGTTTCGAAGAGCAGTTTTTAGAACCAGTTCTTATTGCAGCACGCCTGATTACCGAGGCAATTGAAATATACAACCATTTTGAAGTATACTGTAATAATACCTAACAGCTCGTAGTGGAGTGCAATGGAGCTGGCATTTACTCCAAACAATTCACAATCATGAGTCCCCAGTGTTGCCTGGAACTTCTGCTGTTTGGAAATAATTTATTTAAACACAAACGGAGTGAAAAATAAACTTAGGTACAAGGTGCAATAATTGTTTTTACAGATTTTCAATGTTCATGACCACACGTTGGGACGGGTGCCTGTGTTGTTGGGACATTTTAAGGAAGCAAAGTGCCCCGGTTATCACGGCACAACTGTGTGACGAGCCACTTACTAAAATAAGACCACAAGACCAGGTATGTAATCAGTACTGAATTTCACCAACTTTGGTAAGGTTAACTTGAATTATTTTTAACAATTTTGTGTTTATGTTATTCAGGGTAGACTGGTACCTTGCGGGAGCATCAAAGGATCCGTTTACTTGGTAGAGTTGTCTGAGAATCTGGGGATATCGGCTAAGAATGACAAGCTCTTGATGACAAATGTAAGTTATATTTTAACTGAAAAGACTCGATTTTGTAAACTTATTCAAACAAAAAACGTGGTAGAAAGAAACAAATAGAAACAGATGCGACAGTTGCTCGAATGCATCGAGGACTAACCGAAAACTGAAATGTCCTAAAACGACAATTATTAACTCTGGTGACTAATAAAATGGTTAGCGAGAGCAAACTACATGGCAGTATTTTTTTTTTTTTTTTTTATTGAAAAAATTTTGATTTTGATTTTGTTTTGTTTATGATTTTGTTTTTTATTTTGTTATGCACATTTAGATTTAGATGTTCTTTGTTTTAAAAATAATGTATGTAAAAGCCCAGCCGGGCGTGAAATTCCAAATAAATAAATAAATATAATGAAAGTATATAAAAGCTTAAAACAATTATAATTATTACAATTATATATTTTTTTTTTTAAATTATTCTCCCATAATAATCAAATGCTTGTGTGTACGGGAGGAAGTATTATTTGTTTGGTTATTTTGATTTTTTTTATTTTTTTTTATTGCTTTTTTATTTATATTTAGTACATTGAAATTTAGTTTATGTAAACAATAAGATAAATGTATGTTAAATATATATATATATATATTATTACGGTGCTCCAGATTTTATGTCCGGGTTGAATCTTTCCCAAATGAAAGACTAAACCCTTCCACACACTTTTCCACAAATGAATATCTAGTAAATTCACGCAATGTAAGTGCACTATATAAAAGATAATAAATACAAAACAATACAAGAACAATACGTCAATCCACCAGAAACATAATGGGAAAATATTTCACCGACTCCAGATATTTTCATATCAGAGGGTTCGGCTCTGATGAAATCCTAACTGGTCCGATAAATCCTACTGATCCCTCAATATAAATATTTAAAAAATCTTTCGTAATCCTACATGTATTTAAAATAACCGACTTTTGCATTTTTATGAATAAATTTTTTGACAAATCTAATACGCCTAAATTTTGAATGAGAGAGCTAGGTATAATGCCAATAGCCGAAATAACAAATGGTAATATTTTTATAGTCTGAGAATGCCAAATTCTTTTAATCTCATTTCCTAAATCTGTATATTTTCTTATTTTTTCAGAAACAGTTTTCAATTTATATATTTTATTATTATTATTTATTTATTTTTTAGTTAAGGTTTTCAGTAAATTTTTTTAATTGTGTTTTGAAATTTTTGAAACTGTCACAGGGGGATCTTATATTTTCTGGTAATTTATTAAAGAAATTTGTTCCCAAGTATTTGTAGTTTTGTTGGCCTAAAGTTTTTTTACAAATGGGAATATGTAACATGTATTTTTGCCTGAGATTTGCTGTGTTTTTGAAAGGTATGGTTTTGTTTAGGATATCCTCTTTGTAGACTTGTAAGGTTGAGTGATACAGAAAAAGAGTATTTAAATTCTTTGAATATGAGTTCAGATGGATATAAAAATGATTTTATTAATATTATTTTAATAATTAGTTTTTGCGTAATGTAAAGAGATTGTGTGTGAGTTTTATAGACGCCACCCCATCCTATTATACCATATTGGATTATGGATTGACAGAAAGCGAAGTACGTCATTCTCAGTAGTTCTTTATTTAGAACTAGCTGGGTTACCCGGCTTCACTCAGGATAATAAGATAGTGTTCTGGAATGTTGCACAATGATGTTCCCGATTCCCTATTCCTGATAATTCCACGACATACTCCTCCACAACTTTCTACAGCTCTATGGAACCTTCTAGAACTTTCCGGAAGACTGTTCTAGAAATTTCAAGAGGGCGAAACTTTCAGCCTTTATATCTTTAAAAGCACGCCCTTTAGGTAAAAACGGATACCCTTATTCCCTAGGGGGGATAGAGATCTACCACACAATCCCTACCAACTCCCTTGATCGAACCGGGACTCGTTTCTGAGTTTTTGCGAGCTGCACGTTTTTTTGGACTTTTATAATATATGCCATATTCAAATAAATAAAATGTTACTCCTCACATGTCCTTTCCCGTGCGTTCCACTCCAGCGATCCACTTCCACCTTCCCCACCACCGCTCTCCCGCTCTCCCGTCCCGCCAACCCCCCTGGCACTGCATTTCTTGACTCCTCTCCCGCCCGGCCCGTAGCCGAAACTTTTTTCTGATACTAACAATTTTAAACTCGTGATATCTTTCTAATTAAATATCCGAATTGAAAAATTCAAAAAGTTAAATAAAGGTATTGAAGCTGTCTTGAATATGAAGTAATTTATTTTGATAAGGATTAAAACCAAGATACAAATAAAGAGCCTTTTCAAGCGGCGACATATTAATTAAAATTTTAAAATAAAAGAATACTTATTGTGGCATAACCATAATAGTTAGAAATATGCTGTCGCGACCTTTTTTGTAAATAATGATGTGTTCTATAAAGTCATAGTACATTATTTTATTCTATCATCAATAGTTTTCGCAGCGCACGCGATTTAAAGAATATTTTAGGTAATTTTTTTACACCCTGGGTTACATTATTGAAGTTTTAGTAAGGATGCCTATTTTTTTTTAAATATAATATAGCCTATGTCACCCAGGGATAGTGTAGCTTCCCAACAGCGAAAGAATTTTTCAAATCGGTTCAGTAGTTTCGGAGCCTATTCGATGCAAACAAACACACAAACAAACAAACAAACAAATATTACCTCTTTATATAGTGTGTTAGATGTGTCTCAAACAGCTAAAAATATAGGTCAATTTTCGTACTCTGTTTTTAAGAATGGTTATATGCGGTATCCATTTTAGACATTGGTCAATAGTGATTCCTAGATATTTGGTTGAAGTTTTCATTTCAATATTAGTACACAGTAAGTTACAGTGGTGTTGTTGAGTGTTTGGTGCAGAGTGGATCCTTATGTTAATTTCATGCGGCATTTTTGATTTTTTTATGAAAAATGGTATATAATGTGTTTTTTAGAGTTTAACGTTAGTAGGTTATTGTCAAACCATGTTTTTAATTCGTTTATGTCCGTGTTAGCCTTTTTATTCAGTTCTAACAACGTGTTTGCTTTTAGAAGAAGCACTGTGTCATCTGCATATGAGATTATTTCCCCGCATTTAGCAACTTCAAATATATCATTTACATATAATATGAACAAAAGTGGTCCTAGAACTGTGCCTTGTGGTATGGTGTAGTACACGTCAAACTTTAATGCCGGCCTGAACTTGATACGATCCATTCTCGCAGTTACTGACTTTACAATGAACGTAAGCGAAAGATGCGTAAAAACATTTGTGCGACAGAGAAAGGCATGACACTTTTCGACCTTAAACTCGCCTATGTCACAATAACTTTAGGCCAGTATTAAAGTTTGGCGTGTACTATAACTGAGTATGAAAGAGTAACTAACCCAACCTGTCAGTTTACAAAGCCTGGCTCTCGATGCGGCGGAATGAATTTGACAAACAAATACCGGCAAATTAAAGAGCTTGATTTTTGCTTTGAACTAATAAAAATAATGTTGGAGTTTTACCTACCATTAAAACTCTTATTATGTTGTCTTGCTCATCCAGAATATATATATAATGTGAGATATCGCGCTTATTTCTCGCTAGCGCCCGTCGTATCTGTCGCTATATCTTGAATTTCCCGCCTTCCTTTTGTAGCTCCCTTCAGTTGTATAATTGTCACCTTGCAGTTGGCGTCCTGAGACGCCATATCCTTCAATTTGGACTCACCAAGCAGAGCTTAAATATATATTCTGGATGAGCAAGACAACATAATAAGAGTTTTAATGGTAGGTAAAACTCCAACATTATGTGTGTCGTTGCTCATCCAGAATATATATATAATGTGAGAAGTGTTTGTTATCGCTTGGTGACAATTCTAAAGCCAAAATTGTGACTTTTACTGTATTGCTTGAAATAACTTGGTCAAAGACTGAGAGTGAATGGGTGGATTCAGCACCTCAACATTGAGACCTCTGATCTGCTTTCTATAATATTTCTTGAAAGTGTTTTCTGAACGCCAGTTTCCTCTTTCCAAAATGGTGTCTATAGGACACTCTTCCAGCCAACTCCTTGAGGCTACTGCTGATCTCAAACTCCCAGGGGAGGCATCAATCCCAGCGTCCTTCAAAATTGTTTTAATCCATCCACCAATAACAGTTCTCGAGGCTGGCCTGGCAGGCCCCAATGTGGAAATAAACAGACATTCAACACCAGCTTCGTGTCTCCTGTTCTCACCCAAAGATATAAGCTTTCTCAACCAAAATATAGGATCTATATTACAATCCTCTGCTTTGCAAAGTTTCCAACCAGACTGTCTATGTGTAGAGGTGTCTGTTTTAGAACCAAAAATTGGCCATAATATAATGTGATCATCATTGTCCACAAGATTATCAGGAGATGTATGTAGTAAAGTCAGATCATGTACTCGTCTTCCTGATGCCAGAAGTAAAATCACAGAACATCTACGAGATGCTTCGAAAAGAGTCAGGTCCTTTGGAGGATTTTTACAAAGCCAAGATACCAAGTATCCTGGATCCCAAGTAAATGCTCTAGGCTTCTTATTTGCAGAATTTCCTATACCTCTCATCACTCGCTTGACCAAGGGATGATTACTTATCCTCAAATCGCCGTTGGGGTCACACAAAACCGACACTGCAGACTTGTGAAGTGCTATAGTACTGGGAGCCAAGCCTTTCTTCACCCTTAAGTATGCCAAAAACCGTGCCAGCTGAGATCCCGAAGGGTTATTAGGATGCGTATTATTAATGGAGCACCATTCCTTCCAGCTCTTCCATGCCATGTGATAAGTTGAAAGCGTAGATTTGCGCCAACCCGCATTCAACAGAGCTTTCTCTTGCTGTGACCAATCGTTCAATGCTTCACTCCACCCCCAATCTTCCACACCTGTAGTTGGAGCTTCTGGACCTGTTGAGGATGAAGTCCTGTCGATAAGTCTATCAAGTTGTCGACCAACATGGGTATTATGTGAGGTCGGTCTAGGGCTCTTCTCTTTAGGTCTGGTAACCAAAACACTTTTGGCCAATTTGGGGCTACGACCAGGTACACCCCTGATGACTTGTTCAGGTGTGCAAGCACTCGTGGCATTAAACAAGGGGGAGGAAAGATCCATGCCAAGGGGAAATGCCAACTCCTGCTGAACGCGTTGTGAAACATCGCTCTCTTGTCGTGGGAATCTATCGAGACATACTGATCCACGACGTGAGCCCTCGAAGAAGCGAATAGGTCCACTACTGGATTGCCCCACTTGTGAAAAACAGCTCTTACCGCTGGGGGAAGAAGGTGCCATTCTGGTAATGTCATCCCTCGGGATAGATGATCCGCGAGGCCATTGTAGCGTCCTGGCAAATATTGGACTTGTAAAGCGATTCTGCGCTTGTCCAAAAGAGCAAGAATCTGAAATGTCAGATGAAGGAGACCCATCGACTTGGTGCCTCCCTCGTTCCTCAAGTAGGCTACGACTGTCCTGTTGTCTGATTGAATGAGTAACGAAGAACTTCTCAAATTCTGAGTCACAGATGTTAAGGCATTTAAGATTGCTGTCATCTCCTTTATGTTGCAATGTCCCCCCCTCTGACTGTCTGTCCAACAACCCGACAGAGGTACATCGTCGATCAGGGCTCCCCAGCCGTGATCCGCCGCATCCGTAGTCAGAAAGTGTGTTGGGCTGGGAACATGAAGAGTTGAAACATGATCTAAGTTGGTCATCCACCATTTCATTTCCGACAAGACCTCCTTCTTTATCGGGGACTTCTGCTGAGGGGTCAGCTTCAGCATTAACTGCAACTGTAATTGCATCAGCCGAGTATGGAGTCGACCTCTGGGGACCACAAAGGTAGCAAAATTCAACTTCCCGAGAATACTCTGAGCTTCTCTTAGAGTCCATCTTCGTCTTGTCATGAAGCCCCGAAGTGAATTCCAAAGACCTTGGCGTCTGAATTTGGTCAAATACTTCTGATTTAGATGAGGGTCCCACACAACTCCCAGGTATTCCACTGATTGTGCTGGCTGACTGATACACTTCTGGAGATTCAGTGACCAACCTAACCGCTCCAACAAATGAAGGGCTTCCCGTGTTTGACTGAGGAGGACCTCTCTGGTCTGATGGGCCAGGAGAAAGTCGTCTAGGTACACAATGACCCTGATACCCCGTCTCCGCAGGATTTCTGCAATCCAATTTGTGATAGCTGCAAAGGCCTGTGGTGCACTGCTCAAGCCTTGAGGCAGGCATGTCATCTGTAAGTGAAGACCTCCGTAATACAATCTCAGAAAGCAACGGTGAGCTTTTGCGACCGGTATGTGGAAGTAGGCCTGCGAAAGGTCTATTTTTGTCATCCAATCGTTGGCTTGAAGAAAGTGTGGGACTTTGTGGTGAGATATCAGAGAAAACTTTTTCCAAGCTACATCTAAATTGAGAGCTTTTAAATTGAGGATTGGCCGTTTTGAGCCGTCGCTCTTTTGAACAAGAAAAAGTGTTGATAGGAAGGAGGCATTGTCGCCAGCTCTTTCCAGTGTACCATCTCTCATCATCTTTTTTATTTCGAGGGTCATTTCCGGGGTTACCTTCGTCTTGAACCTCCTTGCGGAAGCATGGCTTGGACTTATCAACAAGGGCTTTCGGATGAATGGTATGCGGTATCCTCTTATCATATGTAAGATGGTCTCTGGGGCATCTAGGGCCCGCCATTCTCTCCAATAATCCTGTAGTTGACCCGCCCGAAATGGTTGATTGTCACTTGTTGAAGCGGCCACGAGAGGTCTGCCCCCTCGCGCCACGCTTCTGTTCCCTCCCCCTACGCCTCGTACCGGAGGAATAGTGGGGGTCTCACCCGTGGTCTGCCCGCCGGGGAAACGAGGGAAATGCCATATTTTCCTTTGATGTCTGCTTGGGGGGAAAGGCAACAACCTCCTTAGATGTTGAAGGGCGGTTGTGCGCCGAGTGGCTACCCTGAGGTAGGCGCACTGGATTAAAGCACTTTGTTACACCACCTAGTTTCTGCAACTGAGCGGACATTGCTTCTTCCCCAAAAGATGAGTGGAAGAAGGAGGAATTCTGCTGAATAGCTTCCGTTCCACTCCCGTCTTACAGCTGCCCAAAATCTTATCCCTTCTGTGCTGAATTACTTCAGCTCGCTTTCCGCACGTTATATCGTCGGAGCATTTTATATACTCGGAGTCCTCTCCTAACAGGATGTTCAGTTGTTCCTCTAAAGCTTCACTTGACAGAGAACCTTCTGAACTACTTCCCCATTTGATAAGTTCCTGGAGAGCCTGTTGAAGGCACTCTCTCTGCTTCAATGAGGCATGCGTTACCGCAGCCAGCATCCTTTCCATGGCAGGAAATATCGGAGAGGCGGTGTCAAATGCCAGCACCTCACAGTTTACTTCCAGCTCCTTGAAGCCTGGATCAGCTAAATATTCCTTTAAAGCAGATGCGTAGCGGACATTGGCCCAGTCGCTCGAGTTGAAGCGTTGGAGATTCTCCACCAAACCCAGATGTGTTGTAGAAGGTTTTGGCGCTGCAGACTCCTTCAGAACAGTAGAGGGACCCGGCATCTGATACTGCCTTTCAGGCGACAACGAGCAAACGCTCCCAGATGCATGCGAAGATGCCGCTATATTTGGCGTGCTGACAGTGGTTTCCTGCGTTGACCTATCCATGACAAGATCCTGCAGGGTCTTGACCTGATATGCTAATCTTTTAAGCAGATGTCTGTCATTCCGCTTTCGTCTTTTCGTACGCCTGCGACGCCTACTACTCTTCGATGCCGAACCGCTAGATTGCGAACTCGAAGAACTGGTTGACATTGAACGGCGTGGCCTTCTTCGATCACGTCGTTTAGAGTTTACATCCTCTACTACATGCTCCTTGTCTAAGGGCATTTTGACCCGTGCACAAAAAATGTTTGGGTACGCGAAGGAAAGCGGCGCAGTTTATTCTGCGTAGCAGTAAGACGCAAATAACTTTATAAATAATCGCACAATCACTCAGCACTAGATTTACACAAAATTACGACAATTTGCGGGTAGCAACAGATTCGTTTTCGTTAATATAATTACGAAACAAAATTTCACGACCGGCGTAGGTGAAATAGACGCCAAAATTCAAATTGAAGGATATGGCGTCTCAGGACGCCAACTGCAAGGTGACAATTATACAACTGAAGGGAGCTACAAAAGGAAGGCGGGAAATTCAAGATATAGCGACAGATACGACGGGCGCTAGCGAGAAATAAGCGCGATATCTCACATTATATATATATTCTGGATGAGCAACGACACACATAATGGCTGAATTTAGTATTTCTTGGATAATCGATTATTTGCGCATCACTGAGAGAGCACTGAACTTAGTATATTTATGTGGATTCAAATGATTTATCTTGAACGTTCCTCACTTAATTATTATTACTTGTTTGATGGTGGGGACTGAGATCGTTCCTCACTCAATAAATGCATTCCAGATGTTTGAGCGGGAGAGCAAACGGGAGCGAATCCTGGAAGCTCGTATGAGAGAGATCCGGCTGAAGATGAAGGTGCGTGGGGGGCAGAAGGAGGCCCCGGCCGGGGGCGCCGACTCCTCCGGAGCCTCCGACAGGGACATTGTTGACGCTGAGGCAGAGTACCGCCAGATTATTGAAACGGAGAAGGGGGCGCAGAAACCTCCGCCGGATCCCACCATTGGCTGTCAAACTAATGCCTAATAATAAATATTATGTAAAAATCACAAATGGTGTTCTAGAAAATCAGAGTAATAATTAAAAGCCTGCAGATTGGTATATGGTAGGTACTCTCTATATCGCCCTAATGAAAGTTAACTATTCAGAATCGAAACATTGCTTGAAATGACATTAGCTGTGTTTAGTGACCAGATCTGAAGAGCCAGGTACTTTTCCATCTCTCTTCATCCTCACAACATACTCTAATCGGAGATCGTTTTGTCCCACATACTTCTGGCGGTTGACTCAATGCTTTTATTCTTGTTATTCTATTCTTTTTCTTCGTGGGAGGACTTGGCTCAGAGGTGTCTACTGAACAAAAAGTTTGATATTTTTTTGTTTGTAAATGTAAAAATAATGAAACAATAAATATATTTTTCATTGAAGATAATATTGGTGACTCTTAAAAGAAAAATTAAAACAGAAATATCACAAAAGGATTTGGTTGCATCTAGGAAATAAACCCAAGACCTTTGCGTTGCAGGGGCTCTGCTCTAACCACTGAGCTAATCGACCCTATCCCCTTCGGTCATATTTAACTATTCGGGTTATAAAGACAATATAGGTAGTTCTCAGTTGAAGCAAGTTTATTTAGAGTAAAAAAAATTGTAATATTATTTTATTGAGAAGGACATGAAAATATAATAAACCATTAAATATCTTTGGATTTTTTTATTACTTTTTATATATAAAATGATGGGAAAAAAAACATATCTCTGAATATAAGTAGCTGAACTACTTATGCTATATACATACAATTTTAATAAATACATAAACACAGTATCCGGTAAGACAGTGCAATAATTTACAAAAACATCATTTTGCAAAACAACAGCGAGTAATTACGAAATTACTGTCAGCAAGTTCACACGGTCGCAACGCGACATATTATTGCTGGCATCCGAGAAACGTTTGTATTTGACGGGAAATTGGAATTCCATCAGTTAAACATATTCATAAAGGACTTCCATCAATTACAAAATAAACTAAATAATACATAGACCTATAAGATTATTTTATTACTATAAAATGCCTTAATTTTCAGTGCCAGCGAAGCCAGTGAAGCCATTGAAGACCCACTTTCGCTCAATGTTAGCCCCGACACCAGACATGTTCTGAATAAAGACAGTGGGGAAACGGCACAGCAGGTCCTCGAGCTGGTTCTGCCGAATGTCTGGTTCCATCTTCTGGACGTAGGACCACAAATAGTCGGTGCTGGCTCCCATCGGGTGCACGTGGAGGAAAGTGGATGTGATTCCAATCAGTTTGGCTTCCTTGTCCGAGAGGTTTTGTGTCACTTCAAATGTCTTCACCTCGGCCTACAAACAAATAAACTAATGTTTACACTATACCAGGTTTCGCAGAGTTTTTCACACAGAAGTGCTATTTTTAAATTACAATGGTATTAATTACTGGTGTATCAGTCAGTCCGTATCTTCGCCTTGTATGATTCGCTCAAATTTAAGCGGGCTAAATCTGTACACAAGCCTTGATAAGCCGAAGAATGGTTCATTTTTCAGATGCCGAGGCACTAGCAGTCACATGTCAAATCTGACATCTACGTAAATAATTGAAATCTTCCATGTCACCGTAATTTACGTAAATTGACTAATTTTATAAATATGGACAATTTTATTCATCAAGCGATAAATAATGTCGATGTTATTAATTGATAATTAATCTAAAATAGTCTGGTAACGGATTTTAAAATTTTAACGTCGGGATATTTAAGCGGTTAATTTCATGAATAGTGCACGACTTCAGAAAAAGAAATACTATTTAAAATTGGTATCCACACATATAGCACCATGCCTATTGAAGTAGGGAACTTTATCAAAAGTCAACTCATAAAAAATCAATCAGCCTAAAAATATTTCAGGTTCATGAAATAAACTGTTGTCTTTGACATGTTCATAAATTGCGATCTCCTGATGACAGTAGAAAGCATAGATATCCCACTCACGTAGATAGTAGTTTGGTTTTTAAAATAAAAAAGAAACACATTCCTCTATTAAAATCTTAAACAATCTGTGAAATACTGGGAATGTCTGGGCTTGTGACCTATACACGGATTATGTTCCAAGCCGCGCTTAGCTCGACACTCCAACCAAGTCGAGATTAAAATTAACTGATATAACGGGCCATAAACTTACAAGAATAGCAGAATCGAATCGACGATGAATTCACTGCATTGGTCATATTTTGTTTGCATTTAAGAATTTTTGCATTTAGAATACGCGAGAGAACTGGACAGCAACAATTTGAGAGTTACTACATATAAAGTTATGATTTTTTTAATGGGTTCTATTGATTGAAAAAAGCTAGTATAGCTTAAACAGGAGAGCCCTTCATCAATTTTTTTTGTTTATAAAATACAAATAGAAAATCACCTTTTCTGCAGTGTCAAGCGTTAGGTTGATGATTGTATCTTTGTCTGACTTGTCGTCCTTGAGTTCTCCGTCCTTCTTTTCGGCCTTAGCAGTCCTGGCCTTGGCCTCCATGATGCGCAGCTTGACGGACTCTGCCACCTGGTGTTTCTTGGCCTGCGCTAGCTGGTTCTCCAGTACTCCGATGCGGGATTTGAGCTGGTGGATGTTCTGTGTCTTGGAGTCCATCTCGTTGACGTTCTCGGATCGCATTATGTCAATCTCGTTCTTGTAGGCTTCCAGCTGGCACTTCAGACTGTCGTTCTCTTCCTGCCGGGGAAAAACTGTTATTATAGTCAAATGCATTAAATAAAAACTGGCGTGGATATGCAAGAAACAACTCAACACAGGTATACCCTAGCGAAACAGGCATCGAATAATATATTGTAAACATCACGTATATAGATCAATAAATAAATAAACTCAAGCTGTGCAAGATGAGGCTGAACCTGCAATTGACGGAGGTTGAAGTAATCCATAACAGGGACGTCCGGAGGCTACATGTCAAAGATATAGTCTGTGACCCGAACAGGGCAAGGGGAAAAAGATGTGTCCGCGACCTACGTCGAGTGCCGAAACAAAATTTTCACGCGACTCGCCTTACGCCAGCTGATTCTATTTTCGTAACAACTTATTTATTTTTTTGCAAAATAATAATATTTATAAATTGTACCCTTGTATAATTTATAAAAATAGTATATAATCTATCAGCTCCCAGAACAGCTTCTTATATTCAGAGAAATGTTTTTTTCTCTATAACGTCATAAAAAATATTTTAAAGTTTTATTATATTTTCTATAAGGCTAAAGAGGTATTTTTCACAATAAAAAATAAAGAAAACACAATAAACAACATGAACTACACATTAGACGGGCGCGTGTTGAAGAATGACGCAATACTAATTTTGTTATTATTTTTGACCAGTCAGTGGTTGAGTGGGCATAGCGCTTGGGTCCCACCCGAGCGTTGTGTGTTCGATTTTTCGGCTGGGCAAGTCCTCCATCACAACACAAGCAACATTTTCGGCTTTCTGTGGTGGTAGTAGATTTTCAAATATTGTTGGGTTATTCGTAATCCGGGAATGTTTGTCTTTCTTTTTAAAATTAAAAATTAAATGGTTGCTCTTTATCAATGGTTGTTCTAAATCAACTTAGGAAGATAGACCTACAACAGCCCAGAGCCAGTACCCCAGATTCAATTTTATGGAGTAAGGGAAGGTGAATAAATAGGGGAGAGGATAGTTGGGATCTACCCACCTATTTAGACTTGAAAATTAGGTAAAGTCATTTTGAGTCAGTATGGTTGACTAGTCAGTAAACCAGATGATAATGAGACAATCTTTCACTGTGAACCTAATATGTACATAACTAGATGACTTGACTTACTTGTAGTTTTTCATCTTCCATCTTGCTGCGTTTTCTGGGAGTCTCGTCTTCATCACTGCAGTCCATCTCCTCACCGCCACCAGTTTCTTGTAGGAAATCCTCCAATTGCTGTGTTCGAATTTCCTGTAACACATCAAACACCATCAATCACATTGTTGACACCATTTTCTCAACACAAAAAACTGTTATAAACATTTGTACAGTAAAACATTTAAAATATTATTTCATTGAATGAATGAAGTAGCAATGACACCCATGTCACATTCGAAAGCAATTTTGCCTTCTAAATAATACTTGGGAGATTTTACTGTAAGATAAAAAATTCCGTATTCAGCAGCATCAAATTCCAGGAATTGCGACAGCTACATTACGTCAGGGGGTTTGTAGACATCTCGTGCAAGACATGGATAGAACTGTTCATCATTGATGACAGCAATTTATTAAAATCAAAAGCTTATCTGATACATTACTGGCCACTCCTTTGATTGCTTTATTCCTCCACATGGTCAGACTAGGTGGTTCCAAACGATTGAGCAAACAGATTGGATAATTTACAAATTCAAACAGTTTTATTACAAATAATACTTATCATTCAAAAGCTTACCTTCATCTTTGCAGTTGTCTTCGAAAATAGGGTCAGATACTAATCCAATTTTGTTTTGAGAAACCTTCCAAATATGAGACGAGTAATAATAGAGTATGCCAGTTCGATGTTTGCAGCATCTTTTAATGTGCATTAAATCTAAATTCAGTTGGTCCGAGATGAAATGCAACTATCTTACCTTGAGTTGGTGGTACTAGCACGGCTGGCCCTAAGCCATAGCGCCTGGCGCTAGTAAAAACTTCAAGGGTCCTGTGTTAGGTATTATCAGCACCTTGGCTCCTGGACAAGTCGGCACCAGGAGCCGGCTGCTTCAATTGCACCTGCACAGGGCCGGTCCTGGGTACTAGAGGGCCGATTATAACGTCTTGATTGGGTTTATTTTTACTGTTGGATTGAAACCCCTTTTGAATTGTTGCAGACTGACTGGATTGATGATTTCAGGCTAAACCTGTTAACTCCATCCGAGATGAGTTTACACTATCTTACCTTAATTTACACGAGGAATACATAGTTATGGATGCCTTGGTAAGGTTTATATTTACTGCTTCAGAGTTGCAAGCTCTCTGGGATTGCTTACGATTCCTTGAGTTGTTCTTGTTCATGTCAGCATGTTGGTACTTTTAGTTAAATATGCTTGTCTGTCCAGACGAATGATGAATACTGTCTGATATGTCGAGAACTACACATGACTTGGAGTACTTTTTATGCTGTGGCTCACCTGTAACCAGCTGATGAGTACAAGTTTTGTTAACTCATCCACAGTGGTTTCATATTTTCGTGTCCAACATGTTGAGTGTCCATTACCAATCAACATATTAAGTTGAAACAAACCTTAATACCTTTGTCCTAACTTTTAAGTTACAGTCGCAATCATTGCTTGAACAATAATTATTATTATTGACTTACCTTTAACGCAAACCGACGAAACCTTCATAAATTAGTTTGATTAGATTTATAGCTCCATCCATCCTGTCATCTTGTCACAATTCATGAATTTGAAAAGTATACATCGTAATAAAACTGTGTTGAATTTCAAATTTATCAGCAAAGGATAATGTATTCTGATTAGCAAAATGAATTCTGTTGCGGTGTTCAAATACCTTCCATACAAACCGTTTGGGTCCCATCACAGTGTGAATACCTGAAATAATATATTAATAAAGACGAATACTACCCGTGTTACTTACCGAAGACTGCTTTTTCCAGATCTCAATATTCTTGCGTTGAGCTTTACTGAAATGGTCCCAGACTTTCTTATGTGATGCCGCCGCAAATACCTTCTCGACCTCGCCAACTGTGTTCCAGAACATAAGGTGAAACATGTTGAAAAACAAACAAAAAAAACAGCATGTAAAGGTTAATGGTTGCAGTCGGCCGGCCATAATATACTATCCATCCAAATAAAGGTACGGAGATTGAAAGATTTTCCAGCAGCACACGGGCTAAATTAGCAGTGTTGTAATTCTGGACTCCGGTTTCCGAGTTTTCTGTATGTGCCACCAGCCTTTCCATACCATTTGAGAAAGAGAAAAGGCGGAATCCCTCATGATGACATCGAGGCTACCAGAATGTTGCTGAACCAGAGCTGTAGACTCGAACCATAGACCGTGGAGGCTAGAGGAAATTTAATGAACAGAGGTGACCGCTATGCTGCCTTCCTTGTAGCAGAGGAAGATTGTCCAGTAAGCCAGAGCCTTCTTTACAGTGTGAACCCATAGTGCAGCAGTTGCATTGTGTAGCCTTATAATGAATGTGGTGCTTACCACACTAATAAACCTTTGTATAGTTGAATCAAATTGTATTGTGAAATGAACCTGGGATTGTTGAACATTATCGTAAGTAAAAATACCATTAACCTTTTGAATGTCGGAGTAAGAAAATCTTCATACCCCGACTGTTGGCTGAGAATTTGCAGAACTGTAAAAATTACCTTAATGAATTTAATTCAAATATCGGGATAAATATCTTTTAATTCATATATATTTCATGTTTATTTCGTAAGATGGTTTCCCCAGGTTAGCAAACTTTCTCTAAAACAAAAAAAAAATACTTCAATTTGCGAAACAACTGTCAAAAAATAACAAGTTTTATTATTTCTACATAAACCTGAAAACATATCCTACAAGAAAAACAATAATCAAAAGGTGGTTTCAAAGAAATATTGACCATGATACTCTTTTGAAAATTCAAATATTTTAATTTTTGGGATGTCTTTGAACGAAAATGAATTTTGACATGCACAGATAAAATGCTTTCTAGACAGTCAGAGAGGCTACATTCATTAAATAAATAGTAGTAACCAGTGTTAAAGTGCAAGCAACTCTGATTTTGTACTCTATACGGTTTTCAAAGCATAAAGATTAAAATTGCATCACATAAAATTCACACATTAAAGCGCTCACCTGTGAGCGAGCGCCGCGCATAGTCGTAAAAATGTCACTCACCGGTGAGAGAAAAACGTTTGACTAGTTAAAATAAAACTCTTAACCCATTGGGGCGGACAAGAACCTATACCATACTTGACAACATTCCAAAGGTAGGAATGTATAAGGTCGACACTGACGATTCTTCAACTCTGCAAATGCAGGGGTCAGGCCCCTAAGAGTTAACAAAGAAAAATAAATTTAAATTTACACAGTCTTAAATGAAAGACTGTTGTGAAGACAAGAAGTTTGACACGACTGAAAATTAAAAACTGACTGTCTTTGGGTTATTTGATTTTCAATAATGTATAAATAAAAGTCAAGGTGCACAGATTAGTAACTGGGCATTTCTTTGTGAAAATACAAAGGGAACAAATTTGCAAACTAAAAATTCGTTGACTTTAGCAGATTTTATGACAACTTTACATAGTGCCCGATGGGTAACAATGTTTCACATAGCCGACAATCTTACACAGGTAGTGCCATAAAAATATAAATCTGTCCCTAACAGGGTAGGAAATTCCTGCCAGCCGGGCATATGACGCTCCACGATCGCCACCTTTGATAGTTATACCTTACTACGAGAATAATTCCCAATTATTGTTTTTTTTTAAACCCATTTAATCAAGTGATTTTTGCCAAAAAGTTACTTATAAATAAAAATAAAAATTTATTTTATTAAAATATATTTGAATTGTCCAATAAATAATAATTCGGACCCCAAAATTTTCATGGATCTCTAATATATTAACATTTTAAGTAACGGACCGCCCAGGCCCCACGTCAGTGAATACGTAAAAAAAAATCACATCAGCAGTTAAAGGTTAATGACCTTTGGCGTAAGTACAATTTGATTTATTTGCGTTTTTATTAAGTGCAGTAAATAACATCAACTTTTAAATAATTTAATATAAACATACTTTATGCCATTCAAATTTAAATATTAGTTTGCGATTGTCCTTTACAGCATTTTCTTCGCAACACTTCTTAAAAGCGGAGTATTCAAAATATATCTATCTCTTTCTTAAGTATTATGTTGACATACATGGAAAAGAGGCTGGTGAATGTTGACAACGGCCGTTGATCACAAAATCAGTATTGAATGCTCAAGAGTTTTGGTTGTCCTTTACAGCATTCATTTTAGCATATATTCACTTTCAAAGGCTAAAAACGGATGCTGTGAAGAACACAAATTCTGTTATAAGGCACCAGACCACGGTGCGTGCGCAGGACTAGGGTGTATTTTTCGTAATTATTTTCAAGCAAACGATGAATGGAATTCTCATTATTAATACCCGTAATCAATATATACATTAAGCAGACCTATATACAAATTTTTGTACTCGAATCTAAAGTATAGTTTGCAATGTATCCCGCTTCCAACAGGACACTCCCATGAAATTGCCGCTCAGTGGTTGATAGCGATTAAGCCATATGGTTCATCAGAAAAATAAAATAAATATATATATGTATTTAGGAACTAGACAAATAGGTTTATGGCATCACGTAGGGGAATTTTGATATCTAAAAAAGAAGAAAAAATGGCAGACCAGCGAATTTTATTTCCGGTTTTTATGGCAAATTTTCATTCATAAAAAAAAAAAATATAGAAAAAGGCCCTTCATAAAAAAATTCTTACGTGGTGCCATAGAGACTGGATTTTCAAACAGTTTAATACTTGGTGCATGCAAATCGGATAGTAGTTTTGATAGTTTTGTTGTCAACCAGGTTGAAAAAATTGTTTCGAGAAAAACGTGTTCAAAGTTTTGCTGAAGGATATGTAATTCAACATACAAACTGTTTCAAACGGTTTCACATAAAATTCTGCATTTCCATCAATTTTACGAATTTCTATAATACATTTGGTGTGAGCAGTCTTAACAAATGCATCTTTCAGAAAATTAAATTTAAAATAATGACCAATTTTTTTTTTTACAGTGGTCAGATGCCTTAAAGCAGGGGTTCCCAAACTTTTCCAAGTCGCGGCACCCTTAGAAAATTTGAATTTTCTCACGGCACCCCTGTCATATAATGTTTGTCTGTGGTAGCCTCGGGAGTGTCACCACCAAGAGCCCAATTCTCTAGCCCCCAATTAAATCTTCTTCTTCCTGCGTAGTAAAATCTTGGGGAGCTCTTGAGCACGGAATGGATCTTGGATCCATACAAACTTCTCCACTTGGTCTTCTGCGAAGTACTTGGCAAACCACTCAGTTAACTGTGATAGGTGCTCTGTGAAAAGGGTCAGCAAGTTATTTGAAACCTTAACTCCGCTATGGGGCATGTACTGTTGCAATATTGGAAAACAATCTTTGCCTCCATCATCACCCATTTTTCTCTTCCACACTTGTAGTTTTTTCCTGAATGATGAAATCTTGAATGAAAAAACTACAAGTGAATGCAGCACGCGGCCGCTGCAAGCGCAGCACCACAACCGTATCCCCACTCCTGTGCCTCCCACCCAATCCATTCCCAGAGCGCGGACCGGCCACGCGGATGATTTTCCATTCCATAAAATGTTTGTATTCGTTCATGTCAATTTTGATTTTTAGTAGAGACATCAGGGGCGCCTCGCGGCACCCCTGACCTCTGTCCGCGGCACCCACTTTGGGAACCTCTGCCTTAAAGATATCGTCGCACGAAAGCAATACTGCTGTAACCGCCACTACCTACGAAAAAACTTATAACACCATTTTGCAGGGTTTTTTTTTCTGCGTCAATCTATCTGGGTCCCGTGACTCTGCGATAATAAATAAGAACTGTACGAAGTTGAAAAACTAGCCGTTTTGTCAACAATACGTTTTTTAACTGAAATACACACCTCAAAATCCTCAAAAGTATTTTCGCAGATAGTGGCGGTTACAGCAGTATTGCTTTCTTGTGACGATATATTTTATTAAAAGGTTTAAGTATTCTGAAAGATCTATCCAATGTTTATTTGATAGTAATAATTCATTATTATAGGCCTACAAAAACAGGAGCTATGATTTTTTGAAGAAAAAACTTTCTTTTTGCTCTCCTGAACAATTAAAAATGTTTGTCCTTTACAGCATTTCAAATTTCCAGTGTGGATATTATATTTGTTATTTCTTACTTAGCTGAAAAAGCTGAGCAAGCGGAAATTCATCAAATGTCGGGCCAACAATCATTCATTACGTAAAACATAAAAAGCAATATTGAACATCATGAAACCAACACCTGCAGCACAAAATCAGTTAAGAGGCTCAAGAGCCCAGCTTATGGGTGTGTGATTCGTATGAACCCATTACTTACCATAGAATGTGGCCTAAGTATTCCTGTCATCAGTCTGCCTACACTTAGGCGATACTCAAACATTGTAGATGGGAAGATGCTTTGACTATTTAGTTGGCCAGAATTGTAACTTAGTACAGTACTGGTCTGCGTGAGCATTGAGAGTTAATTTATTGAGTTCCTGGATAGTGTTTGGGTCCATCGTTGGTAAGAGACAATATCTTTGTATTACTCTCCAGCAAGAGAATTGTTACATCCGGCAGCTCGGTAATGAATAGGATAAGAAAGAGCTTAGTACTAATTCCAGTTGTTGATAATAATATTAAAAACTTACATTGAATCAGCAGTGTTTGCATCTTGATTTTAGCCTCGTCCTTGGCCCGTTGAAGTTCTTCCTCGTACAGAGTCTTGTCATTCAGGAGTCGGCGGACATGAGAGTTGGTGCTTTGGATCATGGAGTAGAACATGTTGACATTCCTCTTGGTGCAGTCTCCGCGCTCCAGCCACGAGATGACAACCTGAACCACAAAACACTCTCATTAGCATTGTGTTATTTGAAACTTCACATTATGGCTTGCCTCGTCTGACGTAACCAGATCAGGAACTGTAACCTCCCAACCGAACCCTCCAATTAGCTACTTCCAATGACTTGATAAATTTCTTGGTTAAACTCTAAAGGCAATGTTAGCTTTTTTACTTCAACGTCGCTACACACTTCAAAGATTACAAAAAAGATTTATTGCTTATTTTAGAGTTTCGAGTGGAAAGGAAGAATGGGTAACGATACAGATGGAAAAGAAAAATGGCTTAGAGTGTATTACCAGGGAACCAGAATTCCGATTTTGTCACCAGCGCTCAAACGTTAGCGCTCGCGAATGGAATTTTTAGAACTAGATAGCAGTGGCGGTCGGTGACTTTTTGTATAAGAGATGCTGATTTATATACCTACCTAATATCAAATATAAATACCTACAGACTAGCCCACAAACAAGATGCGATTACTGACAAAAATAATATGTTATTAGCTCTATAAATCCTTTACGCTTCACACAAATTATTTTTATTTTTTATTTTATTTGGAAAACCAACAGTTACAATAATTAATAATGTTTGATGAAATATGTGTAAATATTTAACCAATAACAGATTTTCACTGATGTATATTAAATTATTTAGTGAGTAGGTATAAAGAAAAAATAGTTAAATTAGGTTATGTGGATGGGATGGTGGAAGGGAGGGGAAAGGGATGGATCTATTCTGTGTAAATAGTAGTACGTATGTGTAAAAGTTATTTATTCATTTTAGGTTTGAAAATGTTAGGTACTGTGTTAAATAAGTCGAATTCACGGGGGTGACAGCACATTATCCGCCCCGGGTGCCACCCATACTAGCTACGCCACTGAAAAAGTCACAATGATTTTTTACGAGATATGAGTTGAGTTTAGCAAAAAGCGAACAAAGGGGGGTTAAATACATCATGTACAAATGTACATTTATTAATTTTAAAAAAAATTAAAAACTTGTGCTACAAAAGTTACCTTTCTTTTACATGTCTATTATTTTTTTATACAGGGTGTAACAGGACGTACCCGAGGGACGTACCAACGATTCCTGGGCATATTTGTTTGTTGTCCAAAGACATTTTTTTTTCTATTAAAAACCAAAAATATATTTTTCCATCACAAGCCTCAACTGACTAGTTAAAAGATTAAAGCGTTTATAGCCTAGGGACACTTGATAATGTAATAAGTAAAAAAAATAAAAAAAAGCAATAATTGAAAAACATTTTTTTTTTCTATTTAAAAAAAATATCATCGGACACCAAAATGACAAGTACAGTAAAATCTCACTAATCCGACACTTCAATAGACCGATACGTCCAATAATCCGGCACCCTCTGCCCGTGCCCTCCATCGCCGCGACGTCGTCTAGCAGTCTAACCTCAAAACTTATTTCATGTGTATGTGCGTACGTATTAACCTGTTGTTTTGAAATGAGAATAGTATGTAATTAAAAATGTCAAGTAAACGGAAACACAAGACACTAGATTTGAAAGATAAAGAAGTTAGATAGTGGAGAAATCATGAGATATGTTACAGCTACAATTTTTTTTATTTTTTTTTTAAAAAGACAAACATTCCCGGGTTACGAATAACCCAACAATGTTTGAAAATCTCCTACTACCACCACAGAAAGCCGAAAATGTTGCTTGTGTTGTGATGGAGGACTTAGCCAGCAGAGGAATCGAAAATGCGACGCCCGGGTGGGACCCAAGTGCGATGCCCACTCAACCACTGACCGGTCAAAAAACAATAAAACTTATCAAACAAGAACACAAATATGTACATACATTACATACATTATATTCTCTTTATGAAATGCTTTGTTTTATTTTTTATGATTTTTTCTCTATAATCCAGTAATCCGAACATTCCAATAATCCGACACCCTCTGGTTTTTAATAGTGCCGGATTAGTGAGATTGTACTGTACTTCTTCTTCTTTGTGTGCCTTATCAGGTCCCCCTGACGTTGGCGATCACTCTTGAAAAGGTCTCTCTGTCTTGCGCTGCCCGGAATAGCTCCTCCACACTTCTAATGACAGTCCACTCTCGTATATTTCGCAGCCAAGACATTTGTCTCCTACCAGGCCCTCTATCTTGCCTTTCAATATTAAATGGAGCAAGTGATACTTCTCCCCTCGAAGTATATGACCCAGATATAAAATTTTCTTGATTTTAATTAATGTAAGCAGTTCCCTATCTGCTCTAGCCCGCCTGAGAATTTCTGTGTTGGTGATCATGTCGGTTCATGGGACCTTGAGCATTCTCCAGTGAAGCCACATTTCGAAAGCCTCTAACCTGTTCATGGTATTTATTTTCAAGGTCCATGTTTCACAACCATACAGCAAGACCGACCACAGTGTTAAGGGCAAATTTCACATCAAAATAAAAAATTGTGAAGATTTGTGAAGGATAGCTCGTCTCTTTTACAATCTCTGTTCGGTGAAAAATAAAGAGCGGGAAGAAACTTCGGGAAGAGGTTAACCAGTCAAACTGAGCAAATGCTAATAATAATTGAGCCCTTGCCCGGAATAATGTTGTAGCCAACAAAACTATCAATGTTGAGTTATTGATGCAATAATATTGGGCATATTAATACGCATCTTTTAAGGTAGGAATTATAATAATGAAAACATTTTAAGGCCTGTGACAGCCTTTTAAAGTTTGTTTTGTGGAAGAATGTTGTATAGCGCCATTCATCAAAATCACGGAGCACGGTTTAATTTATGGGAATAAATGGTGAAAACGAACATCTTATGGCTTTAACTAGAAAGTTTTCAAAGCCAATAGGCTGAAGAATGCAGGAAAGTAGAATTTGTCCAGAAAAAAAATTATTAAGCCTGCTTTTTAGCCGTTGAAACAGTTTTGTGGAATAATGTTGTATGTTGATCTCAAGACAATATCTAGAAGGTAAATGGTTTCATTTATTCATATCGTTTTTTGGCTTTTTAAGCTCAAAAACATATATGAAATTTGTACATTTATGTTAGAACAGCATGTTGCTTTCTGTAAGGTAGGAAGAGTAAAAAAAAACCATTTTGTGGAATAACGTTGTATGTGAAAGTGGTCATTTACAACATTGTTCCACAAAGTCAGTCTAAATTCAAGTAATAAACTCTAAATTAATTGATTTTCTGGACGACTTTTCAATTAAAACTCTTAAGAATTGCATGTTTTATGTATTTTAAATATAAAATGTTAAGAAACATAACTGGTTTCGTTTTTTAAATTTATCTCGAAACAAGAATATTGTTGGATACAACATTATTCCGGGCAAGGGCTCAATTATTGTTTAAATTCATCTGATATTTTGTCATTGGTTTTAAAAACTAATATGGAAGGTAATAATAATTGTAATACCTGAACAGCCTGATTGAATTTATCATCCTGTTTGATTTTGTCGCAAATCTCTGTGGCATCGTGGTCAGTGTAGTGGTGGATGGGCGGCGGGGAGGGGGGGCGGCGCTTGGCGGCCATGCGCTCCCGGTGGCGGGCCTCACGCTCCATGGTGCGCTGCTTGCACTCAAACTCGTGCTGGTCGTCTCTGGCTTGTGCGTAGTCCACGTGCAACCTGCTGCAGTTAGGTCCGTCGGTTTTATTGTCAATGCGGAGCCTGTACCCTGACAAGAACACTGCGGCATCCACAGAATGCTCGTAAACATAGCGGATGTGGCAAAAGTTCTTCTTGGATAGACGGAGAGAATTGATTTCTCCACATCGCCCAAACACCTCGGTTATGATCTCTTCGGTTACGTTTTCCGGGAGACTGCCGATGAAAACTGTGCGACAGCCTGGTGGTTTTTCTCTGGTTGTAGGGAGCACGGAACTCGGGTATGGAGGCACAAGCGAGCAAGACTTCAGTTGGATGATGTCTTTAGTCACCGGAAAGCCTCCCATGGGCATCATTGACATGTCATTTCCGTCAGCCAACGGCATGTTGGCCATTTGAGTGGGGTCGGCCATGCCATACTGTCCCATGGACATCATCGAGGGGTCCATCATCATGCCACCCATCATCCCCATCATGTTGGCGGGGAACATGCCGGGCATACCCATTCCACCGTACATCATACCTTGCGGTGCAGAGTTAACTCCACTATTAGATGGACTCATTCCGTCATTGGCGTTCATCCCGGGCATCATCGGTCCAATTGGGTTAATGGAGGCGGAAGGAGCACCGACAGAATTCATGACTGCTCTAGGCATTTCCGGGATCAGTGAACCATTGTCGGAACCATTGTTCTGGTCTTTCTTCCCACCACTTTTTCCACCACGTTCGTTCTGTGAGTCGGACTTCCGCCCTTTGTAATCTGATCGGCTGCGATCCTGGCGATCTCCTCGACCTCCTTCACCGGCTCTGTCGCGCCTCCTTCCATCCCTATCCCGGGAGCGCCTGCGATTTTGAGATCCTCTCATATCACCGGATGAATTGTTATGCTGGTTATTGAGAACATTGCCAGCTTCCATTTCATCCCTTAATTTAATTTCATATTCATCCATCATGGGAGGAACATCTTTAGGCATGGGTGGATTTGGAAGCATGGGGGGTGGGTGAAGGGGTGGAGGAGGCTGCATACTCTTGAACTCGAGGGGGGCGTCATTCATCCCAGGCATCATCATAGCATGGTTCATGTTGTAGTTCTGATGCATATTGTCAAAGCCGTGGCCCATCATTCCCATGCCTGGCACTGGAAATCGCACGGAAACATTACAACATTGGTTGCTGAGAATTGAGCTGCCCTAATTCCGCAGACATTCACCAGAGTTGATCAACTAAAACTGAAACGTCTGAACGAGGCATAATACATTCCTCATATTGCATCAACTCAGGGAAGGAATAAACCAGGAGGGGAAGATTTTGGAAATTATAAATACCATTGTTAGATCATTCATTGGGCAGAGTCCAATGATGCTATCTGCCTACCAGAATCCTACAAAGACAATAAGGAAAAGATTCTGACCTTCTACACCTTCTAACATCTACGTTTTCATATTTCGTTTTTAAGTGAAAGATCGAAACCATAAAGCTTTGCAATGTGATGTGATTTTTCACAATAGTAAGGCTATAGAAATCAGCCAAGTTTATAATTATTATTCATGTAACTTACTCATAGGGGGTGGATTTGGTGGTTGTAACGGGTTGTTGTTACCGCGATACTGTTGATTATACATGGTTAGCACTTGTAATTGACGTAATTGATAATCTGGCAATAAGAATAATATTCATAAGAATTATAGATTTCCGTATATACGTATAACAGCTTTAACAATACAAAAATATAAAATAATGAACATACAAGATGGAGACCATAAATAAACTTTTAGACAGGAGAGTCCAGGGTCCAGGGTTGCCAATGGTTATGTTCTAAAATACCCGCAAAAAAAAAGTTCAAAATCCCCAAACTGGGGAGAGCGAAACATTAAATTCCTCACAAGTTTCTTCATACTTCCGCCTCCAAAATAAAAATAAATCCTATTGTAAATAGCATTTTTTATTTATTAAAATTTATTAAACATATTATTACATACATAATACAAGATTTAAAAACAGGTTACAACCCAATAACCAATATTGAAACAAAAATAATGATATTTAAAAAAAAATTCAATATGGCGCGCGTAACGATAAATCGTCTAGTAGGAAAAAAGGAAACATAAAAAAATTGGTAATATATTCATATTTACGGTATGCCAGGTACAGCTAGGAGAAAAAAATAACTGAAAAAGACAACTAATTTAAATAAAACACAAAATAATTAGTTGAATAAAAGAAGATAAAGTAGTTTTTTTTCGTGCAGTTCATTCTGACAACACGTGTTTTTATCGCTGTCGTGTATTTATTTTTCTAACTCGGGCGTTTCTAGCTGAATTTCTTTGAAAATGTGTCAAAATACGCGTTTTAGTGAAAGCTTTTATTTGAGATTGTGACAATTGGTTTTGTATCGTGCTAAAAGTGCTAAAACGGACGTTAAAGTTCGCAACTGATTTCGATTTTGGACAGAGGATTTCTTCGCCCCACGACATCGTAAGATAAGATCCTATTTCTATTTTATTCATAACGGAGAAGTTTTGTTTATTTATGTTATGTTCGGTCAGAGAGAGATGCTACGAATTTTTGTTAATTTAAGGTTTACGTAAACTCTGGCAGATCATAAATAAAATTACAAATACTAAATCCTCGTATAACGACCAAACCATTAAAGATTTTTTTTTTTTTTTTTTTTTTTAACTTTATTTATTCTCATTTCTTTTTACATATAATGTATAATAGAACATTAATAGTATATTATAACATAAAACATAATAACATATAGTATAAAAAAGAAATGAAAACCCACTAAGGCACTGCCTGAGTGTGGGTAATATTAAAAACAAAATACTATATTTCTAAGTACACAAATTAAACATTGATGAGATTCCCACATCTTTTACTAAACACCCAGACAAACTTCTTGACTTTATAACATTGACGTATGATATCTAGACGCGCCCTGTGAAATGCAAAATGACCCCAGAAGCCAGCAAAAGCAGGCTCACGGCCCATTTATGAAAAAGTGCCTGCATTGTTTTGCACCGTTTAGATCGCATAGTGCTTTGTGTTGTACCTTTTATCGGTCTACAAGGTCTACACCGAAACCAATTTGTGTTCCAGCCGTCCGCACCGGAGTTAATTTTTTCAAACACAAAAATATCTAACTTCCGAATGTTGTACAAAGTACACACCGCGGACTTTATTTTTGAAAATGTAGTCAGCTATCTGACTACAACAAAAAAATAGACCTTACAAATGTCTTTTAGACAGCGTTTTCATAAACGTAATAATGTTACAGAATTACTTTTGTTGCCATCAAAGTTTCCTACGTCATCAAATCACCGCACTGCCTGTGTTCGACTACTAATACATACAAGGAGGGCTAGTATCACAATTTGGAAGAGTTTTCAAACTTTTTTAAAGCGCGACCCGCTTTTAGTAATAAAATAAATTATATTATTTCCATAAATTACAATTATAATTACATAAATTCACCACCAGCTGTTTTTTAGGAATGATCAACCTTTTTAGTCGAAGTATTATTAATGTATCCATTATTATTATGTACTTATGCGGACCTTGGTGGGAGGGTATGTACAACATAACCTGGTTAACTTTTTTGTCGGTGGAGTCGCAAACCTGCTTTACATATTATAAAACAATATTTGTTTAATTAAACTATCAAAGAGGGTAAAAAAAGCTGCAGTGAAAATTTTATATCCGCAATGCCAAAACAATGAATGATATCGATTTTTTTCATTTGGAAATGTTAAATTTTGGCGGTTGATTCAAAAAGGGCAAAAATTGCCAGACAAAATTTTTACTTCGTTCAAGGTCAAACCAGTAAATGGTGTTAGTTTATTTTCGTTTGTAATTACAATATTTATAAGTACAATATTTCGTCAAGATAATTTTTGTTATTTTGTAAAACTGAAACCTTTAAAATACATAAAACACAGATTTTAACAAAAAATCGTTGCAAAATTCTTTAATTAAGGTCGCAAGTTAAACAATTAACAATTACAATTAACACTTATAATTTAATTGTATGAAATTTCCCCCGATAGATAAAATCGTAAGATATACTCCAAAAAATATTATTAACACGTATTACAAGATATATAGATATACAAAAAATTTCGTAATTCATTGTTTTTTTCAAATCCTTTTTGAGACATTTTCCGTGAGATTTTTGTCCTATTTCAAACGAGTCATGTTTTTAAGAATAGCGCGCTCCCTCTAACACTCGTATTTACGTATCTCCCCTTCCTCTTCTTTTTGAGCGCTTACTACTGGGCTTTAAGTATCCACTAATTTCAGTAATTTTTTTTATTTATTATACGCTAAAAACTTAATGTTTTGAGTAGCTGATTCAAAACTTTAAAAAGAAATTATAGTTTTTGGCTAATACCTTTTGCAAAACGGAACAGAAGCCTTTGAATATTTTTAGCGCAATTTTTTGATATTTTTTTGTAGTCAGTCCGAAAAGCAGTAAATGGGCTTGCGGACCGCTGGTTGCTCATCACTGTGTTAATGATGAGCAACCAACTTGGGTAGCCCACGGTGCATGGGCGGTAAAAAGATGATTTTTTCGTAAATGTTTTCAAGCAAATGATGATTGGTTTTTTTAATAAACTCATTAAGCTTACGAACCAACAGAAAAAAAATGCAGACGCATCTGCCGCCAAGACCTGGACAAACATCACTCCATTAACCCGGGCACCCCTGCTTAGTCACCAAACGTAGCGAATCACTTGGGGTGACCTATGGCAGAGGCGTTGGTTATCCAATAAATGGTTCCCGAGGCGGCGGTACCCATACTGGCCTCCGAAATTGAATCGCTTGTCAAAATAAAGTAAAAAAAAAAAAATTTCCAATTAAATTTATGAATGTCTCGTGACCCCCACTTTGAAAACCACTGTATACAGCACGGCTTGTGGATATTGTTCATGCGGCCAATCCGTGAACAACTATTGATGTATTAGTTTGACAGAATTACACAAAAGGATAACTTGGCGGTCAGTTGTATATTGCTGGGAACTCTGTATTCAAGACGGCGGAATTGGAAGAAGAGTTTTGTTGCGAAATTACTGTTACTGGCGTTATTTTATTCTGATTATTACTATGAGAGGGCTTGTCTAGGGTATACTTGGTCGAAGCTTTATAAACAACTATGACGATCTCCGTAGTCCAGTGGCTAAGACTCTTGACTCACAATCCGGAGGTCGCGGGTTCGAACCCGGCGTGCGCAAATAAATTTTATTTGATTAATTTGTGTTATTTCACAATTAATTCATTTAAAATAATATATAGTATATTTGAGGCACGTTCCAGAGTGGAAGATACTATCAGTATCGCCCTGGTGTAAGACCACCATTCAGAATTGAAACGTTGCTTGAAAATGGCTTTAGCCGTGTTTGGTGACCAGATCTGAATAGCCAGGTACTTCCCAACCTTCCTCTCCCCCACCTTCTTCCCCTCCCCACTACCTTCAGCCTCACAACATACCCCAATTGAGGATGCCATAGTCTCACTGGCTCCAGACGGGAGCAGTTGAGATTCTTGTGCGGTATTCACTGTAAAAAAAAAAAAAAAACTACTTTTGCAATATAGGCTCTAACCTTGCAAATAAAATTAAACAAAATTCTACTACTGTCGAAAAAACAATGAGGATTGATAATGTAAACCATGAAAACAGACTCAATATAGTCAAGATAACAAGTGATGAAATAAGAAATATTATAGCCTCCTTAAAAACAAATACCTCATCGGGAAATGAACTGATATCAAGCAAATCAATTAAATACCTACAAAATGAGTTAATCCAACCACTGACGTACCTTGTAAATCTATCATTATCAAAAGGTGTTTTTCCCGCTTGTCTTAAAATTGCTACGATCATACCATTATATAAAAACGGTCCCAAAAATGATATATCAAATTATCGGCCAATTAGCATTTTAACTCCTCTATCGAAAATATTGGAAAAAGTAATAAAAAAACAAGTACTTACATTTTTGGATACTAATAAAATATTATCACCAACGCAGTATGGTTTTAGGAAAAACCTTGGTACGGGTGACGCTATAGCCAATGTAACAAATTCAATTATTAGAAAACTGGATGAAGGCAAAAAATGCTTAGCGGTTTTCATTGATCTTCAAAAAGCTTTCGATACAATTGACCATGAAATACTGTACTTAAAACTAAAAAAAAATGGAATAACCGAATCAACCCTAAATCTACTTAGAAGTTAGTTAACTGGAAGAGAACAAATTGTACAAATTGGTAAAAGAAAGAGCAAATCTCTACCAATTAAATTCGGGGTCCCCCAGGGAAGCGTATTAGGACCTATACTATTTCTGATTTATATAAATGACCTTATGAATCTTCCCATCAATGGAAACATAATGAGCTTTGCAGATGATACTGTTATTATATTCCACGAACAAGATTGGACAAGAACCTACAAGGAGGCGGAACATGGCCTGGCTGTACTTCAAAACTGGCTAAAAGTAAACTCCTTTACATTAAATGTTAGTAAAACTAAATATCTAACTTTCTCCAAAAACAAACGAGGACAACCGATGAATGAGCATAACCTCAAATTACATGAATGTCAAAAAACTTTTCCACAATGTTCCTGCCCGTCTTTAACCCAAACAAAAAGCATTAAATATCTTGGGATTGAAATTGATGAAAAACTACAGTGGAATTCACACATTGATCTTACCTCAAAAAAGCTAACAAAACTCATCTACTTCTTCAAAAAATTACGTAACATCTTGTCAATGAGGGATTTAAAGAGAGTATATTATGCCTTATGCCACTCTCGACTAGAATATGGAGTAATAGGATGGGGCGCAGCAGCATCTAATCACATAAAACAACTTAAGAGTGAATAACCAGCACATGACAACTTCGATTCCGACACTAGCGCTAACACATCAGGGCTCGCGAGCGGGCGTTTTCAGAACTAAATTTCGTTCCGCGGCAATCCGAGTTTTGAGGGTTTTGTTCACTCGAGCTAGGGCTACACGCTACTATTGCTACTTTATATTACTCTTCTCGCTTCCAGAATTTTAATTAGTAGTAGTTATTTGTATATTGAAGTGCATAAACATAAATAGATACAAGTGAAATGCGTAAACACAGTAGGTATTAAGTAGATAGCTACATGAATAAACAATTTGTTATATTCTTTTTAATATTTTGGTTTTTTGTTTTTCAATTGTATTTTACGGCCATTAGAGTGGAAGATACTCTCAGTATCGCCCTGGTGTAAGACCACCATTAAGAATTGAAACGTTGCTTGAAATGGCTTTAGCCGTGTTTAGTGGTCAGATCTGAATAGCCAGGTACTTCCCCACCTTCCTCTTCCCTATATCCTTCCCCTCCCCACTACCTTCAGTCTTACAACATACTCCAAATTGGGGATGCAATAGTCCCACTGGCTCCAGACTTGTGCGGTATTCATGAAAAAAAACGAGTAATATTAAGTTGGATTGTAAAAAATGTCGCATTTTGAAATATTTATTCGTGTGCATAATTAATAATAAGCACTTCAACAAACAGAATTAAAGCGCACAAACCCTTTCTTTCTTTGAGTGGCCTTGCAACGCATGCCGGGTACCCGCTGTATATAATGTTATATAGTGCAGGCGCTTGCATTATAATTCCCGGGACTTGTGATGGAACCATAACAGTTTAGTTGACCGCGAGGTTACGGTGCCCATGAAACGCATGCCGGGTACCCGCTGTATATAATTTATTTATTTATTTACGGACAAATAGTCCATTAACAATATAACAATAACACGAAAAACAAGCGTGCGTAAAGGCCCGACCCGCCGAGCAATCGATCACCGTTCGCATTGATTACCGTTCGCATGTCATTTTTCGTAACTATCACCACTTTTCGTAACCCATTCACCAGTTTACCCCCAAGTGTCGAGCGTGCGTAAAAAAGATTTACCCCAAAAAAATATTTTGGAGCAGTTGGGACTCTTGTGCGGTATTCACACAAGAAAAATTTAAAATAAAAAAAAAATTCGAAATTATAAAAATTTTTGCAAAAAAATATTCAATGAACATGAAAAATTGCGTTCGGGCAACCCTGTAGATTTAACAAACATGAATCAAGGAATTCGTGTTTATTTCAAATTTCGTTTTCAAATTTCATTTCCAAATATTATTATTCAAAGCGTCGCGAAGACGTGCTCTCCTGGCCGCGTTTGGGCCCGTAATGAAATCTGAAATTTGTGTTTACGGGCTGCGATAAAAATGGTAAAATGCGATGTTCAAAATTATTTAAAATTAAATACTTCCTGAAATTTTTTTACGATCAAATTATTTATGATTTGTCAATAACGTCTTAGCAAAATAAGTATGTAAAAAAATCCGAAATATATTTGTTTGTAAGTGCACAAATAAATGCACAAACCGACCAATTTTCGTCAAGAAACACATGTCCGTATATATTTTTTAATAATTTTATTTAAACTAAAATTAAAATTCTGAAATATACGTTTACCAGATAATGTATTGATTTATTTTACTGCATGATTATATGATTTGAAATGGGTGTTGTATAAGAAATGTACTTTTTTGAAAATTGAACAAATCTGCGAACGACCTATGGTATAACCTTATTATTCTAAAAATATTTTTTTTTTCTCAAAATCTAAAACATAAGTTTACTAGATAAAAGAACAATCTTTTGAAATCCATTTATAGTTTTTTGTGGAAAAGAGTCAATACGTCTAACCACTGATTTAAAAATGACATATTTCTGGTTTCTCTGCTTATACACTCTTAAGGTAACTCAGAATTGCATCATAAAGACCATACTGAAGGTCCCCATAAGGACGTCAACAACAGAAATTTTTAAACAGTTTGATGTTCCAAGCATACAGAAAATCTACGCCAAAAACATTCTAGTACATCACCACAAAAATTATTCAGAGGCAGACACCTCACATGCTCATAAAACCAGAGCCAAACAAACAGACATACTTAATATACCAAAGTGTAACTCTTCATTTGGACAAAGAAATTCAGAATTTTTAGCAGTAAAGTTATATGACAAACTCCCACTTAGTACCAAACAAATTAAAACAAAAAATAGCTACATTAAGGACATTAAATGTTGGCTGAAGGAACTATCGGAAAATGAACTTACATGTATACTTAAAACATCGTCATAGAAGTTTCTGGAAAACCTTATCCAAACAATAAGTTAATCTATAGAAGTCGCTGAAAACTAGCGGAGGACTACGAATATATTTTCTTATTTTTTATACCTAACATGTTTCATATAAAAATGTAAAATATAATAAATGTATTGTTACTAAATAAAAAAAAAAATAAAAAAAACTTGAAAGCAAAATGTTGCGATGCACTGAAAGCGTTGATATTTCAAGTGTTAAAAGACGAGGATCACATTGAACTTGTATTGTTATTATGTACACATCTTTGTGCCCAGATGGAGACATAACATCAATTGTGGGTAATAAAAATGTCACGAGATCTCGGAGGGCGCCGCCTAATTGGGTATTCATTTACTAGTGAAGCTGTTTGTCAAATTAATTTATTTGTGTTAATTTAATTTATCTAATTGTCTATTTTCTGTCGGTTTTTATTTTCTCTATTCAGTTTAAAATCAGTACGTATCACGGACGTACAAAATACATGGACATGCCCTAAGCGATAAAAGGCGTATTATTTCCTCTACCATTGGAACCATTTTCCGGAACCGGCTGGGCTTGCGAGAGCCACGCGTCAATCTAAAAAATGTGACGTCACCATTCTTGTCCGGACCAGTGTCGAGCTCTCATCGTAAATAACACGGTAAAAATGGTGGCTTGTGCTATAAAAAAGTGTAAAAATAGAAGAGAAAAAGAGAATAAACCCAATTGTGGTATTACATTCCATAAGCAAGCATTATTTTACACTATTTTAAGATAATTCAGATTACATAATATGATCGTTTTTGAACAAACACCATAAATATACCAAACCACCCATACATACACTATCACTCCGAGATACATGGCGTGTGCCCATCACTGTTTACTGGGGTAAGCAAATTACGAAACATTTGTAAAAGGGCATTAACTAACTACAGGAGCAAAATATTGGACTCGACCTTATAGGCGACCTTACTTTGACGTATTTGAACTTCAAATTTGTTCATTGCGCGGCGAACAATTTGCGCTCCCATGTAAAAAGGTCTATTCATTCAAAGGCAGAGTTTACTTTTAAGAACTAAATGATGATTTTATAGTGCGAGATGCCTATATACTGTCAGATTGAGTTTTGATGAATCACGTATCACCAAAGCCATCTTCCCGCCCTTCGTCCCGCTGTAGTTGGTTTCTACCCCTCAGCTTTATGTTCTGGTCTATTAATATTCATATGTCTATGGTACGTATAGTGAATTTCAGTAATTAGTCCTTTTCGTATACAAATTCATTCATTCACAAATGAATGAATAGTGATACGGAAATATTGTATTTCAGAAATTAGTCCTTTTCGTATACAAATTCATTCATTCACAAATGAATGAATAGTGATACGAAAATATTGTATTTCGGAAATTAGTCATTTTCTTATACAAATTCATTCATTCACAAATGAATGAATAGTGATACGAAAATACGAAACAAAACGAAAATACGAAGCTAAGAAGAAGAAAGAAGAGCCAAGAAGTGATAAGAAAAACTACGAAGAGCTAAGTAGAGCCGTGAAGAGATGAGAAATTCTAAGACGAGCCAAGAACGGACCAGAAAAAGCAAGCAAAATCCAAGAAGAAAAGAGAGACGAGAAGATGCAAGAAGAGGCAAGAAGAGACTAGAATATACAAGAAAAGCCAAAAAGACGATAATATACCAGAAGAAACAAAAAACCCCAGAAGAAACAAGAAGAGCGAGAAGAGTCGAGAAGGTCCGAGAAAAGGCAAGAAGAGTAGAGCCGTGAAGAGACGCGAAGATCAAAAAGGTGGCAAGAAGAAACAAGTAGATATGAGAAGATCTAAGAATAAGCATGAAGAGCCGAGAGGAGACAATAAGAGACAAGAAAAGCAAGAAGAGACAAGAGATGACAAAACTAAGTAAAAAAGGGCCAAAGAGAGTCAGAAAGACCCCAGAATAGACTAGAAGAAGCAAGAAAAGAAGAGTCGATAAGATCCAAGAAGAGACAAGAAGAAACAAGAAGAGTCAAGAAGAGACAATAAATAGCAAGAAAAGTCAAGAAGTGACAAGACGAAAATAAGTGACAAGACGAAGAAAAAAGGGCCAATGAGAGTCAGAAAGATCCCAGAAGAGACAAGAAGAAGCGAGAAGAAAAAATACAAGAAAAGCGACAAGATCCAAGAAGGGACTAGATCTAGAAGAAACAAGAAGAGACAAGAAGAAACAAGTAGAGTCAATAATGCCCAAGAAGCGCCAAGAAGAGTCAAGTAGGGACGAGAAAATCTAAGAAGAGACAAGAAGAGTCAACTAGAGACGAGAAAATCTAAGTAGAGGCAAGAACGTCCAAGAAAACCCAGAAAGAGACAAGAATAGCCGAGAATAGGCAAGTAGTAGGAAGACAAAGAAAAATACATATAATTTTTTTTTAAAACACATCATAACGCTCAATCCATTCCTTTGTTCCTGCCCATTCTAAGTTCCAATATTGGCTTATTAGGTTGCCATGTATACCGGTCGATTAAACTCCAACCTCCTTCCCATCCTCAGAGCACGTGTTCCTAGTCCTAACAAATCAGTGCCACTCGGTGTACCGGTCTCACCAGGACAAGAGTGCTCCTGGATCGTTACAATAAAATTTTAACCCATTTTTAAAAATGATATTTTAATATTTTTAATTTGATATTGAGACCAATAATTGTAAACAGTGAAGTTATGTTAATTAATAAGCAATTTACAGGTGATATAAAATATTTACCTCCTTTCATTTTGTTTGAAAGATTAAACTTCAAACTTCCTCCTTCTTTTTTAAACCCTTCTCGAATAGCCACGAATGCTACCACAGATACTGTATAAGGGCGATTTCTATTTTCTGTTTTCAAATTTTTAAGAACACTGAATTTCCTCTCAACGGAAGCGTTGGAAAATGGCAACACGAGCAATCAATTTATTCCATTTTTTAAATTTGGGAACAAGTAGTATCGTCTTGTATTGTGTTATAAGTGTTATTAGCCAAACACTTTAGCCCAGTAACTTTCAGCATCGTCATCTATATTCAGACCATAAATATACTAACCCCAATCAGACCGTGTTGAGAGAAATCAAGAATAGCAGGATCCTTCCATCGTAGAGGTTCTACGACTAGCACACGGACGTATATAAGGGGGGGGTCTTGGGGGTCCGGACCCCCCCCATTGCATCGTGCCGATTGTAGAAAACGATAGTTGCTTAAGGCGATCCACTAGTACAGGAAAAAATCGAAATCGGAATTCACGCCCTTTTATGGGAGGAGTTTAAAAATACTTGAGAAAAAGCTTTTGGAAAGGTTGGAAAAGATATTTGAGAATTTTATTTTACATGTTAATTTCGTAAAGGCCTGTAAAAAACATTAATTCCTTTTTTATGCATTGTTTATTGTAATAAAACGGAATTTTTAAATTGATTTCACGAAAACAAGCAGCGCGGACCGTAACACGTTGTTTCTCCGCTCCGTTCGGAGGAGTAATGACGGATGAATGGGGCGGCTGCCAGTCGTTCTTCCGTGGACGGTATAAGGTTCACATTGATATAACAAATTCGTCGACTGCCGTATTGTCGCCGTGATGTCAAAAATACCAACGCGAAAATGCATATTATATTTTATTTTGTGAGGTTCGGGCGTAAATATCATTTTTTTTTCGCGATAATTATATAAGAAACTAAATTTGCCACATTATACAATAAAACCATATCCGAAAAAGTGTTTATAAGTAGGAGAGTTTTCAGTTGAAAATGTTTTTTATAGACCTAATACTTTATTTTTTTCTTAGCTTATTAAAAGACTTATTAAAAAAAATGACCGATATTTTTAAGGATCAAGGTATGTTGTACACGCAGTATTTAATTGAAGCATCTATAATACTTCTAAGAAGTCAAATTTTCAAAATAAAACATACGATTTTGTATGATTTTGCATTATTTAGTATGGCTTCATCTTAAGTCCGCCACAGTGCGGGGAGCGGGGGAATGGGCAGAAAAAAGAAATTATTTTGTTCTTAAGATGAAAGCTCTTCATTTAGCTTGAGAGAAAACGCTTATTTTTTTCATACATTAAGTATTATTTGCATTAAAAATATTTTGTAATTGTAGGTAGGATGATACTTTTTGATTTTAATTTTATAATTGTAGTTCATTAAAAAGAGTGCCTTACAATATGATCAAAGTAAAGAATAAATTATTTGGTTATGTGGTTAAATAAAAAGTGTTTCAATTTTAAAACAAATTATTTGTTCTTAAGATGAAAGAGTATTTTTGTTTAGTGTACCTTAACAAATTAGGTATAAAAAAAAGGTATTTTGTTTTCCACCTTTTATTTTATGTTATTTCTTTTCTTATGTTATAAACGAAGCGATTTTATTTAAATAAGGAGCGATAATTATGTTATGTTTATTTTTAGTTCAAATATCAGAGACTGAATGATTTATATATATAATATTTTAAAATAAAGGCTGATTGATTAAGACTGACTATTTTTTTCACGAAAACATGACCTTATATATTTTTTTTAAATTTGCGGACCCCCCCCTTATCAAAGCTATATATACGTCCGTGGACTAGCAAATGCATGTGTCTTCGAGTTAGGGTCCCGAACTTCAGGAATCCCCCGACTATTATTGTTTAGAAATTAATGTTACAATGCTGTCATAAAATAAATTACGAAATCTTCGACCGAATATACATATTTTTCAAAAAGGATGGATAATCAAAAAATGCCAAGAATCCCCGCATTTTCCCCGCAAAATACCCAATTCTTGAAAAATTCCCCGAAATTTGGGGAACTACCCACAAGTCGGCAACCCTGCCAGGGTTGCCAACGAATATATTCTAAAATACCCACAATACATGTTCAAATTCTACGGTCCTAGTTCCTAAGTAGGTACCATAAAATAAGGTCCAAGTACGGCTAGCAATACCAAAAAAAAATCCTGACGTTTCTTCTGTCATTTTCAGAAGTATTATAAAAAATGTTTATAATGTTATTGTAGTAAAATGATTAATATTTTTGTGAATTTTAATTTTATATTTGTTATCTTTTCATACGACCTCAACCTTATAAATCCGCATAAATTCGTTGAAATTTAAAGCATTCAAGATGATGAACCAATACATGAAAGAGCTGGAGCAGGTAATTTACTATTTTTTCAGAGCGCCGTATATGTTAAATAATACATAAATTATTATTGATGGAGTATGATTACAAAAGCTTGTGACTTCAATATCTCTAATCAGTCTCTTCTTAATTTAATTCCTTGTTTAAATTTAAAAAAAACGTCTTGTGGTGGGCGTATCACTGCGATTACACTAGTTTTACAAGAATTGTTTGGTTTGTATTAGGAGCCATTTGACTCTGACGAGTTTGTGGAACGACTAGCTTGGAGGACTATGAAGGAAGGAGGACCCGGGAAGCCATTTGATCCGCAATTGATTCATGAGACTTTTTCACAGGCCATCAGAGATTTAAAGGTAAAAGAAACTTTATTGTTTATGCTTTATACCACTTACTCGTTAATACGGAATATTTGGTAATTGTTCCGCTATTGAGTCCACCCTCAAAACACACTTTAAAAAATTAAAATAAGTTGTACTAGGTAGATAATAGTTAGTAATAAGTAATTCAGTAACCGGAATTTAAAAATATTGCGTTTTAATGATTATTTTGTTAACTTTAAAAATACGAAATGTCATTTTTCAAGGACCGCCATGTTATTAATTACGACGATGAAATATGCACTTTTAAAACGAAAAATCACTCTCTGTCAGTTACACAATAGTAAGTACGAATTTCAATCTTCGAAAATGATAAATAATGCGTATTAATCATTATTTTGTTAGGTTTCGTAAATTCAAAAAATCATCACTTATTACGCGTGCATGACGCGAGACGCAATGCGCAAGCCTATATGAAATAATGTGAAACTGTTCCTAGCATAAATTAACCAGTATGTTCCTAGTGTTCCTTAAATATACCAAACCATCCACAACTGTTCCATGTGAAACATGTTATACGTGCAATTTACAAATGAGCCAACCTAAAAATAAAAAAAGCATTCTCGAAACGAGTAGCTAAAAGCGATACATAGACGATATTATTACGAAAGTACCTGATTTGCCAAATTACGTATGTAATTATTTTAATACCTAAAACGAAAATAAATAAAAGAACACGCACGCGTTTTTCTTTTCAATAACACCCAAGTTTTGAAAGGTTTGTACTGCAAGTAGGATTAGTATTATAGACAAGTTTGTACCTGTATTTATAACAGAAGAACATGGAAATAAATGTCAATTTCTTTTGTATCACAAACCATGTTACACAAACCTAGCGTAGCCGCTAAACTACTTGAAAACTGGGATGTTTTTCTTGCCTTGACGCGAGCAGGCGGTATAAAGGGGCACTTTCTTTTATATCACAAACCATGTTACACAAACCTAGCGTAGCCGCTAAACTACTTGAAAACTGGGATGTTTTTCTTGCCTTGACGCGAGCAGGCGATATAAAGGGGCACTTTCTTTTGTATCACAAACCATGTAACACAAAGCCGCTAAACTACTTGAAAACTGGGATGTTTTTCTTGGTAGGTTATTTTACAACAATTAATTGTTATTATATTATTTGAAACAACTGGTTACGTAAATGTTTTTAAATTTTTAGGTTGGTAGTGTGTATTTACAATTTGCGTATTGCAGTTTCACACGGCACAAGAATGTCCTTCTTATTTAAAAAGATGGCGGTCCTTGAAAAATGACATTTCGCATTTTTAAGTTAACAAAATAATAATTAAAACGCAATATTTTTAAATTCCGGTTACTGAATTACTTATTACTAACTATTATCTACCTAGTACAACTTATTTTAATTTTTTAAAGTGTGTTTTGAGCGTGGATTCAATAATGGATGGCGGTCCTTGAAAAATGACATTTCGCATATTTAAAGATAACAAAATAATCATTAAAAGGCAATATTTTTAAATTTCGGTTACTGAATTACTTATTACTAACTATTATCTACCTAGTACAACTTATTTTAATTTTTTAAAGTGTGTTTTGAGCGTGGACTCAATAGCGGAACATTTACCGAATATTTTTTATTCAAACAATTAGATTTAGTATTTAATTAATAACAGATCACTTTGTATAAACCACTTTTTAATAAACAATATCGACATGTTTCAATAACAATGTTATCTTCTTCAGGATATGTTAATTTAAAGAAAAATAAATGACAAACAAGTATAGACAAATTAGAATAAACTATAACATTGATGAAATATTAAAAAGTAGAGGTGATTAATTGCTTAAAAATCATAAAAATAGTTATACAAAATTAAATATAAAAATTATTTAAAGAAAAATAAAATTGCGTTTAGATAATAAAAAACTTTTAAGAACAAATAATTAGTCCAATTATTTTTTTCTTTATATTAACATATCCTGAAGAAGATAACATTGTTATTGAAACATGTCGATATTGTTTATTAAAAAGTGATTTATACAAAGTGATCTGTTATTAATTAAATAATAAATAATGCCACTACGTTATTTTTCAAAGTTTGAAGAAGTAATTAGATTTAGCTTTATTATCACGAAAAGTGAGTATTTATGTCGCGGGAGACAAAAACATGCAAAAAATATGCATTTAACATTTTAATTTTGTTTAAATTAATTCGCTTACGCGGTAATGCTATTTTATATTTACCGTTTTTATTTCATAGACAATCAATAATTTATTTATTTATTGATCCTGTATAATATAATTATATTCGATGCCTGTCTCGCTACTGTATGCCTGTTTTGAGACAGATCATAATTATACAAACCCCCTAGACATACCCTGCTTTGTCAAACAAACCATTCAAAACCTGGGATGTTTTTTAAAATTATGATGTCATGCAGCTTTCGTAATTTAACCTCAACCTAAAAAAAGAATATTCCGTATTATCGGTGCATCAAACTTTGACAACACGAACATTCCGTATTATCCGTGAGGTGGACTAAATGCATATTTACCGAAACTTTAGTGTCTATATTCAATATAAAGTAATTTCGTCTTAAATGTGTATTGTTTTAGAATAACTTTCCATTTGCGAAATTATTCAAGGAAGAAGTTGTGTAGATTTTTAGATATTTGAAAATTTTATAAATAAACTATTAATTTTTCGAAGAAAACTTCTTCGGAAAGGTTTTCACTTTGTGGTGGCATTATTTATTTTAGTAAAAAGACAAATAACTTTGTTTACATCACTTTTATTGGTACACAATCAACATGTTTCGTAAACAATGTTTACTTCATCAGGAGTATACGTTTGATCCTGATGAAGTAAACATTGTTTACGAAACATGTTGATTGTGTACCAATAAAAGTGATGTAAACAAAGTTATTTGTCTTTTTATTAAAATAAATAAACTATTAACTGTCTGCCTTCAATTTATCCCGAGATATTTTAAATGTATCACATTTGAAGAAACTCATGGTCACGGACAAAGTGGAAGGTATGAGAAACAGATCACCATTAGTGTGATGGTATATATATCACAATCGTCCAGAAAGTCGCAGCTCTCCACCCTGCAAAGGACCATGTAAAGCGGAGCAGCCTTGTTTACCAGGGCTATTGTAGTGAGAGTCATTATTCTCTGCTGGGTCTTGAGAGGAACATTTGCGCGGCCCATCTCGGCCCGTTTCATACAAAATCTTAATTTTGGTTTTGACATAGACACATGAATATCAATAGACCAGAACAGAAAGGTGAGGGGAAGAAACCAACTAAAGCGGGACGAAGAGCGGGAAGTTGGCTTTGGTGATATGTGATTCGTCAAAACTCAATCTGACAGTATATAGACATCTTGCATTATAATATCACCAGTTAAGGCGATCCACTAGTACAGGAAAAAATTGAAATCGGAATTCACGCCCTTTTATGGGAGGAGTTTAAAAATACTTGAGAAAAAGCTTTTGGAAAGGTTGGAAAAGATATTTGAGAATTTTTTTTACATGTTGATTTCGTAAAGGCCTGTAAAAAACATTATTTTCCTTTTTTATGCATTGTTTATTGTAATAAAACAGAATTTTTAAATTGATTTCACGAAAACAAGCAGCGCGGACCCTAACACGTTGTTTCTCCGCTCCGTTCGGAGGAGTAATGACGGAAGAATGGGGCGGCTGCCAGTCGTTCTTCGGTGGACGGTATAAGGTTCACTTTGATATAACAAATTCGTTGACTGCTGTATTGTCGCCGTGATGTCAAAAATACCAACGCGAAAATGCATATTATATTTTATTTTGTGAGGTTCGGGCGTAAATTTCATTTTTTTTTGCGATAATCATGTAAGAAACTGATTTTGCCACATTATGCAATAAAACCATATCCGAAAAAGTGTTTATAAGTAGGAGAGTTTATTGAAGCATCTATAATACTTCTAAGCGGTCAAATTTTCAAAACAAAAATATACGATTTTGTATGATTTTGCATTATTTAGTATGGCTTTATCTTAATTCTTAAAAGTAAACTCTGCTTTTGAATGAATAGACCTTTTTACATGGGAGCGCGAATTGCTCGCCGCATAATAAACAATTTTGCAAAGTCCAAATGCTGCAAAGTAAGGTCGCCTATAAGGTCGAGTCGAATATTTTGTTGCCGTATTTAGTTAAGACACTTTTACAAATGTTTCATAATTTGCTTACCCTAGTAAACAGCGACGGGCACACGCCATGTATCTCGAGTGATAGTGTATGTTCAAAAACGATCATATTATGTGATCTGAATTAGCTTGAAATAGTGTAAAATAATGCTTGCCTATGGAATGTAATACGACAATTGGGTTTATTCTCTTTTTCACTTCTATTTTTACACATTTTCAAAACACAAGCCACTATTTTTACTGTGTTTTTTTGTAAAATGCACCGATGAGTGCTCGACGCTGGCTCGCAGAAGAATGATGACGTTACATTTTTTAGATTAACGCGAAGCCATACTCGATTCCAGCCGGTTCCAATGGAATGGTTCCAATGGGAGGGGGAAATAATACGCTTTTATCACTTAGGGCAGGTCTACTAATATTCATATGTCTATGGGTTTTGAGATTAAAATACCAAACCAAACTGAAAAATTATTTTTGTAATCAAAAGGTATTTTAAATATCTAGTACGGATATGAACTACTTTATTTGTTTTTGCTTTAAATTATTAGATGTAGGCCATTTAAGATTTTAAAGTTTCATGATTTTAGAGGCAACTTGGCCGATTATTTGTGAGTAAAAGAAAAACATTTAAAAAAATAATTTTACTTTATTTATTACATAAATAAAATATTGTTGAAAAAGCATTTTTTTGGGTAGTAATTTTAATATACATAGATGACAAATTTTGTTCCGGCGTAAATAGGTAATTTGTAATATAAATCTACACCCATCAAAATATTTTTTATTTTATATTTCAATATACTTTTATAATAAATATAGTAAAACAATTTTTTTTAAGGTTTTTTATTTACTCGCAAATAATTGCGATAGTTGCCTCTAAAATCATAAAACATAAAAATCTTTAATGGCCTATATCCAGTGGCGGACTAAGAGGGGGGGGGCGGAGGGGGCGGCCCGCCCCGGGCCCCTGGTTCTGGGGGGCCCCCAAACGCCTCCATGTTCCCTTGATCAAATCCTGAACAAGACTCTAAGGCACCAGGACTCTGTAATAAAAAAAAATTAAAATTTCATTTCTGAAAGATGCATTTGTTAAGAATGTTCTCACTAAATGTTATTAAAAAATTCGAAAAATTGACAGAGATACAGCATTTTATGTGAAATCGTTTGAAACGGTTTGTATGTCGAATAACTTCAGCAAAACTTTGAATGCGTTTTTCTCAAAACTTTTTGAACACGTTTTTTAACCTGGTTGACGACATACTAAAAAAACTATACATCCGATTTGCATGCACCAAGTCTTAAACGATCCCTATGTGGTTCCATAGTGATTTTCGAACAGTTTAAAGACTTGGTGCATGCAAATCAGATGTGCCGTTTTTTTAATATGTTGTCAACCAGGTTGAAAATTTTTAAAACGGTTTCATATAAAATGCTGTATCATATAAAATCTGAAAGAAGAAAGTTGAAAAAGAAAAGGGCGCCAAGGGCTTGGCGCTCCTTTTCTTTTCCCTCTTTCAACAGTTTTTTATATTTATTTTGGGAAGAGGAATGGTCTTTTTAAGGAAATAAGGAGAGGAAGTTTGGGAAGAGGAAAGGAAGGAGAAAAAGTTTTGAAAAAAAAAATCTTCTCTCGCAGGAAAGGAAGGAGAGGAAATACGAAACGAGAGAGAGAGAGACCATAAGCTCTTTCGGATGCATCAGAAAGAAAGGTCGGGTTTTTCTTTTCCAATTTGGTGAGAGTATTAACAAATGCATCTTTCAGAAAATGAAATCAAAAAATAACTTTTTTTTTGTGTTCTGGTGCCTTAAAACCTCATTAAGGATTGGATCAAGGGAATGTGGAGGCATTTGGGGGCCCGTGTAAACTGAATAAAAAGCTTGTAAAATTACATCAACTTTTTAAACCAGGGGGGGCCTCATTCAGCTATGCCGCCCCGGACCTCTGACGGGCTTAGTCCGCCACTGCCTTTATCTTATAAAAAGTAGCTCATACCCGTACTAGATATTTGAAATACTTTTGCTTACTAAAATAATTTTTCAGTTTGGTTGGGTATTTTGATCTCAAATCAAAAATTAAGATTTGTATAAATCTGAAATGGGCCGCGCAAACGTTACACTTAAGAAGATGCTAAACGTTTTTTTGAATTTACTTATTTATCAGCCCAACATTGTTTTAAAAGTTAAAAATGTTCTTATAAATTTCGTAATAATAATAAGGAACTCAACTTAAATACCCATTTTTTTTTATAAATATCTTTTCATAGTTAAAATAACTATCAAATTTTAACTTTTCAAAGCCCTCCAAAACGACTGAAATATAGTGAGGCAAGAATGACGTCACATGTACCTTGGTTTTTTTGGTTAACAGTAAGGCCATTACCAAAGGGGTCGGTTTGAAATCAATGAATCCCAAAATAAATAATTAGTAAGAATTCAAAAAAACATGGTGACATTTTATGGTGACCCGTGTGAGAGTTCATAAATATAATTTTTTAAACTACATATATACATAATACTTGATAATTGACCTGTCAGTGGCTGAGTGGGCATCGCGTTTGGGTCCCACCCGGGCGTCGCGTGTTTGGTTCCTCAGCTGGCTCCCCCATCACGACACAAGGAACATTTTCCGCTTGTTGTGGTGGTAGTAGGAGATTTTCAAACATTGTTATCTATTCGTAACCCGGGAGTGTATGTCTTTCTTTTTAAAAATTAAAATAATTAAATTAAAAATATACCAACACTGGAAAAGAAAAATGGTTAAAGTTCCATACAGCTGTATGGCTGTGAAACATTTCATGTGGAGCCATTTTTCCTTTCTAGTGCCGATATTTTGACTGGAGTTCCTTGTAGGGTCATTTTCAGAGAGTTTCAGTATATCGTGTACCTACCTTTATTAAAAAATATATTTTTTTAAAAGAAAGACAAACATTCCCAGGTTACAGATAACCCAACAATGTTTGAAAATCTCCTACTGCCACCACAGAAAGCCGAAAATGTTGATTGTGTTGTGATGGAGGGCTTAGCCAGCCGAGGAATCAAACATGCGACGGCCGGGTGAGACCCAAGCGCTTTACCCACTCAACCACTGACCGGTCATTTAATGTTTACATTGTTAATAAAAACAATTTGTGCCCATCTTAACTTTGTTATTAGGTACTCCAAGAGAGGCAGGAGAGGAAATGTTTAAGACTAGAACAAGCCGTACGAGATGAAGAGGATACTTACACGTTAAAACTTGCACAGCTACAAGAACAACATAAGGTAACATAAATAAAATAGTTAAAGTAATATGTATTGTGTTGATGATAATTCCTTCTATCACTGAAGATAAAAAACAATAAGGCTAAATTTAAAAAAAAATGTTGCCGGTCAGTGATTCTACATGCGTGGCATTTTACGAAGAATGACTGGTTGATTGTTCAAGTATGATTGTGTATGATACGATTGTGCAACATACTGGTTTATGTAAATGAATAATTCTTTATCTTTCATATGGTGGGAGATGATGGGCGGACATCGAGATCTGCGAGCCAGTTTAGGGCCTCAGGCATTGCCCTGTGGAGTTCGTTAATTACGCGGTGGGGAATGAAGGAAGTTAAAAATGTTGATCACATATTCACGGCACCGAATTCCCACATTGTCAATTCTAAAATCTGTGCATCATATGATAGATAAGTCTTAATTGGCTAGATGCTTAGATAGATGGAGTATCGTATGATGCATAGATGACATTCCCTATTGATGGATAATCAAAATTTACAAGGCAGTGAAAACTTGTTAATAATGTTTCCGGGATTCTTCATAAATTACTATTAAATGTATTTGTATTCAATAATGGTTCCCTCTTTCCATCACTAGCATTCGGTGGGAGTATTCTCTGAGCTGGATGAGCGCATCAATTGGGCCGGGGGTCGGGCCCTGCAGGTGGGGGAACAGCTGGGTGCCGCCCAGCGCCCCAGGGCCCGCGCTGCCGCAGCCCTGGCGCTCCTCACGCTACTGGCCGACTTTCTGTCTCCTGGACCAGTGCAAAGTGACATCTTTATCGATCCGACTAAGGTATTTCCCAACGGGCCTTGAAATATTTGAGATCGCAAAGCAATGTTTGGGAACCCATGATATATCTGAATATATATTTTTTTTTAGGCCTTAATCTTTTTCGCCGGAGTTTCTTATTCTTTGTTTCATTTACAGATTGATGAAGCTGCAGACATGATCCAAAAACTCTACACGATTGCCCAAGAACTTCCACCTGAGAAGTTTGAAGCCGCAAAGAAGAAAATCGAAGCGAAATATGATGAAATTGAGAGGAATCTCATTGAAGAGTTTGTAAGGGCACAGATCGCTAATAACATACCAAGAATGAAGGAGATCGCCACAATATTGATCAACTTTAAAGGATATTCTCAGTGTATCGATGCTTTTATTGAAACTAGTCAAATGGTAAGAATGTGTGAAAATTTGTAAAGTAGTATAATCCTAATATCTTGCCATTTCATTGGCTGAGTACTTTTGTTCTAATGGTACTTTTCCCAAATTTAGCATAAAGTTTTAAAAGTCAAGGTAGTGTATTTTTCGAAGCAATTGTTATTAATATATTTACTCTAAAAATGCCCAATTTTTATGATTTAGACGAGAGTAAGGATACAGAATTTTTGCAAAAAAAAGGATTTTTTTTTTAAATTTTTAAACTATCAACTTTGGGAAAAATATGTTTTCACTAAAATAATTTGCATAAAATTTCCTGTAATTTAGGTGTTCACAAGTTTTTTCGCCGTGCATACTGACTGTTTAGGCACAATTGCTAGTGAAAGTAAAAAACAAGTCGGCGCCTGGAGCAGACTGCTCCAATTGCGACTACACAAGGCCGGCTCTGCATTTACCCTTATGCGTCTACATGCATAATTTGATTTGCAATTAATAATCTATCTTCAGGGCTTTCTTGAACACGCCTGTTATTCCATACTTGAACAAAAACACGGAAACATCTCGGAACAGGTTCTCCTAGTGAGGTGTTCAAGAAAAACTATCTGTGTTACTATTATGTACATATATATATATATATATATATATATATATATATATATATATATATACTTTTCAACTGAACATACCAGAAAAGATGAAACTTTTATTTCTAAGCATCGGAATAAAATTTCAGCCTGCACTTATGCATTTAGGAAACCATTGATTGGAGAAAATCTTAAATTGTAATATTTTTTGTATCTGATTTAAAATAGATGTAATTATGTTCATTGTTTTCAGAGTTCTTTCTCTGGCAGAGATGTTTTTGCCGGAATATTGCCCATGTGTGAAAGTAATTACGCCATTATCAAAACTGTGTTTTCTAACCCGGACCAAGTCATGAGCAAATACATACTCAACATATTCCACTTGAAACTTCAGAAGTATATTCAGACAAAACTGGCTGATAAAAGTGACGTTGAGAAGTATCTGAAGAATCTCTACGAAATGTACACAAAGTAAGTATTATACTGGGATCCTGCTAAAACAAATCCTACATCATCAGGTACACAGATGAATCTACCTTGTAATAAGAATGGATGTTTAGTAAGCCCTAAAAAAGGTGGTCCGCCGATTAGTAGTCATGGAAATTACAAATAAAATTACTTAAAAAAATTACATCATAAGATACAATGTATGTTATGACTGTTCATTGTTCACTTATGATTGTTGATCATGAACGGGAATAGTTTCTTACGACAGGGGTCGATTAGTAGATGACAAACGACTCGGCCGACTTGCAGCCTGGGACTTTCACCAGGCATTCGGATGTAAGAAAAAAATTGGTTAATTTTATGTCATTGAGTACATGAATGTAACTGTAAGAATAACTCTAGTTATCATAGCGTTTGGGTCCCACCTAGGCATCGCTTGTTCGATTTCTCATCTGGCTAAGTCCTCCATCACAGCACTGTGCCAAACAGCACTGTTTTTGTTAATATTGTTCTTTTGGCATTGATTTGTATATATTGTATATTCTTTGTTTCACATTATTTAATCAATTTTTGTAAGGACTCTTAATACAGGATTACTTTTTAAAGTTTATTATAATTAAGCACACTTGAAGTGAAATAACACAAAACTGCGCTATATAAATACTACGTTATTATTTTTATTTCAATACGGTTTTAAAAATCTTAAATTGCAAGATTTTGAAAATAAGTGAGAATGATAATAAAAATTAATTAGAGCGTTTCGAATGTTTCGACCGGACGGGCGAGCCTTTTGAAGCGAACCAGCTTACGAAGCCAGCCGCGGTACTCCGCACCAATGTAGCATGCCTATATTATAAATATACAATAATAATTATTAAATAAGTTTAATATTTTTTTCTCATCTACTAATCGACCCCTGTTGTAAGAAACCATTCCCGTTCATCTTATTTCGTAATTTTGTCAAAAAAATTAATTAACATTTCCATCGTAAATTTCGCGTAAATCTCCAAAAGGCCCATAAGCACACCAGCTTTTTTAAGGCCTACTAAATTCCATTCTCACTAAAAAGTAGTTTCATCTGTGTACCTGATGACGTAGGGTTTGTTCAGTGGTGTAACTACAGGGCGGCAGTGCTGACAAAATGCCACGGGCCCCGCGGGGGTGGGGACCCCTGCCCGAGAGGCCGCGAGATCAGAAGTAACCTAACGTTTTTAACAAAATTTGAAAAATTATACATTTTATATAAGTACCTACATAAAATCAATTAAAGCTAGACACAACTAAATACTATATTTTACAAATTCAAATAAATTATTAAGATATAAACGCAATCATAAGAAAAGGATATCGATTAATTTTAGAACGCATCCATTAGCTGCTTAATTTTTTGTCGTGGTACTTTGATGGCGCAGTTTAGCTAGTGCCGCTCGTAATTTGGGGCTCGCATTTTGTGAAGCAAGAAAATAGTTTTTTCAGAATTTTATTTTTAAATTTAAATGACACTGATCTCTTAAAAAAAGCTCTGTATTTTGTTAATATATGTATATATAAAAGACATATCTGAATCATTTGCCAGGGAAATTCTCAGTTTTCTGTCCACCTTCAGAGACAAAAACGCTTTGTGTATTAGAGAACTTGCTGATTTATTAATAATAAAGAATCATTTTATGTCGTGGAGCTTTCTCAGCTTTCAGCAATGATATTTGTTACAATTCCTGTGATTACACCTAGTGCTGAAAGATCATTTTCGAAACTAAAATTAATAAAAACCTATTTAAGAAACTCAATGGGGCAAGACAGGCTACGTAACTTGGCTATTCTGTCTATTGAACATTCTATGGCCCGATCTTTAAACTTTGTTGACGTTATTTATATTTTTGCGGAAGAAAGCTTGGAGAAAAGAATTTTATTAATAAATATCTCCTAAAGATTAAATTGTTAGTTCATTATAAATATGTAATACCTATGCTTTGAAAATAAAATTTATTATATATTTTTAAAAAATGCATACAATGTTAGTAATACTATTGGGTAAAACTTCATGAGATTTATTAAAATTCAATTACAACGTAACATTTTTACTGGAGGTCCCATCCAATGAATTTGCCACGGGCCTCAGATGGCATAGTTACGCCATTGGGTTTGTTATAGCAGGATCCCATTCTATACCCATAATGCGCAAATGGTGATATAAAAAACAGCGCTATACAAATTGTGCAACTATTTTTTATAATTATTACATGTTTATATTTATTGCAAGAAGGACTTTCAAAGACTGATGAATACAGGAACCTCCAATAATGGATGACTGTGAAGGTCCCAGTCCACCGTGGAGTACTGGTACCAATCCTGATGAATGGCAGTGAGCCATGGAACACGAAGCATGAAAGTAGACTGAATGCTGTGGAAGTGAGGCCAATGTGTGTGTGTGTGTGTGTGTGTTTTTTTTTTTTTTTATTCATTGCATAAATTATTTACATTGTAAGTAGATTTTTCGACCACCATGCTAGGCTGATGCCCGTGTTATGGTGGTCGTTTAATACCATGTTTGACAGGTTTATAATTATGGATATGGGGAAAGAATGCAAAGCTGAAGAAAGCGTGGTAAATAACATTAAGAAAGGGACATTTAGATGGTTGAAATTATTGAAGAAGTAATGAACTTTGTTTTACAGCTTCATGTGTGTAACAAATAATATCGTTTCCAGTACCCAAAAGATTTGCGAACAGCTGGCATCGCTGGGTGACGTGGCCTCTAGGGGCCTCCTCGGCCGCATGGGGGCCCTGGGGGGTGCCGTGGGGAAGCCCCTGGAGACCTATTTCCGCCTGGAGAACCAGAGACTGAAAGCCTGCTTCAGCTCCGCATTGCAGAAGTATTACGCCTCAAGACAGCACACGAGGAAACAGATTCAGACTGGAGGGTACCCAAATTCAAATTTTTTTAACAGTTTTCCTAGGTTATGTCAAATGATATGAGCATACAATGCTTTATGAAATTGCACACACATACTATTTACACTTATTCATATATTATAAATTGACCGAAGACCACAGATTGTTCTTCTTCTGGTGCCTGTCTTATTGAAGGTTGGTTATCACCATATGCTTCAAACCTTGTACCTTGTATTATTATAATATGTGTATTCTTTCCGTGTGTCTGACAGGTTTCAAGAGTTGCGTCGTGATTTGCAAGCGGTTATTGGCGGCAGAGCAAACATAAACATTGCACAAATAGAGAACTATGGAGGGGAAACTTTTTTATCTGAAGAGCTGGCCACACAGATGTTACAGGATGCTAAAAATTCTTTTATCAGATGCAAAGCGGTAACTAGGCACAAAAATTTTTAACAGAAAATTATAATTACAAAATTTGTTTCAATTTTTGTTGCACAGCTATGAAACTGTGATTCTTAAAATTTCTAGCTTTCTGCACCAAATGAACTAGCGGCAAATGCAACCCTTTTAATGGAGGCGATGGTACAACAACTCCTGGTGGAGCATTGTGACTATGCAGTGGATCTCGGACTTCAGAGTGTTCCCATCGCTGAAAATAAAACTCCGCCCAAGGTAAAGCAAAACCCTAGTATCTATTGGTTCTTTCAAATTATGAACTACTGTCCGATAAATACTAGTAAAAACATATTAAATTATGTACTGCAAATGGCAAAACCAAGATGGTTTAAATGTCAAATTGTCAGATGTTGGTACTATAATTTGTGCCTAAATTGGATATTGTCGGTGTTGCCACGGAAATAAAATAAGTCCATCCGCTCATGGGGTAACTGAAAAAAAACCTGTTGGCAACTCAATCGCTATCCACAGGAAAGTAACTTGCGAATTTCATTGGCGGTCCACACATAGGCAACTTGTTAAAGATCAGTTGTCAAGGGGGATGCGGCAACTCGCAGTGCTAGTTGCTGCGGCCGGCTAGTTTCAGTTGCCAGGTTGCCTTGGTTGCGCCTCACAACCTGTTTTCAAGTAAATTGCGATATGTCAAAGCAGGAAAATATCTATTTTGTTCAGAAGGTTAATAAATTATTATTATTATATATATTAAGGTTGATAATATAATTGAAAAATTATTAATAAATTAAATTTTTGTTAAATAAGCTGATATAATTACTGAAATCGTAAAGTTAATCTGCGCCGTGAATTGAGTTGCCAACCAGTTGTCGGTTTCTCCATGAGCGAAGGCCCCTAGTTCCGCTTAATAAAATTTAATAATTTTTAATCAAACTGTAATTTTATGTTGAAAACTCTATGGCATGCCACAAGATTTTTAACTGCAAATCCAGACACAAATTTATAATTTTTATTAATAATAATGTGCTGCTTATAATTTAATACTTATATGCAGACATGTGGAATCCAATTTTATATTTCCTATTCAACTGATTACCAATCACACATCAGTTTTCTCATTTTATTTATTAATTTTATTATTAAAATGTTTGTGAACTTATTATTGTCTTACCTACTTTCAGATCCATTTCTTTGACGTGGTGAAACAGTGCCTTACAATCGTTCACATGTTCGATAAACATTATCAAGAATTTGTTCTCCCTTGCGTGAGGTAAATTGGATAACTTTTTAAACTACGTACATTTATGATTTAATTGTAGATAATATTTATAAATGGTGCTTATGTTTTCAGTTCAACGTCTAAACTGCAAGAATGTATGCAGAAGAAGAACGTTGTTCTGGAACATTTGGAGTCCAAGCTGGATCTTGGTCTGGACAGGTCCTTGACTGCTATTGTTGGTTGGGTAAAACTTTACCTACAAACGGAACAAAAGAAGAGTGACTTCAGGCCCGAGGGAGACGTGGATACACTCGCTTCATCAGTAAGATAAACACTGAACAGATAGTCCTAGATGTGTGATCTGTGCCGATTCGATTTCATAAGACCATGCCAATGAAATAGATGGGGGTAGAGAGGAATGCCATTCTCCGTGCTTAATTCACTTTCATTCTTCTAATACATTTCGTCTGTAACAAGTATTACACGCTCAGTCTAGCATCAGTTAAGAGTTAATAACCAGACAAAGCTGAAAAATGACATTTTTGAATGAGCTCATAGACGTGTCGAAGCTTTTTACAGAAAAACGATTAATTGATTTCGAAAGATCGTTATTTTATGTGGTAAACTTATATTTTAAATTTTGAAAAAGTTAACATTTTTTTAATAAAAAAATAGTTTTACTGTTGGTCGATGGCAATATTTGTTAATTTTCAAACGAGTAAAGTTATTATACAATACATATATCATACCAAATAGTAATACAGTATTATAAAACTGTTCATTATCTAGGCAAAATATATTTTAAAATTTTAATTTAATTTCAAATAAAATCATTAAAATAAAAATTCAAGCACCCGTTTTGTGCCGAAAATACTACAACTTGACTTATTTATTACACACTTACAAATTGATTTCTCTCGGAATTTTTAACACAGAAATTTAACTTAAGACGTTATTGAAATATTAGAAATAATTTTTAACCAAAAATATTTTCTCGAGTATATAATTCTGTTGAATTTGCGACACGCTTTTGTGAATATTTTATTCTGTATTTTGACGCGCACGGCGCTAAACCAAAACTCTTAGTATCTGTCGATTCACGGCAGCGAGCGGTCGTGTTGTCCGCGCCGGTCCAGTTCATAACATTTTTAATTTATTCGTCCGCTTAAAATGGGGAGAAAAATCAATAAAGAGAGAACTTTCATAAAAAAATCAAAATTACCACACCAAAAACATAACTGGGAGAAATATAACGAGAAAAAACAAAGATTAGTAATATTTAATTATCAATTTACGTTGTACATACCTTATATGCTACAGGGTTGTTGGAACGAATCTGTCAGATTTATTGTGTATTTTTTATAACATGTTGTTTAATTTTTAGAGAAAAGAATCAACATTCTAAAGTAAATAATGACTGTAAAGTTTCATCGGTATGTGCAATTCAAATTTTTATTATATATTTATTATTATGTACGCGTAAATGGGCTTCGACAAAGTATATTTGATCAATGAAAATGGGTAATAACTTCAATACATTGTGATTCATGGATATTACGGTGACCGATTTATCCGTTTATACCGCGGAAATTATAAACTAGCAATACTACCCAGCCTTACCGTGTATAGGTACACGGTGTCGGGAAATACGTGGTACATTACGGTGACCGATTCAATTGTAATTACCGCGGTAATTATAAATGATAATTTACTAGCATTAATACACGCAAGCAACATTGCCTTATATACACGGTGGCGGGAAACCGGTGGTACATTCCGGTGACGTAATTATAAACAATAATTCACTAACACTAATACCCGGCGTTGTGCGAATTATACGCTCGAAACATTACCTTGCATATGTATGTGGTAGGCCGATCGTAAAATCAGGCAGATCATGTTGCGCCTAGCCACATCATGATCTGCTGCATCGTGAAATGGGGGCAGATCGTGATGTGCCTGAGGCGCATCGTGATCTGCCTGTTTTTACGATTGGCCTGCGACACATACAAGGTGTCGAAAAATACGTGGTACATTACGGTGACAGGTTCATTGTTATTACCGTGGTAATTATAAACAATAATTTACTTGCATACCCGGCGTTGCGCGAGTTACACGCATACTTCATTGCCTTATATATGTCGGCGGTCGATCGTAAAATCAGGCAGATCATGGTGCGCCTAGTTACTTCGTGAAGTGCCTGGCAGCAGATCGTGAAGTGCCTCAGACGCATCAAGAACGGCCTGATTTTACGGTTTGCCTGCGACATATACACGGTGGCGGGAAACCCGTGGTAAATTACGGTGACCTAATTATGAACAATAATTTACTAGCATTAATACCAAACGTTGCGCAAATTATAGACATGCTACATTACCTTGTACACACGGTGTCAGGAAATTCGTGGTAGAAGCGGAAAACTGAGGACTCAAATTTCACCACGGGAACAGAAGCTTTTTACCATACTTTTTCTTCTATTTTTCTTATTTATTTTTCTTTTTACGAACATATTAATTTATAAACAATAATCTGCGTAAATCGTCCTCAAATTCAATTTGATTCTGAATCTACTTTGCTTAAGACAAGTTCGTCCAGTCAATGAATGATCCAAATGGTTTTAGGGTGCGTGAGCAGGAACCTAAGCGATTCCTTCAAAAAATTGTTTAGGGTGCTTAGGGTGTAAACATACTAAAAGTCCTGACGTCTAGGTGGTGAGTTAAGGGGTGGGGGGGAGGTCCCAATTTTCAGGTTTCCGCTTATATCTCAAAAACGGTGCGTTGCAGAGGAAAATTTTCTGAAATTAAGTAAAAGCTCATAAAATCATCTCCAACTTTTATTCTTTATGTAATTTTCGAAATCCCAGCCGTTTTTGAGTTACACGTTCTACAAACGTAGATATTTTTGAAAAAAATCATTTTACCTCACATTTTTCATCAAACATTCCTTCATGTCGTCTAAAATATTCAACAAAGAAAATAAATTTATATTAAAGAAGTTGTAAAGAATTTAATTTACTTTTATAATATAATTATATATATATATATATATATATATATATATTTATTTAGATGCAAATTAATCTCCAACCAGTAAATATTTAAAACAATTTTAAGTTTTTTCTTAAAATATCATTTTCAGACAAAGCTGTTTTTATCTCATTACTGACACACATTTTGTTCGTTCGCCTAATAATATGTGTGACCACAGTTTAAAGCCAATTTTTAAAGAAAGTAGAAAAATATAATATCACTTGAAAAATTTTAAATTGTATTTTATAATGAAAATTATAATTATCTCATGACAAAATTTTACGAAAAAACTTAAAATTGCTGTAAATGTTGACCGGTTTGAGATTAATTTGCATTTATATATATATATATATATATTCTAAAAAAGAATTAAATTCTTTATAACTTCCTTAAAATAAATGTATTTCTTTGATGAATATTTTAGACGATATGAAGGAATGTTTGATGAAAAATGTAAGGTTAAATGATTTTTTCGAAAATGTCTACATTTGTGGAGCGTGCAACTTAAAAACGGCTTAAATTTCGAGAATTACGTATAAAACAAAAGTTGTAGATAATTTTACAAGCTTTTACTTATTTTAAGAAAAATTTCTCTGTGACACACCGTTTTCGAGATATAAGCGGAAATCCGAACATTGGGACCTTCTCCCCTTCCCCCCGCTAGCTCACACCTAGACGTCAGTACTTTTAGTATGTTCAGACCCTAAGCACCCTAAACAAGTTTCTGGAGGAATCGCTTAGGGTCCTGCTCACGCACTCTACACCTCCTTCCTTGACTGGACTAAATGTGCACATCAGCGTGGAAAATGAGACAAATATTCCTATTATCGTTTTCCAGTGATATCGAAAGTTTACCCACATCCATTCACATTTTATTTTTATAAGATCTTTATTTGCTTTTAGCAAGCATTCATTTGTCATTTTCTATTTTTCTTTAGCTCTCCGGTAGGTTGTTTCTTTTTTTACCCTTAGATTAATTTAACACACTAATTTCGGTAATAATTATATATTAGAAATGTGTACTCGTTTTATTTAATTTTTTGACAGATGATTTTTGAGCTTACTAACGACGTTCATTCGAAATGTAAATTTCTGACGCCTCTCTAATTTGTCAAAAAAATATATTATAAAGAAATTTGATACTGTGTCTTTGAATGGTTATGGATCGTGTTTTATATTAAGAACGACTAGTGAATCCAAATCAATATTTAAAAAAAATTAAAACGCTCTTTAGAAGTTACTTTCTGTTAAAAGAACTTAAACTTTCTCTGGTTAGAAGTTACTTTCTGTTAAACAGTGTTTTAGTAGCACATTTAATAAATACTGTACAATTTCTGTTTTGAACTATTACTAATAAAAAATGTCTTTAACTGGCTGCGAAAGAGAGGCTAGACATATGCATGCACCATGCGCGTGAATTTCCCGTAAAAATTATGGTTTTAATTTGTGATTGTGTAATTCAAATCGTGTTTTTGTTAATAATTTCTGTTATAATGACCAAGTCTCTAATATATTAGTATATTCAGTATATTTTATATTATTTTCAGTTTTATTCTATTAATAATGCCATAGAGACATAGTCCCTGTTACGATCAATGCACTAGGTGAGCCGTGGAACCAGGTCTTCATTCCCTTATCGTTCAACTCCGCCGTCAAAAATGCAATCAACTCTCCCTCCGCATCCTGGTCGGTCTCCAAAGATTTTTCGTCCATGTGTTGCTTCAGGTGAAGAGGTGTAATTCATATCATTCATTGCCTTTTTGGTAGGGTTAGGTGGTGAACCCATTTTTCAACCCAAAAAAGTTTCGCCTTGGTTGGAAAAACAGTTCGAAGAGATCCGAGCGCATTTGCGCAACGAGCATTAATTTGCATACTCCATTTTTCCCTCAAAATCATTTGTGTGGTAGACTTACTGACACCTGGGATTAAAATTGCAAGCTTATGAACTTCAACAGGGCTAACTCCCTCTAAATTGAAAAAGCGATTTGACAACGGAGCGTCTTTCTCAAACGAACGCAAAGATCGCACTGAAGCAGCTACCAAGCCGGATCACCGCTAGGTTTTTTGGGAAAGTCTGAGCTAACGCTAGTGCCACCATATTTTGAGAAACAACGAGCAAAGGTAGTTAATTCTTGGACAACCTTCACATTATTGTATTGCGGTCTGTTTTCACTGTACAACTACTAACAGTCCTACTGTTTTTATATTTTCAAGTTCTGTACATATATTATGTAGACTATGCTAAAATATATGCTTGTTGCTATATTTTACATATTTTTTATTATAATGCTGCTGTTTTTTGGGTTATCTTTATTTATAGTTGAATTACATAATTTTGGTAAAAATATAAATGTTAAAAATACATTTTACTTTTTTTGACATTAGCTCCATACAGGAAAATATTTCATAATAAGAATAAATATGTCATCTTTGGGGATGTTGTGTCGAAGGTCTTTTTAGAAAAAGGAAGGAGAGGAAGTTCTTGGAAGGAAAAAAGGTATGAGGGGTGGGTAGGAATCTGGGATCGGTGTATCCAAGAGGATGTATGAGTCTATCCTCACCACTGCAGTGCAAGGCTTCCGAGAGAATCCTGCAGGAGAGGTCAAAAAATCTCCCTCAACCAGTCTCTTCCGATCCGGCCTGCCACACAGTTGGTGGGCAGACGCATCCGCCGCCAAGATTCGAACAAACCTTATCCCTTGAACCCGGGCAAGTAAGTCACCAAACGAAACGAACCCCTTGGGGTGACCTATGGCAGAGGTGTTGGTTATCCAATAAATGGTTTCCTGGGCGGCGGTACCCATACCCGCCTCCCAAATTGGGTTCTGGATTCTGGGAAGGAAAAAGGTACCAGGAGTGGTAGGAATCTAGGGGTCTGAGGTAGGTAAAAGATCTCCCAGGTCCAACCAGTCTCTCCTGATCCGGCCTGCCATGCAGTTGGTGGGCAGGTGCATCCGCCGCCAAGATCCGGACAAATAAATGAACCCAGGTACATGGGGTGAGGTTTTTGAAATTCAATTTAATTTAGATTACCAACAATAATCTCCCTGGTTCCCGGGCGGTAGTACCCATACCCGCCTCCCAAATTACTGATAATACCTATTGTGAGAAGAATAAATATGTAAAAATGAGATATTTCTTACAATCAAACTGAATATCACTCAGTAGAAATACAATTAAAAAACAACAACAGAATACTCGTAAAAACATTTCAAAAATCAAGAAATTTGTATATTACGTAAGTACCTATTTTATACCCACTATTTTTACGCATTTCACTTGTATCTATTTATGTTTATGCACTTCGGTAAACAAATTACAAATAACTACTTATTCGGAAAAAGCTGGAACCGAGATTTCAATATCGATGTCGTCTGAACCATCCTATAGATATCGCCAGTTGAGTGGGACATGCTGCTTGCGGCGGAGCGAATGTGGTATTTCTATCTCGTTCTAAAAAACTTCCGATCGTGAGGCCGTCTTTTGATGAAATTTGAATTTTCGGCCGCTGGTAATGCCCTCTTAAGTTCATGATTGTGTTCAGAATGATGTCAAACTGACCGTATAATGCATTGGGACTGATGAGCAGGATTGACAGATTTTAATATTTTTCATCAGTCTGGTACGGACTGAAACTGTGTAATTCATTCCACCAATCTGGCATCGGTCTCCACTCAGAAAGTGATGGAGAGGACGCTTTAGAACTAGAGAAAGATTTTATACTCGCATTAGAATCATTGCCTATTCTCTGGGATAAAATACAAAAAAGTGATATTAACAAAGGCAAAAGAAATGAGGCTTTGCAATAGTTGCTGATGTACTTTAAAAAATGTAAACCTTTGAACACGTCAGAAGATGTCAAAAAGAAATTAAACACTTTAAGATTACACTACTGTTGAGAACAAAAAAAATATATAACCAAGTACTAACTCTTACTTGTTGGAAATTGTGAAGTCATACTTGACAAGACAAGATACGGGCATGAGAAAGTCTACAAGCGCTGAAGAAAAATTGACTGTAACCTTGATTGATTGATTGTAAAAATTGATTGTATCTTGCTATTGGAAGGAACATTAAAGATTTAAGATTTTCGGTTATAATGTCACCGTCTGCTATCAGTCAGGCACATGTCAAATACTTCTTTATGTTCTACTTGATCCAAATAGAATAAAGAAGTGTTTGCAATTTTTCTTCAGCGCTTGTTTACTTTCTCATGCACATATCTTGTCTTGTCAAGTACGGCTTCACCATTTTCAACAAGTAAGAGTTAGTTTTGGAAGCTAAATATTCTTAATTAATGGTTTTTTTTACAGGCATGCTCCAGTGTAGTCAGTTACCTGAACGGCACAATGGTGCGTATTAACGATTGCCTTGATGGAGAGAACTTCCGGTCTGTAACACAAGAACTGGGCTCTCGGCTTCATCGAGTTATCTACGAACATCTCATGAACTTCCAATTCAACTCGGCAGGTGAGCGTCAAGATCCATAAGCTAATTAGATAGAATAAATATTGCAATAAGCATAATTAATGAACAATTAAATATTATAGAATGAAACTCATATTTACACGGTTTAAAGCCAATGAATCCACCAAGATTTCACCGTTCAACCCATATTTTTAGATTGTATAAAAAAATATTGTTAAATTTACAATTCATAAAAATCACCTACCCTGATTTGGGTAGCTATCGCTTGAGAGGATAAGAGCAAAATTATGAGTTAATTTTAGTATATGATATTTATAATTACACAAAATTAAATTTTTGTGTAATTGTATTGCACTTGACACCTATATCCAAGAAACAGATTTTCAATGGTGCTAGGTATAAAATGGGTACACACGTAAAACATTCATCCATTTGTTTTTATACTAAAGGAGCATTTTGTAATATGTATTTTACATCAAATCTATGCCCAACTCACTGTGAGACTCCTCAGGTATCCATCCCTCCAATTCTTCATTTACTGTTGTTTTTACTACACTTTCTTTTCTCATTTACTACCTCTGATCTGACTGTGTTTGTTACAGGAGCAATGTGTGCAATTTGTGACGTGAACGAGTATCGTAAGGCTCTGTGTGGACCGAACGTGCCCCCCCTCATCGGGGAACTCTTCAACACCCTCCACGCCTTATGCAATCTGCTTCTCGTCAAACCAGAAAACTTGCAGCAGGTCTGCGAAGGAGAGACTTTGGTGCGCACATCAAAATATGTTTAACCTTATCTACACCAATGTCTCATATGTGATTCATTGGCGGCTATTCTCACATACGGATGTATCATATTATGTGATTCACGAAGTTTCACTAAAACACGCACCTTCATTTTGTGATAATGTGCTGCATTTTTTTTTACATTAGCTCCACACAGGAGGAAATTAGCCCTGAGGAAAATAATTCCCCTCAGGGCCTATATCCTCTTTGTGGATGCTGTGTGGAGGGTCTTTTTAGGAAAGGAAGGAGAGGAAATTCTGGGAAGGAGAAAGGTGTGACCAATAAAATTGTTCATTTTATCTGTTCCAGAAAAAATTTCAGTGTTAACCACTGGAACGATTTCAGTCGAAAAATGTACCACTTTTATTTTTCTGCAATTAATTTTGGTCTAAAAATGAACCACATTTTCCTACCATTCGTAAAACATTTATTGTAATTTATTATTTAAAACATTTCCTTGGCCAGCCGTTTACTTTAACACAAAGCTATTGAAATGCTTTATCAAATCTGAACTTCTTAGACTATTTTAGAACAATGTTAAAAATAAATTTTTAAAACATTTTTTCCCACCGAATTTTTCAACAGCTGTTTACGGATAAAATTTAGTCCTTTTACCATAGATATGCACCTTTCATTATCAAGTATACCACAGACAACATCCAGAAACCGAAAATGTTCTATGTTGACCCGAATAAGTATCCCTCACGGCAGTTTCAAGTAAAAACACTCAGGATTCGCGCAATTATAAATTTACGATTTTTTTATATATTTTTTTTAAATCCTACAAATATGATATAAACGGTAAAATATAGGTTAATTCATTGGCTATACAGCACTATAATAAGTTTTTATGTCTCCATGTTAAAATTCGAAGGTATGATTTTTTTAGTGTTGGCGAAAAATTTAAAATGACTTTCTGGGAAATCTCAAGCAATCGAGGCAAATTTATGTATTCGACAATGATCGCTCCAGTGGTTAATTAATAAAGTTTGATCATTTACAATCTCTGAAATGAGAAACATTTCTTTAATCATTTGAGTGCCGATTGTCATCCGGGTGACAATATTTCAAGCATATGCGGCCACATTCGGCACACAACAAGTTAAAACTGATGTCGGAATTAAATTCTTTTGAATTAAAAAAAGTTGAAACATAACTATGTATGTATTTATTAACTTCATCAAATCGATGTTCAACGCCAATTTGAATTTTCGGCATTTGAATGGCCCGTTTTAACTTTTGATTAAGTTATGAACTGTGTCAAGCATAATTATTCTGATTTTATTCTTGCCTAACCTTAATTAATTTCCTGTCTAATGATATTTTGTTTTGATTTTTTTCAGGCGGAGTTGGATCGTTCCATACTGTTGAATTTTGTTCAACTAAGGTCAGATTACAAGACTTCCAAACTGGCAGTCTTGTTGAAAGCACTCTCTAACTAAAAAGTATTATTATTTTTCTTATAATTGATAAAATAACTTATTCAATATAATATTATATTATATGTAAATACCTGAAAAAACAACCGCTTTAAATAAATAATAAAAAACCATTTTTACAAAAAAGTCTATTTTATTTTAACTATTCATTTTATAAAAAAAAGGTAAACGGGCCTTATGCAGAACAGGTATCTCTCTCTATGTGTAAGCACTTATTCTTTATTAGATATTTTTGCTATACTGCAACAATGTGTTGGAACTTCATAATCACCTTGTGTGATGGACTTGCTGGACTAGGATGTAGCTTTGAGTAGCAAGGATTGATAAGAGAATCTAAGAGCAAGAAGAAAGGACTCCCCTCTTAATATTCCTTTTGCTCTTTCCAGCTCAGATATTAGTTACTATTTTTTTTATACCTTCCATTTTAACCGGACATCCCCAGATGTGTATGGCAGCCAGGTATAAAACTGGCAGAGGAAGGATGAAAGTAGACTGAATGCTTTAGATCGAATCCCGGCGTGGCAAATAAATTTTATTTGATTATTTTGTGTTATTTCACAATTTATTCATTTAAAAAAATACATATGTAGTATATTTGCGGCAAGTTCCAGAGTGGAAGATACTCTCAGTATCGCCCTGGTGTAAGTCCCCCATTTAGAATTGAAACGTTGCTTGAAATGGCATTAGCCTTGTTTGGTGACCAGATCTGAATAACCAGGTACTTCCCCACCTTCCTCTTTCCTATTTCCTTTCCCTCCCCACTACCTTCAGCCTCACAACATACCCCAATTGGGGATGCCATAGTCTCACTGGCTTCAGACGGGAGCAGTTGTCACTCTTGTGCGGTATTCACTATAAAATTTTTTTAAATGTGAGGAATGTAGAGATTCACAAAAAAGCGAGGTTGATGTAAGATTAGAAAGAAAGTTGGTTTAGTTTAGATGGTTTGGGAATGAAGCAAATGAATGAAGAAAGGAATGTAAGGAGAATATATTATGACATGAATGTGAATGGCAGAAGAAATCGTGATGCCTGAGGAAGGCATGGTACGATCAAGTGAACCAAATACTTGAGGCGGGCCATGTCAAGAATCAGAATAAGAGAAGGAAATGTAGGAGACTATGTATAAATGTAAATGAAGCAAAGAGTGTGTGCCAATACAAAGTTGTTTTGCGATCCGTCCGTCTGCCTTCCAGCCTCTGGATCGTTTAATTAGACATTAATCGTCTCGTGGGCGCTTAATGCTTTCCACTGTATTATAAAGAAATTAATCCCCGTCCTTCAATGAGAAATTATTATTACATTTTCAAATAAGTTGCCGTTTGGCGCCTCGCGTATTCGTTCAGATTTCAACCGCCGCAGCGCTGACGGCGTAATGGCGGCCACTTGTGGCTGGCGATGTTGTGTGTGTGTGTGTTCATTTCATTCATAAGTTCTCCCCACCACGCAGTCCCCGCGTATCGCGTATCGTGCTTTGGTACTTCGGTTTCGTTTTATTGTCAAGCGGTGCGCGTGTGTAGCTGTGTAGTGCTTTTCTCGTTTGTATTGGCCGTTTCAGTGCTTTCAAAGTGTCGCAAAGTTCATTTAAAAGTTGCAAATAGCTTTAGAGTGTGTTGTTTTTCTTGAATCAGGACGGAACAACTAAAGAGGTAAGTCCGAGTTTGATAAATGCACAGAGTTCTCGGAACACAGACTCATATTCGTTGTTTATTTTTGTTACGCCGTCACCCACACAGTACGGGTGCGAGCATAATGTTTTCGTGTATGAATTGCCTATTGGGGACTGCAGCTTTAAAATATTCACTATTTCTAAATTATTCTTTGAAAGCTTTTTATGTATAGGATGTATTTTGCCTGCTCCCAGAGTTCGCTTGTAAACCACAAATTTTATAACTGCAGTGCCGAATTTTGACAATTTGCCCAATTTCAGGGCTTCTCAAAGTATATTCTGTTTACCAAAGGGGAAAAAAATAATAGGTAGTATTTACTTACCCAATGTTGTGAGTAACCACCACCAACATAATAATTATATGTATTTTAATATATTAAAATATCTGCCAAATTTAAATTCAAATGCCTTGTTTCATACTATTTATGTTCATACGTAAACTCACGTGTGGAAAAATATGCCGTCAACGGTGAATACGTAATGTTGAATTTCATTAGTTCCCATTGATATAGGTAAATTTAAATCTTTCTATCTGTATTTGATTTTCTTTGCTTTCAATTTTCAGAAAGTTGGTATTTTGGGCAGAAATCAACTTTTATACGCTGTTGTCAAATTTGGACTATCTTTTCTGAGATTTTTATTTTCTGGTTCGGATGATTTATAGCTTATGGTTGAAGGTACTAAGGTACCTATCTCTGACCGCAAGATAACATCGTAAATAATTATTCTCGGTTTTGCTATCATCCTTTCGACTGAATATATTGAATTGTTCAATGAAACATCAGTTGACATTTACAAATTTGCCGGTAATATTAATTTAAGTATTTCAGTCAGATTAAAATTTATATCCAATTTATTTTTTGGGGTAAGTAAATTAAAATTTTAATGTAAATGTTATGTGTGGTCGGTCTTGCTGTATGGTTGTGAAACATGGACCTTGAACATAAATACCACGAACAGATTAAAGGCTTTCGAAATGTGGCTTCACCGGAGAATGCTCAAGGTCCCATGGACCGACATGATCACCAACACAGAAATTATCAGGCGGGCTAGAGCAGATAGAGAACTGCTTACATTAATTAAAATCAAGAAAATTTCATATCTGGGTCATATACTTCCATGGGAGACGTATCACTTGCTCCATTTAATATTGAGAGGCAAGATAGAGGGTCGCCGAGGGCCTGGTAGGAGACAAATGTCTTGGCTGCGAAATATACGAGAGTGGACCGGCATTAGAAGTGTGAAGGAGCTATTCCGGGCAGCGCGAGACAGAGAGACCCTTTCAAGAGTGATCGCCAACGTCGGGGGGACCTGATAAGGCACTCAAAGGAGAAGAAATTAAAATTATGTAGAAAATTTTCATTACTAATGGCAACACCGAGTATTACCGATTTTGAAACAATGTTATAGGAACTAGGTACCTACCACGGACGTAAAAAATATATGGACATGCCCTTACGTGTTAAAAAACGTGTTATTTCCCCCTCCCATTGGAACCATTTTTCGGAACCGGCTGGGCGTGTCCGGACCAATGTCGTGCTCTCGTCGTACATTTTACGCGCGGACGCTGCATGTCTATGAAACACATACTTAGACAATGAAGAAGACTTGGCGAATCACAAGTCTCTTTCCTCTCTTCGCCCCGCCATATTTGGTTTTTACCCCTCATCTGTAAGTTCTCGTCTAGTTATTTGTATGTCTATGGTACCTACCTACCTTCATTCAGATATAAGGTTATGCTTATGCTTGACTTCCGAATTTGGCAGTTTGACAGGAAAAAAGGCTGTCAAAGGAAACTCAATATTTTCATTTTTTTTTTAATATCACGCCTCTTCCTTCATACTGTTTATTTATAAATGACGTCATTGAAATATAAATTCCAAAAATACAAAACATGGGTAGGTACCTACCTACACTCTTCCATGCAATATTCCATGAATCTAATGTAGAATAATCTCATGGAAAGTATTTACTAATTATAATTTATGAACACCATGACAGTTTAGTTATACATACATAATATGAAAAATAAGCTCCTGAACCATTGCGCTTTTTTTTAATTTTTCTTCCTTTACCTTTGAACCATCCTGGTGTTACCATAGCGGCTTAAAACATTGCAACCGCCTTATTTTATTCTACATTTATTTGTCAGACCTGAATTAGAAAAAAAAACATTTTAACATCCTTGCAAAGTTGTATTGAGTAAATCCTTTCAGCTGCCTGTTATTCTTTCTTTTATAAGCTTACAACTTTTCATTGTCGTAAGAATCTCATTCTACAAATCACCACACCAAGAAAATGTTGTCCACCCTCGGCCTTTCAAATTTATTACAAAACCTGAGTTGTAAAAATAGGTGCCTACCATACAAAGAGTAAAATAAATGGCCGTCACACAATTATAAAAGATCATTTGACTTGGCCTATTTCAGCATGTCATATATTCCCAATCGGAATATATGGCGAGCGACATGCCGAAATACGCCAAGCCAAATGTTCTTTTCTTCTTTTATAGCTAACTGTTTATTTGTGAGTGTATACTATACTAGCTGGGGTAGGTACCCGGCTTTGCTCAGGGAATTAATATGTGATTGAAATAACGTTCGAATCCACGACGGAATTCGAATGGTCCACAATGTTCCAGAACATTCCACAACATTCGAGAGTGTTCTGGAATGTTCCACAATAATGTTCCCGATTCCCTATTCCCGAACATTCCAGAATGTGCCGGGATGTTCTGGAATGTTGTGGAATGCACTCGAATACTCTTGAATGTTCTACACTGTTCTAGAAATTTATAGAGGTCGAAACTTTCAGCCCTTATATCTTCAAAAGCACGCCCTTTTTAGGTAAAAAGGTAAAAACACGCCCTTCATGTATGGGGGATAGAGGTCTACCACCTACCACTCCCTTGATCGTACCGGGACTCGTTTCTGAGTTTTAGCAGGATGCACACTTTTGTACACTTTCTTTTATAATATATAATATTGATTATATCGCCCACCTAATATATATTTTAGGGTTAGATTTGAAAATTAGCTAAACCTAACCTAACTGGATATCTAGGCACCTGACCTTTAAAAAATACGCGGGTACGATAACCTACAAGTCTCCAATGCTTTCGTTGAATTTTTGACCAAATTAAAAAGCTTTTACATGTTTGATTTAGAATTTTGAAAGCCTCAATTATTTTTGTTGCTTTTGTTTTACGTAGTATTTTATCTTTTTTCCGTATTGTACGCCAAATGAAATCGCAATACGGCAGTCCCGCTATCAGTTATTGTTATTAGTCAATAATAATTAAAGAGATAAAACGTGTCAACACTTCACCATAATATTGTAATATTTTATTTCAAGCCCTTATCCCCGCTTGAGTATATTTTGATCTAGTGAACACTTTCGGAAAATCCATACAAATATTTATATTTATTAATATGTAATCCTACATATTATACATAATCCATAAATCTGATTACCTGAAGCAAAATAAATGTCTAACTGTGAGTTACGCTATCATGAAATTTGCACTGCTTATTTTCAGCTGGGCACGACACACTTCCGTATATACAGGTTTTTTCCTCTAGTGATTATAAAGACTAGACACATTTGTTGCTGAATATGTATTTATTTATTTCTATCTTATCTGAATTATCGGTGAGTGATTTTTATAATCCTCTAAAAGCCTATATCACGCCGATGGCATGTTTTGCTGAAATGGTTGTACAGAATAATATAGTAATTCATACACACTACGCAGAAAAAAACACTTGTGGTTAAGTGAAGTAGCAATGTGTGCTAGTCTTTGTTTCACTTGATTGTGCTTTGTAATAATATTATTATTAATAATTTTCTTGACAGATTGATTTGGCAGATAAGACTTATTTTATGAAAAAGTCATTAGTCATTTCATTACAAATATTTATACTAAATGAAAAACACAAATAAATGTCGGCAGTATAATTTTTTTTTAAATTTCACAATTTCTTCGAAAATGTAATTAAGGGGAATAGAAATAAACATTGATCAAATACGAACGTTATTATATAATAAATAAAAGTTATTTTTTACGCTTAACTATACCTAGCTGAACTATTAGATATGTATCAATATCATTTTTTATATGGAACTCTAAATAAACTCTAAAATTAGTATCGTAACAGTGCCATACTAAATAATATCGAAAAAATAGTAATGATAAATCCCCACCTTTCTCTGAAATAGCTTTTTTTGTAAATTTGGTACCAATAGAATAAGTACTATCAGTGTAAATAAGTACCTACTTATATGTTTTTTCTTCATTCCTAAATGGGAAAATTAAGTAAAACGGATTGTTAATTAATATTATTTTTACCAATTTCTTCCACTGTTTTCGCTCTACTGGGAAGTATCTAGCGATGTGTCTTTTGCCCTTTTGGCTTTCAATTACATCAGTGATCCTTTGTTTCTCGATTCGGGGACCTTCGACCAACTGGGGACCCTAAACCCGCACCCAACCCGTCTTAGGTGCCACCTACTAAAATGGGATTCCAAATACAATCAAAATTTAACCCAGGTCCCAATGCAGATCCTTGAGACTTTTTGCTGCGTGGCGAACAGAAGATGCGGTCGCCAGACTCCGCAAGTCCTTTTAGGCTTTATTTGGATTTATCTCGTCCTTTTTCTCCGGTTCCCACACAGAATTCTTTTAGCCACATGTTGCACGGAGCACGGAGGGAAGGTCTATCTATGAGTTCACCATCACCAATCTGCCGTTTGTTGTAAAATTCGATAAATGACACATGACTCAAAAATAATTTCACAATAAACTCTAAATTAGGTTTATATATTTTTTTAAGTTTTATATTTTATAGCCACGCTTATTGTCTTATTACTCACGAAGAAGACAATTTTTTTCAACCACATACATGTACAATCAATCATTTAGTGGTGCAAACAAAATTATAATAATTATGGTCAATTTTAGTCTTAAGTAATTCTTTGTGGATTTATTTGTGTAGGAAGAGTTATAAAATCTTATTTTCCTATACGGGTAGAGGTACCCCACTGCAAACATAATTAAATAATGTCTTCGGGTCTTTTTTTACAATTTCAAAAACTCATGCTAACTCGAACGTAGTAAGTAGGACAAAATACCCAGACAGATTTGATTTGATCTTACTGTTCGAGAGTTTTTTTTGGGACAATCAGTTAGTTTTAAAAAAGTAATAGAGTAAATAGCTCTGTAGAGAATTTACCACAAGGGTCCTTTCTATAAAAGTAACCTCGATTGAATGAATTTTATTCAAGATCTGGATTGCTTATTGTTATTTTTATTATGTTATATCCGGCCTCGATGCTGAATTTGTTCCTCAGAATAGATTGACTATCTACGTAAATATTTTGTTTTTATTCAAAGTGGAACTATTTACCTCGGCAGAATAATGTTTTGCAATAGCACCCCTCACACGCACATAACGGTTTACAGCGCTTTTCACTTGTCAGACTTTTCTGCGCGGCGGCCTGGAGTGTACGTGTATAATAGGTTTAAAGTGATAGGTGCAATAATAGTTCCATGGGTGCAATAGATTGGAGAGTGCATGTTATGCTATTACCTACCTATTAGAGTGAAAAGTTATGGGGTGAAATGTAACCAAATTAGGCTAGGTATTGTTTATTTATTTAATTTCTTTAACTGCCCGGGGCGCCATCGCGTAGTTTAATAAAAATTTTAAAAATCATCTGAAAGATATTTTATTTATTTATTTATTTATTTGGAATTTCACGCCCGGCTGGGCTTTTACATACATTATTTTTAAAACAAAGAACATCTAAATCTAAATGTGCATAACAAAATAAAAAACAAAATCATAAACAAAACAAAAACAAAATCAAAATCAAAATCAAAATCGAAATCGATATCGAAATCGAAATCCAAATCAAAATCAAAATCAAAATCAGAATCAAAATCAAAATAAAAATCAGAATCAATATCAAAATCAAAATCATAACCAAATCAAAAACAAAAATAGAGTAAAAAAAAAACAAATTGAAATAAAAACAAAATACTCCACCATGCAAGATGGAAAAACTGTAGACTGGGAAAAGTGCAATACATGTGAAATAATTCGAAGCAGAGCTATGCAGTTGGAATTATTAAATTTGTGGTTCTTCTTTCTGATATAAATTTTACTATGACTTGTTTATATTTAGTGAATGATGTGTTAAATATGAATACGTGTATTAATTAAGGCGCTAAGTACCCAAAAAATCGAAAACGATGTTTTTACAGAAATGTGTTCTATGTACCGATGCCAATAACCCTAAATAGGATTCAAGTGCCTCAGGCAGTTCAAAAAAATACAATAAATTGATGAATTCTGGCATGGCTGTAACTCCGTTGGTATGTTATCTTTTAAAATGGTATAAGTGCCACAACAGTGTTCATTGACATTCCATATAAAATGACTGACGATGGTGTGTTGACAGTCGCGAGCTTGCTTGTAAAACGCCGTCAAAAAGGTAAAGGAAGTGTGCAAAATGCGAAAAAAAACTAAAAACCAGTGGCCAAGAGTATTCCACACTAAATAATAAAGTCATTCCTGCCAAAAAACCACCAAATTCTGAGTTATGAGTATAATATTATTTTTCTGTGCATTTTGTTAGTTTTGGTACTGACGCGCTAGTGATGTGCATGCCTATCGTAATAATATTATACATTCATATTGTAAATATTAATTTCGAATCCAATCAATGTAAACAGATAATTCTTTTAATTCCACTATTTTTCTTATGTACTCGTAACTTTTAATTTATTATACCTACTAATTTCATGGAAAATAATAATTAAGTTTTTTTGTGTCGTTATGTTTCATAAAGCCGTTTCCAATGATATATTGGTCTTTCGTGATGTTGATAACAATAATATTAATAAAAACATTCATTTAATGATATGACCTCCGAACTTTTATTAATGAAAATGTATGCTTTCACAATACATAATGGGGTTGGCCACGCAAAGCTAATTATAGATGTCGCTATCGGTGAAGAGTGTTAACACTTTTTTAATTAATATTTGTATTTTTTTCTTTGGTAAAGAGGTCCCTATTTGTGAAACACTTTATTGCTTTTTAAAATAATTTGGTAGGTATTGTTAAACTGTTTATTATAATTTGCATTTTGTTTGATAGAGCGGTACCTACTTGTGAAACATTGTATTCCTTTTAAAATATGTTTAAAGGTTTTATGAAAAGTTATATTCCTATGTTTAATTTTCACACACCGACACTTTTTATTATGTTTGAATCATTAAAATAAATATGTACTCGTACATCAGAATATTTTTTTATTAAACTAAACAAATAAGTGATTTGTTTTATTTGTATGCACATCCCTATTCCCCATGTGAAGGTTGTGCACTTAGATCTGCCAGAGCCCCTGAGTTGGCACTTAGAGCATTAAATAAAATTCTTATTGCGGACCTTCACCGTAACCGTCGTTGTCCGTTTTAAACTTTTATTTTGTAGAAATGCAAAATTAATTTATGCTTTTAAATTATGGAAGCCGTCGAGATTGGTCTATACTACTAAGTAACATTTTTACAAAGGGTAGGCCACATATAATTTTATTATACAAATCAGTATTTTGTTACAGCAAGCAGTTCTAGTTTTTGGCACTTAGCGCTTTAATTAATACACGTATTCATATGTCAACAACATCTTTATAGTCATTAGCCAAATTTTGTATACGGCGAACAGGGGTATACAATTGTGATTCTGTGTTGGAGTTGTCACAATAGAATGGTAGATAGTGCCTCGATGTTGAATTGCGAGGTATATGGAAAGAAATCAAGTATAATAGTTCTGGGCTGTCAATTATTGAATTTATGATTTTATGTAAACATGTTAGGTCATATACTATTCTACGTTCGGATAATTTTAATAAATTAAGTTGACATAGTAGATAATCATAGTTGATACATTCCCTTGTAATACCCATTCTGAAATTAATATATCTTAAGAATTTATTTTGAATTCTTTCTATCGTGAGTGAATGACTAGCATAACTAGGTGCCCATACTGTCGAGTTGTACTCGATTTGACTCCTAACCAATGACATGTACAATTTTTTAATGGTTTGAATATTTTTAAATTGGCTGCAAATTCTTATCACAAAACCCAACATTTTGATATGACGTTCAAAATTACTGGCCAAGTTAGTAAAAATATATTTTTTTAAATGGTTAGAATTATGTACCCATTAGTATTTTTGAATTGCACAATGTTCAATTAACCTACCTACATAATATATATAATATTTATTTATTTATAGTAGGTACATAGTTAGAAAGAAGACAATCTGAACAACTTTTCTGTTCCGACTTGAGATTTTAACGACCAGCCAGATGAACCCATCTTTCCGAGAAAGGTCGGCCATGGACGTGTTTTTATTGCCCTGTTTTATTGGCGAATTTACCGAGAACAGTAACTCTTTATCTAACAATAATACTAACTAATCATTCATTAATAAGACTAGATAATGTAATTATTTTTAATTCATTCTTATTAGAGACGTTGAAGTGTGGTTCATAAGTCCTGTTGTTGAACATTTTATCTACTACACCAGTGGTGGGCAAACTATCTTCATGGGGGGCCAGAAAGTTTAAAGAAATTTCATAGGAGGGCCAGGAGTATAGAAGTTACAGATTACAATTAATACTTTTATTCGAAGGCCCTGCTATGGTAGGTGTGAGAGACATATGAAATTGTTTTTGATTAGCCATAATGTTTTCAAATGCAGGTTTGAACTGCGACGAAGTAACATTTAGCAGCGAGAAATGGTGCTCATCAGTTAATCGATTTCTAACTTAGTTTTTTATGGTCGAAAAAGTCTGTTCGCAGATATACGACGACCCAAACATATTTTCTGAGCGTGATCAATTATCTTTCGATATTCAGTTTTTGGCAGTTTTCTACAAAAATCTAATTTTTCGGAATTTAAGAACAATTGTTTTAAATGGGGGCTGCACTGCATTTCAACAATTTCTAACTGCAATTCTGCAGGGACATTCTCCGGGTCCACATTAAACGGCATTGAAAAAACACCAAGCGATGACTGAATATTCTTAAAATCTTGAAACCTAGTTTCAAATTCTGTGTGAAGTTTCTTCAACGCCTGACTGAATTCTTTCAGTTTGTTCTCACTCACTGGTGCAACGGATTCTAAGCGCGGAAAGTGAGTTAAATCATTTTTCTCGATTATAAAACAGAAAAAGCTGATTTTTAATTGATTTCAGACAATCCCAAGCCTCATCTTAAAGTTGGTTCCTTCCTTTCAATCTTTTATTTAATTTATTATGGTGTGTGTGCGTGTGCCTTCGATAATTATATTTTGACGCCGACGATCCTTCGAAATTAATAGTATATAATAGGTAGGTATACTTATAATTTCGAAAGATCGTCGGCGGGCCGGATTAAATACTTTTGCGGGCCGGAGTTGGCCCGCGGGCCGTACTTTGCCCATCACTGTACTACTAGTCCAGTCAATTAAGCTAAAAAAGGGGGATAATCCCCAAATGAAACGGAATAAGCTGAAAATTTGTAAAAACCTTTATTTTGGTATTCTACATGTTTCCTCAAAAGTCTCATAAGGTCAAGTGTGCGCGTCTTTGGATATTCAAGGTCAAAGGTCACGAAAATCAGTTTTTTGGAAATATCTCGCTTCCTATGCCTCGAATCGTATTTGCGTTCAAGATAAAAGTTATAGAGTATAATATTCTCTACAAATTTTGTTAGAATTATTTTTTTATACGGTTAACCGTTTTTAAGATAAAGCCCGAAGAGTGTGGAGCGCTCAGCCGTATATGCCGTAGCGCGAGGTCAATAGCGAATCCCAGTTAATCGAACGGTTTTTTAACTTAATTATTCGTTAAATATTTGTTTATTAACTATTTAATATATTTTATTTATGTAATATTTCTTATAAATCTTTAATTTATTAATTTTTTATTTATAAATATTTCTTATAAGTCATTTAATATTACTTGCCTTTTTCAAATAAACAATAAAGTAATTTTTTTAATGCTTCCGATTTTATGTCTGGGTTAAATCTTACCCCACAGGAAAAACTAAACCCTTCCACACACTTTTCCACAAAGGATCATCTAGTCAATCCACGCTATGTAAGTGCATTATATAAGTATAATAAATACAAAACAATACAAGAACAACATGTCAATCTACCAGAGACCAAATGGGAAAATAATTCACCGACTCCAGATATTTTCATATCAGAGGGTTCAGCTCGGTAATTTATTTATTTTTATTATTATATTTTAATTATAATCTCATTAGAACAAGTAGGAAAGAAATTAGGAATACATTTTTTAATAATATTTTTATTTAGCAATCATCTATCAATAAATTTGTACAATCCAAGTTGAAGTTTTTAATGGGAAGATTTTTTCTTACTTTAATTATTAGTTAGCCGGTATGGGAGTTCGTTTTCTTCTTCTTTCGGTCGCTCAAAGTCATTATCATCATCCTCCTCGTTATCAATGACATTCATCTCCAAACCTTAAAAAACTTCAGGGTCATATGCGATTTCTTCATCGAGATCATTTTGATACGATGAAGCGTTGAGACTTGCATGTCCATTACATTGGCCACAAGCTAACGAACATTGCAACCCTATTATATCAGTTAAATACTTCTGTTGTAGTTTTAAAATTTTTGTCTGATCACTTGGTACATACTCCGTAGGGACATCTTTAAGCTCTGACAATGTAAATTGGGAATCTTCATGATTTTCTATATAGTCAAAAATCTTTTTCATTGATTGTGTGACTTGACCATCTTGGCGAGGATTTCTTATTAGATATGGTACTGGCTTTAAGAAATTACTGTAGCAAACGGCGTGGTATTTTGCTTCAGAAGCTATCAAGTCATGCTCATAAGATACACAATATTTTACTAACTCTCCTAAACAATTGCTTCGTTCTGCTGCTCTTTTAATAACATTGTCTTTGAATTCGAGAGTGCTTACTTTACTAATAGTGCGTTTGTACTTCCTGTGTTTTTTCACCTCTGCTCCTTCATCAGCTGCTTCACCACAAAATAAGCACAATTCTTTGAAATCAAATACTTCAATTTTTTTCTTGCGAGGTACACTTGACGACGTTGAAGATTCACTCTCTTCGAGGCGTTTTTTCGATGCTCTGATTGAATTTTTACTAATGTACACTTTTCGACACTCGGTATGAACATTCACAGAAGTTAAAGTGTTTAAATAGTTTATGTGTCCATCATTTCTTTCAACACTTGCTGCTTTTATGGTCTGTATACCGCGCACAACATTTACAACATTACCATCAGAAAGTGACTTATTACATATAAAACACAAATCAGCCATGATAACTCTTATAATCTTACGTCCGTCGTTGCCAAGATGCACTTTAAAACTAACGAATAAATTTGGTAGAAAGTGGTTCCATCAGAAAGAAAACGGTCTTATTTATACAAACAATGGAAAATTTGATGATGCATCTTGCAATTATAAAAAAGGTCGTTAAGTAGGAGAATGTTTTTCCAGGAATACTCTGTATTTCCAGATATACTCTTAATGTGTACGTAGACTCGGGTCTATGTACACATTTAAAACCAAAATACCTTATTTCTTTCCTAAAATACCATTTTCTTTCTTAAAATACAATCATTCTTAATGAGATTATAATTACAATATGTTTCCAATAATTCACATAATTATTATTTGAAATAGGTAAGTAATATTAAATGACTATTTGATTTATAAGTAACATTTATAAATAAAATATTAAATAGTTAATTTATAATATTTAACGAATATAGTAAAAACCGCACCATGAACTTAAATTCACCATTGACCTTGCGCCATGGCATGTACGGCTGTGCGCTCCGCTCTCTTCGCGCTCAATCTTAAAAACGGTTAACCGTATAAAAAAATTATGAAGACAAAATTTGTAGAGAATTTTATACTCTACAACTTTTGTATGAATGCAAATAGGATTCAAGGCAAAGGAAGCGAGATATTTCGGAAAAACTGATTTTCGTGACCTTTGACCTTGAATATCCAAAGACGCGCACACTTGACCTTATGAGACTTTTGAGGCAACATGTAGAATACCATAATAAAGGTTTATACAAAGTTTCAGCTTATTCCGTTTCATTTAGGAGTGAAATCCTTATTTGACTGGACTATACACTATATAAAGAGGTAAGATTTGTTTGTTTGTTTGTTTGTTTGTTTGCATCGAATAGGCTCCGAAACTACTGAACCGATTTGAAAAATTCTTTCGCTGTTGGGAAGCTACACTATTCCCGAGTGACATAGGCTATATTATATTTTCAAAAAAATTAGGGATCCTTATTAAAACTCCAATAATGCAACCCAAGGTGTAAAAAATTACCTAAAATATTCTTTACATCGCGTGCGCTGCGAAAACTATTGATGATAGAATAAAATAATGTACTACGACTTTGTAGAACACATCATTATTTACAAAAAAGGTCGCGACAGCATATGTCTAACTATTATGGTTATGCCACAATAAGTATTCTTTTATTTTAAAAATTTAATTAATATGTCGCCGCTTGAAAAGGCTCTTTATTTGTATCTTGGTGTTAATCCTTATCAAAATAAATTACTTCATATTTAAGACAGCTTCAATACCTTTATTTAACTTTTTGAATTTTTCAATTCGGATATTTAATTAGAAAGATATCACGAGTTTAATAATGTTAGTATTAGAAAAAAGTTTCGGCTACGGGCCGGGCGGGAGAGGAGTCAAGAAATGAAGTGCCAAGGGGGTTGGCGGGACGGGGGAGCGGGAGAGCGGTGGCGGGGAAGGTGGAAGTGGAACCCTGGAGGGGAACGCACGGGAAAGGACATGCAAGGAGTAACATTTTATTTATTTGAATATGGCATTGCAACGCATGCCGGGAAACAGCTATATATTATAAAAGAAAATCCAAAAAACGCGCGGACCGCAAACACTCAGAAACGAGTCCCGGTACGATCAAGGGAGTTATAAGGTGTGGTAGATCTCTGTCCCCTCTCGGGAAAAAAGGTACCCGTTTTTACTTAAAGGGCGTGCTTTTGAAGATATAAGGGCTGAAGTTTCGCCCTCTTGAAATTTCGGAAAGTTCAAGAAGGTTCTATAGAACTCTAAAAAGTTCTGGAAGGGGTGGCGGTGTATGTCGTGGAATGTTCGTGAATAGGGAATCGGAATCATCATTGTGAAACATTCCATAACACTCTCAAATGTTTTCCTGAGCGAAGCCGGGTAACCCAGCTAGTATATTATAATTATAGTTCCCAATTATGTCCTCTGCGTGCGAACTGTGTCTTAATTGCTCTAAATAAACAATAACAGTGTTAATCTCTAGTGACCCTCCAGGTAAGTATGGTCTTGTATATATTTTCTGCCTGTACAGTGCATTTTTACAGCAGCATCGCGTTCATTGGTCAAATCATTGCACATATAGTTTCGTATCGGTGATCGATGAACCGATGGATGCAATTTTTAGCCGTAAGATGTTGTTGTATATAGTTTAAAATAAGATTGTATAAACGTTTTATAAATTTGTACAGCGCCCTTGAGGTGATTTTTCACAAAAACGGCGCTATACAAGTCATCCAAATATTATTATTATTATTATTGAAAATATTGATAGTAGGACATAATGTAACATGTAACACTGTCGTAACGTCATTAGAATATTTTTGAAATGCTTGTAATTTTCTGTGGCTGATACTTACTGTTTTGCTTCTCATAAACTTTCATGAAATTGCTATTTTCAGTGTTTTAATTTCGCACGGCCGAAAGGGCTTACACATTTTAATTCTGCAATCTGCAATGTATTTCATATTATTGTAGGCCAAATTCCACCTACTTTATAATAACTAAAATGATTAAAATAATATTTAATTGACTTTTTCTAATTTGTAAAATTCCATAAAAATTTTAACCCTTTATTTACTTTTTTAATATTTTTATACAAAACTATAAACAAATTAAGTATATATATATATCGAAACAATATTATGTGTTATAGTAGAAGTTATAGGTACTTATTTGTAAACACTGGTTTGTCTATTTGTATATTTGTTCATTTTCATTATAATTTTTTTCTTGTCAAAGAAACCATTGGTTTTGAAACATGTCAATTATTTTGATTAACCCTTCTAATCACAGGAGACCCAAGTTGTCCCAAAACATCATAATAATATGCCGTTATAATAACAAGAGACCCAGATTGTCCCAGAGCGACCGTGCATTATTAAAAGTTATATATCTCTCTTCCTGTCATTCTAATATTTGTGATTTCTTTTATGTTAGAGAGCCAAAGAAATAATGCTTCTCATTGTATTAGGATTATATGAGCTATGTTGTTGAGATATTATACAAACCCGATCATAAGTGACGGTTTTATTTCGAGCCAATTTTTGACGTAACAAACATTTAATTTTAAAATAAAATTGTATGAAGGTGATAAAAAGTGAGGTGACAGGTTTATTACAAATTTTGTTAAAAAAAGGGAATCTGTATTTAAAATTTTAAGTTTATTCTATTTTAAGTACCTACTTTAATTCCAATATTCGCAGGTATGCATTTTTTAGCTAATTTACATTTCCAATATCAAAATTTTAATATTTAGAAAAAAAAAGTTGATTTCTAATAAACACATCGGAAAGATTATTTTATCTAGATTTTAGAACAATTTTTGTTTTTGCAAAAGGGTTAAAAATAACCCATAAATAGGAAAATTTAAGATGCATGGCAAGAACCAGGAATTTTGCGCGCGAACCTTGACAGGCAAAAGGTTACAGATATTATTTTCTTATTATTCGAAGGGAGTTATTAGGAGTACATACAAAGTTTTTTTTCATTAAATTAAAATTACGCTAAAGTGAATTGGCGATTGTTGAAGAATTTAACCAAATTATTCAAATTCAAATGTTAACAATTATTACACCCTCGAGTTTTATACGAATTGCGTCATTTGTGTGATAGGAGAATACGATTTATTTAGGTATCTGCGTATAATGTGTCTTGTTCTGAATATTAAATTATCCAAGAGATTGTCACCAAGATAAGATAAAGCGGCATCGGCAGACACTCCACGCTCACTCAAATTCAAATTCAGTACATTTCTATGGATTTCAAAATCATTTGAGGAATACATCCTTATCTCAGTTTATAAATTAAAGCATCGGTAACTCGGTGACCGACAGTTGATTATATTAAATAGTGCACTGTTGATAATAGCTCATGATTATTTTTTTTTTTCCTTTTGTTATCGTTTCTTTACTTGTCGTTTTTCCATGAACCATCGAGGCGACCCTTTTGTGGTGATATTGTTTGAAGTCTTATAAATGCAGTAAGTCTTCAGTATGAAAAGTAATAAAACAATGTGGTGAAGGTAATAATGTACAACCACTTTCCTGAGGCTACAGATCTCTTGTGCTCCATAGTCAACGTATTTGCGAGAGACCTTCGCTTAACGAAACTGAGATATCAAACTAATACGTAAGATTAGTTTATGATAACGCAAATCCGTGCTTTTTGAGAAATAACGTTTTTCTTCTCTGAGAAATAAAAAATGAATGAAATTTATTGCAAAATTATATAAAACACAAAATGGTGACTAATGTAGAAGGTATTCATCGAGTAAGCTTAAAGACGCGAAAGACGTCGCACTTCTTAGCTTTAAAGTGACTGGTCTGGTAGGACAAGAAACCAGTAGAGGTACAAATGGTATTTGGCATAAGTAAACAGCCGAAAAGACGAGGTTTTTCTGAGAGAGAATTAGATAACATTGTTTTCCATCAGCAGCAATAGTTCCTTCTTTGTCGGCTTCACGTATCTCAATTCTTTACTTCTATTTTCTGATTTACGGTAATGTTTGCTAGATATTGAAAATATATCGGCTTTGGTACAACGACTTGATCAGTGCTGTCTTTGTCTTTTTTAAACGGAATTAGGTGCATTGTTTTCCAACAGCAGTAGTAGTCCCTAGACTTACATACTTATGTTATTCATTCTTCTTTGGCTTGTCTTCATTCCTTCTACTTTCAGCGGACATCATTTCAATATTTAGTTGTGTTGAATTGATGCCCGGTTTTGTACAATAGCTTGATAAGTGTTGTCTTTGTCTTTTTAGGTAGGTAGGTACAACGTTTTCCAACACGGTTGTAGTCTAATGACTTTTTGTTATTAATTCTTCTTTGGCAAATATCTTCATTCCTTCTACTTTCAGCGGACATCATTTCAGTGCTTGGTTGAATTGACGTCCGCTTTTGTAGAATAGCTTGATCAGTGTTGTATTTGTCTTTTTGAAAGAGAATTAGGTACATCGTTTTCCAACAGCAGTAGTAGTCGCACGACTTTCTTATGTTATTCATTCTTCTTTGAAAAATATCTTCATTCCTTCTGCTTTCAGCGGATATCATTTCAATATTTGCTTGATATTGAATTAATGTCCGCTTTGGTACAATAGCTTGACCAGTGTTGTCTTCGTCTTTTTGAAAAAGGATTTGCAATTTTTTCCGGCCTCAATAGTGGTCCCTAGACTTACTTATGTTATTAAATCTTCTTTGGCATCTTCATTCCTTCTACTTTCAGCGGAAATTATTTTAATATTTGGTTGATGTTGAATTGATGTCCGCTTTGGTACAATAGCTTGATCAGTGTTGTCTTTGTATTTTTAAACAGAATTTGGTGCATCGTTTTCCAACAGTAGTAGTGATCCCATGACTTTCTTATGTTTTTAATTAAAGTTTTCTTTATTCATTGAAATTTTTTTATTACATAGATTGGGGATTTTTTGACCACCATGCTAGGCACATGCCCGTGTTGTGGTGGTCGGTTCAATTCTTTGGCGAATATCTTCATTCCTTCTAATTTAAGCGGACATCATTTCAATGTTTGCTTGATATTGAAATCGTGTCCGCTTTGGTAGATACAATAGCTTGATCAGTGGATGAAATGAAGATAAAGCAATAAGTGTCAGTTGTATGCACATCAAATTAAATGTTTCTTCAAACAATGACTGGTTATAATTGCAAACAGTTATATCTATCTACTTGACTTCCAATTTTGATACACAATGTTATTGAACAACAATGTAGCACGCCTGCCTTATTGGAAATATTTATGCATTCCTGTTCTGTTCTTCTTTGGTGTGTTTACCAAATAAATATTAAACATACCTCGATCTATAGATATTAGATATAATTCTTGCTGCAATTATTTTTCTTCATCTGCAGTCTGTGTTTATGTTTGACATATTCTTTTCTTCTGCTTTTAAACTTTTATTGTATTTACCATGTACATATTGTACTTAGGCTTTCAATGTGTACAGTTGAAAGCTAAGTAAATTAATAATTAACCACCGCTCTTATTTTATCGAATTTCTTTTAAGTACGTATATTCCGATTCTTAACCAAGCATAACTTATAACTTATTATTAGATTTGTTTTTTTTTTTATGTGACACCTCACAAGAGCGCCCCTGTCTGTACAGATATAAAGACAGGGCAGCGTTGTGAGGCGGGTTAAGGCAGGAGCTGTAGAAAGGGATTTATTAATGCGGGTCTTGAAGAGGACCGGATTACGTGAAGGAGGAAAAAAAGATGCCAGTAGCTCGTTCCACGTATGAGCCTCATGAAACTAACATCAACCGTGTTCGTCGAGTTTCCCGCAAGGACACCAGTGCACCGGCGATCTATCCTGCTGCTCCTTAGAGCAGGCTCCATTAAAATACCTGTAGAACAGATACAGCATGCTTGCATTGCGTCTGTGCCTTATAGATGAAAATTGATCTGTTAACAAAGTTGTCAATCAGTAGATTTATCAAGTGTTTTTGGGCTCCAGCCCAGCATTATTACTCTAAAGACCACGTGATGTGTCTGTTCCGTGTAATTTTCTTCTCAGATCTATAAAGTACAACCAAATGTTTCGAAACTTCAATGTAAACATTGACACCCTCGTGTTTTACATAATATTATTACGTCACTAGTGAGATATAAGCACGCGTAACGTACAAATAATGACGTATAAATTCGGTTGACATAAATAAATAATGTATACAAAAAAAGCGTTAGTAAATCAAATGTGCACCTTCGTAGTGATGTTTCTAAAAAAACGCACGTATATATTATGAAGTCGATTATTTTTCTCAGCGGTACACAACCCTAATAATTTTTGTTTGCTCAAAATTCACATTTTAATCATTTCCGGCGAATTCGTAATTGAATTATCATTTTTATCTCCATGTCCCACAGGGGACGCGAGTTATTTATATTTTAGTTTAATAAAAACAGTACCTTACCATTAATATATTTTACGTACAATGATTTTAAAACTTTTTAACGCGTTTTTCAACTATAAAGTTAGCGGATTTTATTTTTCTAGACAATGAATTAATAACTTCGGATTTCAGATTTTATTTTTCTAGACGATGAATTAATAACTTCGGGAGTGCGGCATGGAGACACATTTTAAATATTTGTAACACGTTCTTCAGCATTAATTAAAATGAACGCGGCGGAAAGGTCGAATCTCCAGGCCTGCTAGGGTGAATTCGACCATGCGTCCGTCGAATACGCATATTTGTTTACACGCTTCACTTACGTCGTTAAGATTCCCACATTATTTATCTTCTTTTATTTGATAGGGCAAATTCGACAGTAGGTCCGTCCAATACACGGGTCGCAATTTGTATACACGGCTTCTTTACTTACGTTGCGGTTGTTAAGATTGTGAATATATTTTAGGGTAGGTATATTGTCGTCTTAAAGAAAGAATCGTTTCAATTTCTTTTAAACTCAACGAGTACATGTATAATTAAGTTAATTCCGTCTGCTATTTTTAATAGTCTTTTTCAACGTCCACCTATCTAATTGTAAAAGTAGTAACGCAAGTTAGAGCGCGTGGGACGAAGTTTCTGCAACGGTTATAATTCTCAAATTAAAATGTAGGTGCGATGTTGAAATGGGTTTATTTATATTTTAAACACGAATGTGGGCGTCCTCTTGGCGACATCGCTCCATTCATATTATTTCAAGACCAACAAACACCCAATCTTGCGGATAGTAGAAGTATTAATTCAATATACGTATCTATTTGTACGTCTGTGTAGACGCCTCACCTGAGTTCATTTAAAGTCCAGGTAAAGAGTTGAATGGAACTAGCTTTCGCATATTTTAGCAGGTTTTTTTAGCGAAGTGAATGAATTCAATTCACAAACAGGTTGTAAGAATATCATTCTCTTTAAATTTGTTGTGTTCGTAGTATTTTAGACAGCAAAAGCGTCCCAGCTGCACAGAGCCGGTGGAACTATGCCAGTCACATTATTTTAGGGATGCTCTTTGTTAGGCTGAAAGAAGTCAGTACGAGAAGAATATGTTTAGATAGGATTAGCCTGGCTATTCATCAGATCGGGGCATTAAATATCAAAATATCATAGCATAGAGACGGTTCTTTGATTGTCTCTCGCCATCAGTGCGATACAAAATACTATGTTTTAAACTATTCAATTTCGATGTGCGATAAAACTGTTTTTCGTGGATTTAGGTATTTGATAATATTTTATGTTATCTTTGGGCCAAGAGCCAGTGAGCTTACCACTCTGACATGGAGATCGTCATCACTGTATCTCAGATTTGTAATTCTTCTCGCTTTTAGTTTAAGACATGCACATTTGCACGTTCATATTTTATAACTAAATACTTAGGTGCATATATATTTATCGTGGTCTAATTAACTATAGGTACTTACATGCTACGAGTGGTAGACATTTTTCAAGGTCTCCTAGATTGTTTAATATTATTTATAGGTTCACAGTGAAGCGCAGTTCACTTGTCACTAAATTGCGCTGCATAAATATAATCTCATTATTACTGAACTTGTTTTCTTATGTCTTTCGTTTCAATTATTTTTATTAATTTACGCCAAAGTTTTTTTTAACGTTTTATCCTTTTTTAATTGTTGGATATAAATCTGATCTTTCATTTTACTTAACAATGGTGTATTTCCAAGTTTTTTTATAGCTTAAAAAAAATAAGCAAAAATTACGATGATTGTAGCATTTTTATTATTTTTATGTTGACGAATAAATTTTCTATTTTCTATTTCCCATTATTTAATTACCGCTAAAACGATATTTTGGGGCGTGGCTATCGTGTGACGTCATGAGTGCGGAAGCTCAATGACAATGTTTATTTATGCTGGTTCAGCTGAGCTACGCTTGTGACATCACAAACACATTTGCAAAAAACGGGCCGTTTTGATTTGGTCAGTTTTAGAGCGTTTTTAAAATCAATAATATTGAATGAAAACATAAAAAACAAACATTTTTAGTAGGATGATTAAAATAAGAAAAATGATCTTTAAATATTCCGTACATTTTCAACACAATCCCTCGTTTGTGGAAATACCCCATTGGAGTATTTCAAATTCCATCAAATTTTATGACCACCAAATCGACACACAGCGCCATTTTAAGTTTTTGACATTTGAATGGTCATATTTAAACGCCTACTCTCTGCACATTTTTGTTTTTGATAATCTGACGAGTTTAACAACATAACCGTTATGCTTGATATCTGATAACAATTTTGATAGAACCTGAGACGGGCTGAGAATCGGTGGTACAAATGTGAAAAATTCTAAATGATGATGACCGTCGATTTTATGATTATCAAATGTGTTGAAATTTGAAACACCTCATCCCAAGCCGCCAATGAGAAAGATTGGAAGAACAAACCAATTTAATAATAACAATATTTGGATGATTTGTGAAGCGCTGTTTTTGTGAAAACTCACTTAAAGGGCGCTATACAAATTTATAATATATTTCTACAATTTTACTTAATGGAGGACTGAACGCCGTTGGCACCAACAAAAAACTGCCCAAAGACGCGAAACTAGCCGTCCATAATGGATTACTTGTACCTACCCTGATGTATAGCAGTGAGGCATGGAACTGGCAGATGAAGGATGAAAGTAGACTGAATGCTGTAGAAATGAGATCCCTGAGGCGTGTGTGTGGTAAAACCATGTATGATCGTGTGAGAAACGCGGAGATCCGCAAATAATGCAAGGCTAATGTAAGCGTAATAATAATAATAATAATAATAATATTTGGCTAATTTATATAGCGCCGTTTTCGTGAAAAATCACCTCAAGGGCGCTGTACAAATAAATACATAAAAAATAATATTACTGGCTTACAACTAAGATTTACAATTATAACTAGTGATTTACATCTAAGTCTTATTGCGAGTGACTTATGACTAAGACATATAAAAGCTGACCTAAAACTGAGCTCAATGACATATATATTTACAATATGACTTAAAGTTAGAGAATTATAACTAACATATTTATTTACATTTAAAAATACTTGAAAACATCTTATAAATATCATACATTCGCCAGAATCACTCCACAGCGCCAGAAGAAGAAGGAAGTTTTTACATAATACATATTACTATTTAAGGACATGGATGCAAAATTTATCGGATTTACGAAAATGTATGGATATCTTAAATAAATTAATGAAATTAATCGCCGATCTTTACCGCATTATGATGACCCATCGCTCAACATTAAACGGATTGAGGTGTTAGGTTACCACTGACAGACTATTGGTAGGTAGATCAATAGCATTTTGAGTTTTTCGTTAGTAGTTGTAGGGAATAGCAAATAAATGAGTAAGATCAAGAAAGGGACGATCCGATGGTTCGGGCATGTAGAGAGAATGAACGAGGAAGGGAGTGTAAGGAGAATATATGACGCAAATGTGAAGGTAGAAGAAGTCGGGGACGCCCGAGAAAGACATGGCACGACCAAGTGAATCAGATATTTGAGTCGGGCCATGTCAAGAGTCAGAATAATAGAAGAGCATGTACGAGACGATGTATGAATGTTAACGAGGCAAGGAGTGTGTGCCAAGACCGAGTTGTTTGGCGGTCCGTCCTCTCTGCCTACCCCTGCGGGGAAACGGCGTGATGGTTAGTTATTTAGTTACAATCTTACTTCTAACTCTAACTGCAGACTAGACAAACCAATATAACACTGGTTAAAATATTGCATACACAAGTTCGTCGATCACTAATACAAAACTATATGTAAAATGCATTTGACCAATGAACGCGATGCTGCGTAAAAAATTACATAGGTAATAATAATAATTGGATAATTTATAGAGCGCCGTTTTTGTGAAAAATCACCTCAGTATATTGTTTTATTTATACTTAGTACAGGCAGAAAATATACAGGACCATACTTACCTAGGATTACGCGATTAACACTGTTTATGATTTTTTTTTGAGAAATTTAAATACTGTTCGCACGCCACGCAGAGGACATAATTATGAACACATGTTATTGGAAATGATATTATTTAATCCTGGTATATATTTTTATAATAATATATAATATTTTTTTAATGAACGTTGGGAAAGCAAAAACAAAATTTTTTGATGGGTGGTACAATAGTATAAGGATTTGATTAGAATATTTATCTTCCTAAATATGATTTGTCCTCTATGAGAGCTAGATTGGTGTGTAAGGCTTTGAATAATGTTAATCCAATAAGAAAAGTTTGATTAAGACATAATATTACAGGTTATACAAGAATGATAATCTCAGATAGGTGTATTCATTTTAAGGGCATGAGAGCCTAAAAAGGTAGGCTTTAGATTGGACCAATTTGTACCATTAGATCTATAATAAGTTATTATTCGTCTAGGTTCCCTAGCCAGTTTGTGATGTTTGGTTGGAATATTTTATATATTCGTCTGCATTTTGAAAGCTAATATAATCGCACACCATTACAGCATCATTTATAATGCAACACATGTTGCGTTATGGCAGTGGATGCTCTTGCGAGAAGCATCTCAAGATGGGGCTCGAACAACTGTTGCGCGGTACAAACCGTAAAGGGGTGTGAAACCAGTGGCATAACATTTTTATTCCGTTTAATCTTAATAAATTAACGATGATTACGACAAATCAATTTATAGTCTTCGTTCAGTGTTTACTATGATTTTTGAAGTAAAACTTTACGCACGCTCGACTTGGGGGGTAAGCTGTTGAATGCGTTACGAAAAAGTGTTTGCGAACTGTAATCGATGCGAACGGTGATCGATGCGATCGTAGGTCGGGCGAGGCGAACGGTCGGCCTTTACGCACGCTTGGAGTTATAAGGATAAGGATAAGGAAAGGATAAGGATGAAGATAAGGATGAGGATAAGAATAAGGATAAGAGGGAGATATAAGTTAGTGAAGTTTTACTTCAGTCTTGTGATCTAAAGCACACTCGTTTTTTTTAATTAATAAAATAACTTTTTATGCAGTTTTTTTACACGTTTTTCGACTACCACACTATGCACATGCCCGTATTATGATAGTCGAAACATGTATATACATAATGTAATAATTGTTAGTTGTTAAATATATACTATTGTTACTTAATGTGTAACAAGGAATTCTTCAAGTGGTTTCTCAGTTAAGTAGATAGATAGCACAAGCTAGTACAAGGTTACTCAGTTAAGTAAACAGCACAAGCTACCTCATTTGTAGACTTTTGATTTCGCTTAAATAAATAAATAATATTATTTATTCCGCGAATAAACATTACTGAAACGAGTAAAATTAATAAATGGATCCTGAGATTGACATGTAAAGCTGTTAAATGAAAAAAAGGAGAGTAAGAATATTGAATATTAATGTGAAAGGTAGAAGAAGTCAGGGACGCTCGAGATAAACGTGGCAAGTTCAAATGATCCAAATACTTGAGTCGGGTCATGTCAAGAATCGATTACGGAAGAGTAGGTATGTATGATAAGAAGTATGAACGTGACTGAAGCAAGTATTGTATGCCATGACAGAGTTGTTTGACCGCTCGTCCTTTCTGCCTACCGCCGCGGAGAAACAGCATTATGGTTAGTTAGTTAATAAACTAATAATTAATCGATAAAATGAGTTAGTTAATGAAAAAAGATTTTCTTTAGGATCTCCTGTGTGGAGCTAATGTAAAAAAGACGGCCGACCCACAGACCACCAAATTCTTTTAAAGTTGCAAAGGAGCTGCTTTCCGTATTCTTGAGATTTATTGCTAAGATCCTCAGTTGAATCTTTATTTGGGATGTGGGGAGGGCTGATAAAAATTATAGATTAAAATATTAAATGAACAAATGGCAGGAAAATATTAAAGCTTTAAACATAAGTGATTTTGGAGGTAAATTTATTAGAAAAGTCGGTATTCTAAGAAATTGTCCTCCATTTGAACATATAAAAGGATTTAACAAGAACACACACGCCTTTAATTTTGCAGTAACGAAAAATGATCCCTGTTATTATTTTAACACATTCCTTAAAACTTTCACAATGCAAGCTCAATGTTTCGTTGATGACTCTGTCTTATATGTGGATCTTCCACTACCTACCTAACTTTAGAAAGTTTTAAATATGAATGAACCATAATATTACCTCCACGATAAAATAACTCCAAGTATATGTATGTGTATTTATGGCTACCAAATACTGGAAATAAGAAAATAATACGTAGTGTTATATTAAGATGCTGTACTAAAAAGTCTTCGTCTTTGATTTTGGTTGTTAAAAGTTTCTCAACCCCTGAAGGCATCCATTCCGTTTTTTTGTGCTTGGCCGTGGCTCAGTTTACATACTAATATTTTTATGGGGGTTGTATTTTTATCAACAAAGCATGTTTTTTTTTATACTTAACATTTTAAATTCAAGATGGCGGATATAATCATGGGGGTGTAAATCTCCGCTAACGGCACCTGTGGGAACCGGGAGAAGTTTAACAGTTTACTGAAAAGAAATATGGACCATGTATAAAATCGACGAAATATAATATAAAACTGAAAATATGGAAGATGTGTTACATAAAATAATAAAAAAATACTCATTTCGGTTTTGTGTCTGTAATTCCGGTTCAATGAACTCTAGAACTAGGTTTTGCTGTGAATTTGTGTTATTTTATAAATTGGAACTGATTGAGTGAAATATTCAGAAAAGCTATAAAGTAGATTATTATTATTTTATTTGTCTTTTTAAAATTGGAGTTATGATATACCGGGATTTTTCACTATTCTACGCTGATAAATATCATTACTAGACATCGGATTATATGCATTTGCATATGCAAATGCATATAACTCTCTAATTACGGCGTTAATGCATATTTTAGCCTTTTTTTCCCAATCGTGCATATTTAGCGTTTGAAGACGCATCCATTATACATAATATCGCCCTCATCTCAACACATTTTCATAAGTTACCAGATACCATAGAGAAATTGGAAACAAAAACCTTCCTCTATTTAAATCAAAAGAAATACTGGAAACAATGATTGAACTCGCCAACGCTCTTCCCAATTCAATATCAGAAAAGATTCGTGAAAAGTTAGACGCTATTTTGTTTAAAAATCCCAGTCTTGAAGACATAAATAAAGAACATTAATGCCTACATCAACGGCACAGGTCATACATACCCTGCATAAACAGGTATCTCCAGAAATGGCGCCAATTTTTTTAAATTTTCTCGGATGACGTCAGTTGACGTAGAGAAGTTGTTTTCGGCGTTTTGAATGACAAACATCAAAAATTTTTGCTCGAAAATTTGGAAAAATACTTAATTAATTATTGTCACAAAAACTATGCATAATTTTAGGAATATTTCGCTGTTTTTGTATCGTCTTTAATTAAAATATATAAAAATAAAAATGGTTTTTTGATTTTGCATTGTGCATATTTTAGGCATATCAAGAGTTTTTAGTGCATATTTCGGCTTTTTTTAGTGCATATTTGCATGCATATTTTGGCACTTTGTTAGTGCATATAATCCGATGTCTAATCATTACATATGTATAGGTATGTTTTGAATGCTATGAGCAATAAATTTAGATAGTGTTGTAATTTGGTCGATAGTTCTAATACAAAAAATAAAAAAGTCCGAATCTCCAGGAATGCTGTAATTTTGTGCGTACCGAACAACTACTACAAGGGTCGACACCATTATTTAATATACATATTTGTTTTTAAGTTATATAAATTGTTACGTGTGTATTTTAATAGAATGAATACATTTTTATTTCAAATTTAAAAAATTAAAAATCTTAAGTGTGTCAAAAATCCCAATGGTATGGTATGGTGCGGTGGCGGAAGCTTTGAAAGACTATAATACTGTCAATAACTTTTTGGAGCTTTATTAAAATATTATATTGTGAATGTTGAATACTTGGAGCAGGTGGATGAGTTTGTGTATTTGAGAAGTATGTTTACGAGAGATGGGAATGCTGATAGAGATATTGAAATAAGGGTAAATGCAGGTAACTCCATTGGAGGATTGAACGCCGTTGGCGCCAACAAAAAACTGTCCGAAGCCAACAAAAAAGGGAAGGTAGCCGTCCATAATGGAGTGCTGGTACCTACCCTGATTTATGGCAGTGAGACATGAAACTGGCAGAGGAAGAATGAAAGTACACTGAATGCTATAGAAATGAGATCCCTGAGGCGAATGTGTGGTAAAACCGTGTACGATCGTGTGAGAAAAGTGGAGATCCGCAAGTAATGCTAGACTGATGTAAGCGTAATGTATAAGATTAAGAAAGGGACGCTCCGATGGTTTGGGCATGTAGAGCAAATGAACGAGGAAAGGAGTGTACGGAGAATATATGACGCAAATGTGAATGGTAGAAGAAGTGGCGGACGCCCAAGAAAGGCATGGCACGACCAAGTGAATCAGATACTTGAGTCGGGCCACGTCAAGAGTCAGAATAATAGAAGAGCATGCAAGAGACGATGTATGAATGTAAACGAGGTAAGGAATGTGTGCCAAGACCGAGTTGTTTGGCGATCCGTCCTCTCTGCCTTCCCCTGCGGGGAAACGGCGTGGTGGTTAGTTAGTTTATAAAAATATTTTTTAAAAATTGCTATCGAGTAACTTACAAAATTTATGATGATTGCTTGTGTTTTTTTTACTTTGCCAAAGAAATTACCAGAATTTACTAAATTACCTAAATGTATTATACTATATACATGTACCTATTTTCTTTTGCAATGATGCTGTATCCTCTGCAGCTCCATAATCCAAGATGCACTCAACCTGGGCACAATAATGCTCTTCCATCTTTCTTGTAATTCAATACGATAATTTTTGTATCTCGGGGCATTGACTGCTTTTGGATTGAGTGAAGTTCAAAATCACCAGGAAGACTGCATTCAAAGTTGGCAATGCAATTCGGCATTGTGCAATGTTCATTGGCATCATTGCGTCTTCATTTCGGATTACGAAGCGGGAATTTATAGCTATTTTGTAGGTTTATATAACACCGCACTCCCGCAATGGCACTGCCGTAAGTTAAATTTGTCAAATCTTCTACTTGAGTCGTTGCCACCTTGCTTAGCATCGTGACCCAGAGAGATACAGGTTCTACTTAAAGATAAGGAAATTTCTTTAACCTTAAGATTAACTACTTTTCGCTGTCATCCGAGAGAACTAGACTCGCAGTTAACGAAAAAGTCATTCATTTTAAGGTTAAGGCTAATTCATTACCCTTAACGAAATCAGCTCTAGTTGTCGAAAAATTTGTTCACTTTATGGTTAATGACAATTCCTTATCCTCTATAGAAGCGTAAGCGCCCCTAGTTAAAGAAAAACTCGTTCCTTGCCCTTAAGAGGCCGGTATTCGAATTTCTACCGATTTCTTGCAAACTTTCTTTAAACATTTGAAGTTTTTAAGCTATTAAAATATATGTTATTCTTGAAGATAATATCTAGACATTAGTCGCGCCCAAACGCAAATTATATAAAATTCCCTCGATAGAAAAAAATCGTATGCTCCAAAAATTATTATAAACACGTTTGTTTCAGTTATTTTACAAGTTGTATGTATGAAAAAATTCACAGCGTTTCTTTAAATGCTGTTTAAGACAATTATCGCTCTATTTCAAACGAGTCGTGTTTTATTAAAGATTTTCATGATTTTTGCATTGATTTTATCGTTGTAAACGTTAGCGCGCTCTTCTAACATTCGTAATTTCATATATCTCCGTCTTCTTTTTGGGGCCGGGAACTCAGCCTAAGAAGAATCGGAACCTCCCTCTAGGCTTCTCCAGTCTCCACACCTCGCGATTCAGAATTGCATGGAGTACCTATGGAGAACTGTGATAAACACAATCACTGTAATTCGTTTTCCCAATTTGTTATATTGACTTAACGGCAGTCTAGTTGCGGGTGTACGATATGTGTGGTGTACTTTATTAATCAATGTTTTATTTTAAACTCCATTACCGTTACCAGTGTTGCCATTTATTTCAATTCTTAATTATTGAAAATAAGGTGATGTAATTCTCAGTGTTTAATTTTAATTGAATGGTGTTTCTTAACTTATGAAATGGATTTTTACTGCTAATTGAAGTTAACGTATGATTGCAGTTTATCGATCAGTGTTTAATTTTAAACTTTATTTTCGTTAGCATTGTTGCCAATTGATTGCAATTTATTTTATTTCATTATCGTGATTTATTTTTGAAGTATTATGCCATGTTGCGCTGCCTCCGTCTTTATCCAACGTTTTGGACAGCGTTACAATATCTACCATCAGGCCAGATGTGTAATCGATTGTGGTGAAGTGTGTGCTTATGTATGTAGATGCGATAACTTGTTTATTCGTACTTTATTCGCCCGTAATTTATAATGAAAATATGTCTACCAAATAATATTATGACGTCTTGTCATATTTTTAATACGCTTTTTTCAAGCTCCGTAGTTAGTGATGGGAATAATATAGCAAGGTAAAATTGTTGCAATAGCCTAGAAATTTCTCACTTAATTAGAAAAAGCTTTGCAAATTTCATGACGTTCGAGTGTTTTGACTGCTTTACAGAATCTGACAGATTTCTGCTTTATGAAATTTTTAAACTGTACAAAATTTTATGTGAAGTCCATGCCATAGTGGCGAATATAATACTAAATGTCGGTTATAATTGCAAAGCGCTGCATTCTATTTTAAACCACGGTAGGCCATTGCCTGTTATGATTTATCAATGATCCTGGCAACACTGGCAAACTTCCAAAAGCAAAAAACGTAAAGAAGTTAACGCAATGGCCAGCTGACTTTTAGAATACATAGTTTAGTTTTTCGAAATCATATGTAAACCGTAAATTTTCCTCTTATTTTGATCGTCTAATTGTCTAATATACAAAATTTCATCAACAAGTATCAACATTTCTGTGGGGATAAGGGGGCATACATTAATTACTTGAGCAGTTTTTGAAGTAAAATTTCTTTACGCACGCTTGACTTGGGCAGTAAGCTGGCGAATGCGTGACGAGAGCGTTACGAAAAGCGAGGCGAACGCTTCGTATATCACTGTAGGAGCAAGAGAGAGCAGTGCGCGCGCACATTTTCTCTCTTTCTGCTTATCATACAGAGGGTGTTTTTTTTTTAATATCACGTTTATAGTTAGTTATCTTACTCTTATTTTGTGAATGTAAATGAAATTTTTGTCTTCGGTAACATTTTTTTACTCCTTCTCTTTTTAACTCCGGTAGTTTTTTTTTCAACTTAAAACGTAAAAAAATCAGTAGGGGGACAAGTTGAAAATTTGGGGCCGGGATAAGATGTTGGGCCATTGGCGGTTACTTGACTGAGTGAATATTGATGACATGTGTAAGAAATTTTTTGTTTGGTTTTGATGAAAAAAATATTTGAAAATAAAAATCATTAAAAAAAGTCACCGGAGACCAACACTTTATTTACGTTTTTACTCCAAATAATGTCAGGAATCACTGGTTAACGTATGTCAAGTACGTTTCCTAACACCCTGTAAAATTATATAAAATAAAACAAATTAATCAATTTTAATAAAAAAATTATGTTAGAACTCTTTGATTCATATTTTTACTAGCTACTAGACGAAATGTTCCCGGTGAAAGATGCGGTCTTTGTGTTTTTTTGTTAGCACCTAATGTTTTATCCAGGTAAAAAACCTAGCTGTACCTATCACCAATTGCCCGGTAGGTGGGTATAAATAAACCCAGCCGGAGGCAAGTGACTCACGGTCCAGAGACACCTGGGTTCGGGACCAAATTAGAATATTCAGATTGTTAAATTTCAGTGTCTGGAACGTTCGTGCAAAGGTGTATTTTAAATCATCGGGCCTGCTCAATTATTGACTCTAGAACTAAAAAAAGTGGTGGGACACTAGACTCGGCTGGGGATCAGAAGGCAACTCAAGAAGAAATGAATATTGGGTCCTTACATATGAAATTGGCGTTTTGCCGTAGGTACTGGCAATTTTGATCTCAAATATCTTCTCTTTGGTTAGGAATTCCAAATTCAAATTTATACAGTTATTTACTTGTGTATTTGTGTTTCGAAAATTATAATTCATTTGTTTTTTCCTTAATTGTTTTTTTCTTTGCGTCACTTAGTTTACAAAATGGAAAACTTGAAATATCGCGTTATTTACGAGTACGAGTTCCACCGTGGCACCAGTGCTGCAGAAACGGCTCGAAGGATTAATGATGTGTATGGCGACGGTGCCGCAAAAGAAAACACAGTGCGTTTTTGGTTCCAACGTTTTCGTTCTGGAAATTTCGACCTGCAAAACAAGCCCCGTGGACGGCCGGAGACCAAAGTTGATAATGAAGAATTGAAGGCTATTGTGGAAGCGGATCCATCGCAAACCACGTTCGAGTTAGCTGCAGGCTGCGGTGTTAGTGATAAACTGTTTGGTAAATGTTCCGCTATTGAGTCCACGCTCAAAACACACTTTAAAAAATTAAAATAAGTTGTACTAGGTAGACAATAATTAGTAATAAGTAATTCAGTAACCGAAATTTAAAAATATTGCGTTTTAATGATTATTTTGTAAACTTTAAAAATGCGAAATGTCATTTTTCAAGGACCGCCATTCATTAGTGAATACACGCTCAAAACACACTTTAAAAGATTAAAATAAGTTGTACTAGGTAGATAATAGTTAGTAATAAGTAATTCAGTAACCAGAATTTAAAAATATTGCGTTTTAATGATTATTTTGTTAACTTTAAAAATGCGAAATGTTATTTTTCAAGGACCGCCATCTTTTTAAATAAGAAGGCCATTCTTGTGCCGTGTGAAACTGCAATACGCAAATTGTCAATACACACTACCAACCTAAAAATTCAAAAACATTTACTACAACGAAAGTAGGTACCTACTTAATTTGAATTATTTCCGAAACTATTGTAAGACCGGCGCCACACTTGTCGGAAATAACGTCGCGGATTTTTCGCGACGGAACGCCAATACAGTGCCCCCTTTATACCGCCTGCTCGCGTCAAGGCAAGAAAAACATCCCAGTTTTCAAGTAGTTTAGCGGCTACGCTAGGTTTGTGTAACATGGTTTGTGATACAAAAGAAAGTGCCCCTTTATACCGCCTGCTCGCGTCAAAGCAAGAAAAACATCCCAGTTTTCAAGTAGTTTAGAGGCTACGCTAGGTTTGTGTAACATGGTTTGTGATGTGATACAAAAGAAAGTGCCCCTTTATACCGCCTGCTCGCGTCAAGGCAAGAAAAACATCCCAGTTTTCAAGTAGTTTAGCGGCTACGCTAGGTTTGTGTAACGTGGTTTGTGATACAAAAGTGAGTGTATTATTTATAAAAAATAATTACCGAAATTGTTTAGAGTTTATTTTGGAGAATTTATTTTATAAATACTTTATAATATAGTGCTTATATAATGAATTCTTTTAAATAAACTCGCATGTCATCATAATTTAAAAAAACTTCCCAGGTTTTGAATGGTTTGTTTGGCAAAGCAGGGTTTGTCTAGCGGGTATGACTAATAATTCTAATACATTTCTTTCCATGTTCTTCTGTTATAAATACAGGTACAAACTTGTCTATAATACTAATCCTACTTGCAGTACAAACCTTTCAAAACTTGGGTGTTATTGAAAAGAAAAACGCGTGCGTGTTCTTTTATTTATTGTCGTTTTAGGTATTAAAATAATTACATACGAAATTTGGCAAATCAGGTACTTTCGTAATAATATCGTCTATGTATCGCTTCTAGTTACTCGTTTCGTGAATGCTTTCTTTTATTTTTAGGTTGGCTCATTTGTAAATTGCATGTAAAACATGTTTCACATGGAACAGTTGTGGGTGGTTTGGTATATTTAAGGAACAGTTTCACATTTCATATAGGCTTGCGTCTCGCGTCATGCACGCGTAATAAGTGATGATTTTTTGAATTTACGAAACCTAACAAAATAATGATTAATACGCATTATTTATCATTTTCGAAGATTGAAATTCGTACTTTTTATTGTGTAACTGACAGAGAGTGATTTTTCCTTTTAAAAGTGCATATTTCATCGTCGTAATTAATAACATGGCGGTCCTTGAAAAATGACATTTCGCATTTTTAAAGTTAACAAAATAATCATTAAAACGCAATATTTTTAAATTCCGGTTACTGAATTACTTATTACTAACTATTATCTACCTAGTACAATTTATTTTAATTTTTTAAAGTGTGTTTTGAGCGTCGACTCAATAGCGGAACAATTACCAACTGTTTTAACCCACTTGAAGTAAATTGAGAAGGTGAAAACGCTACCATACAAAACTCCCATAAGCTCCCATACAAAACGGCAATTTCATATGTAAGGACCTAATATTTATCCCCTTTTTGAACAGTTTAATTGTATATAAAATGACTATTAACTATAATTACCATATTGTTAACTTAGCAAGCACTATTCAGATTTGAGTTTGAATTATCATATTATGTATCAATCTTGGGTTGAATCTTAAAACATCATTTTGAAGTTTTAAGAGGCGTTTTTTTACATGCTTGTCAATCTCGTCCTAGGAAGCGTATTTCCAAAACCTATACCGGTTCAGTCGCGTGCCGGTCGGATTATATGACGTCAGAGCCGAACCCAACATTTGATTTTTGAAGATTGACTTATCAATTTCACGAATACAAAACATATACATAAGAAATCGACGTTTGTTGATCCATGTGTGAAAAATTATAATACCGATATTATTACTTTTAAGTCGTAATATTTTTATTGGAGTGTCCGGGAAAACCTCATTGTCACTGTGCTAACATTACCACGTGTTCATTCTAATTATTAATAATATATCAATAAATATTTCTTCTTCTTCTTCTTCTTTTTTTTAAATGGCTTTTCACCCCAAGGGAGTGTTCTGGCCAGTGTCAAGTAGAGAGTGAGCGGAGTATTTGTGTATGTGTAGGTTAATATTTATTTATACAAGTACACAACATAAATATATAATATACTACTACTACACTAAACACACTAAATACAAATAAATAATAATAAATAAAAAATATATATATATATACACACATATAAACGCACATACATACACACATATTAACAAATATACATGTATGAATAATTCAGTAGGGAAATTTACAAGTTGATGCCATTAACTTTAATAAAATAAGAAATGATTTTAAATATACGTTTGTCAATAGAGGATAACAAAAATGCCATGTCGTAGGGGGGCAATATACCTGTATTGATCAGATCAGGTACGAATTTTTTATAATTATTATTTATAGGGCAACTGAAAAATATATGGTTGAGATCCTCCTCTTCAAGACGACACTCACACATGGCAGAATTCTTAACCTGAATTCTTGTCAGATGAACATTGTGGCAGCAATGTCCTATTCGCATACGGCAAATGGAAGAAGTCGAAAATTTATTCAGAGAAAGCCTAGAAAACCACGGTTTTGAAGGAATCGTGGGCTGTAATTTGTAAAAATGATTACCCTTTGTTTTACTAGACTCATTCCAATGATTCTGCCATGTGGAGATCATGTTTTCTTTCAGTTTGATTAGAAGGTCGACAGGATTTAAGAAATTGTACAGAAACTCTCCGGAATCGATGGCATCTTTCGCCAATAAATCGGCCTTTTCATTACCAGGGATACCGCAGTGGCTAGGAATCCAAGCCAACGCGATCTCTCTGCCAGAGATAGCTAACCTATGTAATAAAGAGCGGATTCCAATACACAAATCATCTTCCGGGTAGTGGAAAGGGGAGGAGTTTAGTTTTTCAAGAGCACTCAGGGAATCGGAGAGAATTAAAAATTTTCCAATTTGAATACTTTCAATGTATTTTAAGGATTCTAAAATAGCTATGCATTCAGCTGTGAAAATTGAAGATTCTTTATGAAGTTTTATTTTTTTACTGATTTGTTCTCTTGGGCAGTGGAACGCCGCTCCCACATGGCTAGATAAGGGAGATTTAGAACCATCTGTATAAATAGTTTTCCAGCCGGTCCATTTCGAGTTTAAAATGTGGATAAATTTACTTGGGGCTTCGTGGTTGCCAGGAAAGCCAAGTGAAAAAATAATATTAGGTTTGAGCGAATGAATTTGAAAAGAATTTATATATAATGGAAGTCTGTCATGGGGATTTAAAATAGGTTTATATGCATTGTAAGTATGGAAGCTTTTGACGAGAAGAGGGATTGTTTTGTTCCTCCAATATGGAAGTGACCTAACTTGAGCAGAGAGAGCAGAAATTTTGTCCATCAGAGGGTGATTAGACAGTCTGAAACATTTGAATAAGAACTTGTCTGCCAAGTACTGTCTTCTGAAATGGAGAGGAGGGTCAACAGCCTCCACCTGCAAAGCGTTAATTGGGGAAGATCGCATGGCTCCGATAATTAATCTTAGGCTTTGAGATTGGATACGGTCTAACCTTGTAAGGTTTTTTTTAGAAGTGGGCTCAATAAGGAATGACGCGTAATCCAAATGGCTTCTTATCTTCTGTACTAAAAGCAAGTCATTTTGTGTGAGAATAATGTTACCTGCTTTCATTACAATGAAAAATAATAAAACATAATATTATAATTTAACAGTGTTGATTCACCTGTTGAGCATACAAATGAAGACCCTCAAAAAATTACTGTACATACTGTCTTGAAAAAAATGAACATAAGATACGAGATCCCTGAGTCGTATGTGTGGTAAAAGCATGCAAATAATGCAAGGCTTATGTAAGCGTAATGAGTAAGATTAAGAAAGGGATGCTAAGATAGTTTGGGCATGTAGAGCACATGCAATGAACGAGGAAAGAAGTGTAAGGATATGGCGCAAATGCGAATGGTAAAATAAGTCGGGGACGCCCGAGGAAGACATGGCACGACCATACTTGAGTCGGGCCATGTCAAGAGTCAGAATAATAGGATGCATGTGTGGGACCATGTATGAATGTGAACGAGCAAGGAGTGTGTGCCAAGATCAATTTGTTTGGCGGTCCGTCCTATCTGCTTACCCCTGTGGTGAAACGGCGTGATGGTTAGTTAGTTAAATAAAATTTCCCTCTAATAAGATACTTCCCTTCGAATTCTGTAATTGGATCGGATCCTATCAACTACAAGTCTTTTGATTTTTAACAGTTTGCCCCTAGTAAATCGATATTTCTATTCTCCGTGGAATCTCGCTTGTTATCCGTACTTTTCAAGTATGCCAGCATCTCATATTACCATCGTCTGACCTCCCTGTTTCACAGGGCACTCTGCTGTTTGTACTTTTAGATTCTGGATCCTACAAAAATCTGAATTTGAATATTACGAATTACGACATCGTATGTACTTGTCCCCTTAAGTACTTGTAATCCTCAGTGTAAATATTACGCGGCGTGTAAGATCGGAATAGTGAAAAGCTTAACTTTTTACCATGGCGTAGGTATGGTGAAAACTGCCTTAAACTAGGCTTGAGGACTGCTGAACTGTTCCAACGCTGAAAAGTTACAGAAAATTTCTACTCGCCGTACAGTTGAGCATTTGAAAAATGTGTACTACAATTTTGTCCTCTTATCTTATTGAAGTGAAAGCTTCTTTAGCACCGTTGTGATTTCAAACTCAATGAAACCCAAAAGCAACAAGGTAAGTATGGTCTTGTATATATTTTCTGCCTGTACAGTTCATTTTTACACAAACATCGCGTTCATTGGTCAAATAATTGTACATATGGTTTCGTATCTGTGATCGATGAACCGGTGGATGCAATTTTAAGCCATACGTTGTCAAGTGGTTTGTCTAGTTTGTAGTTAGAAGTAAGATTGCAAAAATGTATTATAAGCAGAGGCGGCCCCTCCCTTAGTGCACTTGTGCAATGCACTACCCCAAATACCACAAAGGTCAAAAGTGTAAATTCATAAAAACTTCGACAAACATCAAAAGTGTAAATTCGTACATTCATTCACGAAGAATTCGCGCCAATTCGTTATAATATCCATACCATTTAACTTTCGTACTAGACTCTGGCCATTCTCGAATCGGCGCATACGAAAAAGCAATGCGTGCATCTTTCGTTGTGCCGAGACGTGACGTCACATTAAGTGATATTTCTACTGGGTCTGTCTCCAGACTCTCCAGATGCTTGGGACCGTGAAATGAACAAGACATGAGTGGGGCTATATGACAGGCGCGTGCACTCGCGGCGCATGCGCAGAGGCATTTTGTTTTATAACAAAACCTTTAACACGCGTAATATGTTACCAAACGTTTGGAATGACTTAGTTAGAAATAACGAATTTACAACTAATTGACAATGTTATGTATTAGCTCTACCAGCGCACTGGGGCGGCAAAATCAAGCATTTGGCGTTGGTGGTTTGGTATATTTATGCATTTGGCAGATCACTGATCACTATTGACACATTTTTAATCTTTTTCGCTACCTTTGCTCTGTAAAAAAACTTATTTAGAAGTAAACGGTAATGAAAACATTGCGATTAACCTCGATTTTTTCAAAAGTTACCGAATTTCATTTGAGAATAAATTGTTTTTGAAAAATAATGGCCCTCCAAAACCTTTGCTGAATATAATACATGTTTGTAAGGTTAAGGAAAAAAACTGTAGAGTTTTTAAAACAAAGTATTAAATATTCGAAAGCATCTTGGGTTTGTGAATGTGATCGTTTGAACACTTTTTTTTTGTTTTCTGTGAACAACTTTTTGGGTGTAAACTGTGGAGTGAAAGTGGTGTAAATCATAGCCTTCATTTTACTGAAAAAGTTAATAAAAATTCATAGTCCCAAGCAAACATAAATAACGTATTGCAATTTAGTTTGTTAGATCGAGTTGATAAGGTATATGATTACAATTTGATGTTGGTTTTCGCGAATCTGTGATCCAATCAATTATATTTTCCCGTATTAATGTTACCATTTTTTGTGAAATGCACTGCTGGCAAATTTTGTCACGGGCCGCCTCTGATTATAAGTGGTTATTTTTCACAAAAACGGCGCTATACAAGTCATCCAAATTATTATTATTATTATTAGATACATCTATAGGATTTAACCTGAAAGAGAATCAGATAAACTAACCGGTCTCCTCTTTGTGCGGTGCTTCGTAGCCTCCCCACCCTGTCTACTTTAGTTTTCCAAAAGTTTCACTTCTACCGCGTGTTAACTGCACACTTGTATTTTTTAAGTGAAAACTTCTTAGGTACCGTTTTGATTTGAAATTCGATGAAACGAAAAATAGCGACACCAAAAAGAGACAAACACATCTATAGGATTTAGTCTGCGAGACAATGTGGTAGTATAATCGGTCTCCTCTTTTTGCAGTGCTTCGTAGCCTATCGGTCTCCTCTTTGCGCGGTGCTTCGTAGCCTCCCCACTCTTGTCTACTTTTGTTTTCTGAACCCTTTCTCTTCTAACGCGTGTGAATTGCACACGCGTTAGAAGTGAAGTAGAAGTTTTTTTTTACAGTAGAATGGATATATTTATCTTTATGTTACTAAAAATTTAAAATTTCAAAAATACATAGTTACGTTGGCCTAGAACTACTGTGCAATTTGCATAGCGTCAGAGCTCTCAGTTCGAGAGTAGTTAATGAGACGTACGAACAGATTTTCACGTAACAATTATTATAAGTAATAATTATTAGCCTGAAACACTCATGTACATTGAAAAAATCTCCCGAGAAAAGATACATGCCAGAAGGACTCGGGTTCGAGTCCCGTCGGCGGCATGTATCTTTTCTCGGAAGATTTTTTCAATGTACATGAGTGTTTCAGGCTAATAATTATTGCTTATAATATTTGTTGTTACCCTTTGTGCTATGCATAAAAATCTTGTCTTAAACATTAGTTTATCAATTAATTATAAGAATCTCACGTCTTGATGCATTTATTAAAATTTGATTGAAAAGTTAACTAACTTACTAACCATCACGCCGCTTCCCCGCAGGGGTAGGCAGAGAGGACGGACCGCCACACAACTCGATCTTGGCACACACTCTTTGCCTCGTTCACATTCATACATCGTCTCATACATGCTCTTCTATTATTCCGACTCTTCACATGGCCCGACTCAAGTAACTGATTCACTTGGTCGTGCCATGTCTTCCTCGGGCGTCCCCGACTTCTTCTACCATTCACATTTGCATCTTATATTCTCCTTACACTCCTTTCCTCGTTCATTCGCTCTACATGCCCAAACCATCGGAGAGTCTTTTTCTTAATCTTACACATCACGCTTACATCAGCCTTGCATTCTTTGCGGATATCCACGTTTCTCTCACGATCGTACATGGTTTTACCACACATTCGCCTCAGGGATCTCATTTGATTGATTGATGATTGAAAAGTTGTTTACTTATTATCTGAGTGAATTTTTACAATAATAATAATAAAAATGGCCATTTGCCCTTGATGATAACCTTGTCAGCTCTTATCTCTCAGCCCACATCCAAATTAAACCCTAAAATATTACACATTCGCTTCGGCCGTTGCCATGTACATATTAATAATTTTATAAGCGTGTTGCAGAGGTCACTGATTTGTCTCCATCAAATGATCAAACCTCAGGCCAACGGGTCCGTGGCCCATTTCCATAATCATTTGACCAATTTCCAAAATTCATTCAAATTGAGATAAATCTTCGCTGCCGGGTATGCGATATATCTCAAAGCCAGTTTCGTGTCGCTTATCGAAAACGAAAGCAAATCTTTTTTGGACTATGAATTTGTATATTTTACTTGATGTCTCTTGGCTTTCTCCAACATATTAAAGTAGTCCGCATTTTATTTTTTTATATTAACTCCACACAGGAGGCCCTGAGGAAAATAATTTCCCTCAGGGCCTATGTCATCTGAGATGCTGTGTGGAGGGTCTTTTTGAGGAGAGGAAGGAATGAACATTGGTCTTGAAGAGGTCCATGTTGTAGGAAGGAGGAAACACACGGCTGTCAAATCGTTCCACAGCCGAGATGTTGAACTCAAGAATGAGTTGAAAAAGCGACCCGTTCTCATTTGGAAAATGTCAACCGTGTAAATATATATGTTGGGCGCGCGTTTGTCCTGTTTCCCGACTATGCACCGGTGTCGAATGGACGCTAGTTTCTCGGAGCATCCATTGAAATACTGGTAGAACAAGAATAGCATTCCCACCCGACGCCTGTGGTCTAAAGATCGCAATCCGTTTGTTAAGTTAGGAGAATCTATCAAACGGACCGCCCGTTTCTGCAGTCGAGGGTTTATTTCAGATATTTTGAGGCTCCAGACCAGAGGTGGCTGCCAAATTCAACCGTGGGGCGCTCTTGTAATTTGTGCAGGGTTAGCAGTTGTGTAGTGTACCATTAAAGTATCTGCGGGTCCTGTATAGTACGCCCAGTTTTTGAGGCGCTAACTTACCTTTAACTCTGGCTTCTATGGCGCCCCCATATCTGAGCTGGTCACTTAGAGTAACACCAAGCATATCTATGTAGCACCTGTTCGGAAGATTACTTCCGTTGAAGGAGACTAGATTTTCATTTCGATCTCTTTTAGACGTAATTAGACATGATTGGGTCTTTGAAAAATTAAATTCAACGATTTTTTTTTACCCTAAAATATTACTAGCACAAACTAAGCAGTATGGTGGTGGTAGCTATGAAACTATTTTGACTCATTAATGAACTCCCCTTTTCTACATTATTTATTGTCTACACATTTATACTGTCCATTATTATTTATTTTGTTAGTTAATTTCCGCAATTGTTTCTTCTCTGATAGAATGTAAACACAACGCAAACCACATGTTGATTTTGACCAAAACGCCTGTACCAATATACATCGTCCTTAGCAAATTACTTCAAACATTGCCTAACCTAGTAAAATGTAAAATTGGGATATCCGATGATGACCAAGCTTTTGGGAATCAATTATTTACCTTTGCTGACGAGATTCCAAGAAGTCTTAGAAAAAATCAATACTAAAATATGATAAAATGTGTTATCGGTTTGTTTAAATTGCGTTTTGATGACGTGCGATATAATTTTACAGCATCAGCACAGCGGGATTTGCTATTTGCGGCACGGTCGGCCATTTTATCTCCATTCATCATAAAAAAATATGCATTTAATACAAATCATCAATCATCGATGTTATCTTGTCAAACTCATTATAGATAATTTTACGTAGTGTCTACGTTTCTTCAGTTTCTTTCTATTAATAATATAAAATTATTTATTCTCAATTCTTACGGTTAAATGTTTAAATTTGTCTGATTTTTAAAGTGACATTTCCGTTTTAGATTGTATTATTAATTATTGTGTTTTGTTAATACGCTGGAAATACGATAAGGTGTTTTAATGAAATCATTATTGAAGATTGATCGATGAGATCCTGATGATTTCCGGTTATGGATTTAATTAGGTAGCCACCTTATAATGAATATAATGATTTTCACTTAATCAAGCAATTTCATCGTACTTAGATAATAATTATTATCCAATATATTTTATTGAGGCAGGACCAGGATTTTCAACACACATTCAAATTAAATAAACATCGCAATCAGATTGTTTGTTTGTTTGTAAATACTGGTCAAGATTTCCAACTGACTAGAACCTGTGGAACTAATCTCCATTTGAGGTATGGGAATGGAGTGTGCAAGGGAAGGATATCGGAATGAGGAAGGTTGAGAAGTACCTATTTAGATCTGGTCACAACCCAGTCCCAATCGTCTGAAACCAGTAAGACTATTGCTAAGACTATACATACTTTACTATAATAGAGACTTCTAGAACAGAAGTCTATGTGTGGTGGAAAAATTGTTTTATAAATTACTAGCAGACCTGGCCACACATTTCTGTGGCTAACGAAACACAACGCCACACCATGTGGACAACCTTTATAACCAACGCCATCATCTGTTAAATCAAACCCACTCCGCCCGCTTGCCAGCTGACTGCCCGCTCCCTTCATTAATATATTTTAACCAATTTACACGAAACTTTGACAAATTATATACTTTATAACCTTCCTCATGAATCACTCTATATATTAATGAAAACCGCATGAAAATCCGTTGCGTAGTTTAAAATATATAAGCGCACGGACAGCGGGAGCGACTTCATTTTATACTATGTAAAGATTACCTATACTTAATTCTAGTTCAATAATCGCAAGTTCACTTAGTGGCGTCATATTAATTAAATGATAACAAATAACTTCGTAGACACCATTTATTTAATCAAAATTATCAAGATATTTCGAAACCAAGAAACGAAGAAACCATTGGTTTCGAAACATGTAATAATAATAATAATTTGCTAAGAAATTTTTTCCATAGGAAAGCTGATAGTTCAGAAATGCACAAAATAATTTGCAAGGCAGATAGAAATATTTCACCATTAAATTTATACGACGAGAATGCCAACATTCTTATAAATACCAACCAGGAATTATTAGATTCCTGGTCAAATAAAATTCTTCATGCAAAACACTTCAATTATCTCAACCAAACATATGTTGACAAATTTTCGTCAAACAAATGGTTGAGTATTGGAGAGTTGAGCGCAGAAATAGAAGGCTTTATGCTTGCCATACAAGATAGTCATTAATGCTAAAAATTATAGGAAGCATATCATCAAAGATGCAAATCAAATTGATGATTTATGTAGAAAATGTTTGGCTTTTCCGGAAACTATAGAACATATTATATCGGGATGTTCTGTATTAGCGCCGTCCGAGTATACATTTAGGCACAATCAAGTTTTAAAAATAATTCACCAAAGTTTGGTAATTAAACATAACTTGATTGACTGCCGTAATGTACCATATTATGAATATGAACCAAATTCATTTTCAGAAAATGAATTTTATAAAATTTATTATGATAAAACTATTCTGACAGACAGAACAATTAGTCATAATAGACCCGATATAGTTTTACATGACAAAATTAAGAAAATAACTTATATCATTGATGTCGCTATTCCAAATTCTTGTAATATTCAGAAAACTGTTTCTGAAAAAATAAGAAAATATACAGATTTAGGAAATGAAATTAAAAGAATTTGGCATTCTCAGACTATAAAAATATTACCATTTGTTATTTCGGCTACTGGCATTACCTATACCTAGCTCTCTCATTCAAAATTTAGGCGTATTAGATTTGTCAAAAATTTGTACATAAAAATGCAAAAGTCGGTCATTTTAAATACATGTAGGATTACGAAAGATTTTTTAAACATTTATATTGAGGGATCAGTAGGATTTATCGGACCAGTTAGGATTTCATCAGAGCCGAACCCTCTGATATGAAAATATCTGGAGTCGGTGAAATATTTTCCCATTATGTTTCTGGTGGATTGACGTATTGTTCTTGTATTGTTTTATTCTTATATAGTGCACTTACATTGCGTTAATTTACTAGATATTCATTTGTGGAAAAGTGTGTGGAAGGGTTTAGTCTTTCATTTGGGAAAGATTCAACCCGGACATAAAATCTGGAGCACCGTAAAAAAAAATTGACAATTTGTCGAGCGCCGTTTTTGTGAAAAATCACCTCAAGGGCGCTTATGTAATTTTGATTAAATAAATGGTGTATATATACAAAGTGATTTGTTTTCATTTAATAAGCTTGTTTTTTTAATCGAAACCTCAGCAATTTTTTTTACTGTAAATTCTGCATATTATTGAAGAGATATCACTGTCTCTCGAATTATTCCCAAGTACCTACTTTTTATGCCATCTCTTGATTCAAATGATTTTTTCTAAGTTTAAAATTGTTCCTTCTTGACAAAAAAGTTCCTTCTGAGTGGTTCATTTAGGTACCTACGCAGCCAGTAGCAGCTGCAGCCGTCATGTAATGGCGTGGGTGTTTTCTCTCCTCTAACTCCACTCTCCAGTCTTCCCGCAGATAAAACAATCAGCCGTCCTAACAACAACGCTTTGTGTTGCAGTGGACTGGAGATAAAATACTTGTATTTCAGTGAAATTATTATTGTTAATAATGATTTTTACGATGCAGATGGTATCTACCTACCTATGTATGGTCCTGCTGCTGAGAGCTCCGTTATATTCTCTCTGTTACGTACGTTGTTTGTGAGAAATGGAGCGGTTTCAATGGGGCTACTAGCCTACTACTAGTACTAGTGGTACCAATCATAATATTATATAGGCACCTAATGATATGATGTTATATTATGTCACGTTGATAAAGAATCCCTATTTAGGTCCCCGTTAACCGCATATGGCCCACCAGCGTTTGGTTAAATGTTGGGGACCAAAATGAGACGGGCTGAGACTGTTTAATTCTCAAAAAATTCAAGATTTTTCTAACGACGTCAAATGCTGTGACTGAAGTTCAAACATCTCGTTCTTTTTTAATGACAGATGTATTCAGATGTACCTACCTACCTGCATGTTATACTTACACTAGCTGACCCCGCGAACTTCATACCGCCTCAGAATCAATAACTGTCGTGTTAACTTATTAGCTGAATTAAATTCTGTTTTTTTATTAAGCAAAATAACACAATGAAGTAATTATCGATGCGGAACTGTCCGTGTTTTGTTTTTGTCAGTATCAGAGATGGCGTTGTGTACGGATTTATAATTTTTCTGGTTTTCTTACTTTCCCACTTTTTACGGTAATTGCGTTTCATTTTCTTTATACGTGTGAAGGAGATTTATTATAATTATTGTATTTTTCCTTAGGAGGGGTGCAAGCATACGTTCACCGTTTGTCCCATTTTCGACCGTTGACATTTAGTGTATAAGAAAGAGGGGTATCATTATATGTTTAAGAACAAAAGCAAAACAATCTGCATTGACATTTTTGACGTTATTGAATTTTAGGAATTCAGTATTTATTCAATAATATACTTATCACAATATTCTAGTGTCCGACCGAACTTTCGTTTCGGTTTCGGTTTCCGCCTAGTTTCGGCCAAAAAACGAGTTTCGGCTTAGTTTCGGTTTAGGCCGCCATCCAGCCGAAACTACGGCCGAAACCGAAAGTGAATTCGGGAGGTTTCGTCCTGCGATCGGACATGTTCGGTGCACTGAACTATGAGCCGCGAAGTGTCATTTTGTTGCGTCCGCGCTCATAGTCGTGTCAGGGCTTGATTCGTGTGGAAACTCTATTTATTTTCAAATATAACTTGCATTAAACAAATTTTGTTATTGTTGGTAGGTAGGTACTTTTTAATTTTAATTATATTGTAGTTCATTAAAAAGAGTGTCATACAATATGACCAAAGTATAAAAGTTTTTTTCTTAAGATGAAAGCTCTTCATTTAGTTTGAGAGAAAACGCTTCTTTTTTTTTGTACATTAAGTATTATTTGCATTAACAATATTTTGTTATTTTAGGTAGGTAGGTATTTTTTAATTTTCATTATATTGTATTTCATTTAAACGAGTGCCGTACAATATTACCAAAGTTTAGAACAAATTATTGGCTTATGTGGTTAAATACAAAGTGTTTGTTTTAATTTTATAAGAAATTATTTTGTTCTTAAGAAGAAAGAGTATTTTTTGTTAAGTGTACCTAAACAAATTAGGTTTGAAAAAAGTAATTTTGTTTTCTACGTAATTTTTTTATTTGAAATAAGTTTATTTTTAGTTCAAATATCAGAGACTGAATGATTGATATATGATTTAAAAATAAAGGCTGACTGATTACGATTGACAATTTTTTTTCCACGAAAACATGACCTTATATGGAAGTTTCGGTTTCGGCCGAACCTGAGATCGAAGCCGAAACTCAGTTTCGGTTTCGTTTTCGGCCGTAAAAACTAGTTTCGGTCGGACACTACAATATTCCTGCAAAACATGAGAATTCGTTCCACACAAAATGTATGAGGAAAAGAATTTTCTTCGTAATATTATTTTTTTCGTGAATTTTCCGATGTTTTAATAGCTATTCTGCTTTTCGGGGCGGAGACAAATATCTACAACAAATCAATAGATCATAAAAAAATCCGTCCAGCCGTTCTCGAGTTATAAACAGTGTAACTAACCCGACTTTGTTTTATGTATTAAGATGTAACATTGTATCTTTTTAAGGTGCTTACCTAATAATATTTTATTACAGTTAAATTTGACTTGATTTCTAACACAGTAAGTAAAAATTTTCACAATGAATCTGGTAAAAATGTATTTCTGTTATGTGTGAAATACAAGGTTCAGTCTGCAATTCTTACTTACATTAATTTATAGGTCTCAAGATAAGGTACGCTGATACGATTAAACTATTTTTATACGTTATAAAATAATACTAGAATGCGTCGCTTTTATGAGTCATCAACCTTATCTTTGAAGCCTCATAGAAGTACCTATGTACCTACCTTTTATAAATGAATGTTTAATGTTTGAGATTAGCAGTACATTACCTACGTACCTATGCAAATTCCAAAAACTAACGGTTTTTCCAATATGTATTAGTTTTTATGAAATATGTCTTCAATATCTTCCCAATAATTCGTGGTGAAATATTCATGATAGGTATTCCGATAATTTTCTTACGTAAACTGATTAATGATTAATGTTTAATAAAGCAATATTATCTAAACGTAAATTTGCAATAGTACTGATTGTTCCTTTCCTGATGATTACTGTTCCACAAAATTATTATGTATATTACATGTTTTGTAAATGCCTGTCCTGATCCCTATCCGCAGGCATAAATTAATTTAAAAAAACGAGTGTGCTTTAGACCACACCACTGAAGTAAAACTTCACTAACTTATGCCGTCCATTAACAATATAACAATGACAGGAATAAAAATATCCCCATCCCCTCAACATCCCCATCAACTCAACTCAGCTCTCAACTCTTAACTCTCAACTCTCAACTCTTAGCTCTCAGCTCTCAGCTCTCAACTCAACTCAATTCAACTCAATTCAACTCAACTCAACTCATATCATTGATTAGCGTTTCACATTTTTTCGTAACGTGTCACATTTTTTCGTAACGTTTCATATTTTTTCGTAACAAATGTCGAGCGTGCGTAAAGAAGTTTTACTTCAAAAAAACAGAGTGTGCAATTCATACGCGGTAAAAGCGAAACATTACCAATACAATCTCAATCAACAGGAGCCTTGAAAAGTGACATCATAATCAAAGCGGCCAATGAGCGCAGTTTGACGTTTCGTAGCTACTGTAATACGTTATTTCACCCGAATTTCAAATCACAACGGTGTTAAAAAAGGAAAAATATTTGCGCATGGGTTTCGAACCCGCGATCTCTGGTTGGTGGTGTATGCCTACTAAGGTTGCACAACGTTGCACAGCTGTATTAACAACAGCACATGTCTGCTGTAACATTAATGTTGATGTTTCACGGTCGCCCGGGAGGCTGGCAATAAATTGATTAGTCCGTCTGCTAACAGAGATCCTTATCCGCAGCCTTAGCCTTAGGGATGGCGGCAATTAAAATTACACTGTTGTCATGATTGAGCTTTGGCTTGCGAGCATTGTGCTTAAAGCTTGAAACATTACTGAGAATTTGACAAATAAAACAACCGAAATGCGAAGAGGTACTTTATTCAGGCTGCGTGATGAAATTCATCAAAATTAAGACACGAAAAATTTGATTGGTGTCCAAAAATCTGACAGATGGCTTTTTACGATATTTTTTTTTATTAGTTGCAATTAAAAAATTAGCCAGTAACTAATCATTAATTTTGGAAACCTATGTATGTAAGATTTTGTGGTAGGTAAATTTTGCTTTCAGCAGAAAACAATGTTTTTTTTTAAATTATGAAACAGAATTTGATTTCTTCTTCAAACACTGATAACTTATTTTTCGCAACATGTTAATTAAAAATTAATCAATTTCTTAAACTAATACTAGTTTTAAGTAAACCCTGGTGAAGTAAGCCATGCTTACTAAATATGTTGGTTTTTTAAACAATGAAAGTGGTTAAAACTGAGTTTTATTTTTATTTTTAAGAGATTTGTTTGTTTGTATGAAGTGTCCAAATCTCTCAAAAGTGAAGTCTGGCGTCATGAAATTTGCGCAGCTTTTTGTGTCTAGATTTTCAGCTCGCAGCGTTACTCTTCTTTAGAGATAATTGAGCTTTGAAGTTTCCCTTTTTCTGTAAAATAATACGATACTTATCAGACATCTTATTGGGTTTTTCAATATTTTCCTATTCGAATATTGTGTAACCGAACCGGGAAGTAAAGAAAATTTTGTGTCCGTATAAATGAATTTGCTTTGTATAGTTTTTCCATGATAATAACAAATAGTTGGGTTTATACTGTTATTATCATGCAAAACCTATACAAAGTAAATTCTTTTTACGTGTCATGTATGTGTCAGTATAGTTCTTCGTGAATGATTAGTACCTACTTATAGGCCAATTAAAAGAACCCACAAGCCGGCAATAAATAACATAACTTCATATGACATTTGCTTCTGCCCTATGCATTTGGTGTATCATTAAACCGATGTTTTATGAGGTTTTTTGACGGCCGAGTTGCCACCGTTTAATAATATAATATGAATAAGTGGACTTATATCCCTCGTCCCTATTTATTTGTCAATTGTGATAGTAATAAAGATATTATTTTTGTTAACATTTTAGACTTGGACAAATGAATAATTATTATTGAGAGTTATGACAATTTTGTTGCACTCAGAAGTTCAGAAGTGTTAGAGCTTTTGGGGTGCTTTATAAATAGATTCTTTAGGTTAGCTACGTTTTGCTGACTTAGCAGGGGTGCCCGGGTTCATGGGGTGAGGTTTGCGTCTGCCCACTTACTGCGTGGCCGGCCGGATCGAGAGAGACTGGTTAAGGGAGATCATTTTTGGCCTCTCCAGCAGGACTCTCTCAACCCATCGTCTTGCACCGCAGTGGGAGGGATGGAAGAATTTTGGATCTCTTGTATCTACTACTGACCTAACTAAGTAACTGACCTACCCCTCACCCCTCTTCTAACTATCCAATACCTACTTTTTAATGTTTTTATTGGAAAAAAATGTTGCCGTAGACCAAAATTTCATTTACATTTTTTTTACTTAAAATTGCGTCAGGAATCGCTGGTTAAAGTAGGTCAAATACGTCCACCCCGTATATTGTGGCAGAATGTTCAGTATTTCCACTCCACCAATTCCCCAGAAGCTCATCTGTGCTAAACCAAGTGATTTCCTTTGCCATCGACCTGAAAAACCTCAAAAATCCATAGATACTCATAGTCAGCACTCCATTATAACACACACCAACTCTCCTTATCATAATAAGAAGCTGTGCAATTGTGCACCTATAATTTTGCACTTAATACATGATTATAAATACATATAATGTAAAGCAATCGTAGTTATATGCCTACCAAATAAGATTATTTCTCCATAAGTGGTTTTCCATATTAAGTATCTTTTGAAATGAAACATCAATGTTTTTTCCTGGCTGCTGTATCATATCACTTTGTACCTCTCACCTTGATCTGATGCACAAAGACAGTTCAGGTTGTCCGAAGAACAGAAGGAAGCCCAAGTATAATGGAAGTAATTGAAGTGTAAACCAAGTTCACAATCTGTTTTTCTTTGTTTCCTTCTGTTGTGCAACGTGTTTTTCATATCCAGATGTTCAGATCATCTGGCTCTTCAAAAGGATTGACTTTTATTTTCTCAATTTGAAGCTTGTGTTGTTGGCAGCATTCGCAGCGACTGGATTGATATGGATTTTTCGGATCTAGGTAAATTGACCGAATTGCAATTTTTCGAAATCAATTTTTCGAACTTCAATTTTTCTAAAACATATTTTTCGGACATCAATTGACCGAAACACTAGTTTTTCGAATTGATATTAGTATGTATACATACAGTACGTACAAGAATATTTTATTATAGGATGGACAATATCAACTAACCTAACCTAACCTATCAATATCTCTTTAGTCATAAGCAAGTGAAATATATATTTTAAAAGTTGATTAACAAAATCGCAAAATATGTCTTTCGGCCAATTGCTGTTCGAAAAATTAGTCTTTCGAAAAACTGAAATTCGAACAATTGATTTTTGGTAGTTGTTTTTTGTTAAACGATATCTTATAAACATGATTACAGGTATCGTAAATAACATAAAAATCATTGAAATTTTCCATTTAGATACTAAAACCTTTTTTTACATTAGCACCACACAGGGAATAATTTTCCAGGTCCTATGTCATATCAGAGGTTGCTTTGTGGAAGGTATTTTTAAGGAAAGGGAGAAGAGGGAGTTCTGGGAAGGAAAAATGTATGAGGGGTGGGTCGAAATCTTGGGGGTCAGTGTGCCCAGTGTCGGGCGTATGAATCCATCCCTCCAACAACTGAGGTGGGTCGAGAGAGTCCAGCGGGAAAGGTTAAAAGAACTCCCTCAACCAGTCACTTTCAATCCGGCCCGCCACACAGAAAATGGGCAGACGCATCTGCCACTAAGACCTAGACAAACCTCACCCCATGAACCCGGGTACTCCTGCTAAATCACCAAACGAACCATTCGGGGTGACCTATGACAGAGGTGTTGGTTATCCAATAAATGATTCCTGTGGCGGCGGTACATATATCCGCCTCCCAAGTACTACATTTTTCCACAGCTTAAAATTTAATTCTTTTATATTATCGTTTGGGTTGCCACATTGATTTTAACAAGTTTTCGACCTCGGCGAACCCCCACGCCCGTCGTTGCAAAAATAGCAAAAATTAGCCACTTGTTTTCGTTTTTGCCGTATATTTGAAAAAATAATCCACTCTTTTTAAGTAAAATAAATTTGGTACAATTTGCACCCCAAAACACATAAATCAGGAAAAAATCAGAACTACACCATAATGTGTGTCAACTGCATAAGGACTAGACACTAGACCTAGACTATTGTATCAATGGAAACATAAAAGACAGAAGATACTTGGACGATGGCGTCATATATGACCTCTCTCTGAGACTACTGTAGGTATGTAAAAGTTATTTTTAAGTACTTTAGTTTAATTTTGTATATCTACACCTCTAAGTCAATAGTTCAAAGTTCTGGAATCTCCAACGTGAAGATTCATCGGACACTTATGTTTTACTATGTTTACAGACATTTTACATGTCTTCATTATTCCCTGGCTTATCTATTAGAATATATATACCTACCTGTGAACGGCGGTATTCTTGAAAACGTCAAAGGCCCACAGCTCTTTGAATTTCTCCGAATAATTTTGTTTTGCTGGAAATGTGTAAACTCTGGGATAAGAGAACAACAATAATTTGTACGGTTTCATACGTCACTGCCCAGCCTTTCCGAGAACTCTGTGTTTGCACGTATTTTATAGTAAATCAAACAAAGTTAATTAGAAGCGGTCCAAGAATAACGAAAGCTCTTTTAAAGATTTACGAGTGTATGTATTACAGCATCCCTCCTGATCTGTTTTACCTACTACCTACGCATATTTAACTGATGATTTTGATTTATTGTAATATATATACGATAATTATTTATTATATCGACATTATATTTATCGATGATAACTTTTCGGAAAAGGATTATCTGTTATATTATCTATATCTCTGTTGGTTGTATTATTACGAACAAGGTTGGCGATAAATTCGCTCAGATGGTTTGGGCATGTACGAATGAACGAGGAAAGGAGCGCAATGAGAACATTTTTTATGACGCAAATGTGAATGGTATTCGGAGAAGCCCGAGGAAGACACGACCAAATGAATCAGCTATTTGAGTCGGTTCATTCCAAGATTAAGAATAATAGAAAAGCATGTATGAGCTGATGTACGAATGTGAACGAGGCAAGGAGCGTGTGCCGAGACCGAGCCGTTTGGCGGTCCGTCCTCTCTGCCTACCCCAGCGTGATGTTTAGCCAATTTTTAGTTAGTTAGTTTTAGGTAAATTTTTCGGGCCTGTAAGTTTCTGTAAAACTCTAAAATAAATCATTAGATAAATCAATTATACTGATGTGTTCAAAATGTCTTCGATACTTATCAACGATAAACTTACTTGAATTAGACTTCATCTCCCTTGTGAAAAGTGGGGCGAGAAAAACATCTTCCCATCCTCTTTTTTCAGATTTATGATTTGTATATTTGTCCATTTTTGCGTTTTAACATGTTGACTGGGTAAATGTTTACTCCCTTCATCATTCCTCAGTCAATAAAATCTCTCTGTTCTTAGGATGTAGGGCCATTGAAGTGTGCAAACACGAACTGAAGAAAACACGAGATATTTAGGAGCAGTGTCATACTTCGATGTTAAATTTGGTGGTCTAAACTCAACAACTTTTTGGAAAACCTTACATGAAACTGCGTTTAAATAACGTCAATTATTATTCATAATAATTACGTAATTACCAATATGAGGGTGAAATCATGTAAATTTGATTTAAATACCAATAACCTAATGAAATACTATGATTTATGAGGACCTTTTGGTATCTCTGTACAAATGGTATGTTTCTCGTATCTCTAGTAATCATGGTTGGTTCTTGGTTCTAATTTTATGTAATGTTCTTTGATGTTACGAGTTGTGTAATATGATTTATGTTATTTCTTGGAATCCAGATTAAAATGAAGGGAACTGTTAAATTTATATAAATGAACGATTGTAATATTATTATGTAGTTCAATTTTATCAATCGCTGTAGGGAGAATTGATAAATAATCTTAATTGGCTTATCAAAATAATGACATCTTCTTGGAAATTAAAATTTTTATTTACTGTGCAATTCAGAGATTGTAGAATCTTGGAATTCCTGTTTTATAAGAAACGATTAGTATGTACTCGTATCTCGTTTAATAATAAATAAGTAATACAGGTACAAATCTGCTTTGATTTGCCCTCTACTGATTTATTGTTAAGATAAATTGACAATAATTTAGTTTCATGCATAACTCTTCTATTATTCCGATTCATGCTTTTGATTTGCTTGATCTATTTTCCGGGCTCATCCCCGACTTCTTTTCCTGTCCACTTTCGTGTCACATGTTCTTTTCACACAACTTTCTCCGTCTATCTGCTCTTAATGGTCAAACCTTCTAAGCATCCCCTTTTAATCTTATTCGTAAAGCCTACATCGGCCTTGCATTACCTTCTGAACTTTTTTTTACCCCGGAGATTTCATTTCTACTGCATTCAGTAACTTTCTACTTTCATCCTTCCTTTCTATACCCACGTCTTCTTAAGTCATTACACTCCAATATTTGCGTAGGTAGGTATTTATAACAATTTGATCGATTTTGCTAACCCTATGATTTGTAGATACAAAAAGCATTTAAAGCAATAAGCAGTAACTTTCTACTTTCATCCTTCCTTTCTATACCCACGTCTTCTTAAGTCATTACACTCCAATATTTGCGTAGGTAGGTATTTATAACAATTTGATCGATTTTGCTAACCCTATGATTTGTAGATACAAAAAGCATTTAAAGCAATAAGCAATCAATTCTAAGAACACCCAAACAATTGTGAGGCAGAAATCTAGCTTCATTTTATTTTCAGTTTACTAACGAAGGTGTTTTTTTTTTATTCCAAGTCAATTTAAATAAATCGCTTCATAAAAAAGATAAGATTGAGCCAAGGAACGGTAAAATAATTTACCTTTCGTGCTATGGTCATCGCCCTGCTAAAAAAGTTTAACTTGATTCCACAAAAAGCCCAAAGCGTGTTGGTTGCATAAACGGTAAGTTTTGGGCCGCAACAAGTTGACTCTTTTCAAGATTTTGCAATTTATTGTACCATTTTATTTTACTTAAATGGTTGAAACCAGTTCAAAGCAGGGCAGTTCGATTTTTAATGATACAGTGTAGTTATCTATACTTTATTTAATTTAAAAGCGAAAACATTTTTTTTCGAACCACACTTCATTCGCCAGAACAGAAGTTATTGCCAAAGTGGAAGATACTATCAGTATTGCTATGGTGGCAAATTACTTGAAATGGATTTGGGACAGTATGTTTAGGTACAGATTTATTTACTCGTTGCTAGCCAAACTAACTTCTACCCATCTCATTCCCCTGTCTTCTTGTTTCTATCTCAAAATTTAAGATGCTCTCAAAACGTACAACAAATCCTGGGTTGATCTGTTTTGAGGATAGGCTATAGTTGGTTATGATATAGCTGGCTCCAGGCAGTAACTACCTATTGTGCAAAATTACATTAAGAATGGGCAGAAAAATGTAACTGTTTTAAGAACAGATGTTTGTATTTTCTGAAAAGAAATGTCCAACTCATGATCATAAATATGTTCGCAATCTGTTCATCGCGTGAGTTAAAATCGCTAAACATAATTATTTCACAAAATGTCAAAATTCTTTCCATATACTGAGAAAAAAATTAAACGTAAGTTCAACACTTTAATGAAAATTTGCTTTTCGATGCTTATGTCGCTTTGATCTTCACAATATTGATTAAATTATTTTTACTCAGTGGCCTCACCTTATTCACCGATCTTGAATAAATTCTCTCGAATCTCTTCCGAGTAATATTTCACCCGATATAAACAGATTGCACCGGCTGCTGCAGGTACCAACCAACCCACAAATAATCCCATTCCCTCCCAAACAAAAAATTAACATAGTAACGTGACACTCAATAAAAGGTAGGTTCCGTGTACACCGGCTCGCAATATCACAGAGTTTATGCTTCGTGCCTTCCGGTGCATTATGCGGATTTACCTGCCGAACGAGGTGCACCTGTCAGTCTGTAAATAGAATGCAACGCCCAGTTTTGCATGCACCCTCGAAGCGTTTTTTTGCCCTACACAAAAGCAGTTCTCCGGGATTTTGGTAAATTTTTAACCTTTTTGACTGAATGTGTTTTATAAGAAATATATTCGAGGGTGGATTCTCAAATTAGTGGGGAGGTAGATATCAAATTGAACTTCATAACCACGGTTATCTATTGCAAATTTTTAGAATATTGAAAACATGTATGGACCATAAGCTACTCAGTCAACGGGGTTGACTGAGTGGAGTTGATTTTAAATTGTGTATTGACGGAATAAATTAACAAATAAAAAAAATGTGTGTTGCATTTTTTCATACACTTGTTAAAAAATTATGAAAATAAGTTATATCAGGGGCGTAGATATAGATAATATAAACATAACAATCATGGAGATAAAATTTCATTTCATCGTCAGCTATCTTTGCTTGTTATTCATTTTAAATGTACATATAATATTGTATTGTATAATATATTAAAATATTACCTATTTACGTAATTAAACTGTAGAATTCCGCAAATATCTGTTTCTCTTCTTCGTAATCCATCTCGCGTCCAACTTCGTACATAGGCTCTGTGTCTCATGTTTTCTTTATAAAGTCGTCAACATTTTTATTTTTACTTCACTCGAGCGAAAAAATACGAGAAGCTTTTATTTATACAAAGCATATATTTTAGTATTCATAATGTAAACCGATTCGTAATCCGCCTAAGTTAAGAGATTAACTTATATGTCCCTAACGCGTATACTCGTGGGAGATCCCACGCACTTTTTTATGCTCCGAAAGCGAGAACTTCTGCGTATCAAAATGCGTCATTAAACAGAGGAACTCAACTGCTTAAGGAACCGTATCCCCGCTCAAAAAGAAGAAGATGGAGAGATACTTAATTACGAATGTTGGAGAGAGTGTGCTAATACAGGGTGGCCACAGGACCTGGAAAACCTGGAATTATCAGGGAATTTTACCGAACCTGGAATTATCAGGGAAATGTCAGGGAATTTCAAAAAAAATTTATAATATCAGGGAATTCCAAAAATAAAACTAAATTCGTTATATTGCGATTTGTCAAACCCCAAAGTTGTATTTTATTACTTTTACTTGCGACGCACAGTGGACGGAATGAAGAAAAAACACGAATTAATTCCTTGCTGACTAAATATTAATGCAATTTTTATTTTTTTGATCTTATTAATGAATTATAACTATTTTGAAGTAAAGAATATTAATTTACTCTTCCGTAGAAATGTACAACAACAAAATAATACATTGTGAAAATATACAAATATCTAGGCAAACAAAACACATTAATTTTAAATTTTACATATTATATTTCACATATTATATAAACAATAAAAGACGGGCGATAATTAGGTACACACATATTTTAATCGAAAAATGGTAGAAAATCTAAGTGCTTAAGGTGTTTTGCGTTGTCGTTGGAGTTTAAATCATCACAAAAATTTCCAGAACCATTGAACGAATTTTTAGTATACTTAAAACTTCGGTAGGTAAATAGAACCTTTTTTTGGAAGTGGTCGCAAAATGCAAATTCATTTCTTATTATCTCGGGAGTTTCTTTTTTAAATTGTAATCTTATTGGTCTGAAGTTCCTTGTAGATGAAGACCGTGGGTTTAGCTATATAATAGTCTTGCTTCTTGAGTTTCCTTCGCTGTAAAGCTGAAGTGGCACCTACAACGATGTAGGGAGATTCGAGTCATCATGATATTCTCCATCAATGGTAGAAAATCTAAGTGCTTAAGGTGTTTTGCGTTGTCGTTGGAGTTTAAATCATCACAAAAATTTCCAGAACCATTGAACGAATTTTTAGTATACTTAAAACTTCGGTAGGTAAATAGAACCTTTTTTTGGAAGTGGTCGCAAAATGCAAATTCATTTCTTATTATCTCGGGAGTTTCTTTTTTAAATTGTAATCTTATTGGTCTGAAGTTCCTTGTAGATGAAGACCGTGGGTTTAGCTATATAATAGTCTTGCTTCTTGAGTTTCCTTCGCTGTAAAGCTGAAGTGGCACCTACAACGATGTAGGGAGATTCGAGTCATCATGATATTCTCCATCACTATACCTTTGCTTGAAGTGACTGTGACTACCATAACCATCGCAGCCCCATCTATACATTTGTGCAATCTCATTTCTGCTGCTAACTGGAGTTCATCAAGAGTGCGAGACTCTAACATATCATGTACTTTTTTCTTCCTTGATCTAGAACCACTTGAAATACTTCTATTGGTATACCCAAAGATTTGGAGACAACTGTCATTTCTGACAACCACTCTAAATTATGTTTTTCAAACCTCACAATAATAACTGCGGCTTTTTCTCCATTTCTTCACCGATTGCAGTGAAAAATATTGTTTCATGTGATATTTTTTTAGTATCTCTTCTAACGTTAATGTTTTTTGGTTTATTTGTCTATTTTTGTCTGGTCTTTTCATTTATTCACAAATTGTCTTCAGGCGAAATATCATAAATTTGTAACAAGTATATTTTGTTTTTAATGGATTATTGGGATGCAAAGAAATACTAAATGCTATAGATGACGGAATTCCCTTTAATATTTATCTAACGAACGATATCCCCTTATATCAAATTAAACTCATCAGGGAAAAATGTAGAACTGCCCTGGAAAACCTGGAATTATCAGGGAATTTTGAAATCCTTTTTTTGTGGCCACCCTGTAATATTTAAAACGGTAAAATTGAAGCGAAAATTGTGAAAATGTTTAGTAAAAACACGACTCGTTTAAAATAGAGCAAAAATCTCTTGGGGGCTGTCTAAAACAGCATTTAATGAAACACTGTGAATTTTTTCATACATATAACTTGTAAAAAAACCGAATAATAATTTTCAGAGCATACTTTTGCGATTTTTTTTTCTTTCGAGGGAATTTCATATAATTTGCGTTTCAGCGTGGGGAATGTATCTATAGATATTATCTTAAAAAATAACATATATTTTTTAAGAGCTTAAAAAATTTAATTGTCTAAGAGGTATACATAAGAAATCGCTAGAAATTCGGGTAACTGCAGCTTAACGATTCTGTATTGAACATCGACATCTTCAGTGTCACCTACAAGTACAAGTAAATATCCTTTGACATAGATACGTCACAACATGTTAAAATCGCCCCCCATGCAATTTTTTCTTTTTTCTCTTAAATTTTATAATCTTCGCCATAATATTTTAGTGTGTAACTGTTTTATGGAGAACCTGTAAAAATAAATAAGTAATGAAGATTAATCGAAAATAGTGATTTCAATGGTTCTTCTGTTTCGCTAGGAGATACCTACCATTGCTCTTTTTGTGAATTGTTAAAGAGTCCACGCTTGTAATCCAAACCTACTTTACGAGGTAGAACTTTTAAAAAATTCCATTAAATTTAAAAGTATGAAGTTTATGCCAACAGAGAATTGCGTGGCGGTCCATTATATCTGCCGAACCCTGCGGGGTTAGTAAGTCAATAAAGATAGATGTTTTTCATGGTTGGCCATCACTTCGCAGCTTCTTATAGCGACATCTGTATCTTAACCCAACAGGTGGGGATTCACTTGAGTTCCTATGAACACTAACCTTGCAACCCGGCCAACTCAAATGATACACAGAATATGGGTAGCCATTGCATTTTCGCAAAAGTTTGTATATTGCGTTTTTGACATATTCTAAGATTTGGATTGGATTTTTCATAGTTATACGTTATAGAATATTTGGAAGTTATATATTTTTGACACGAACATGTATTAATTTACTTTATTTTGTCAGTTAAATACAATTGTCAAAGGTTTGTATATTTTTAATGAATTATTTAAATCAAATGGAGTGGTTTTACTATGTCCCATTTCTACATTCAACGAAACAAAGTCTGATTTCGAAATTAATTTTGTGATTTTTTCAATAGCTTACATAACGTATCCCAGTGACTATCCCAGCGCTCCGCACTCCGCACTCTTCGCGCTCCACACTCTTCGCGCTCCACACTCTTCGCGCTCCACACTCTTCCGTTCTATCGTTAAAACGGTTAAGCGTATAAAAAAATATTAAAGACAAAATTTGTAGAGAATTTTATACTTTACAATTTTTATAATGAATGCAAATATGATTCGAGGCAAAGCAAGCGAGATATTTCCAAAAATCTGATTTTCGCGACCTTTATTGGACTGTTATTTTTTAAGATAAAAAACTACCTATACATTTGCCACCCCGAAATGGTAATTATATGAAATCACCTGGATAGAAAAAAATCGCAAAGATGCTCCGAAAATTATTATAAACACGTTTTTTCTGTTATTTTTCAAGTTATATTTATGAAAAAATTCTGTGTTTCTTTAAATGCTATCTATGACGTTTCCTTGGAAATTTTTGCTATATTTTAAATAAGTCGTGTTTTATTAAACATTTTCAAAATTTTCGATTAATTATTATCATTTTTGATATTAGCGCGCTCCCACTAATATTCGTATTTACATATCTCCCCTTCTTCTTTTGGAGCGCTAATGACTTTTCAAAGGAGGTGTTGAGTTGAGTTGATTCTGAGTTGTCAGGTCACCATTACCTACTAGTAACATAATAAAAGCAGGGTTGTCTATATTATTCCTATATTCTACTCTATAATTTATTTCATAAATGGTTTGATTTCTTGGAAGCCATGTCTTAAGTTTAAAGTAGCCGCTTTAGATATATTCAGGAAATGTCCCTCACATGTTCCTTGGTGTAACCTTTAATACAAACTGTCAAACTTCCTCAGATTCTGATTGGCAGATAAATTTCAAACTTAGAATTAAATTACGCAAATCTACGTGCTCTAATCCTGAATTCATCCAATACCCAATGTAAGCAACGCATCTTTCTCTTTCTTTCCATTATACGAAGAGATTCATCATCCCTTCTCACTTTATTTGAGCGTGGCTTGAATAAATATGTGATTTATTTATGGTTTATTTGCTCGTGATTTTTGTTGTTTGTTGAACCTTTTCACGTTCATTTCAAAATTGAAGTGACGTTTTTTTTTTTACTTGCCTTTGAAACTCTTTAAACATTTTTACCTACGAAACGTGTGTTGGTTATCAAAAAATAACGACACAAAAGCGAGGTTTAATAATAATAATAATAATATTTGGACGATTAATATAGCGCCGTTTTTGTGAAAAATCACCTTAAGGGCGCTGTACAAACTTGTCTGGATTAATAATATGTTTGGTCTACTTTGATGTAAATAGCGATTTTGATAGTCGACAACTAATTGGTTAAGTACCTATAGGATTTTGGAAAATTAGAATGCTCATTTCACGTTGGCTATCTTTCTAAGATAGATAATAACTGTATTATTTGTCGCGTGCTTGGTATTTCGCTAATTAGAGCGTTTAGTAGCTAAATATTTGGCTTCAACACTCCAGAACTCCAGTCCAAATAAAACAACCAACCGGGGTCGGAAATTGCATAGCGTTACAATATAAAATCATCAAATGTCACAAATACAAAAGCAAAAGTATACGTAGGTACATACATATTGGGCAAAGCCAAGTACTAAAGCGACAAGTGTGTTCTAAGTTAGATTTGCGTGGTGGTCTATCATCTCTGGCTACGCCTGTAGTGGATTTACGTGATAGTAAGTTAATACGAAGCCTGCTCGGATAATGATCGTATTTAATGTTAAATGTGTATGTATACAGGGTGCATCAGCAAGTACCGAAGAATTTTAACCGGTGATTTCGGAGCATATTTGGGGTAAAATTGGAGATCTGTATTATTTTGCTGTTCGATGGTATTTTATTTCAATTTTAAAAAACACGTGACGCGCTAGGCTGTAGCGACGTGTGAAGGATATGTGAGGAATAATGGTGGTGTGAATTGTCATACAAATCAAATAAGCATTTAACACTGTGCTTACAAGTTTATTAAAGCGATTTACATCCGATTAACATCCGAACCATATTTATAAAGAATTCGTATATGAAAAGTTGAGCGAACAAAAAGCGATTTGCAAAGCTGTTATGTCTTCGGCAGTCTGGAACAGAATGGTTCCGTTTAATTTGTCACGGCAGACGGTGACTGTGTGAGAATGTTGAGGGATCGCTATTGGCGTATGAGGAACCAATCACAATGCAATGCTTCCGATTCAAAATCGCTGCATCGTTCGCTACCCACATATAATATTTATTTTTGTTTTTATGTATCATTTTTTTTATTTTTTATTAGGTATAGCTATTATTTATTGACCAAGATAATTACATATTACAAACCACCTCACTAAGCCGAGCCTGTTCCGTGGTGGCCGAAATTCAAACTAATTTTAAAATCGTAACGTGTCGTTCAGACTCGCCTATAAAAGCGCCAGCGTTATTTGGCTTGGCGTATTTCGGCATATCGCTCGCCGTACATTCACAATGGGAATATATGCCGAGTAATATGATGAAATAAGCCAAGACCAAAAAGGCCAGCGTTTTTATAGCTAAGTGTTATGGCCCCTAATGGAAATGAGAAGAAAAATAATTTAAGATTTTTAAAGAGATAAATTCTAACTAACCAACCATCACGCCGTTTCCCCGCAGGGGTAGGCAGAGAGGACGGACCACCAAACAAATCGATCTTGGCACACACTCCTTGCCTCGTTCACATTCGTACATCGTCTCATTAAATAAGAGATATATCCAAACAGAACACGAGATAAATCCAAATGAAAAAAAAGTAGAAACAATTAAATGAATGCAAGAAAAAAAAATTGTGAAATAGAAAAGAAACAAAAAAAGAAGTATAAAGAAATGAGAAGAAAAGAGTACCTAAATACAATTTGTGTTGTGATATTGTAGAATTTTTCTCTCCGCAGTCTATGTATCTCATCTAACATTAATTACTCCATACACTCAGAAAGAAATCGTTGTTTAATATTCTTAAAACTCTTTGGTTACTGAGACGTGTCATAATCTTGTGTTAATTTATGTTATGTTATGTTTCAGTATGAAGTTGGAGAGTCCCGATGTGGACTATGGGCTGGAGGAAGCCGCCTTCTACGAGGGCCCGCCGCCTCCCGCCCCCGGCAAGGGCGGGCCCGCCCTGCGCAAGACCGTCAGCTTCTGTCCGCCCATCGACACGGTGAGCTACTGATACACTGTTATTACATACCTATTCTACTACTCCCCTTCTATCATACTATTAAGTGGGTTCTGTCATGAGAATAAAATATTCTGTAGGATAAATACATTATGTTAATTTTGGGATAGCTTTAAAATTATATTTTTTTGTAAGTTGCTTACGTAAGTGACTTATGGAAAAAAATACGAATATCAACGACATTTTACTTACTGCAATTTATAGAAGTCGTAGGAAGCGTGAGTTTTTGACAGGTTTAATTGCGTACGCACGAACTTACAACCTTATCACAACTTAACAACACGACTAGACGCCAAAAATTGAAAGACAGGTTCTCGTAGGATTTTTTAAAATGTAAAACTTCTTGACACACGATCGACTTGGGAGTACCTAAGCTGGATAAGGATAAGGATGAGGATGAGGATGAATATGAGGATAAGGATAAGGATGAGGATAAGGATAAGAGGGAGATATAAGTTAGTAAAGTTTTACTTCAGTCGTGTGGTCTAAAGCACAGTCGTTTTTTTCCTATAAAAACTAGTATTTTTATTATTTTAAACTAGAGAAAACCCAAATAAGCACCACGAAAACGAATGTAAACGGAAATAAAGTTTTCTGATTTCAAAATCGATTCTGATTTTTCAGGTGGTTTTTAAGCATTTTTCTTTTTAATTAGCGGTCCAATCCTTTCTAACCTCAATATGTCTACCCAAAATATTTGAATTCGAAGTCGGCTGTTGTCATTTGGATAAAATTAAAGAACTGCTTTTAATTAGTCCTCTATGCAATTCTGCCGCTAATAAACTTACAGGTGTATCGGTCGCTGTGAACACTTACCGCGAGCATTTTTTACCAGAAATTGGATGCGTATGAGTATATATATAAATATATATTTTATAATATGCGTATGTAAACGCACTTGTGAGTAACTTATCAAAAATTTACTAAGTCGTAAATTTTACTTATGAGTGTAAAGCCAGCCATATTCTTAATCAATCGTATATGTTTAGATATAGTCATCATGTACGTTTTGTAGATCTATCGATGATTATTAACTACTCCTTGTATTGTGTATCTTCAAATAGCTAAACACACTCCTGCAGCTAGACTGCCTTATGTAAGACTATGAAGTTTTACAATCAAACTGTACAAAGTGTAACGGGTGGTAAGTAAGTACCCTACAGATTTTATGAAAGGTAGATGAGGAAGCTTATTTAGAGAAAAAATTTAGATATGATTTTGATCTCCGGCGAATTTTTTTCAATTAAAAACAACAACAAAATTCTTCCATACTTTGCTATACCAAGAAGGTAGGTTTATCCTTTATTTTAGATACTATGATTTCTTATTGTTATTAAACGTTGAATGTGTACCTAAAGTAGTTATTTTTGATTAAAACCAATTAGTATCGGACGCAGCAATAAATGCCGAGATTCACTGGGTTCTTGGGTAGGTACTCGGGTAAAAGCTTTTTATTGTAAACCAGAAAACTTTAGTTGGAATTTTTTATTTTATCGCACAGTTCAGGGACTACTTATTTTATGATTCATTATTCTTTCAGAAACCGGTAATATACTCATCAACTGTAAAATTTTCGCTTGGTTGGCTACCAGGAAGCTTTTATTCAAAGTTGGCAAGTTTTGCTAGAATCACATTAAAAAAAAACAACATAGTGTAACCAAATTCTCCGAAAACTGGGTTTTCCATTTACACTTTACCGGTGATTGTTTTTTTAGTTAAGCAACTGACAGAATGGAATCAAATGCATCAAAATACTAGCGCTTAAAGTTTCCCGTCTGAGCTTTTTAATGATACCGCACAAGGGTTCCAATTTCCAGGAGCCAGAGGAACTATTTTGAGGCTGAAGGACGTGGGAAGTGTTTTGTAGGTTATGTGCCTATTTAATTTATAGGATTGGTTAAGTATTTTTAAAATTATTTTAGCAATGGTTACCACTTCTATTCTGGAATCGTTAAGCCGTATTTGTTATGGTCGCGAATTGCCCAACCTCCCTCTTCCCCAACTTCTTCCCTTTTCAGACTCATAACATATCCCAATTCGGAACGTCATTTCTTAATTTGATTCGTTAACACGAGCTTTTGATTCATTATCGCGAGCTTTTGTTTCATTGTCACATGCTTTTGATTAATTATAAACATTAACCTTTTGGTTCATTTTCTCGAGTTTATGATTCATTATCACGAGCTTTTGATTTTTTATCACGAGCTTTTGTTTCATTGTCACATTTTTTTGATTAATTATAAACATTAACCTTTTGTTTCATTATCTCGAGTTTATGATTCATTATTACAATATTTGATTTTTTTTATCAAGAGCTTTTGTTTCATTGTCACATGCTTTTGATTAACTATAAACATTAACTTTTTGGTTCATTATCTCGAGTTTATGATTTTTTATCACGAGCTTTTGTTTCATTGTCACATGCTTTTGATTAATTATAAACATTAACCCTTTGGTTCATTATCTCGAGTTTATGATTCATTATCACGAGCTTTTGATTTTTTATCACGAGCTTTCGATTCACCCAAAATTTATTTTCAATATATGTATCTACCACAAGCTTTCCGATACCTTCACTTTTACTTTATAATAATACTTCTCCAGTAGTAACTCGATACCCGTGCATCAGCTCCAAGAAGGAAGTACAGAGTAGGTCTTTTTCTTGTAGAAGCCTGACCAGTTTTTTTATTGTCTTCCTCTCTCGATGCACCCTAATCATGCAGCCAATTATTCCCCTTCGACTGGTGCGTACAATGTCCCCGTCAATACTCAGTACCCACCCGCTGTTGTAACTCTATAATAAATTAATACGTCTACCTTTGTGTTTTGTGCTATACGAGAAACGCGCTCACGTGAACGCACTATGAGGCACAGATCAAACTGGTTGTCCAAGAATTAAAGACCTTTATTATTTAATAAACAGATTTTTTTTATTTTTACAAACAATGTGTATGACATTTTAGGTACATAACCACACTATTTTTCGACATAGTCCCCCTTATTCTTACTCTCTACATGGCCGACTGAAGTATCTCATTCACTTGATCGTGTCATGACTTCCTCAGGCGTCCCCGACTTTTTCTACCATTCATATTTGGGTCATATATATTCTCCTTCACTCTATTCTCTTATACACTCCTTTCTTTGTTCATTCGCTTTCTTTGTTCTTTCTTTGTATTATTCTTACAATCCTTTCTTTGTTCATTCGCTCTACATGCCCAAATCATCTGAGCGTCCCTTTTTTAACCTTACGCATTACGCTTACATCAGTCTTGCATTCTTTGTGGATCTCCACATTTCTCACATGGTCATACAGGTTTTCCCACACATAGGTCTCGGGGACCTAATTTCTACAGCATTTAGCCTACTATCATCCTCTGCTAGTTCGATGCCTCGCTGCCATACATCGGGGTAGGTACCATCACTCCTTGTTAGCGCCAACCGCATTCAGTTTTCCATTAATTGAGTTACCTGCATCTCACTTTTATTTATTTATTGATAATAGTACCTATTTAATTTTTGTTTCGTTTAAGATACTACTGCCGATTCCAATTTTAAACTCAATAATTTTTCAATTTTTTACTAGATGAACTACTCTTTATAATAACTTTTGCAGGATATTCCCAATAGTTTTTAAATATTATTGAAGAGGAAGATAATAATAATGAGGAATATGTAAAATAACAAGACCCATAAAAATAAAAAGCTAACGGTCGCAACCGGGATACGAACCAAGGATCTCTCGTCTTAACGAGACGAACGCCTTAATAAATTCAGTCACTGAGACCTCTTATTTTTAAGCCATTTTTGTCAATCTTATATTTCAGAATTAACTATATTACTTATCTTCGACTAATTTTTTCCCATATTTTTGGCAGCTGCCTTTTTTTCCGAGGAAACAAATGTTCGATGAACTGTTTTGTAACCTGGATACCTACTGTCTCCGATAAACATATCCGAATTTATTTAATTTATTCGTTCCTCCGTGGTTATTCCCATTGATGTAATATATCATTGTTTCAGTGGCTACCCTAATTTTTTTTTCTGATTCTTTTTCATATTTCGTTTAGATTTGTTAGTATTATTTTCTTCTTCAATGATATCAATAATTTTTCTCCAAATGTCCCAAAATTATATATTTTTAATTTGATTTCAAATATTGTTTACTATAAACACCTGCTTTGTTTGTTTGGGGTGTAGTTTTAGTGTGCATCGAGCGGAAGTGGATATCATTACTATGTGACCCTCACTAAGCCGTGTGACACTCCCCGGAGAAGTTAAGTCTGCCACAGATTTTCGTAACACCTTGCAGCTTTCGTCTCCCGTCTTAATTATATTTTTGCTTTTGGTATTTTCTTCTTATTTGAACGCCAGTTCTCTTTGGAGGAATGAACTTCGAACAAATTAAAACCATTTACATTTACAGCACACAACATTTCATATAATGTACGTTATGTACCTGATGTTTCACGACAATCGAGCAACTTTGAAGTCATTAAAAGTTACGAAAAAAAAATTTAAAATAGCCTAACGTATCCAATTTTTTATCACTTTTTAAAGTAGACGTTGAAGTTGCATTTCTGAGTCACCATACCAGATATAGTTTGTTTATTATTTGTTAATTGGTATGATTTTTTGGTAAATAAATCATAACATTGTACGGCATCCTTAGAGTGAATTTTCACGAAATTGGCATCGTCAGAATTTGCATTTTAGTAAATTTAAATATTTTTTTATTCTATCAGTGTTTTTTTTATCAATAAATAATGTTTTTGATGATTGGGAGCGAGGTTCAACTGGCAAAAATAATAATTCGGGTTACTTATAAGTAAGGTAGGTATTACCCAGACAGACTAAAGTAAGCTATAAACCCGAAATAATTACGTCTACTGATAATAGCCAAATAACTAAAAATCCAATCGTCAAAGACGATATGGCAACAGATATGGAAAAAAAACTGTAAAAAATTGAATAAAGTCCTTCTACTCTACCCCCATCCCTCTCCCCCATATTTATGTATACAAACTGTAGATTAAGATGAAGCCATACTAAATAATGCAAAATCATACGTTTTTGTTTTGAAAATTTGATCGCTTAGAAGTATTATAGATGCTTCAATTAAATACTGCGTGTAGAACATATCTTGGCCCTTAAAAATATCGGTCATTTTTTTTATAAGTCTTTTAATAAGCCTAGAAATAAATAAATTATAAGGTTAAAAACACTTTGAAGTCCAAACTCTCCTATTTAAAAACCTCATTTCGGATATGGTTTTATTGTTTAATGTGGCAAATTTAGTTTCTTTTATGATAATCGCAAAAAAATGAAATTTACGCCCGAACCTCACAAAATAAAATATGATATGCATTTTCGCATTGGTATTTTTGACATCACGGCGACAATACGGCAGTCGACAAATTTGTAATATCAAAGTGAACCTTATACCGTCAACCGAAAAGCGACTGGCAGCGGCCCCTATTTTCGGTTACTACTCCTCCGGACGGAGCGGAGAAACGACGTGTTACGCTCCGCGCCGCTTGTTTTCGTGAAATCAATTTAAAAATTCCGTTTTATTACAATAAACAATGCATAAAAAGGAATTAATGTTTCTTACAGGTCTTTACGAAATCAACATGTAAAAAAAAATTCTCAAATATCTTTTCCAACAGCTTTTTCTCAAGTATTTTTAAACTCCTCCCATAAAAGGCCGTGAATTCTGATTTCGATTTTTTCCTGTACTAGTGGATCGCCTTAAGAATTATTTGTACCAGTCTGAAGATGGCTTTAACGTACTGAAATCGGTGACGGTCAAAAATAAATTAGGTGGAAAAAGTTTTATTATATTATTAATTATTACTAAAGAGATCATTTTTACTTCATGTCGGTTCTCTAATTTATTTTTCTCATCAACGATTTATTTCGCATCTTTCTAATGTCTAGTCGTCTGGTTTCTAATGTGTAGCTTAATTGTCATAAAACGGGTAAATTTTCTTGTTGAATTGTCAAAGTTTTATTTAAAAACCTAACAATTATTTGGTAATGCTTTCTGTTCTGAATAACTAGCAAGTAAATAAATAAAAAAAAGTTATAACGTAAAATGTTGGCCCACACCCAACGTTGATTGTGATTATTAATTTGATAATAATAGCTTTAATGCTCGTGACTCCGAGGGACAAGAATTTTTAAAATTTTTGGTAAAATATGCCGAGAATTGTGATTGTGTATTCCAACATTATAAGCGAAAAGATTTTGTTATCAGTTGTCATTGACTACAAGCCGCGTTTAATTAAGCCAATAATCTCTTATCTTATTAATTTTGAAATATTTATTGCGTTGATTTTATTTATTTAAAAATAATATGTGTAGGTGTCTAATGACTCAGTGGTAACAAAAATAAGGTAATAAATACGTAAGAGAAAAAAGGAATGGTACCCACCAATTATAAGAATTACTGATATACATAATAAAGATGATCTTTAAGGAACTGAAAATAAAATAAATTATAATCGTGATACACGGACACGGTCCAAGAAATTTAAAGCAAATCAGATTGCCAACAAGGAAGAAATCAAGCACCCTGAAATCTCGTTTGTACCAGGCCGTACAGCTTGATTGATTACGGAGATCAAAAGTATAATTAATTTTAAAAAGCAATTAAGAGAGTATGTCTACCTCAAATATTGATGTTTTGTTTGTGATTGATTAATGATTTTATTAACATTTAAATATTAAAAAAATACGTTTTCCAAATAATGTAATTTTTACCCACCTCCCTCTTTCCCATCTCCTTCCCCTCCCCACTGCCTTCAGACACACAACATACCCAAATTGGGAATATGTCATAGTCTCACCGGCTTCAAGCGGTTGGGAGCAATTGTGCGGTAAAAAAATTAAAAATTAGATATTAGAAAAATTTCGCTAAAAGTAAGGAGCTTACTTCGCACAGACTCGGTAGTAATGTCTCTTTAATGGCTTGCAATAATAACAAGGACATTTTAAAAACATTAAATATTTTTCATAATTATTTAAATTTGTTTTTATTTTCAATCTTACTGCGAAAACTCCGAGTATTTCGCATTCTGCATATAAAAAAAAAATTACAGTCATACTTACAAATCGTATGCATTACCCAGGACCAGTGGTTCCAGTGGTGAACGGAAGTGGTACAGTGTTAACCCCTTCGGTGACACGGTGCGTGGTTCGATCCCAGCGGAGGCGGAGCGGGGCTAATTATTACAGAATTATTCGTCCCCATCCGCCCCAACGGTCATTGACAATTTTTTTAATTACCACATGAACATTACGTTCCAAATTGTGACCGTCGAGATTTTTTAGAACTAAATACGTTTTTAGCTGATTTATGTAAAACAAATACATTTTTAAGGTTAGACACAAATGCTCGATACCAATGTGCTAATTATTGTACTACATATTTTTTTAACATTAGCTCTTTACAAGCATTCCATCTGTGTCATCTTTGGGGATGCTGTGTGGAGGGATCTTTTTAGGAAAGGAGGGAGACGAAGTTCTGGGAAGGAAAAATATATGAGAGGCGAGTAGGAATCTGGGGGTCAGTGTGACCAGGAGTGACGGACGTATGAATCTATTCCTATGTGGCAGAAAATAGTTACAATTTCACTTAGGTATTTTGATATTAAAAACATAAGTTTCACATACAGTTTAGACGAAAAATAAAAGACAGGCTAAGTATAACAAACAACAATGGAAAACTAATAAAGAAAAAGAACAAGGTAATACAAATATGGATGTTTACAAATAAGTGGAAAAGAAAAGGAGAGAAAAAGAACAACTACTAACTGTCGGAGGATCAACTGTCATCTGTCATAGATCCAACCAATTCGCAAATCCGACATAGTTTGTTAGGACGGTCGAGTCGTAATATGGATTGACTGTCGGTTCACCGAATTGGTTACTATGCGTAAAAGTTGTTTAAATTTTCATGTCTACATTTAGATTATTTGAGAGTAAGACACATAGCGTTTTTTAATATTTTGCATATTCTCTAGTTTTGTCCCAGCAATATAAATATTTTCATCCAATGTGTTATTTTTGCTGATGAGCATGTATTTTGTTTTATTTATATTCAGTTCTAGCCCAAAATTCTCACTTCACTACTTGATTCAACAAAAGTTGTATATCCTCAATGTTACTTGTTAGAAGTACCGTATCATCTGCATAACGCAGATTGTTCAGAATCTTCCCATTTATAACAAATCCTTGAGTAGCTTCTTGCAGAACTTCATTGAATATTTCTTCTGAATATAAGTTGAACAGCATAGGTGAAAGAATACAACCCTGTCGCAAGCCTCTCTTTATTTCTACTTCGTCTGTTAGAAATTGCTCTACTCTTACTGCTCCTTTCTGGTTCCATAGATGACCTATTATCCTTATATCTTTATCGTCTATCCCAGAAGTTTTCAGAATTTGAATCATTTTGTCATTTCTAATGAAGCATGCATGTAAATTTGTATTCACATCTCTGTATGTCTTTGGATTAGTACTTGAATACTAAATAACGCTTCCGGAGTATACAACGCATTTCGAAAGCCAAATTGTGTTACACCTATCTTTTTTCCACTTTGCGATATATGCCCTATTAATTTAATTGGAAAATATAACATGGCAACTAAACAACTATAATGTAAAGGTAACAATTTCCATATGTGTATACGAAAGTGTTCGTCTGGACAATAATGTGCGTGCATTGTAGTTCGAGTAATAGTAATTCTTGCACGTGTGTAATGACTAGTCTCTTCCAATCCACTGGATCTTCGTTTCCTTCTTTCCTGGAACACCATTACCCCTTCTTCCTCTCTTCAGGGAATTTCAACTAACTTGGAGTCGTATCAGTAATTTAATTTTATTAAGTCGCGTTAGCACTTTGATTAACTTCCTCGAGTGTACGATGCTACGAACTTATGAGCTGTAATCTGTATTATTATTATTTTCAGAAACTATTTAAATTTTGTAAATTTAATTTTAAATTCACTATTGTTTAGTTAAAAGCGTTACGTTTCCTTTTTTAGGCGAAGCACTACGGAATCATGCAAAATCGAATGTTTTGGGTTTGAAAGTTTGATATCTTAGAAATATTTTAGATGATTTAATTAAATACTACGAGTATAACGCACCTTAGCCTTTAAAATAATCGAGCATTTTTTAAGCAGTATAAAGTATCAGGCCTATAAAAACTGCTTTAAAGTTCAATTTTTTTCATTTACGAACACATTTTTGGTTGTAGTTTTATTGTATAATGTGGAAAATTAAGTTTTTTAGAATATGATCGTAAAATATTTATGCTTGATCTTCGCAAAATTAAATAAAACACTTTTTGGCGATGTTTTGTTCTTGCGTAAATCAAAACAGCATTATCACCGTGTACATGAGGTGTTTTATTGTTAACTGCTCGATTCCAAATGTTACTATACGACGTGACGCATCGCCTTAAACCCAAATTTTATATTTAACAGTGCACAATTGACAGTTATTCAATATCTTTATAAAAAATACTAATCCATAAACTACTAATCCAAAAACTATTTGCTCTAGGAATAAGGGGTAACATGCTAAAATGGTTTACTAGCTATTTATTAAATCGTAAACTGTTCGTCAAAATAAAATCTTGGATGTCGAAAGCGTTCTGGGCTACTAGTGGCCTACCGCAAGGCAGTCACCTTGGCCCGGTTTTGTTCCTCATTTTCATCAATGATATAACCAATTGCTTCAATGATGTCGAGGTATTGCTGTTTGCTGATGACATCAAGCTATACAAGAAAATAACTGATATAAATCATTGCCAAATATTACAGTCGAATATTAGTAAGTTTAAAGATTGGTGCATTCAAAATAATTTATTTTTAAATGTAGAAAAGTGTAAAACCTTGACTTTCTTCAGAAATAAAAATCCTGTTTTATTCGAATATTCCATCAATAACACAGCTTTAGAAAGAGTCACGGAAATGAGGGATCTTGGGATCATTTTGGATGAAAAACTAAGTTTCGCCAATCATATCCACCAAATTATGAACAAAGGTATGAAAACACTAGGCTTCGTTTTAAGAACAACTAAAAGCTTTAATTCCATAGAAGCCATTAAACTATTATATGTATCTCTAGTTAGAAGCCAAATTGAATATAACTCGGTAGTTTGGTCTCCATCTTACAAAATTCACATTAATAATATTGAGCGAATACAAAAAAAATTTCTGCGTTTTATAAATTTTAAATTAAATATCCCACTAGAAGACTTAAAATATAATCTATTACTAAATATTCTAAAAATACACACACTAGAAGACAGACGTAAAATAAACGACTTGACATTTTTATTCAAAATACTTAACTCTAAATTCGACTGTTGCGAACTCCTACAACTCATAAACTTACGAATACCGACAGTAACCACACGACAAAACACACTATTCTACTGCAGCATTCATAAGCGGAACTACATTGCCCACTCTCCGATACAAAGATTTCACACTATGGGAAATCAGTATTTAAGTGATGTTGACATATTCAACATCAACTTGGCGAATTTTGTGGATCTTGTAAAAAACTTGTTCCAAAACTATTCCTAAACATATATGTATTTTTGTAAACTTATCAAATCGCTGTATTTTTGTGACTTGTGTGCATTTTTATCTAATTTTATTCTTATCATTTCTCTATCTGTTAAAAAATCATCTGTTATATCTGTATTACTGTAAAAGCCCTCTGGGCGTTGAATAAATAAATAAATAAATAAAATAAATAAAAAAAAGGTTGATAGTTGTGGTGTTAGGGTTAGGGCGTTAGAGTCACAATTTCAAGTTTGAAAAGTTGTTACAGTGTCGCAATTTCTGGTTCGATCAGGGTTCTGATGAATACTTGAGTTGGGATCATTATTTAAGAACGATGAAGTTTTCTCAGAATCATGAATGCAGGGTTAAACGTGAGTTCAAGGACTCGCATCTCTTTCTGGACACGATGTCTAAAATAATACCGAGCGTCACATTTAACTCTTTTTTTCACTCTGCATTATTTCAAACAAGATTTAAAGTACAATGTTTGTCGTCCCTGCCCCACACAAACGCATCAAACCTGGTCGCGGCAAGCGTGGCCTTACAAAGGACCCCAATATTCTATATTTAACCCCAGACCTTTATTTAGTACCTTCCTCTCCCCTCTCCCACTTTTCTCCTTATGCCCAGTCATCATTCCCTTCATTCATTACTGCTCCCTTTGTTTATTCATTCACAAATAACATTATTGAGATTATCAATATTTTTTAATAAATGTATTTTAGTACGTATTCGTCATTTGATTTTAAATCTGAATGTTGTGGGTGAGATTTCGTAACACAAAATATTATGTTGTTTTTAGGAATTTAAATTTATTTTAAGCCATGCAGATCACATTTATTTATTTACTAGCTGAACCGGCGAACTTCGTACCGCCTCAGAATCAATAACTGTTGTGTCAACTTATTAGATGAATTAAATAAAATTTCTTCTTCGATCTTTGCAAAATAACTTTGTGGCATTATTTATTATTTAATTAATAACTGATAACTTTGTATAAACCACTTTTTTAATAAACAATATCGACATGTTTCAATAACAATGTTATCTTCTTCAGGATATGTTAATATTAACATATCCCGAAGAAGATAACATTGTTATTGAAACATGTCGATATTGTTAAATAAAAAAGTGGTTTATACAAAGTTATCATTTATTAATTAAATAATAAATAATGTCACAAAGTTATTTTGCAAATAACTTTGTGGTATCATATCCTGAAGAAGATAACATTGTTATTGAAACATGTCGATATTGTTAATATTAACATATCCTGAAGAAGATAACATTGTTATTGAAACATGTCGATATTGTTAATATTAACATATCCTGAAGAAGATAACATTGTTATTGAAACATGTCGATATTGTTACATAAAAAAGTGGTTTATACAAAGTTATCAGGTATTAATTAAATAAATAATTTTTTTTTGTTAAGTTAAAAATTACCCAATGAAGCAATTATCGATGTCCGTGTTTTGTTTTTGTCAGTATCAGGGATGGCGTTGTGTACGGATTTATATTTTTGTGACTTACGGGAATTGCGTTCCATTTTATTTACGTGTGAGGGAGATTTATTATAATTATTGTATTTTTCCTTTGGAGGGGTGCAGACCTCTGGATAGGTACCTTTGTCTCATTTTCGACTATTGACATTTAGTGTGTAATAAAGAGGAGCAGCATTGTATGTTTAAGAACAAAAGCAAAACAATCAGCGCATTCCCTCACTATTCAATATTATATTTATCACAACATTGCTGCAGCTCTTTTAAAATTTGATAATTCGTTCCATGCAAAATATACGAGGAAAATAATTTTCTTCATAATATTTTTACGTGAATTTTTCCGATGTTTTAATAGCTATTCTGCTATTCGGGCGGAGACAAATCCAACAAATCAAAGATCATGAAAATCGGTCCAGCCGTGCTTGAGTTATAAATAGTGTAACTAACCCCACTTTGTTTTTATATATTAAGGTTATTTTAGAATCTAATAGTCAATGCATAGATATAATGAGTGGTAAACAATTTTTAAAATTACTAGCTGGGGTACCCGGCTTCGCTCAGGGAGTTGATATGAGATTGAACTTGCCACGACAGATCTTGCTTTACATACCCCTACCAATGGGTAGCCCCACCCATTCAAAAAAGGTTTCGAATAATCCGCAATGTTCTAGAACATTCCACAACATTCGAGAGTCTTCTGGAATGTTCCATAATGATGTTCCTTATTCCCGAACATTCCAGAATGTTTCGGGATGTCCTGGAATATTGTAGAATGTTCTCGAATACTCTCCAATGTTCCTTCCCCCGCTTTTCCTCCCTGCCGCTAAAATAAATGAAATACACACGTTTTCTTTTATACAAATTTCATAACGCCAGAGCTTACCATTATATACAGCCTATGTTACTCGCTGATACTGTAGCTTTCTATTGGTGAAAGAATTTTTAAAATCGGTTTATTAATTTAGGCGTGAAAGCGTAACAAACAACACGCACCTCTACCAATACTACGAAATATCTGTGATTATATTACACACTAGCTTTTACCCGCGGCTTCGCTCGCATGGTATTAGTGGGAAATTACTGTATAACGAATTTTCCCACGGTAATGAAATTTTTTTCCGTGATAAAGTAGCCTATGTCATTTCCCATTCCTCCAATTATCTCTGTTTAAAAAAAAAAAAACGTAATACAAACAACAAATAACGATAAGACAAATAAAATTCTTGAGAATGATATTTCGCAAATAAAAATTCTATTTTAGAAAATACTTAAATTATAGAAATAGAAATTTATTTTAAGTACCTACTCCCTTTATTAGTATTTTATTCATATTTGAATCCAGAGTAACGTAAAAAAAATAACAAAATGGCAGTCCACGTCAAACGCTATGCTTTTCGTTCGGACAATAAACATTTTTAGAGATAGGTAGATATTAACTACGACGCCAAAAAAGCACTCTTTTTAAGCACAACAAAGCACTCTTTTTAAGCCTAAAATTAAAAAAAAACATTGTTTCCAAGGTAACAATTTGTTTGACGTTTGCAATAACTCTATTTTGTTAGGGACAGAAAACGTATGATACATAATTTCATAACGCCACAGCTTATTCATAACGCCAGAACTTACCAATATATATAGCCTTTGTTACTCGCAAATAATGTAGCTTTCGATTAGTAAAAGAATTTTTAAATTCCATTCGATATTTATTGCGTTAAAGAGTAAGGACCATCCAACCATCAATACAAACTTTAGCATCTATAATATTAGTAAGAAGATTTTACCGGGCGAGGTTTGTACATACTAGGGAACGATTTGAGATGATAAAAAATAAAACAAAATACGTGGCGTGTACATGTGGGTTTGTATGTGAATGATGCATGTGTTTGGTATGTGAACATCTAAGAATTCTAATTAATTTACTTCAGAGAAAACATAATTTCTTTCTTATTTGTGAAAGTAAAAAAGAAAAACCAAGATATCGTAGAATCCCAAGTATTCCAAAATCGAATCCCCTTTCCTCTATGACCGGATGTCAGAGGGCGCCCTAGTCCGCTATTTCCGAGTGTTTCCCGCCGCTTTGTTTTTGAAATAGGAACAAAACGCATCCTTTCTTGACGTTTTATTTCAACACGTATGTGATGAAGATTACAATGTATCATTTAGAACCGAGGAACATTGGAATTGTTAGAGATTGTTTGAACTAGTCGAATGAGTGACAGAAAATGCCCGAGACTTAGAAACGCGGGTAAATTTGTTGAAGTTGGTATTAAAAAAGCTTCTAGAAAGTTAGAAAAATAACTTGTTATACTATCTCAGAATAATTTAGAAATAAATACATTGATTCAAGTACTGGTGCTGGACATTGCTTGACAAGAATAATACTCTTGTAAAAAAACCAATAAATAGCAACATATCGACTTCCACTGCGTGGAATACTCCATATTAATTTTGTTTTTATCGAAGCAAAATCTTTTAAGTACCTACCTAGTACCACCCAGTGCCACCCACCTTTTTATGGTATGTGTAGTTGTTTTCTAGTTATTTCAATAAAACAGCGCTATTAAAAATTAATTAAAGTATTACTTTTAAGAGGTATATACATATTTCAATTTGAGAAGCGGAAATGGGTACCGCCGCCTTGGAAACCATTTATTGCATAACTAACACCTCTGCCACAGGTCAACCCAAATGGTTTGCTACGTTTGGTACCTTAGCAGGAGTTCGTGGGGTCAGTTTTGTCTAGGTCTTAGCGGCGGATGTGTCTGCCCATCTATAGGGTGGCGGGCCGGATCGAGAGAGACTGGTTGGGGGGGTCCTTTTCATCTCTCCAGCCAGTTGAAATGATGGATTCATCCGTCACTCCTGGACACACTGACCCCCAGATTCCTGCTCACCCCTCACGTTTTCCTTCCCAGAGCTTCCTCATTCCTCACCTTACACAGAATCCCATAAGATGACATAGGCCCTAAGGGGAATTATTTTCCTCAGTGCCTCCTGTGTGGAGCTATTGTAAAAAAAACTTATAATTTTAAATAAAAAAATTTTTACTAAATTTAACGATTTTCACTTTTGTGTTATTTTACTAATATTATAAACGCAAATGTTTGTATGGATGTATGTGTGTTTGTTACTCTTAAACGCAAAAACTACTGAATGGATTTTAAAGAAACTTTACTATAATATAGCTTATACATCAGAATAACATATAGGCAATAATTTATAAAGCTTGCTAGGAAGGTGACGCCAAAGGGGAACGGGGAAGCACGGGAAAGGTGATTCAGGGAGAAACAATGTATTTCTTTAAATATGGCATTGCAAATTGCAACGCATGTCGGGAACCATCTAGTTATATATATAATAATGGTGAAATGAAGACAGCATTAACTAACACATTGCCCAAAATTGTATTTTTTTTAATAATATTTATATATTTATAACGGGTTGGCACTGCCTATTTTTCACAATATAAATAAAGGGTTAAACATTTCAATACTCTTGAATCCGTCCAATTGATTCACGGAATCCCCCAAGGGTTCAATGTAGCCCCGTCAACCCCGCGGGGCTAATCGAATCCCCGCTGGAGTCACGCCTGTCAGATTACGCTAGCTAGCGCACTGTTACGGCGTGATTACAGCCCATTCTGCCCCAGCTGGGAGCTGTCAATGCCCCGACTTTTGACCTCCAGTTGCACGCGTCAGGCTCGCCCCATCGACCTTTAAAAGTAGGGCCATCAATAACTTATTGGAGCCAGCATTATATGAACCAGTTTTATTATCTGAATAATTTTTGTTACATCATTTTCCACTTGATATATTTTTCATTGGTTGATATTTTCTTTCATATTTTCTTCATTTTTTTATACCCGAACGACCTTCTTACAACAAATTGTTTCGATATCTTTTTCTCAAATAATAATAATATAAGATATCTTGCCTTTTTTTGTCTCCTACTTGGATGTTTCAAAGCAGTTGCATTGGACCACAAATTTGAGACGGTAAAGTTTTTTTTGTCGAAAGGTCAAAATATTTTGGCTTTGTAATAAAACCCAAATGAATTGAGTATTTCTGAGCGTATTCGAAAACTAAAAACTGTTTTTGAACGGTGATGAAATACGCTTTCATATTTTTATAATTGGAAATAACATTTAATTTTTGAAATACTAACTTTAAAATAGTTTTAAAAATGGCTCACCTTTCTAAATAAAATTACCGATACCGAAAAAAAAGATAACTGTATTATAAACGTTACCGTCATGTAATTATTAAAAAAACCCAGAAGAAAAAATTTCAAAGTTTCGATTTGAGTATAAAGCGTGGTGTTTTCTTTTTCTATCACCGTTTAAACCATATTTCTAACCACTATAGTAAGGGAGTCTTTACGAAAGCCGAACAAATTAACCTGAGGTGTCAAGACGCCTGTTCTCATCATTCGAATGCCAAAAGCTTTTTTGGAAAATCTGTATGTTGCAGGCATAGGTAAAGATAAATTACTCAAAATTATTACGTTTTATAAGAAAAAAAATCTTTCATATGTCGAACCCAATTTTTTCTTAGTTATTATACTTATACATATTTAGAATTCAATTAACATTTCTGTAACAGTATAAAACGGTACCCTGATAAAAAATGAACCCCTATCGTCCTATTGGCTCGATGCCCCAATAATGCAATTCACTTCAATTTGTTTACCAAACACTGAAGTGGCAGGGGGACAAAAAGGGTAGTTGCTACAACTACGGCAAATAATAGGGTGTCAAATGGTGATTCTGATTCTATGTAGATCTTTACCTATGTAAGTGGTTGTGCAATTTTAATGCATTTTTCTTCTTGCTCGTTTTCTCATATGCTTTAAGTTTGTCTGTTTTTATTTATTTAAATTCTAAATTCTTATTTTATTTTCTAAAAACGACTAAAAACTGAAGATGACCAATGCCATTTCGAGCAAAGTTTTGATTGTGACTATTTGATTTGATTCTATTCTGATTAATTTCGATTCTAGGGCGATAATCAGTCATCATCTTTGAATCAGAAACGATGTGTTTGTTACAATTGTGAAAAAACCCACATTTTTTTTATTGCAATCATTTTGGATTTCGAACACGCGACCAGTGAACGTTGTGCAATATTGTGCCTTAATCTTTTTCCATCTTTTCTGTTCATGTCAATAATTGTAATTAATTTATTAAACAAATTTGTAGCATCTAAATTTCTATTTTCTTCGGCACCATTTACTAAATTGCCCCATAAATACAAAATGAGTCTTTCCCACAATTGAACGATTGTCATTACACGCCTTTTATTTGAATAAGCGAGGCTCGTAACTTGTGGCATGTGTTGACAGCCCAAACAGAGATATCATCAATCTTCCCAATTCAAAGGGTGAAAAGTAATAAGCGTTGATGGACTTTTTATTTAATCCGCCCATTATTTGCCGCATTGTTGTCCTCCCCAATGTCTACCCTTATTTACTGGTAACTCCATCAATTGATTGCTTTTGCTGTTTACAAATCATGTTATCATAATTCAACAATAAACAAATCAAATTATTATTTTAACAAATGGCCTAGACACTGTTATTTTTACAAACACCATTTTTCATTTGATTAAAATGATATTTGTTAAACGTTTTTCATGGTTCATATTTAAATTCTGTCAACATTTCTTTATTAGTTTGATTAAGGTTTTCCATTCGGTCTACTATTTGTTGTTTTTTTTCTAACCCAATTTTCTGTATTGACTTCACGATAAGTTTCAGTTTGTCGACATTTTTATTAAATTTCAAGCACAATGTTGCTGAATTTTCTATCCCTCTTATTGCATTATTGGAAGAAGTGAGGGTCACTTTGCCTCCTGAAGGGTGAAGCTGAATTGAATAACAAATTTAACAAAGACTCTCGCTAAATATATTATTAGTTATATCATCGAGCTGTTTTTTTTATTATTTATTTTTACGTGCACTTTTTAACGTACTCTATTACAAAATATTGATATTAGTTCGACCTTTTTGATAGCTGTTCTTATCATTTCTTATCACGTGATGGGTTTATCCTCTGATTTTCCCTACATTTCTTGTTAGTTCTCTGCTTATAGATACACACCGTAGTTTCATTGGCTCCGAACTCTTCCTCTATATCACTTTTTTAAGTACTTACTACAGAAAATGATAGTTATGAGATTTAGAAATAGAGCAATGTATCCAGCTATCAATGCTCTATGTCAGGATGCGGCTGCGCATAGTTTTTCAAGTTTGAAAATAATTGTGTTTATGAATGGTGCGTTTTTAGATTTTCACGGCCAAAAGTATTTTCGTTATTTGTTTTCGGGGTGTTATGCCGTGTTGCGCTACCTCCTTCTCTAGCCAACGTTTCGGACAGCGTTGCAGTGTCCATCGTCAGGGCAGATCCGTCGAATCACACTTCTGTCGGATCTGCCCTGATGATGGACCCTGCAACGCTCTCCGAAACGTTGGCTAAAGAAGGAGGTAGCGCAACACGGCATAAAACCCCAAAAACAAATAACGAAAAGTGTTTATGAATATTTTTAAATGGCTATTTTTTTGTCATCTTTTATTGATTTTTGTTACCATCAGTCACCTACTGCATTCATAGAAAGATAATTTTTTATACGAATTTTGTTGCTTAATTTTTTTTCTATTACCACAAAAATTTTTGTGGGTCGTTTTTATTAGGATAGGCACGGCATTTTATCTTCTACGGACTACACGCCACTGGAAAATGGGCTGTTGTCGCCACATCCTCTTTCTCAGAGCTCCCAGTGGCAGGACAAGTTATTGCGCATTGACTTTTAAGTATATATTGTCTTCATTTAATTAAATATTACAATTTGAGGTTTTATTCAGAAAGTTAAAAATAAATATAAATATTCATCGGATGTCGCATATTAAAAAATAAAATGGATAAAAAGGTATCCAGACACTATAGATAGCATTTTGTTTGAGTTTGAATCTTGCAATCATACATAAAGAAGCAGTCAATAAAATATGCGTTAAGAAAATTAAGATAATGTTGGTAGTTCTTAGTCGAAGTGATACAGTTAAAATGACCGAATCGGAAAGGGACACCTTAGCTCAGTTGGTTCAGCCCGGAAAGCCGAGTCCCAGAGGTGCCAATATCCTTTTCTGATTTTTCTGTTTCCAGATTTTCGATTGAGCTTCGCTAATATTGTCTTCATTTAATTAATTATACATGTTTTGACCTTACGTCCCCTCTCAAGGTAGGATACCATAATTTCTATCCAGATGCTGCTCTTACAGATGTATTATAGCATCGGAATATTTGTTTTTATTATTTGTTGTTGTTGTTTCAGTGGGGTGGCGGCGGTCTGTCCATCAAGTTGGAGCCAGAGGAACATGACGAATCCGCGCCACGCGCCATGCAGAAGGTCCCTTCCTTATCGGACCTTTCCGATCCGGAGGCCTCACTGGGTAAGTCACTTCCATCTTTCTTTTTCACGAGCTTTCCGATGTCCAGATTTTCGCTCATTTTTTTTTCCAGATTTGTCAATCCTTTGCGGCTCTCACCTATTTAAAGCATGCAGTTCTCTTTAAATTGTCAGCGCATCTCATCTCAATGGCAAACTTCTATCTATCATTGTTAATTTGTGGCTGCCTAGAAAGGGGTGAAATCCATTTTTGTAGGGCGGGTGCAATAAGAGAATTCCTTTAAATGTTTTGTTTGTTACGAGAATTGGCATCCAAGATGTTTTCCAAAATCCTCACAGTCAGCGATATTGCCGTAGACAATGTGTCCGCTATAATTGAGGCGATCCAATAGTCCCGGAAAAAATCGAAATCGGAATTCACGCCCCTTTAAGGGAGGAGTTTTAAAATACTTGAAAAAAGCTTTTGGAAAGGTTGGAAAACGTATTAGAGATTTTTTTTTTTACAGGTTGATTTTTCGTAAAAACCTGGCGACGCGGAGTCTAACGTCTGTTCCCCGCTACGGTCGTGGGAGGACTGACTGAAAATGGGTGTGGCGTGGTCAGTAGTTCTTCGGTGGACGGCATAGGGTTCACTTTGAAGAACCAAATTAGTAGTGGCCGTATTGTAAAATAACAACGCGAAAGTGCATATTTTATTTTAATTTGGGAAGTTCGGGCGTAAATTCCAATTTTTTTGCGATTATTATCAAAGAAACTGAATTTGCCACATTATACAAAAAAGCATATCCGAAAAGGGATTTATAAATAGGAGAGTTCGGACTTGTAAGTGTTTTTTGAACAATTAAACTTTATTTTTTTATAGGTTTATTAAAAGACGTATAAAAAAATGACCGATATTTTTAAGGGCCAAGGTTTGATCTACACGCAGTATTTAATTAAAGTATCTATAATACTTCTAAGCGATTAAATTTTCAAAACAAAAACACATGATTTTGCATGATTTTGCATTATTTAGTATGGCTTCATATTAAGCCCGTTTGTTTAAATTACCGACCGACCGATGCTTACTTTCTAAATTCTAATTTATTTTAAGATATGATCCTTATTCAATGCTTGATAATATCTACTAGTAATTCAATGCTTGATAACATCTACGCTTGTTGAAGTTTTGAGGAAAACTGATTAATTACATTTGAGTAATTCGCACACAGATATACAATAGATGACTTAAACAGCCAGGATGTGGTCAGTTCTTATTTACATTATTTCGGCTTGTTATGGAACTCATGTTTCTATTGTCTTTAACAGTGTAGATCTTTAATAATGTTACTCGTTTTAAGACTAATTTGTTCGCTTTTGGGAACATCTCATATAGGTCTCCTAGAAATCGTTGTATCTCACGGTGAGAAAATGATCTTAACCATGTTAGAAAGAGAAACACTACGCTTTACATTCAAATTTAAAAGTTAACCACAGAAAAATTAAAATGTACAACTCTATTCCCACCAAAGTTTCCGATCGCAACATAAAAATAAATTTTTAATAATTATTTATTTTTACATGAAACGGTAAAAAATTCAAGTGACAATAACATGTAATACATTTGTGTCATAAATGTGTATGTGTTTTCATTGTTTTTCGTTATCAGTAATACAAAAAAAGTTACGCTATTTTTAAACTTTTTTCTGTTTTGCATTCTAAAAATTTATATTTCAAATCATATATGTTTATTTCAAATAATAAAATTTGAAAGCATATTTCTTCACGTTTCAAAAACAGTTTTTAGTTTTCGGATACTTTAAGAAATATTCCATTTATTTGCATTTTAGGATTTAATTTTCGGTACCTACGTGTTGTCCATAAAAATATTCAAATTGATCTAATCGTGTTTTCTCATGATTCGTAGTAATAAAATTAACACTAACTAGTACCTATAGCCGTTATTTTTATTAAAACGCGAACTATATTCGGCACAACCAAGCCGATCAAAAAATCTTCCTAGTAAATTACTAAGTTTTTTTAGTTCTGCATGTTTGCCTTGTAGAGATTTCTGAATAGCTAGCTCTCTTTCGATATTCTTTGTAACTACGTTTGCAAAGGAAGCTCTTGCAAAGTTCATCTGATTTTCGTTAGCGAAAGCACTGTACACTGTACACGTTAAACAGACGAAAAGGCGTATCTCCTCTGCCGCCGTAATGGACGCCCTTTTAGAGATGCCCCTCTTTATAGTTTGAGCTAAAAGCACAGCCGCTGCACTTCTTCTTTGGTCCAGAATTATGTCTGATAATGGACCGGATTCTACATCCTGTCTTCCCTTTGACAAAACAATTTGTTGATGGAACTTCCAATCACTCATTACAATGCACCTTAAGTAGTTATGATCGTTTAATGCACCAAGGAAATATGCAATTTCCAATTACTATCGACTATTTCGTACTTATATCTTTAATGTAATGTAATTACATCTATAGTTTTTCCTTATTTCCAACGTATTTTAATATATTTTGGTCCCAATGGTCTGGAATCAGTGAAACTATGGCACCCCCAATTGGGCTATGTTGTGAGGCTGAAGATAGTGGAGAGCGGAAGAAGTGGGAAAGTACCATATGGTCACCAAACACGCCTTCAATTCCGAACTGTGGTCTTACACCATGGAGATACTGAGAGTATCTTCCACTCTGAATCGTGCCGTAAATATAAATAATAATAGTAATAATAGCCTTTATTCAGACAGTAAATTACATTACATTGACCGGTCAGTGGTTGAGTGGGCATAGTGCTTGGGTCCCCCCCGAGCGTCGCATGTTCGATTCCTCGGCTGGCTAAGTCCTCCATCACAACACAAGCAACATTTTCGGCTTTCTGTGGTGGTAGTAGGAGATTTTCAAACATTGTTGGGTTATTCGTAACCCGGAAATGTTTGTCTATCTTTAAAAAATATATATATATTTATAACACATATCATGCATCGACTCCTTGCCCTCGTCACTAATTGACAACGGCCTCCTCCAACTGTCGCCATTTCTCTCTATCATAAGCTACTATTGTCCATGTACCACCTGCTAAAATATGTAGATATTATTTTAAATGAATAAATTATGATATTATCACAAAAATCAAATAAAATTTAAACGAGCATGCCTAGATTGGAACCCGCGAGCTTCGGATTACTAGTCGAGAGCCTAACCCCTCGATCACGTAGGCCGTCAAAACTAAGTGGATTTGCAAGTTTTTTTTTGTTAGTTTATGTTGTCATTCCTTTTAATCTTGGGGGAGTGCTTGTTAATGTGATTTTTGCTTTAGTTTTTAATTATTTAGATAATTTCTTGTTTATATCTGAGTATATGGTGTAAAGTACTGTCTTTTAAGTAAAGTAAAGTTAAATACATAATTTTTATCACAATATTTTCCTGAAAACTCCTGAAACTTCTTCAAGTTTTTGAAATTTTTATTTTGTTTTCTTTGACCGTAAATCACGGCTAAGAATGTGAGAGATGGGGATGAGAATGAGAATGCATTCATTGCATTGTTCCTACTTCCGTTTCATTCGCTTGATTTAATACAGGAAGAGTTTGAAATTCTGTCCGCGTAGGACAATTTATTTATGGAAAAGGGGACTTTTCATTTATTTTATATGGCGGTTGGAACATCATCGTGTGCGGTCTTAAAAGCATCATAATTCCTTTTCTACGGCCATTAAATTGGACGATTTGCAATATTAAGTGTGGTTAAATTGTCAAGCCCTGTAGCAAAAGCACATCGACAAAGGTTTTATCGATAATGTCAGTAACTTGTCATCAATCCCGAGGGCATCATGCAGATCGCCAACGAACAAGTTGTAATTCACGTCGACTAGCAACTGCTCTTTGTTTATCGTTGTGCTTGTGCTAAGGGGACAGGTAGTAGAACGATTTAGTTTGGGTTGTTTCAACCTCCGTCACATTAAAGTACTACCTACTCACCAACCATTTGCAGAACAACTTGCAGGACAGCAAGCTGGGTTCTGCAAATTGTATCGTGAGTAGGCGAAACCTCCAACCGAATTACATATTGTCATTCGTTTTGTCGGGCTGTCGGAATAATAACAATTTTATTTGGCGGTTCAACATGCTGTCCTGCAAGGTGCTCTGCAAATCGGATGGTGAGTAGGGCCTATGGAATTTTAAACAACCGTCTTCAAACATAATCTCAATTTGATCAAAAGCTGAAACGGGACGAGAATTTAGTTTTAAGTGAATATCACCACAAGTTTTGAACATAATACCACCAATTTTTAGAAATTTAATTAAAATTATATTTGATAATGTTAATATCGAGTTCTGAGAGTATTTTATTATGTATTTTAGTTACAGCTGTTTCGACTTGTAAGGTCATGGCCAGGACATAAAATGACCTTACAAGTCGATACAGCTGTAACTAAAATACATATAAAATTCTTGCAGAGCTAGATAATAACGTAATAAAATTTCTAAAAAATAAAATGGAGTTCTACGAATTAAACACAAAAACAATTAATAATATAATACCGACCGTTGGGACGTACAATTAAAAAGCTTAATATTTAATATTTGGGCAAAAAATGTGGAAAAACCTGTTAGAGGTAGAAATTTCTCTTTGCGAAAATGCTCCTTATTTATTCTACTATCAAACCGTTTTCTTTTAGAACAGCGATCCTGAACAACTTTCATCGATAATTTTATATTATTTTTATTAAAAGTTGCTTATATTTACTGATGTATCGTCCCTCTCAATAGCTCGCTCTTAACTTGATAGAGTTTACCTTGTCTGCCATAGAAAGTGATTCGGTAAAAACATGACGGCTTGCCTTGAAAACGTCCGATAATTGGGTTGCCTGGTTAGAGTGCTGCCTTTAAACGAATTCGCTAAAATTTCAGTAATAAGCGAATGTCGCTGAAAGTCTATAAGCGACCCCCGCACCTTCCGCGCCCCTCCCCAGAATGCAGACCGATGTCAGCGCCGCCCTAACGAGGATGTCACGAATTATTCAATTTAAATGGCGAATCGGCGCCCTCTATACTCGCACTGGTCGGGCTCTACTATCTACCAGATTTTGGTCTCGTTGGATGCAAAGTAACTAGTACTATTATAGATATTATAGGTTTCAAAAGTAGAGTGTTGAAATCTCGGGCTAATCTGGATACTAATGCTAAGATAAATATAATTTGTTGAACGGTATTTTTACTACAGTGTCTTCAGCGGGTTTTTTTTTTCATGAGCTCCACACAGGAGGCCCTGAGGAAAATAATTTCCCTCAGGGCCTATGTCATCTTTTGGGATGCTGTGTGGAGGGTTTTTTGAGTAAAGGAAGGAGAGGAGAGTTCTAGGAAGGAAAAGAGTTTGACGGGTGGGTAGGAATCTGGGGTTCAGTGTGCCCTGGTCATCCACCTCCAATATCTAGACAAACCTCACCCCATGAACCCGGGTACCCCTGCTAAATCACCAAACGTAGCGAACCACTTGGGGTGACCTATGGCAGAGGTGTTGGTTATCCAATAAAGGTTCCCGGGGCGGCGGTACCCAATCCCGTCTCCCAAATTGAATTGGGTAATTTTAAACAGTAAATATTATTTCATTGAAGAAGAAGATTAACATCTACTAGTAAATCTGAAAAAGAAAATATGAAAAATAACAGGACACAGAAGAATAAAAAGGTAACGGTCGTAACTGGGACTCGATCCCAGGATATCATATTCTAAATTCAGAATTAACAGTATTATTTTAAACAATTTTTTTTAAATTATTTTTTCCCTCATTTTCTTGGCAACTACCTTTTTAAATGATCACAATGTTCAAAGAACTGGTTTGTAACCTATATAGTGTCTCGGATAAATATATACCATTTTATTTATATGGGACACTTATATTGAACTTTTTCTAAAAGTCGAAGTGAATATAATAATTTTCTACTTTAATGATATGTTACATTGATGGGAATAACCTTAAAAAGTTATTATAGAGTTATTCTAAAATACATTAATAATTATTATCATTCAGAAATCAAAGTAACCATCCTGTGCAAAGTAAATTAATTTTCAACTAGTAGTTCCGTGAACGATGTGACATTTTTGTTATTTCAATTAAGGAATTATACAATTGGTCCCAAGAAATGTCATTTTCTCAATGATAATAAAATTAAATGTGCTCTTGGTTTTTGGTCTACACATTTTTATATTCATTAGAATTCCATTAAAGGGGTGTAGGGTTGCCATAAGAGGTTGTGGTCCTCGTCGGACAAGGGGGGGACACACACACACAAAAAACAAAAATGTACATAGGTAAATATTGCCGCGGAAAATTTACTCAAACAGCTTTGCTGTAATAACAGTGACAGTTCCGATAGATCGAGACGGATGGCAACCCTATAAATGCGGTAATATTGGCCCCCCTCTGACTCCCTAAAATATGGAAGAAGAAGAATTGGTCTCATAATATAGAGTATACTATTTTTAACTCAGTGATTTTTGTAAATCTAAAAAGCTGTTTTTGATGCTACCCAAGTCTGTAGGAGGATAACAATAACTTAATTTATATCAAAATTGTTAAGGCGTTTGTTGTTTCACCAAGTCCTGAAATATGTAAAGTAAATCTAAAAACCTTATAAAGAAATGTGAGTGTTTTTATGGTGACTCCTCGGAGTAGCTAATACCTACCTCCTCGCTGACCACAAGCTCGCCTGCCTAGTGCCCGCAAGCACTGCGCTAGTATCGGGGATCGGGGCTGACCGCAAGTCCTGCTTTTCGGAACTGGGGGGTGATGCTTGACATTGACTGCTGTCGAAGATGTTGAAATATGTTGCACGAATAGAATCAATATGTACAAAGTTTCAGGTTCTCTTTTTTTACTGAGAAAAATAATTCCCCTCGGGTCCTATGTCATCTTTAGAGATGCTCTGTGTTGGGTCTTTTTAGGAGAGGAACAGAACTGAAAAGGGTGTGAGAGGTGAGTAGGAATCTAGGGGTTAGTGTGTCCAGGAGTGATGGACGTATGAATCCATCCCTCCCACTGCGGTGCAAGCCGATATTCCGAAAGAGTACGGCTGGAGAAGTCAAAGGGACTACCTCAACCAGTCTCCCGATCTGGCTTGCCATGCAGCTGGTGGGCAGACGCATCCGCCGTCAAGACCCGGGCAAACCTTACTCCATGAACCCGGACACCTTTGGGTGACCTATGGCAGAGGTGTTGGTTATCCCAATAAATGGTTTCCGGGGCTGGATAAAAGCTATTACTTTATTAACTACAAGGAGTGTAAATTATGTGCAAAATGTAATGTTCGATGTGCAATCATTCCCTGATTGAATCGAACCTCGATTTCTGCAATACCTTTGTTCAAGAAAGTAATTTTATTTAGAGAAAACACCCCGTGCTTACTTTTTGTTTTCGTGGATTATATCGTTATATTGGTTATCTGGGTCCAGGGTTATTTTTTCAATAGGTTTATTTATGTATCAGTAGAAGTAATGTGCAATAAAAAATCTGATATTTTCCGGTAGTGCAAAGAAAAGCGATACGTAGTTCAGGAATCGCCTCCTTGCTGTTGGCTGGATGGATGGTCGGCTGCTTCTCACGTCCAATCCGTGCCAGTTGGGACGCGGGCCACTTATGGCTTCTTCTCCAGGAATGGTTATGCTGTGCTGCAGTTTTCACTTAACCGGTGCGAGGCCAACTTTACTCCGCTGTATGGTACTCTGTACACGTTATGCACTGGACACAGTAGCAGTTACTAGCACTCCGAGACAGTACAACTGTGGAGAGGTACATTGAAAATCCGTAGAACAGACTTATGTTCATCCAAATACAAAAGATTCTTACTAAGGGAGATTGGTTAGGTATAATTTTTACTATTCATTTGTAAAAGCTCCTGAAATGGGTTTCAATAAATAAATCAATGTCGTTTTCTCTAACTACCCACAACTCTTTGTTTTCACACTTTCCTATTAACTTTCACATATTCTCCTATCTTTATCCGAAAGTGCTTTTATTTATATGTCTTGTACTAGGGCGTCCCTTGGTTTCTTCTTCTACCCATTTTAGTGTTAATTAATGGTTCTAAAATATTCTTTCTTTGGTCATTTGAAAACCTCACTTTTCATTGCATCTTTATTAGAGACACTTGTATCTTTTTTCAGATAACATTCAGTTATTCGGAAACATCGCTATTCATTGCACATGTTAAGAGACAAAATTCAGTTATTTGGAAACATCGCAATCATTGAACCTTATTAGAGACAGAATTAGGTTATTCAGTTACATCATCTTCAAACACAAAACTACCTTTGAAAATGTCCAAACTGCTCGAGACACTAGAACCAAAGGGAATAATCTCCTACTTATCCCTTTTGCTAAAACAACCTTTGGCCAAAGAAATTTTAGATACTTTGCAACAAAAGTATATAATACACTTCCACTGGCAATTAGACAAAACACAATGTATTATATTAAATGTAAATCTGACACCAAGTCCTCGATTACCAGCCAAAACAGATCCAATATCAAAGATTTTTTTCAAAACTAACTCCTAAGTATTTTTTATTTTTTCTTCAGTGGTACTTTGATGATCAACTGTTACTTAATAATAATATTTGGCTGATTTATAAAGCGCCGTTTTCGCGAAAAATCACCTCAAGGGCGCTGTACATATAAGCATACAATAAAATAAAATTAATACGATAGGCTTACAACTAAGATTCAAAATTATAACTAGATACTTACATTTAAGACTTATATATTATTATTTACATAGCTAGTGACTTACGACTAAGACTTATTGCTACTGACTGAAAACTAGTGGCATACATATATATTTACAAATGTGACTTAAAATTAGAGATTTACAATTAAAATAGGTGTTTACATTTAACAATAAATATTTTTTAGTTTTGCGAGGTGTCTAATATTACCAAGTGATCAAAAAAACTCTACCGATATAGGTACAGACAGAGAAGAAAGTTATTGCTGCAAGTCGAAGCAGTTTGATGATTTTATATATACATGTATACATACATACATATTTTATTCTACACATTTTACAAATTATTTTATACCATTTTTAAATATTAATATTGTTAGTGCCAGAAGAAGAAGGAAGTTCGTACATAATATTACAATTTTATAACACGGTTTTGAAAATGATTTTAATGGGTTAACTGTATTTAAAAAGGAAAGCATAGGTATCTTAAATGAATGAATGAATTTAATCATCGATCTCAACCGCAATAAGATAATTCATCGCTCAACAACATATTGGATAGCAATATTTGTATAAAATGTTGTGTTATTATTTGTATTTTGTATTTGTTATTATTATAAACTACCTATGCTAAGCGCCTGCTCTCAACACAGGTTCTCCTAGTGAGACAGGCATATAATAAAACAAATTTTATGTTAAAAAATAATAAAGATAAAAAATAAAAAAAAAACATCACTGTTCGTTGCATCTCAATTATAAGGAGACGTCACCATTCATTGCACCTTATTTGAGTTTAAATTCGGTTATTCGTAAACATCGCAGATCGTTGCACCTTTATTAGGGACAAATTTCGGTTGTTCCGAAACCTTACTCATAGTCAGCTAGTTGTTCTTTAATCATCGGCAGTACCGGATCCCCCAGTACATAGGAATTCCAGCCACTGAGCTAAAGTCAGGGTGATTCTGTTCGGCTTCTGTCTGCGATCAGTTACTGTTGCAATTCTGGTTTGTCGGTTATTTATATAAGCTTTAAATTGATGCCATTTTTTGCACTGTTCAAGTTATGCTCAGGTTCACTGTTGAAGTGCAGGCATTGTTATTTGCAGTTTTAACTCTATTAAATATAAGTTGTAGTTTTTAAATACATGTATTTGGATTTCGACTTTTTTTTACATGAGCTCCACACAGGAGGCCCTGAGTAAAATAATTTCCCTCAGGGCCTATGTCATCTTTGTGGATGAATCACCAAACGTAGGGAACCACTTGGGGTGATCTATGGCAGAGATTTGTTTTTTTGAATTAATGATGCAGTTAAATACGACAAAATCGGATAGGCACACATTTGCTCAGTTGGTAGAGCACTGACCCGGCGAAGCTTAGGTCCTGGGTTCGAGTCTCAGAGGTGACCGCATTTTCTGATTTTTCTGTTTCAGTGTTACGATTGAGTTTCGCTAATATTTTCTTCTTTAATTAAATACATACCTTCGTGTTTAGCTATAATCATATTTAAATTCGTTCTTTCTTTAAAATTCAATTTGTCTTATTTATCTTATAACCACATTATTTTCGATTCTATATTTACAGTTGGCCGTGCGAAAACTCGTTGTTTTGTGCACATTCATTTCTGCGAGATGCTGAAAGACTATTTCTCATCTCACTCATCGCTAAAGAGATCATAAATCTCATCTCAATGGACTTGCTCTTTATTACGTTCACTAAATCCCGTAATAATTTAACCTTTAACTTTGCACCAACATATAATCAAATCAAATCAGAGGCAAAGCTATTTTATTTTAAAATAACATATTTTTGTTAGTTTATTTATTTTTAAAGAATTATGTTTTCGGGCGCCCTTAGTATGTATTTTTTAATAATGGCGCTATAGAAATAAGCCAGATGTTTGTTTACTGCATTCTTTTCTTGGGTTTTTGTCTATTTTTAGTATTGCGTCAAGGTTTATATTTAATCTGTTATTTTTTAGTCATATATTACGAATTAAAGTTTTTATTTTATTTTTATTTAATTAATATTTGTATGTTTTTTACAGTAATTTTTTTTACGTGTTATATAATATACCAATGTGGTATGGTGTGAGGCTTAAGATAGTAGGTAGGGAAAGAAGATGGGAAAGAGGAAGGTGGGTTAAGTACTTGGCTGTTCAGACCTTGTCATAAAGCATAGCTAAAGTCATTTAAAGAAACGTTTTAGTTCAAAATGGTGGCCTTTTACCGAGGAAAACTATTATAAAAATAAATTGCATTTATCTGTATTTCGTATCTATTAACTACTAGCTGACCGGGAGAACTTCGTACCGCCACAGAATCAATAACTGTTGTGTTAACTTATTAGCTGAATTAAATTCAGTTTTTTTTATTAAGTTAAAAATTACACAATGAAGCAATTATCGATGCGCAACGTCAGTATCAGAAATGGCGTTGTGTATGGAATGGCGTATCATTTTCTTTATAAGTGTGAGGGAGATTTATTATAATTGTTGTATTTTTCCTTTTAGGGGTGCAGACATACGTTCATCATTTGTCTCATTTTTGACTATGTGTGTAAGAAAGCGGGGCAGCATTATATGTTTAAATTAAAAGCAAAACAATCAGCGCATTGACATTTGACGTTTTTGAATTTTTGTAATTCACTCATTATTCAACATTATATTTATCACAATATTGCTGCAGCTCTTTCAAAATATAAGAATTCGTTTCATACAAAACGTATGAAGAAAAGAATTTTCGTCATACTATTATTTTCGTTATTTTTTCCGATGTTTTAATAGCTATTCTGCTATTCTGGGCGGAGAAAACTCCAACAAATCAAAGATCATAAAAATCGGTCCAGCCGTTAGTTGAGATATAAATGGTGTAACTAACCCTACTCCAATTTTTCGAAGAAAACTTCTTCGGAAAGGTTTTCACTTTGTGATGGCATTATTTATTTTAATAAAAAGACAAATAACTTTGTTTACATCACTTTTATTTGTACACAATCAACATGTTTCGTAAACAATGTTTACTTCATCAGGATCAAACGTATACTTATATATATACTTTTATACTTATATATGTATACGTTTGATCCTGATGAAGTAAACATTGTTTACGAAACATGTTGATTGTGTACAAATAAAAGTAATGTAAATAAAGTTATTTGTCTTTTTATTAAAATAACCCTACTTTGTTTTATATATTAAGACGTAAGTACACATTTGTATTTTCAATGCAAATATTATTTTGCTAATTTTATGTTTGACTCTAATGGTGATCCAACAAAACGTTAGTACCTACTCACAACTTTCAATGAACTCATTGTATCAACCTACACAATCGTCATCTTTGTCATCACATCACACATTCTTAAGTCCTAATGCCATTAAACATTATTAGTACATGCCTATTCGTTGTGTAAATTACTTATACATATACAATGTACCGATTAATGCAGCTGGTGTTTATAAAATAGCAATATTATCAATGTATCATGCATTCGTACTATTGCATATTGTCTTTGGACATTTAAAAAAAGTCCTAAAAAGGGATTGATAGTGAATTGTACCTGTATACTTTTGGGAAAATAAAAATAATTATTATCAAGTGGTGAATAATAAATTAATTAACAGATAGTATCAGGGATATCCCAAACTTGAACATTTTCTATTGAATTAACTAAACAATATTTCTGTAAAATAATCGGCACTTAAAAGATAAGGAAATTTAATGTAATTAATTTCGCAACTCTTACGTTATCCATAAATTTTTATCAATTTGTAATACTGTTGCTTGCCACCTGCCTCTTTCTTTGACAAAATACTGAGCTGTATTACTCATACACAATAAATTATTATATATTTTATACGGTACTAAATTAAATTAATATTTTAAATAATTAACAAAAATATCGAAGGATGATACCGCCAACCAACCGAGGGGGTCTAACTACCAGGAAAACATGAACAGTGTGGAGTAAAATTCAATTGCCTCGTAGAAACAAAGAAGGAGAGAGATGTTATTACATTCGATATTTTGATCCTCCTGGTACATCAGTGCAGCGCTCGATCGATATTATTTCTCCATATTTTGATTAGGAGCGCAACACTCCGCAGAGCAAACAGATTTCAATAATCATCGACAATAAATAATTTCAACACCCCAAACAACGGCCGAAGCGATCGGTGAAGTCAGTCGTTTTTTGCTCAATCACCTACCAGGCGCGCAGAGACGCAGAAAGGTGAACAGTTTTATGTAAACAGCGTTTATTTTATACTACGTTGATCCCATGGTTCGTAGAAAATGAACCTTGCGTTGATCCTACCTAACACTGAAAATATTCTGTGTTTATTCAACAACGTAAGCTTTTTTTCTTGATCTAGTTTATTTGCTCGCTGATCGATAGTTTGGTTGGATCCGGGTACCAGGCACACAGAATGGGCGAGGAGGTAAGCGAGTGACGCCACGGAGAAGCACAGTGACGGCCATTATTCGATTCTCAGAGGGTCAGTACACCGTATAATGTCAAACAGGGTTGTACAGTTCAATCGCATATCATTTATTCAAATGTTTTTTGCATTAAATGAATCCTTGAATGGTAAGTTTGGAAGAGTCGAAACTTGAGACCTAAAATGTAGATCTACCAAAAATTGTATAATCTGTTTAGAAATATAATATCTTCAATTAAAAAATACCTTCTTCTTCTTCTCGTGCCTTGCCTGTTCAGCGGACGTTGACTGTCATGTTGGCTATGCGGACTTTGTTTTCTGCGGCCCGGAACAGCTCTACTCTACCGAACAGCTAACCTGAGACAGTGGTTTGGCAAGTAGACCGTGATCTTCTCCTTCTTCCAGGGCGGCTTCTTCCGGCAATCTTTCCCTGCATTATGAGATGTACACATACTAATAAAAAAATACTTATCATGAGAACACTTCAAAATACCTACTCATTCAGCCTGCTGCTGGAAAATAATTAAAATGTTCCTCTTCAAACATCCACTCAGGATCTCCATATATGACACATGCCCTTAGGAAAATTATTTTCCTCAGGGCTTCCTGTGTGGAGTTAGTGTACAAAATACCAGGGTTTGTATAGAAGTGACATCTTCAGAAAATTAAAGTAGGCAAGAGTGGGGAGGCTACGAAGCATCGCACAGAGAGGAGATCGATAAGTCTACCTCATTCTCTCGCAGGCTAAATCCTATAGATGTGTATGTGTAGTGTCGCTATTTTTCGTTTCATCGCGTTTTAAATCTCTTACAATGTTCAATTTGAAAAAACAAAATAAACTTAATCGTTAAAAATTTTGGCAACCCTGACTCTATGCTGATGCCTTTATGAATGAATTCTCCGTCCTCTTTCACGCTCCCTTGCCGTCCCGCTCTTCTCAGATTACTATTACCAACACATCCACAATAAGAATCATAAGCATTACACACACACTTGCAATCATCAACATTATTTACACACACATACCTACGCAATCATTAACATTACAACTCTTCCCCCGTCTTTATAATAATTACCTTGCAATGTTATTCTATCACATTAACTCCTAGACTAAATGGAAAATAATCATTACCTCATGATTAAAACATGTTTCTTTATACCCGCATTCACACCTATTGACTAATCGTTTTATATTAGGTATAAAAACTCCATAAAATGTATAAATAAATCACGTTATAATAGTATTTATGTTCGTGGGACTCACAGTTAGTTTTTATTTGTACAAGAATTTTTAATTAATTAAATAACTTAGTGGATTAAATCACGTGTTTAGTTAAATCTCTTTTTTAATAAAATTAAAATGTCTTATTTTGCAACAATTCAGCTCTTTTTCATCTGAATCTGTTTTTCATTTATCTTTATTTTAGATCGAATTAAGATCGACGTCGTTGATTACGTCTTAAATAAAAAAACGATTAGACAATTATTAGAAGGCCTGATTATTCTCTTTCGATAGCGGAAATTTGAAATGCTGTAAATGTGAATAAATCAAATAAGTAAAATTTTCAAAATTTTAAGCAACCCCCGACTCAAAAAAGAACTGATAACCTTGAAACGCCTGAACGGATTTTCATGAAGCTAAGAACCATCTCGATCACGTCAGCTTTCATACAAAAAAAAAACGCATCATAATCGGTCCATTTGTTTAGAAGTTACGATGCCACAGACAGACACACACACAAAAAGTCAAACTTATAACACCGCTCCTTGCGTCGGGGGTTAAAAATGAATCAAATTTGTTATTTTTCTTCGTTTTTATTCTCGTTCGATGTGTGTCGTCCAAATATTTCTAGGAAAATAAGCGCGTCTTTTACGACGTGCATTTTAAGATGAATTTTTTTCTAAAAAATTAAAAAAAATTAAAATACTGTTTCTAAAGAAATTTATTAAAAAATGATAAATATTCTGAAAGACCGTATTCAATGCTATCTTATAATAAAAAAATCATAATTATACGCCTACAAAAACAGAAGATATTATTTCAAAAAAACTCCTTTCGCTCTCCCTAATTTTCATTTGGGAAAAGAGAGGTCTAAAAGGAGGAGGAGGAGGTGGAAAATTGACGACGACCGTTTTCTTTTCTTATATTTAAAAAGAAGATAATACTTATAAATCTAAACGAAAATCTGAAAAATAACATGACACAGAAAAATTAAAAGGTGACGGTCGCAACCGGGACTCGAACCCAGGATCTCTTATTTTAAACTCATTTTTGTCTACCTCGTATTTCAAATTCAGAATTAACAATATTATCCTCGACTAATTTTTCTTGGCTGCTACCTTTTTAAATGATCACAAACTTCTAAATAATTGGTTTGTAACTTCGATCGTGTCTCGGATAAAATAAACGATTCCGATTTTATTTATAAGGGACACCTATTGATTGACCTTTTCTGAAAGTCTAAATGAATATTCATTTTTTTTAATAACTCTTGTTATAATAACTTTTCAATAAAATAAAATACTGTTTTGTTTAAAACCACGAGTTTTATTAATTTTTTGAACAGACCGGTTTCGCTTTACTCAAGCATCATCAGGGTACAAATTAATACTGTAAGTAAGTAAATTAATACTGTGTAAGTATTAATTTGTACCCTGATGATGCTTGAGTAAAGCGAAACCGGTCTGTTCAAAAAATTAATAAAACTCGTGGTTTTAAACAAAACAGTATTTTATTTTATTAAATATGTCAAACCACAAAGTGATTGCTTTCTACAATAATAATAACTTTTCAATGGCCGTCCCGGTAAGACGAGCGATGCTGAGTTCGGGTCCCAGTTGCGACCGTTACCTTTTTATTTTTCTGTGTCTTGTTTCTTTTGATATTTTTATTTGGAATTATTAATAGTAACTTCGTTAATGAAATATTACATTGTTTATTATAAACTTCAATAGTTATTATAACAAGAGTTATTCCAATAAAAAATTCTATTTTCTTATCTGTTTATCACACTTGTATAATGCCATTAGGTTAGTTCGTTACTATTCAGTCATTGTTTAGAATATGTAAATTAGTGCATAATGTAAATACGCAGGTAATAATACTGCATCCATTCAACATCTTTTACTCGCTTCGTAAAAAGTTTTCTGTACATTCACAATCTCTACTTTTATCTCCGATTTAACTCTGTCGTTGGCTTCACGTTTGTTATAATATTACTATTTAAAATTATGAATTTATTTAGCTGGATAAGTGCTAGCACCATTTTGAACAACATGACAAAAATCTATAAATGATATCGACATCTATCGATAGATAAAACGAAAGGATAGAAATCTTTTTTTTTTCATATGTAATGTCAGCAAGAGTAGTTGCGCGTTTACCAAGAAGGATTTGCATTGAATTGTAAAACTATGGCTTTACAAGATACGCAGATTGTAATTATTGAAGTAAAACTTCTTTACTCACGCTTGACTTGGGGAGTAAGCTGGTGAATGCGTGACGGGCGTTACGAAAAGTGTGATCGGGCGAGGCGAACGGAAGTTGAGAGGGAGATATAAGTTAGTGAAGATAGAAAGAGAGAGAGTTACGTTTCGAATATTACTGTAGGGGCAAGAGAGGGAGGTGCGAACACACATTTTCTTTCTTTCTTTCTCTCATAGCCAGTTACGTTTCGTATATCTGAGACACAGTGCAGGCCTATTGTCTGTATCACACTATAGGAGCAAGAGAGAGCAGTGCGCGCGCACATTTTCTTTCTCTCTTTTATAAGTTAGTGAAGTTTTACTTCAGTCGTGTGGTCTAAAGCACACTCGTTTTTTTATAATCAAATATCGACAATATTTACTATAATTTTATACGCATTAGAAAATTTCACTAGAAAAGTGTAATGTATTACTGTTGTTACTAAGCTATCGAGGCAACATATAGACCCACCGTAAATAAATAATTTGTAATTCTTATGGAGGTGGGTGATGATAGCTCGACAAGAATGCTCGGCTAACAGCCATACGGGTTGAGGTCAATTTATTAGCAGCGAGTTGGTAGGTACTGTGACTATTTTGAATATTTTCAGAACAAGTTATGGTTAGTGAACATATATATCTTCTGTAAATTAAGCATAAATTTGGTTTTGAAGTTTGCTCAGTTTTTGAAGTGAAAACGTCTTTAGCATCGTTGTGATTTGAAACTCGATGACACTATAAAGAGACAAATCCGTACATCCATAGGATTAAGCCTGCGAGAGAATGGGATAGCAAAAAAATATTTATTTAATTCATGGGTAATCGGTTCCAATACAATAGGTACGATAAATACACGGTCCAATGCAAGTCTCCTTGGAGTAGTGGTATAAAACGTTTAATTAACCTTTGCAGACATTTAGCCGACCAAGGATCGAATCCTACGAAACCATTTTTTTTTTTTTTTTTGTAAAATCAATATCCAATATTTAAACCGCTCCAAAATGAACAGGCAAAATAAAACACAAAAGAAAGCGACATCTAGCGACTCCGAAGTAGATACTAATAAGTAATAAGATTATGTATAGGAAAAGGTGCACTGGAATTCGACGACAAAAATATGGAAAAAAAATCATCCTTCACATTGATTAAAAAAAAGTGCTTCGTAGTCCCTCCACTCTTGTCTACTTTAGTTTTCTGAAGGTTAAATGTTGCAACTCAGGCGAAAATAGGTTGTGAATTAGTTAAAAAGCCAAGTTCGACCTTGTAATTTTTGTATTCATTTTTAGGATATTGACCACAACGATGACACGATGGTCACAAAATCTATTCCAAAACGTGATTACAATAAACTTCAGCTAAACTGTGAAACATAATTCTCACACGTGGAGATCATTCTGCTTGTTAATATTTTAAAGTTATTCGTTTGGAAAACATGAAAATTTGTCCAAAGTCATAAAAGTGTTGATACTTACACACAGCCGGGTCGTAAAAGTCAGATGAAGTGTACAATAAGAGGTGTGACAGAAATGGCTGAGTTTAGCTCACCTTTACGATTCGTTACTGCCATAAATTATACGCTAAAGTACTTACATATAAAGTCAATAAGATAGATCAAGATCAATTTAAATGGAAAAATCATGTAGGTACCTAATAAATAAAAATGTTAATTTATTGTTATCAAATTTAATTTGTAGAACTCCATTTTAATCTTGTACACAAACATTTCTTTTTTAAATTTAATTATTTTAGTATTACATTATTTGATTACAGTAATGACGTATTGCCCATATCACTAGGTGTTAAACGCCTGTGTTGAGTTGGCAATTTACAGAGTGGTTGATAGCTAGGTTTTTGTTTACATGAAAATGACAGAAATAAAATCAGTATTTTTTTCAAAATTATACTATTTTCGTATGAATGTAGAAGATTAAGACAAAAAAAGTTAAATTTTGAAGCAATTAAATTTCAATTTGACAAAAAGCATAGTGGTAAATGATACGAAAAAGAAAAAAGGCAAGTGAAACTTAGTCAAATGTACATACACGCAGTACATAGTACGCAGTACATGCATAATATCATTATTCGATTTATATAAAAACTGTTTATTTATTTAAACTTTTAATTTGACAAACTGTTATTGATAATTTACTTCTTTTCCCCTTTCTATTTTCCACTTTTTAATTTATTATAATTTTTCCAATTTTTAACATCACTTATAATAAATCCATATGTTTACAATAGACTGCATATTTCATAAAAAGTAACAATACTTCATTGGTCACCATGAAACAGGCATCCGCCAAGTATGGTGATGCGATATATCCATACTATTTTAATTACTCAATTATGTATCATGTATTTTATAAATAAATAAATAATGCTTTCGGAAGGCGAAACAGCTGTCACTCGCAACAACAATTGCTGTTTGAGGAACATTATTGAGAATTTAAAAAAATGTACAGGTATATTTATTATCAAAAATATAACAGAATTATAGACATTCGTACAAATCAATATAAACAGTAAAAAAGTGTCACAGCACAGTATTAATAAGTTTTTTTTTTGGTTTCACGTGACATTCGTTTATGATGAAAGTTTTGACAGTTTACCTGGTTCCTGATTTAGGACATTTTTGTCACTTTTGGATACTTCCGTCTTTATCGAATTTTTTTACCAAACGGCGCTATAACATGACGAATAACTTCTGACGTATGAAGTAATAGAGCTATGACATGTATTGTTTTCATACCAGATTAAAATGCTGTCCACACAACGGAAAGCTAAAAAATTCAAAACCGTGCAGTTGAATCAATAATGATAAAATTGAGAGAGCAAACTTGATCAAAGCTTATCAAATAAGTGTACTTAAGTGGAATGTTTTAAATAGACAAAGGCTATGTAATCTAACCGTAGATAAGTAAATATTGATCTGATTCGGCATTCTTTTGAAATCTTGTGTGTATTTTGGAATTTAAAAATTACAAGAAGAAAAATAGACACTACAGATGATCTTGGTGGTAGATTTGTAAATGTGTATGACTGAAACCAGAGATCGCGGGTTGGGGTCCCGATTTAATTACCTGTTTTCAGATCTAGTCACTAAGCAAATACGACGTTTCTGGGTGCATATTCCATTGTGAAACGATGGCAAATACAATATTAAAAATACCTACTAATTTTGTTTTCAATTTAAGTGTCATTGTTTGGGAATTACTTTTATTGCGATTTTAAAAATTAGAACTGATTTTTCGAGAATGAGGTCGTTTCCGATAACGAAATTGCGTGTGTTTTATAAATTATCATATTAATCAGAGCGTGCTGAGGGTAGAACCTTTTAGAATTTTTGGAAATATACGGATTGGTACTGAAGCGGCCGGAATGCTTATGACTTCACGGTACATACGCAGACGTATGCAGCACTGCCATTCTAACTATGAATTTTATTGTACTGAATTGTGTGACGTCACAAGACACAATTGCATACGTTTTACCCAATTTCACTTAGAAAGCTCATAACATCGTCATTTTTAATTTTTTGTAACAATTCTTTATGCGCCGCGTACTTAAAGGCACCAAAATACCTAAGGGGTTATCTAATCACTGTGTTTACAGGGTGGTAAGGGACTGCTTGACTTACTTTACTAGTCCTATTCCTGATACAATTTGGAGTAAAAAATGTAAATGAAATTTTGGTTTCCGGTGACTTTTTTTCTTCAAAAACAATTCATCCACATCTCGTCACTAGTCACTCAGACGAGCAACCGCTTGACCCCCAATCCCGCCCCTAACTGTACAATACCTACTGATTTTTTTAATGTTTTTAGAAGAAAAAAAATGTCACCGAAGACCAAAATTTCATTTACTCCAAATAATGTCTGGAATTACTGGTTAAAGTAAGTCAAGTACGTAACTTAACAGCCTGTATAACCAAGCCATTGACTTTAGCACCGGTTTAATACCCCTTAGATTGTTGATTTTATAAATATACAGCCACCTACACTATTTCCAGCTTCCACCAGCCTTTTGATGGAACGTCTCCCATCTTAAAGCATCCTTCTTGGTCCTTGCATTCCTGATAGGACACCTGTCCTTACTACTAACGACTATAACCTCTTCCAGAACTAGTTATGTCAGTACGGGGAAACCTAATAATTGTCCTGCAATCAGTCTCCGTTTAGGGAAGCTGGCTGCAGCAAGTTACGTGCCATTGCGTGATCTTATAAGGCACCTAGCGTGACAGGTTTCGGTATCCTGAATCCTGAACCTGAACAGCCTAAGGGATGTGAGATGGACGTATTATTATTTGTGTAATAAATATTCATCTCACGCTTGTGGAAGACATTGATATTATATTAACAATGTTCATCTTAAAACGAATGTCTCAATTAGTAAAACCGCTTGGATCTTATCAATTGTTTGTGTTTAATTCTTAGAACTCCATTCCATTTTTTTTTAAATTTAATTCAAATCAAATTTCAAAAATAATGGCTGCAAGTATTTTAGTTTTTATTTTTAGGTATATTAGCACTTTGACTCGACTTATTTTTATGATTCTATTTATTTCCCAGTTTCAATTTGTAAGGTGCCTAAAATGATAACGTTTTTTTTTAACATTAAACCATTTTAATTTATCAATTTGGGAGGTGGGTATGGGTACCGCCGCCCATGGAACCATTTATTGGATAAACAACACCTCGGCCAAAGGTGGTGGCCCAGGTGGTTCGCTACGTTTGGTGACTTAGCCGGGTTGCCGGGTTCATGGGGTGAGGTTTGTCTGGGTCTTGGCGGCGGATTCGTGTGCCCACCATCTGCATGGCAGGTCGAATCGGGAGAGAATGGTTGAGGAAGTCCCTATGATTTCTCCAACCGTACTCTCTCGGAACTTTGCCTTGCACCTCAGAGGGAGAGATGGATTAATACGTCGCGTCCGTTACTCCTGGACACACTGACCTCCAAATTTTTACCCTACCCTTTCCTTCCCAAAACTTCCTTTCCTAAAAAGATCCTCCACACGGCATCCCCAAAGATGACATAGGCCCTGAGGGGAATTATTTTCCTCAAAAGCTCCTGTGTGGAGCAAATGTAAAAAAAAACTCTTTAAATCGGTTAAATTAGTGTTGTTGGCTTATTTATTAGCTTATTTTGTTGATTTTACATATGTGTACAATAATGGTAGGTACCTATTATTCAATTTATACAAAAACGGTTTATTTATTTAAACTTTTAATTTAACAAACTGTCATTTGACAAAAGTCTATCCTTTCGGAATTTTGAAAGAATTAAAGTAAAATACCAAATATCAAAGCTACACTGTCTTTCTTGATCTCAAAGACTGTAAAATGCCGAAACGACACTTTAAACAACTGCAAAACTAAAAAATCAATTCGACATTGTTGTTCGGGACCGTCAAAATGATTCGATAATGCATTGACCTAATATCACCATATATAAATTCATCAAATTCTCTCTACGTCTCGTCTACCCTTTCGTTACGGCATAGTGCCCCTTCCAGACATCCAGACTAGATAGACCCAGTCCGCCGAGTTAATGTTGAGTTAGTTGAGTCTGTTAGGTTCAATGGTTCGTGACGTGTCTGATGATCGGATCATCTAATCGCCATTCTCTCCCGCTCCACTGCATCTGTGATCAGCTAACCCGATCAGCTAATGATCCATTCCAACGTGAATTAACGGATCACGCAGATATCGGCTCTTCCCTGAACTCCGCACTCATAATACCTTTAGGAGTGAGACCTAAAACTAACTTAGCTCTAAAAAATTTTATTAGGTATCGGCTTTGTTCATTAATCAGTTGTGCAATACATGTCTATTAGTACGGTTGATGAAAAAGCTCTACGTGCCTAGTTTGTTAATTTAAAACACATAATTAGTGATAATCTAATAATTGTTCCCTTCCCACTAGGGTTTTAGTATTACAATCTTAGGACATGTTGTTTGACAGCCAAGGATCTTAGCATTTCCCCGACAAGGCTGACAAATTGAGAGCCGCTAATATTGTCTTTAGTGATTAAATTCATTTTGTTAAAACTATGTAGGGGTCGATTTTATATATTTTTTTGTATTTCCTATGTATGTTTATGTCTTAAGGCTCCGAAACCGGGCTCGAAAAGAAGAAGATGGAGGGATACGAAATTACGAATGTTAGAGGAGAGCGCTAACATTTACATCGCCAAATGCGAAAATGTTTAAAAAAACACGACTCGTTTAAAATAGAGCAAAAATCTGTTGGGGAGCATCTTAGGTATTGTTTAAAGAAACATTGTGAATTTTTTCACAAATATAATTTATAAGATAATAGAAACAGACTTGTTTTTAATAATTTTTTAGCACACTTTGCGATTTTTTTCTATCGAGGGAATTTCATATAACTTGCGTTTCGGCTTGGGCAGCATCTAGACATTATCTTCAAAAAACATATATTTTTTTAAGAGCTTAAAAACTTCAAATGTATAAGGGAGATATGGTAAGAAATCGGTAGAAATTTAGTTCACTATTATTAAGTCTTTTATCGTTGAAAAATGTCCTCCACAACACAGGAGAACTCCTAGCATGGAGGACTTTGCACTATTAATAGGTTAAAATTAATAAATAATATTTATTTAAAGATTGATTATATTCTTATAGTTCCTGATTGATATAAGCAATAGTACAATATATTATATCTTTACACAGGTAGGTACATAGTTTAAAGCAAAGTCGCTCCCGCTGTCTGTACGCTTAGATCTTTTAAACTACGCACCGGATTTTCATGCGGTTTTCATGAAGGTTTAGGAATATAATTTGTCAAGGTTTTGTGTAAATTGGTTGAAATATATAATATATAAAGGGAACGTGCTGGCAAGCGGGCGGTGTGGGTTTGATATTTATGCAAATTAACAGATGGCGTTGGTTATATAGGTTAAGTAATGGCGTTGTGTTTCGTTAGCCACAGCAACGTGTGGCCGGATCTGCTAGTTATGTATAATTGATTCTCTAGTGGTATGTGCTTCTCACCGCATGGTAAGTGTTCTATATGTGTATGGTCACTTTAATACTACCGATATATTATATGATTGATTTTCTAATGGTTGGTAAGTAGAGTAGTGGTGCAGACCACCACATATGTGGGTGAGAACATCACCCATATATGTGATGGTCTGCACCACTATTTAGTTAAGTGTTCTCATCCAGAATAGTGGTGCAGACCACCACGTAATACTACCGATATTATAATTGATTCTCTGATGGTTGGTAAGTGTTCTTATCCAGAATAGTAGTGCAGACTGCAGGCCCGTAAGGTCAGGGGCATGTGCCACGTCCCACGCTATGAAGTAGATATAGACTCCTGATTAGTTAGCTTCTATTTCAATGTATTTTTGGCTGTCGCCCAACGACACATGTTCAGAGATGTAAATAAGATAAACGAACAGTTTTTTCTTCTTTCTAAAGCAATGAATAATGCATTCGGCAGTATTCTGACTCTGACATACTCGTAAATACGCTTTTGAAGTCTTTGCATGTCATCTTCAGAAAGGGGCCATTTGGTGGGTAAAATACACCTATATAATGTTAATTTGACTATTGCTCACTGCCATCAATCAATCAATCAGCTATTATCGTCTTTGATATTGAATGTGTAATGTGTTCGTTTGCATTTTCATTAAAATCCATTATCATAATCTCATTAGATGCATTTTAATGATTAAATAACAGTACGAAATAACTACTACTTTTAATTTTTTTCTCGAAATTCTGATGGTTGTTTGCATGCTGAGGTATAGTGTAATTGATCTCCTATCTCATTGGGAGTTCAATCAGAGATTAAAAAAGGGAGAAAAAATACCCTCAGATTAATGAAAAAAATCCTATGTTGGCTTTTTCCATATATATAAATCAATATGTGTTTGCTTCTATAAATGTGAGTTGTCTATCCATTGTTTATTAAGCATAAGAAATGTTTCTTATGCTTAATAAACTTTCAACATACCTTCTTTCCGCCCTCGTGGAGGTTTATGGATTATTACAAGCACGTGACGGCCGGCGTAGCGCAGCGGTAAGACGCTTGACTCGCGCACCGAAGGTCGCGGGATCGAATCCCGACGTGGCAAATAAATTTTATTTGATTAATTTGTGTTATTTCACAATTTATTCATTTAAAATAATAAATAGTATATTTGCGGCACGTTCCAGAGTGGAAGATACTCTCTGTATCGCCCTGGTGTAAGACCACCATTCAGAATTGAAACGTTGCTTGAAACGGCATTAGCCGTGTTTGGTGACCAGATCTGAATAGCCAGGTACTTCCCCACCTTCCTCTTCCCTATCTCCTTCCACTTCCCACTACCTTCAGCCACACAACATACCCCAATTGGGGATGCCATAGTCTCACTGGCTTCAGATGGGAGCAGTTGGGACTCTTGTGAGGTATTCATGTAAAAAAAAAAAAAAAAAAAAAAAATACAACTGAAAAGTTTTTTAGTCGTTACAAAAACTCTTACGAAACTGTTAAAAATATCACAATTTGAGAATGATATTCTACAAACCATCATACAAATCAAAATTCAAATTTCGAATAAACTCTTTAAATTAATGAATTTAATCAAAGTACTCACCTATGGTATTAACCAAAATCGAATACTTTGAATCTAATAAAAAATTACACCTACTTATTTTAAATGCGTACCTACCTACGTTAGTTAAGTACTAAATTTGATTGAATTTTCTCATAATATACAAAAATGAATGTTATTGATATTTGAAAAATGAAAATAAAAATTTTAAAAATGCAAAGGTTGCACGCGAGCTGTTGCATTTATGAAAATCTGAATGTATCGGGATCTTCGACCAAGTATACACGTCAATGATCGGGATTGAATATATTGAACGCGGAAGAAGGGAAGGGATCGCCGGAGAGGGGAGAGGGAAGGCGGGGAAGGTGGAGGGGGAGAGGGTAAGGGGATGTGGGAGGGGAAGGCGAGTTGGAAGGGGACTGGGACGAATGGGAAAAGACACGCAGGGACAAACAATTTCTTTGTCAGTGGCATGGCAACGCATGCCGGCAGCTCGCTAGTCTACTTCTACTTTTTCATTCTTTCGCTGTTGGGAAGCTACACTATCCCCGGGTGACATAGGCTATATTATATTTTCAAAAAAAATATGGATCCTTACTAAAACTCCAATAATGCAACCCAATGTGTAAAAAAATTACCTAAAATATTCTTTACATCGCGTGCGCTGCGAAAACTATTGATGATAGAATAAAATAATGTACTACGACTTTGTAGAACACATCATTATTTACAAAAAAGGTCGCAGCAGCATATGTCTAACTATTATGGTTATGCCACAATAAGTATTCTTTTATTTTAAAAATTTAATTAATATGTCGCTGATTGAAAAGGCTCTTTATTTGCATCTTGGTGTTAATCCTTATCAAAATAAATTACTTCATATTCAAGACAGCTTCAATACCTTTATTTAACTTTTTGAATTTTTCAATTCGGATATTTAATTAGAAAGATATCACGAGTTTAATAATGTTAGTATTAGAAAAAAGTTTCGGCTACGGGCCGGGCGGGAGAGGAGTCAAGAAATGAAGTGCCAGGGGGGTTGGCGTGACGGGGGAGCGGGAGAGCGGTGGCGGGGAAGGTGGAAGTGGAACGCTGGAGGGGAACGCACGGGAAACGACATGCAAGGAGTAACATTTTATTTATTTGAATATGGCATTGCAATGCATGCCGGGAAATAGCTATATATTATAAAAGAAAATCCAAAAAAACGCGAGGACCGCAAAAACTCAGAAACGAGTCTCGGTACGATCAAGGGAGTTATAAGGTGTGGTAGATCTCTGTCCCCTCTCGGGAAAAAAGGTACCCGTTTTTACCTAAAGGGCGTGCTTTTGAAGATATAAGGGCTGGAAGTTTCGCCCTCTTGAAATTTCGGAAAGTTAAAGAAGATTCTATAGAACTCTAGAACGTTCTGGAAGGGGTGGCGGAGTATGTCGTGGAATGTTCGGGAATAGGGAATCGGAATCATCATTGTGAAACATTCCATAACACTCTCAAATGTATTCCTGAGCGAAGCCGGGTAACCCAGCTAGTCACTATATAAAGAGGTAAGATTTGTTTGTTTGTTTGTTTGTTTGCATCGAATAGGGTCCGAAACTACTGAACCGATTTGAAAAATTCTTTCGCTGTTGGGAAGCTACACTATCCCCGAGTGACATAGGCTATATTATATTTTCAAAAAATTAAGGATCCTTACTAAAACTCCAATAATGTAACCCAAGGTGTAAAAAAATTACCTAAAATATTCTTTACATCGCGTGCGCTGCGAAAACTATTGATGATAGAATAAAATAATGTACTACGACTTTTTAGAACACATCATTATTTACAAAAAAGGTCGCGACAGCATATGTCCAACTATTATGGTTATGCCACAATAAGTATTCTTTTATTTTAAAAATTTAATTAATATGTCGCCGCTTGAAAAGGCTCTTTATTTGTATCTTGGTGTTAATCCTTATCAAAATAAATTACTTCATATTTAAGACAGCTTCAATACCTTTATTTAACTTTTTGAATTTTTCAATTCGAGTTTAATAATGTATATCACGAGTTTAATAATGTTAGTATTAGAAAAAAGTTTCGGCTACGGGCCGGGCGGGAGAGGAGCCAAGAAATGAAGTGCCAGGGGGGTTGGCGGGACGGGGGAGCGGGAGAGCGGTGGCGGGGAAGGTGGAAGTGGAACGCACGGGAAAGGACATGCAAGGAGTAACATTTTATTTATTTGAATATGGCATTGCAACGCATGCCGGGAAACAGCTATATATTATAAAAGAAAATCCAAAAAAACGCGCGGACAACCCGGGTAACCCAGCTAGTAGTATATATATTTGTACTAATCTAAAGGAATTTCGTCACATCACAGATATTAGCGACCCAGCAACACGATACAATTCGACGATTCATTAAACGGTGGCTAATTAATAATGTCATAGGAAATAAAATAGTTTGTCTTTTTTATCTTTTTATGGGAGTTCACCGCACACACGCGCTTTAGAGAAAACGCCACTACTTATGCTGAAGAGGAATGTTCATTTTATGTAAACGAAATATTTACCTTTGTGAACGGTGTTTTCTTACACTTATCTTCAATGGAAAATTCCAAAAAAATTGTCTTTTATCTTTTTTCCGGAAGTTCTTTAGTCTATATTCACGTGTATCTCCGCTTTCTTACCTTTATACATATTTACTTCCACGCAAACAAACAGTATGCTATTTTTGCCTTCTTAGGTTAATGCAAAAAGTATTAATGTACATTATGTATTATGAACATCTCGTCTCTTGAAGCTTGTAGGGTTTTTCCAACGAAGAAATAAACAATGGTTATTGGCTCGTCTCACGCAAGGTCGCCTCGGAAAGAGATCTCGTTATTTCGGACGAGTCAAGCGAAAATTCACAGTTCGACAAGTCGATAATCGACTGTTATTATTGGCACCTGAAAAAAGAGCTTTTAGATGCAGACTTTACAATATAATGTTATTTCTCTACTTTTTTGTTTTAAAATAAACTTCTTTATAGGTAATTTATTTAATTTTTATACGTTCAGAGAAACGTAAGTAAGTACTTTTAGTGTGGGAAATCTTCTCCTATTTTAATTTTAAAATTCAGCTGTCCACAATCAAGCCTGATTGAACCAAAAATCACGAAAAACAATTAATAAATGCAAAGGGTAGATATTTTATTTCATTAATGTAAGGTTCATCATTACGGTCATGTTCATTGAGTATTAAATTGAATTGATCAGGAATCTAACACCCAAAATCCCTACTCAACGTCTAACACATTGACCAATACGCTATGAACATGCTGCAGGTGTCTATATTTACCACTTTGCAACTCAAAATACCAAACAATAGTAGATTTATATTATTTATACCTATACAGATTCATTTAAGGATGGCAAACCCAATATTCTCGCCAATTATCATATTCCAAAATCGATTGTGTTCTTGATTTTTCCTTATTGTAGTATCCAACCTTCAATTCTCTTTTTTCTAAACTCTGTATCAAGGTTGAAGATATTTAACATAAATTCTGATACTTACATAATAATTGCCAAAAATATCCTGACATCGTTACTTTTACGTGCGATTTTTTATTGGGCGTTTTTAACCATTAAATTTTAACCAATAATTGAGGTGGCCTGCCAAAAACATTCCCAGTGTTTACAAAAAAAATGTAACATCTAATTCCTAATAGCAATATTTTCATCTTGTTTTCGTGTTGCTTAGGTTTGAAAACTGTAGAATGGATATGAGGATTAAGAATATAGGTACCATTTTTCTTTTGTTTGTTTTTTGTAATTTGTTAATTTGAAGTTTTTTTTATCTATGCACTGTTCTATTATAAAACATCCATTGGCGATACTTTGTTGGGGATGTTTCATTGCCAATGTGAACAGGACACAAGTAGGAATGTTAGGTATCTACGCAACTATAATAATCTCGAAGGAACGAATTCTTATATCATTTACCGTTTCCATTTCTTTATTGTTGTTTGCTAAGATAATCGATAATATCAGTATTTTGACCGATTTTCACAAGTTCAATAATCGATGGACCAAGCATGTTTTATAAACAGCCGTTCATTAAAAGTCAACAGGAATGGCTTGGTGAATCGATAAACAATAACAGATAACAATGTAACGTTAACCAGATGCTTCTTCTATCATAATATGGTGAATGGGCTACTGTACACAATATGCTACTCTTGAAAATAAGAATAGAAGTCCACATCTTCGTAGTAAAGGCGGTTTGTGAAACTTCACCAATTCTTCAGACCTTTGTATGGTGGTGATACGGGAGTGTACTTCGTCAAGAATCTTTAGAATTGCCATTTCAAAAAAACAATCTTTTTATCTGCCATTTAATAAATAGGTTGTCATTTCAGCGGTGACCGGCCAACTCAGAATGAAACCAACTCAGAACCACCTCAGAAAGGTCATTAAGAGTAGATAATAATAAAAAATAAAAACAAAGTTAAATAGGTTAAGTTAGGTTAGGGTTAACGGCTAATTTAAAATTATTTTTTCATAGCTTTTAATGACATTTCTGAGGTGATTCTGAGTTGGCATGGAACCCATTTCAGCATATTAAAATTAATCAAATCTCAAAAATTAGTGACACAATAAAATGTGTAAAATATATAATATATATCTAGGCATTAGCTCCACAAAGGAGGCCCTAAGGAAAATAATTCCCCTAAGGGCCTATGTCATCTTTGGGAATAATGTGTAAAGGTCTTTTTAGGATAGGAAGGAGAGGAAGTTCTAGTAAGGAAAGGGGTATTAGGGGTGGGTAGGATGGGTCAGTGTGTCCAGGACGTATGAATCCATCTCTCCCACTGTGCAAGGCGATGTTCCGAGAGAGTAAGGCTGTAGAAGTCAAAGGGATTCCCTCAACTATTCTTTCTCAATCCGGCCTGCCATGCAGCTGGTGGGCAGACGCATCCACCGCCAAGACCCGGACAAACCTTACCCCATGAACCCGGGCACCTATGCTAAGTCACCAAACGTAGCGAACCACTTGACCTGTGGCAGAGGTGTTGGTAATCCAATAAATGGTTACTCCATACCCGCCTCCCAAATTGAAATGCTAGTTCCTAGTTTAAAATAAGTGACTAATTCAAATGATATTGTAATTTAACAATTTTTCAGTCTCGTTTTTTTTATGCGTAAAATCGGAAACAGAGGTAACTCAATGATGAGACTTCCAAGATGGCGGCGTTTCCCCTGAATCCTGATTTATTTATTTATATCTATCAAGGTATGTGTGTATATACATGGTATATACAGTGGAAGATACTTTCAGTATCGACCTGGTGTAAGACCACCATTCAGAATTGAAACGTTGCTTGAAATGGCATTAGCCGTGTTTGGTGACCAGATCTGACTAGCCAGGTACTTCCCCACCTTCCTCTTCCCTATCTCCTTCCCCTCCCCACTACCCTCAGCCTCACAACATACCCCAATTGGGGATGCCATAGTCTCACTGGCTTCAGACGGCAGCAGTTGGGACTCTTGTGCGGTATTCATATAAAAAAAAGAAAAAGATATCATTTAAATGTGCCAAAAGGTTAGGAACTTTCGCACATATTTACACATAGTTCCACATTGCTTCAAATTGACTGATCCTTTCTTTGCTTCGACATATTTTGTGTTTCTTATAATTTGCTTGTCAATCACCAAAGACTAATGATTCAGCATTTCATTCAAGAGCATATGTGCCTCGACAAGAAGGTCTAATTAGCAAAGATCTCCAGTACTTCAGTCAATTCAGTACCCCAACGCAGTTACCAGTTCAACATTTTCCCAAACGATCGTCGTGTCGTCTGTCTCCACTCCACTCTCCACTGGTATGGAAGACACGTGCGTCAAACGCCTCTCACATTATCGAATATATATTGTTTATAAATAGACAGTAAATGTTTATAATGTGGCCATTGTTAGTCAGATGTCGTCCAACACAGGACGCGCACGCCCTTTGTCTTTGGTCTTTCATTCTGGTCAACATCTTGACAATCCCTCATAATGCATAATATTTGATTACCATCTTTCCTTTTCACTCGCCAAGCGGGCTTCTTTACATTCGATTTTAAACGGCTATTCATGAACGTAATGGTTAAACCTGGGAAATATCACGGGAAATCTTAATCGATATTTTATAATAATCACACTATAATGTAATTTTATGACAGGAGCAATTCTTAACTTTAGCCAATAAATTTGATTCAATGATGCAAGATCTGTATTTAAAAATTAGGTAAAGACACAGTGATTGATTTGGCTAATTCTTTTAGTGAGATGAGGGGGCGGTAACTTGAAAAATCAAGTATTTGAAAATAATGTAAGTATAAATCAGGTGTTGTAAAATCAAAAATTTGTTTAACAGTCTAACAATTTGATCATACGGTCTAAACGATAAAATGATTGTTTCGATAACTTTCGGTATTTTCTCATCGTTCCCTAGCATGACTGCTGATCGCCAACGAATAAATAAAAATTCGCAATGACTAAGTGTTCTTAATATATTCAACATGAACTGTTGTTTGCTAGGGATGAGAAGTTGCTGAATGTCATCGATACAATCCAAATCGATCGACCGTGCTAGGGGGCCTGACGTGGAATGAAGAAATGATACAGATTTTGAATAGGGGATCTATAATAGTTTTTAGAGTTAAATAAATAATGTAATTATTTTATCGTCCATGCACTTGTATACAGGACTGCATTTCAAACACTCTATAATAATTGTATTTTAATTTATCTTATCGTAAACTCCATAAATCAAATTTATCTTATCGTTTGTTGTTTATTATTTTAGCATTTAAAAATATTTCAGGCATTGCAACCATATTGCAACATAGTTATCGTTACTATTAGGTGCAAATAATGCAACAGTGAAAACTATTCTTGACACTTATTATGACTTATAAGTAGCTCAGCTATAAATAAGACATATGATTGCATTCGTAATAATTATTAGTACTTCATTGGCAACTATCTACCTTCTACTAACATTTATTTTTACCTTATATACATATATATCAACGGTCTCAAAGAACAAAGTAGGATCTGCTAAAATTGAAAATAGTTTTGTTGTTGTCCTTTCGTAATAAACCCCTGTATTTTCAGAACGTTTAATAAAATGAAATGCAAAAGATTAAGATCTAGGTATATTCCTTGATCTCTAAAACAGTTAAACTGCAGCAACGACACTATAATAAACAGCTAAAACAATCTCACATACGACATTGTTCAATTGTTTTTCGGGACCGTCGATATAATGAGAATGTTGTCTTTTCGTGATTTAAACGCCTGTATTTTCAGAATTTTGAATGAAATGATGTGCCAAAAATTAAGACCTAGGTATATTCTTTCATCTCAAAAACAGTAAAACTGCAGAAACGAAACTATAAACAGCTAAAACAATCGCACACAAGGCCGTAGCCAGAGAAAAATTTCGGGGGGGGTTTTGTTTGGTGGAACAGTGTTTGTAGAAATACGCAGTGGCGGACTAAGGGGGGGGGGTGGAGGGGGTTGCCCGCCCGTGCCCCTGGTCCTGGGGGGCCCCCAAACGCCCCCTTTGTTCCCTTGATCAATTCCTAAACAAGGCTTTAATGCACCACGACACTGTATTTTTTAAAAATTTCATTTACTGAAAGATTCATTTCTTAAGGATGCTCTCACCAAATATTTTAAAGAAATTCGTAGAATTGACCGAGATACAGCATTTTATGTGAAATCATTTGAAAAAGTTTATATGTTGAATTATCCTTCAGAAAAACTTTTAACGCGTTTTTGACGAACTATTTAACAAGTTTTTCAACCTGTTTGACAACCTATAAAACAATATATCCGATTTTCATGCACCAATTCTTATACTGTCCGAAAATCGAGTGTCTTTGGCACCACGTAAGGGAATTGTGATGTCTAAAAAAAAGAAAAAATGGCGGACTAGCGAATTTTATTTTCGATTTTTGTATGGAAAATTTTCAGCGTTCATAAAAAAATTGGATGGGTCCATCTAATTGGATTTTCGAACAGTTTAAGACTTGGTGCGTCCAAAGCAGATGTGCATATTAGTTTTTCTATCATGTTGTCAACCGGTTGAAAAACGTAGTTTCGAGAAAACCGCGTTCGAAGTTTTGAAGGATAATTCAACATATAAACTGTTTAAAACGGTTTCATATAAAATGCGGTATCTCCGTCAATTTTCCGAATTTCCTTAAAAAATCTGGTGTTAGCATTATTAACAAATGCATCTTACAGAAAATGAACTAAAAAAATCCTTTTTTTACAGTGTCCTGGTGCCTTAAAGCCTTGTTTAGGATTTGATCAAGGGAACATGGAGGTGTTCAGTGGCCCCTCAGGACCAGAAGCCCATGTGAACTAAATAAAAAGCTTGTAAAATTACATCAACTTCTTAACTGTCAGAAGCTGCAAGATGATTTGCAACGTTTGAATTTTGAACACGTATTGTAATGCCAATGGAGTACTTCCACCTATTTTTTTATTAATTCAAAAAATTAAGCAAAAAATTATGATGATTAAAGCATTTTTATTTTATTTTTATGTTGACGAATAAATTTTCTAGAGCGAGTTAAAGTTTACCATTTTTGAATCACCGCTAAAACGATATTTTGGGGCGTGGCTATCGTGTGACGTCGTGAGTGCCGACGCTGCCTGACAGTGTTTATTTGTGCTGGTTTAGGCGGGCGTAGCTTGCGACGTCACAAACCCATTTGAAAAAACGGGCCGTTTTGATTTGGTCAGTTTTCGAGCGTTTTTAAAATCAATAATATTGAATGAAAACATAAAAAACAAACATTTTTAGTAAGATGATTAAAATCAGAAAAATGATATCTAAATATTCCGTACACTTTCAAAAGAATCCCTCGTTTGTGGAAATACCCCAATGGGGTATAATGGGGTCTGGAAATAAATATATGTGGTTCGTCGTGCGCTTCACCAGAAATAAAAACATATTTATCCACGAATACTCGATTAATCATCAACCATTATCCATCAAATCAGAAATTAAGGACCTAATAGAATATACTAGATAGTAAACTTTATTTCAATAAACATATCGACCACATAGTCACTAACGCATCTTCTACGCAATTCAAATATCTTATTACTTTCAAAATTCTTTATCTACTTCTCATACGTTGGTAGTATACTTGAATACGCATCTCAAGTGTGGAACCCAGGCTATGTAATACACAAAATAGAATTGAAAGTGTTCAAAATAGATTCTTAAGGTACCTAAACTTCCGCTCTTTTTGATCTCATGTTAGTAATGAAGGCTCTGCAAAGTTCTTCAATATACAGATGTTATCTTGGCGAAGTAATATAGCAGATTCGGTAATGTTAATTACACGTAACTTAATTGATAGTCCTGATCTTCTTCAACGCCTATCATTCCGTTTTCCAAATCGCAACAGCAGGCAGTGGCTTACTTTTAATCTCCCTCTTTGCAAGGCCAACTCCGAACAGAACTCATTTATCTACAATTCAACTTACATATTATTACCACATTGACATTTTTAACTCGACTTTACGTGACATAAAACGAAAACTCACTAAGCAACATGACTCAAACTAAAAAGTTAAATCCCTACACATTCCCGTCCTTTGCCTATTAATCCGAATTCTGTGTTCCTCCTCCCCCCTCCCATTTCATATATTGTAACAAAAAATAAATTAATTAAGAAAACACTTTTACAATGTGACACTTTATAATTCAAGTATTACGTAACGCAATTTTTGAAGATTTTTTACCCTCCCCCCTATGTAACGCGCCGTAACGTTTTCCTGCACCCCCCCCCCCCCCCTAAACGTTACGTAACGCTCAAGTGCAAATTTTTACCTGAAAGTCACAATTAAGTTGCGCAAAGCACTGCTAAGTACTGCAGAGTCGCTTAAATACCTTTTTTTCTTGTTTTAATCGCGTTTGCGGTAATAAATAAAACAGGAGATTTAATTGTTAAAAAAAAGTTAAAAGTTAAAAAAAATCTTCGGCGCGCCGTACAGTCAATTTCGGGGGGGGATCAAACACCCTCGATCCCCCCCTGGCTACGGCCTTGATCGCACATACGACAGTGTTCAATTGTTCTTCGGGATCGTCGATATAATGTAGGTATTAGTCATTGGATATAATGAGAATGTTAGTCGTTAGGCAAAAAAATGGTTATAGGAAAAAAATGAAGGGTAGAGAGAGGGAAGTTGGAATTAAATCCCTAATAATTATAAATTGGTAAGTAGGTAGGTACTTAGGTACAAACCAAGACTATTTCATATTATGGTCTTTAGATTTCCTCCCAACAAAATACCAAATACGATTTCATTTTGCAACGACGATAATGGTATCGATTTGAATTTAAACTACCTAAGTTGAATTCCAATTTGACAGTTACAAACCGCTGAATATTTTTTCCAAACGTTTTTTGGGTGGAGTTAGGCGTGGGCGCGTAAAATCCAGTTTTTTCGCGTTATGTTTACAAATTACAGTTCGAATTTGATTGAATTACATGCAAATGTAAGCTTTTTGTTTTGTTAACTTTATCCTTAGTTCTGAAAATATGCTTACGGATACTTTTTAGTTGGAAATATTAATTCAAAATTTTGTTCTCACCTAAAAAAGTATTTTGGGTACATCTAATAAGCTTGCCTTTGTACTAGATTGTGACTTATGACTAATGATTTCATGATAAATGCTTTCAGTAATGCATAAACAAATCTATTTTTAATTTCCAAAGCGAGATTGAATTCAAGATAAAACCCGAGAAATCTGCCAGCAGCGTTCGTTTACGTTGGTAACCCTTGAATGAATTCAACTTTACTTTAGCGTTTTGTCGCTAGAGCGCGCTAAGCTCGTTTCTCATTTATTATTAAAGTTGGAAGCGGTGCGCTAGCGCCATCTACGTTTTGGAATATAAATAGGTGCAGTAGCGATCTATGGTCGATAATTGGCTTGAAGATTTTGTCGCTAGATGGCGGTAGTAGTTATATCGATCAGTATGAATAAATCGTTTTTGTTGCAATAATCTTTTATCCTATCTTAGTTGTTTTTTTATTTCATTTTGAATTGAAATATTTTAACAATGCAGTTTTAGATAAAATGCTGATAGTTTATTTATTAATTATAATCTATCTATATTTTATGTGGAAAGAAGTAGAATTATTTGCCAACTGTTGTTTTTCATGCAAAATGGGTTTCATCAATCCTCTTCAATAATCAATCCTCTTTATCAATACTCTCAGTATCGCCCTGGTGTTAGACCGCCATTCCGAATTGAAACGTTGCTTGAAATGGCTTTAGCCGTATTTGGTGACCAGTCTGAATAGCCAGGTACTTCCTCTCCCTAACTTCCCCACCTCCTTCCCCACCTCCTTCCCCACCTCGCTCCTTTCGGCCTCACAGGGGATCCCATAGTCTGATTGGCTCCAACTGGAGCAGTTGGATCTCTTGTGTGGTATTCACATAACAAATTGATAGTATGTAGACATGTAGAGGGGGTCAAGAGCGCTGTGCAATTTATTATGAGTTCCTAAGATACTGAAAACATTCTTACCTGGCAGGTCATTTCAGATAAACACACTTTTATGCTTGGACTTAGACTTAAACTATCCTTGTTCTACCGGTATTTCAATAAAATGCTCCGAGGAACTAGCGTCATTAATCCCTTCGGCACCGGTGCATAGTCGGGAAACACGCCAAACGCGCGCCCAACATATGTACACGGTTGACATTGTCCCATGAAAATGGGTCGCTTCTTCAACTCGTTCTTGTATTCAACAGCTCTGCTGTGGAACGATTTGCCGGTCACTGTGTTTCCTCCTTTCCACAACATGGGTCTTTTAAAGACCAATGTTCATTCCTTCCTCTCCTTAAAAAGGCCCCATCACACAGCATCTCAGATGACGATGCCCTGAGGGAATTTTTTTATCTGTCTTTCTCGATTCTTACTAAACAGTATGGTTTATAGAGGAATCAATGGCAAAAATCTGGGAAAAGCAACATTTGTGGAAAAGTGTGTTCGTTGAAAGGAAAAGACACTTCTCATCAGTGGACATGGACCCTGAGGGAGACCTCAAGACTACAATATGGAGTTCATATAAAAATTAAATCTCTTCTCATCTTCTCTGAACGTCTTTTACAGCAGTTATAACTTCTCATTTTCATTGAAGATCACAGGAGTTCAGAAGTTGTACAGGTAATAAAGTACCTATATGAGACGCGGCAGGTGTACGCAGTACCGACTAGCGAGATGTACAATGATAATTATTAGACACTTCAGTAACCGGTTGTGGGCGCCTGGTTTATGCAAGACTTAGTTTTGCCTCTCCTCGCTAATACTTCCCTGGCAGCTTCCCATTCATATAAGCTACTTTGATTTGCCTTCCAATACCAGCCAATAAGAGTCTTCTATGGAGGCAAAAAATAATAAAAAAATTATTTTCATTAAGCCGAAAATTGCTTCTCAGTAGTAGAAATGTTCGTCGATTTAAAATCATGCTTATTGTACTGTGAATTCTTTATAACTTTGTTATTCTATTTGTATGTGCATTACAGCACCGAGGTGATTTTTCACAAAACGGCGCTCTAGAAATTATACAATCTGATTATAGTATTGACTGTACAGTTTGGAAACGGAAGTGGTGCCCTCTGTTATTTAAAAAAAAAACCGTTAAAATTTCAAGCAGCATTCCCGATGAGAAAATTAACAAAAGTTGGAATTTTTCAGATATTCAAAAATTTTAATACAATTTCCCGATCCATTTTCAGAACAGTCTATTTTCCTGTTCTTTAATTGTTCAAAACATAAAAAAAATCCAAACTGTTCCGTGAAAACTCAAAAACGTGGCATTTCAACTCTCCCTTGAAAAGTCATTTAGAGTAATGATTTTTCTTTAAATTAGCCCATAACCTAATAAGCGGAATACGGTCATAAAGTTTTTGAATCATAACATTGCATTATGTTCTGAAGCCTATTTCAAAAGTTTCTATATTTTATATAAAACTTTAGTATTTTTATCCGTCGCTCTATTTATGGCGGAAATCCTAGAAATCCCGCTAAGATTTCCGCTATAAAAACTTAAATAAACACTGTTCTAATCCACCAAAGTGTGGCCAGTCTTGAAAGACGAGGAAGCCGAAGAATGGACGATTGTGCATTAGCGGATTGGAAGCGTGCTTCCCGAGCCGATGGACCGATGACTGCGAAAAATCGACTGGAACAATGAATGATAGATTCCATCACCAGAACCCGAGACAATGCCTTCGTCTCGGGTACAATGGTAAATGTTGAAAATATATGCAAATTCGATCTCCGACAAGGATTGTTCAATCCTTTAATTAACGCGCCGGGCTGAAATTCAATTACACAGATATACGCTGCTTGCTTAAATTAATTATTTAAGGAAAAACAAAAACGTTTTGGTTTTACATTATTATTTTCCGTTTCAAATGTCAGCTTTTGAAATCCTTACAAATGAGAGACAGAATGCTTCGTTGTCGTGTCTTCCCTTCTTCTGTACGATAAGGAAACCTGAAGGGAAATTTCGGTTCTACTTAAGGATAAGGATTTTTAGGTTGAGGCCAATTTCTTATCCTTAATATAACCAGAATCGCCCCTCTGGACACTGTACCAAAAATTGACATGCGATTCTCAACAATACCCTGAACAAATAGTTGATTAAAGGTGGGTGTTCTTCATCGAATGGCCTAAAATATTAAAAATAAATTTAAGATAACTCTAGTAGCTTGATCATAATACTATGTTATTTTATCACAAGGAATGAAAGTTTTCCCCAATGATGATCCAAGGAAAAATTTAATTGGTAGCGTAGTAACAGCTTTGAAATTTTGCGTGTGCTGTTCTGACTGCAATCTGTATGGTGACGATCGCCTGATGATAGCCAACCCTCGATAGCAGAGGACACCAGAAAAAAGTGAAGAAAAAGCATTCAATTTTAATATCTAAGATCACAGAGTAATCAATTACAGTTATCATCTGAACACATTGCAGTGTTCGTCATCAGTTTGATACAAGATGAATGTTATAGAAAACATAACATCATCGAGACCCCCTGAGAAAACTACATCATCGACAGTTAATAAAATAAATTAATATATTCAAATATTAATCCGGTATCAGATTGCCACTGACCGGGCAAAGGCGTTACACAAATTTATTACAAGCTTGAAAAGTTATGCGAACCCAACTGTAAAAATTGTAGATAAATTGACTTGTAGCCGTTATGAATGGAATAACTATGCGTGTAAAATAGACTGGAAACCGCCTTACATAATTTTTAACTCCATTCACGTTGCGATACTGGCATTAATCTTCATGAAAACTACTAAGGCAGATAATTCATTACACCTACACTAGCTAGTTTATTGCTATAAATCTTTGTTTAGTTCTCAGATTAAACTATAAATGTTTGTATTATTAATGAATAGGTAGAACTGGTTGTTTGGCGCTCCATCCTCCGTGCATACTCCTACAAAGATTTGCGATGAATAAACATTCGGATAGATATTAAAATAGTGTTGATAATCATTTTCTTCTTTCTAATTTTCTTCATTGTTTTTATACTCAACTTATAAACTGTAATGTAAAAGCCCATCAGGGCGTGTAATAAATAAATAAATAAATAAATAAATAAATAAAAAAATAAAATCATGTGTAAAAAAATAAACATCTCAGAAAAAGGATTTTTGCCGGGGCTGATAATTTAAACTGGGAAACTTCTGCTGTCCGTTGACTGCTCTATCCTCTGAGCTAAACGACGTCCTTTAGGCCCACTGTGATTGATTCTCTATTACGTATTACTTTTTTGTCATTGTTTCTAGATCGCCTTTATTAAATGGTGAATTCTACACTAGGTGAATACGTTAAACTCTTCCTACTTTGCTGCAGACTAATTGACTTGTCTGATTTCTTTGTCTTATATACTAGCTGAAGTTCCCGGCGTTGCCGGAGCTTTATGCAGGTTTTTTCGAAATGAAATGTATACATTTATTTTCTTCTTATATTGAACGTCAAGTGTACAAATTTTCATATAGAAGTTCGTATCCAAATTTTGCTTTAAGGGGTGGGAAAAAGGGGTAGAGGTGGTTTTTCAAAATCTCTTGTAGATAGTGACTTTCTCTTGTTTTGAAGGTCAAGTGTGCAAAACGTCATTGTCCATACAAATCCACTCTGGGACACTCTTCTGTATTTACATATTGAATAGATTTTACAAAATATAAGATAATGATTAGATAAAGTTAGTTCGGTTAGTTGAGTTTTGCTTTGTTTTGTTTGGTGGCATGCAAAAACGGCTTTAAAAGTGAAACTGTCCGCAGGAAGCACACATCGGCCATTGATAACCGATTAACGGTAAACTAATCAGATATTATATATAGAAACTGGATTTCTCTCTTGCGAATGGCTCGGCGACTTCCTTCGCAGTGTTTACGACACACCCGCTTCCTGGCCTGCCTGGGAAAGGCCGTCAGATCGACTCCCAACCAACCAGACTGCAGACTACCGCAGTCAACTATCGCCTATCGCCTAATGAAGTAACTTACCACTTGTCACTAAGCTCTGTCACATCCCAAGCAAGACCTGATAGGTGACACATCACGCACTTCAAATACTAGATAGTACATATCAAAGCTTTTGCAGATAAGGAGGACTTTCATAGTGTATGGTTCCGTTGGTTTCTCATTACCCTGAAGAAAGTTATGAGAAGTAAATATCTAATCGTTATAAGTCATAATCGAAAGCACTGTCAATTAATTATATTCACATCGTAAGCAAGATCTTATAGGTGACAGATCACACACTGTAGATGCTAGATAGTACAGATCACAGCGTCTGCAGTTAAGGAGGACAACTGTGTAATGGTTTCATTGGTTTCTCATTACACTGAAGAGAGTTATAAGAAGTAAATATCCTAATCATCATAAGTCACAAATTAAAGCTCTTCCTTATATCATTTCTCAAGGTGTAATGAAGAACTGGTTTTCTCAATCATAGTCACAGACTGATCATCTTCCTTTCTCGCACTCGTATTAAAATATGATTAGCCATATTTTATGTTTATTCATTCACTGAGCAAATGTTCATCAAAATCGCTGAAGCATGAAAAGAGACATCACCTGATGCAAACGACGTGGACCCATTCATAGAAAGAGCCAAAACAATACATATACAACGACACAGTCTTTGGTTTTCTTAATAATTTTTTTACTAAATTTACATTGCATCTTTCAACTTTCGATGAACTTTCCCTTTGGAGCGAAGATTCCATTGGCCATAATTGACGTATTTCCATCAAAATTCTTCCTTTTTTTCTTTAAAATTCTTCCTAAAATTATGTGTAAGTGTGCAGACCTTGTTGCAGTATTGCAGCAATGTTCTATTCGACACATTTTTATTTAGAACAGCAATGTTTCATTTGTAATTTACAAGCAACGTATTTTTATTTAAAATACTTTATAACATTAATTTATTCTTTCGAACAATACAGTTTTATTTGCATACTACGAGTCCATTCCCTTGGACAGTAAGGTTTCATATACATATTATATTCGTGAAACTGTCAAAAATAAATTAATTCATCCGTAAAAAAAGTGAATATGTAGAACATATTCACTTTTCAGAGTTAAGTTAAGTTTTTAAGAGTCCCAAATGCCCGGAGTCAGTGGGATTGTGGCATCCCCAATTTAGGGTATTTTGTGAGGTTGAAGGAAGTGACTAGGGAGACGGGATAGAAAGGTTGGAAAGTATCTGGCTCTTCAGGTCTGGTCATTAAACACTGCTAAAGCCATCAAGCGGTCTTTCACCAGGTCGAAACTGGGACTATCCACCACTCTGATGTGAAGATTAGATTATAGATTCCTGCCGCTGAGAGCTACGCTGTAACCTCTCTTTCTGATGCGTCGTGTAAGAAAAAGAGGAAGATACTACAAGTTACAACGTAGCTATCAGCGGTAAGCCCATTAAAACAATGATCGACGCTTTTTTTAATAACTCTGCCACTTTGTACAACAGTTTAGAACTGAATGCCTCATTCCTAGTGAGTGAAAGATGGGTTACAACATTTCTGCGCTCGACCCGTTATTTATCCAAATGATGCGCATACACATGCAATTTTCCACGTATATTTATTTCAACACTGCGTTCATTAGTTACACGTACGTAAATAAACACGTGGTCGCGTGTGTTGGTGAATTCACTCACCAACACACGCGCCTCTCAACTGATCGCTTCCTGCTGTCAACTCATTCATAAAAGTGGCGAGCGCTGAGGAGGGCTGGTAAGATGGGGTGGGATGCGGGGGAAGGGATAGCTGTGTACAATGGCTTACGTAACGATAGGAAAAAATGCTCGGCAACTTTTCCAATTGAATATTTTATGTGTTTTGATTCCTGCCCCTTGAGTGGAGATGAACACCGTTGAAACCATGAATCTCAACTGCAATGGATGGTTAATTACGGTACCTACCTACCTTTTAGGAATTTTGTGCAATATGACTGGACTGTTTTTTTTTGTTTGGTTTAATACATTATCAAAGTACCTATTACCGTGATTATTTTTTTAATTAATTATGCCGTGTTCGCATCCTGTTTCTTTAGTTATTGTTTCAAAAAGCGTAAGCTCTCTGCGTTTTTGAAGTGAAAACTTCTTTAGCACCGTTGTGATATAGAATTCGATGAAACTAAACTAAAAAGACACAAATACATACATCTATAGGATTTAGCCTGCAAAAGAATGAGACAGAATAATCGGTCCCCTCTTTGTACGGTACTTCGTAAATAATCGATCTCCTCTTTGTGCGGTGCTTTGTAGCCTCCCAACTCTTGCCTTAAAAGTAGAATTTGGTAACGGTGAAGCATTTCATATGCAAAATATCAACACTTTTCCTTTTCATGGATTTTACAAAGGATTCACGAGTTTTACAAAGGATTTCACCAGTTTAACAAGGTTTTACGGATTTTCATGAGTTTTACAAAGGATTTTACCAGTTTAACAAGGTTTTACGGATTTTCATGAGTTTTACAAAGAATTCCACGAGTTTAACAATTTTTACGAATTTTCATGAGTTTTACAAAGGATTTAACCAGTTTAAGAATTTTCTTGAGTTTTACAAAAAAAAATCCACCAGTTTAACAAGGTTTTACGGAATTTCATGAATTTTACAATGAATTCCACGAGTTTAACAAGGTTTTACGGATTTTTATGAGTTTTTTTAAAGAATTCCACCTGCGGTACTTACAATCCCATCCCCGATGTGACACGCATTATTTCTGCGACAATAGTTGCCAAAAAAATCGCCTGACGTAACCTAACCTAACAATGGAGATCGTAAATCGTGACTTTTATATAAATGCTGACGGTAGGTACCTAATAATAATAAATTATAAGATGTTAAATGCCCAGCGCGTTGTTTGTGCCTATTTATATGTCAGTGAACCTAATAAAATCGACATGCAACATTTCCATTATCGGTGCTTCCTTTTGATGTCATAGAAACAATCCAATAAAAAAGACATAGCTATTGATTGGGCAGCACATTAATTCTAGAATTCGGCTAATTAGACACGGGCACCTCGTTTGCTATCCCAGCGCCGTTTTGACGTTACTTGTAAATCAAAATTTGAACAAAAAAACTCGTCCCAATGACTTCTAAGTGTTTTTAAAGTCGGGCGGCGAAGTTTGAAATCATTTTGGGTCCATGGGCAATCGCGGTATCGCTCTTGAACAGTAAAATTATTACCTACGTTTTATGTGATTTTATGGCGGCTGAGAATGCAAACGTCATTATATAAAATTTAATTTTGCAATCAAGATTTTCATTTTCTATAAGACGCCATCTTACGTTTTTTTATAAGTGGCAGTAAATCTATGTTTTTTATTTCTCGCTAACTCGCGAACTACGGGCTTGCGAAATTTTCACAGCGTTTTCTGTCTTGATTTTATAGCTCATAACAATTTTTACATCGCTATAACATTTCCAACACGAAATAGGGAGTTTTGACATATCTACCTGTGTGCTTAACTGTAAAAAAAATTAAACCGTTCGCCATTATTGAAGCAAAACTTCTTTACACACGCTCGACTTGGGGGGGTAAGCTGGTGAATGCGTTACGAAAAAGTGTGATGCGAACGGTGATTGGGCGAGGCGAACGGTCTGGCCTTAACGCACGCTTGACTTGGGGAGTGATAAAATAAGGATAAGGACGAGGACGAGGATGAGGATGAGGATGAGGATGAGGATAAGGATAAGTATAAGGAGGGTAAGGATAAGAGGGATATATCAGTTAGTGAAGTTTTACTTCAGTCGTGTGGTCTAAATCACACTCGTTTTTTTGTGTAGAAATTGCTATTGCAATATCAAAAAGCAATCGCTGAAAACTTGATAAGTTCAGTATATGGTAATTGGTAATGCTAATGCCAAAAAAAAATTAGATTGTGCAATTTACACGCGATGCAAGGGTAACCTTCTGAAAACTAAAATAGACAAAAGTGGGGAAGCTACCAAACACCGCACAAAGAGGATTCCGATAGGCTACGAAGCACCGCACAAAGGGGAGATTATAGTACGCGTTTGTCTCTTTTTAGTGTCGCTATTTTTCGTTTCATCGAGTTTCAAATCACAACGGTGCTAAAGAAGTTTTCACTTCAAAAGATTTAAAATTTATGAAAGTTTCTCTGTCCAGACACTCCACACAACGCACTTGAGCCGTTCCCAATTAGCAAGTAATCAAATTAATACTTGAACATTGATGGAGGAATACATTATTATAGTCACAATTGATTTCATACACTTTTTTTTGCCCTTTTGATAAGCTTAAAAATTAATTTGCCAGTTGGAAACGGATCACATGCGTTCTTTGAAGCTTTTGGATGAAACTGTTTTGATAGGATGTGATTTGAGATATTCACGGTCAAAAATATTTCTGTGACTGTTTTTTGGGGTGTTATGCCGTATTGCGCTTCCTCCTTCTCCAACCAACAAAAAAATATATCTTTTTTGGGAAGAATTCGGCCTAAAATTTCCAGAAAAACCGCCATCACCATTTACAATTCAATTATTGCTCCACACTTCAACTACTGTTCAAGTATCCTTTTTCTGTGTAATGAAAGAGAACAGAATAAGTTTCAAATTCTCTAAAACAGAGCAATGAGAATATACTCCGAAGAAATAGATTTTCAAAAATAATTAAAATGTTAAAGGAACTTAATTGGTTAACAGTGAAACAAATGCTGACCTTGAACACGTTGATATTTATTCACAAAATATTAAATAACATGTTAACAAAATACTTCTCAAATAAAATCGTATACAATAAGGACATTCACAGACATTACACTAGGACGTGCAAGAAAATAAGATTAAACAAAAAGGACAAAACGAATACGCAAAACAGTTTGCGTACAAAAGAATTAAGTGATGTAACACACTACCAGAAACTCTAAAGTCCTCACCAATTGTAAAATTCAAGATGTATTGTAGGAGCTACATAGAACAAGAAAAAATATTGTAAATTTGAAATATTATAATTAATTAGCTGCAATATGAAGAAATATTATAATTAATTAGAAATACGTAGCCTTAAATGTACAAATTACTAAAATAAAAATTCAAATAAAACACTGTAACTGTGATGGAGACAGCGTATCACGGCATAATACCCCAAAAATGAACCACAATAAGAATCAATGGGGTATCTGTATATACATACTAAATGATTCCATATCAATCATTTATTTATAAAAATCTGTACATATTTGCGCCAAATTGTTATTTTAGTTGATAGGTAGATTGGTACATATTTAATATTTGCAAAAATCAATTATTATTCTCTATTTAGTTACAGATATCTTAGCAAAAGTCTTGCTCAGTATAGAAGCCCCAGGCTTCAGCAATAATGCTAGTCCGAAGTAAAAAATTGCAGGGCATTTATCACTATTATATCTATCTTGAATCTAAGCATAAATATACCAAACCACCCACTAGATCGATAACTTCGGGCTTTAGTACGTAAATATTTTGGTCACTATTTCACCACCAAAATGCAATAATTTTATCACCTGTGACGTCACACACCATAGACGAAGATAGAGAAAGCAACAACAGAACAATGCGCGACCATAGACAATATAATTTTCTTTCTGTACCTACCCAATACCACCCAAATCATTAGCCTAAAATATTATTTTAAAAATAAAACTCGTAATTAAATGATAAGAATTTTATTATAAACATGTAGAAAAAGGAAATACAAGAATATATAATTAAAATATGATTATGCGGTCCTACAAAACTACTGAATTAAAAATATTTTCATATTTTAACAGAAAAATTTAAAACTCAGAATTACATGTACATATTTTAAACAAGAATACAATATAAGCAGGTTATATTTCTGTAGCAAATTGCCACATGAGGAAGTTGTTTTAAAGATAAATTTCTCTTTTGAACGTACCTATTATATCTTTCGGCAGGTAAAAATAAATTTATTATATTTCCAAGATGCACGGAGACATTACTTTGCATGAGATATTTGATTCTTCATAAGGGGCTCAAAAAAACATTATATTTGTTTATTTGGCATTTAAAGTAGCTCAGCTCACCATATTTTCCCTGAAATCATAAAAAATAGGATAAGTTATATTTTCTAAAAACTACATTGGTTCAGTTATGGAAATTTGTAAAATAATGCAATTTTAATTGTATTTGTGTATGTGTATTATAGTACATACCTATGTATGTATGTAGTTACATTTCCTCCCATGTCTTTTAACTTTTAATTGATGATAACTCTCATATTAAACCAAGTTCTAGGATACCTACTTACTTATATAAAGAAGCCTACTCAAATACATTAAATTTGACTGACGTTTTTGTAAAATGAAAGTTATAAAAATAATAATTACCTCTGCATCATTCACCATGACTGATAGTATTTCCCTTAACGTCATGTAACCATCTCCAGAAACAGAAGCGAATGTATTGAAGTGTGGAAAGAATGTTATATTGTAAACAAGTAAAGTTTTGTTGGTTCAGATTCCACTGAAAAATACGAATAAATTTATTAATTTACTGATAAAAATATAAAAAATGTTGAAAATAAGAAAAGAAAATGCAATATAGAAAACATATTTACTTTTTTAAGATGTAATTGTGATGTTGGATAGCGTCAATTATTAGATCCCAGGTGAAACATAAATATGTTCTGAAAACGGAAACATGTAGGTACATCAGTTTAAAATACAATTCAGCAATACATTTCAAAAAATACTTTAGGAACACTGAAATAACAACCAAAGGAAGACTCCCACCTGTAATTTTGTTCCAATTGCGGGTCCTGTTCTCCCATTTTTTATTTGATCGTGAATTCCCAAAGTTCATAATCGTTACTTATTGCGTCGGAAATGTAAATGTCAATTGTCAATCAAACGTAAATAAAGCAGAAAAATGCAACAAAAATAAAAGATTCCTATTGGTTCATTTAGTAGCCGGTGACCATAAACAAATCGAAGTGGACTTGTGAAGTCACCCAAAGATTCTGACCACGTTTTGGCTCGGAGTTAAACCCGCCTGAATCTAAGTCAGGAGATCGTATGCACTCGTAGGCCGAGAACCTACAGAAATAGTATGCACCGGATGCTGGTCGTATATTGGTACAGACGTTATTAATAGGCCACTGTAATGATCAGAGATGGACCGACAGGCCAAAGGAAGGGTTCTAATAATTCTAGGTTTAAAGAACGGACTAGTCTACTAAGAAAACCTGCATTGAGACGAATGAATTTATTGCAGAATTGAATAGATAGGTACGGCGTTGACAGCAAAATGGAACACAGGTTGCTCGGTTTTAGACGATGAACAACTATCGCTAAGTAAGACTATCATAGTTTAATCTGCTAGTATTACTGATTATCACAGTTTCATATACTAATATTACAGGTTATCGTAGTTTAATCTACTAATATTACATGATATCATAGTTTCATATACTCATATTACAGTTTATCCCTGTCTAATCTACTAATATTACAGGTAATCACAGTTTATTCGACCCAGATAACACCAACATTTTGTTTAATTGACTACAAGTTTTTCTGCATTATGTAATTTTACATATTATTTGGCAATATCATAGATTTTCTTGCCAGTATATATTTTTAATTATAAATTATGTATTTCTAACTGTAAATTGAAAAGCTCCATTTACGATTTCGCATCTATGGATCTTGTAAGAGGTTGAGAGATCAAGAAAATGATTGTAACTGATTTCATTACGATTTGATGTTGACTTGCGATTTTGATTGCAATTCAATCTAAATAAATAAAATAAGTAGAAATTATTCAATTATCTATTATATATTCAATCTGTTCCCTCCCTGAACTCCGTCGAAGCGGAGTTCTGCCACTAAGTTAGTTTTAACTAAAAGACAGTCAGTATTATGACACAGTTTCACATTTGCCTGTCAAATAAAGTGGTGCATTATGGCCCGGGGGCCATGGGATCTATTGGATGCGTTGGATGCACTGGGACTGGGCGCATCGGACACGCTTCCTTGTCGAGAAACCATGAATTTGTTAACGCACTAATGACGCCGTTAATTTCTAACCCCGGATGCGAGCTATGGGCTTTGTTCATCATTATTGGTAGCCAAGCATTATTATTGCTAACCCCGATACTTTTTTACAATTTCATTGTCTAAAGTTTTTCTAAAGAACAAACCTTAAACATTTATTTTTTTAGAAAAACGTAGGAAGGACTCAAATCTAATTTGCATATTCAAAATTGTCAACAGTATTACTGACACAACTGTCTTGTTACAACTCATCCAGTTCAACATCCCTTCCTGTAGACTCCGAAATAATGAATTGCTATTTCTCGATCAACATTTTACTAATTATGGACACCATTCTCCTTTATCCAGATTGTCCGAGACTTGTCAACGCAAGTCAAAGCTTTGCATTTTTTGGTGTACCTAAGCCTAAATGACTTTCGGCAGTCGGTACGCAATGTGTAATTTTTAAAACCTTTTAAATCCATCTTCAAGCTTTGACTTGTAGTTCTTTGACGTTATCTTCTATATATGTAATTTTATATTATATATTATCAATGCTCTTATTTATATGTACTCTCCTTTCACTGCCATTACTGTTTGTTATTCGTGTTATTGTTATATTGTTTGACTATTTGTCCGTAACTAAATAAATAATTCAATGGGTTGCTCGGGCTTTGCATGTAGTTTTTTTCGAAATCAGATGAAGACAGTGATTTTGCTCTTATTTTGATGGTCAAGTGTGCTTAATTTCCTTCATATCGGAATAAAACTGTAGGTTTGTTTAAAAACAAAGGCACACCGTGGGGTTATAAATAAACCAAATATTCTTATTAGTTATAGAATATGTGGTTCAATGTTATGTTTCCACCCTTTTCTGTATGGCATGAAAACCTTGACACCGTGCCAAACACGGAAAGTGCATAGATAGGCGAATCTTTGACATATCCTGAACATAGAGTTTGACTAGAGGATCTTCATCAAATGGCTAACATTTCTAAATTGTATGTAGGTAACTTTCTGATAAAATAACAAGTAAATTTTATTACGTTGGTCACGTCTAGAAAAGCTGCAAATTTTTCGAGATAACCTATATTAATACCGAGGGAATTTGATAAAAAACGTAGAGAAGTAGAAAAAGACGCCGATCTCATGGTTTTAGAATTCATTCGACTAATGCAAGAAGTTCAGTTTGCAGGGTGAAGTTTGTACTGATGATTATCAACGGTAAGAATTATAAGAAGTTAGTTATACATATCCTCATCTGAATGATGCATCTAGTAACATGTCAGACCAAGAGGTGTAAAAAATAATCAGTATTTTCTTCCATTTGAGATGATGGATCACGTGGGTAAGTAGGTGGGTACCCACCGACATTATCATTAGCTGAGATAAATGTTATAATATATAACTTCCGTTCTATTTCACTCAAGTTTCTTTGTTTATGAATGTGTTCGATTATGCACTCGTGTCTAGTCGGAGTAGCCGCTCTATGGACTCTTTGATCATCCACCTGCTTATTTTTGGCTTTAGATTTAGTAGATACCTACCTACTATACTTACCAACAAGTATCAGGTTTTAAATTTAGGCTCACATGATATTTTCAAAATTCATTGCAATATATAAAGGTGCGCAGTAGTAAGCACTCGTTGTGACGCGACATTACGCCGATTTTTTATAAATTTGTACGAATATACGGACCTACAGTTGAATCCCCCACAGTTGGCTCCCGAAGTTATAATTGTTATAAAATTATAATTTTTTGTGCATTTTTTACCAATTTCGAAACATAAAATCGACTTCAAAAATACCTTAAATAATAAATATTGGTATGGATATCAAACGAATTTAACTACAGTGTCGATTTTTTGTACTTTTACGCTGGTATACACAGTAAACAGACAACAGAATGAAAATATGTCTTGTAATTTTATGCTATAGTAAGTGGTATCTTATTTTCCCTAAACCGACTGCATATTGTGTATAAGTATGCCGGGGGCCAACAGTCGGGGGATCAGCTGTGATGGAACCGAATAATGGGGTGGCCGGCCAACTCAGAAAGAAAGCAACTCAGAACCACCTAAGAAAGATCATTAAGAGTGATGATAAAAAAATTGGTTAAATAGGTTAGGTTAGGGTTACCGGCTGTTTTAAAATTATTTTTTCATAATGACCTTTCTGAGGTGGTTCTGAGTTCTGAGTTGGTTTCATTCTGAGTTGACATGGAACCGATGGAAATACGCAGAGGCGACTTTTTCAAAATGTGATACATACTGAAAGTTTATCGTAATAATATTGTAATAAAAATAAAAGACAACCAGATTGTTAATTCCGGGCAAGGTTAATGGAAAACTTAGTAGATTCTCGAAATCTATGTGACTGGTACGATTACAGTTCCTTTGGAGTTAAAAAAAAACACAAACCGTTTGAATTTAAAACGATTTAGAATTTAGATAGATCAATTTATTTACTTGGATGACAGACAGGCTACGAAATTTTTTTCGTTACTTTTTTAAAAAAAATTCTCCGAAGCGCGAAATCTCTCATCGCGAAAGGAAAATGTTTTTGAAAATAGAAGTAAATTTGAATTTGGAATGGAACGAGGCGCGCAGTTTGTAGTATCGATACCCACGCATGACGTTACAGTTGGACAGGTGTCGGGGGGCGTGTCCAAACATCCGGCCAATGGGAACGGAGATAACTATCGCCGTCTCAAAACAAACATCTTCTTCTTCTTCTGTCATCTTACTGCGCGACTATTCTCGTCCCTCTCCGTCTTTTCTATCAATTCGTTTGCAACGATGAAAGAAATTTTCCGACGTTTTATATTATTATTATTTAACGTTGCACGATTTCCTTTGATTGGTTTCCTAGAATTTCTTAATTTTCGTTTACGAAATGTGAAACAATCTTCCTTGATCCTAATTACTAATTATGAACCATTTTTCTTATCATAATCTTATTAAAAATATTTATTTTTTCTTACAGCAAGATTCTGTTTATTAATAATCGTAGAACATTTATTTTTATAATGGTAGTTAATTAGATCAGCATTATCCACATATCTACAAGGTTCAAGGCGATAAATCACGTAATTATTTTTTTCACAAGCGTCCCAACTGCTCCCGTCTGGACACAGTGAGACTACGGCATCCCCAATTGGGGTATTTTGAGAGGCTGAAGATAGTGGGGAGGGGAAGGATATGGGGAATACGATGCCGGAGAAGTACCTGGCTATTCAGATCTGATCACCAAACACGGCTAAAGCCATTTCAAGCAATTTCAATTCTGAATAGTGGTCTTACACCAGGGCGATACTGAGAGTATCGTCCACTCTGGAACGTGCCGCAAATGTACTATATAATTGTGAAATAACACAAATTAATCAAATAAAATTTATTTGCCCACACCGGGATTCGATCCCGCGACCTTGGGATTGCGAGTCAAGAGTCTTACCCCTCGACCACGCTGGCCGGTTAATACTTTCACATGTCAATTGCAATTTTAATGAAATGTTGAAAAATAACAAAAATAAGTAAGAAAACAATAAAGAATTTATATTTTTTTCTTTATAAAAAAAAACCTATTTTATCCTGAAATCTTTTAAATGACTTTTGCCATATCCTTTGTTTTTTTATAATCTTTGGTTCGGTCCTTCGATTCGTTTGCGAGGAATAAATAAACGTATCGAACTTGCAAATAAAGACCACATTTTCCATATATAGATACTTATTTAGATGCATGCGGAACGACACACTTAACTTTACAGTTGGGGGCGTCACCAATGTAGACATTTTAGATAGATAGTTTTTTAAAACATCTGTGTTTTAAAAAGTTTGTCCGTTACTTGTTAGTTCATATTTTGACTGTGCGAAAATGTACGTTACACCTAGATGTAGATACTAGATACCTACCCACTTCTTCAGATTCTTGCGCACATCTATTCAAGAATTCTTGAAATATTTTCTATCTGGGTGCAAATAGTGATGAAACGATATTATTAATGACCATAAAGCTCCATAGCTCCTGATGGAAATTTAAAATAATGCTGAGACCTGAAAATTCTTACGTTTAGCTTTAAATTCCAGACAAATACAACCGTGCCGATTTCATAACGCCTGAGCTCACTGAGAGCTTTTCTACTTCATAAAGTAAATTTTATTTGATTAATTTGTGTTATTTTCGCAATTTATTAATTAAAAATAATATATAAATGGTATATTTTCGGCTTGATCCAGAGTGGAAGATACTCTCAGTAATCGTCCTGGTGTAAGACCAGCATTCAATTGAAACTTTCCTCGAAATAGCTTTATCCTGTTTGAAGACCAGGTCTTCCCCACCTCCTTCCCTCCTCAACTTCTTTCCCTTTCCACTACCTATAGCCTCCAATCTTACTGGCTCTAGACGGTTGGGAGCAGTAGGGACTCTTGTGCGGGATTCACATGCTCCACTGTCCCCTTCCCTAACCCTAATTCCTGCAGCTACATAATACTAAAACGTACAATTTTCGTCTGAAGGTCACAGGAGAGCATAAGCCCCGCGCAGGTGTGGTTAATTAATTGGTTAATAGTCGTGATCCCATCAGAAGTGGTATAGCATACGTACAGATTCCGATATACGCAACATGTGATCGATATTATGGATCCCTGGTATCCGATAATTTGTTGGGGCGGCCGCGGGGCAGACTACCGTTCTATGTGGACTAATAATTTATGGGTTCGACGACTCCCCTCCTGAACCAAAATATACTACTAAAATAACACCTTGCCCAATGATTGACTTGATTTTAAAATGTAGATAGGTACGGTTTGAATCAGATGTTTTTATCTTGTTTTTTTTTTCAATTAGATATTAAACATAGGTACTAATTTTGGTTATCGGTGACTTTTCATGAGACATACAAACAGATGTTCTGCTTTATAATAATTTATTAAGATATATACACGGTTTATGCACTGCAGATATAACCTTTGATTATTATCAAGGCTCATTTCTCACAAATCGCATTATTATCTTAAACAAAGCAATGAAATATTTTAATAAACATCGGACATTCACAAGGCCTTGTTGCATTTTATCACTATTCAAGTATACGCATTATCTTTTGGCGCATTGCTTTAATCAGCGGATAATATATAAAGAACAACACCTTGCTTGTTGTTTTGAAACCAACTGAAATTATTTCAAACAGGGTCTTTCGGAAATATCTTAATCATTTTCAAATCCAATTTGACGAATTTAAATAAATTCCAGTGACCAACATTTTTTTAACATTCAAACAAGCATTGCATTTTCCTTTTCAAAGTCGAAAGTCTCGTATTTTTGCTATAAGTCGTTTATTTTCTATGAGTAGCATGCGTTTTTCTAATCTCTTTCCTGAAGCAGGTATATCTTTCGAACATTGTTCACTGGTATCATGGAATATGCATAACCTTTTATTTGTGAAATATGTAGGACAACAAAAGTATTTGCTTCCCTATTTCCATCGATGAAGCTTTGATTTTTTATAATCAACACTCAAAAATTAGACGAGATTCCCCAGACCTTAGTAGGTCAAGTAGTATTAAAATGAAAGAAAATGACGAAGTAGTATTAAAAAGAAGAAAATTGTTGATTAATAATATTTAATACCAATCCTTTAACGGAAGCAATTTTCCGAACAGGCAATTCCGGCAGCCACTTCTGGTCTGAAGTCCCGAAATACCTGAAAAAACCGTCGACTCTCTGCAGAAACTGGTGGTCCGTTTGATAGATTCTGCTATCTTAACAAACGGATTGCAATCTTTAGAGCACGGTGGGAATGCTGTTCTTTTTCTACCGCTATTTCAATACAAGATGATCCGAGGAACTAGCGTCATTGATTCCTTCGGCACTGATGCACAGTCGGGAAACACGCCAAACGTGCTCAACATTTGTATACAGTTGACATTTGTCACATGAAACAAATTTCCTCTCTTCTACAACATAGGTCTCTTCAAGACCCAGGTTCACGCCTTGCATTTCCTCAAATAAACCTCCCATACAGCATACACAGAGGCCCTGAGGGAAATTATTTTCTTGATTTTTCTGAATAACCCTGTTTCCATTAAATTCTTCATTTAATTAATATGTAGATACCTTACTTGTTTAGTTTTTACAACTTTTCATTCCAACATTTTTAATTGTCTCGACATGAGATCCGTAGGTCAATCTCCTCGTGGACATTACGTGTAGTTGGTAGTCGTGCACCTTGTACGTACATAGTCGTAAGGTTCTTGAAGAGAAGATTGGAGATGTTATCTGATATGAACAAAGAACCTGGACTTGAGTTCATCACTGTCCCTCACTCAGTTCATCTCTTTGTTTTGGCCGAACTCGAATTTCAGAAGCAGGTACAGGTATGATGGTGATAATTTCCAGGGAATAGGTTTATGATAGTGATAATTTGCAGGATATAGGTAAATGATTGTGATAATTTGCAGGGAATATATACATGATAGTGATACTTTGCAGGGAATAGAATATAAATGATAATGATAATTTGCAAGGAATAAGTACCTACATGATAGTGGTAGTTTGCAGAGAAAATTTATTTTTCGAACTAACCGAGATTTGAGAGAATTTAAAGGCATTGTTTCTTTTGTTTAGATTTTTCACAGATCTAAAACTGAATAATGATTTTTTAAATTTGATAATTGTATTCATTCGAATGGTAAATTTCCGATTTTTTATGTGAGTACCGCACAAGACTCCCAACTGCTCTCGTCTAGAGCTAGTGAAACTATGCCATCCCCAAATTGGGGTACGTTGTGAGGCTGAAGGTCATGGCGACGCGAAGGAGATGGGGAAGAGGAAGGTGGGGATGTACCTTGCTATTCAGATCTGGTTACCAAACACGGCTAAAGCCATTTAAGGCAGCGTTTCAAATCTGAATGGTGATTTTACACCACGGCGATATCGAAAGTATCTTCCACTTTGGAACGTACTGCAAATATGATGTATATTATTTTTAAGTACTTAATTAATTTTGAAAGGTCGTCTGTGATTGATTGTGGCCGATTGTGACTTAATTATTAAATTCTTTTAACTTATCAAATCCCGCTATTATAATATCCCGTGATTTTTAATACATAATAATTTAATAATAAGTAAATACATAATATTTAACGAAAACTTTTTATGCCGTATTATGTTCACTACAGCAGATAATGGCGCTATCGCAAGACTTAAATATATTTGTAGGGTTGTCTATCAGAAATTACATTAATGAATATTTTAATATATTTTCACTTTTAAAAATACGATAACTTCAAAAATGTATAGTATCTACCTTTAACTGGAAGATTAATCAATCATACACATTTATGTATTTTGTATTATCCATGGAAAAAAATAATTAACATGCATATGTAATGTAGGTACGGAGACACCCTTCGCGAGTTAAATGTCATTTTTTGAGACACTGACGCTAAGACATGGAATTGGAGTGGTGTTATATTTTAATTTGATAATTTTACAAAAAAAAGGTTTAAATCAATTTGCATAGTATCAAAAAACTCACCAAGCTTATTAATTTATTGAACAAAAAAAATATTTTAACGATTTGTATGTTAGTATTACTGTCAGCCCTGTATCGTGCGTATGTGTGCATGTAGTGACGTCACAGGTCCGCGTGGGAACCGACCGGTCGGCAGGTGCAATGGGCAGGTTCCCCCCTCCCCCAGCCTCCCCACCATTCCCCCAGGTGGTACGGAGAGGAGTAACTAAACTAGGTACTACAGGACTGGTAATATAGCGGCGGTGGCGATACTCGCGTACCTCGAAGTTGCCCAGAGGTCAGAGTGTAATGCAGAACGATTTGTTGGAAGCTAATGTCTTACCTGCTTATTGGACTAATAATCGTGAAATGATTAGGAGAGGCAAGCACAGCATAGAATCATGAAATTTTCTTTTTGGGTACTACTCTCTCTTTTTAAGCAATTTTGCATTGCTGAATGGAGGATACCTCAATTACATTCCACTTTTATGAACTCTTTGATTTGTGCTTTCTTTTTACATTAGCTCCTCACAGGAGGTCCTCAGGAAAATAATTTTCCTCAAGGCCTTCCTTATTAAGGGATGCTGTGAAGGATATTTTTAAGGAAAGGTAGGAGTGGAAGTTCTATCAAGGAGTGATAGGTCGAGTGTAATGCTGAATTTTGATTTTGTGTAGATTGCAGTTTTTAAAATTTTAAGTCATTTTTGTTTTATTTTGGTTTAAAGCTTTTAAGATATCGGTGATTCACTCCAGTATTGTTTTATAGCCTTTCTTAAAAGATTTGAGTTTGTTTCTTGATAAAAATATTGATTCATGTTTATATTGCGTATATATGCTCGTTGCTTATGCACGGGCGCAGACAATTCATTCATCTTAATATTTTAAAGCATCACTTGTAAAAAGCGTTCTTCCCCGAAATAATTATACTCGCGCTATCCAAAAAAGGGTGGATTATGAATTCTTTTGAGAATCACTATTAAACTATCGAGCGACGTAGCATGCCCTTTGGATCGATTATTTTTGTTTTTTCTTATTTTCTTATTCACTAGTTTCTTCTCCAATCTTTAGATGATACTTGTCATCCATCACACATTGTGTTTCTGTCTATTTTTGGATCTCTCTTAAAGTTCTGTTAGTTCTGTAAGCATAGCTAATACCTATTTGAACTTTCGACCTCTCTTATTTTTTTATTTTTTTTATTTTTATTTTATTTTATTTATTTCCAACAAAAACACAAATTACATATATATATATAATTTAGACAATTTATCGGTAGTCCCACGAAGCTGCCACATGGCTGCTTGTCTGCAGGTTCTACCTTAATATACACTCGTTTATATTAGAAGTTAAAAATATATATATGTATAATATCAAAAATCGTAATGGAAAATGCAAATAATGACATCCTAATCCTAAAAAAACTGATGCGATACAAATCTAATTACAACCTTACAAAAAATGCAGAAAAAAAAAACTTTATATTCTCAGTGAATATGTTTAGAACTTACCCTAACATTGATAGAATTTACTCTAATTTAAACATAAACATAAACATAACAAAAAATGTGACAAAGATGTCTGTAATAATTCATGTACCATATTAAATCATACGACAAAAAAAAATGAACCTCGGTGTAATTGAAGATCAACATATGAAGAACAGTCACATATGCGCTTTAGGAAATATATCTATATATTTATCAGATTAAGAAATTTACTCAAATTAAGTAATCTAAAAAATAAATAAATTTCGATTTCGCACTGGTCCAATCCTTAATTCAATAGGAAATCAGTGGATGGGGAGGCGCATATGAAAAAATGTTAATGTGAAGGTGGTTGAAAGATAGTAATAACAAAAAAAAAAAAACAATAAAAAAGAACCAACATTCTCTCCAGCATCATTGTTCAGAATTTTGAAGTACCTACCAAAAATTTAAGACCTCCGTAAAAAGATTAATTATCACAAATATTTAAAGAAAATGTAATAAATAATAAAAATTAAAATGTTTAAACTTAACTCATCATTTAGGCATAACATAACAACCGATTTTCTAAACAACAAATTTCAATATTTTTGAGGCCAAAAATACACAATAATTTTATTTACAAAGGAATACAATATTTTAATAGTCTTCCCGAAGAATCAAAATAAAATGTTATACTTTGTCCCCAATATTATGTTAGTAATCTTAGAAGCATCGAATGATTTTTATATCGGCTTTCTTAGATGGTGTTCAAGCACTCTAATTTGCTTTGTAGTGTATACAATTCCACAAAACACTATTTCGATGTAACTCCGATTTGTATAATGTACGTAATTTATTATATATGGGCTTCCAATTATTATTATATCTCGCATCTTCGGATTCCTCGTACAGAATCACATGCACAGATAATAAATAATAAACAAGCTAAACGCAGCACAGTAATAAGTCTGCATATTTAATGGTAACAATGTTTACCATTCCCAATCATTAATGCCGCACCAGTTGCATAGCTTTCCCACATATTTCCCCCGCATTACGAGCGGGCTCGGACATTTCATTAGGGAATTTAGTAAGCGGAGATTTATGTAGATAGACTAATTGGCAGCCCCATTCAAGCAGGCTGCGGTAGCCGCGGTAGGGGCCGCTGGACCTCAGGGCGTTTCCGTTAGAACAGATAGAACCTATTTATCTCAGTTCTCTGTCCGAGGGAAATCTTGGAGTCAGAGAAACGCGCTGTTCAGATTGGTTAGATGCTGCTTGTCTTATTGCGATAGACTACAATCTAGAAAAAATCTATCAAAGCGTTGTGTATGGCTTCTTTCTTTCAAGTTTGCGTAATTTTGGAATATTTTAGTTGATATGTACCAAGGTGTATAGATTGTACTGTCTTTCTCTTTAAACCACGACCTGATTTTTTTACTACATTTACGCGAATTTTTACTTAATAAATAAAAAGCGTATTGAAACTCCGGTAAAGCCGGGTAGCAACTAAACACTTACCTACCAGTAATGCACAATTCCTTCTCCCCGGGAAACACTTATTGTATAACCAACACCTCTGACATAGTTCACCCCAAGGATTCGCTACGTTTGGTGTCTAAACATGGTTGCCCGGATTCATGGGGTGTGGTTTTTCCGGGTCTTGGCGACGTATGCGTCTGCCCATCCTCTGCATGACAGGCTGGATCGGGAGAGACAGTTTAATGGAGACCTTTTGACCTCTCCAGTAGGACTGTCCTGGAACATCATCTTGCACCACAATAATCGTATAAAGTACAAAGCTACCTTTTCCCAGCTACATATTATGTATAGTATACGTTTGATCCTGATCCAGCTACATATTATGTATAGTATACGTTTGATCCTGATGAAGTGGGCATTGTTCACGAAACATGTTGATTGTGTACAAATAAAAGTGATGTAAACAAAGTTATTTGTCTTTTCATTAAAACATATTATGTAATCTGACATCTGTAATCTCGAGTATCTCGCGGCATGGATTTTAGCCATAAGTTGTGATAATGGTTTGTCTAATTTGTAGTTAAAAGTAAGATTGTAGAAATGTTTTATAAGCTTGTACAGAGCTTTAAGACGATTTTTCACAAAAAACGGCGCTACACAAATCATCCAAATATTATTATAGTTATTGTGACTCTTCGTTCGTGTTCACCAATCAAACTGAGTTGCCGATAAGCCAAGACGAAGGGTTACTCACCTATTCGGAAGACATTTGAAGTCTTGCCTCTAAATAATTGTATGGATTTAATGCTGCCTGTATATCACGAGATGCTTATGGCTATGGAAATTTGTTTTCGAATTGAGATTGTGTTTTTTCATTAGTCTATGGAATAGGCAGGCAATAAATTACAAACCAGTTCGCGTTCGGACTATGGGCTCCTCAAAACGTGAGGCTATATTAAAATCTACCGGTAGATAGGTACCTACAAGAAGCAACAAATTACAAAACCGTATTTTCCTTCTTTCTTCAGGTACATGCAAAAATGGGTAATATCTGATGCTTTCATAAAAATAATAACTAACCATCATACCGTTTCCCCGCAGGGGTAGGCAGAGAGGACAGACTGCCAAGCAACTCGGTCTTGGCACACACTCTTTGCCTCACTTACATTCATACATCGTCTCATACATACTCTTCTATTATTCTGGCTTTTGACATGGCCCGACTCAAGTATCTGATTCACTTGATCGTGCCATGTCTTCTTCGGGCGTCCCCGACTTCTTCTACCATTCACATTTGCGTCATATACTCTTCTTACACTACTTTCTTCGTCCATTCGCTCTACATGCCCAAACCATCTGAGGGTCCCTTTCTTAATTTTACTCATTATGCTTACATCAGCCTTACATTCTTTGCGGATATCCACATTTCTCATACGATCATATATGGTTTTACCACACATACGCCGCAGGGATCTCATTTCAACAGCATTCAGTTTACTTTCATCCTTCCTCTGCCAGTTCCATGCCTCGCTGCCATATATCAGAGTAGGTACCAGGACTCCATTGTGGACTACTAGCTTCGCTTCTTTTGACAATTTTTTATTAGCGCCAACGCCATTCAGTCCTCCATTAATGCAGTTACCGGCGTTCACCCTCCTTTCAATATCCCCATCAGCCTTCCCATCTCCCGTAAACATACTACCAAGATACCCAAACTCATCCACAAGCATAAATATGATTTTAAATTCTCTAATTTGTGGAATTACACATCTGCCCTGATGATGGACGATGTAGCGATGTCCGAAACGTTGGCTCAAAACGGAGGTAGCGTAACACGGCACAATACCCCAAAAATAAGTCACAATAATAGAAGCATACCGCTTACTTATTCGTAATCTCAACATATTTCTCTAGCTAGAACCAATCAATGATCAAAAAAAATGTTCAAAACGTAACTCTCAGCGACAGGACTGCAGCTAAGCTCGAAACTGCAAATAGCTCTTTAAAGGTGAGCTAATGTCACGAAATTTGCAGCTTTTTCTGTCTGAAATTTCTAGGTCAACGCATCTATTTTCTTTTCACTGCGTCATTTACATAATTAGCTTTGGAGCTTTGAAATTGTTGGACCTCCTGTCAAACCTGTTGCTGGTTTAGTTGGAGGTTATTCGTTTTGTAAGGCTTCCTTGGGGTGACATTTCATAAGCATATCGCTGTAAAATTCGCAAACTATTAATATTACTTAATCGCGGGTGTAAACGGCGCACCCTAAAGTGTAGATACACACTTAAAGTGTAGATACATACTTACAGAATTCAATATTTCGTTTGTGTGAAAGCACCATGAAACAATAGATGCAAACTATGATATACCAATAGATAACACTTTGAGAATCAGCGTTATCTTTTCTAGTTTCATTCATACGCTTACATCTCCTATATCATCTTCATCCAGGTAAGTACTTCATTGTGCTTTTATATGTAAGTACCTAGCACACTTAGTATAGATGGATAATATTGTTTCTTAAAACTCGTTGGCATGGATAGATCACTTTGGGTATGGCGCAATTAGGTAGGTACTTCAAATCCTCAGCTGCTCTTTATTTAGATAGAAATTTCATTTATATTTTCAATCACACCTCTTATAATATGTAGTACGTATTTCAATGACTCATTAAATGTGTGTATGTAAAATTATCAACATCGTCACCTTAATTAGTGAATCTCCTAATAATAAGTACTACTTATACAAAAAAAGGCTTTGGAACTGTGTTATGTACATTATAAATGTACGCAATAAAATGCTAGTTTTCTTATCAAATTCAAAAGTTACGTGTGTTAAGTTTTAGCGCCATTTAAGGCGATGCACCATGACGTGCAAGATTCGAGATAGGACCCTAACAGTAACACTTCTTATGTACTTGGCGATAAGGCGCCCCTGTTTTGATTTATTCAAGAAAAAAACATCGCCAAAAAGCGTGTTTTATTTTATTTTGAGAAGTTCAGGCACAAATATTTTAACGTTTTGCGATCATTTTCTAAATGTTAATTAATTATTTTTTTACATTATACAATAAAACCACAACTGCAAAGGGATTTTGTAAGTTTGAAAAATTTGTAAACAATCTAATTTTCAAACCAAAAACACATGATTTTGCATTATTTAGCAGTATTTTTTTTCATTGTTGTATCGGAATTTAACAATATTACCGGTGCAGGCCTTATTATGGTATAAAATATTGATTCAGCATGTATCTGAGTCTGATTATAAGAAGAGAGTGGAACATGAGCATAATACGAGGTACACAAAGAATGAAGGAATGCTTGTTCCAAAATATAATAATAACTACGGACGGCGAACCCTGGAATTTAACGTGCCAAAAATATTTAACATGTTACCAATTAATATAAAAAATTGCGACTCTACAAATAGATTCAGATATATGCTGAAACAATGGTTACTGAATAGAGATTGTTTATATTAATTAATGTGTGTTAATTATGACAATTAATATAGTTATAGTAATAATAATATGTATGTATGTTTAAATTGTAATTGAACATTAACATCCTGTTGACAAACTCCTTTTGGATTGTAACTTGAAACAATAAATAAATAAAAAAAATACGACCAAAATGACGCTGTAGAAGTAATCCAATCATATTTTCTTACTGTTTTTCTTCAAATTCTTTGATACCATCGAAGATCTAATTTATGAATAGCACATAGTTCCATGCCAACTCAGAACCACCTCAGAAAGGTCATTAAAAGCTATGTTTTTTTTAAATAGCCACCTAACCATACTAACCTAACTTAACCTATTTAACCAATTTTTTTATATATTTTTATCATCACTTTTAATGACCTTTCTGAGGTGGTTCTGAGTTGGTTTCATTCTGAGTTGGCAAAGTGTTGAAGCACAAAATAAAATTAAAATGGAAAACTTAACAACCTTGAAATTATTAAACCCCTTAGCGTTTCATTTTCTTTTACTTAAAATACATGAAGTTTTATGCTAAAAAGTGGCACCATAATTTGAACTTTTGAATAAATATAGATTTTTTATTAGTTAAGGCGACGATATGTATTTTACGCCTTCTCAATAGAATGGTTCAGTTTTGAAGCGCCGATAAGGGGCCTGTATTAGCATAGTGTTTGTACAAGTGGTTGACAGTTAAGTGATATTTCTACAAGGAGATTTAGCCGACACAATTGTCGATATTATTTACATAAATAAGCAGAATTTTGCTTATCTTTTGTAGACAATGGAGAATATTATTGGTTTCGTGTGTTCAGCGTTGTTTTTTCAACTCGCTCAATAGTTTCATTGACTATTCTAGAACCGTAAACGCACCATCAAAGTATAATGTGAACGATGGTTAGCAGTGGTTCCACATAGAGTCTAGGTCTAGAGCATTGAGCGTGATCTTGTGTTACTTTGTGATTTACCATTTATGTAGTTTTTGTTTCGAGAACAGCGAGTATTTAATCTTTTTTCATAGCATTTATGTATAAATGAGTGATCATTGTTTTTGCATAGGTATATCTGGCGAACGTCAAACACATTCATAATTAAATATTATAGATTAAGTTCAAGTCTGTATTTAGAGGAAGCCTAAGGATTAATTTTATAATAATTTTCTGTGCCTTTACGATTGGTTCTAGTGCAGATGCAGTTCCACCCCTCCCTCCCCCATGACATAATACCATACTCAATAATAGATTGTATCTACATTGGTAACAATTTTTTTAAACCATGTTTATGCCCTTGTTATACTGATATTGCGTAGAGGGGTGTATAATATAATATAATGAAGTTCTCACTTTGACAGAAAACCACAACCCAGTTTGGGCAATCGTGTAGGCAAATAAGTAATCATTAATCATCAGGCATTTATAATCATATCGGACATCACAAATCTTTTTTATTGAGCATTATAATCTGTTCTGAATCTCAGTGTCCCCTGTCCGGTAGTCAGCACTATCTCAATTATTTATTGCGGCTTTTCTTCGGCAGCGTTGGATCTGAAATCAACTATCCGATGTTGACATTTTTTAACTTGTTTTTTCAACATTCAAATACTTACACTGTGTATCAATCTATTCTTCACTGTGTTCTTCTGTCCTTCGCGTTCGTATTTGACATCGGTAAAAAAAACATTATTAAAAACATATAGGTACTTCATTTAAATTGTTTCAAATATGAATTAAATTTGCAATTATGGATCAAAAATGACTAAATAAAATACCCTAAGAGAGGACTTGACATACCAATAAAACATTCTGTCCAAACGGTTACACCAAAATGGCGGCGAAGATGGAACCAATATTCATTACTCGTCATAAAATCTCTCTTGATAGTCTCTCTCGATCCATCGCCTTGCACCGTCAGTCACTTCCACCAATAAAAGCAGGGATGGATTCATACGTCTCTCAATCCTAGAAACATTGACCCCTCTTACCTTTTTCCTTCACAGAACTTTATCTCCATCCTTTCTCTAAAAAGAACCTCCACAAAGCATCCCAAAAGATTACATAGGCCCTGAGGCGATTTTCGTCCTCGGAGCTAATGTAAAAAAAACTGAATGATAATTATAGAAACCATTTGAATGTAACGCCATTTGTGTAAAACCGTTTGTACCTTTGTACAAAATGTAATTGGATCGGTATGCAAAGTCCTTCTCTTGGGTATTTTGTTTAGTCATTGAGGTTAAAGCAACATAATCAATAATTCTATCGGTATTCTAGATTAATTAACGCATTAACACATTATAGTTTAATTATCTTGAGAAATGAAATTATAATTGCGGTTATTGTATTTGAATATAATAACACATTTGTGCACTGTGCAACTAGACTATTAGTAATAACATATGTACGATAATATGATTGGAATAAAAAGTCACGTGCATATAATTCGTAGTGATCTGTTTTTATGAATTCAGTTAAACATCAATTGAAATATATTATATGCGCTTTATAAATGTGCCTGGCTAAGGATTATTAAAATTACAACATCCAACTGTGATAAACTGTTTACTGATGCAATTAGGTATGTATTTCTAAGTGTCAAATAAATACAAGGGTAATAAACGAACTGATGCAAACAAAATCGGGGATTCACAAACGGAAATAACTGATATGACATGACCGACGGGATTCCCGAATTGTATCATTGCCAATCCCTTGTGTCTGCCATCTAATACGCACATTTGAATGAGCTGTCATTAAATAGATGATATCACAGATCTTTAATGCATTTTATTCCGATGAAAATTTTCAGCTTCTGCATTTGGGAATATGAGCCTGAAGGAAATGAGAGATGAAGAGGGTGGTTTATTTTGATCACCATATCATATAACTTTCAGGGGTAGATTTTAAAAATGGGATTAATGTTGAATAATTTTATTTATTCTTTAGGAAGCATTAAGTGCATTTATTATCAATTAGCTGACCCGGTAAACTTCGTACCGCCTCAAAATCAATAACTGTTGTGTTAAATTATTAGCTGAATTAAATTCAGTTTTTTATTTAGATAAAAATTACACAACGAAGCAATTATCGATGAGCAACTGTCCGGGTTCTGTTTTTGTCATTATCAGAGATGGAGTTGTGTACGGATTTATATTTGTTGTGATTTTCTTACTTTTCCACTTACTTACGGGAATGGCGTTTCATTTTCTTTATACGTGTGAGGGAGATTTATTATAATTTTTGTATTTTTCCTTTCGAGGGGTGCAGACATACGTTCAGCGTTTGTCTCATTTTCGACTGTTGACATTTAGTGTGTAAGAAAGAGGGTCAGCATTATGTGTTTAAGAACCAAAGCAAAACAATCAGCGCATTGACATTTGACGCTTTTGAATTTTTGGAATTCACTCACCAGTCAATATTATACTTATCACAATATTGCTGCAGCTCTTTCAAAGTATGAGAATTCGTCCATAAAAATTGTATGAGGAAATGAATTTTATTTATAATTTTTTTTTTCGTGAATTTTTTCGATGTTTTACTAACTATCTGTTATTCGGGGCAGAGACAAATCCAACAAATCTAAGATCATAAAAATCGGTCCCGCCGTTCTTGAGGTAGAAATGGTGTAACTACTGACTTTGTTTTATATAATATTAAGATTATCGTGTCCAAAACCATTGTCACAATGACGGAATTTAAAGCATTAACCTCTCCACAAAGGTCAAGCTACTAAAAAAGCCTCTAGCGGCAGATTCAGCTCTCATTCAAATTTGCACCTAAATTCATTCAAAATTCGAGTAGTGTTTCCATCGTTTTCCTTTGTTTTTATTATTTTATTTTTAAAAACCTATATTCATTAACTTTTCTGCATCAAATTTATTAATTTCTGTGATATCCGTTAGTTATGCATTAGTTCAATGAACTCGAATTTTTTTTTATTTGAATTTAAGTGCAATTTTCAAATTTGAAGCGGATTGTGTGAGTAATGATTCAGACAAATGATAAAGTAGTTTCCTACCTATTATACGAAAATTAAACAAAAAATTATTTTATTGTCTTTTTCAAAATTGGAATTATAATATTCCGTCGTTTACTTGTATAATTATTACTCGTACATTCTGTGCAGAATTGCAATCGAAATGTTGCATTTTGATTTTCATTTCGAATTTTTAAATACATAGGTACCTACCTCTATTTGATTTAAAAAAAATAATTTAATTAAATTTAATAGTGTTATTATCAAATTCTGAAAGTATTTTAGTATTTATTTTTGTTACAGCTGTTTCGGCTTACAAGGCAATTTTCAAACTGAGGTTTTATCCTTTAAGACGACTTATTTATACGATTATAAATTTCAATTTGTTAAGGTGTCGAAATTGATTTATTACCGCATTACATACTAAAATATTTGCAGAACTTGATTATAACGGTATTAAGTTTAATTTTAATTAATTTCAAATAAAAATAATGGATTTCTACGAATAAAACACAAAAACAATTAATATATATCTACATATAATTGAATTTAGTTTTTTTTTTCTTGAATGAATGTAATCATGCAAGAGGAAATTAACACACTTCGCGACATCTGATTGAGCTGAAACTCGGAAGATAGACTCGTTGTCGATGACAATGCATTATATCAACTTTTGGAGACAATCATGCAAGTACACGTCGCGGATTTGTCCTTCCCAGATATTCCTCTCCTTCCTTTCCTTAAAAAAGTCTCCACACATCATCTTCAAAGATGACACAGGCCCCGAGGGATATTATTTTCCTCAGGGCCTCCTGTGTGGAACTAATGTAAAAAAGAAATAACTTTTTCAACAAGACCGGAGGCCGTCTTGAATGTCCGGGACTCTGTATTCTGTACAGACTGTGATGGATTATTCCGGTCATCTAAATCTCCATCCAGCGTCCAGCAGTAGGAGATAAGATATTGGATCAAACCGAGTTTAATCGCTCATAAAGTGTATCATTAGAAGTTTTACGAGCTTACCAACTTTACGAGCCCGTTTAAAGATTCTCTCCATTTTTATATGACAAGTTCTTTTGATAAGTTGAAACCGATTTCAAGTCGTGAATGTCTTTAAGCATCCATCGCTGCTTGCTTCATCGCATAAGACCACTAAATTACCCCACACCCCGAATGGAATTTGTTTTTATTAAACACTTTTAACCCCGTTTAACTTCAGTCTATCTTTTGAGATTAACATTGAATAGCAATAATAAGTAAATAATAATAACGATAATTTCGAGCATTGGGTTTCCACACTACGAGATAAGGGAAACCATGGGTAATTTGAAATCACCACTCTGAGCTAACATAGATTTTTTGACCATTTAAAAAAAATCATTTAAGACCTAGCTTCCCGTATTTCTACCGATTTATTACATAATTTCCAAACACTAAGTTTTAATTAAGATAATATCTATAGTTACGCTTCGAAAGTATTATAAACACAGTTTTTCAGTAATTTTTATTTTTATTTATTTTTTTTATTAGGTTTGTCAACAGTGATTTACATGAAAGCTTTCACAGATACAATTACACTGAACCATGGTTGATGCTATCACTAATTAAAGACAAACACAACATTGATAACATAATACTTACATATATATACAATCATTCACACACACACATACCATATATTACAAAATTTTGAAACAAGTTTTTAGAACAATAATATTATAATATAAGTTTAAAGGTGTAGTTTATAAGTTTATATAAAAATATACAAAGGAGCTTTAAATCTTGTTAATAGATGATTTGAAGTTGGCCAATGTTGACATTGTCAAATTAATTGAATGTTTTTTATAAGCCTCATTAAAATTACGGCACATTCTTGATAAAGCTGAGTCATACCCCAGCTTAGTTCGATATTTTTTAATATTTAACGGAACATGATTTACAAGTCGTGAACCAATTCTAGGAACATTGAACCTGATTTGATGAAGTAGAAAAGGGCAGTTTATTAAACCATTAACAATTTTGAAAAGAAAATTTAAATCTGTATTTAGTCTTCTCTGTTCAAGGGTGCGTACATTGTAGAATTTTAGTCTATCGGTGTAGTGAGGAAGTGATCGAGCTCGCTTATCGGTATACGCTAGGTGGTACATAAAATGTTTTTGAACTCGCTCTATTCGCTGAATATGAACTTTGTAGGTTGGACTCCATACAGCACTTGCGTACTCCAACACGTTGCGGGTGAAGGAATTGTACAGCGTTATTTTTGATATAGGATTTTGAAAATGTTTACTATTTCGTTTGATAAATCCTAGCATTTTCAAGGATCTAGAAATGATGTTGTCGATATGAGGTGTGAAAGTAAGTTTTTTATCAAATAATACGCCTAGGTCCCGAATGGTTGCGACTTCCTGGAGTTTAGTACCGTCGATAAAATATTGAGTTGGAATAGGATTGTGTTTACGTGTAAAAGTTATGTGAACACATTTTAAAGAATTTAGAAACATTCTATTGTTGTTGCACCACTTTGAAACTCTGTTAATATCATTTTGGAGAAGTATTGAGTCTAGTGATGTATGAATAATTTTGAATATCTTACAATCATCAGCAAACAACAAAATTTCAGAATCCAAAATAACATTGCACAAGTCATTTATAAAAACAAGAAATAAGATTGGGCCCAAATGGGACCCTTGCGGCACTCCAGATGGCACTTCTAATCCTCTTGACTCATAGCCATCAAATACTACTCTTTGTATGCGGTCAGTTAGATAGGAGTAAAACCAGTTTAGCAAGGTACCATGAACACCCATTTGTTTGAGTTTACGAATTAATAATCTGTGATTTACTTTATCGAAGGCCTTACTAAAATCTGTATAGATTGTGTCTATCTGTTGACCTCTATCGACAGCTTCGGTTAAGGTATTGACATAGCAATGTTACAAGTTACATGTGTGCACAAATTCACAGTGTGTCTTTAAATGCTATTTTAGACATTCCCCACGAGATTTTTGCTCTATTTTAAACCAGTCATGTTTTATTAAATATTTTCAACATTTTCTCTTAAATATTATCGTTTTTAATATTAGTTCGCTCCCTCTAACATTCATATATACATATCTCTCCTTTTACTTTTTTTGAGCAAGTATTACCGGTACTTAATGTAGGTACCTATGCTATCTTATGCGTATTATAAAGTAAAGCAACTCTATAAGAAAAACTCATTTGTCCAAAGGATGTATTGGTTTTTACCGGCAGATCGGCGTATGGTATCCACTATGCAGATATTATAGGCTAAAAAGCTACGCATGACCAACAAAATACGAAGGAAAACAAATTAATTGGAAGTAGCAGAAGTGAAACCTTCAGTAAACTAAAGTAGACAAGAGTGGGAAGGCTACGAAGCACCGCACAAAGAGGAGATCTATTATACCATCTCATTCTCTCGCAGGCTAAATCCTATAGATTTTAGCTAATGAATGTACTGTCTTAATAGTGTCGCTATTTTTCGTTTCATCGAGTTTCGAATCACAACGGTGCTAAAGACGTTTTCACTTTAAAAACTAAAACAGAAAATTTGTAACGGAGCATTATGTTTGTGATGATTTATTTAAATTTGATAAAATAAAACACAGTCATAAGGAAGCGTTGTAAGGATTATAGAAATTACATTTAAATGACTTGAGTGCAAATTATAACTGACTTTAAAAGGTTTAAATTGAGAAATAAAGAAATTACCTTAAGCAATTTTCTGTGATAACAGTTGTAAATTTTACAACTTGTAAGTGCATTTGATTGTCAAGTCCTCTTGACGTTTATTTATTTTATTTTTCGCCCATAGGACTTTTATAAATATAGGTAGTATAACTTTAGCATGAGATATATTTTTAAACTTGAGAAAGAAATAATATTGCATTAGATAAATAACAGCAGCAGGTGGATGAGTTTGTTTATTTGGGAAGTATGTTTACGAGAGATGGGAAGGCTGAAAGAGATATTGAAAGAAGGGTGAATGCAGGTAACTATTGATGGAGGACTGAACGCCGTTGGCACCAACAAAAAACTGTCCAAAGACGCGAAACTAGCCGTCCATAATGGAGTACTGGTACCTACCCTGATGTATGGCAGTGAGGCATGGAACTGGCAGAGGAAGGATGAAAGTAGACTGAATGCTGTAGAAATGAGATCCCTGAGGCGTATGTGTGGTAAAACCATGTATGATCGTGTGAGAAACGCGGAGATCCGCAAAGAATGCAAGGCTGATGTAAGCGTAATGAGTAAGATCAAGAAAGGAACGCTCCGATGGTTCGGGCATGTAGAGAGAATGAACGAGGAAAGGAGTGTAAGGAGAATATATGACGCAAATGTGAATGGTAGAAGAAGTCGAGGACGTCCGAGAAAGACATGGCACGACCAAGTGAATCAGATACTTGAGTCGGGCCATGTGAAGAGTCGGAATAATAGAAGAGCATGTATGAGACGGTGTATGAATTTGAACGAGGCAAGGAGTGTGTGCCAAGACCGAGTTGTTTGGCGGTCCGTCCTCTCTGCCTACCCCTGCGGGGAAACGGCGTGATGGTTAGTTAGTTAGTTAGTTAGATAAATAACACATACATGAAATAAAAATGCAAGAAACATTTTTTGCAAATACAGTGAACGGATAGGTTTACAAAGAGTCAACCAAAGGTTTTGAATGGGGTTGGAATAGGTTTATAATATGATTCACAAAATTTACTGAGTTGACATTAAATACGTCAATATCACCCAAGTATTGGTTTCCCATAGCGTGAAACCGTTGTATCGGGGAATGAGCAATGCAATTGCGCTTAGGTACTGCAGTAGAATAAAAATAGAATCTTGCGTACCTATGTACATATTGCTGTTTGCGCCATTGAGGTGACTTTCTTACGAAAACGGCGCTGTAGAAGCAATAGTTCAAACATTATTAGGGTAGGGTTATACTCGTAAGTTTTTTCCTGTAAATCGCTCTTGTAAGCGATTTATGGCCAAATTACCAATGTAAACGACACTAAAAGTCACTTAACGTAATTTATAGCAAGTTACAGAACTTATTCTTTCGGAAGTTTTTTGACAGGTCTAATTGCGCCCGCGCGAATTTCCATCCTTCTTACAGCTTATAAAATCAGTTTGATAAGCTAAGAGGCTTACCGCAAGAAATAGTTCCGAAATGCGCCGTTGCCGCCGTAGCGAAATGTCAAAAATTAAAAGACAATGGTTTTCATAGGATTTTTTTCCTACGAAACTAGTAGGTATTTATTTCCACTTATTTAAGTTTTCTAGAAAATGAGCATCCTTCTATTCAATTATCGGTCCAATCCTTTCCAATCTTGATGTTTCTGTTTTTAACATTTACGTGTTTGAATTTTTGAATTCGAAGTCAGTTGCTGTCAGCAGATGTCAGGTAGCTGTCATTCGGATAAAACGAAATTAATTGCCGCCTTTGACGGCACAAAAGCGCGTGGAAAATTGTTGAATTAAAGCCACAATTATTTCAACACTTTATTTGGACCTTTTCGTCTTTATTGACAAAATCGCGTAAATTTGACAGTAGCAGGTCGTTGTTGACAGGAAGCCATCTTACCGCAAATAAATTTACAGATGTAAACGGTCGCATGAGCATTTATACAGGTCGAACTTCCGAACAACTTCCGTGATCATTAATTACCACAAGTCGGATGCATATGTAAACGCTCCTGTGAGTGATCTGTCAAAATCTTATGTAATCCGTAAATTTTAATTACGAGTGTAACCCTAGGCTTATAAAGACATTCCGCTGGTAGCTCCATCATAACCTGTCCCTCCTCATATTCAGCAAATATGTGACATAAGGAAAGTTTACAGAAAATAATCCGCAAATAATTACTTCAATATTCAAAACTTCGCTTTGTGACGCCATTTTTATTAAATGAAAACCAAAAATCACTTCGTGTAGATAACATGTTGATATTTTGGATTAAATAAGAGGTATATAGAAAATGTTTTTTTTCTTCATTTTAATGACTTTTTAACGTTAAATTGCTCGTTTAAAAATTTTGTGTATTTGATTTTGAGAAGCTTCTATAAAATCCCTCGGGTAGTTGGTTGGGTGCAAACAGACGTCCCTATTGTTTAATCTACCCCCAAGCTAAGTCGACGCTAGGCCCTGGAACTCTACTCAAATAGAGCCTTGACACTTCTATGAGTTAATTAAGCTTTTAATTAACCTTTAACGTAAAAAAATACATGGTTGTACCAAATTCAAAGGGGGTTTAATTTGAATTTCGAATTAAAAGCATTCTCGAAATAATCAGCTATGGGAATACAATATCGCTTTTGTAACACACTTGTACCATTACATAAATTTATCACGTTTTAGAACTGTTTTATCGCCAAACTAGGAAAGTTATGATGAAACAAGTTTAAATTAATTCAATTAAATAAATTAAAGGTTTATTATTTCTAGTTAATAGATAGATACATTTGTTTTAAGATCGGATATAACTGTTTTCACTGGTTCTTTCTTATTAAAATTGCTTCAGCCACACTGCTACATAAAGGAAGTTTGTAAAATTGACTTGTACGCCAGATAAGCACACCTTTGTTTTTCTCAACAAGTATGAACTTCACATATTTATATTGCTTTAGTTCAGTACATATACCTCGGCCATTTCCCTTATCTCGTTGTGCCTTCTTCTCGTATCTACCTGTCTTCTAGATCTGGACACATCCTCTACAAGTACGCCTTTTCTATGTACGCAAACGGCATTTCCTCTCTTTCCTGAAATACTTGTTCATTTGTGATACCTATCACTCTGTGTGTATTTGCCTTTTTTATAAACCTTTACAATACCCGTTAAAAGTTACAAACCAGCCATCGCGAATTGTGGTACGAAATTGCCTTCAAATTAGTTTATTCATTGCAAGATTGAAAAAGCCAATTTCACTAAAAGCTTTCAAACAGTTTCAATATTAAAACGATTACAAACTCGTCTTTTGTGCTTGCTTCAACAATATACGCAAAGTTATGACGAAAATCAATCATGTTCTACTGCTTATTGTGTGTTGTGTTGGTACAAAAATGTTAGTACACAAATTAATAATTTTAAAAAGCTCTAATTAAAATGTTAGCATATTAGTTTTTTGTTAAGTCTCCTGCGTTCGGAACGTCTACTGATATAGGTATTTGTGTCAGATAATAATCGGCAGAGAACAATGTCAATTAATTTGGCAGCAATCGAAGTTAGATTTGTCAGAAATTAAGGCGAATACATTAATAGCCCAGGGCTGCAATTACGCAGCCCTTTGTCAACCTCAACTCGGTACAGATCTATGAAACTACCCTCCAAAGGGGTTGTAAAATAAATTCACTTCATCAAAAAGCTCAAATCAATAACATGGAGGTTTTTAGTTAAATATGGAGATTTTTTAACCTTTTTAATGCGTTTTAAGGGTTGGAATGGACTAGTTTGCATTGGGGTGAGAATCTCTGCTGTTTCCAACCTTGTGGACTTATTAACCGTAATTAAGCGGCGATCTCTTAGGGCTGGGATTGCGGCCTCGAAAATCGCAAAGGAAAATTGACACAAGTCTCGTGTCTCGCTGCAATTAGAACGACGTGGAGGGGAGTGCCTTTGATCAATTTTAAATTAGACATTCGACGAGCTTCATTTAATTTAAAAGTGGCAAAGCGTAAATAATGCGTTTTGCGTTAAATATGTTGGTTACTTTCGAAATACAGATACCTAACTAATTAAAGTTAAACTTGAAATACTAATAGTAAAGCTAATTTTAACAGCTTTAAATTATTTTAGTCAATTTCTAATCATGATTATCAATAACACAATGTAAGATCAAAGAAAATTTGTTTTAGAAAATGATAATATGTACTCTGGTGATTCGATTCAATTAGACTAAAACGTTAATTTAAAAATCTCCGATTTTTTTTTTAAATAGTTATTAATACCATCACGCAATTATAGTTCTCGCTCCAATAGGTGTATTTTTTAAAAAGTATTTTGTTTATTATATCGCTTTTATTGGTAAATTTCATTAATGGGATTACAATGGGGTAGCCTGAAAAAACAAAAGGCATTTTCAGATACTTATATGATAGTAATTCTAAATTCTAGATGGTCCTGACCATCAACTTATTTCTCTAGCTCTAGTCTGGTGTATGGTCCTGCCACTGAAAGCTCAGCTGTAACCTTCATTTCTGTTAATTCTGTTTAGTCCACCCAATTTAGCACCAAAATGGCATTCTGATTTTGGATTTTTGATATATCGTTTGGGTTGCCACAACCAAATGATGTTAAAACTAAGTTTTCGACCGTTTGACATAAAAACAAAGGTCATCTTAGGCCAACATTATTGAAAATTTTATTTACTTTAATCTTAATTTTTTTACGTCCACTCCACAGTTTAGGAGAGATTTAAAATAATTCGTGAGCTTTGATCATTCTTTCCTCTGTTTTTAAATTTTTTTCTATCTCAGAAATCGTGATACCTATATATAGTTCATTTTATTTTCAAATTCTAGCAAATTTACTTTACTTCGAGTTTTTTTTTGTTTTAACAACGAAAGCAAGTGCCAAAATTTTGCTGTTTTTGCTGGTTAACGCCGGGTGCGGGGTTTCACCGAGGTCGAAATCTTAGTTTTATAACATCATTGTGGCAACCCAAACGATATATAAAAAATTCAAAACTACCCAACCTTTTGCAAGGTATTATTGACTGGACTGGTTGAATTGTTTATGAGAAAGCGGGGGAGATTACTCTGTACGCTTATTTAATTAAACACGTAAACGCCTCCTTTCCTAATAATCTAACAGCCACTCGGAATCCACTTAGTTTAAAAAACTATGCAGCAAGTAGTAAAGCCTTTACAACTTTAGGCACTTATTTGGTAGCACTTTATTACTAGACTTGTCAGTATGTATAGAATAGCCAACAGCGAATACAAACGTACAGACAATTCGGCCCTATCTAATGCGTTTTTAACGTACTGACAACAACTTAGGTAGCGGGGGTTCACGGTTCCCACGCTATATCCTGTAGGGTGGTGACTACTGCCTTCTGTGACACCTGTGTCCAATACCCATGCTCAACCACAAGTGGATATGTTATAATAATGTTCAGAAATGCGACTGTTATCCGTTGTTGTTTTTTTTTTATATTATCAAAATGGAGGGGCGCTAATGAGGCAAAGTATCGCAAACGCTCGCAAGTTATCGGTTTAGTGTGGGAATTATTACATCGTAATGTTTACTAATGTTCGTAAAAGGTTGGAACACGATACTTTCACATTTACATGTTAATTATTCACATTTTGTCGTATCGAGTTGATATCTAGTATTTACCTGAACGTGGTATAGTATAACGATTATTCTATTGCGATATTATTATAATCTAAAGGTGATATTATAACTTATTGATATTCCTAAAATAATCATTGATAGCGGTAGATCGGATATCGGACTTCTACAAGATATGTTAGTTTGAATGTTGATTAATTAAATCGTTCATCACTTTGTTGATAAATTAACTAAAACGCTAAAATAGTTTAGGCTTATGGATATTGCAGATTGGGTCGACAAAGAAAGTTGGAACGTTTAAGAAAAACATCGTGAATCTATTTAGTGATTATACAGGGTGCGGCAGAGAGGACGGACGGTTTAAAAAAAATCATAAAATAGTTAATTTTTACTCAAAAACAAATTTATTGATGGAATCAGGTTCGCAAGGAAATAGCATTTGAGACAGTCAAGTGTGGAAAATCACATCAGGCATGTGGTTACCTACATGGTTCACAAGCAGAATTTCCGTTATTGGGCTAATGAAAATCCGCAACAGTTACACGAAAGACCGCTGCACAGCCCAAAAGTAACGGTTTGGTGCGTTGTATCGCAAACTTGCAACATTGGCCCTTACTTCTTCGAAGACGGTAATGGTTGTGCTGTTACCGTGAACTCAGAGCGCTACGTCGAAATGATCACCAACTTCTTTTTCCCTGAATTACGACGGCGACGTGTTCCAATCCGACGTGTGTGGTTCCAGCAGCATGGGGCGACCGCCCATACAGCCAGAGCATCAATGGACGTTAATCGCCCTCTCTTCTCTGGTCGCCTTATTTCCAAGTTTGGCAATGTTCATTGGCCTCCTCGGTCCCCAGATTTATCCATATGCGATTTTTTCTTATGGGGACACCTCAAGGCTAGAGTATACGAGAAAAAGCCCCGAACTCTGGACGAATTGAAGGACGCAATTCGCGTGGAAGTCGCCCAAGTTGAGAGAGCGATGTTGGAGAGAGTCTACGCGAACTTCCAAGAACGCCTCCAGCACTGCATCAACGATTTCGGCCACCACATGATGCCTGATGTGATTTTCCACACTTGACTGTCTCAAATGCTATTTCCTTGCGAACCTGATTCCATCAATAAATTTGTTTTTGAGTAAAAATTAACTATTTTATGATTTTTTTAAAACCGTCCGTCCTCTCTGCCGCACCCTGTATAATATAATAATATCTTTATTGAAAGACATTTGGAATTATAACAAAAAAAAATAAAGTTTAACTGTTAATAGTGTGCATTAATTTGTAAATTAGATAAACATATAAAATTAACTTACATTTAAACAGTGGGTAATATTAAACGGCGACCAACGGCACAGGACGGCTTAAAGAATACATTTGTATACCCATTCGTTATCAGCAAATCATCACATCAAGCCAAATCTTGAACGTAAATTGTGGTGTCCTGGAATTTTCCCAGATTTTTCTCTGTAAGATTTGTACAACAACACCACTATTTCAGCTGGTTACATGGTTGCCATCATGAGCTGTAGGGTTTTAAAATTTGCATTTAAATATACAACAAAAGTTAATACATCATTGTGTTGTGTATTTTACAGTAAATTGTTCTAAAAGGTGTTGAAACTATATTTAAGTATCTTATGATATGGATTTTTTTTTTTTTAATTCAAGACAAATGTTCCGGGTTACGAATAATCTGACAATATGTGTAAATCTCCTACTACCACCACAGTACGCGGAAAATGTTGCTTGTGTCGTGATGGAGGACTTGGCCAGCCGAGGAATCGAACGCGCGACACAACGCGATGCCAACTCAGCCTTTGACTGATAGTCCTTGAGTTGGTCATGCGTCGGAATTACATTAGAGTCTGTATGAATGTGATTGAGGCAAGCAATCGGTGCCAATACAGCTGTGTGGCATTCCACCCTCTCTGCCTACGCCTGCAGGTGTGCTGATTAGATATCAAATTGATTTAGAATTTTGTTAATGATATTTATATGCTTGTTATTATCTGGGAGTCGAACCCTGCCCTCCGCGTTGTAAAACTCGGAGTCACTGTGAGCTCTGCACTGTGCGCTGTGCAGTCACCCAATGTGACGGTCGAACAGTCTGCACTCGCTGTTCCCGGTTTGCCCTCTCTGTGTCTTTGGGTCGACTCCAGACTCGGACTGGATTCATTTCACTCTTCGTACATGCACATAAATTTAACTAACTAACCATCACGCCGTTTCAATTTAGGTGTGGGCAGATAGAACGGACCGCTAAACAATTCGGTCTTGGCGCACATTCCTTGCTTCATAATAATTTATCTCGTACGCTGACTCAAATAATAATAATAATAGTGCACTTCTGTACTCCTGCCTCCCCTCTCACTCCTCAGCCACCAATTTTACACCCTCTATCATCGTCCGATTGTGGAAATATTTGGATGATTTATATAGCGCCGTTTTTGTGAAAATCACCTCAAGGGCGCTGTACAAACATATAATAATACATTTCTAAAATCTAGAAAAACTACAAGCTAGACAAACAATTAAATACAACTTATGGCTTAAAATTGCATCCACCGGTTCATTGATCACCGATACGAAAATATATGTACAATGTTTTGACCAATGAATGAGATGCTGCCTAAAATGAATGGATACTACCAATAATATTTTCTTTTATATAACGACTTACAAGAGCGTTCTCACTGTCGGTATAGTATAAAGACAGGGGAACTATGTCGCCATCGGTTGGGCGGCGTTGTGAGGCGGGTTAAGATAGGGGATGTAGGAAGGATTTATTAATGCGGCCCTAGAAGAGGCTTGGATTATTTGAAGGAGGAAAAACAAATGGCGGTGGCTCGTTTGACATAGGAGCCGAGCCGACTTACACAAAAACGAGTCGAAGTCACGACCATTATCATGAAGCCACTGTGAGAATGGGTTTTCCGCTCGTGTGCATCGAGTGAAGCAGGCTCCATTAAAACACTCGTAGAACAGACATCAGACAATCAGCGTGCTTATATTGCGTCTGTGCATTATATAAGGCAATCGGTATGTTAACAATCGATTGTCAATCAGACGAACCGCCCTCATTTGCATGGTATATAGTCAAATAGGTTTATCAAGTAATTTGGTGTTCCAGCCCAGAGGTGGCTCCCAAATTCAATTTTCAAGACGTATTTGAGATTTGTACCGGGCCATCAGCAGGTCACTATTGAGGAATCTGCTAGACTTATACAACACGCTTATATAGGTTCATTTGATCGTGCAATGTCTTCCTCGGGCGTCCTTGACTTCTTCTACCATTCACATTCGCGTCATATAAATTATCCTTACACCTTATCCTTATCCTTACACCCCTTTATTCGTCCATTCCACATGCCCAAGCCTTGCATGCTTTCCGAATTTTTTCGAAAAATAATTCAAATAATAGCAAATCCTCTACCATTCACATATTTTTTTTTTTTAGTCTATCCAAGTCTCATACCTATTATATATCAACTGAACAGGGTGCCTCTCGAACAGTGAGCCTAGGGGCTTTTCCAGTTTGTAGTTCTTAGCTCTCAACGTCATTTCTACGATGAGCTAAGGAGCTTTGAAATATTCGCATAACTTAATAAGAAAAATTAAATAGTTTTCGTTGAATTCGGGTAATAGATTTATTTATTAATTATTGTAAAATAAAATAATCCTTAGTCCCTCTCTGGCATTGCAACAATGGGCCGCACAGAGAGGAACTCCGCTTGGCTGGGCAGGAGTTGGCAGGGCGCGCCTGGTGCCACCCCCCTCCCTTCCATCCCACTTCTCTTCTCCACTCCTGGCCGCCCTCTCACTCCTCAGCCAACTTATACACCCTCTACCGCTCCACCCTCGTCTGATCGTAGAAATTATTATTATTTAGTTATTCTTGATTAAGAAAATACGCCTAAAAAAATCATTATTTTGTATTTGCGGCAACAAAATATTAGCATATCGCTTATATTACAACACCGGGCACGTGCCTAGCATCGTGGTCGAAAAATCCTCTAATTATTTATTTACAAAAGAAACATAAAAAAAATTACAGTGGAACATTGGCATACCGTTTATATTATAACAACGGAATATTGGCATACCGCTTACATGATTACAGAATATGGGAAACTGCTTGTATTACAACGGAATATGTATTTCACCACCATAAAACGGGCATGGTGGTCGAAAAATCTTTAAATTATGTAATTACAAAGCAATGAATAAAGTTTTTTTTAAAATACAGCGGAACATTGCCATACCGTTTATATTATTACAACGAAATGTTGGCTTACTGCTTATATTACAACGGAATTTTGGCATACTGCTTAATTACAACGGAATATTAGCGTACCGCTTAATTACAACGGAATATTGGCGTACCGTTTACATTATTACAACGGTATATTAGCATACCACTTACATTATTACAACGGGATATTGGCATACTGCTTATATTACAGCGGAATATTGGCATACTGCTTAATTACAACGGAATATTGGCGTCCCGCTTACATTATTACAACGGAATATTGGCATACCGCTTACATTATTACAACGGAATATTGGCATACCGCTTACATTATTGCAACGGGATATTGGCATACTGCTTATATTTCAACGGAATATTGGCATACTGCTTAATTACAACTGAATATTGGCGTACCGCTTACATTATTACAACGGAATATTGGCATACCGCTTATATTACAAAGGAACTATCAGTTTCAGGACCATATTCCCAGAATTCGAATAGTTTGTTATAAATAAAATAACTTTTAAAGATATACCTTGAAGACTTTTACATCAACAAATAATATTTACGGTAATTTATTTAATATTTTTATTTAAGCCACTACAAGGAATAATAATATAATACACACTGTGACTCTTTAATGAGTTCATTTCACTTGTCTACGCAGGTACTTGGTATTATACACTGCACACATGTTCGTTAAATAATAATGAATAAAGCAATAAAAGTAATGCAGTAATTTTTTTCCATTACTAAATATGGATTATAATAATATGTAAATAGCTAAGCAAGTCAATGTGCGGGTGACGTCAACGGCCAAGTGTTATACGTTAATTGACAATAACAAAGCAAATAGCATTATGTATTTACGGTACGTACCAACATTTTACATTTTTCAGTCATACGAGCTATTTTATACTCAGCACAATACACACAGGCGAATGTGGAACTGAATGTCATAGTGTAGTGATAACGCGCAATGCTGTTGTATTCGTATAATTATTATAAATGGATGAACGTGTGCAGGAACTAAATTGAATTTTCTGTCTGGTGTTTTAAGGCGTTTTTCAATAATTGATCTTATTAATAACTTTATAAGGTCTGGCGTTATTCTAATGCTTTCCATACAATATTCCTAGAAATGTATCACGCGATTTAAATAGCCCTTTACACCTTCATGTTTTAATTTATATTAAAGACTTTTTTTCCGATTTTGTAGTACAAACATATTCGTGTCGAAGCATTTGTACTTCTTAGTTAAGATCTATTAAGCTTTGAATGAAAGGGGACATCTTCAAAGATACGCTTGGGTTTCGTACGTATTTTTAAATTATTTACACGTTTATAAAATATGTTACGCTTTTAATGTGGCTTCTTCCCTCATTCGTCAACCATTACTTTCCTCTTTTTTGTCTGTCACCGTTAAATTGACGATTTTGTAACGCTTTTGAGACATTTTTCTTAATGCTATGTTTAGCGTGTCCTTGGCGTTTGGTTGGAAAATTTTGCTGATTAACGAAATTAATCTTTTCTCCAACATGTATGTTTTTAATAATAATATTATTACTATAAACGATTCAAAGTGAACTTTAATAGCTTTTAGGAATGCCGCAAGGATCTGACGCTGTTCCTTTTTTGTTACGATTCATCATCTCGTTAAGATTAGTCAAAGGCGGATTCGAATAAATAAAAACCCATCATTACAACCACTGCTCCTGTCTGAGTTTAATTGGCGAATCAATCATTAATTTCCTAAAGATTTTAAACAAAACACGATAAGATATTCAAAGAATTTCGCTATCGGTTACATCGCTAATGACCACTCAACATTTTATGGCAATCAATCAATTAATTGCCGCAAACGTATTAAAATACATCGTTTGTTTTTCGAGATAAGTTTTATGTATTTTTGTGCTGTAATTGGTGGACCACCTAGGGGCGCGTGGGATCTTCGCTAATTTTATCCACCTCCCTCTAACAATTTTTGAATAGTTTGTTTAATTGATTAGATTCAGCATCTGATAAGATAGGTCCTTTTTTTAAAACTTCTTTTGTTATTTTAAATCAAATCACGATGTACAAACCAGACCTGTCTTAACCGCGTGTTTCGTGTCTGCTGTCAAATGGACTTTTAAGAAGTTGCATGAAAGCAGTGACATTTGGCAGTGACAGTATTGACAGCATGTTTCACTTCAGAAATTTTGAATCTATAAATGCCCACAGCACTTAAGAGGTATGGAGACGACCCTACAATTTCATGGCCTGGTATGATCCTTCCGCTGAAAGCGGAAACGGTTTGTTACCTCTCTTCTGGCAACGTTCATGAGAACGGTGTTAATTGATGGTGTAACGAAGCTTTCAGCGGAATGCCAATAATAAGGTATCGGACCTACAATATTCGCTGTTTCTGTATAATCAAAAATACTAATTTTGGTTCTTTGTCAGTCTGTAACTCTAATTCAATGAACTCTGTAACACGTTTTTTTTTTTTTTTTTTTAATTTGAGGATTATATTCAAACCGTAATGAATGTTATAAAGCGATAAATCGATAAAGTACTTGCCTAAGTATAATACAATATTATTTTATCAGATTTATTATATATAATTTTCTTTAGTACTTAAAGTACCTACTTACCCATAATTTTATTTTAATATCAGAAAACTATTTTAATTGCAAATTACATATTGGAAATGTGTATTTTTGTTAGAATTGCTTAGGGTTAATCTTGACAAGTAAAGTCAGATTACAGAGAAAGCGTTATTTACTTACTAACTAGAAATACTAACATAATATCCCGTGATGTTTCACGAGTCTGCGCTAGTATCTATTTGACTAATGGTATGACGGATTGATGAAATTTCGAACACTTGATCTTCAAAACAAGAGAAACGCCTACCTATACGAGATTTAAAAAAACATCATTCTCCCCGTTTCCCACCCCTTAGAGCAGGATTTTGATACTTCTTGATGAAATTTTGCACACTCGACGTTCAAAATAAAAGGAAAGTTTCTGACTATATCTGGTATCGAAAAACTCTGCATAAAGCTCGGGCAAAGCCGGAGAATTCAGCTAGTGATAATAGAACTCAAATCTTTTCTCTGGCTTTCTTTGATTGCTTTGAAGGTTTTTGAACCAACCTTGGATTTCCAATTTTGAAATGACTAAATAATTGTATTTTCTAGCAAAATAACAATAACACTCGAAATTCCCCTTTCCAAGACGAATTGTCTTTCCTACTTCCAGTGCATTCCTTTTCAACCACCCTCTCTGTGTGCAGGGGGTTGCCCAGTGGAGCGTGTCCGCTAATGTCATTCATTTTGCCGGTTAATTAGCTTCCTAGGGGTCCCGGCGTGGGAACCTTCGGGTCACAGGTGGTTCCACCCCCGATCCCATGTTAATGTAGGTTCCATGTTTCACCTTAGGGTCGCCCCATGAGGGTGCTTTGCACTTGCACTAATGAATAAATTAAATTTTATAAATTCCCATGTTCCCCTATTTTAAAGAAGTTTAGAGTTAATTTCACTATATTGAATTTGCTATAAAAAATGATTACGGTGTAGTAAAGTATATTGCCCAAAAAACCCCACAAGATGTGGTTTCCGTTTGGGCAGTAGGAAGATACATACTTACTTCTATCATAAATTAAGTGTTTTAAAAGTGCCTACTTGACGAAATATTAACTTTTGACTTAAGAGGAAACGCGGGCAGCGTTTTGTACATACAAACGTATTCCTCTCTGGATTTTGACACCTGTACAAATATATTTTTTATATAATATACTTGCAGTTATCAACTTCTGGCATAAGTTACTTCTTACAGGAGTTAGGACCCTCCAACAGACCTTCAGTATACAAATTTCACAATGCTGTTTTAAAGTACCAAAACTTACAGATACAGAATGTTTATTGATATCAAGTTTAATTTGTGGAGCTCCATTTTATTATTTTTTTCTTTTATATTTTCAATAATATTAATATTCAATTTATTAAAATAGTTATTTTATAAAAAAGTTCTGCTTTTTAATTTGTATTACACGTTTCAGCTGTTTCGCTTTCTGAAGACAGATTGATAATGCCTTCAGAAGGCGAAACAGTTGTCACGTGTAGTAATAATTACACATTACACTACAGAACTTGTTTGTAAATAAACTATTTTATAAATTTAATAAACTTATTACGGAATATGTAAGAGCGAAAAAAACTAAAATAGCATATTTTCTTTCAATCAATTGGTGAAAAAAAATCATCAAAATCAGACCAGTTTTAGAGGAGATAACAGGGGAATACAAAACCTCGATTTTGACGATTTTATATAGGTATAATCAGCCTGAGAGGTGCAGTTATCTCTTATAGCTGTTTTGAACCATCTATTTTTTCAGCCCTATTCCCGTATAGACAATTTTTTTCTCTTTATACGATCGCTATTTTCATCTTTATTTTCATATCTACGATTTTAGTTGGCGACACTGCAAACAGCACATGAACCATGTTGTTTGCAGCGATGTCTTTGGTCTCTATACGGGAATCGGACTAAAAAAAGAGATGGTGTAAAACGGCTATTACACCCAGTATTAGTGAGGGTAACACTGGCAGTGAAAACAACATTTAAAAAAAAAATATCATTTAGATTTCTCGTCGCCTGTGTTTCCTCTTAATTCCCATGATTATCTATTTATTATTATTCGTAGCGTCCCATCATAGCTGTTCACCAGAGTTATGGTTGTCAATGGTTTTTTGTCGGTATCTCCGGGTTCCACGATGTGGCTTCCCATTAGGTAACCGAGCCTTCTTTCCACCAAAGTGTGACATTGGTACTATGCAAGTCGTCTTTACTTCACCCTCTCCCCATGTCTTGGTGAAGTTGCTCCACTATTCAACTTGTTGTAATAATTACTTCATGTTTAATGTTTATCTTCTACATTCCTGCGTTACTTGATACCCGATGTTTCGATACCTGCAGTAATGATAATTGTGTACGGGCTGTTAGGAATACTACATAAATACTCACATAATTAATTAGAGTTCCTTTGTCGTTTACCTGATGAACGTCAATTAAAGGGAAGATTTCTCAGAAGAAGTGTGTTTGTTTTTGTTTGAAAACATGCCTGTACATTTTACACCTGTCTTTATGGTACCTACCTATCGCTATTGTTTCTGGTTCCTTCATACCTTCATTATATACGATAAGTAATCTGCATTCACCTTTATAGGCAGTATCTACACCATTTTGTGTACATAGTTATTAGCAGGGGCGTGCACTTCATATAGGCACATAAGCACTGCCTACCCTCCCGTTTTTGTAAATTATAAGCATGTAAATAATATTATAATTTATAAAATTATTGCTAAAAATAAATACACACATTCAAAAATAAAAGCGAAAAAGCTGAGCAACCGAAACTACGCGAGCAACACATCAAACGGCCTACTACAAACGCGGCATAAACTGTAACTAGAAACTACACGCGCGCCCTCCAATTGCCTCACTAAAATGCGGTCTAAGCAGGTATTATTTCTGACTTGAGCTAACTTCATACATGACATAATTTAATGTTTACGAAATGCACAAAGCATAGAGTAGAACTGTCGATTTGGATTTGCTTCTATGAGATTTTTTTGTTAGTATTAAGCAGTGCTTTCTAGAACAAAATTAGCAAATGGCAATCAGTGACGACAAAAATATCTGTTGTTATGTACTTCTATCAAATAGTTTTCTTTCATAAATGCTAATTGTCGGTTCAAAAACGTTTGTCGTACTTTAATTCTGAAATTATCTGATAGAATATGGAAATTTTAATCTATGAAACTTGTTGTATTTTCTTACTGCCTACCCTGTCAAAAACTCTGTGCACGCCCCTGGTTATTAGTTATTAGTTATATCTCTACTAACGCACACACTTGCAAATCATTCTAGGATTAAAATTAAAAATTGCCTTGGGATCTTTGCCTTTCAAAATTATAAATTTATCTTTCGAATGTTAGTAAACTTGAAAAATTACGACATCTGTCAAATATTTAAAAAAAAAGAAACGCACATTTCAAATAAAGAATTTTTAATGAATAAAATAACTTTGGTACCTACTTTATCGCTTGTCTGATATGATTTATACTTATCAGTTCCAATGGCAGAATGCTGTGCTAAACTTCTCCCGCTTGGCGGCGCTGGTGCAGTTGTAGACCTGTCATCTGTCATTGATAATAAATATTGCTTTGTATCTGGCTTGCGTGTGCATTTTGGAAGTAATATTAGAAAATGGTGGATAAATCAATGGATAAATACGGTAGCTGGACTGTGAAGGAGTTAAAAAAAGAATTAAAGAATAGAAAGGCAAAATGTGTTGGCAAGAAAGAAGTTCTAATCGATATGTAAGCTAAGTGGTTGGAACATAACCTCATTCTTGTACTTCTAAAACACATTAATTGTGTAGGTATTATTTGTAATAATTATAGGTACTTTAGCTAACATTGCTTATTTATAATGTACCCAATAATCATAATTATTAATTCCAGATTGGCTGCCTATGACTGGAATAATAACTTTTCGAAAATAAATGATTTTGAGTATGAAAGTGAGATAGTGGGTTTATTTTGGCCCCCAGATGAATCATTTTACAGAATACAGGATTCGCCTGTATTGCCACAAATAGATATAGTTCATATAAACCAATACTTTCTTCAAGTTTACAAAGGGCAGGAAGGAATAACAATGTATGCAGAAGTTCACAGGAAAGGATACAATATGATGAAGGAATATTTTTGGTGGCTTTAGTTGTTTCTATTAACGAACAAAATTGTTTGGTGCATTGTTATGAATGTCAGAATTCACAAAAATAATCGTTTCGAACCTACAGAAAACAGACAAAAATTTACGAAACAAACTTTTGACAGGTCTATTTTCGTATTTAGGTCTACATTTACACTAGCGCCAACTGGTGTCGATTTGTGAACTACTCAAAATATCCTGCCATTCTGAAAATTAAAGGTTCATTGAACTAGAATATTATTACGCATTACGCAGGAATACGCATGCACGGTGCATCATGCAACCAACGACAACCGAAATTAGTTCTATCTTAGTAAGCATTGGATCTAGCTTCTTTCACACTTTTAAAAACTGGACGACGTTGTATAATAACTATAGGTACGTTAATGCTAGTGACACAAACTCATTTTTTCCAGCGTTTTTCATCATTGGGAATAGGCCAAGCCAAAAAACTCAGGCGCTGCTTAGCGTCCCTGATCGTGATCTCCAAAAGTCTGCAGTCCGGGTGTAAGTCTGCCACGCTCTGGTGGTTTCCTTCGATTCCACGCCAAGGATTAGCGTACAGTTTGTGAGAGATTGAGGTTATCCTTGTTAGTAAAATACTTGTGTTGTACTGTATATCGTTGTTACTTAGTTTATTCAGAGAATAAATTCACAGTGAGAGAGAGGCTGATTCTAAACACTTGACTGGCAATTTGTAGTTAAATAGAGAACTCAATTGAGTCGAGAAATGCGAGAAGTAGAATGACTTTGCAAAAGATATCAAGCTTATCTACTACACTATATAAAGAGGTAAGATTTCTTTGTTTGTTTGTTCGCATTGAATAGGCTCCGAAACTACTGAACCGATTTAAAAAATTCTTTCGCTGTTGGGAAGCTACACTATCCCTGGGTAACATAGGCTATATTATATTTTCAAAAAAATAGGCATCCTTACTAAAACTTCAATAATGTAACCCAAGGTGTAAAAAAATTTCCTAAAATATTCTTTACATCGCGTGCGCTGCGAAAACTATTGATTATTGAATAAAATAATGTACTACGACTTTGTAGAACACATCATTATTTACAAAAAAGGTCGCGATAGCATATGTCTGACTATTATGGTTATGCCACAATAAGTATTCTTTTATTTTAAAAATTTAATTAAAATGTCGCCGCTTGATAAGGATCTTTATTTGTATCTTGGTTTTAATCCTTATCAAAATAAATTACTTCATATTCAAGACAGCTTCAATACCTTTATTTAACTTTTTGAATTTTTCAATTCGGATATTTAATTAGAAAGATATCACGGATTAAAAATGTTAGTATTAGAAAAAAGTTTCGGCTTCGGGCCGGGCGGGTGAGGAGTCAAGAAATGAAGTGCCAGGGGGGTTGGCGGGACGGTGGAGCGGGAGAGCGGTGGCGGGGAAGGTGGAAGTGGAACGCTGGAGGGGAACGCACGGGAAAGGACATACAAGGAGTAACATTTTATTTATTTGAATATGGCATTGCAACGCATGCGGGAAACAGCTAGTTTATAAATAAAAATACACAGTTTGACGCGACCACAGACAAAAGAGATTATAGATACAAAATTCATAGCAATATTTTAGTAAGAGGTGGCATAGACATGGAAAGTTAAGGTAAGAGGCTCTACACATCGAGATTAAGTAAATGAGAAAATTAAAAGTGTTCAGTGCTAAATGACGTTAAATATTAAATAGGACAATCACAACACACAACCGGCGCTTTTAACGCTAGATGTGACACTAGCATTAATTACCCTTAGCAGATACAGGAAGATTATGTATTTAACTATTATATCTTACTAAACACTAGACAAAAATCTATATTGCTCCATTCATCCTTAGGAAGCACTGTATCTACATCGAATGAGATTCGCCATCCGTTTTCCATTCTTTCCTTATTCCGTGGGTTGGTAAACCAAATTGCCATAACAACAAAAACTGCAGTGGAATTAATGACAGCTATATTGTTTTTGCTCCTCTGTGCAATGTAATAATAATTTGTGCTCTGTCGCGGTGTTTATTAACTTTTTTTGTCCATCGCGTGTTCTGAGGGACCGTTTCGGTCAAGTTGCCGTGTTTTATAAGTTTATAAATGATTATGTGATTTATTATTAAGATAAAAGAACCAAGCGGATATTCATTTTGTGATACGGACGAATGTTAATTTAAAAGACAATGTTCTGATTTATGTATTTAACTTTTTTTAAGTGTATTAGACTGTAGTACTTACTTACTACCAACTCTTTAAAAAAATGTTTAAAGCTCCAAAAATTATTGGGCCAGTAAAATTGATTCTCTTTAGGAAAGAATTTCGAAATTTTAATACGTCAATAATCAATTTCACCCCAAGGAAAAAAAAATTGACCTTACTTCGTTTATCTCTCCACCGTGATATTTGTGTCCTAAAACGTTTGTTTGCTAAAACGTTTGTGTCCTAAAACTTTTGTGTCCTACAATGTTAGTGTCCCAAAACGTTTGTGTCCTAAAACGTTTGTGCCCTACAATGTTAGTATTCCCAAAACGTTTGTGTCCTACAATGTTAGTGTCCCAAAACGTTTGTGTCCTAAAACGTTTGTGCCCTACAATGTTAGTATCCTAAAACGTCTGTATCCTAAAACATTTGTGTCCTAAAACGTTTGTGTCATACAATGTGTATGTCCTAAAACGACTCCAGTCACCTTGTACGTAGGTATGGCAAAATATTTAAAATAATTTTATGTTTGTAAACAGTTCACTAATTATTATTTTTTTTTTGTTACAGGTAAGCTACATTAATTTTCACCTCAAGTCTCCAAAAACACGGCAATGGTCGCCACGGTAACGTAATTTTTTGTATTCTCTTTTTATTATTTTTATTCATCACATTAACACCACGGAATAAATGCAAAGAATAAAGATGATTGATGATGTAAACATGCCCGTTTCTCAGAAATGTACGGTGAACGCGAAGATGACAACTTTAAAAATATATCTATCCATCACGCGTTCTCACGTTTGATCTCCTCGGGTCTTCTGTAGCTCGCGGTGATGTCATTTGATTGATTTTAAAACATTTTTCATCGTAAAATTAATAAGACACGACCGAGAGTTGAAGGATCGACGAATAACTTTCATGTGCGGTCCAAATTATTTAAAATGCTTATTTTTAAACTGGGTGCCTAAGGTTGAAAATTCGTTTAAATTTTCTATAATGTTAAAATAAAATGTTCACTGGTTCTACATTAGCATATAGTTTTGGCATTATACTTATACTTAATACAGCATTTTTCTAATTGACTCTTCGCAGTATGATTTTGATTAAAGGACCAGTTGTTTCACAGAAATTGAATAATTATTTTGACATTTCAAGTATTGTGAAAGAACTAGTGTTCAAGTACAAACAAGTATGGAAGTTATGACAAAATATTCGTTGGTTATTGCTGTGTTTTTGAGTATTTATACAGGAACCCTTAATTAACCCTTCAGAAATTTGGCGTTCAGATGGTCAATATATTTCCGCTTTGCAATAAAATGCCAATAAATGAAATATTTCTAAACATATCCAAAAATTAAAAACTGTTTTTCCGATTAAAAAATTAAAAACTGGTCCGTCCTCTCTGCTCACCCCTGTGGGGAAGCGGCGTGATGGTTAGTTAGTTATTATAAACTTTATTGTCAAATCACTTTTCTGTCGTTCCATATGAAAATAATTAAATAAAAATTCCCTAAGTTTCATTTTTTTTTCCACATTGCGAACTTTTTCAAAACTTTTGTTTAATAAATGGGTACATTTTACTTTTTTTTGGTGTTTGTTATTTAGATTTGAATGTTATTTTGAAATACTTTTTTTAATACAGCTCTAATTATCGTACACATGTACCTACCTAAATTGATGTTAAATTGGTCCGAATGACAGTTACCCCATCAAGCATCACCCCTAAAATAATCTGCTAATTTAATCTGCTGTTATAGATATCTACGGTGACCGGACAACTCAACAAAGTGGCACTTGATCACTCATTTTAAAAGTCATTAAAAGTGATGAAAAATATGTTACGTTAAGTTAGGTTAGGTTTTTTTGTCACCACTTTTAATGGGTTTTCTAAGGAGTGTTAAAATGCCACTTTGTTGAGCAATCATGGAACCGATATCAACGTGCTATTATAAAAGTGTACAACTTGAAAGTCTATAATAATTATATTTGGATAATTTGTACAGCGCCGTGTTTGTGAAAAATCACTTCAAGGGCGCTGTACGTACATTATGAGTTCTTATTTATTTACTATTTACTTTTATAATTTACAAACATTTACAGAAAACCTACTCGAAGATAGGAAAACCGCTTGGTAATATAATCTTTCAAACGGAACGTCCATTTCTGCAGTCAAGATTTTTTTCTTCAATAATTTTGGGTCTCCAGACCAAAGGTGGTTGCCAAATTCAACAGTGGGGCAAACTTGCGATTTGTACAGGGTCAGCAGTTGTGTACTATTAGTATCAGCAGGCCCTTTACAGTTAACTAAATCCGATAAACACACTTTTATTAGAAAGTTTATTCTCGGAGAAGGTGCACGCAGAGGACTCTATGTTTAAAATTCTGGACATTGCATGATGTTACATTTGCAACCCTTCATGACTATTGATATTTCATTTAAGAGAAGATTAGTACCAAAAGTTGAGTTGATATATTATACTCTAAAAGACTGGAAAATTTACGATTTTTTAGGACCGGAGATTTTTTTTCTATACAATTATTTTACGGTGCTCCAGATTTTATGTCCGGGTTGAATCTTTCCCAAATGAAAGACTAAACCCTTCCACACACTTTTCCACAAATGAATATCTAGTAAATTAACGCAATGTAAGTGTACTATATAAGAATAAAACAATACAAGAACAATACGTCAATCCACCAGAAACATAATGGGAAAATATTTCACCGACTCCAGATATTTTCATATCAGAGGGTTCGGCTCTGATGAAATCCTAACTGGTCCGATAAATCCTACTGATCCCTCAATATAAATATTTAAAAAATCTTTCGTAATCCTACATGTATTTAAAATGACCGACTTTTGCATTTTTATGTACAAATTTTTTGACAAATCTAATACGCCTAAATTTTGAACGAGAGAGCTAGGTATAATGCCAGTAGCCGAAATAACAAATGGTAATATTTTTATAGTCTGAGAATGCCAAATTCTTTTAATTTCATTTCCTAAATCTGTATATTTTCTTATTTTTTCAGAAACAGTTTTCTGAATATTACAAGAATTTGGAATAGCGACATCAATGATATAAGTTATTTTATTAATTTTGTCATGTAAAACTATATCGGGTCTATTATGACTAATTGTTCTGTCTGTCAGAATAGTTTTATCATAATAAATTTTATAAAATTCATTTTCTAAAAATGAATTTGGTTCATATTCATAATATGGTACATTACGGCAGTCAATCAAGTTATGTTTAATTACCAAACTTTGGTGAATTATTTTTAAAACTTGATTGTGCCTAAATGTATACTCGGACGGCGCTAATACAGAACATCCCGATATAATATGTTCTATAGTTTCCGGAAAAGGCAAACATTTTCTACATAAATCATCAATTTGATTTGCATCTTTGATGATATGCTTCCTATAATTTTTAGTATTAATGACTCTATCTTGTATGGCAAGCATAAAGCCTTCTATTTCTGCGCTCAACTCTCCAATACTCAACCATTTTTTTGACGAAAATTTGTCAACATATGTTTGGTTGAGATAATTGAAGTGTTTTGCGTGAAGAATTTTATTTGACCAGGAATCTAATAATTCCTGGTTGGTATTTATAAGAATGCTGGCATTCTCGTCGTATAAATTTAATGGTGAAATATTTCTATCTGCCTTGCAAATTATTTTATGCATTTCTGAACTATCAGCTTTCCTATGGAAAAAATTTCTTAGCATTTCTACCTGATTATGTTTTAAAGATGTTAACTTTTATTATAATTTCATGTCTTTATATTATTGTCAATGGTTTTCGGATCTACAGCATACTCTGAAAGCTTTATTAGTTTATAACCCGTTTTTGACGCATGATTAGGTGTTCAAAACTAAATTCTTCATGATAAAGCCAACAATAAATACTTCCAATATGAGTTCTTCGCGGCAAGATACCTAAGGTGTTTTATGTGCCTCCCAGAACTTAAAACGAATCTTCAATGGACCACACGTAAGACAGTGTATTATTAGTTAGGTAGGTAGTCAGTTCGGTATAAAGCCAAAGATAGCAGGATCTTCTCACCGTAATTCCATCTGTCACGCCACATCATTTGTGGACGTTTTAAGCCGATTTGACAGTATTATGATCGTTCTCAGTACTTCTTTTTGAACCTAAATGAAAAAGCAATCAGGCGGACGTTGAACAAACCAGTTTTCACGTGGAATCTTTTTGATTCATATTATATAACCACTATTTATTTCCAATTATTTAGGTATAACAGTACTGTTCGAATTAATGTGAACACAAGTGATCAATTGGAAAAAATAATAAATATTCTTTATTGAGGAAAAAAAATAGAGAAACAATTACTTTTTTTTTTTAATTCCAAGTGTGTCCTCCCTTGATTTTTTAACTTCTTTTACACGGTTTGGCATAGAATCAGCAAGTTTTTTTTAACATTTTTCTGATATTTGCGTGTCTCTAAACCATATCTGAATTACTGTCTCAATCAGCTTAGTTTTTGTTGTGCTTGTCTTGCTTTAACTACAGCCCACCGATTTTTTTTTTTATTGTATTTATTACTTGCTGGAGCAATCCCGATGAGTTACAGAACTCATTTTAGGACAGGAGGAAAATTCATGGGTGTGAGGAAATAGTTACAGTTTTACTTGGAAAATGGATATTAAAAATATAAGTTTCACATACAACATAGACAAAAAATAAATTTAAAAAAAAAAAACAGGTTGAGTGAGCAAACAACAATAGAAAATAACTAAAGAAACAAAGAACAAGGTTATACAAATGTGGATGATTATGATTACAAATAAATGGAAAAGAAAAGAAGAGAAAAGGAAACAAGACAAATGAGACATGATAAGAAAATTTACATAGTTTCATCCTTAAACGTATTTAAAAAATATTCTTTTAAAGCATTATTCTGAACTTTTTTATTTTGCTGGTTTCCCTTGTACATATCTGGAAGCGAATTATATAGTGTATAGGCAACATAGTTCAGAGATTTTATCCCATATTTTGTAGTGTGTGTTTGAGGTATGCGGATTTTATTGCTATTTCGAGTATTGTGAGTGTGAATGTCTTGATTGTAAAGTGGCTTGATGTTAGTGTGAGTTGATTGTTGAGTAATTTGTAGGATGGTGCTTGTGATTTCATGTTTAGGAAGGACTGTGATTGGAAGAATACCGGAAACTGAATAGATGTCTTTGACATGGGTGTCCCATGGAAGTCCAAAAACATTTCTGAGAGCTCGGTTTTGAACCACCTGCAGATCAGCTATCAATTTCTTTGAGGCAAATCCCCAGATACAGCAGAGATAAGAAAGGTGTGAATGTACCATGGCGTAGTACACTGATGTTAGTAAAGGAATGGGTAATAATCCTTGGAGTCTATATAGTACACCAGTTATGGGGGTAATTTTCTCCTTTACATGATTTATGTGGAGATCCCACGAGAGTTGGGAATCTACGATCAGGCCCAAATATTTTGTGCTCATTTTCTTTTCGAGGCAGTTATCACCAACTTTGATATTGAGGCTGAAATTTTTCTTGTTACCAAAAAGTATATAATGAGTTTTTTTTACGTTAAGAGTTAGTTTGTTTATTCTTAACCAGCTTGTGAGTTTAGAAACATCAGCATTCATTTCCGTTTCAAGCTCCGCTAGGTTCAGTTTATTGTAAAAAATTACTGTATCGTCCGCATAAAGTTGTAGAGTTCCTTTAATACCCCACTTTGTCATGTCATTCACATAGATTAGAAATAGCAACGGTCCAAGAATTGATCCTTGTGGCACTCCACATGTTATTTTACCCAACTCACTCGTTTCTCCTCCCAGTTCTACTGCCGAAACGCGATTTGATAGGTAAGATCGGAAAAGTTCCAGAGGAGGACCAACAATACCCAAATGTTTCAGTTTTTCGATCAATACGTTGTGATCCACCGTGTCAAACGCCTTCTTTAGATCAATAAATATTGCCGCCGTAAAATCCCCATGATCAATATGTTTCTGTAGATTTGATATAAAATCGAAAGCTGCACATTTAGTGTTAGATCGTCGTCTGAAACCGTATTGTTTTGACGTGAGAATTTTGTTGTGTTCGAGATATTTCAATAGTCTTTCTTTAATGATACATTCAAAAATTTTAGAGATAGCTGGAAGTATAGAGATTGGACGATAATTTTGGACATTTTTTTTGCATTCGTCTTTATGAATAGGAATTATTTTCGCAATCTTTTAATCCAATTTCAATTGGATTAAGATCCGGAGAGTTACCTGGCTATTCAAGGTATGCATTTTTTTTGTCTTTCAAATGTTAACAATCTTAGTGCGTTTTTTAAGAGAAATATCGATCTTCAAAAATTAGAAACAAAAAAGCTTTAGTTAAGTTTACCTCTGCAAAAAAACTGTAATTCTAAAAAATTACAAAATTTAACGCATTTGTAGTTTGGTGTGTCTCATAACTCATTGAATGATTGAACAAGAACAAAAAATGGCCGCTATTACAATATGCTGCATACAACTGCGAAAAACAAGATTATTGAGCTAATTATCACATGTTCACATTAATTCGCACAGTACTGTATATTTCTTATGGTCACTTTGGAGTCGAAGTTGCGTTTGGTCCTCGTACATTGTTAATATTCTGTCAAAACAAATTCAAATGACAAATAAAATACCAAAACCGTAAGAATCCAGTGCAAACAGGATGTTAAATGTCTCATTTGACTTACTTTAACCAGTGTTTCCTGACATTATTTGAAGTAAAACATGTAAATGAAATTTTGGTCTCGGTGACTTTTTGTAGTCTCTAAAAAATTTTGCTTCAAAACCAAACAAAAAAAAAATAATTTGCAGGTTGTCACTGGTCACTCAGCCGAATAACTATCCAACCGCTCATCCCACCCCTAACTCTCCAATACCTACTGTTTATGTTTTTAGTTTTTAAAAACTGGAGACAAAAATTTCGTTTACAATTTTTACTCTAATAAATGTCAGAAATCATTGGTTAAATAAAGTACGACCCTTAACGCTCTGTAAAAAAAACACTGGGCATTCGTAAAAAAATTAAAATTTAGCAGAATGCATAGAATAAAGAGTTTTATACGAATGACCGGAATGATTTACACGTTGAAACAATAATTGTAATTTTTTATGATTCACTAGTACAATATTGCATACCCACACTCGTAAATTCGTGTAATTTCTATTTTAGCTTTGCTTACTTTAACTTTATTTGTGCATCATAAAGTAGTGGTACGTAAAAAAAAATTGTTGAACCTATTATATACAAACTTTTTTATTATAATTAGATAGAATTTTTATTACAATTAAATGTCCTGCCAATCTCTCTGCCAAAATATATAATATTTAGTACTGTAATGTTATTTCTGAGTTAAATCCGCAAGCATTTCCAAATAAATATCTTGATTTACCTATCAATCAGTAAACAGATCTAATCAGGCGTTCATTTTACCTCTGTACATAAAAATATTATTTAACCTATAATATACAAACTTTTTTATTATAATAAAAAAAAAATTAAATGTTGTGCAAATCCCTCTGCAAAATATCCAATATTTGATACGGTAATGTTATCTATTTCTAATTAAAATCCAATAAATATCTTGATTTACCCATCAATCAGTAAACAGATCTCATCAGGCAATTATTTAACCTCTGTACATAAAAAAATATTTAACCTATTATATACAAACTTTTTTATTATAATAAAAAAAAAAATTAAATGTTGTGCAAATCCCTCTGCAAAATATCCAATATTTGATACGGTAATGTTATTTCTAAATAAAATCCAATAAATATCTTGATTTACCCATCAATCAGTAAACAGATCTCATCAGGCAATTATTTTACCTCTGTACATTAAAAAAAATATTGATCCTATTATATACAAACTTTTTTATTTTTATTAAATAAAAATAAAAATTTACAATTAAATGTCCTGCCAATCCCTCTGCAAAATATACAATATTTGGACGGTAATATTATTTCCAATTGAAATCCAAGCATTTCGAAATAAATATCTCGATTTATCCACCAATCAGTAAACAGGTCTAATCAGGCGATCATTTTACCTCTGTTTATTATCGTGCATTTATTTTCTTAAGATTAACATATTTTTCATGCTCCTTCACGCATGTGAAAATAATGTCCACACAAAAAAATAAGCCGTAAAATTAGTGTTTGGCATAATTGAAACGTTTTAATAATCGAATTTAAATCCAATTATTTTGAAATTTGCATCTCGATATATCCATCCGATAAATTCTTTACAGAAGCCGATAAAGCGATCTTTGGTGGGAATATGAAGATAGGTTGTAAGATGTTCATCTTGCAACCACTCTGCTTATTTCTGCGGAAACGTCAGCCGGTTGAGTTGATTTTTTAACCTTTACTTCATTCATTAATACTCTCGTGAATGGCATTTTTGTGAGTTTTTGCACGAATCCCAAGGGCGACGTTAAGTGATCACTACACAACAATAATTATTTATCCTTCCGCAGCATCCAGCGAGATGTATTTTTGATATGGCAACTGGCAACCCTCAATTAGGGCTGACAACATTCCCCGGGGTTCCTACCTGATTCGGCTACCGGCTACCGTATGATTCCCGCGCAGAAAGCCGCCGCCAACCTGTGGAATAAATTTGAGGGTACCGGAAGTCCAAGTGGAGGGCATGACACCTTTTGTGTGTTGCCGTCCCGCTTCGTCCGACCGCCATGCGATGCACGCTGTTCGGAAATGCAACCCACGAATCCCCGCAAGTGCTGTTCGATTATTTTACACAAAAACTTGAATATCAATTATGAAGTACCTACTTTTTATCAACGTGTTTATCGGGAAGGAAATAAGAAATTAATGTTAAACAGCTTGCTTAACTTTTATCCTAATTAAAATACCTGAATTAAATAAATCAATTTGTGCAAAAATATTGAAACTAAGATATAAGGTTTTAATTAAATAAAAACACAGTTTTTTTAGGAAACGTAATATTATTATTTAAAAAAAATAAAAAAATAAAAGGCCTTACGGAAACATTATGAAAATATATTTTCCAACTAAATACGGCTAATTTTGTTTATGCGCAAAAATCAGCTATCGGAAGGTTGAACGAATCAAGACACACTTCACAATAATTTCGGAATGTCTGGCCTCGGAGTACACATGAACAATTAAGTTAAAGGTACTTAAAATAATTTAAATTATTTATATCCAAATGGATAATTGAGTTGAAAATCTTATTCCATAGATTTTACTTGCCTTTTTATGTATATTTTTATTGACTGCTTATCCCACTATTCTGAACCTTTTTCGCTATCTACAACATCAGTAACTATGAAGGTGTATATTTTTTCTTCTTCACAATTATTTATCACAGAAAATCGCACCAGATTTAATTTCGTATTCCCATCACGTAAAATCAATACCTCATTTACACAGAACCATTACTCACTCACATCAAGGAATAAAATTCTTCCACAACTTACCTGAAGACATTGGAAAAATATACGATAATGACCAACCCTCAGATGCAAAAAATCACTTAAAAATATGTTTTGAAAGATAACTAAATTATCATTATCATGTAATATTATCTAATCAAAAAGTATTTATAAAAAAATATTTGCCTCAGATCATTGACTTACATGATATATTGATTCAATTTTAAATTTTTTGTTTTTTTTTTTTAATTAAAAAAAAGGTTTAGAAGGTGTTTCAAAATATCATTTTAGTGGAATTCCACCATAAATTGCCAGTATCAAAAAAAGCAATACCTTTCGAATGTTAGTAAACTTTAAAAATTACATAAATTTAACTAATAAGTACCTATTGTCTTCATGAATAAGTACCTATTTGCTTCATGAATAAATAAGTGATGAGGATAGCACAAACTATTGCCTTGTTGCCAAAACAACGCACTTGCTTTGGGGAAACATAAAAAGTACTGTTTTCTTTCTTCGTTTGTGCATCTAACAAAAATAATCGCATCTAACAGCACCGCAAGCTATCACCACCGCAACAAGTTCATAACATGTCGATCTCCATAATAGAGGGACCTGTCGGCTTTGTACTGATGTATTCTAGCCAGTATTTACAGAGGCGGCCCTTTCAACGCTACCGGAAATCTTTAACCGTCAATTAACAACAGTAGTGGCGTTTCCTCATCCAGGCTTGATTGTCCCATATTCTAAAGGAAGATACAACTACCAAGATGTAGATAATCAGCTGACACATGTAAAACTAATGAATTAAGAACTTTTATTATTATTCTACTGAAACCCCTATTGTTCAGAGTGGCTTTGCCATTCGCTGTGGTAGCCCAAAATAATCTCTTGGTTATCTTCACGTTTTTATTCTTCTACAATTAACTGTTCTTCCCTTGGATTTGTGGACCTTTATGGTTAGATTATTGACTGTTTTTGTCTTACTTTATTATTTTGCCGTTTTTAAGGTGGTACTAAATAATGTCAAAATTCCATATAGACGCTTTGATTGAGATTATTTGTAGACAAACTCGCTGGCAGTCTTGAAACATGAATGAGAAAATAATAGACATTGCCACTTTTTTATTTATGCCTTCCTGTTTGTAATTTGAATAATAATAGTCGCAAAAGGTAGGTCTAGTGACCCCATTGGATACCAGTTCGATACTCCGAGCCGTCTACCCGAACATAGTCTGCAAAACGGCAAATACATGAATGGTCAGGTGATAGTAAAACTATCTTACTATTAATCTTCTCATTCTTGTTTGGCTGTTTTTTGTGACCTCTATCTATGGATCTAAATCAAAATTACTCTTCTCGTATCCTCCTTCCTCTCCTTTCTTCGTCTCTTCTCTCTCTCTCCTGTTTCTCATTTGCAGTCACGTCTGGTGATTAACCGCTTCCGGTGACGCGTCAAACAGAAAGAGATGGAGGACACACACACATGTATACATAAGTAAATATAAGCACGTACGCACACAGTGTCACGTCTAAAAGCTCATGTGTCATTTCCGCTATTGTTTTATCAAGCGTTTATCACCTAAATTTTGTCCTTTCATTTTATTGTCCATTTTTTATTGCGTTTCAAGGACAATGGTCCACACACCATGTCTACATCCGAATACTAAATATAAATCTAAGCAGGAACGTGTTCTATTTTCTTATTATATCCTTGCAGAAAGTAAATCTGATATGAAGTATTGAACGTGTCTTATATCCTAATTTGTATCGACTGAAGCTTCATACGCACAAATGCGATTAGTATTCACGATACGAGATTGATTATTCGGAGAATTAAATCTTTGAACATACTTATGCTTCGTTATGAAGGCAACATATTTCAAAAAGTAATCATCGATCAACACTTTTGATTTACCAATAGATATTTCGATAATACTTATTATAATACTCGTAGACTTCTCCGACTTTTCTTTCAATAAGCATAACCTGTATTTTAATATTGATAATATTTTGTAAAAAAATTGTAATCTTTTAGCTGCTGATTGATATCCGTAGAAAAACCTGTCTAAATGGTCCAATGAAGAACAGTATTTCATCGTTAAAGCTTGAATTTATTACAAAAAATTTCAATGTTTTCATTAAAATATCTTATCTCAATTTAAAATATTTTTTAAGTCCCGCTCATAAATTAATTCGTCTAAATAGATTTGTCAATCGTCGGAATGTCTCGAATTCTGTAAAGTCGCCTATTTGTCCGTGGCACACCGCACCAATTAACCTACAGCTAAAAGTCAAAACAGAAAGACACAAATTAAATAATATTCTATTTCTGTGGCCACTCGCTGACATCCCAGTTCCACGGGTTTCTCTCTGGAGATCGCGCAATAAAACTGAAAAAAAGTACTCCATCTATTTATATAGAAACATCCTGAGGTGTGAGCATTTGAAGCATTTTTAATGTTAATAATATCGGTACTGAATGTTTAAGTTGCATTCTACAATGGAAAGTTTACATGAATTCATCGTTAGATTATTGAAAAAGCTTGAATGGCGTTCCACAGGGTTCCTAATTGGGTTCTGAGTTAATTGCCATTAATTTAATATTAAAAAATGTGTAACCATTTGTATACTTCTATTTGTGTATTATACAATTTGAGTGGGGTATCAAGTAAATTATAAACACAAACGCGTTTGATTATTTATACATCGGATATCGCATATTATCTGAATAACGTATAATATTTACACTGATTTAAACCGCAATGGGAAGTATTTTCATTAAAATTTCAACAATTACGTAATTTTATAAGAAGACAGTCATTGAAATTGTTTACATTTCGTATCCTACCATGTTACAATACATTTGAAATGAATTGGGTTTTCTGTTCTAAAAGTCTTTTTTAAATTGCATTGATTTTGTTATGTATCTTATCTCGTACGGCTGTTTCTTTGATTGCTTGAAAGCTCTGAAACTCGAATGTGGCTATCGTCTTCGTTTCTTTGTGTCAACTTACCGTGCTGCAGGCGCCATTGGACGGACATGACGTCACAGACACCGGGGCCCGGATGTGACGTTGTTCCAGCGTGTGAGTGTGTTGGGGATGTATGTATTGCTTGAAACGGCTTCGGAGCAACGTTACGTCATTATGTTTTAATCTCCAATTACGTAGGTGATCTCGCGGTTCTATTATCATCATCATTTTCATTCACAAAACTTTAGGGTTGTCGAGACAAGATTATTCCTGACTAGTTGGTGTGTATTAAATTTGGTATTTTAGACTTTCTTCTACTATTATATTTTACTATTTAATTTTACATGTTTAAATTGATGCGCTAGAAGTAAACTCATCGTTTCCGATCAGAAGATATCATATTCGATTCTTGACAAAGTCTAAAAGAAAATTTATTTGTTCATATGAAGCAGATACTTTGTGATGTGACATTATAATTTTTAATAAAACAATAACTTTGTAAACACCACTTTTATTTTTTATACTTTATGCCGACCGGGTTTCGCTACAACCGTAGCTTCTTCAGGGCAGTACAATACTCTACTAACATTAATTTACATGTGTGTTATAGATAATACATGATTTTTTCGATCAAGTGGTTTGCAAATTCCGAAAATCCAGAGCTGTGTAAACGTCTAAGATGTTCTTTGACACGGGTGTTTATGTTGCGTGCTGTTTTGCCTATGTAAAAAATATATATTCACTCCAATGCAGCGACTGCCCCTATTTATTATATCTAATATACTGCACTCGTAGGTAAGCTTATAAAACAAACAAATTCACTGATAATATGATTGGTTAAACGATTATTATACCTGTGGATATAATTTCTCTTCATCGATATTTAATAATTTCCTTTATGTAATAAGTTATTAACTGCTTGAATAGAATAAGGTAGTAAAATTATGTAATAAATGTATTCAACCCTCCGAATCCAATCCAATTTTAGTCTGGGCGTGGTTACACTCATATTCACATGCATTATTATAATAGTGTTCAACATTGGATCGTGTTTATTTAATAAAACTGGATCTACTCAATGTCGATCTTCAAACGGTTAGTTGTCGAAGAACTTGAAGGTAGATGATAGTATAATATTACATGAAATAATAACAACGACGGTATAATAAATTACAGAGCAAAAGCTCCTTCATTTTATTATACTACTAGTATCGTTACTATTGTCTTATAGCAGAAATCTGTTTGTTTTACCAGCAAAAGCTCTCAATCGGTGAGCTCTCGAGTAATGAAAAATGCAGAGTTTTATCTGTTGGGAATTTCAGTTAGGAGCGACTATTTTCGACTCGTCACTTCCATCACGAGCTAGGGATTTTTTTAAAATTATTAAATTTAGTTTAAATTAGGTGTAGTCAGCTATCGTAATTAGTCCAGCATTACAAAGGGGCACTAATAAAACTTTAAAAAAATTGAAACGGCTGTGTTCCAAAGCAATGCTTAGAGCAAACTTACGGTAGGAACTTAATAATTTCGGTTGTCGGTGCATCGGTGCGTGCGTGAAGTGATGTGAAATATTCCCGTGTAATGCATAAAATTATACACGCACAATGAAATTTAAAAAATTTCTCAATTGGAACTGATAATTATCTAATCATATCAGACAAGCGATAAAGTAGGTAGAAAATATTTTATTTTATTAATAATATTTCTATATTTGAAATTTTTTTTATTACATATTTATATTTTATATTTATTTTTTTTAAACTAAAATTTTTAAAAAGAAAGACTACATTCCGTTACGAATAACCTAACAATGTTTGAAAATCTCCTGCTACCACCCCAGTAAGCGGAAAATGTTGCTTGTGTCGTGATGGAGGACTTAGCCAGCCGATGAATCGAACATGCGACGCCCAGGTGGAACCCAAGCGCGATGCCCACGTATATACGATGTCGTGTGTATTATTGTTTAAATTAACAGATCTCGATATTTTTCACAAGTAACTTTTTCATTCGAATTGTAATTTTCTGACGTGTCTTCTGTAAAATATATATTTAAAATAATTTCAACTTCACAAATCCTACAATTATAATATACCTACTATGTCTACGCTGGTAATAGATATAATTAATAATATTTTTTAAATACATATATTTTTTAACATTTTATTTATAAATTGTATGGAGCGATAATCTAACAAGTATCTATATATATATAAAATGAATCCCTGTTTCCCTTGGTCACGCCATAACTTCAGAACGACTTTACCTATTTCATTAATCTTTTTTAAAGTTTTCTAATGCTTTGTAGAAGGTTCTTAAGGAAAGAAAAATTAAGAAAATAGCGCAGAAAATTGGATAATTTCAGAAAATTTAACGTCTTTTTTAACTTCGCACGTTTAACAGTTCGTGCGTTTGATGAATGTGAATTTAGCAGGCAGTTGTTTTTTTTTGTAACAAAAGAATTGTCTATGGATTTTTTTTAAATTATAGATATTTTAAATAGGTATTTATTTTAGGTACCAAATTAGATTGATTGTTCTTATAACAAATAATGAATATTTGTAATGTATGAAAAATGAATATTTGAATTAAAAAATTGTAATAGGTGGCACGCGAGCTGTTTGGAAACTGAATGTACTGGGACTGAATATATGGAACGCATGAGGTGGATTGGCAGGACGGGGGAGCGGGAGAGGGGAGAGGGTAGGCGCAGAAGGTGGAAAGCAGAAACAATTTATTTCTTTGAAAATGCATCGCATGCCGAGAATCAGCTGGTGCATTATAAAAATAAATTGATATAAGTCCTCGTTGTCTATGAACCCCAGTGAGCATTGAGCAGTGAAGTATGTTACAGGGATAAAACACCTCTCTCCGCGTGTCACCGGGACTTGGAAGCTTAATCAGAGTCCGGACAGGTGTTGCTTACGGAGGTCGCTAGATAAACTACTCGCTTGCACAGTACCGACTCACTCACTCACAGGGTGATCGCAATATCATTACAAACATCTGCGTTCATTATTTTCATATTTTTCTCACATTCCTTTTTGGGTGTATTCCGTTTTAGCATTCAGATGTATTTATTTATTTAAAAGTATGACTAAAAAAAGTTATTCACTGTGATGTTGCAGAGGTATTTATTATTGTCTGAGTAAGCAATTAAGTTATCGGTTAGCAGTTCATTACAGTTTTATATACATATTGTAGATAAAAGATGTTCTGCAGTCATGATCTCAACATTGGATTACGAATGCGAAAGGTCAGATGCTACGTGTTTTCGATATTATTTTATGGAATGGAAGCATGGACGCTTACTGAACAACTAATTAGGCGACTTGAGGCATTCGAGATGTGGATCTACAGAAGAATACTTAAAATAAGCTGGATGGACAGGAAGATGTTATGGTTCAGATGAATAAAGAAAAATAAGTTATTAAAAATATAAAAATCTCAAAACTTCAATATCTTGGACATGTGATGAGACATCCAGAGAAGTATGAAATCTTGCATCTCATAATGCAGGGAAAGATTGCCGGAATAGGGGACCTTGGAAGAAGGAGAACCTCATGACAGTGAAAAACCTAAGACAGTGGTTTGGCCAGTCTACGGAAGAGCTGTTCCGGGCCGCAGTAAACAAAGTCCGCATATCCAACATGATAGCCAACGTCCGTTGAACGGACAGGGCACACGAAGGAGTAGACAATAAGGTTTGTCTAATAAACTATGCACGTGTATGTGTTAGTCTCATTTTTGGCTTCGTAATGACTAGTTTAATGTTTATTTACAATAACAAAAAATCAGCAATTCTTTCAAATGTGTAACTCAATGTAATATGTATTACAAAGGCGTAGAAAATAATGTATCATTAATTCTTCAATAATCACAAATTCACTTGTAGGCGTTTTTTAAATTAAACGAAAATTAATATTTAATCACTGAAGACAATTAAGCAACTCTAAAACGAAAATTTGAAATAGAAAAATCGGAAAAAGAAACGATGCATCTAGGAATTGAACCGTGGACCTTAGACTTACCGGGGCTCTACTCTAACCACTGAGCTAATTCGACCCTATCCCTTTCGGTCATATTTAACCATTGTATTTAACTGTATCTCCAAATTTTCGTTTGAGAGTCGCTCATATTGTCTTTAGTGATTAAATTTCACAACTTTAGGTTTTACTCATTTCCAAACCACAAATATCTTATTATTTTAAACTATGTGGATCTCAATCTTTTGTTATTGTTCATGCCTTTTTATGTTTACTGGAGTTACTGCCTGCTTATTTCCATATTTAAAATATATTAAAATAATATTTAGATGTAGGTATCTTTGTTTACTATTTGTGTGTTTATTATTAAATTAAAGTTTGATTCCATACGGCTATTCCTACAATTTATTAATCAGTTTGAAATATTAATTAAAAACTGACAAATCATTCGACCCCGTGCCAGCGCCGTTGCTGAGCATTGTGGGGAGGTAGGGAACTATTGTGACGTCATCTGGTTAAAAATCGTGTAGAGCTCTTTACACCTTCAAATCTAACTTTTAACATTATTATTCTACTATTCAAAGCATATACAATTTTTTTTTTCAATTGGTAAATATAGATAAGTTAGAGAAGTTTGATAAATAAAGTTGGCTGAATTTCTTCATGATAGCTTTTGGAAGGAAAGTAAAGCTTTTTCTTAACCACCCGCCAAGATTCGTCTCGTTTATTCTCCTACCGTCTCGGAGTTGTTTGGAGGGGGTTCGAGATCGCCCGTGAATGGGAGGAGGTCGGGGGGAGTGGCGGGCGGTCGGAGGGGGGGGGGGGAGGCTGCGCTGCCACGGTCCAGCTGCCCGATTTTCCCACGCCTGCGCAGCCTGTATTATGAATTGCGAAACTGGACGGCGCCTAGACCCCCCCCACCTCCTTTCCTTTCTGCGCCCCCTCTCTTGCTCACTTTGTTATAACCCGTTCTCCGCAGATATTTTATCTTAAATCTTAGTCTAACTTTATTATGTAAGAATAATAAATTATTCGTATTTAGCTTTAGTGTACTCATAGCTCGATATAAAACCCTTCTTATTCATTACAATATTCTCTATTTTTACTGGAACTATTTATTGGATAATCAACACCTCTGCCATAGGTCACCCCAAGTAGTTCGCAACGTTTGGTGACTTAGCAGGGGTATTTGACCCGGTTGGTGGCGTGGTTGATTCCGAATACTTGGTAGGAAGGTTCAATCTTGAGTAAAATAATTTTTTTTTAAATTTATAAGATATTTGAAAATAGATGTATTATAGTAAAAAAAACTTTGTTTTCTACGGGTTAATTTTTTTCTGTATAATCTGGAATATTCTACAAGACTGTTATTTTAACAAATGTGCCAATGGAAGGGTTAAGTTATAACACCTTGCGCTACAGGTTTTTTATCTGTTGAATTGATATATTATAAATAATAATTTATTTATTTTGCTTAACGCATATATTTACTGTGCGTTTTCGCTGAAATCAATTAAAATTGACACTTTTAACAATAATTATGCTTTGAGTCTCAACTGCTCGCTGGTGCCAGTGAGACTATGGCATTCCCAATTGGGGTACGTTTTCAAATATTCTGGGCGTCTCTCTTAATCTTACTCATTACTCTTACTTAATCGTTACCTACCTATAGTGTAGTTTATTAAATTTATTTATTAATAGGAAGCTTGAATTACAGATTTTTTACCAAACTGTTGCTTCACTATCGCTCGTACTCCCCTGAATACTGAGCGAAAGGGAATCAAAAAATTTATTATATTGTTTTATAATCCCCATGGTTTTCTTCCAAAACTGGATTGATTTTTAATATTTTTTGTACCAACTGTATTAGAAGAAAATGCCCTTATGTCTGTACGTTTTGCTTTTTTTAAAAATACCTTGTCCAGCATATTTACTGAACATCTGTTGATTGCATTCAAACCTAACAATTATCGACGACTAGCGTGCCGACACGCTAGTCGTCGATATAGTATATATTATACTAAAAATATTTGCAGTGGTGTCAAAATCCAGTAAGGAAATTGGGGAATACGTTTGTATTGACAAAACCTTATGGATTCCATTAAGATGAAGCCATACTAAATAATGCAAAATCATACAAAAATTATGTTTTAGTTTTGAAAATTTGACCGCTTAGAAGTATTATAGATGCTTCAATTAAATACTGCGTGTAGAACATACCTTGGCCCTTAAAAATATCGGTCATTTTTTTTTAATAAGTCTTTTAATAAGCTTAGAAAAAAATAAAGTATTAGGTCTATAAAAAACATTTTTAACTGAAAACTCTCCTACTTATAAACACTTTTTCGGATATGGTTTTATTGCATAATGTGGCAAATTCAGTTTCTTATATAATTATCGCGAAAAAAATGATATTTACGCCCGAACCTCACAAAATAAAATATAATATGCATTTTCGCTTCGCGTTGGTATTTTTGACATCACGGCGACAATACGGCAGTCGACGAATTTGTTATATCAAAGTGAACCTTATACCGTCCACCGAAGAACGACTGGCAGCCGCCCCGATTTTCTGTCATTACTCCTCCGAACGGAGCGGAGAGAAGACGTGAAATCAATTAAAAAATTCCGTTTTATTACAATAAACAATGCATAAAAAAGGAATTAATGTTTTTTACAGGCCTTTACGAAATCAACATGTAAAAAAAAATCTCAAATATCTTTTCCAACCTTTCCAAAAGCTTTTTCTCAAGTATTTTTAAACTCCTCCCATAAAAGGACATGAATTCCGATTTCGATTTTTTCCTGTACTAGTGGATCGCCTTAAGTGCCATTAACCAGCCAGGGGCCGAGAATTCATATTTCATCGAAAGATGTTCTTACGAGTACAGGGCGGTTCCAATGAGAAAGATGAATTATTCTCCTTACTAGCTTTTATAAATAATAACTCAATATATATTATGGATTTTATTTCATTAAAAATTTGCTATAATTTATGCCTACATTCAAAAATGCTGAAAGGTGTGATTATAAAACTATTAAAATTATGCAGTTTTTATAATTATTTTTTTATCTTAAGTATTTATCATTTTTCAATAATGTCTAAGCAAAATAAGAACGTAAAAAAATAGAAAGACACAGAAATTAATAGACTAACTGAAGTATTTTCATCTCAAAACAGATTGCGGATTTTTTAAAATGATTTTATTTAAACTAAAATTAAATTCTGAAAAGTAGCTTTCCCAGATAATTTATTGATTTATTTTACTGCATGATTATATGATTTCAAATGTGTGTTGTATAATACAAAATTTTGTTTGAAAATTTAGCAAATTTTCCAACCACGTACGGTATAACCAAAGATATTCAAATACAAAAGGGATATGCTATGATGTCCGCGCGACTGTCGCCCCGAACTACGGCCTAATGAGCGTAGTTTGCATACAAAAATAATTTGTTCATTTTCTTGATTTTTTGAAAGTGTGCATTATTATTGGTTAACAATACATTTTGAATACGGAAAGAATTCGTTTATTTAGTTTAGCTTATTCGTTAATTATTCGTTCATTTAGTTTACTCGTTAATTGGTAAACAACACTGGCGACACGCAGAAGCTCAGTCTCACCTAGTAAAAACGGCGGGTAGCACATCTCTTGGGTATATATAACCTTATTATGCTAAAAATAAACACATATTTTCATAATTTATAACATAACTTTACTAGATAAAAGAACAACTTTTCGAAATAAATTTTTACTTTTTTGTAAAAAAGAGTCAATACGGCTAAAATTTCATTTAAAAATGACACATTTCCGGTTTTGTCTGGTTATTCCTTCTTAATTACATATAATGTGGTGTGCTGTAATAGCATGCTCATTAGTACCACGAAAGCATGCTACTTTTGGGCAATTGCTACTCAGCGGCATGTGAAATACGCTAAATCTGGGCTAATTAACAAACCTGATTACATTATTTTTTATGGAACCATAATTTGCTGTAACACATCTAGTGGCGTTTCAAATAAATGCAGATATAGTCAATTATTAATTCAATATTTAATTGACAGCGTGAGACATTGTCACGAATATATTATTTATTATGTAAATCTTATTCCGTAATTGAGAGACAGGATGTGAGATTGGTGTCCAAGTTGTGGCGGTTGGTCCAACCAGTTTCCTGTTAGAACCGTTACTCGCTTCATTCATGGCTGGACCGAAATACGGCCCACGAGACTGCGTAATTATATCAAAACGAACTCGACCAGAAAATGTTATCATATCGTGAAATATAAATACTCGTATCTACTACTGGCGTTATTACCTGGATAAACGTGATTTTGTATCGGATGGACTAGATGCCCGGCGACGCGCGGGTGAAATAATCCATTGATAACAACAATACCCTTTCAATAATTGATAAAACACTAAAATTACATAATAAAATAAAATATTTTTTATCCTTGTTTATGAATTCTATTGCATCTACGCAAGTCCTTTGTATTCTTTAAACGTATTATAAAACTTTTCATGTATAAAAACGTATATAAAACGTATTAGAATAAGTTAACAATAATAATCTTAACGAAAATATGAAAGAGAACAAGACACAGAAAAAAGACAATTGTCGCAACTGGGACTCGAACCCAGACCTCTCCGTCTAACCGGGACGGAGAGGTCTTATTTCTATTATTATTTTTATTAGGTTCTTTCATATTTTCGTTTAGATTATTATTGTTAACTTATTCTAATATGATATATTTCACTGATGGGAATAACCTTCAAAAAAGTATAAAAAGAAAGTTTTTCTTATAAAAATTGTATATAAAACCTTTCACGTTTTTTCCGAAAAACACAATTTTTTTGGATAGTAGAAAATTTTGAAACAATTTGGAACATTTTCGTAAATCATTTCAATGGATACCTAATACAATCCCCAGAAATCATGGTGGAAATGATGTAGTGAGTTGAATATAATTGCGTTATCTATAAATTTTAGACAGAAGATGCTAAAGATTCACCACGCCAAAGCTCACCAATTGAGTGGTGGTTTTGCTAATTCAGAAAACAGTTTTATTCGCTTTTAGAGCAGGTATAGTTCTGTAAAGGTAAATTAAAATGTATTTTGTACGTTCTTTGTTGATTGCAGTATTCATTTTGAGTGTAATATTTTTTTTAATCTAAAATCTTTGGTCAGCAAAATATCATATACTTTAAGCAATCCAAATACGCTCAGGAATCGCTGGTTAAATTCTTCGGATACGCGCTGTTACATGTGTTTGACTTTACTACTAATAAAAAATAAAAAAGAACTTATGTCTTAAACTATTTTAAAAGCTCTCATGCCCATGTTGAATTTAATTCGCTTCCATAAATATAAATGAATATGATTCTCTTGGACCGGCTCCTGATAGTTGCTACTGCAGTTAATTTTATGGTGCAACATTAATGTTTTTTTTTATTCTACTGCAGAGCACTTATCTCCGCTCCATTTCTATGTAATTAACATTAAACGATGCTTTTGCACTGATTGGATTCACTTCAAAGGCGTAAACAAATGGATAGAAACCTCAACCATTAAATTATGTACTTAATTCCTGGTTTATTATGAATATTATATGTTATGAAATAATTAAGTTACCTTAGTTTTTTTAATATTGGTAAATTATACATAAAAGTAATTTTTGATTACCGGGTCATTATTATGTGCTTAATCATGTACGGCGATAAGAATGTTCTTGAAAAGCGGAGTTAATTATTATCTTAAAATTATTAATACCTCGGAAAGTATGAATCATTTCACACAGGTTTTCATGAGAAACAAAAAACCGTTTAGTTTATTAAATAAAAATAGTCTACCGTTTTTGAAAAAAAGGGTCGATTAATATTTAAGGATCAATTACTTGGAACATTTAATTAAATATTATAATTTGAGATTTAAATCATAAAGTTTAAAAAAATATTCATTCTAGACTTGCAGAAAAGTCAATGGGTCAATGGATGTCGCGTATTAAAAATAAAATGGATACAAAAAAAATTCCAGACACCATCTAGATAGCATTTAGTTCGAGTTGAATCTTGCAATCGTATATAAAGATAGCAGCCAATAATATGTGCGTTATGAAAATGAAGATAATGTTGGTAGTTCTTAGTCGAAGTATGACGCAGTTAAAAGTGACCGAATCAAATATAGACACTTTAGCTCAATTGGTAGCAAATAGTTGGTAGTTAGTAATTAAATATTATAATTTGAGATTTTACTCATAAAGTTAAAAATAAAAATGAAAATTATCAAATTTATTTAAAACACTATTTTAATCAAAATTATCAATAAATCGGTTGGTCCTTGATTCTGTTACTGAATTTTCTAAAAGTTTTTGTTATGTAAATGCATTGACGTATGATTGTAAATGTAATGATTTTTTTGTAATGGATTTATTTATTTTACATCATTTTTAGGTGCCTTCCTAGTAAATGACCTTTCCCTGCCGCTAATTGTTACATATATATTTTTATTATCTTACTTATTTTGTTTTTCTTATCCGTCTTATTTTGAGTGGATTTTTTAGTTTTTATTAAGTAGTGGTTTGCACAATTTTCATTTAATTTTGACAGTTTTTATTAAATTAATATTTTGCCAAAATTTCTCACATTTTCTTAGTTCCTACATCAATTCCTACCGATTTTTTAATTTAGTTATTACTTTGTACAACTTGAACCTACTCAAAAGTACACTTATAATTTATGTTGAATACAAAAATTCGTCCCTTCATTTTATATAGCCTTCTTACCCTTCAATCCTAACAGTTAATCGTCCAATGAAAGTTGCGTTATTTCACATCAAATCACATACATCTACCCTTTACTTGAACATAACACGTGCTACCCCTTCTGTGAGATAATTTATTCTACCCTTTATCTTGTTGGGGTTGCTCTGACCAGTTACGTTATTAGTACTAACGGTAGCCCATTGACAGATTCATATCTGAAGATCCCTTTTACATGGGTCCTGTCATGTAAGAGGCGTATCCTTACACATTTGGGGTAGAAAAAAATACTCGTCCCTTTTAACGGTACAACGAATATTTTTCGACCGGTTTTTCTTGTGATTTATTTTGGTATAAAGCTATCACGCTATGTATTCTAACGTACTTCTGACAAAGGATAGAAAAACGTGGCCATGGTCCTGAAAACATTGGTTTATTATATGATTTGAGATTTTCAAGGTAAGTGTTACCGTGATTTATTTTTGGGGTATTATGTCGTGTTGCGCTTCCTCTTTATTTAGCCATTCGTTTTCTGACAGTAACAGTATCCATCATTAGGGCAGATGCTGTGATGGTGTGATGATCGACATTTTAACGATGTCTAAAACATTGGCAAATATGGAAGAAGTGCAGCACGGCATAACACCCCAAAAATAAATCACGATTAGTAGGTTGTTTATTTCATTTAGAAATATTATTGATTCTTAAAAGTTATTAGATAAAAAAGTATGCATTTTTGTGAGACAGCCTTCCAATTCTCAGAACTCTTTAAAAAGGTATAAATCTTAAAGGCGTTGTTAAAATAACATAAAAATAAAATAATAAACATAAAAATCCAGTAAGGAAATTGGGGAATACGTTTGTATTGACAAAACCTTATGGATTCCATTAAGTGCCATTAACCAGCCAGCGGCCGAGAATTCATATTTCATCGAAAGATGTTCTTACGAGTACAGGGCGGTTCCAATGAGAAAGATGAATTATTCTCCGTACTAGCTTTTATAAATAATAACTCAATATATATATTATGGATTTTATTTCATTAAAAATTTGCTATAATTTATGCCTACATTCAAAAATGCTGAAATGTGCGATGATAAAACTATTAAAATTATGCACTTTTTGTAATTATTTTTTTATCGTAAGTATTTATCATTTTTCAATAATGTTTAAGCAAAATAAGAATGTAAAAAAATAGAAAGACCCTAAATTAATAGACTAACTGAAGTGTTTTCATCTCAAAACAGAAGGCGGATTTTTTAAAATGATTTTATTTAAACTAAAATTAAATTCTGAAAAGTAGCTTTCCCGGATAATTTATTGATTTATTTTACTGCATGATTATATGATTTCAATTGTGTGTTGTATAATACAAAATTTTGTTTGAAAATTTAGCAAATTTTCCAACCACGTACGGTATAACCGAAGATATTCAAATACAAAAGAGATATGCTATGATGTCCGGGCGACTGTCGCCCCGAACTACGGCCTAATGAGCGTAGTTTGCATACAAAAAGAATTTGTTCATTTTCTTGATTTTTTGAAGGTGTGCATTATTATTGGTTAACAATACATTTTGAATGGAAAGAATTCGTTCATTTAGTTTAGTTTATTCGTTAATTATTCGTTCATTTAGTTTACTCGTTAATTGGTAAACAACATTGGCGACACCCAGAAGCTCAGTCTCACCTAGTAAAACCGGTACAAAAAAAGTATTCGGCGGGTAGCACATCTCTTGGGTATAACCTTATTATGCTAAAAATAAACACATTTTTTCATAATTTATAACATAACTTTACTAGATAAAAGAACAACCTTTCGAAATAAATTTTTACTTTTTTGTAAAAAAGAGTCAATACGGCTAAAATTTCATTTAAAAATGACACATATCCGGTTTTGTCTGGTTATTCCTTCTTAATCACATATAATGTGGTGTTCTGTAATAGCATGCTCATTAGTACCACGAAAGCATGCTACTTTTGGGCAATTGCTACTCAGCTGTATGTGAAATAAGCTAAATCTGGGCTAATTAACAAACTTGATTCCATTATTTTTTATGGAACCATAATTTGCTGTAACACATCTAGTGGCGTTTCAAATAAATGCAGATATTGTCAATTATTAATTCAATAATTAATTGACAGCGTGAGACATTGTCACGAATATATTATTTATTATGTAAATCTTATTCCGTAATTGAGAGACAGGATGTGAGATTGGTGTCCAAGTTGTGGCGGTTAGTCCAACCAGTTTCCTGTTAGAACCGTTACTCGCTTCATTCATGGCTGGACCGAAATACGGCCCGCGAGACTGCGTAATTATATCAAAACGAACTCGACCAGAAAATGTTATCATATCGTGAAATATATATACTCGTATCTACTACTGGCGTTATTACCTGGATAAACGTGATTTTGTATCGGATGGACTAGATGCCCGGCGACGCGCGGGTGAAATAATCCATTGATAACAACAGTACCCTTTCAATAATTGATAAAACACTAAAATTACAAAATAAAATAAAATATTTTTTATCCTTGTTTATGAATTCTATTGCATCTACGTAAGTCCTTTGTATTCTTTAAACGTATTATAAAACTTTTCATGTATAAAAACGTATATAAAACGTTTCACGTTTTTTACGGAAAAAAACTATTTTATTGGATAGTAGAAAATTTTGAAACAATTTGGAACATTTTCTTAATTCATTTCAATGGATACCTAATACAAGCTCCAGAAATCATGGTGGAAATGATGTAGTGATTTGAAAATAATTGCGTTATCTAAAAATTTTAGACAGAAGATGCTGAAGATTCACCACGCCAAAGCTCACCAATTGAGTGGTGGTTTTGCTAATTCAGAAAACAGTTTTATTCGCTTTTAGAGTAGGTATAGTTCTATAAAGGTAAATTAAAATGTATTTTGTATGTCCTTTGTTGATTGCAGTATTCATTTTGAGTGTAATATTTTTTTTAATCTAAAATCTTTGGTCAGCAAAATATCATATACTTTAAGCAATCCAAATACGCTCAGGAATCGTTGGTTAAATCCTTCGGATACGCGCTGTTACATGTGTTTGACTTTACTACTATTTAAAAAAAAAACTTTTGTCTTAAACTATTTTAAAAGCTCTCATGCCCATGTTGCATTTAATTCGCTTCCATAAATATAAATGAATATGATTCTCTTGGACCGGCTCCTGATAGTTGCTACTGCAGTTAATTTTATGGTGCAACATTAATGTTTTTTTTTATTCTACTGCACATCACTTATCTCCGCTCCATTTCTATGTAATTAACATTAAACGATGCTTTTGCACTGATTGGATTCACTTCGAAGGCGTAAACAAATGGATAGAAACCTCAACCATTAAATTATGTGCTTAATTCCTGGTTTATTATAAATATTATATGTTATGAAATAATTAAGTTACCTTAGTTTCTTTTAATATTGGTAAATTATAAATTAAAGTAATTTTTGATTACCGGGTCATTATTATGTGCTTAATCATGTACGGCGATAAGAAAGTTCTTGAAAAGCCGAGTTAATTATTATCTTAAAATTATTAATACCTCGGAAAGTATGAATCATTTCACACAGGTTTTCAGGAGAAACAAAAACCGTTTAGTTTATTAAATAAAAATAGTCTACCGTTTTTGAAAAAAAGGGTCGATTAATATTTAAGGATCAATTACTTGGAACATTTAATTAAATATTATAAATTGAGATTTAAATCATAAAGTTTAAAAAAATATTCATTCTAGACTTGCAGAAAAGTCAATGGATCAATGGATGTCGCGTATTTAAAATAAAATGGATACAAAAAAAATTCCAGACACTATCTAGATAGCATTTAGTTCGAGTTGAATCTTGCAATCATATATAAAGATAGCAGCCAATAATATGTGCGTTATGAAAATGAAGATAATGTTGGTAGTTCTTAGTCGAAGTATGACGCAGTTAAAAGTTACCGAATCGAATATAGACACTTTAGCTCAATTGGTAGCAAGTAGTTGGTAGTTAGTAATTAAATATTATAATTTGAGATTTTACTCATAAAGTTAAAAATAAAAATGAAAATTATCAAATTTATTTAAAACACTATTTTAATCAAAATTATCAATAAATCGGTTGGTCCTTGATTCTGTTACTGAATTTTCTAAAAGTTTTTGTTATGTAAATGCATTGACGTATGATTGTAAATGTAATGATTTTTTTGTAATGGATTTATTTATTTTACACCATTTTTAGGTGCCTTCCTAGTAAATGACCTTTCCCTGCCGCTAATTGTTACATATATATTTTTTATTATCTTATTTTGTTTTTCTTATCCGTCTTATTTTGAGTGGATTTTTTAGTTTTTATTAAGTAGTGGTTTGCACAATTTTCATTTAATTTTGACAGTTTTTATTAAATTAATATTTTGCCAAAATTTCTCACATTTTCTTAGTTCTAACATCAATTCCTACCGATTTTTGAATTTAGTTATTACTTTGTACAACTTGAACCTACTCAAAAGTACACTCATAATTTATGTTGAATACAAAAATTCGTCCCTTCATTTTATATAGCCTTCTTACCCTTCAATCCTAACAGTTAATCGTCCAATGAAAGTTGCGTTATTTCACATCAAATCACATACATCTACCCTTTACTTGAACATAACACGTGCTACCCCTTCTGTGAGATAATTTATTCTACCCTTTATCTTGTTGGGGTTGCTCTGACCAGTTACGTTATTAGTACTAACGGTAGCCCATTGACAGATTCATATCTGAAGATCCCTTTTACATGGGTCCTGTCATGTAAGAGGCGTATCCTTAATTTTTGGGGTAGAAAAAAATACTCGTCCCTTTTAACGGTACAACGAATATTTTCGACCGGTTTTTCTTGTGATTTATTTTGGTATAAAACTATCACGCTATGTATTCTAACGTACTTCTGACAAAGGATAGAAAAACGTGGCCATGGTCCTGAAAACATTGGTTTATTATATGATTTGAGATTTTCAAGGTAAGTGTTACCGTGATTTATTTTTGGGGTATTATGCCGTGTTGCGCTTCCTCTTTATTTAGCCATTCGTTTTCTGACAGTAACAGTATCCATCATTAGGGCAGATGCTGTGATGGTGTGATGATCGACATTTTAACGATGTCTAAAACATTGGCAAATATGGAAGAAGTGCATCACGGCATAACACCCCAAAAATAAATCACGATTAGTAGGTTGTTTATTTCATTTAGAAATATTATTGATTCTTAAAAGTTATTACATAAAAAACGTATGCATTTTTGTGAGACAGCTTTCCAATTCTCAGAACTCTTTAAAAAGGTATAAATCTTAAAGGCGTTGTTAAAATAACATAAAATAGCAGTGCAAATTATATTAATATATACTTTATGCAATATAATATACGAAATAATATAAACACACAAAATTGTTAACCTCCATGTAAAGAAGCCACATATGAATGAAGTGGTTTAAAACAAATGTACCTACGTAATTTTTTATATTGTTAGTATGATTTATATTATTTATGTGTATAAGTATTTTAATGATATTTTTTATAACACTCAACCATATAATAAATTAACTATGTTTTCTGATCCCGTGTGTTGTTAATACGTTGAGAATTTTGTAAAATGATGTAAAACATTTTGACAGGTTTAAAATTTAATTAAAAATTTTAAAATTAAATTTTGACAGGTTTTGACTAAACTATTCTATTATTTTTTTTTACCCTCAGGAATTTAAAAAAAAACTTTTAAGATATATTAAATTTGCGCAATATAGTGCAAAAATAGTATGATGTTTATTATATCGTAAGAAATCGGTGCCACGACTGCTACGGGCTAGCTCTGAAATAAATTTTTCGTCCCCGTGGTATACAAATACTTGAAAATCTGACGAGTTTAAAGTTTCCCTTCGAATTACTTCGTATCAAGTTCAAGTAACCCCTTTTATCTACTTTTTTTAATATCTATTAAAAATGCTCTTCATTAGAGAAGTGTGGTGAGGTATAAATGAGGGGGAGATCTCGAGATAAGTTTACGATCTCGAGTAGGCTGGTTATTTGCTGGGCGAGTATTATTATTATCAACTACAGACTAAAAATAAGTTTAATGTATAGTCATATAAAATTTCATTACCGTGAGCATGTCGATGATCAAATCAATCTCAACAATACAGATTTTAGACGGGCCTTCATTAATAACATCTGACGTGAATCTAAATTGAGTTCGCAAGCCTATGTCAGACTGTGAATCGATTTATATCAAATCTCAGAGAGCTTCTATCAATAACTTAAATTCAGATTTGAACAGATACGAGATCTACAATCACCTTTATCCATGCCTGATCGCCGAACACTCTCTAAACTGTGTTAAACTTTTAAGAAATTATTTTTAATAGGTTTTTATATTGAAGTGTTTTCAGGGTTGTTGATGTAGTTACCAATGAAGCGGACTGTAGTTGTCAAATAAAAAAATCAATTTAAAAGCTGCTGCCAACATAAATGCAGAAATATTTATGATTTGACTGGGTGTTAAAAAACACGTAGGTACCTGCATCCTTATTTTCGTCGAATGGAAAGGTCCGGTTACTGCCAGAGAAAAAACAGTGCTTATAAATTATTTCACATTTTCATATGTGTTCACTTTCAAAAAATTACAAGCTTTCTATGCAAGTCTATGTTTTCCTTTATATCACAGGATGAGCAATTCGTGTGTATTTAGTAACACATTTAAACAGATTTTTTGATTTTTAATTGAAAACCATAATATTTTCAATCTAGAAAAGCTTGAATACTTACATATAATATTTTGGAGTTCTGCGAGTAACATAGGATTACTAATTAATTGTATGACAAAATGGAATAATCATATTAAAAAAGAAGTATGATTTCTTTTGTATGTTCTTCATTTCAGATTCCATGATTTGTGTCTTTCATTCTTAGGCTCTCTTAATTCGATCAATTTTTATGTTTGCTGTAATAAAAAAAATATATAATAAGTAACACAATAATATTATTTATAATTCTGATAAGAATATCTTAGCCAACAGGTCGAGAAATTCAGAGTTCTTGAAAATAGGAATCCTAGCGTATGTGTGGCAGCTGTGAACAGAAGTGGCGCCATCTCTTGGCATTATTGGCTATTTGCTTCAAATTCGGTTCTACAATTTTGATTGCATTATCTTATTACATCTACACAATTTAAGCACGTTTCAAACATCCAAATGTAACCCCAGTTTGTACTTTGATCATAATTTTTCAATGAATATTCTAAAATCCCGATTATGTAGTTGGCCGAGTCCACAACAGGCGCCTCCGCCCTTCCACACATGCGCACACACAGCGTACAGCCATTACAGGGCGGAGATTAATCCAACACGAAGTGAATATTAATGATACGGCATTAAGCTACCTGAATTCACCGGCAGATAAAAATAATCAAATCTTAAATAAAAATGAAACTCTCGACACGTTGGATACAATATACTCCTACCAACCAACCAACCTAGCCTGTAGCTGGAAAAGAGGAGTGATGAAGTCTTTGAGAGGATGTGTTGTGTTAGAAGTTTCAAAATTTTTGATCTCTAAACTTCAAATGCGAGCTCGATAACGATAACTTAATAATGATAACTTTTCTAGTATTTGATTCTTTTGTCGACTTACTAACGTAGACGTAAATTTTGTTAATTTGTTAAAAATTTTAAAATCTATTTAAGCCGCTTAATCAGTAGTACACACACTATCCTCGAGCAAAGAGGGAGCAACGTGATTTCTTCTGTGCATTTCTTTTTTAAAGTCTCGATAGAGCTAAGGTTTGAGAGTGGCTATTATGTTCGTCAATGATTAAATTTTACAATTTGAGGTTTTACTCGTTAAATTATTAAAAAAAAAAACAAATGTATTTATCCTAGACTTGTAGAAAAGTCAATAGATGACGCACATTAAAATAAAATATATCCAAGACACTATCTAGATTACATTTAGTTCGGGAAGAATCTTGCAATCATACTTAAAGATAGCTGCCAATAAAATGCATTTAATACAACCGAAGGGAATGGGGTCGAATTGGGTCCAATGAGGTTCAATTCATAGATGGCACCGAACCTTTTTCTGACTTTTCTGTTTCAAATTTTCGTTTGAGACTAGCTAATATTGTCTTCAATGATTAAATATTACAATTCGAAGTTTTACTCATTAAGTTATTCAAAAAGAAAGATAATATTATTATTATGTACTATTTTTATGGATCTTTTATGTTTTCTGTTATTGTTCATGCTCTTATATTTACTGGATTTTCTATCCTGCTTATTTCCATATTTAGATTGAAGAAGACAGAACAGACATTATGGTATTTTGTATTTCTTTTACAAAATGGTTTATTTTAAAAATCATGATAGAAGTTAGGTTGTATTTTACCTAGATATTCCATACAGAATATTTTTTTTATAAATTTTTCAACTAAGTTTTAACAGCATCAGACAATCAAATTTCCGTCTAGGATATTTGGAGGCCATCTTGAATAACATTCTTTCATCAATTCTCTGCATCCTATCCTGTTACAATAGTAATGTTAAATAAGGAAAAAAGCCACCATTACCGTGTCCGGTCTCTACTGCGAAATATCCTCAATGGCTTCTGTTTCGTGTGAGATTTGTTATATTTTATTATTTATCTCACGAAAGCAATTTAAAGTACCAACCTCCCTAATCGAGAGTTTGATTTATCCCGGAACATTATGTCAAATTTGTCTCAGACCTTGTTTTTTGCGCATTATTTATGATGGAGCTTTTAAATATCCATGTGCTTTGCAGCCATGTTGTTTATGGCCAGCATCTAGTAAACTTTATTTATTTGATGGTTCAGTTTATGCAGATTGTATTGTAAAAGGAAATTAATTTTCAATTTTTATTGCACAACTTTTGAAGGTAATGTCAATAAACTATCAATGTAATAATATATCATTGAAGATCCTGGTTTGCCTGGGTTTGTGCCCCAGTTGCGACTGTTACCTATTTTATTTTTCTTTCTTGTTAGATTTATTAGTGTTATCTTCTTCTTCGATCATTATTATTTTTTTTTAATTTGTGCGAAATGTGTAATTATCGACCTCATAGACGCCGACTTAATAAATTAATTTAAAAAATACGTCATCCAAATCTTCAATATTTAGGTATCTTCTTTGCTTTCATTTTTTTTTTATTCTATGTGATAATCGAATCCATGCGTAGACCACGTCATATAAAATAGTTTGATATATGTGTAAAACATGTAGATACTTATTATAACTTTTGTCCAACTCTGTAAATTCTTGAAGGTATATTTTTGTATAAATGTAAATTTAAGGTGGATTAGCATTTTTTTCTGACTTTTATTTTTAGTTGTAGCTAATGCAATTATATTTCTTACTGTATTCAAAACATTTGTTTAATTCTTCAGTAGTTGTACCTACGTTTATTCTAAAAGTGAACAAATTAAACAATCAAAAAATTCAATGTGGCCATCTAATTTTAGCTCATATCTACCTAATGTTTAGTTTTCTTTCCCGTTCCCTTGTTTTTTCCATTGGATTCTTAGGTTTTTATTTTTAAATTCTGTGGATTGTTTACGTAATAAAATTGTAACACAACTTATACAGTATCCAGTCTTTTCAGTTTTATAATCAATAATTGCTACTCCGTGTAGTTAAGGACGACTCACAAACATGAGCTTTTATTGGTTAGGCATCGGATAAAAACAAGAAACCAACATTCTGTAATTTAAAAAATATATGAAATAAATATCTGTACTTATCGCCATCCTAGACTTAAAAAGGTTGGCCTTCTCACCCGATTGTTAGGGTTATATTGCCACCCCAATAATCTGAGCCAAAAAAAATGACGGCGCCACTAATTTTTAGGTTAGATACACGTCAACACATATGGTGCATAGGTAAGTTATTAAAACATACTTCCTTACAAAATATATAGTAAACAAGATGCCGACCAATTAGGCTTGAAAATAAAATGATGTAACACAAAATAAAACACTTACAGCCGTTGTTCCTAATCCTAATGATCAACTGTTTTGCTAAAGTTTTGGCTCAACCCTCCTCAAATGCACAAATACGCTCTTCCCAGCACATCTCTTCAAGCAACGAGAGAATCGAGCTTTTCTAAACAAATCACTTAGCTGATTGGAGGCTCAGATTGATCGATCGAAAAGTTGGAAACAACGGTAGTTAATTAATTACTTTTTTCGTGTTTTTTCGCGACCAAACATGCAAACGTTCGACATTGTCAATACGGCGAGTTGTACTGTGTATGGTGGGGCCATCTGTGATTAGGATTCGGAATTACGTTCCCGGGCCATCTTCCCCATATGACCACTCTCCCGGACATACCTAGTGAAGAATAATAATTAGTTTCTTCAAAATATTGCACATTTTATGTTATTTTCAATGGTCAAGTCATTTTAAGCCATCCGGTTCACAAATCAAACCTTTCAATATCTAATAATAATTATTATTATATCAAGTCAAGTTTATTTTCATTAAAAATTAATGAAGTATCTACTTTCCTATCGCCATTATAATGACTGTTCATGATTAAGTGAAAAAAAGAAGAAAAAATCCATTCATTCTTACTTTATTTTCTATATATAAGTGTGTTATACTTGTACGTACATATTTACTTGTACGTACATAGGTAGTACCTTCCTGCCGCTAAATAAATAATATCACTCTTTCATCTTGTACTACGAATATGCAAATACATTTTTTACGAGATATTGATGCTGCAAAAAATATAAGTGTTATTGCGTATTAATCATGTGAAATAACTAGGTATTGGTTGTAGACCTGTTTCGCGTGAGGCAGGTAATTATTGACTTCAGCAATATTATGTAGATGAATCCTACCACTATAGCTGTCCTACCGTGGGAACTTCCAAAATAGTATTTATAAAAAAATATATAAATCGATGTGGGGGAAACCCAATACTAAATATTCAGGCTTTTATCGATCTTTTTTGCATTTTGATGTAAATGCTAGTAGGTTTATCATAAGTAATTATAATTTATTATTTTCATAAATTTTGTACGAATATTCTATACTTTCTGATAAAATATGAGTCAGTAAAAATAATCGGTGTCAGGATTGGTAGACATTTAGTTTTTTATCAGCTCTTTGACGTCACATGTAAAAATCTTGAAAAAATGTTGAACTACTGTTTTGATTATTTTTAGTTGTAAAATTGCAAAATATGTGACGTCACACTAGGGGGGCGAGGGTCTCACAAATATGACGATGTCTGACACGGACGGGGGGGGGGGTCAAAAAATCATGAAATCGTGTGACGTAATTTATGGATGGCCCCTAATCTAACATAACACATTTAACCAATTTTTTCATCACTTTTAAAGAGCTCTCAAAGGTGTTGAGTTGATTTCATTCTAAATTGTAAAAAGTAAGCTAATTTTCCTTTATTCCGAATATGAATAAGAACCATCGCGAAGTCCAGGAGGAAGATGAGTAAAGGGTTCGTATGATAGTCGAAGATGCTGCAAAATAATATTGACATAACAAGTATTCAATACTAATTTTTCGAAGAAAACTCCTTCGGAAAGGTTTTCACTTTGAGATGGCATTATTTATTTTAATAAAAATACAAATAACTTTGTTTACATCACTTTTATTGGTACACAATCAACATGTTTCGTAAACAATGTTTACTTCATCAGTATCAAACAAATAGCAGTTAATAATGGTTATTCTACTAAACTAATAGATCAAATACTTAATAAAAAGAATAAACAGAAATTCTTAAAACTATATATCTACCCTTTTTCTAAACTTAATAATAATCAATGGCGTAGAATTCTATTTGTTAATAACGATATGTCAAAAATAATTAGCAAAAATATTCCCAGTAATATACAACCTGCATTTTACACAAATAACAATATTAAAAAAATCATCCTCAACAACAAAGACAGCGACATCAAAACAAAAAAAATCTGGCGTTTATAAACTCGATTGCAAAGATTGTAATAGCTTTTATATAGGTAGAACAAATAGAAATTTTGAAGTAAGGGTTAAAGAACATCTCAGGGCATTAAATGGCAACAGCGAGTCGGTCGCAGATCATTTAATAAAAAATAATCATAATTTTGACAAAAACCATGGACTTAAAATGTTACATACAGGCTATAAGGCATCACAGATAAATAATTTAGAGATTTTAGAAATTAGAAAAAATGTTAATAATAAAGCAGACATAATTAATAAGCAGCAAATTTTTATAAACCCTCTTTTGAACCTCTTCCCACTTAACCGGTCTTTCCCTGCTAATGGCTTTGAAATCCCTGATTGATAAACTTTCCCCACTCTTAGCCCTCCCCCTCCCTCCTACCCTTTCCTTCCATGTGTCATCTATATTTAATTTTTAAGTTTAGTATACATTTGATCCTGATGAAGTAAACATTGTTTACGAAACATGTTGATTGTGTACCAATAAAAGTGATGTAAACAAAGTTATTTGTCTTTTTATTAAAATATTCAATATTACCATATCTATACAATTTTCTCTTTATTTCCCTCGTTTGTGGTTGTGAACGTTTACAATTAAAACATCGCTCTTAATAATAGGTGCACCACAGTAAACTCCAATCTGATCACTTTATTGATGTGTTGTTTCATTAAACATTAATTTATTGTTATGGACCATAGGGGTTACATCTTCCTCGGGCGAGTTCATTGATTCGAGATTCATTCAACTAAAGCTACAACTATTATGTTTCTCACAACTTTGATATTGTGAGCGATGAATGAGCTATAGAAGATGTCATACAAACTTTAAAAGCCCTCTGGTCGTTTAAATGAAAAATGAACATTGGGTAAACAACGGGAAAATTAAAGTAAGAACTAAAAAATATTTTATACAACCTATAAAACAACCACAAACTGATGAAGCTCTAGCGTACCGACATTTGCTTAGTTTTTTTTTTGATTTTCAGCTCAGCTTTAAAATACCTGGCAATATATTATGATTATTTTAAAATGAATCGATTCACCCTATTTAACCCTCAGGCCTCGGGCCTATCTTGCCAGAAGGTCAAAATATTATCGCTTCGCAATAAAATCCTAATAAATGGAATATTTCTGAATAAATACGCTTCAAAATTTTATAATTAGAATTGAAAATGTAATTATTTAAAAAAAAATTGTTGAACCCAAACATATTTTTTTTTTTAAATGTCTTGCTAACGTTTTTTTGCAACTAACTGATAACGAAAAAAAATAAAAACGTTCATTTTTTTATACGGCAAATTATATTATAAACATTATCTTTTCATGTAAAAATAATTAATTAAAAATTTCAAAATCTTTTTTTTTTCATATTGTGGTCGGAAACTTTGGACTAATGAATCTGTACATTTTAATTATTTTATGGCCAACTTTTAGATTTCAATATATAGCGTTGTATTTTCTCTTTCTAACATATTTAAATCATATTTCTAACCATGATATATACGCCCAGTAAGGAAATCACAACGATTTATATGGTACCTACATGAGTTGTTCCAAAAAGCAAACAAAGACAGACGATACACAAATCATAGACTGGTTCCCACTAGAATGGCGTTAGCGATCCTGGCCGTTGCTCCTAAATTCATTGCCGTGTTCGGTGGATGTATTACTTCGATACCCACACGTCTATTGAACTTGTATTTATTAGAATAATATTAGTGGGTTTTCTGCTGTTGTAAAGGTATGTAGGCACTTTCCATGCCGACAGTTTGGAATAACAAGGTTCCATCTGACGCGGAAATCTTGTGCGATAAGGAATTCAAAAGTAGCTTACTATATATCCCATTATCGCATGACGTAACCGCAACAGATGGAACCTTGTTATTTCAAAGCGTCGAAGTGTCTATAAAAAAAAAGTTGAATATTATTTATTACCTACAGAAAATGTTGGAGAGATCCTCCAGAGTCATCCAAACATGAGAAAGGTATACGCGAATTTTTGAAAAAAATTCTTCCAAAATTTCATTGTTAAGCTGCTTCCCATACTATTTTATCGTAATAAGCAGAATAGGCGTTCCGCAGAGGCTTCATTATTTTTACCGATGTTATTCCACTGTTTCGTAGACTAAACATATATGGTGGACGGAAGCCAATGATTATGTAAATGTAAATAATGACTTAATAATATAACGCTCGAATTTATACTTTATCACTATTGACAGGACCCGCTTCTGTTTGATTACTTTTCCCTGGAAAGTTAGTCATCGTATTATTTTGTGCTACGCAGAAGCCCCTTTTTCATTAATAGTTAAATATTATAATAATTTATTTTCGAAGTGTTCGAACTGCTCCCAACCTTTTGGACTTTGGCATCTACGGTTGAGATTCGCTGTGAGGCTGAAAAGGGAAGGGAAGACAATGGGGTGATTCAAGATTGGGACGTAGGTAGGTACCCGGTTAATCAAATTCGGTCACCAAATACGACTAAAGCCATCAACCCTTAAATGCGTGACTTTAGTTTTTTTTTTATTAAAATATGTATACAATATGTATAAATATATAAAAAAATTTCAAACACTTTTTTTTCTTAAACATCATGTTTTTCAGGAAAATATAATCATGACATAAATAACAAACAATAGCAAAAAAAAATCACGATGGGCTGGATGTAAAATGTAAGATTCATTTGTATTCTTAAGTGTTGTAACTATAGAAAAATGAATACTCGCTGGTGCACAAAAAAAATTTAAAAGTTTTGAAAATTATTATTCATTATATTATATCGGGATGTTTTGTATTAGCGCCGTCCGAGTATACATTTAGGCACAATCAAGTTTTAAAAATAATTCACCAAAGTTTGGTAATTAAACATAACTTGATTGACTGCCGTAATGTACCATATTATGAATATGAACCAAATTCATTTTTAGAAAATGAATTTAAAAAAAATTGTTTTGATAAAACTATTCTAACAGACAGAACAATTAGTCATAATAGACCCGATATAGTTTTACATGACAAAATTAAAAAAAATAACTTATATCATTGATGTCGCTATTCCAAATTTTTGTAATATTCAGAAAACTGTTTCTGAAAAAAATAAGAAAATGTACAGATTTAGGAAATGAGATTAAAAGAATTTGGCATTCTCAGACTATAAAAATATTACCATTTGTTATTTCGGCTACTGGCATTATACCTAGCTCTCTCATTCAAAATTTAGGCGTATTAGATTTGTCAAAGAATTTATATATAAAAATGCAGAAGGCAGTCATTTTAAATACATGTAGGATTACGAAAGATTTTTTAAATATTAGTATTGAGGGATCAGTAGGATTTATCGTACCAGTTAGGATTTCATCAGAGCCGAACCCTCTGATATGAAAATATCTGGAGTCGGTGAAATATTTTCCCATTATGTTTCTGGTTAATTGACGTATTGTTCTTGTATTGTTTTGTATTTCTTATACTTATATAGTGCACTTATATTGCGTGAATTTACTAGATAATCAATCATTTGTGGAAAAGTGTGTGGAAGGGTTTAGTCTTTCATTTGTGAAAGATTTAACCCGGACATAAAATCTGGAGCATTTAAAAATCACAGAAAAAAATTAAAAATTATTGTTACTGGCATATACAATATACATTTATACACAGAGTGTTAAGGAATGTGCTTGACTTAGGTACTTTAACCAGTGATTCCTGATATTATTTGGGGTAAGTAATATAATTAAATTTTGGTCTACGGTTACATTTTTTGTTTTTTTTTTTCAACTTAACACATAAAAAATCAGTAGATATTGGACAATTAGTGACGGGGTGAAGTGAAGATTTTTTTTGATTTTGAAGAAAAAAATTGAAATAAAGAAATCTGAAAAATCAGACCAAAATTTAATTTACATGTTTTACTCCAAATAATGTCCTGAATCATTGGCTAAAGTAAGCCAAGCATGTCCCTTAACACTCTGTATAATCACAATCATGTTTTTTCTACAACACTATGCAGTCTGGTGATATTTAGAATCCAAACAATTCGCTGATGATATAATAGTAGGTACGATTGAGTTTTACCACAAGAAGCATTTTCCAACATTGCACCATATTTAAAATTTCGATTTTGAATAGTGATATCTCTCCAGGGCGATACTGAGAGTATCTACCGCTCTGCCGTCCGAATCTTATCTCTCCAGTTGCATTAACATTCCCTGTAAGCGGTGTTAGCTATCAGTTACCATTGAATAATGAACAAAATGAGCATCACCTGTTCCTGCGCCGGATACACTCACCTGTATTGATAGTGCGCTATAAATCTGGTTTGTTCTAATCCACTGCTCTGAAAGTCGCCTTGCCGCTTGTCAACACAGATGGCGTGTGATCGCGACTCGAGCTTTCATTCTACTCCCAGAGGTACCCGACTTCTTCATCAATTATTTATGACACCTTATTAAAATAGTTATTAATTATTATTTTCAGATCGTGTCGTTAAACCGAATGCGCTATAAATCAGTATTTAGGTAGGTACCTAACCTGGACACTCTTGATAAATGAAACATTGTTATTAAAGCTTATTTATAACTATAGCAAAACTTTACCTGACCTCACCTGGACACTCTTGATAAATGAAACATTGTAATTATAGCATTATTTACAACCATTACAAAACTTAACCTAACCTTCCCTGGACACTCTTGATAAATGAAAACATTGTAATTATAGCATTATTTATAACAATTGCAAAACCTAACCTAACCTGGACACTACTTGATAAATGAAACATTGTAATTATAGCATTATTTACAACAATAGCAAAATCTAATCTGGACACTCTTGATAAACGAAACATCGTAAAACGCGCTTTCAGAGTGTCTGGACCTAATGCTTAAAATAAACTCTTCCGGAACTTAGATGCATAACAAGCCCAACAGAATTTAGGTCCAAATAAAAAAAAACTACCTTTTTGGTCTCTCATACCCTTAAATAAAAATACCTATCGGAGAGTACCATAAAATTTTGCTTTTGTTTTCAAAATACGCTCATTAAAGAACATATTAAGTATATATTATAGTTCCCAAGTATGTCCTCTGCGTGCGAACTGTGCCTTAATTTCTCCAAATAAACAATAACAGTGTTAATCTCTAATAACCCTCCAGGTAAGTATGGTCTTGTATATATTTTCTACCTGTATAGTACATTTTTACAGCAGCATCACGTTCATTGGTCAAATCATTGCACATATAGTTTCGTATCGGTGATCGATGAACCGGTGGATGCAATTTTTAGCCATAATTTGTAGTGATTTGTCTAGTTTATGGTTAGAAATAAGATTGTATAAATGTATTATAAATTTGTACAGCGCCCTTGAGGTGATTTTTCACAAAAACTGCGCTATACAAGTCATCCTGATATTATTATTATTATTAACTATTGTTCATAACTATAGCAAAAGCCAACTTGCAACTATGACTGCGTCAATAAAGATATGAACTACAGGGCAGATACAAACTACAGACCCTGATGAAGGCAGTTCTAATTATCCATTTCCAAAAACCCTTTATAATCAATCGAATGCATTTTCCACCCTAAAAACAATTAACAAAAAGTCGTATTCAAACGGTTCTGCGATTGTTTTCCTTTTTATTTTTTGCTTTCGAACATAACATTAAGTATGTTTCGATTACAAATTCGTTGGAATTAATACAAATTAATTTTAATTTCGCAATAGATTTGTTGATCATGTCCGTCACCATTCTATGTCAAAACTAAGTTTAAGTATATTTCTTTGTTAATATTTTGCTTTGTTATTTTTCACTACCCAATGAAAGCTTTTTAACTGTGTAGGTTTGTTATTATGAAGTTTGCCTGATTAATGTCACGTAGAAAAATGAACCAAAACCAAGCCAGTTTATGACCAAAATGAGCAGTTTGCGCATGAAACCAGCCCAGGCCATTATGTTCAGCGTCCTCGCCTTCGGTCATCAGCAACATCTTATTTAGCCAAAATACCCGTGGAAATTGTTTCCGATCCCTAATCACTGCACAATAAATAACACCGAGGATATTAGCATTTACCGACGTTTACCATTAAAAAGTGCAAGAGAATGTTTTCATGGTGTAGTATTAATCCTGTATATTATTTATTGGTAAAATAATGTCGTTTCAACGTAGATACAGTACCTATTGTTCTTATCTGTAAATCTTTCAATTTGATACACGCATCAATAAATCGGCAATAGATATGAGTGCATGGGTTTAATATGTTAATACCTGTAATAATATTATTGGCAGGGTTTGCAAATCCCGCCGGATTGCGAGATAGAAATTATAAATCCGGCGGGATTTCACGGAAATTGCGTGGTTTTTAATTAAGCGATATGAAACTGAAATAATGCCAAACTTTTTTTTATTATTTGTTGTTAATTTTCTTTGATTTTAGTAGGTATACTATAAAATAAGCATTGAAAATGTAACAAAGTAAGACATTTAAGAGGCTTTTCGTATCAATCATCTTTGGTCGTAGTAATATTGTAAAAATATGTTGAAAAGGTAACATAATAAGAATTTAAAAAAATACTTTGATAAAAATGAGTCCTGTCACCCATACGTGAACCAACATTTGCGCACTTCAGCGCGGAGCTGAAGTCTCTGTTTCCCCTATAGCTGGTGGGACTTTCATCAAAAAGGCTTGTGCTAACATGAAGACATCTCCCTCCTACTTTTTCTTCAAAATCGATTCTAGGTCTTGAAGTTATCAAGCTTGAGATGAGGCTCCCTTTCTTCGTAACATGAAGTTCAGACCACTGAATTTATGTAAACAACATGTTTTTGATGTAATTTTTTTTTATCCCGCAATAGCGAACCTAAAATTCCCAAAAATCTGCGGGATAAAGTATTGCTAAAATCCCGCGGGATTGCGGGATGCGAATTGCAATTGAATTGCGAAAAAAAAATCTGTTAACACATTCAAACTTAATCGTTATAAAACGTCACTGCACATCCCTGCTATGTTGATCGTTGCCAGTATAATATACCTGTACTTCCTTCTCTCCTCACCGTGTACTTATCTCATATTCGCCCTTTTCTACAACCACGCCCCCAGTTTGGTGAATCAGGCGCGAGGTATCCGCGAAAAATTGCTTTGCAAAGTGATAATTTGCCAAATTCTGCGCAAAGTAGTTGCATCCTTAAGCCTGCAGCGGCCCCGGCTGCAGATTGCAGTCATTTCTCATGCAAATCTGCAGGTAATAGGGACACTGCATGGATCATTTCCATATCATCATTGCACCCCGCGAGCACTTGCACTTTGCTGAACGTTTTGGGAACACCTGAAAACATTTATACGGTCATAAACTAATTGTTTGGTTTGATCGCCAAATTATTGCCTGCGACTAAATGAAATTTTACGTCTAAATTACAGATCAAAGACTTAAGTACTGGACCATCAATAATAATTATTTATACAGTGTGTTGCAATTATGTTTGTGAAAAATCACCGGGAGAGCTGCACAATTAGTCAAACGTGAATATAATATAAGCGTCACTCTGAAAAATCAATCCAAACTGATGTAATTTTCAAAGCCATCAGCTATAACGATTAACTTTATTGGTAGTTATTAACAACATGAAAATAACTCGTGAGAGTAAATATTTGTTTTTATCTTGAATATTGTGTACAGTGTACAGCATAGAATCAAGCTTTGAGGATTTTAAACTAAAATAAAGTAAAACTTCAACATTCAAAATATCAGCTTTCTCCTCAATGATCACTGCTTGCTTTGACGGACATTGATATGTAGGTGTCCATAAACTTTGCAAACAAAAGTTTCAAATTTCGTTTCCTGACTAAGTACAGTCCATCCTTAGAAATCGTCCATTCGGAAAACTCCCTCATAAACAAAAATATTGTACAACAATCGGAATAAATCTCACGTGTAATGTATTCAAGATACTAGAGGCGTCCAACCTGCGCTGATCATATTTCCATTCCATCGATCCTGAATCCTGACAATTCCTAACATCACAGGTATTATTATTATTACTATTATTGTCCCCAGGAATTTGTATCTTCCATTGAAACGGGATCCCCCTGAAAGGGAAAAAATCATTCTTTGACATTGCGAATTCGCCAGGGTCCTTGAACAATGCATCAGTTCCCCGCAGTGCAATTGTTCGGCTCGGTGCATTGTTACTGCAAGTGCAATATAGTAAAATGCAGGGAAACAATCTTCTTGCTATTCGTCTCCATTCATAAATGGCACCCATTCATGGTTTGTATTTGGGGCGACACTATCACTATTTTCAACTTACTACTATTTTGGAAAAAAATATACTTAGCAATTTTTATATGCCAGATACTTTTGTATGTGACAATTTTTAGGACTAGGTTCTGTGATATTTTTAAAACGATATGATTTTACCAAAGATATTCAAATATAAGGAGATGTGCTATCCGCAGTTTTTACTAGGTGAGACTGCGCTTCCGGGTGTCAACGGTATTGTTTACCAATTAGCGAATAAACTAAATGAACGAATAATTAACGAATAAACTAAACGAACGCTAAACTAATTGAACAAATTCTTTCCGTATTCAAACTGTATTGTTAACCAATACTAAAGCACACCTTCAAAAAATCAAGGAAATGAAAAATTCTTTTCGAATGCAAACTACCCTGATTAGGTACCTAGTAGTTCGCCGACAGTGGCGCGGACATCATAGCATAGGTATCTCTTTTGTATTTGAATATCTTTGGATTTTACCAAGTAAGTTTGTATTACTCTCCCATTTTGAGCAATTCACCAAAACTAATGAATATTATTATTAATAACTATCAGTTAGACTAGTTACGTTAATATTATCCGGCTTTACCCGAGTTTCAACACAATTTTTGTTTAACAGTTTATATTGTATGAAAAAAAGTTTAACTGATAATTGATGAATTTTCGAGCCCCGTGATGCGTTTAACTAGAAACTCCAGACATAAAAGTTCTGCAAATTTCATAAGGCCTGAACTCCCGTTCGAGAATGGTGGTGTATGACACGAAAAAGATTTTCTTCTTTGCTTGGTCCTAGTGCTTCAATTTATTGGGTTTCCTTTCATCATTCCTGAAATTTTGAAAAGACTCAGTTCAAATGGTTTCAAAAGTATGCTCGTACTTAAATTCTGGCGACAGGCTGTCTGGAGGAACTTGTAAAAGGTAAAAAGATAAAAAGGTAAAAAGGCCAACGATTTACAAAAGAATATCCCACAGGCCTAAGAGTTGGCGGTGCCTAATAATGGGGCTGGCAAGCTCGGTCCCGCGAACTAAAAGCTATTCGTTTCAGTCACACTTACGACGTTTTATCCACTGCATTTTGCTCAGGCTCGCCCTTCAAAGGTGTATTGTGTGTTTTAAAATAAAAGTCGTATTATGGCTCCGTATAAATCAGGTATTCCCTATTGAAAGCAAACACAAAATGGTAGTCAGAGATGCATCAAGGCATCAAGTACTCGTGGTCAGTGTTTAGAAGTGCACTTTGAAAACGTTAAACATTTATATAAACACTGCATTAAATTTCTCAGTTCCATGCATGGTTTTTTCAGTCATTTTAGAAGAGAATTCTCGTATCTTTTCCATTTTTGGTGTTGTAAGTTTTGCATTAGCTTTCACATCCCGTGTTCTGACCATATGTTATTTTCACATCCTCTATTTTCAATCAACTGATTGAACTTTTATTATGTTTAATGCAAAAATACATTCCGGTCTGTCAAAACTGTGTCAACCGTCACATGGGGAAATGTTACATCAACATTGAATTGATTAACAATCATTATTTTTTTTATCATTTTGATATTCGCTCACATTTGACATTTCTTTTATAGTTTCCTTTTTACGTGATTCCCCGTAGCTTCAGGCATTAATTCTCACATTATTTATTTGCAGCATTTGGGTGGAATACCTTTAAACAGTTTTCATTTATAATTTATATAAATTTTTCGCGGGATATGGTGACCTACGGTGTATATTTTTTTTATTTTTCCGATTAAATGATATTTGCACCTACAACTAATAATTATGTTACATTGTTCAATAAAAAAACGCCTAGTGGAACTTAGCCCTCCTATATTCAGATTAATGTTGTGAACACACACAGCTGACACAGCTATAATATACGTCAAGCCACACATGTTATAGCTGTGTGTCTACACAGCATTAACCTAATACCTACAAATGTTTTTCAAAAAACCTATTTTTCAAACCAGTAAAAATGCCTTAAACTGTCGTTTTCCCAGTAATGTGGCAAAAATGCAGGTAGTTCTTCAATATCTGATTGAAAAAATATAACAAAATTTTGATTTAAAAGTATCTAAATTTAGGTTCCGTATGTTTGTGTCCGTAAATCTCGGAAAGTAATCGATGGTTTGACTCAAATTTTTTACAGAACATTGCATTTTAGTAGTAGAGTGTTTCTATATACAGGGTGTCCGGGGGTAAAGTGCATTAACTTCGGCAGGTGATTCTACGTGATAGTAGGAGTAAAAAAGATTAACAACTTTTTCCGAAATTCCAACTTTTTTTTTTCCGTACAAAAAGACGTACCTAGATACTAAAAATCCTTAGTGTGAGGAACGATCGTACTTGCTGAGAGCCTGCCGGCACGATTGTGGCAACGGCGTGTATATCAGTGGAAAATAATAAAACTGGCTTAAATCTTAATACCACAAAACTACCCTTAGTTGGAATTTAGAAAAAAGATATTTATCTTTTTTACTAACAATGTCATGTAGAATTCCCCAAGTTACTGCACTTTACCCCCGGACACCCTGTATAAAATGTAAGCTCTGGCGGTGTTAAATTTGTACGAAAATGTGTGTATTTCATCTATTTTTGCGGCAGGGATGGAAAGCAGGAGGAGTAGGGTAACGAAGGAGGTGGGGTTCGCGGGAAGGAAGACGAGGGAGGGGGAAGGCGTTAAAGGTGGAAGGGGAATGAAGGAGGGGAAGGGGACGCGTGAGATGGAACTTGGACGCATGGGAATGGACATTCAGAGAGAAACAATTTATTTATTTGAATGGCATTGCATCGCATGCCGGGTACCAGCTAGTATTTAATGAAATTTTTGAATAACCAAAACAGGCCAGTTTCGCTCCAAGCAATACAGAAACGATTTGCGATTCAGACGCGATTCATTCGTGATGCAATTCACTCAGAATACGCATTACCATAAGATCATAAGCGCCTTGACAACATAACATGGAGAGACCATGCATTATTTTCTGCCATATTATGAAAATACGTTTTGAACTCATTCCTTGTCTTGTTAGTCCTTACAATTCTCGTAGAGATCCTTCAGCATTAGTACCAGGCGCTAAGCGGCAAGTATGAGGGTAGCAGGCGGCAGGCCTAGCGACTCTAGGGCACTCCGGGCTACGGTATTATAGCGTAAAGGTACAGAGATTAACGACATCCTGCAGCTCTCTCTGTCCGTAAGTGGTCAGGCTCCATCTTTCTTATTTGCGCACTTTTTGCTTCGGGAATGCTTCCTGCGCGCATTCTCGATAATTAACTGCATTGGCGCCTTTGCTTAAACTTTTAACAACGGAATATCAAGTTGCCATTATTATACAATAATTCATTTCGTTTATTTATTTTTGCATGTTTACTATTTTTTTTAACACAAAGAACATATACATGAGCATAACATCACACAAACAAAATACTACACCATGCTAGATGGAAAACTTATAACATTTTAATTTTTTTTTTTAAATGAGCTCCACACAGGAGGCCTTGAGGAAAATAATTTCCCTCAGGGCCCATGTCATCTTTGGGGATGCTGTATGGAGGGTTTTTTTTAAAGGAAAGGAAGGAGAGGAGAGTTCTAAGAAGGAAGGGGGTTTAAGGGGTGGGTAGGAATCTGGGGTTCAGTGTATCCTGGTCATCCGCCTCCAAGACCTAGACAAACCTCACCCCATGAACCCGGGCACCCCTGCTAAATCACCAAACATAGCGAACCACTTGGGGTGACCTATGGCAGAGGTGTTGGTTATCCAATAAAGGTTCCCGGGGCGGCGGTACCCATTCCCGCCTCCCAAATCGATTAAGAATTGCTCAACATTTTGTCACAAATTAAATTATTTCTATGTGTTTTAAGGGTCCTCAAGACATGCATACCTAATGTGATTTTTTCATCTTGTTACAAATGCTATGTTTTTTTCTTCACTTTTGTGAAATACCACACAGCCCTGAGCTAGTAGAACTACGTCACCCCCTTTCGGGGAATATTGTGAGAATGATATAAGTGTGGTGTAGGAGGAGAAAGGAAAGAGGTATGTTGGAAAGTACCTGGCTATTCCGATCTCGTAGATAGCTAAACAAAGATCAATACAATGTCAAGCAATGATTCGATTGCCATTCTGAAAGATGGTTGAATGCTGAGAGTATCTTCCACTCGAGAGCCAGTTCCTACTACATAATTTTTAAGATTTAAATAATATATATATATATATATTGTTGAGTTTCGAACCCGCGATTTCTACTTCTGATTCCATAAGACCTTAGTGAAAACCCGACTGTTTGTATCATTCGTCTGCAATAATAATAATAAAAATATCTACGATGCTTTTTTGGTCACGGTTTTATAAAAAGTTATGTAGGTAGGTACTGCATAATAAAACGTGTTTCGATACTTTTGCAAATATAGCCAATTATTAACACATTTAATAGGGATGCGGCATGATCAATCAGAATTGATTATTAGCAGAAACTGGTTTGTTCGCTTCAGTTTTGTTTAACGCCAAGTTTTGGTTATCTCATCTCATAACTAAACTAATCCCGGTCTCTGAAAATCCTCCACTCCATTCATCTAACGGTATATATGCATACAAATTGATTATATTCTTAATTTGTGAAGCTTTACTGATTCTGAAGTAGCTGGGGTAATAAAATTATACAGCAGTGGATCTCTCTGTATTAATTTATAGGTTTCTCATTTTCATCTGAGAATCCCAACGAATGAGACGTTTGTGTTTGGTAAATGAATATTTACAAGTAATTTATGGAAATTAACTATTAATATTATGTAGATTTGTCTCTTGAAATAGCGATAAAGCCTCTGAAATGGTTTCTTAAGTGATATTCCCATGGTTTATTTTTTTTTTATTTTACGTGGATATGTATTATTATGGATAGAAATTTGTTCAGGCGTATCGAAATATATCGTTTAATGGAAAACGTGACCGAATATGGGCAGATTAGGAACACACGATCTAGTAGCTTAATTTTGGTTTATGAACAACATTGATCAACATTGTACTTCAGAGTTTGGCAAGTGCACGCCTTCATTTATGACTGACTATTTTGGGATTTTTGTGAGGCTAAGATAGCGGGATGATAAGGAGAAAGGAAAGAGGAAAGTTGGGAAGTTTCTGGCTATTCAGATTTGGTCACTAAACAGAAACAAAATCATTTCAAAACTACGTTTCTATTCTGAATGGTGGTCTTTTAATAGACCTCTTAATACCGTCTACTATGGAATGAAGTGCAAAATATTCGATACTGGGTGTTAAAGGACGTACTTGACTTACTTTAAGGCCCCAAGAAACTTTTTTCTGAAAGATGAATTTTTAAGAATGCTCTCGCAAATATTTTAAAGAAATTCCTAAAACTGACGAAGATACAGTATTTTATGTGAAACTGTCTGAAACAGTTTGTATTGTTGAATTATTTATCCTTCCGCAAAACTTTAAACGCGTTTTTCTCGAAACTACGTCTTTCAATCTGATTGACAACATATTAAAAATATATATATATACATCCGATTTGCATGCACCAAGTCAAACTGTATGAAAATCCAGTCTCTATGGCACCAAGGAGGGATTTTTTTAATAAAGGGCCCCATTCTATTTGTTTTTAATGAACGATGAAAATTTTCAACACTGGTCATAGAAAACCGCCACCCGTAACAGTCTAATACCTACCGATTTTTTTTTTCGTTCGAAAAACAAAAAAACACCAAAAATGTCACCGAAGATCAAAATTTCATTCACATTTTTATTCCAAATAATGTCAGGAATCACTGGTTAACACAAGTCAAGTACATCCTTTAACATCCAGTATATTAGATATATTTTGACTTTTGATTTATTGTCAGAAATTATATAGTATCTACGTTTTTCTAATGCTTTCTAATTATAAGGTAATTGTTGATCATTTTTATTTTTCAAAAAGCATTACGCACGACTGATCGAATTTCGGATGGTTTGAATTCCATTAATGTATTTGTTTTCATATCTCATACATTGAATGGAACATTAGCCGTGCTTGTGGCATAAATCTCGTTGAACATAATTAAATATTGGATAATCTTAGCAGCAAATTGTATTACGGTGTAGTATGCAATCAACCAATATCCGGTCCGGCTAGTCCGCTGGTCGATGGGCATTAATCGATTATAGAGAGAATCAATAATAATTTTATATCCATCTAGTTTCTCCCTATGTCTCTACAGAATACAGAACTCTACACGTCAAGGTACTCGGTAATTGTAATTAGTAATTAATTCGTACAAATAAAAATGTAGGTATTGTTTTTTTGTTTAGTTAACCGTGGAGTGGTCGCGTGGATTAGATATGTAATCCACTCATGAAAAATGAAAGAATCCTTAAAAAACGGGTGGTGCGAATCGTTTTATCTTCCGTGTACTTTAAGTTGGATAACAGACGGACGTGTTTAGCTCAGCGCTGGTGTCGGGCACGCATTGCTTGTGTTACAGGAGCTCCGCAAAGTTCATGGTCTACACCTGTACTCCCCGTCAGGAACTACGTAACACATTTTGCGTACACGAAAAGTGTATGCAAAATGCAAAAAAAAAATCCTGATCATTCTATAATTTTATGTTTATCCTGCTCATAAATCAGCAATTAAATTAGTATACGTTATATTTTTATTTAATTTTTTATGTTATATCAATAAAAGTGAAAGATGTAATTTTTGGTTTTAAAAAGAATATAATTTATTTTTTGGTTAATTGTGAAAAACGTAGATGTTATGTTTAATATATGTTGCTTATTTCTAATAAACAATTCTTCGATTATAAGATTAAAACATAAATACACAATAATTCTTAATGATTGAACTTATGTTTTTTAGTTTAAAAATGGCCTACATATGGCCCACGTGACCACTGGCGTTACTTTTAAGAGCGCGACCACTGTAGGGTTAAGATGTTTCCAGTTAAAAAAATATTGATTGTAAGCCAATTGAAATCAATTATTTACATTGCATCTTCCATGTTCGAAGCAGAAACTTTGATTGGTCGTGTTTTTTAACTTTATAATTACAATTCATTAAATCTGTGTGCTGAAGCACTCAAGATTCTTAAATGCTGAGCTCTGGCGTCATTGAATTAGCATTCTTCTTTGCATATGGAATTTTTAGGTCAACCTAACTGTTTTTAGTTCAAAAAGTCATTTTCATCATACCAGATTTCAATTTCTGCCAAAAGATAAATAAAAGACTCTTTATTATTTTTTATACCATTTGAAACTACTGTGAAGCCGAGAAGAATTCTTCTAGTTATTGAAGTGTAAACTTCTTTAGCACCGTTGTGATTAGAAACTCGATGAAACCAATAATAACGACACTAAAAAGAGACAAATACATACATCCATAAGATATAGCCCGCGAGAGAATGAGATAGTATAATCGGTCTCCTCATTCTTGTCTACTTTTATTTTCTGAAGATTTCACTCCCACCGCATGTGAATTGCACATTCTGATTTTTATAAGCATACAGTAACTGTTTAGTTGAAAATATTTCATGTAGGTGCATAATATTATTTTGACGATTACAAAGAGCTTTTTCTATCAGAGCTTTACAATGTTACAGGTCACAGTCAAATAAGTGTCAAGTTTAACCTAAGGGGTTATAAGTTATAATGTATAATAACGCTTATTTTTCATGTGAATACCATACAAGAATTCCAACTGTTCCCACCGTCTGGAACCAGTGAAACTATGGAACCCCAAATTGGTAGAAAAAAATGATGTTAGGTGAAATATGAAATAACCCTTTTTTTAATTTGAACCTGCGGCCTTCGGATTTATAACCTAGGATTGTAACCACACAACCACGAAGGCAGTCATTTTAAAGTGGTTTTCATCACAAGTACCTACGGTGTTAAAATAAATAACGAAAAATATTTTTTGATTGATTTTCAATCTCGAAGATTGAAGTATTATTATTTTTAATTTGCATTCCATTAAAGCATCCTTTCACGCGAGCTTCCGAATCTGAACCGCAGACTCCACTCTCCATCTGCAAGATCTATAATCCATCATGTCCGCCGTGTGTTCAGCGTTCAGTGTGCACGATCTGAGCCATCTTGACACCTATAATTCGAGTGTTACACTTGATTACTCCCGGAGATCGGTCGGCGCACTACAACCGGTCCTCCTGAGAATTCATTCATAAAATCTCCATGAATGCAACTCGCTGTGTGCGTGAGACGCTGCCTACTCTACGAGTTTGTGAGCTGGAAGAAGCGAGTTAAAACGCTGACAATGTCAATTAAATTAGTAAAAAGTTCTTGTCCAGCTTTATTCGATCATTTTTATATTTACTTCACGACATTAAACGTTTTCATGATTGTTGTTTCAGACGTCCAGCATTTGTTTATATGTGTTTATGTATGGATACATGGATAGTTACGTGACTTGCGCTTGTATGCATTTCCTAATAGCTATGCTTTTGAATGTGTGGATCATCTCAGTTTTATAGATAAGTGTTGAGTGTGTGTGTTGTTTCTGGCTCGTTTCCTACAGTTTTACGAGTGTTTAGCTGCGCACACATCTAGCGTAGTAATATTTTGTTAATGTATGTGTGCTGATTGATATTTCAGTCCCAGAGAACGGTAGTTTAGTCCAATGGTGTAGAACTAAACGAGTGTTAGATAAAGCGTTACACGATTTTTCTCCCCCCCCCCCCCCTACACCTCCTGTGAACCTCGATCAATGGACATGAACGGATCAAAGAAACTTCATAACTGATTGACTTCTTAATATCTTATGTAATCATTCAGTATTTATCTAATTACGCTATAAATTTTCTTGTTGATGAGGTTTTAAATTAGAAGATTGATTATAAACTGTGAACATTTCAAACTTTCTCGTAGAAAAGCTGCACAATCAATGTTTGAGATTCATTTTCTACACGAACTTCATGTTGGTGCTTGCTTGTGGTAGAAATGAGTTTTCTTTGTTATGGGGGTTTTGAACATTAGTTTTAAGCTCTTTATTTAAGTTGGTTGGTTTTAAAGTCGATCAATTTTGGTTTTAATTTCTTTGTTTATTTGAGTCTTCTTCTGTCTTTCATTTGGCATTGAGCTTTGAACATAGCCTCCCTCAAATGCGGATCATCCATCTTTCCATTGATTGTTTGACTGACCCCGTTTTCATTGATTCTTTTAATCGTTTGTGTAGGGTCATTCAGATGATTTTCCTGAAAAAGACAGTACCAAAAAATATTGTTTTTTTTATTATTATTATTTTTTAAATGTTTTAGAGTCTTCGCAGCAAAATTTTAAACCTACATATTGGTTAGTTACAGTTGTATTGCGATCCGCACTGCCGGTTTCTCGATGTTGAGATAATATGTGTAGCTTGACAGTTAAGATGAAGCTATACGTGAAATCACTATTTAGATTAATCTTTACAACGAATCGGTTTACAGTACGAATATAAAAAAATATGCTACGGATAAATTGAAGCTTTAACTACCTTTTCTACGTAACAGAATTACAATAAAATTATTATTTACGTAACAAAAAAAATAAGCGTAAACCACTAAAAAAAAAGTTTTTTCATGACTTTACTATGAAGTAATGTAAGTAACAATTTTTAAAAAATACCCCTTTATGGCTTAGACTATTTTTGACGTTTTCTACGTTCTAACTTTTTTTCGTTCTTATAAAATTATGCACAAAAAAAATAAAAACCGCTTTGGCGCTTACGTCAAATTTTTAGAACCGTACTAATTCATACGATCTGCGCCCAACGCTTGTATTCCACCATAATGCCGCGAGCCGTGGCCAGCAACGGACGTGGGATCTGTGCCCATGTTTTCGAAGTTTTTTACTTGCAATATACGTAGCGAATTCGTTGTTACAGCGAGCATTTTTGGTTCTCAAACAGCGCGAGCTCAAAATGAGTCAGCATCAACTATTCCTGATTTCAACTCTTTTGATGTTCAGAATGTTATATCATTTGAGAAATTTTAGGTTGACGAATATAATGCTTAAATTCATTATCGGTAGGATTAATATTTAAAAAGAATATTTTTTAAATATATGTAGCTGTGAGCTGTTCCTTGAAAATGTCTAATACTGAGATTTGCTTGCCGGGGTTTGAACCCGCGATATATTGTATTTGTTTAAATTATGCTCTTTTAGGATAAATTCAGAATAGGTAGATACAAATTATTTATTTTCACCGTTTTTTTAAGTGTGTGTATCCATAAATTGATGTATATAATGTACAATATTTTTAAACCTAGCTGTGAGTTGTTCCGTCATCATTTCTAATACTGAGATTGGTTTGTTGATTTATTTGCAAAAATTTTAGTTGTAAATGAATTTTACAAAAATTTTAAATGCGGAAATTTGATAAAAGTGTATGTGAATTTGATAAAAGTATATATTCCTAGTTTTGAAAAAGTATGTATTAGTTACATTTTGTTAATATATATACATATTATATTTCACTTAATCAAGTTTCTTTTTATTAATATATGAAGCTGGGAGCTGTTCCTTGATAATGTCTAGTACTAAGATTTGTTTGCCGGGGTTTGAACCCGCGATATATATTGTATTTGTTTTAATTATGCTCTTTTAGGATAAATTCAGCATAGGTAGATGCAAGTTATTTGTTTTCACCGTTTTTTTTAAGTGTGTGTATCCATAAATTGATGTATCTAATGTGCAATATTTTTAAACCTAGCTGTGAGTTGTTCCGTCATAATTTCTAATACTGAAATTGGTTTGTTGATTTGTTTCCAAAAGTTTTATTTGTAAATGAATTTTACAAAAATTTTAAATGCGGAAATTTGATAAAAGTGTATGTATATTTGATAAAAGTACATATACCAAATTTTGTAAAAGTATATATTAGTTACATTTACATTAGTTTATTAGTATGTATTAGTTATATATATATATATATATATATATATATTACATTTCACTTAATCAAGTTTCTTTTTATTAATACATGTAGCTGGGAACTGTTCCTTGATAATGTCTAATACTAAGACCCGCAATCTCCGGATCGCTAGCTGGCAGCCTTTCCCCTCTACCATGGGTCGAAATTTTACTTATTATTTTAAAATATTATATTGCATTCGTTTTAATTATGCTCTTTTAGGATAAATTCAGCATATGAGGATGCAAGTTATTTATTTTCACCGTTTTTTTTTAAGTGTATGTTTCAATAAACTGATGTATCAAATGTAGAATATTTTTAAACCTAGCTGTGAGTTGTTCCGTCATCATTTCTAATACTGAGATTGGTTTATTGATTTGTTTCCAAAAATTTTATTTTTGTAAATGAATTTTACAAAAATTTTAGATGTGGAAATTAGCTGTGAGTTGTGAGCTATGAGAAAACCTAGCTGTGAGTTGTTCCGTCATCATTTCTAATACTGAGATTGGTTTATTGATTTGTTTCCAAAAATTTTATTTTTGTAAATGAATTTTACAAAAATTTTAGATGTGGAAATTTGAGTATATGTAATTTGGGTATTTTGAAAGTGTATGTAAATTTGATAAAAGTACATACCTATACCTAGTTTTATAAAAGTACGTATTAGTTACATTTTGTTAACATATATACATATTATATTTAACTTGAATCAAGTTCCTTTTTATTAATACTTATATGTATTTAAAATAATATGTATTAATAATTCACTTTCATAAATTTTTTTAGATTGTAAATAAATAAAATCAATTCAAATTTTATAAACCTTTACTTTTATTAGCATTCCCCATAGTTTGAGGATTCTCGATCCGCTCCCGCCTTGGCCGCTGCTGGTAAAATAGAATTGACGGTATTCATCCACCGGGTAACAAGGTATGTGTAGAAGCATCGGCGAACGGAGATCTCGCTGGGCGCTTCTTACGTATTGCAAGCACCACGTCATAGCAACAGTATTTATTTCAAATTACTTGCCTCGTGCAAATCAGTCCAAAATATGACGGTACCCGGCGCTCGGTTTTAGATTTAATAAAACACAAGAATCGAAATATTTCTAGCGTTTATATTCCTCTTAAGTGGCAGCGGAAAACAGTTTTAGCCTGTCCCAGAGTCGGAAATAGTCGTATGTCTTTTCCTCGGAACCGGATCATCGTCGCTCCATCCTACCTACTCCCAGCATCCACAGTCCAGAGGTGGCTCGACCCTCTGTCGTACCATGTTTATGTTATTTCTCTGTCATTTTAGATGCGTTCTGTCTTAACCTATGCTTCAAAAGTCAGATTTAGTAACAATTTTTTGTAATATGTTTGGAAAATATTGATGAAAAATTATCAGAGTTTTCATGTCCAACTTCTGCTGACTGTCTCTCATTTTTGATATATTACATCCTGCCAACCACCACCCTCTATCGTGGTGTTGTCTTGTTTCTGTTATTTCACTGTCATCTTAGTTGTGTGCTAACCTAACCTATGTTTCAAATGTCAGATTTTGTAACAAATTATATTTGGAAACTATCAAAACGTGCACTTAAAATAAATGCTACCCGTTTTTGCCAGTTTGTATATTTATTCCATGGTCTATTTTAAATGCGTAATCGTAATGGATAACGAAGGAATCTTGCTTTTTGTCTTATTTAGGTACCGACCGTTGAATGGATATTTAAAAGCTTTTATGACTATCGTGCTGAATATGTGTTGTTGACATAGAAGCTCCATACAGAGGGGGCTCTGCAAATTTCATGAAGCCTTGAACTCATCAATCGATTTTTTTTGTGAGATTGAATTATTATTCTATTACATTAAATATGAATTAAGTGAGGTAATAAAGTATGCACTTGCATTATCTATTGCAATTTTATGTAGGTACCCATTCATCTAGAATTTAAACAAAATTTTCATTTTAGTCCAGACCAAAAATATTGCACGAAAATTTTAGAAGAAAAACATGGAGATTTAAATAGTTGTCTGATTTTCAAAGTTTACACCATTCCTTGTAGAAATATTTCAAATTTTAAAAGTCATTTCATCATTTTTCTTGTGGTTAAACCGCATGAGTCAATTAAAAGGGTTTTTATTAAATCCAATAATGATGAAATTCAACGAAAAATGTTCACTTGTTTACGTCAACGCATGTTTGTTCAGATTATTTAGACAGGGTCATATCGCAAATATCGTTATCTTCAAATACCATTTCCAACATTCTGCTGTTTCGAGGAAATATTTTTAAGTTGGTGGACCCACCTTCACAGGCATCTAACCTGACATCTATTCTATACTGTCTATTCTAACCTGACGTCTATTCAATATTGTCTATTCTAAGCTGACATCTATCCTATACTGTCTATTCTAACCTGATGTCTGTCCTGTACTATCTGTTCTAACCTGACATCTATTCTATACTGTATATTCAAACCTGACGTCTATACTGTCTATTTTAACCTGACTTCTATTCTGTACTATCTATTCTTACCTGACGTCTATTTTATACGGACTATTTTAACCTGATGATTTTTAAATACGAGTGCATTTTCAATTTTTATCGCATTTTCCATATTTCTATAATCATAAGAATAAAAAAGTTCGAAGAAACTCATTTGAATATATATGTATCTATTTAGATAGCAGAATAACAAAAAAACCTGGTATATTTAATTCATCTTTTAGCCGCCTGCAAAGTTAACCACATCAAGCTGTACCTAGTTCAATATATTTTCTTCTTATTTCTCGTCATTATGAACGGGTTGATCGAGTTGATCTATTTTAATGCAGAGTTCGCAGATCTCAGATTGGCGTACGGAGTAAACCAGTGATAGGTACTGTCTTCTTATATACCTTCATAACAATCAATATCATACACATGCAAACTAAACCACTCCTCGGCTTCTGATCGTAAGCTGATAATTAAGCGAGTATCTAGTTTGTTCATTGCCCTCTTAAATTGGGTCACCAACTCTTTACCTCCGAGAATCTTCTATTAGCTAAGAACTTCTAAGGCAACGTGTATTTTCGAGATCTTGAAAACCATGAAAAATTTCACTATCGAATCGTTCGAAATAATACCCATTTGGATTAATAAAAAATGTTTAATAAAATTCCAATATTGGAAACATATTGTCATATTTGCTGAAGTAGTTCTTCGTAAATCCACCGATAATCGGTGTGGTGTTCGTAGGTTTCTACGTATGGTAATGTTTGCTGACATTATTTGGCAATTTACATCTCGTATGTGAACTCTCAGAATGTTGATTGCGCGGAAAATATTTTAGCATCACAATCGATTTCAGATAGATTCGCTGTGTTTTAACGTACTTATTTTAAAATAAAATTCTTAAAAAGTAGATGAAAACTCTCTCAGATTTTAGTATTAAAATCGACGTATGCTTTTAAAAATATTAAAATTTTGAATGCATAGATACAAAGATAAAGTTTTTAAATTTGCTTACCGATGGTTTTTATCATGTAAACTGTATTTTTAATACTTTTGCACGACACTGCAAAAGTTATTGTCGCTTCACTATATTTCGTTTAATTTACAATTAATATTTATTAATGCATTTGCAAACCTTGACAAATATTTTTGAAATGCTAAATGTTAGCATTAAGAATTATTTCAAATTTTTCGGGAGTGTCTATGGTATTTTTTTTTCTGAAAGTGCATTATTCTCTTTTTTCTTCACTACGCTGAATTCTTTTTTGTTACGTTAGGTTAGTTTAGGTTTTAGTAGATATTTTGTCCGTATGATATTTTGTCGGGGATATTTTGTCAGGGGATGAAGACGCGTGAAACCGTTTAAATTATATTTCTCACCGTGATACAAAATGAGATAGCACAACTTTTATGAGAAATATATGTGATCTGAGCTGAGATATATATCTCCCAAAAAGAAGCTACGATTGTTTGTTGTCTGTAAATAACATCTCCCAAAATTGCCCAAGGGGTTAAGATGACCCCACTACCGGCATAGTGTAGAATGATCTCGGACCGACACCGTTACGTATAATAAACCAACCTTACGTGGCCACTGGCCAGGATATAAGGCAGCATCCGTTCCTCCACAATAACGGATGCGGCACAGGAGGTGGACCGGACTGGACCAACTACATTGGCAGAGAGTAAAAAATGGCGATTCCGCCGCAACGGGTTTTGGCCGGATATTGACGTAATGTGTGTGAGTTTTTTTTCGAAGCCTTACAATCTCGCAAGCATTATGTAGGTACCCGCCTTTCTACGTTTCCATTAGAAGGAAAGGATAAATCTATAAACTATAAACCAACAACTGTATAATAATGATACTATTGACAACGGTGATTTATGACCGTGCTCCAGTGACTGTTATATTATGATTTTATACGAAATCTAAACAATTAAGTAAGAACGTAGTGGTTTGAAGCTTTAGAAACAACAGTATTTTGAGTACTCAACTACTTTTTTTAATTATACAGACGCTATGACTTTCCATTGAAGTACGTACATTATTTCTTTTGAAGAATATCGCTCGGATGCCTTTACTTTTTCGTTTTTTATCTGCCAAAAAAATATTGTAGAGAAATGTTTGAAGTCTGAATGTATACTTTAGGAGCTTTTTAAAATCTAAGTAGATCATGTCATAAATCAATGCCTGGCATTTATGCGCTTCGAAATGTTACCAGTGCTATATCATTAGAAGTAATTACAGGAAATCTAGCAGTTTATCATTAAGTAATGTTTATTAGTAGGTTCAAACAAAAGGTCATACCGACTTCTCTCCTTTGCTCGGCTTTAATTAAATCATTATTTAGATAGGCAAAATTGAACCTTTCTGATTATGTTGTATCTTATCATGCAACATAATTGCAGAAAGGAAGGTGCTGATATTTACTCCTTGGAAACAAGTTTTGTTTAATCTTTTCATCCAGGTTATTAGTTTGTTGGTAAGGGGTCTTAAAGCTTCTGATAAACTGAGTGCTTTTTTATTGTCAGACAAAGTTTTACTTGTAGAGTTGCTTATCGCCAAAAAAGTTTTTATAATAACAATTTCTTTATTTTGGAATGCTGGGAGGTTAATGCAATCCTACACATCCCATATAGTATGTATCCACCTACAAATAAGATTTTTTTAAATCAATATTATGTATAGGGTGTTAAGGGACGTACTTGACTTACTTTAACCAGTGATACCTGAAATTATTTGGAGTAAAAACTGTGAATGAAATTTGAGTCTCCTGTGACATTTTTGATGTTTTTTTTGTTCTACAAAAACATTAAAAAAAATACTAGTTGTTGGATAGTCGTTGGATAATTTGTTTTATTTTGAAAAAAAGTCATTGGAGACCAAAATTTCATTTTTATTTTTTACTCCAAATAATGTCAGGAATCTCTGGTTAAATTAAGTCAAGAACGTCCCTTAACACCCTGTATATAAATGATACAATAATGCAAGAATATATAAAATATAAGATAGTGAGAAACCAGATTTAAAAAAAAATACGTATTACTGGAGCTCTCAACTAGAGCCGGTGATATTATGACATCCCCAGTTGGGATACATGAGGCTAAAGCTAGTTGAGGGGAGGGGAAGTAGGTGGGAGGAGAAGGGCGCACGTCATAATTTGAACCCGCAACCTCTTCGATTCATAGTCGAGAGTCTTCCCCCTCGACCAGAAAGGCTATCTAAATAGAAATAAAAGAAAATCATCACACTATTATAAGAATTATTGCAATAAATATTTAGGAGTTATAATATTCTCGCTTCCGAAGAATTCCATGTATTTCTTTCAAACCATACGGCAATCTTTTGAATATAAATATTTCGCTATGTTCAAAGATTCGTTGACCATATTTAAACAACTGCTTGTCGGAATAGCTAAAGTATTTAAAAAGTTATACATCAGAGTAAATGTTCCGACTTTAGTTTTGTTAAACGATTTTACAAATATGGCGCTGTACAAATCATCAACAAGTATTATTATTCGAAACTTGTACACAATTTTTTTACAGTTATCCCCTATTGTTATGTCACTAAATCTAATTATGTTTTCTTCTTTTGTTTCAGGTAAGCAACATTATTAGAATGCATTTACATGAAGAACAATTCAACAGTTTTGGACAACTGATTTTGGTAAGCAGGTAAGTTTTTAATACAAGGATCGTATAAATTATACATTTTAGAATATCAAAGCAAAGTTTTAGATGCGGTACTAGCAATATTAGCGAAACTCAATCGAAAATCTGGAAACAGAAAAGTCAGAAGAAGATATTGGCACCTCTGGGACTCGAACCCAGGGCCTTCGACTTTCCGGGCCTTCCCTTCCCATCTACCTTTTGCCTCATAAAACCCCCCAATTGGTGATGTCATATTCTCACTGGCCCTAGACGTTTGGGAGCAGATTGTATTAAAGTCTGGTACTTGGTACTCACACATTTAAAAAAATATTTTTAATCCCCAACCTACCCCAAGTAGGTACCACATTAGAGTTCCAACAGCTCCCAAACGTCAGGAGTCATTGAGACTGGCATCCCCAATTGGGGTATGTTGTGAGGCTACGAAGAAGGTGGGGAAGTACCTGGCTATTCGGTCTGATCACCAAACACGGATAAATCCATTTCAAGCAACATTACAGTTCTGAATTTTGGTCTTACACCAGGGTGATGCTGAGGGTATCTTTCACTATGTGTATATTTTGAGGCTGAATAGAGTGAGGAATGGAAGGAGATAGGGTTGAAGAGTGATAACATCCCACTACATAAACAATTTTTTGCAATCTTTTTTTTACTCGCTAAACACAGTTTCGTTTATTCACCTACAATTTACATCATTGCATAATATAAAACTATCCTCTACTATTGCTAATATTTGTTCATCTACTCGCCACGTAAGTAGACACCGCTCATTCCAGTGGACTTCATTCCTGTCTGCAATTCTTTCCTCTGCAACTATAATGATCGCCACGTTCCATTTTTTACCGCAGACTTTGCTCTTTCTTCCGGCGGTTGGTCCAGAGAGCAGAGAGGCTGCGACCGGTCAAGAAATCGAGTGCCATCGAGGAAGTGTTTTTTAATACATTTCCGACATCTAAGTCGCATCCTGTACCATTAGAAACTGTAAATTTGCTCCATATGGGCCCGTTGTACATGTTTTTTTTACAGTTTTCTATGATTTATTTAGTCGCGATAATTTAATGGAAATTGGCATGTAATGAGTTTACGCTTCGACTGACCAAATCAAATTTTCCGACTCTCATTAGGAAGATAATTGAATTAACCAGTTTTTATAATACCTACGTATTAAAATAATATTTTATGTTTTTTCATAATTTTTATTTTTCTGGTCAATAAACAGTTACAGTCCCTCAAGTTGCCATATCTATTCAATACTAGCTGAAGTCCCAAGCTTTATGCTAAGTTTTTATAAATCTAATATAGACAGTCATCTATCTTCCTCTTATTTTGTAGGTCAACTGTGCAAAATTTCATCAGTCTCGGAATAAAAATGTAGATTTGTGTAAAAATCAAATTCACGTCTCACCGCACGCCCGCCACAGACATTCTTATTTATAAGAATATATAATAGCCGTAGTCCCGGGGGTTCCCTGGCTCAAAGTTGACAATACACTACATCTTTTTTCAGTCCGATTCCCGTAAAGAGACCAAAGACAAAATTGTTCGCTTTACGCGATCGCTATTTTCATCTCTATTTTCCTATCTACGATTTCAGTTGGAATCACAGCAAACAATATGGTTCATGTGTTGTTTGTTGTGATGCCAATTGGAATCGTAGATATGAAAATAGAGATGAAAATAGCGATCGCGTAAAGCAAAAAAAATTGTCTTAGGTCTCTATGTGGGAATCGGGCTGAAAAAAGATGTCGTGTATAACGACCATTGGGCAGAGTTTTTCGGATTTAGAAATAGACAGTAATTTTCATCTTATTTTCAACGTCAAATGTGCAAAATTTCATCAAGAAGTATCAAAGTTCTACTTTGGGATGAGATAAGGGGTAGGGGTGATTTTTCTAAATCTTATATAGATAATGACCTTTCTCTTGTTTATAAGTTTAATGGCGCATAATTAATCACGTAAAAATTTTAAGATTTGTGTTTGAATCAAAACCACGTCACCCGCCACAGACACTCTTCTTTATATAAATAGATAATATTATTTAAAATCTCAACGATTAGAACCACGTCACGTACCACTGTGTACATAATACCAATTAAGAGGAATATAAACGCTAGAAATATTTCGATTCTCATGCCTGCAAAATTTGCAATCGAGCGTCTTATTTGCGCGAGGCAAGTAAGCGAAAAAGTGTTTTTTATTTATTTTGTCCATAATTTTATTAGAGTGAAAAAAGGTTAGAACATAGAAAACCTCAAAAATGGTCTTAGCCATAAAGGGGTATTTTTATAAAAATGTTTCTTGTATTACTTCATAGTTAAGTCATGAAAAAACATTTTTTTTGTGGTTTATGCTTATTTTTTTTTGTTATGTAAATAATAATTTTATCGTTATTCCGTTACATAGAAAACCTAGTAAAAGCTGCAATTTATCCGTAGAATATTTTTTGATGTTGATACTGTAAGCCAATTCGTCATAAAGATTAATTTAAATAGTATCTAAATAGGATTTCACGTATAACTTCACCTTAAACAATAAAATATTGTGCAAAAAGCACATTGATTTTTTAAAACGACGAGGTATTTACACAACCCTCGCAAATTTCTCCAATCTCTTCGCAGGCGTCTCTTCGTTTCAATAGTTGGCGTAAGAGTGTTCTGAGTTATGAATCAATCCCCCCTTGTACAACCATTCCACCTAGAATGATAATTGCCACGATTCACCAATACAGTTAAATAAAATCCATCAATGAATTAGCTGGTAGCGAGACCACTCTTTATTATTTCTCGTTACACAAGACCACAAGAGAAACATTATGTCATGTTTGAGATTGTACGAACAAAGCTGCAATTATTGCAGACGTGCATACGTTTTAATTCTGATACTAATAACAGTAATACCACATATATACTTGGCAACAAAATTGATACGAATTTATTACTTGTACTGTCAGCGTGGTCAAGCCTTACGCAATAAACTCTGGCTGAATTGTAAAGGTAGCTAGCCAGCTAGCTATATACCAATAGTGGTTGTTCTGCCTTTACTACGTAATTATAGAAGTTACCAATAAGTGTAATCGCAGTTAATAAACTAAAGCAGTGAATTCAATTTTTTTTGTTTTTTTCTTGGAGGCCTAGAAGAAAAATCCTTCGGGGTCATTGTCATCTGGAAATTCTCTAAATTTAAAAAAAAAAAACATGTGTGCACGTGTGCAGTTCTCACGCGGTAGAAGTGAGACCTTCAGAAAACTAAAGTAGACAAGAGTAGGGAGGCTATGAAGCACCGCACAAAGAGAAGACCGATTATTGTATATCATTCTCTCGCAGACTAAAATCCTATGGATGTATGTGTTTGTCTCTTTTTAGTGTCGCTTTTTCGTTTCATCAAGTTTACACGTCAAAAATATTAAAAGATAAATAAGTAAATCATGGGGTGAGGTTTGTCTGGGTCTTGGCGGCGGAAGCGTTTGCCCACCAGGTGCATGGCAGGCCGGATCGAGAGAGAATGGTTGAGGGAGTCCTTTTGACTTTTCAATCCGTACTATCTCAGAACATCGCCTTGGTCAGCATGGGGTTGCTGTATGGAGGGTCTTTTTAATGAAAGGAAGGTGAAGAAGTTCTGGGATCGAATAGGGCATGACGGGCGGGTAGGAATCTGGGGTCAATGTGTCCAGGAGTGACGGTCGTATGAATTCACCCTCCCACTGCGGTGCGAGGCGATGGGTCTATAAAGTCCGGCTGGAGAGGTTAAGAGGTCTTCTCAATCCAGTTTCTCTCAATCCGGCCCGCCACGCGAATAGGTGGGCAAACGCATCCGCCCCATACGACAAAAATCACCCCAGTAACCCAGGCGCCCCTTCTAAGTCACCAAACATTTTGTTAACTCAATGAGTTTTTGCATTGATGTTCTAAGTAATTTTTTGATACTTTTGAATATAGCCATTTTAAATGAATTCCTTTTGAATGTAGCTAATTTTTGTTATTTTAGCAGACTGGCCCTATAAGACTGACAGTGTTATCTCAAAGCCAAATATAATACATATATCGTTTTTTTACTTTGGAATTTTCATGGACATTAAGGAAATCGTTAAAAAATTCTAAAACCTAGCTTTACATGCTGCGCACTGCAATGTACCTACTCAAGGTAGTCGGAATTTCACAGGCCTCGCAAGTCAAGCCAGCCGGCAATAACAGGATCATTATCAGCATTGATTCAAATCATCTTTATTATGCTGAATGATGTATGGATTGTAAGGGTACAGTTATTTTCCCTTATTTCATAATACATTTGCTATTTCGTAAATAAATAGTTTTGTAAGTGGGCCATCTTCTTATTTCTGTGCCATATCCTATCGGAGATTGGCAATCGGTTACGCGCGTTTTCATCCCACGACAAAACATCCCCCAACAAAATATCCCCTTCAAAATATCCCCGACAAAATATCCTACGGACAAAACATCCCCCAACAAAATATCTACCCAAACCTAACCTAACCTAACAAAAAATGGGACAAAAATAATACAGACATCCCGTAAATACAATAGATTATTGTTAAAAAATACGTAGTTAAAATAGATCTAAAAAAATGGCTAATAGATCGAGACTTTTTATATCGATATTATTTGTAATCTTGTGTTTAATATGACTATGAGTAATTTGCCTGTGTTATATCTTTCTGTCTATTGTATGCCTTTATATTGTAGTTACTTATTCTTCTGTATCTATTTTCCATATTTTGGTTTCTTGTTATAGTTGTGCTTTAGTGTTATTTTAATATTGTTAAATTGACCTGCTGACAAACTGCTTTGACAGTTTAGTGAGAAATTAAAAATATAAAATAAAATAATTTCAGCGTAGTGGAGATACATTTTGTTCTTCGGATATTATTATGTCGAGGGATTTTTTGTCAGAGGATTTTTTTCGGGTATATTTTGTCGAGGGATGAAAGCGCGTTTTACCTTGGCAATCGTCGCACTGAAGAATGAACAACTCAGGAAAACTGCGGTACGACGTCTTTTTCTATTATATTCCCGCAACCGTCCTTTAGATTTTCAATTTCACTAAGTTTGCTACACGGTGTTTTAGAATCCATGCAGGTACATTAGGTACTTATATTGTATTTTCCTGATTTTGTTTTATTTATGCATTTCTTAGTCCATATCATTAGTCCATCATGGAGGAAACTTTATTTTAACTTTTTGAAACCCAAAGTACATAAATCAAATGAGTCGGTTATACAAATTCATAAAATCTTATAAGACATGTTTCTGTGAAATATTTGTGAAGTGATTCTTCGTATGTTTGTGTCTGTATGTTGCTTCTGTGAAATGTTTTGTAAATTTTTTATTCATACATTGTGTCTACATATTGGGTTGAGTTGGGTTTAACTTCTCAAAAGTACCAATTGGCGATCCCTTAATGAGTTTTGATAACTCATGGGAGTGCAACTTCGTTGTATGTTTTTAATAAAAAAATAATAATAAAAAAGATATTAATTTTTAAAGTTAAAGGCATATGATCACAACTGTTATCTGAGTTTATCGTATTGATCCTCTTGTAAGATATTTTTATTAGAAAGTTGTGCACCGAATGCTGCCAGTGTTATTACTTGTAGATATTTCATCTCCGCTCAATGGAATAATCTCTCGAATCAGTTTCGTCGTGAATGGACCAATTGCGCAATGTACTGTAAGTTAATATGATATCTAATTTGCTACCGTGACCACTTTAAGAGTATAGGTAAGCTTTAGTACAATAAAACTGCATCTTTGCAATAAGTATGACCATTGGTTAGGTTGTTATTGCTAGCTTCACTACCAGACTTTAAAATTTTGTTTTCGAAAACATTTTTCTTCCGTCTGTTTACGTTTCTAGCCACTGGGATTCGCGATCGACCTTGCGTTATGGCATGTATGGATGAGCGCTCCGCACGCTTCGCACTCTATCTTAAAAACAGTTGAATGAAGACAAAATTTGTATAGAATTTTATACTCTACTATTTTTATAATGAATACAAATACGATTCGAGGTAAAGGAAGCGAGATATTCCCAAAAAACTGATTTTCGCGACCTTTGACCTTAAATATCCAAGGAAGCTCACACGTGACCTTATGAGACTTTTGAGACAACATTTAGAATACCAAAATGTAGGTTTATCCAAATTTTCAGCTTATTTCGTTTCAATCCTAAGTGAAACCCCTAAGGTGATAGCACTATAACCTAGAAATGTAATACAAAAATTTTGTGGCTATGTCATGACGCCAGAGTTCACCCGTCGAGTTTTTTGTTCAGCATTGTATTTGAAGTTTAATTACCTGTGTTTTGCGTTAGAATAAGGTGGTTTATGTTTACAATGTAAGCTGGGTTTTTAAAGAGTAAATCGTCTTCAAAATACAATAATATCTATGTATCTCTTTAAATAATAATAATAAATAATAATCTCTTTAAATAATAATATATTATTAATTATCCATATTACGAATATGAACCAAATTCATTTTTAGAAAATGAATTTTATAAAATTTATTATGATAAAACTATTCTGACAGACAGAACAATTAGTCATAATAGACCCGATATAGTTTTACATGACAAAATTAAGAAAATAACTTATATCATTGATGTCGCTATACCAAATTCTTGTAATATTCAGAAAACTGTTTCTGAAAAAATAAGAAAATATACAGATTTAGGAAATGAAATTAAAAGAATTTGGCATTCTCAGACTATAAAAATATTACCATTTGTTATTTCGGCTACTGGCATTATACCAAGCTCTCTCATTCAAAATTTAGGCGTATTAGATTTGTCAAAAAATTTGTACATAAAAATGCAAAAGTCGGTCATTTTAAATACATGTAGGATTACGAAAGATTTTTTAAATATTTATATTGAGGGATCAGTAGGATTTATCGGACCAGTTAGGATTTCATCAGAGCCGAACCCTCTGATATGAAAATATCTGGAGTCGGTGAAATATTTTCCCATTATGTTTCTGGTGGATTGACGTATTGTTCTTGTATTGTTTTATTCTTATATAGTGCAATTACATTGCGTTAATTTACTAGATATTCATTTGTGGAAAAGTGTGTGGAAGGGTTTAGTCTTTCATTTGGGAAAGATTCAACCCGGACATGAAATCTGGAGCACCGTAAAAAATCATATGAGCTGTAAATTTTTTAATTTATTCTCGTTTCTAACTACCTCTCGGCGCTATAAATATTTTAAGCTTTATGTGATCGGTTTAAAGTATAAATCGTCGGCACTTTCAACGTAAATAATATTGTTTTGCGCTTTCAATTGTAACTGTTTTATTGAACGCAAAGCCAGAAATTTAACACGCATTATAGAAATGAAAGGAAACCAGATTTTCCCAATACCCGAAAATAATCCCCAATAAAGATTTTAAAAATTTCATTTGTACATCAGCATTATGGTATTAGGGTGTTTTTTTTATGTGGGGTCAACTTTCTATTTTAAAAATTTTCAATCTGAAATAAAATTCAGATTCATGTATCTTAACTAATGATAATTATAAAACTCTGGGCAGGACATGGCAAGGATTCGAGATAGCCGATATCTAAAGGTATATTTTTTCGCGGGATGAAAAAGCTTATTATCTTGGCTAACACTTCAGAACTAGCAGCAGATGAGTTTTTTTGTAGGGGTTGTCAGGACTCTTCGGGGGTTGTGGTGTCAATGATAATGCTGATAGAGCATTCATCCCAAGTTGACTATACATTGAAAAATTTAATGTTCGGTTTTTAGTTTTTTTTGTGGGACTTAGGTAGTCCATTTTTAATTCCACAAGCGACGTCATGTTATTTATCTCTATGTGAATTCCGCGTAAGAGTCTCAACTGCTCCCAACCGTCTGGAACCAGTGAGATTATAGCATCCCCAGTTGGGATATGTTGTGAGGCTGAAGGTAGTATGAAAGGAAAAGAGGTGGGTAAGAAGAAGGTGGGGAAGTACCTGGCTATTCAGACCTGGTCACCAAACACGGTGATAAAGCCATTTCAAGCAACGTTTTAATTTTGAATGGTGCTCTTTTACAATAACGATACTAAGGGTATCTTCTACCGCAGATATGCTGTAGATATATATTATTTTTTTATGAATTAATTATGAAATAACACAAATGAATTCAATTTTATTGGATTTGATCCTTCAGATTGCTAGTCGAGAGCCTTACCGTTCAACCACGGAGGCCGTCGATACATGAAAGGTCCAATTTACATGAAAACTCTCCTAAAGCTTCACATTCCAAAAGATTGCAATCTGCTTATTAACCGGGGGTATAATGACCATTAAAATTAATGCAGGTAAGGTTCTATTTTATCGAATAGCAAGGCTAATGCAGATTTAAATAGATGGTGGTGATGTAGGGAAACATGAAGCAGTCTCGAGTGATCGCTCAGCAATTAACACATCCACTATGATTTGTCCATCATCGGCTTTGATCTGCAACAAACGCAGTAAAGAGTTAAGACTGTTAAGACCGTGGGTTTGTGTATCAAAGCTAATTTACGATGTCGTATAATGGCTCCTGAAAAACTGAAATAATTCGTGTTTACATGTTCAGGTCGTGTGATTTATTCTGTGAGGTCAGCCAACATGCTTCACATGCATTGGCTGGCATTAATGCATCTTTGGTGCAAGTTATAGCCAGATTGTTTAGATGTAATGTTAACGATATTTTTCTTGTACCTTTTTCTTTTGGATCGTTTTTCTTCTTATAAATTCGTATTCTGTTTCAATCAGCGGACTTGGTGTTTCAAGAAAATGTTTGGGTGGAAAACTCATTTGCATATTAGAAGCTGATAAAACGTAAGACAACATAATTCCTAATTGTCTTCTTGTGGGATTATTAGCTATTGATTGGGGTTAATTTAAACATTTATTATTATAAGTAAAAATTTCGGGGACGCCCGAGGAAGATATGGCATGACCAAGTGAATCAGATACTTGAGTCGGGCCATGTGAAGAGTCGGAATAATAGAAGAGCATGTATGAGACGAAGTATGAATGTGAACGAGGCAAGGAGTGTGTGCCAAGATCGAGTTGTTTTGCGGTCCGTCCTCTCTGCCTACCCCTGTGGGGAAACGGCGTGCTGGTTAGTTAGTTAGTTAGTAAAAATTTCGTGAAAAGCTCGGATTTCTACGTAGTCATTGGTGGATTTCTTGTCCTCGTGGTGTTTATTCGCCGCAGTAAAAACCTTTGAAAGATAAACTCTGCCGTCAAAAAGTTTTCATTTTTGTCTACAGGGGTTTTTTGTCTGAATTTTCTATACCAACATGAGCTATCTGTCGTGTTCTAATATATCTATTTTGGTGGCAAACTCAAACCTTCCTTCAGGCGATTCTTCACAAAAAAAGCGCTATACAAATTATACTAATTTACATAAGACGCGTCTGTTGTCTTTCTATTTTCCAAATGTTACGTATTTAAAGAGGCGAAACTTGGTAGTGTGTACCAAATATTTTCACACATTATTATTTATTTCTCTTGGAATTTAATTTAGTTACCTATATTTTTTCTAGATTTTTTGCACTACTATCATACATTTATTTGTGCAATTATATTATCTAAAGTGCACATAAAACTGCAATCAATTCTTTTCTTTGCAAAAACCTGATTTCATTATACTGAAATGAGTAGCTCCATGTTCTTCAGAGATTCCCAGTTAGTTCGCAGGTAGCCCAGATTTATTTTATAATAATCATTATTGCGTCGCCTTAATCTCGTATAAAGGCACTCAAGACTCAAGATAATACGCTTCTGACTCCATCCATACACCGTCCATTGGCTTTTTATGCTCTTGACATATATGGGCCATTGTATCAAAACCCATCCCGACGATTCTCACACTTTGATCAAGCAACGACTTATTGTAAAAACATCAAATCTTATACTACCTAATTTTTGGACGATAGTCCAACAGATTTGTTCCTTTTGTTGTGATCTACAAAATTGATTAAATTTTCTTGTTTAAAATTCTTATCTGGACTATCATCAGATTGTGTTCCATTTGTGGCTCCATGTAAAAATAGCCGATCTGTTGGTATTTTTTTTAAATGTGGAAGTTTTTAGGGTTAGTTCCCTTTTGTGTGGTGTAGAAAATTGATTGAAATTAGTCGTGTCTATACCGTATTTAAGAGTTCCATTCTGGGCGCTCGGCTCGCGGAAGTCTCGAATTATGAAGTATTAAAATTGATTTAGAAGGTTATAATCCACTTATGGTAGCCGAGTAAGAAGAAAGTATCCCCGTGTGTAATAATAATAATGTGTAGGTACATTGTACTCTGAATTTCGGAGATGATATCGACTTTGCTAGATACTTTAATTCATTTCAATGAGAACAAAAAACAAAACAAAAAACAAATCTATGGATCCCTCACAATCCGAATTTCTACCGATTCATAACATATTTCCCTTGAAGACTTAAAGTTTTTAAGCTCTTATGAAAATATATGTTATTTTTAAAGATAATATTTATACATTTGTAATTAAATGAAATTCCCCCTGAAGAAAAAATTGCAAGTACGTTCTGAAAACTATAAAAAACACATTTTGTTCGTTTATTTAACATGCTGTAGGTATAAAAAATTGACTACTTAATAATACTTTAACCTAAATGCTACTTTAGACATTTGTCATGTTTTATTGAATAATTTAATTATAAACGTTTTTAATATCAGCGAGTTCCCTCTGTCATTCGTACTTTCGTGTCTCCCTTTCAAACCATCGTTTTGAAAGCTTTCTACACAGCCTGATTGTAAAGTGCTTTTTGGTATGATGCGAACAACTGAAAAATTTCTGCAATCGGACTCATCATGATACTTTTGAGTATTTTATCCAGTTTTAAGTATTATTATTATTAGGTGGTATTTATTATTAATAATTAAACAATAGATAATCTTATGTTGTATTTAGGATAGGTACTTGTATTTATTTTCTTCTGGCTTGCAACTCATGACCTATGTGTTCCAAGGATTGTACACTCTTACGGAGGTCATAATTTACAAGGTGTCCGGGGGAGTGCACTAATTTCGGGAGGCGATTCTACACGAAGGTATAAGTAAAAAAGTTAAATAACGTTACCCCCAAACACCTTGTTTGCATTCAAGTTTAAAAATACATACATTTACCAACTTTTTTGAAAATCGTCTCAAGGACAATTTACAAAGCTAGAATTTATTAAAACTGCATTAGGTACATACATCAGTAATTATACTGATATAAATTGCCGTGTAATTTCTAATCTGTACACAGACCAACTGTAGTTCCTACCTGAGTGCTTCTGGCGAAGAGCTCTGGATTAATTTAAAATAATTACGAATAATAATAATTGAAATATGTCAAACCACAAAGTCATTGCTTTCTACAATAATAATAATAATTGATTTCCAAAATATTTGCTACCTGCTTCGAATCCACTTCAAGACGTTATAATAAAAATAGTTCTGATTTTGTTCCTCAAAACTAGTTTATTGGCTACCATCGTAGTAATACGAAACCGCGTGCCTATTTAAAAGTTAACCGGGGCGTATAAATTCGACCGTGTAAAATGCTTGCTCTCAGTTATTAGCTATTATACATCTCTCGAGCAGCCTCCAGTGGTCCAGTGGTCCCATCTAGGTCTGCAATCACTATACATTACGGCTGTAATAACAGTTTAGACAGGTTATGTTCATCTGGAGCTCGAGAGCCTAGTAAGAAGCCTCTCACTTGGCCACTGCTGACTGCTGGACAATTAGTGTATTCTTGCACTCTGTGTTATTATTGTATGGCTTGCATTTAGCTGAGCACCGTGTTAATTGTGATTTGATGACCAAATATTTACTTTTTGCCAACAAAAATTATGTCCGATCAACAAATTTTGGAAAATATTTTATGATCTATTGGTTTGTAAACAAGTTTTGGTGATCTGGATATTGGTTTAGACTCAATGTTAAAATATTGCGATAAAACTCATTTTGCATCGCTAAAAGGGACGAAAATAAGCAAAATAATGAGGGAAACAAAATAAAAGATGGATTATACAACAAAAATTCAAAAAAAGTTATAACGTTAAATAATAAAACATGTATACCTACGTAGTACAAAATTATCATTACAATACACACTTCATTAAATACAATCTTGCTTCATGAAGTTAGCAATTTTTTTTTTCATTACCGCTTCTATTGTTGTATTTTATTTTATTTCGTCTCTATTTATTTTATCTTTTATCTCATTTCAGTTTATTATTTCATACTATTATGTTTTCATTGAATTTTATTACATCTGTAAAATTGGGGTCTCAGAACAGGCAAAGTACCCAGTAAGTTATCATATAATATTTGAAAATACATAATATGTCCAATGTCCATGTATCAATAAAAAAATTAAAGTAGCTTACCGACGCGGCTGGGAAAAGGGGTTGATTTTTTTTATTATTTATTATTTTCTTTGAGTTTACCACACATCATTGAATGACACTCAAGTGAATGGAATATATGCTACGATTTAGTGCATCAAATACTGTCCGGTCATGTCAAGTCAGTCAAGTCGAGTATAACAGAAGAGTATGCACTGCTATGAATGAAAGAGACGTGTGTGGCGATCCATTATCTCTGCTACCGTTCACTTCTGTGCCGTGAAATACCGCGATGCCTACTAGTTTTTTTTAATTGGTTCGTTCTCGAGCTGTGAGCTTCATTTCCATTTTTTCGTTTTTGTAAAACTCAAGCCTTTTTGAAGACGTCCGTTGCAAATTATACAGTCATTAAAATCAGTAAAAATGTTTTAAATCTTCCCGCTACCATCGTGATAAGCGAATGATTCTGCTAGTGTAATGAAGGACTTGGATTGGATTGAAGGCGACGCGCGACGCCTGCAAAGGGATCCGTGACTTTGAATCGCTTGATAATCTGATCGATCTTATCTCATTATAATATATTTACATTGTTGTCCGCACTTTACGTTTATTCATTAAATTCTGCTTTTCAGTTTCAAAAGAATTACCCACAATACATTATAGAGGCTATAGACTCTATACTTAGCAGGTATCAGGCTTTCGTCTTGCGACGTTAGGAGACCAATTTTACGGGCGGGCAGCCTACGTCTCCACGAGATAACTCTCGCCAGCGCTGATTAAACGCCAAATTAACATAATAATCGTGAGAACCGATCCGTCGCGGGACTGTACTATTGAACTTGCTGGCGACCGGTTCCAGGAGCACACGAGACGAGAGAGGTATGGGGTACGGATGGTCCGGGGTATGCAAACAGCGGTGACGCCTGCGCTACCGAGAGATCATACGTTACAAGAGACGAGAGAGATGCTGGCCTCGGGGGACATTGATAAATTACTTATGTCCCACCTAAATTCAAGTCGATGAGCTTTTTGAATTCATTTTTGTGTAAGTAAATCGGGCGACTCAAATAGTACGTAGATACGTAAACGTTTTTTAATGATTTTATTAGCTCTACCATCCGGTTCCCAAATTCTATCCAACTCGGTTTTTTTATTTTTTTATTTCCCTGTTTGAGCAATTCCGATGACTTACAAAACTCATTTTAGTACTGGAGGAACTTACAATGCATAAATGGGAGGTGATAGATTCAATTTTACATACTTGTTTTAATATAAAAACATAAGTTTCACCTACAATACAGCACCAAAATACACAATAGAGGGTTTTCGCGTTGAAAGTAGTTGCTTTGACCTCTAAATTGTAAGTGAAGATGGTTTTGTCTCAAAAAAGACTTTGTATTGTACTAAAGCCTTGAATTGTGTTAAGCGCCTTTCAAATTATAATATTATTTTAATTTTTAACTTAATGAGTAAAACCTCAAATTGTAATATTTAATTAAATGAAGACAATATTACCGAACCTCAATTGAAAATCTGGAAACAAGAAAAATCAAAAAAAATATTAGCACCTCTGGGATTCGAACCCAGGACCTTCGGTTTTCCAGGCCGCGACTCTACAAAACTGAGCTAAGGTGTCCCTATCCCATTCGGTCATTTTTAACTGTATCATACTTCGACTAAGAACTACTATCATTATCTTAATTTTCTTAACGCATATTTTATTGGCTTCTATCTTGATGTATGATTGCAAGATTCAAATTCGAACTAAATGCTATCTAGATAGGTTCTGGGTAAAAGTTAAAAATGACTGAATCGGATAGGAACACCTTAGCTCAGTTAGAGTCGTGGCCCGGAAAGCCGAAGGACCTTGGTGCGAGTCTCAGAAGTGCCAATATCTTTTTTCTGATTTTTCTGTTTCCTTGAGTTTCGTTAATATTGCCTTCATTTAATTAAATATAATATTATTATTCACTTCATTTTCTGCTTTTTATTTTTAACGCGCATAGCCTCTTTTAATTTTACATTCATAAAAATAACTTTCATATCAACTTTGTGATTTTAAACACATTTTCAAAGAGTTACCAAGTAACATTCCATAAAACCTACGTGTTTGAAAACCTAGCAACCAGCTACAACGTTAATTTAAATTAATTCTGCAAACTCGAGCATGTCACGTGTAACTCATATTCGCCTAGTATCTAGTACAGCCCCCAGCAACCTCACCATCTCGTGGCGTTTATATCTGCCGATACGTGAACGGAAAAATGAATGAATTTAATCACGACTATTTTTTGCTCGATTCTTGAATGAATTGCTTCGCCATAACGAGCCCCACCAGAAATGTTCTCGAGCAAAGTTTAAACAAAACCGCCTTACATAAAAACTCTCTCAAATCTTTATTAGATAAAATAAAAGCTTATGGTTATGGCAAGAATCTTTACATTAAATTCTTTTAAAATCTTTATTAGACGAAATAAAAGCTTCTGCCTTTATCGGGAATCTTTATTGGCCACATAAATTGAGTCCAAAAATGGTAATATTAAAATAAGTATACACAGTTAATCTAGCTTTAAACAGGGTACTTAAACAGATCTGATAGTCCGTGTTTCAAGCTTTGGATCTTACTTAGATGATCTCTGATATGCTCTTTAATTCTCAACAGAAGCGCTTGATCAACTAAGATAATAAACTTAATATATTTATTGCTTAGAACAAATTCAATTTATTACCATTTTGTTTTATGGTCTGTGAGAATGTAACCATTTATCTACAAGTATAAAAAGTATCAAGAAAATTCTTTAATATTAGTATCAGTCGATCGATCTCCAGTTTTGATTTGAGTATCGTTCTCTATGATCTAGTTTGGTAGTTTGAATTCTTGAGATGTTGAGTTTCACGCTCTCCCGTACATTAACTAGACTGGACTGGGAGCTATCGAATTAGAAGCGTAGTAAAGCAAATGTACCGTCAGAGCGTTAATCATGCCGCGATAATATTATGCACGCTTCTTAAATAATTCTATGCATCTAGGAATATCGGTGTGATGTTGAAGTTTGGTATGATTTTGCTCTTTTCGTAGTATTTGCGGAGTGTGGAGCGGGTGTGGTTGTACATCAGTTGTATATAGTTTGTCATTTTCTTTTAGGAGTGTGATAAATGATCTATTAAACCAAGTTATGTTCCATTATTTATTGCAAAATATAGTTAAGACGACACTATACCCTAAAATATATTCAAAATCTAAACGACCGTGTACAATTTGCGACTCACGACCCGTGTATTGGACGGACCTACTGTCGAATTTGCCCTATCAAAGAAAATAAGAAGAAAAATAATGCGGGAATCTTAACGACGTAAGTGAAGAAAGCGTGTAAACAAATATGCGCCCGCGGCACGGCGTATTGGATGGACGTACGGTCGATTTCACCCTAGCAGGCCTGGAGATTCGACTTTTCCGCCGGGTTCATTTTTATTTATTCTGAAGGACGTGTTACTAATATTTAAGATGTTTCTACATGAATACCTCCCAAAGTTATTAATTCATCGTCTAGAAAAATAAAATCTGTTGCTCACCGCTAACTTTAGTTGTAAAACGTATTACAATTATTTAAAGGCGTTGCACGTTAAAAAAATATTGCAACGTACTGTTTTTATTAATCTAAAATATAAATAACTCGCACCCTTTGTGAGGCACGGAAATAAAAATGATAATTCAATTACGAATTCGCCGAAATAAAATAATATGTGAGCCTCGGGCAAACCCCCGCTAAACGTGGTTTATGTCTCGCCTTAACGTGGTGTTAAACCCTAGAATTTTTTTTGAGACCTCCTTACTCCTTATCTCAAATCGATAAAGGAGATTCCAGGAATGTAATCTACGAGTACTATTTTATTTTTTTCCCCTGTGTATCACCTGACCCCCTCCTACCCCCTATGTAGATCTTGACAAGGTTAAAGAAAGGGATTATTATAAATAGATTATTTCAACATTACAACATAACGTTTTCCTTGACATAATATCATCATATTAATTTGATTTCTAATCAAAATATGGCATAAAATGTAAATGCCATCATCACTGCCATCTTTATATGTATTTTATCTTATTTAAAACTTGCTCAACGATATTTATCTTCTCCAATAAAATTTGAATAAAATCACGTTGTGTGCAATAAGCACCTAATAATAACTGACAATAATTCCGCTCTGGTGGCGTCGGTTCTCATCTTCTCACAGAGAACATATTACAAAACCTTCTTCTTAATTTCCCATCCAGATGATTTCCTCATATCGAAGGTTAGCTATCATGTCATTTCTGTAAGCCCTACCTATTTCTTCCTCTATTAAGTTTGCTATTGACCGTGCTTTTGTGATTTTTCTGATGTTGTGACCAAAATTGTGTCATTTGTAAATTTTTCATTGTCGTTTACTTTTATATATACAACCTTGGTACTATTTTAAGAGTAGGTATCTGTCTTTCTCTTAAACTACTTTTACTACTAACATTACCTACTCTTACCACGGCCTGCATGTTCGAGGAGCAATACTTGACTGACTCTTACCCTGGTTGAAAACCACCATTCAGAATTGAAACATTGCTTAAATGGCATTTGTTGTGCTCGTTGACCAGATCTGAATAGCCAGGCACTTATCCACCTTTTTCTTGCCCATCGCCTTCACCACCCCACTACATCCAGCCTCAACCACACCCCAATTGGGGATGACATTGTCTCACTGGCTCTAGATGGTTGGAAACAGTTGGGATTCTTGTGCGGTAGATATTTACATTAAAAAAAATGTATCCAGACCTTTGTTTGACAATAATTGACAGTTCGCCTGATCGATTTTCTTGTATTCTCGGACGGTTTGCGATCTTTGGAAAGCAGAAAAACAGCGAACGCTGTGCTTTCTTGATTTACGGGTTTTTCAATGGAAGTTGTTCAGTGTGTCATCCCTGCTTGAGAACAAACATTTCGTTTTTACGACTCGTTCTTAGCTTGGCTGTAGATCGACTTGCTGACATTAGTATTCCCTTCATCGAAGTTAGTTATCGATCAATGAATCCCTCTTATAACACGGGCCTCTTCAAGACCCGGGTTAAGTCCATCCTAACCTTAAAATGACGCTCCCCAAAGCATCCTGAAAGATCTCTCCAGTGTGGGGTTGATAAAAATAATAATATAATTAATATTTCTTTTCATTTCTGGCCATTGAGTTTCAGAGTAAACTGGTTTCTCAATTAGCCTTTGATGCGGGAAGGCTGTGAATAAAAAAGTCCGGCTTTAGGCTGTTATGTCATCCATATAAACGTAATTATACGTGTTTTTCTCTTATCAGATGTGCGTGGGTTGAATCGATGTCTATATCGATTTGTTATTTCTTAATTAATGTGGGAACCGGCGGGTCAACTCCGCTCCGACATTATGATCTCGGTGGAATCTTTTTATTTTAAAATGGCCTTATCGGGTTATTATAATTTTATTCTCGAGTTTACGATCTGTATGTCACCCGCGTAATGAAATCAGATGCAAGTAAGTAAAATGTTAATATTTTAATATTGGTATTCGCAAATAAAGGGTTCAATGAGAATGGTTTTTTGAGATTTAACAGGTTTTTGGATTTTACGTAGCGAGTCAAAGAAATGGCTTTAGGCAACCTGGATAAGCTTTATTTATTATGAGAAAATTGAAAAGCGATGCCCAAAAAGGTGGTTCCAATTTTTCCCCAATTACATATGTAGATAATATTATATATACGGCAGACAATTTGTTTAGTTATTACACTCATGGGTGGACGTGGGGTGAAATGCGATTTACAATGAAGGCAATGGTTTTTCTTTTAGAAATGTGCAAAAACACCACTTGAACTCCGAGGGTTAACGTTTGTACATTTACTGTATGAATTAATAAAAAACAACTTTTTTGGTTGTTAGTTTTTGGGGTGTTATGCCGTGTTGCGGCTACCTCCATCGCTTCCAAGTAAATAATACACTCTACACTAACAATTACACATCTTCGGATCTTCCGGATCTGCCCTGATGATGGACACTGCAACGCTGTCCGAAACGTCGGCTATAGAAGGAGGTAGCGCAACACGGCATAACACCCCAAAAACTAACAACGAAAATGCTTTTGGCCGTGAAAATTTAATAACTTATCCAAATAAAAAATACTTATAAAATTATTTACATTCTCCTTCTCACATAAAAACCAATAAAAAATATTGGAATCCAAATGAACTGCCAACAATATTGCAACGAAACAAAGATTAACGCTTATTTTATGCTTCTTCTGGATATTGCTTTATAATTTTCCTGTAATATTTTAACATTCCTTCAAAAACTTTAATATAAAATGAAAATGCTTACAAAAGAAGTCCTGATTTATAATTCGTAATTAAAACCATGTACAATGTGACCTTAGAACGGGGTAATCCAGTAAGGTCACATTCTTTTTGACTTTTGTAAAAAATCATTTTAAAAAAATTACTAATTCCAACTTACAGCGTTATTTAAATCATTAGCTTTGGGGCATCGAAAAATCCTTTTTTTTTTTTACTCATGTGCCTATTTAAATGTTTTTGTACAAAATTTTTATTTATTTTATAGACGAAACTAAGCACACGCCCGTATTACAGTTTGTACTTTAAATAACGTCTTCAAAACCATAATCATAAAAATGCTCGTATAAAAAATCTCTCATTTTAAATCACCATAGGTATTTTTTTGTAACATTCTCAGATTGATCTTATTCACACGAGCGTTAAACTTTGTTACCGGTTTTTATTTTTCAGATTATGTGACAGGATATATTATTATTATTGAATTGACATCTGACCTGCGACCGCGTTTTTTGGTGTCACATAAACAAACCAGGCGCCATCTTTCCCAACACCGGAAAGCTAAGTTACATGATATAATCATTAATTTATTATTCCTGGTGATATTTGAAATAATTTATCGTGAATCGAATTATTATTCATGACCGGAAAGAGTAAGATCCGTTAATTGACACCGTAAAGCAAAGTATCCACGTTTTAGCGCAGACATGTTTCCTCTCGTATTGATATTTACTAGGCAGCTTTTTCTTACTTTTTGGAAATGGAAAGTTGCGTCATGATAATCCTCGTATTTTATTAAAAAATTGAGAGTGTGCAGTTCAGACTCGATAGTAGTAAACCTTCAGAAAACTAAAGTAGATAAGAGTGGGGAGGCTACGAAGCACCACATGAAGAGGAGACCGATTAGAACTAAAAAGATTAGATTCGAACATTCTCTCGCAGGCTAAATCCCATAGATGTACGTGTTTTTCTCTTTTTAGTGTCGCTTTCATTTCAAATCAAGAGATCAAAATTTTTCACTTAAATGAACGGCAGAATATTGTATTGTTGGAAACTTCTGCTTCTCGCCATTTTAAAGAATCTCCGCGTTACGCGCTGTATCCGGCAATTAGTAATCATTATTTTATACCAATAACCGAGCGCCCTAGAGGTGATTTTTCACAAAAACGGCGCTGTATAAATCAGCTATTATTATTATTATTAAGATCAACACCTCTCCGCATAGGTATGTTTTGAAAAGAAAATCCCTCAAAAATTGACGCATAATCGATTATTATCTATATTTTAGTAATTATATATGTGTTTCATTTCATTTCCCAAATACGATGCAATACAAATGTACCCTCTGTCGTACAACCCCGTGAGTCACTCATTTCTGGAATAAATAGTCCCTGGGTTTTTCCAGAACCTTTGTTAGTATACCAGATAATCGAACCTGAAGCTTCCATCGTAAAACAGGTATTACGCTAAGAAGGTAAGGTATGTTAAGGTATCTGTCTAGATATTTCTCATTTATTATTAAGAATTACACTTTTTGTAGAAAAAAATTCAAGGGTGAAGGGTAGAATTAAATTACCCAAAATATTTTGGTATACCTATTCTTTTATTTCATGCGTTATTTTTTTATGTCTATTTTACATTAGCTCCACACAGTAGGCCCTGAGAAAAATAATTCACCTAAGGGCCTGTGTCATCTTTGGGGATGCTGTGTGGTGCATCTTTATAGGAAATGAAGGAGAGGAAGTTCTGGGAAAGAAAAATATATGAGTGGTGGTAGGAATCTTGGGGTCAGCGTGTCCAGAAGTGACAAAAGTATGGATCCATCCCTCCCACTCGGATCGCAAGGCGATGTTACAAGAGAGTCCTACTGAAGAGTTCAAAAGATCTCCCTCGACCAATCTCTCCCAGTCATACGCTTCCGCCACCAAGATCCGGACAAACCTCACTCCGTGAACCTGGGTACTCCTGCCAAGTCACCAAATGAATCGAACCACTTATAGTGATCATTGTGACCAATGGCAGAGGTTTTGGTTATCCAATATAAGATAATAATCTAATTATGAATCCCATAATGTGTTTTAAGAACACATATTGTTTGTTTTGGCTTTGTCTTTCATGCGATACATGGATAGATACATGATGTTTTCTGTATTTTTCAGTGACAACTGTATATTGTAGGTTCACAATAGCTCCCCTGAGCTGATATTTCACAAAAGTGGCGCTATATAAATTATTTAAGTATTGAATCAAATTACGAGCTAAGTTTGGTAGTATAATTAGTGCGTCGTAAAATACAAACTTGATAATCAAAATAATAACACGCAAATGAGATGTTTTTATTTAAATCTTAACCTATTTAATTAATTAATATATTTTTGTTCCGAGGTCAGAAATGAAATCAAATTAGCACTTCATAAATATCAACGACGGTTTCCTGCGAAATAAGATTAAATTTGTATTGTACAGGATCTGAATTTAGGCCATTGTAATTTTCTTAAAATTTATATCATCTTATAAAATTCACTGCAGATTGCAGTATCCTGCGGGCATTGTAAATATTGAATTTCATATATTTGACCTTACATTTAATATCTTCATATTTTTCCGAGATTTGGTTACATACAAAAACAATTTGTAAACCCATAATGAATTATATTTATAGCAGTCATTAAAGTTTTTAATAAATTATAATTAATTCGAGTTTTATGGTCATTTAATACCATAACATTATGCTTACAAATCACGAAGAATTAAATAAAGCAAAAGTAATATTATTGTAATTGTGTATATCTTATCTTCAAGTTATTTTTTATGTGCCTGTCTAATTTCTCTGGAAAATTTATTGTTAATTTTATACATTTATTTTCCTATTTTTTTTACATTAGGGCCTATGTCATCTTTGGGGATGTTGTGTGAAGGATATTTTTATAGAAATGAAGGATAGGAAATTCTAGGAAGGAAAAACGTAATAGGCGTGGGTAGGAATCTGAGGCTCAATGTGTCCAGATGTGATGGACGAATGAATCCGTCCATCCCACTGCGGTGCAAAGTGATGTGTTTGGCTGGAGAGAAAAGGTCTCCCTTAACCAGTCTCTCCGGATCCGGCCCGCCACGCAGTAGGTGGGCAGACGCATCCCCCGCCAATCTAGGCAAACCTCACCACTGAACCCGGAAACTCCTGCTAAGTCACCAAACGCAGTAAATCACATGGGGCGAGTTTTGCAATTGATTGTTTTTATAGTTTAAAGTTTAAAACATGTATTGTCTCTCAGTATATACAGAATATCCCGTAAGCTGGGAATCAAACAGTTAGATGAAATAAGCGAACATTATTCTCTAATTCTTAACACCTTTACTGTTAAATCATTTTTTGAACAAATATAAAAAAATACATCTAAAAAAAATCTTCAAAAAGTGCATTCTATTTTTGATTGTTTTTTTTCTTTCTTTTTTTTATGTTGTTAAACGATGTATCCACGAGTAATTAAAGTATTTTTATGAACTCCATATCTTACTATAACGTAAATCTAGTTTCTTAGGAATTCTTTAAAAATAAATCCTTGCATTTTACTTTTCTTCAGTTGCTGCTTCGGAACAAATTAAAAATAAGGTCCCACGCACAGTTAGTTTCGACAGTAGTTAGCAACTTTTTCAAAATGCATAGACAAATTTAAAAAAAGTCTCCCCAGTGTCGCGGCGCCTTCATAATATATGTATACACCGTAATGTATTTGGTTGCTCGTCTGCGCCTGTACTAATTTTATGCTTTATTTAATATTCATATTCGTATTTGATCAATATTAAAACTTAATATAATGTAATGTTACGTTCCAATCTTTAATCAAAGGGGAACTCTGTTGCGCTCTTCGAGTTCCAATAGTCCGTATATCTTTTCTAGAGTTTTTTGTGGTGGTGAAAGGTAGGTACTGGGTACCTTTTCAGATTTTACGATTTCATTCATAAATCGGCCTCGTAAGACCCTTGAGGTGAGCCCCGTAGCTCGTAGTGAGCGGCGGGTGCAGGGACGGGTGCGGTGAGGCAGGGGGTGTGGGAGGATGTGTCGGGTTTTTTCTACCCTCGATTCGGATGTGGGGAGCGGCACCTGCCAGGTAGACCCTTATCCGGTCAGGGTTGAACCGACAAAATACTATTTAGTATAAAATATCAAAAAAGTGATATATAAAAATTATGTAGCTAATTGGGCATATTTTTTTCTTGTATCGGCTCGGTTAAAAATTTTCAATTGGAAGAAGTTTACGTAAGATGAAAGGGAGATAATATCTACATATTATGTAAAAACTAATAATAGAAGGAGCGGGCTGATATTTATTTATTTATTTTGTTATAAAATACATTCAATATAAGGAAGCTTTGACTGTCCAACTAGGAAGGTCTCTTTTCTATAACAGTCAAATCGGCATATTCATATTAGGTAGATGGGTACATGATGATTCATAAAGTATTAAGTAAAGTTGAGCTTCACAAATTGCATTATTATCATAATTATAATATATGATACAGTGGAGTACTGGGTTTTAGAATCAATTAATTAAGAAGAAAAAGTGTATTCGAAGTGATAGCAAAAAAAACAGTAAAAGAAAAAGAAAATAAAAATAACTCGTAATACATAATTATCAAATTATATTTTTTAATAATATTTTTGACTCTATAGGTAATTAAAACTATTATAATTAACAGGTGCAAGCGAAAATATTTAATGAAAAATGACTTATTTAAAGTAGCCGAATTTCTCTTGACATCAGATTTAAGTAGCATTTAACGAATCACGATAATTTTTTTCATACCTATAACATGTTAAAATATAGAATCAGATGAGTTTTTTTTATAATTTTCGGAGTGCTTTGCGATTTTTTTCTATCGAGGGAATTTCATGTAGGTAATTATTTTTTCAAGTAGGCATCTGAATAGATATTATATAGTGCAATGGTTCTTAACCTGGGTTCGATCGAACCCCAGAGGTTCGGTGAGTCAGTCTCGCGGGTTCGGTGGAGGTCAAGACACACCCCCGACTCATATGATTCATATATGACTCATATGGTTCGATTTCCATTAAGAAGGTTTCGGTGAATGCGCGTATGAAACTGGTGGGGGTCAGTACCCCCAACAAGGTTAAAAACCACTGATATAGTGAATGTGCGGGTCCTAAATATTAATAAAGGTTTGTATACGTTAAATGTAACATAAATTTGTATTAGAAATAATCGTTTTTATTTGCCAAGAAACCGTGACTTTTTGTTTTGTGCATATTTTAATGTCTTATCGATGCCGGATTCTCTTGGAATTTGGAGATGATAATAATCTATGAGCTCATTTCTAACTTCTTCCTGTTGTTAAATGAATTTCCAGTTTAAACCAGTTTAAAATGTTATTATCAAGATAAGGCAGTAAATCTGATGATTTTTGGTTTATGGATAATATTTTGCTAACATCACGCCACTGATGAAACCAAAGGTCAATGATTTAAAAAAAAATCAATTGCAATGCAAAAAAAAAAATAACGCTAAACCTGACATGTAACAGAAATTGATGTTACAATGGAGCTCTCAGCGGCAGGAAAATATCAGTACTGTTTTGTATTCTATAATGGTAACTAATGTGGTGACCACACAAATGAATAGCAGGTGAGACCATATTGTTTGTGGTGTATTTTTTCAATCGGTGTTTTCTTTGGTTCTATTATTAGTTGCCTTAACTATCTACTATCACCAAACAGAATGGTACAGCCCTGCATGATACCTTATCTTGTACAGCACGCACACACTCACATATTGCGGATGTGTGTTTGTACTCTGCGCACACACGGTTTGTATGGGCGAGAGAGAGCGGACCGCGACGATAGACAAGGATAGGGAAATTCATTCATAAACCGGGAACACTCGGCGTTTGTAAAATATTCCAGCGGTTGAGAACTAACGATTTTAAAACTAGATATTTATACCAAAAAGATTCGAATCTTTTATTATTATTGTAATTTAGATGCTAGATGAAGGCATCATATCAGATTTAGAGGAAGATGTGACATGTTATAAGAAGGAGGGAACACAAACTGCCAAGTCAAGCACAAAACATATTATAGTTCTCACGCGATAAACAATGTGTGCCGTAATGACAAACGTTCTAGGTATTTTCTGCTAACAGGTGTGTTGGATATATACCTACCTCTCTGCTTATTATAAGGTATCTCTACGTAGGGACTTACCGTCGATTCTGTATTTGTAAGTTGATACTGTCACTATTGTTTTATGAATAGATAATAACATAATTACATTTTTTATTAATATCTAACAAAGTAAGAAACTTCGTTCGGAAAACAGATTTAGATTACCAACTTGTAAATAAATTGCTTCTGGTTTTCCTTTGCTTTTAAGCAATTCTGTCTTTGGGGGTGATACGTAGATTGGGATATTTCCAAGCTTTAAAAAAAATTCTTAGGTGAAATAGATATTCAAAGGAAACTTCAATGTTAAAGGAGCTAAATTGGCCAACGGTGAACAAGATGCTGACATTCAACGCGATGATATTTATTTATAAAATAATAAACAACCTTTATACCAAAATACCTTTCAAACAAAATCAGATACAACAGGGACATTCACATCGACGTGCAATGAAATCAGAATACCGAAAAACGACAAAGCCAATACGCAAAAAGTTTTCTTTACAAAGGAATGAAATATTATTATGCGCTGCTAGAAACTGTAAAGTTTTAAAGGGAGAATGTAATAGTAAGTTGGAAGGCGGGTACGGGTACTGCCGTCCCGGGAACCATTTATTGGATAACCCCCTTGTTACCCTTGACGGTGGTTCGATTCACTTGGTGACTTAGCAGAGGTGCCGGGGTTCATGGAATGAGGATTGTTTAGGTCTTTACGGCGAATGCGTCTGCCCACCTACTACGTGGCGGGGCGGATTTGGATAAATTGGAGACAATTTTAACTCTCCAGCAGAACTCTCTCGATCCATCGCCTTGCAACACAGTGGGAGGGATAGATTCATACGTCCGTCACTTCTGGACCCACTAACCCAGATTTCTAACCTCCCTCCCTCTCTTTCATCGCTCATAACCTTTTCTGTCCCAGATCTTTCTTTCTTTCCTTATCTTAAAACTCTCCTCACAGCGTCCCCAAAGATGACACAGTCCCTAAAGAATGTTATTTTCCTCGGGGCCTCCTGTGTGGAGCTTATGTAAAAAAGCGAATCATAAATAAATTAGTCATCTGTAAACTTACGAACAAATAACAAAAATAAAAATAATAAATAAAAAAAACTCTCTTCAGATGTCGCTGTAAAAATTCGCCAATATTTTATTATTTGTTTTATTTTATGTTCCGTAATATACTGTATTCGATTATTATTTCTGCTTATTATAAAAGCTTCGGATTTCGTATAATATAGTATCGTGTTCATTTAAGTGTTTTTAATTTGAAGTTTTAGTTTGCAATCGCTGACGCGGATCATGCCGTTTCTAACTGCGTCGTCTGATATCTCTCCCTCTCTTTCATCGCTTCATTAGACACCGCCGATGAGCGCAAGGGAGACGACAAGATCCATTCATAAACCTAACCGCAGATCTGCTGATGGATTGAAAGCTGGAACCCGATTCACGTAAATACCCTGACACTGTTTCAGATGAACTGTGTTCTAAATCTATCAGAATTGGGAAATAGTGATTAATGGAATTGGCCCCCGGCGCTTTTCTTAGATAGTGTTTCTGCGTCTCTTTCACGCAGATTTTAGGCTGGTTTCAGATTAAGAAAGAGAAAACGTCGATGATATTTTTAAAACGGATAACCACGTAACGTTGCAATGTGCAAATCTTATCTCAGTGTGATTTTTATCGCTTCCGGTTAGTTCGTCAATGCAATACTATCAATCATTGAAGGAAAATTATTTTTAAGTAATTTTGTAGATATAAGACTTGCCTTCTAATTTGGAAAAATCCCAAAGATAAACAAATCACACCCTATTAAATAATTATGCAAGTGACTAGCTGCTAAACGTTAAAAAAAGTCTCAAGTACGCCCATCAATTTAATTTGGGAGCCACCTCTGGGCTGTAACCCCACGATATTTGATAAGCCTACTTGATTCTGTGCAAAGGAGGGCGGTCCGCTGATTTACAATCCGTTGTTCACAGACCGATTGCCATCTCTAATGCACAGACGAGATGTGGGCATGCTGAGTTTGTTATACGGATATTTTAATAGAGCCTGCTCTAAGGAGCTAGCATTATTGATCCCCTATGATTCCCTTACAACGCTGCCCAACCGGGTGGCGATATAGTTCCCCTGCCTTAACACCGTACTGACAAAGGCGCTCTTGTGAGGTGTCACAAAAAAAAATGGATATCACGAAACCTCATTTCTAATACTTAACCTAGACTTTTTTTTTTTTTTAATTATTTATTAACCAAGATAATATAAGCAAAAAAATACATTTTTTTACAGTTTGAAGTACCTACAATTTATTTTAGTATTATTTTTTTGGTATATACCACCTCACTAGGCTGAGCCTGTTCCGAGGTGGCAGGAATTTAATGAAATTTTGATTACTTTATCTTGTAGGATAAAATTAAATAAAAAATTTAATTTGCATTTGAAAAGATAAATTGAATGAAGGGAAAATAAAAAGAAAAGAAAAAGAGAAGTGTTGAGAAATATAACAAATAAGAAATATTAAAATATAAAATAATTATTTAAGAATAATAAGAAATACAAAAAAATAAAAATAAATATTATTATTTGATAGGACTTGCAATTAAAAATACTAAAAAGTTCTTAATATTAACCTTTTTACGGCAATCTGAAGAAAAATCATTGTAGGTAGAAAGTCTGCATCTCGTAAATGAGACAGTTCGCACTTTTTCCACTAAAGTTTGCCTCATATTAGTCAATATTATTTATTATTTTTGTTGTACCTACCCAGCATTCGGAAATATCTTATCATGAATTCAAAATATATTTTGTACCAATATAGTCTGCACCCCACATTCGATGAAACCATGCATGTACTTGCAATCGGAAAATTTGTATTATTTCGATGAAGTATGATCTCGTTTTCAGTACATTTATTTGCACCTAGCATTCAGCAATATAATCTGCACCGCACATTCGATGAAGTATGTACTTCGCAATCAGAAAATTTGTATTATTCGATGAAGTATGCATCTCGTTTTTAATACATTTATTTGCACCTAGCATTCAGCAATATAATCTGCACCGCACATTCGATGAAGTATGTACTTCGCAATCAGAAAATTTGTATTATTCGATGAAGTATGCATCTCGTTTTTAATACATTTATTTGCACCTAGCATTCAGCAATATAATCTGCACCCCACATTAGATGAAGTATGTACTTTGCAATCAGAAAATTTTTATTATTCGATGAAGTATGCATCTCGTTTTCAGTATATTAATTTGCACCTAGCATTCAGCAATATAATCTGCACCTTGCTTGCATTCGGAAATATTACATGCATTCGTGTCTTTCAGAAAGGAGTCGGGAACAGTATTTGTACTGGAGGGGTGTCGCTGTGTTCTCGCGCCGGAAGTGCTCCGTTTCGTTCGGCTCTGTCCGCAGTACTTCAGTCCCGCGCCGCGATGCGCAGGTGTGGTGGTGCGCGCGCAACTTCACGTCAAAACACGCTCTAATCACGACAAATACTCACGAAAACACCGCTTTTATTAATCAAACTTAAACATCAATTAATTATCTATCTAAACATGTGAAAAAAACATAACAATTCCTATTTAAACTGTGTTTAATGTTGAAAAATATGAAGCCGTCGCTGCAAAAACGAGCTTCGAGAACTGTCAGTATTATAATTTTGAAATTTTCGCGGAATATTTCAATTTGAAATAAAGAACTAAAGTGTGTTCATAAAATATTTTAAAATCAGTGAAATTTTTAAATCAAATTTAGAACATTTTATTCAATGCGTGACATTTAAAAAATAGTGTGGAGTTTAATATTCAAATTGTTTGTGTTCAGTAGCAGCAATTCTGTGGTTTTTAATATGACATGAGGTAGTAGTAGTTACTTAAATACGTCATGTTTGATGGTCGTATAATGTTGCCCATTGTTGTTTTGTTCCGAAGAAGACCAATACTACTGGAATTGTCCGATTGGCTTATTTGAACGTGGAACGTCATTGTGAATTCGTTGAAACCGGGCGATTGGCCTGTATTGCTTTCTGAAAATCATTTATTTATTTATTTTATTTCAGAATTTCCCTTATCGAATAAAGGAATTCCGTATAAATGGATTCCTCATTCTATTTTTTTTTATTTATTTATATCGCAATGTTTACTTTTAAGTGCAATGCTGTGTTTGTTTGAATTAATTTAACGTTCTTTGTCACTCTTTTTGTATAAACAAGAATGTAAGTTCTTCGATTTTAATTTTTCTTTGAAATAATGAATAGAAAATATCCCACTTTCAGAACAAATTATAAAAATTAGTCACGCTCTCTTTGATGAAAAAACTGAGCTTTTACCAAAGACAATTCTGAAACTTTGACAACATAAATTTGTTTTTTGAAAAAATCACTCAAATGTAGAAATAATAGAATGCCTTCCTAACACAGATACAATGTTTTCATATAATACTAGCTGGTTCCCGGCATGCGTTGTAATGCCATATTCAAAGAAATATATTATTATAAAAATAAAACACAAACACTTTGTATTTAACCACGAATTTATTATTGTATATATCGACCGGTTTCACTTCGACCAAGCTTCTTCAGGATATAAATAATAACTTTATTAATCGAGTTATTATTTATATCCTGAAGAAGCTTGGTCGAAGTGAAACCGGTCGATATATACAATAATAAATTCGTGGTTAAATACAAAGTGTTTGTGTTTTATTTTTATAATATAATGTCTAACCACAAAGTAATTGCTTCCTATGAAAAAAAAAAAAAATATATATATTATTGTTTCTCCCTGAATCGTTTTTCCCGTGCGCCAACCCCCCCCCCCCCCCCCCCCCCGCGCCCCCTTCGTAGCTAACTTTATAAATTATAGCCTTTGTGTTATTCTGATATATGAGCTATATTATTGTGAAGTTTCATTAAAATCCATTCAGTATTTTTTTGCGTGAAAGTAACAAACACACGTACATCCATACAAACTTTCGCGTTTATAATATTAGTAAGATTATGGAAGAGGTACTAATGTTTTTTTTAAGTTTTCTTTTAAAAAGCGTAAGATACAAAAGTGGGCTTTTGATCATGCATTCTTAAAATTTAAAAAGCTTTTGGACATGTTTTTTTTTAATTCCCGGAAAAAAATGCATCGAGTCGCCTTGGTATCAATTGGTTCCACGACCATAAACTTCCAGACAATATGCACGGACCTCCAGATTTGTATTGACTGTGGTGCATTATCTTTAAGTTTAGAAACATCCCGATGATTATGCCAGTCGCGTGCTGTCTGCCTCAGACCCTCCATAACACATTAATTTAATACATATTGTACGGCTGTGCTCATAAATAGCATACTGTTTCACAGTCGACGTTAAAATAATTCGATATTAAATTATAAAGTCGCGTCCCCACTTTTTCAGTTTAATGTTCAATTATTCATTCTTAATTTAAAACAAAATTGAACATTCAGGTGACTACTTGTGAAACACGTTTCCACTCTTTCATTTCCATGTTCAGTTCGTTATTTAAATCAAAATAAATTGAACCTGTGGGAACGCAGCTTAGCATTGACCGCTAATTCTAAATACGTCACATTTGTCGTGTTCCCATTTCGAATATGACACATAAATTATTTTGCGTGTACGATTACCTCCCATTCCGCCTTTCAACTTTGAATTTAATTTTCAATGAAAATATTTTATTTATCTTATTATGCGCAATTATATATGGTTAGTTGTTATTATATTACTTAAATTCCTCGAATCTATCCAGAATATATCACTATTCGCCATTTCATTCACTCATAAAAATGCACTTTATAAAAGTGTTCCTGGAATAAGCTTTGTAAGTCTTTTACTTCTATACAATTGAACATACCATTGTTATTCATTGCCGTGTTCTTGTCGCAAGAAAATTATCAATTCGATCCGTGCGTGCTGAGTCACGTATGGCCGTCTCTTTTCCCGGTTTGATTATGTGGGTAGTGTGACCAGGCTACACGATGTTCGGTACGCTAACTTAATTGCATTTTAATTGACAGCGCGGGCCACAGATGGAGCCAGAGGTCAAACCAATTACCCGCCCTCTTGAGCGGTTCGCCACCGACACTGCTGGCCCCGGGTCAAAGGGCGAGAGACACAGATTTTTGTGGAACAATACCCGCACACCATCGCCCCTAGACTCTTCAATTGTTGAGGATTCGGTCGCTTAACTAAAAATATTTTATAATATTTAGTTACAACTATTTAAGGTAGATTTTTAAGGACTGGTTAAAAGCAGAGCCATTTTTATGTAGACGTTTTGTATTAGTTTTTATCATATTATTTTATGTCTATTTTACTCCTTCGGGACTTCTGGAAGAGTAACATTTTTTTCTCTCTTTCTTTGTCACCAAAATTTACAACTGATACCTTATCTGCTTTTACTCATCGTCTGATGATTTATTTGCCTCTATGTTTTTACTTTGTGCACATTCTTTCTCTTTGTCTATGTTCTTCTATCATTCCTTCTTTAAAAACGAATTTTGGTCTGCCTTGGATTGCCTCTGTATCGTCACTTATTTTCTTTTGTATTGTATACTCTACCTTTCCTTCTTTAAGAATTTAAGTCATCATTTGTTTACCTCTTCATTGCTCAATCCTTTTTCTTTGTCTTCATTCTTCTATCTTGCATTTTGAAATATGTGTTGTCTTCTTTTTGTTCTTAATTTTTGCGTTGCTGTCTTTATCTGATCATCGTTATCTTACCTTCTGCCTTCTATATTTTCATCTAGAAGAGATTAGACACGGCTATAATCATCATCGGCTACACTAACTTTGGAGAGAATTGACTGCTTCTAGAAAACCTATCCACTTCTGCTAGTCTCGAGATATTATCGAGTTCCTTATATTGAAGGATTGATTTCAAGAAGGATTGAAGGATTCCAACAGCCTTTCGTAAACTTTTTGTACACAGGTCCAACATCCTTTATTGTTCTTTCAACATCACTTGACGGAGTTCTTCTGATGTTCTAACAGCCGAGAAGCACGCATTGACTTAACCCTTCTGATCTCGGCTAATCGAGCTTCACGCCTGTCTATCAGATCGGACTGATTCAGTTTTGATTGTTTGTTTTGGGGCTTTGGGATCAGTTTGATGGTTCAATAGTGTCAGATTGATTGAATTTGAAGGGAAGGGATAAACCCCTTGAATTAATGCGACTCAACTTATTCATTCGTAAAAAAACTTTATAAGCTTTTACGATCAGAAGGGTCTAATCTGAGAATCATCAATATTATCATGAGCCTGTATCGATGCATTGCAGGATAAAGACTATCAACCACAAATAAGTACTTAAAACACTTTAAACCACAAAGTGATTTTTATGTATGAGACGCTAAATCGAATATCTTACTACTTGTCAACCAGATTGAAAGTTCATTTGGTAGATGACATTAAAATAATTGAAAGAGATATTTCCAAAAAATAAATACAAAACCTTGTTTTGACCTAACTGTATATCAAGGATCGTTTTTAATTACTCAAAATAGCCTCGTTCAGATGTAAATTTTTCAGGAGAAAGTAATTATTGCGTATACCTCCTAACCTATATGTAAAAAAACATTTTAATACAAAAGCACACTAACAATAGGTGTCTACAAAAAAAATATCTTTCTAGTGGGTAATGTGTCACCTGTTTTTGGAATTGTTGTCTGTCGCATACCATCCTCTCTTATACTAATTTATATATTATTAATTTATCTAGTTCGTGTGCAGTCCTTTTATAGTAAGCCGATGGGCGTCACGTTTTATTGGGGTACAACAAAAACCCCATCAGCCGTTAGCTGTCGTTAGTTCTTTTGCGGTTTATTTCGGACACGCAGGTAAAGACTAATGCTGCCGAGGTCACTCTTGAACAGGTGCATAGTCTTATATTAGTCACTAAGGGTTTCCAAGAAGCGATTATTTCTCTAATGCTAATGGTCAGCGTGCGATTTGTTTTTTTTTTGTATTTATTTTTATCTCGGCAATATTTATAAACAAAGAACGTGTGTTCTGTGGTGAAGGAACCTGTATGAATATCAGCCCTGTATTACCTACTTGTTTGTATTTGTTTTAATTTTGAACAGTTCTTCAAATTGTTAAGCTTTTTTAGGTTTAGGTACTTTATTATAGCATCCATACCGAAATACATATACTAACTTTAACATTTCTCGGTGGATCTATTACGTGATTTTTCCTGGGATTATCATGTAATTACTAACATTATGGTGTTTTTTTTTAAACTCACGAATATTTAAAATTTCCATAACTTTTGACTGAAATCATGCTGTGATTTGAAAATATTTGCGTTCATATACAGGATGAAACAAGACGTCTCCGAGGGATTTTAACCAGCGATTCCTGAAAATATTTGGATTAAAAAATTTACCTACTTGTCATTTTTGTGTCCGATGATGTTTTTTTTTCTATAAAAACAAAAAATTTTATATTTTCAATTATACGTCGCTACTGTTCCCATTGCATATATACATATATATCCCGTCGTGATGTGTTTGAGCGATACACGCTGTTTCGTGTGGTAATATGCTGTTTAAAGTCCCTCGGGTACTTTCTGTTATACCCTATATAAATAAGACACTAAAAACGTTCTGCAAATTTGATGATGCCAGAGTTCAACCATCGAGAGTGTTTGTTTAACCTCTGTACCAAGCTGATGGTAGGTACCATATATTGTGTTCGCAGATTCACACAGGGATGAACAATAAATGTAATTACGTCATGTTGACTCTTCAAGGATTTGTTTGTTAATATGTAATTACAAAGGTATTATTTTCGGTTGGTATTTGGTGATGACCACACTGCAAGTGTCCGGTCTCGCTCGCACAGGGCCGTACCGGACGTGGTGTCACCTTAAACATCCGTCCCTCTGCCTGTGTGACTATACCATAATAATAGCAGTTGCACACGACGCTTTTTGTGCGTGAACGGGGTGCAAGCCATTTAGACCCCTGAGCATGAAAAAGACGTCTTTGCATCGATACGTATGCAAAAAAGAGTATTTTGCTTAAAATATGTTTCTTTCTTCTTTTGAACGTAGTTGTTAAAGCTCAGTTCATTGCTTGCCGAGCTTTTCTCGTAATAAAGGTCATGGTAAACTTGTATGGGCTGTAATCGTCATTGACCATCCTCTTTATTACTTAAAGCATAAAATTACCAGTTTATTATTTTTCTCTCTCCTATGCTACGTAATGATTTAGCTTCACAGCTAGGATATAGGATTTTAAGTCCAGAACTGCATTACCAAGAAACATTGGCTGCTTTTATAATTGCCACGGCAATGGCACGGCAATGGCACGGCAATGGCACGGCGAAGGCAATGATACGCTGCATCTCATTTCTTTAATACAAGTGAGGAAGAATTGAAAAGTTTTCTTTTGAAGGAAACAGACAAAAGTATCTACATTGTTTGTTTTATCGTTTGTCTTATTATTATTTAGTGCTTAAGAAAGAGCTGCAGCTTTATTGTAATAAGGAACGTACGTTTATTGCCTTTTTTTCTGCCGTCGCCGTGCCGTAACCGTGGGAATTATAAAAGCGCCCAATGCTTTCGCCGCCGAGAGATGCAATGTACGACTGGATTAATTTTCTTTGTCTTCTTCGTAAAACCTCTATCTTCCAGTTTTGGAATACTTGTATGTATCTAATTTTGCCGATAGTTCTTGTTCTTAACCATTGGAAGTCTACAATAATTATCTTCATATTATTAGCCCTTCTTACATGTAGGCGATTTCTGTTCTATTTTCCTATTTTTTTTGTAATGGGCTTTGAGGAACACGTTTCATGTATTATATTAGTAGAATGATTAGTTATCGTCCTGTCTAGGATCCGTGGGCGTACGAAGTAAGGCAGATCCTCGATCCTATTCCTCATCATCATTTATGCATAAGGGCACAGGATGTAGAGATTGCAGGCGAAACCGCTTCTAAAGCACATGTGGGAATAATAATATGTCCCGGGACTGTAAACGCGTAGATAACTTGCATAGGCCCTGCCGCTGAGAGCTCAGTGTAACGCTTTCTGTTACAATAGTCATTTATGAGAGAGAGGGAGAAGTTAAAACGAATCTATCAGCGGTCTAAGAATGATAATACTATTTAATTTTGTAGTTTGGAACATTTCCCACCAATGTATTATATAACGTTACACGTGAAAAAATCCTTTACGAGATACATACAGTTATATTATTAGTGCGCAGTTGTTTTCTATTATTAGTGCGCTGTCGTGCTTTAGAATTCTTAATATTGCTTTTAATTTTAAACAAATCCATAAATATTATTACAACTAGGTACAATGATGTTCCACGTACTATCCGTTAGTATAAAATTTAATAAAGTTACAATTCCAACGTTTACTTGTAATGACAAATCTCATAATTAATTTTCCCTGTTCTAGAGACATTAAAAATGAAGAATTGTGAAGATTGTCTGAAACTTGAAACTGAACTATATTTCTTCAAATGTGTATTCAGAACGAACAAAAATATAATATAATCAATTAATTTTAAACATAATAATTTATTTATTAATTAATTTTAATTATTAATACTTCTTTGTGATAATTTTTGGACTGAAGTTAATCATAATAAATATATAATATTTATTTATAAAACTATATTCGTATTTATAAAAAAATTGTGATAAGAAGTGATAAGAAACTTTACCGAAAAAAAGAAGAAACGTCTTTATTTATCTCCACCATAAAGGCGATAGTAGTTTGAAAGCCAGTGCGACTTATTGGCCTTCACCAAGCAACCCTGTTGCCCTATAAACAAGGGCAGAAGGCAAACGCATTACTTTGTCGAACAAGGCAACCAGGATAACGGACGGGGGTGCAGCCAAGCCCGCAGGGATGGGAATTAAGGCAATTATGAAAGCTTTCACCAGGCAGAAAGGTAATTAATGATGTCAGTGTTACTCTCTTTTATACACCCCTGACGCGCAAATCGATACCATCGATTTTGTCGCGTCAGGCCGTTGAATTTTAAAATGTGATTTGGGTCATGTGCAAAAGTTTCCTCATAATGTATGTTATAATCTGGATAGGTATGATTTTTTATGTTCACTAATCTGTTAACAAAATTGATCTTGCAATTTTGTAAACTTAATTGTACAAGTAAATAAATAGAAAAATTCAAATAATAATATTGATGACCTCCGTGGACGAGGGGTAGGGCTCTTAATTCGCAATCCGAAGGTCGCGAGATCGAATCCCGGCGTGCGCAAATATATTTTGTTTGATTAGTTTGTGTTATTTCACAATTTAAACTAATATATAGTATATTCGCGACACGTTCCAGAGTGGAAGATACTATTAGTATCGCCCTAGTGTAAAACCACCATTCAGAATTGAAACGTTGCTTGAAATGGCTTTAGTCGTATTTGATGACCAGATCTGAATAGCCAGGTACTTCCCAACTTTCAGCCACACAAAATACCCCAATTGGGGATGCCACAGTCTCACTGGCTCCAGATGGGAGCTGCTGGGACTCGTCTAAAAATATTTAAAAAAAATAGATATACGGAAACTGGGACGACACTAATTAACTGTGTTACCGTTACCCATTCATTTTTCGCCATTTTTATCAATCTGAAATTATTTTTTGAGATTCATTAATATTCTTTTTTCAAAAGCTCCGAGTTTTAGTGTCGTTCGAAAACTTTGATTTTTTTCTTCTCTTTTGTGTATTTTTCTATTTCATTTTATTTAATTAATATTGCATTGAAGAATTTTTTAAATATTTACATTATATGCAGGTAGATGTTCAAAGTTGAATATTGGCTGTAATGGATAAATTTTCCCTTTATTTCGCGCAGCCAGGAGTCTCGCTTCAATAATTTGTTTGAAAAATATCTATGGATTCAACAATATTAATATGTGCCTTGATCTTTTGTTCCTGTTTTGACCAGTTGTATAGATAAGTATGTTAATCTATACTTAATATAATCTGGCAATACAATTGTTCACACCTACCAAGTCGGTGGTGACCTCTGCATTAGTTAAATTAATTCATGATTACATTCCGCATATTATATTCCAGAAGCCATCACTCTTTTAGAGGACAGTAGTACAGCAGTATATCGATAAAATAAGTCTACACCTACCGAGCAGAATGCTTTCAGAACTACAATTGCCATTGTACCGAGCTGAACCTCGATCATAAATGGATTATTGAATACAGTCACAGACATCAGTAGACAGTACCTACCGTGGTGACTCCTTGATTTGATACGAAGTAGGTACCGCTAGTGATGGACCCAATCGAGATGTCCATTTCGAATTTATCAGTTATTTTGGTAACCGAAATATTTCGATTATTTTAAATATATGTTTACGTATTATGGATAGTCATACATAATTTAAATTATATACTCAATCAAAACATTGCGATTCTTCAAATAAGCGATTCAAATTCATCTGTATATTTCGATTTTCCAAATAATCGATTGAAATATATTTGAAACACTTTCTTCAAAAATTTTTAAATCATTGTTATTAGTTTTGGACATTATAAACGACACTCTAATTCGAAACATCATTCGATTATTTCTGTGTTTCGAAATTATAAATTGATTGCGGCTATGCCCATCTCCGACAACTACACGTTATAAAGGCAGAATATCATCGATCTTTTCATTTGTTCCAACATAGTTCTATATTATTTAATAAAATATCCTAAACTATTAAACCAAAATAATTCACAATTAATTGCACTTGTATTAGTTTGCTAATTAAAAATTCGAATAGATTCTCATTTAAAGACAGTTAATTAGAAATTCACGACGGAACATTAGAAGTTGTTGCTGAATTTGCAAATTTAAAATTCGAATAGGTTCTCGTTCTCATTCCAGAGAGCGGGTAGTAAACAGTGTTTAAATTCACTCATTACTTACTTCCTGGGAGTGGAAGAATGGATAAATTATATTATTCCTCAGTTTTCAAATTTAGAATGCCAATCGATTCTCATTCCATAACGGGAGTGAAAGAATGGATAAATTATATTATTTCAGAGTTTTCAAATTTAGAATGCGAATCGATTCTCATTCCATATCTGGGAATGGAAGAATGGATAAATGATATTATTCCTGAGTTTTCAAATTTAGAATGAGAATAGATTCTCATTCCATAGAGTGAGCAGTTGAATCATTTGAGGCCTATAATGGCTGATGGTGACCAATAAAGTCCACGAGCGTTCGTCATTGGTGCGCATATAAATATTCAAATTAGATAGCCATCCATTCATAAACAAATGATCCATTTATCTACGGAGGCCAGAATAGTTCAACTGTCAACGGTGAATGCTAGTATTTTTTTTCGTGATATTTATATACGTCATCTGCAACTGCGCCTGTCTCTCGCGCAATCGAATATTGTAATTTTTTTCTTGATATGTCTACTACTACATGGTGTATATAGTCTGTCTGTCTCGACACTGGTATAACCTAGTGAGACAGGCATCGAAAAACCCAATGTAAACATGCTTTATACAGAATAAATAAATAAAAAAATTACTACCCGGTTTTGACCAATTTTCAACACTCATTTTTCTTAATAAATATTTGAAAAACAATATAGCGTCCTGTCTTTTTTTACAGTTAAATTGATATTTTTAGCTCCATAATCAGGGCCGGATTAACCATGTCGGGGCCTGTAGGCAATGCATGTCTCGGGGCCCCTTTACCAATGGTGGACCAACGGGCGGGTGGGGGGGGGGGGGGGTGGCCCGCCCCGGGCTTCTAGTCCTCGGGGGCCTTCAAACGCCTCCATGTCCCCTTTATCAAATCCTTAACAAGGCTTTAATGCCATTAATTGCGGCCGAGACTTTAAATTTCGTCTAACGATTAACATAATAGCTCAATATCGATATTATTTCATTCACAATATTTGCTTTGATAAATACCTTAATTCAAAAATGCTCAACTCTTGATGATAAAACTATTCAAATTATGTACTTTTTCTAATTATTTTTTATCATACGTATTTATAATTTTTCCATAATGTCTAAGCAAAATAAAAATGTATATTTTTTTAAATATATGTGTGGATCTTTTTTTAATGATTTTATTTAAACTAAAATTACAATTCTGAAATATATCTGTCCCAGATAATTTATTGATTTATTTTACTGCATGATTATATAATTTGAAATGTGTGTTGTATAATACAAAATTTTGTTTGAAAATTTAACAAATCTGCCAACGCCCTACAGTAAAACCTTAATGTTCTAAAATAAACATATTTTCTCAAAATTTAAAACTTAGCTTTACTAGATAAAAGAAGAGTCTTTCGAAATCAATTTATAATTTTGTGGTGAAAAAGTGTCAATATGTCTAAAATTTGATTTAAAAACGACATATTTCCGGTTTTGTCTGGTGATTCCCACTTAAGGACACTGTAAATTTTTTTTGGTAATTTTATTTTTTTATTTCATTTTCTGAAAGACGCATTTGTTAAAAATGCTCTCACCAAATGTTTTAAAGATATTCGAAAAATTGACGGAGATACAGCATTTTATGTGAAAAAATAACTTATTTAACACCACTTTTATTATACATACTGTATGCCGACCGGGTTTCGCTACAACCGTAGGTTCTTCAGGGGAGTTTGTATGTTGAATTATCCTTAAACTTTGAATGTGTTTTTCTCTAAAATTTGTTAACACATTTTTAAACCTCTATACATCCGATTTGCAGGTTTAAACTGATTGAAAATCTAGTGTCTATTTCACCACGTAGGTGAATTTTGTTTGAAAATAAGGAAAAATGGCGGACCAACGAACTTTAATTTCGATTTTTTATGGAAAATTTTCATTGTTCATAAAAAAAAATAGAAGGGGGCTTAAGATTTATATTTTATAAGATTTTTTTTATAATATTATAAAAAAAATCCCTAAGTGGTGCCATACTGACTGGATTTACTAACAGTTTAAGATTTAGTACATGCAAATGGGACGTATAGTTTTTCTAATATGTTGTCAACCGTGTTGAAAAAGGCAGTTTCGAGAAAAACGCGTTCAAAGTTTTGCTGAACGTTAATTCAACATACAAACTGTTTAAAATGGTTTCATATAAAATGCTGTAGGTATCTCCGTCAATTTTACGAATTTCCTTTAAACATTTGGTGAGAGCATTATTAACAAAATTATTTTTTTAAAATGACAATTTTTTTTACAGTGGCCTGGTGCCTTAAAGCCTTGTTTAGGATTAGGCCCCCTAGAGTCAGAGGCCCGTGTGAACTGAAGTTCACACGGGCAGAACATCAACTTCTTAAACAAGGGGGGGGGGGGGAGCGGTTCATCCAGCTTTTCCACCCCGGGCCTCTGACGGGCTTAGTCCGCCACTGCACTTTACCCTTTTCTAACTTCCAAACTTTTTTTTTCTACTACAATGTTTATATAATTAATCTGTTTTTTACTACATTTCGAGGGTATGCCTTCACCCCCATTCAATAAAGAAAATGAAACGAATACAATAGTACAATGAGCGGTCCTATCACTAAAGTGATCTCTTCCAGACAACCTTGGTATGAAGAGAAACAAAGAATTTTAGCAAAAAGATGGGTAGTGCACGAAGGTAGTGCACACTAAAGCTTGTACAACATTTATATTTTAAACATTAGAAATAAAAGCAAAAAAACAACAAAACAAATGCCAATATAAATGCCAATATGCGCACTTGAAGTGAAATGACACAAAACTGCGCTATACAAATATTACGTTATTATTATTATAAACCACACACGGCACCTATAATCATATCCCCATTGATAAGAAGGAAAGTAAAGTAAAATACAACTATGTTTAAATATTTGTTTTAATTATTGACTTTTTATTTATTACTTGTGCGTGATGTGAACAGTTATTGGGTTAACCTAATTTTATGTTCGTTGTTTTCTTTAATGCATGTAATGTTATTAACCTATAAATGTTCGTAATAAAAAAATACAATATTTAAAACATCTTGAAAGCTGACTTTTTCCAAAAGTGTGCCGGAGTTGCTCACTAATTGTGAAAATATCTTGCGTCACGAACCGTTGACGCAAGTTATTTTTTCTTAGGGCGCGGGGCCCCCAAAAAGTAAAGTAAAATACAACAATGTTTAAATATTTGTTTTAATTATTGACTTTTTTTTATTACTTGTGCGTGATGTGAACAGTTATTGGGTTAACCTAATTTTATGTTCGTTGTTTTCTTTAATGCATGTAATGTTATTAACCTGTAAATGTTCGTAATAAAAAAATAAAATATTTAAAACATCTTGAAAGCTGACTTTTTCCGAAAGTGTGCCGGAGTTGCTCACTAATTGTGAAAATAACTTGCGTCACGAACCGTTGACGCAAGTTATTTTTTCTTGGGGCGCGGGGCCCCCAGCCGATGCGGGGCCCCTAGGCAGTTGCCTACTCTGCCTTAGGGATAATCCGGTACTGTCCATAATGGCTGCTTGCTTTTATGATTGGCATGGCAGGCACTGCAATGGCACGGCGACGGCAACGACAAGCGATATCTCATTAATTTAATACGAGTGAGGGAGATGCAAGAAAACGATTACCTTTTCCTTTGGAAGAAACAGACATCAGTACATTGTTTGTCTCACTATTATTTAGTGTGTAAGAAAAAGCTGCAGCATTTTTGTGATAAGGAACGTACGTTTATTGGTTTTTTGTGCCGCAATAAAAGCGATTAACCTATTAGCGACAAAAGTTACCTGATCTAGAAATTTCAGTCAGAAAAATCCATGAAAGTTTAAGAGATTTACTAGCTTCAAGATTTTCTGTTTTGCAAGCTTCTTCATTATTTTAACTTTTCATCATTTTTTTAAACTAAGATATTGAGCTTCCCTGACCAGCGGCTATGCGCGTACAATAATTATTCGTCAGTCTCTTTATTCGTTTCTCTTATCATTGTATTACTAGCTACTAGCTACGAGCTACCAGTCTGTACTTGGAATTTATAGTCATTTTATCGTTATGATAATTATATATTCTAAGGGCATTTACATTGCCTGAACCTAGAACCTATACATACACCTAATGCTGTATTCAATACACTCACACTAACCCTCTACATGCATAGGTACTCACACATATACAGGAAAACAATATGCAATTACCCAAGCAATATTGTATCTTGTTTTGCTGTAGCGATGTTTTTGCAATTTTCGAATACAATGATAAACATTATTAAACAAGGTCTTGGAATATTCAAATGTTTATTGTTTTTATTGCTTTGTTGGCTTCCAATCTGATCGAATTAATAAACAATAATATTGTCTTGAATAAAAAACGCATATCTATGTATTACTAATTAATTCTCTGCAGGGCAGAATGGATGAAACGCCACCCAACTCTGTGTCAGGAACACACTCATTGCTTCATTCACATTCATGTTTATCATCTTTATATCATCGCACACGTAGACATACACACCATACAGAACTATTCCACACGTTTAATTATAATACAAATGCAGCAAGTAATTCGCCAATCATTCGTTCTCTTCATGTGTTAACAATATTGGTTTAAATTCTAACATCGACATTTTCTCCGATTCACTGCCTAAATTTTAAAAGAGCATCATGTCAATAATTTAATTTGTTCAATGCATACATATACATACATACATAATAACACACACACTCACACCTTCCCACTAAGCACATCACCCGGTAATTTACTCTATATACATACCATAAATACGTCACTCCAAAGAAACAAATAATTGGTACCCACCATGAAATATACTTAATAATTGTTAATTGTTTTCACCACTGTTACTATTGCATTATTTGTTTCTGTTTATAAATAAATAAATAAAATAAAACTATTTGAGGGGCAGGTATGTTTACTTCCGCCCAGGGAATCATTCATTGGATAACCAACACCTCTGCAATAGAGTTTCGCTACTTTGGTGACTTAGCATAACCCAGATTAGTAGGGTGAAGTTTGTCCTGGTCTTGGTGGCCAATGCGTCTGCCCATCAGCTTAATGGCAGGCCTGACCGTAAGAGACCGGTCGAGGGAGACCCTTTGGCCTTTCCAGCCGAACTATATCAACTCATCGCTTTGCACCGCAGTGGGAGAAATGGATTCATACGCCACTCCTGTTCACACTAACCCTCATATTCCTGTCCACCTCTCAGACCTTTTCCTTCCCAAAATTTCCTCTCCTTTCTTAAGGCGATCCACTAGTACAGGAAAAAATAGTAGTAATTAGTAATTCAGAACGTAGGAATTCACGCCCCTTTATGGGAGGAGCTTAAAAATTCTTTAGAAACAACTTTTGGAAAGGTTGGACAAGATATTTAAAAAAATTTTTACATGTTGATCTCGTAAAGGCCTGTAAAAAACATCAATTCCTTTTTTATGCATTGTTTATTGTAATAAAACGGAATTTTAAAATTGATTCCCGCCAAGGGTGGAGTTATGAAAAAGAAAAATCATATTTACTTGAGCTGTTATAAACACACTGGATTTTCACCTTCTTCCAATTTTCTTTCTGAACCTTTCTTTTTCGAACTGTGGTTTTCCCAAAATGGCTGCAGACACTCGTGTTGTTAAAAAAAACTCAGAGGTTACCGACCTAGCATAGGTTGATCACTAAATGATTGCAACTCATTATGATGATTTATACTGACCTAGTAAAAAAAAGATTACATTTTCTGTCACTAATGATGACATCATTTTTTCCGGCATTTTCCTCAAATACAGTGAAAATAATACTGCTAAAACATAGAGTTGATGTTCAAACGACCATGCTATTGTACATTATAACAACTCAATCATTTAATAAGATACGCATATCAATGCCAAGTCACTGTCTTATTCATTAAATCATACGCGAATTTACATTAAATTATCTCATTGAATGCATAAATATTTATTTAAATTCGCTTCTTAAGTTTTGGCTGCCGATAATTTATTTTCGTTTTCTAAACGCATAATTAATATTATTGTTTTTTTTTTTTTGAATTCATCATCTATATTTATACAGGGTGTTAAGGGACGTACTTGACTTACTTTAACCAATGATTCCTGACGTTATTTGGAGTAAAAAATCTAAATTAAATTTTGGTCTTCGTACCGCACATTATAATACTAATAATAATATTTGAATGATTTATATAGCGCCGTTTTTTTTTAAAATCACCTCAAGGGCGCTGTAAAAACTTATAATACATCTTCAAAATCTATAAAAACTACAAGATAGACAAATAATTAAAAACAACTGGCTAAAAATTGCATCCACCGGTTCATTGATCACCGATACGAACATATATGTAAGTACAACGTTTTGACCAATGAACGCGATGCTGCCTAAAACATGAATGAATACAGGACCATACTTACCTGGGAGGTCGCTTGAATTTAACACTGTTTATTGTCTATTTAAAGAAATTTAGATAGAGTTCGCACGCAGAGGATATAGTTGTGAACACATGTTATTTAATCCTGAAAAATATTTTAATTTTAATAAATAATATATTCTTTAATTAGTGTATTTTGGAAAGTAAAAGCAACATTTAATGGTGGGCGGTGCAGTAGTACAAGGATTTGATCTTCCTAGAGACAGATTGATGTGTAAGGATTCGAGTAATTTTAATTCAGTAAGAAGAGTGTGATTAAGACATATCATAGGCAATACAAGTATGATACTCTCAGTCAGGTATATTTAAATTAAGGGTATGAGAGTCCAAAAGGGTAGGTTTTTAGTTTGGACCTAAATTCTGTTGGGCTTGTTATTTATCTTAATTCCGGAGGGAGTATATTCCAAGTCTTAGGCGCAGATACTCCAAAACCACGATCTCCAAACATAGTATTTGGATTTCGTTTAGGCTTTCATTATAATAATGGTTCACGTTCCATCTCTCTTGTTTCTATTATCTATGGTAGCCCTTTATGCTAGGTATATCCCTATGTTATGGAGGAAAGTATCTTACGTAGCAGCTTCTGTAATAATGTAATAACAATAACAGTACAGTTTATTTTAATGTAAAGAATTCGATTAATTTCTGGGAGGACGTAAACTGGTCTCAGTGACGGAAAAATAATTTTAATTTGTTTGGTGACCCGCCCAGTCAATGTACAACAGGTGTTATCTCAACGCAGACTTAACCATTTTTACATTTGAATCGAATTACTGAATTCACCGTCTCTGTTCAAATTCATTTGTAAACCATCGACGGGATATCTTGATCGTACCACTACTCAACGGTTGATTACTCAAAATATAGCTTTGCCAATGCTTGTTTTATGATTAATATTTATTTAAATTTATACATGGTTTCAATTGGGTGTCTTCAAATAATTTATTTTATATATCTATAATATGCATATTATGCAATATTACCAAACGTTGTTCTAAAGAACGCTGGTATTTTTTTCAAGAGCGCTTTACTGTAATTTTTTTTTTTTTTTGAATTTTTTCTTTTTTATTTTTTTATTTATTGTTTCAAGTTACAATCCCGTTAAACCGCAATAAAGCAGTTTGTCAACAGGATGTTAATGTTCAATTACAATTTAAACATACATACATATTATTATTGCTATAACTATATTAATTGTCATAATTAACACACATTAATTAATATAAACAATCTCTATTCAGTAACCATTGTTTCAGCATATATCTGAATCTATTTGTAGAGTAAATAAATAAACTTTTAAAAAATAATACTCGTAGTTAAGTATTCAGTGGTCGTATTCTTGAAATTACTTCTTCGATGCTCCTTACATCTGTGTAAATTATCGACAAAAATGTCTACTTCAGCACACTCTATCTCATTATTTAGTCCACAGATGTGGGTCAGAGGGCTAATAAAACAGGTGATATTATTTTTATTAAACACTGGCTGACCCGGCCACGCGTTGCTGTGGCTGACGAAACACAACACCATCTATTGGATGGTTACCCAACCTTTATAACCACGATAAATAAACTCGCACCGCCAACTGTTAATTTGCATACAATTCAAATCCACACCGTCCGCTTGCCAGCCCGCTCGTCCACCACATACAGCTTAAATATTTCAACCAATTTACACAAAATCTTCACAAATTAATACCTAAACCTTCCTCATGAATCACTCTATCTATTGGTGAAAAACGATTGAAAATCCGTTCAGTAGTTTTTGAATTTATCGCGAACCGACAGACAGGCGCGGCGTAGAACTTTAATTTATAATATGTAGAGAATATTAATAAATTTTTGCAATGAACTGAATATTGTACATCAAAAAACTGAGTCTTTTAGTTTGTTTCGCAATATCGCAATCATCCTCAGCAACAATTAACAATAACCCAGTGCACTTTAAATTAGGCCACATAAGCGCCCCGCTCTATACAAGCCGGTGTGATTAACGTGCCCAGTGAGAGGTGTCTGAGTCTGAGAGTAGAGGAAGAAGTCTAGTCTTGCACTTCACACGCGCGTGAGCACGATTCTCATAGTGGATTTTTCGCCTACTTTTTCACTTTCGAGCCAACTTCGCGTGCCGTTGCTTCTGTTATTATTTGCGGCTGGGTGACGTCACAACACAACACCATATTATACAGCAATTACATTTTAACTCTATCGTAATAATTATTGTTTAAAGATATGTATTAAGTATTTATTATTGGCCTACTGTCTAGTTATATAATGCATGACGCAGATTTGAATGGTAGAAGAAGTTGGGGACGCCCGAGGTGGACATTGCACGATCGAGTGAACCAGATACTTGAGTTGGGCCATGTCAAAAACCAGAATAAACGAAGAGTATGTATAAGACGACGTGTGGATGTGAATGAGGCAAGGAGTGTGTGCCGAGACCGAATTGTTTGGCGGTCTGTTCTCTCAGCCTGCCTCTGCGGGAAACGGCGTGGTGGTTAGTTAGTTAATAATACGAAACGATCTAGTTAAAAGTTACAAAAAAGAAACGGTACATACATATTAAACTAATGAAGTAAACGCGTAATGACAAAAGCATATTAGACATTTATTACTTTGGAGTCTACTCATTACTCATCAAACATTAATCAAATCAATCATTAACCTAACCTAACCTAACCTCACTTAGGGAAAGGTTTTAAAATTTTATCTTTTGCTGTTCGAGTAAAATTCAGAACATTTTGATATTTCACCAAAGTTTTGCGATCAGGCATTGGATATTGTCTTAATAAAATTGCGTGAACACTAGTCTATCTTTAATTTAATCGCATCCTACAGGCAGAAGCCTAGTACAGTACTTTCGATGATTTCGCTTTTAAAAATGTTGCTGCAATGTAAATTATTGAAAATATTGTTGTAATAAAAATCAAGTTTTAATGTTTGGAATAAAAGCGTCCCTTGACATGAACGTGATAAAAGCTCGTCAGAATTAAGCTTCAGCAACCCGAATTTCTACCGATTTCTTACATATCTCCCTTAAACATTTAAAGTTTTTAAGCTCTTAAAAAAAATCTTATTTTTGAAGATAATATCTAGACGCGTTCCAAGCCGAAACGCAAATTATATAAAATTCCTCGATAAAAAAAATCGGAAAGTATGCTCCGAAAATTATTAAAAACATGTTTGTTTCAGTTATTTTACAAGTTATAGTTGTGAAAAAATTCACAATGCTTCTTTAAATGATACTTAAGATACGTCCACGAGATTTTTGCTCTATTCTGAACGAGTCGTGTTTTATTAAACATTTTCGCAATTTTCGCATCGATTTTATCGCTTCAAATATTAGCGCGCTCCTCTAAAATTGTAATTTCATGTCTCTCCATCCTCTTCTTTTTGAGCTCGGATGCGGAGCCTTAAGATTACAACTTAAAACTATTCATTTTCCCTTTGATCTCTACAGCGGTACTCTCTCGGAACATCGCCTTGCACCCCTGTGGGATGGTTGAATTCATATGTCCGTTTCTTCTGGACACGCTGACCCTCAGAATCGTACCTACCCCTCATTCCCTTTTCCTTCTCAGAACTTCCTCTTCATTCCTACTGCATTTTCCTATAGATGAAATAGGCCGCGAGGGAAATTATTTTCTTCAGGACATCGTGTGTGGAGCTAATCCAAAAAAAAAATTATTCATCTTGGTACCTTAAATATCTAAATGAAACTTTTAGTTAATGTTTACTTACATGATTTTTAATAAAAAAAAACTTGGTAATTGAATGATGCATTAATAAGATATCTAGTGATTTTTTAGAAGAATAAGCGGCGCGACCTGAGATTATCTTGAGCTAGACATTGAATCCCAGCTTGAGAAAATTTCCCACAGGTTTTCTATGGATTACGTTACCGTCGTGTAATACAGACTTTTTCATTATATCACGTCGGATATGAATTCTTTGAATGCTGACTATTGCGAAGGTCATTGCCGGATAAATCATCTATGTAAAAATAAATCCTATTATCTAAGTGATATATTCTACAAATTTAATAAGTGGATAGACAGAATAAGTCTGATACATCCCAGGAAAACACAGCATCTTCAAGAGAATCAAATATTTTTATCGAGAGTCTCATAAACTTACACAATTTGGTGATATAAATATAGTAGAGGTTTATGAGATAATTCAGGAATAATTCAGGAACTTGCGTTAGCTTTTATTATCTCTGCTTGTCCCTTGAGAGTAATGTCGTGATGGTTAATTAGTTAGTTTAGTTACGAACTTTAATTCTCTCTTCGCGATAATTTTATTGATTTGAAGGCTATTAATTACAATTTTAGTAAATTCTGGTTGTACTTAATTTGTATTTTGTTAATATTCGTAACAATTTATATTCCTCTTAGTGAATTAAATGAATTATAGAGTTTTAAATGGACCTTCAGCAAGAGTTATATGCATGGGGGTTGGACATATTGGACTATACGTCGAGGGTAGATATAATTGGATGAATACGAAGAACAAAAGTACCACTATTAAATTTAGTGGAATATTTGTTAAGCATTTTTTTTTTTTTTTTTTTTCTTTTTTAAAAAGAAAGACAAACATTCCCGGGTTACGAATAACCCAACAATGTTTGAAAATCTCCTACTACCACCACAGAAAGCCGAAAATGTTGCTTGTGTTGTGATGGAGGACTTAGCCAGCCGAGGAATCGAACACGCGACGCCCAGGTGGGACCCAAGCGCTATGCCCACTCAACCACTGACCGGTCATTATAATCTTATATATATAATCTTTGGGTATAAAAAGCAGTGCAAATTTCATAGAGCGTTGAGCTTTATGAAATTTGCACTGCTTTTTCTTACGAAATTGATATCACAGCGTAATTTCTATCACTTTTTTACTATGGAATTTCATTTTAACTGACAAATAATTCAACAAAATTCCGTATATTGTTTTGTTGTGCATTCAAAAAAGAGTGTTGAAACTCAGACATTAACGGCCGTTGTTCCCAATCCTAATGATCAACTGTTGAGCCGAAATGTTTACTCAACCTTTTTCAAATGCACAAATACGCTCTGCCTAAAGCAACTCTCCGACTAAACAGGCGAATCGAGCGTTACTAAACAAATCACTTAGCTAATCGGAGACTCAGATTTATCGATTGAAATTTTGGGAACAACGGCTGTAAATTGATTTATACATTTTTCGTCTTCAAATATCATATACCACTGCGATTTGTCTTGTTATAGAAATTGTTAAGAAAAAAACGGTCCTTGTAACTCGTTTATTGAAGAACAATTACTTTGCAATTAGATGAGGATATTATATTGTGCAATTAAAATTTACAATGTGTCTTCGTTAGTACCATCCTATCTAGAATCTACATAGGTATTGTAATATATTATACCTTATGCGTGTTTATCTTATGAATAGGTTCTTGATTCTTCCATTCACTCCAAATAAATCAATGAAATGCAAATAGCCTTTTTAAAAGCTTCGAATCTCGACGTTGAAATATAGTTTGGCTTCGTTAATATTCTCGTTGTTATTAAGTGCTAAAATCAATTACACTTCTTCACGTGTCGTAGAGTTGTAAATTATGTGTTCCCGAGTCAAATAATATAATTTATGGGGTGAATAGAATCTAAAGCATTTACTGACTCTAGGAAATCTTAAATCATTTCTTTTTTATCGGCTGTCTTCGCTTGTTAAACTCGCAAACCGAATGGGAACATCGTAATTATTATTGTAATCTGGCAATCTAATATATATCGGCTGCGAAAAAGCATAAGGGAATAACCCACATTTGTAATTTTAAAAAATTGGGCAGGAAATGATAACAACTCTTTACATTTTAATTTGACGTTAATGCATTATATTTTATTTTTCATTGGTTTTTATTGTTCATTCATGATTTTAGTACAGCTTTCTACAACAGTGGGGATGATGATAAGAAGTGGGTACGCACACAAATAATATCATACAACAGTTAAAAACCTGCGGGCGGCTTTTGGTTCAGCTTCGCCCAGTTTGAGTGTTGGTGACCATTTTATAAATCCGATATGAACTGGTTCCAAAAATAACCGGTTCCTCAGATCCATAGTGATCCAGTAACAGCTAGTCACCGGACAAAGTAACTGCAACAGGCAATGACGTCACATGTAATATATATCCGCGTGATACTATTGTACACAACTCTAAGTATTACCGCCAATTTTTCCATATCCGCAGAGATACTCAAATTTACAAATCCGTAGTATTAAACCTGCCAGGGGCTCGTCCTCATTCGATCTGCTAATTAAGTGGCGCCATCCTTTGACGAATTATTGAATTCGAAACCGAATTACAAAAGTAGCTTTTTAATATTAACGTCCGATTGTACAAATCGACAATAAGACAAAAATATTATTCGCAAATTTTTCATTGTATAAATTAGAATATTAGCATTTTATAGTGTTTTAAGTACCTACTCTCAGCAACGCCCTGGTGAAAGAACACCATTCAAAATCGAAAAGCTGCTAGATATTGCTTATTTAAATTTGGTGGCAAATCTGAATGGCCTTGGTACACTCCATCCTTCCTCTACCCCATTTACTTTCTTTAATGCCTCTTATGTTCTCTCCAGAGACATTCGTAATTTAGTAAGTACTGAGACCTGTATTCTTCAGTAACTATTGGATGCTTATTGAAAAAACATAGATATTTATAACACAGTGGCTGTTTATCCTTATGAAGACAAACGTTCTACCAGTCTAAAAGCTTGTTTTGATCTGTGGAGCTGTTGAAATCTAATAACTCCGAACATTTACCTTCGGCACAACTCGGCAACGAGACCACGTGCCCCGAAGACCCCACAGACAACTATAGTAATACATGAACTAAATCATAGACTAATATGATACATTACACTTTCCTTATTAACTCCTTTCATCCTAAAAACTTACCCCGATCGGTGAGGCCACGGAATCACTCGTGGCATATAACTAATAGTAGGCCTTGTGTTTAGAGTATTGCAATGATATTTTACTGATTTATAAGACTTTTACTATTACCGTTATATAACGCAATGGGCGCCCGTTAATTATTATTGCCTCATGTTCGCATTATTTTACAGTAATCCACAGTGTTTTGTTGGTATTAAGGAGATCTTTTTTTTTTGCTTTCGATTACCGATCTATGGTTTCACTTTTAAATTTCGAACCCCGCGATATATTCGATATCAAATTAACAAAACCTTATGGTGCCTAAAAAATGTATCGCACCCCAGTTCTGTACTGCTCTAACTTAATTTTCGAAGAATACTTTGTTTTAAGTAAATATTCGTATCGCAGTCTTGTGTTTATGAAACTATGAAATAGAAAATATTTATTTAATTAATGGAGACAATATTAGCGACTCTCAATCGAAAATTTTAAACTGAAAAAGATAGGTCAGATCTAGGAATCGAACCCAGGACCTTAGCCTTGCCGGACGGTATTCTACCCATGAGCTAATGGGACCCTATCCTCTTCAGTCATATTTAACTGCATAATACTTCGACTAAGCACTACCAACATTATATATAATATTGTCTTTATTACTTAAATGTTTCAATTTGAAGTTTTACTCATCTAAGTAACGTTTTAGGTTTCCTTATCATTACCAAACTATGCCTAGGTACACAAAAAAACTTTAAGACAATTAATTAACTATAAACTTGCATAATATGTACCTGACTGTTGACCACAATTTGGTCAAAAGCTGAAATAGGCCGACAATCGGCGTTTAACTGGGTCCTTTTAAATGTCGAAACTTCAAATGTATTTATTTATTTATTTATCTACGCCCTAGTGGGCTTTTACAACAGAAATTAAAAACATAAAAAAATTAAACATCATAAAAGAAATGAAATACTATGAGTAATAAGAAAAAATCAGTAATAAGACCAGAAATACAATAAAGTGCAATGTGTAAAAGCTAGTTAGTAGGTATAAACAAAAAATTTTATGTGTATAATAATGTACGATGATAAAACAGAACTAAATAGAACAGCAAAATAAAATAAAATAAGGTTATAAATTACTGGTAAGATTTTAAATGAGAGGAGGTTTTATGAAAAGAACAAAAATAAGAAAAGTTAATTATTAACAGATAAAATAGAGATGAGTTGTCTCTTGAAAATTGCAAAACTGTCAACACCAAATATATCTATAGATTCACAATGTTTATTTGCAAGGCTATGCATTCTAGGGATTGGTGAATTAATAGAATAGTTAGCATTGAGGGTATTGTTAAAATTGAAAATATCTTTATTGCGAGTTAGTCTAGCAGGTACATTAATACAGATTAATTCTAATAAATTAAGGCAGTCAACTAAAGATTTGATAATTTTGAATAAAAATAACAAATCAATTAACACTCTTCTATCTGATAATTTAAGGAGTCTGGTTTCTGCGCGTAAGTTATTATAATTTATAAGTTGGAATTTTCATTTAAAAATTAATATACCGAAGGAATTTGTTTTGTACCTTTTCCAATAATTGAAAATGGATAGGTCCTGAATTGGCGCCGATCGTAGTTTTATGGTGATTTTTGATGCGGTTTCAATGTGATGAGATTTCACTTCTACCTAAAGATATATTAACCTAAAAATGATTAAATTTTAAATAATATGAATCCAAAATTAAATTTATAGTAAATCAAACTAAAAAATAAGCTGGATTGATAGAGTTACGAATGGATTAATAAAGAAAAATATGTTATTAAAACAATAAAAATCCGAAAACTTCAATATCTAGGATATGTGATGAGACATCCAGAGAAGTACGAGAACTTCCATCTAATACAGGGAAAGATTGCCGGAAGTCGGGACCTTGGAAGAAGGAGAACATCATGGCTGCAAAATCTGAGACATGGTCTAATCAGTCTAATGTAGAGCTGTTCTGGGCCGCAGTAAACAAATAGCCAACGTCCGTTGAACGGACAGGGCACGAGAAGAAGAGAAATAAGATGTTGTATACGCCAATATTCTTTTTACTAACATCAAGAATGTTCATTCGAATTTTGAAACCTGATTAAATAATTGTGTAATATTGTAGTAATATAATGAAGAAAATACTATTTTCTTTATAATAAAAACGCACAAATTTGTCGTAGACTACTTTTATTTTACAAACACTCTACCGCTTTCAGAAGCACCCGTCCTTCGTCAGGAGAATATTATCACTGTTATCATATTTTCCTGACGAAGGAAGGGTGCTTCTGAAACCGGTAGAGTGTTTATAAAATAAAAGTGGTCTACAACAAATTTATATGTGTTTTTATTGTAAATTATGGCGAGCCACTAAGTTAATGCTTTTTACAAATATGTATTTTCTTTATATTTGAATTCTCAAGCTGTAACAGTGTTGACCTAATGGAGCGATGTTAAGTTTTCTGCGCGCGCAGGTGGTAAACGGAGCATTTGGCAGGTGCTCCAACCCTTGATACGAAATTTGAATTTACATTCGAATTTGGAACCGCTGTAAAAAAATCGAACTTTTCTACACTCTTTATACAAAATGGGTATAAAAGCTTTGTTCCTTTTTACCAAGTGCCTTCATTTTGTGCGAATTGTTGATTTGTTTATCTCGGGCTTTAGATGTGCAACGGCGGGGAAACGTGGACATTACAATGGGCGCCATTGTTTATATAATTATTTATATATGATAGTATTAATTTATCACCCGATCCTGTAGATCTGTCTGTTTTGCAGCAGCTGTAAAAATGGATTTGTGAAGTTATGGGCAAGGTGGATAGGACCCGAACATCAAATCTACTCTAAATAAATTAAAAAAATAATGCAACAAATTTTCGGCCTCTCTAAATAATCTCATTAAAAACGTGTGGAATTATCTCATCAACTTAATTTTTATATCATGTCTGGGTCATCAAGAATTTTCATCGCTGAATAAATTAATAAATACATTTATTATTTTTTTTTTACTTCTGTAGATAGTAAAATAAATAAACTACGGATTTAGGAGGCGGGTATTGGTAGAGGAAAGGAAGCATATTTGGAATACTGTTGGAAATTCGGAATACCGTCTTATCTTCGGTTTGGGTAGCGGAATCTACCGGTAATAATTATAACTATTGAACGTCGCAACTGTGAGCCCTGATTTCGGTCGGAATAATATTTCTCCTGTATCTGCAGATGAATGTTGACGTATTTTGTGAAGTTGCTCTTTTCGAAACTTTTTCGGTGTGTTTTTAATCCAATATAATCACCCCATATTCCAATATTTTTTATAACATTACAAATGAAATCAAACCAGAAAGAGTTATATTTTTATAATATCACTTTCGTTTTTGCGTTTTATACATATACGTTGACAATTAAAAGAAAGATTTTTTAGGTTATATGTTGCTAATTCGGAAAACGGAGTGTCATGCAAAATCGGAATAGTATTCCAAATTATATTCATACACGTTAAAGAGATGTCGTCACCAAATTTGTACCAGAAAAAAAAGTTGGATTCGAATAATATGTGTACGTTTGAAGCAAGTACTGCTATTCACAATAAAAAAATGGAAAATTTCGAAATGGGAAAAATTTTAATATAAAAATGGAAAAAACAGGTCCCACCGAATTCATATTCCGAATTACATGCACTTAAAAAAAACGCATTTTTTCTCATTATTTCAATTTTTATTTTTCAAGAGCACTGCAATAATTTTATTGGATTTCTGTTTCCGTTTCCTGATAAATTATTAGTTTCTTAACGTTTTCACATACTTTTATTCTTAAAAACATTTTTATCTTTTTTCTGCACCCTAAAATATAAGTGGTATTCCGAATATGCTTCCTTTCCTCTACCGTGAACCATTACTCGGGAACCATTTATTGGATAACCAACACCTCTGCCATAGGTGGTTCGCTACGTTTTGTAACTTAGCAGGGGTGCCCGGGTTCATGGGGTCAGGTTTTTCTGAATCTTGGCGCCAGATGTGTCAGCCCACCAACTGCGTGTCAGGCCGGATCGGGAAAGATTGGTTGGGGGAAACGTTTTGACCTCTCCAGCAGGACTTTCTTCGAACATCGCCTTACTCCGCAGTGGAGGGGTAGAATCATGCGTCCGACTAGACTCCTAGATTCCTACCCACCCACAATACCTTTTTCATTCCCAAAACTTCATCTTCTTCCTTTCCTAAAGAGACAATAAGTAATAATACATATTACATAAACCCTGAGGGGAATTATTTTCCTCAGGGGAAAATAACTGTGCGGAGCTAGTGTAAAAAATTACAAGATAACCAAGAAAGGTTTGCAAATTTCATGATACCGGTGCTCACCATTCAGAGTGTTGTGGGACGTACAAACGGATTTTCAGCTAGATACATATACCTTTATAAAGTACTTAATTGCATCTACAGGGCTATTCGTTTACAAAATTTAAAACTGCGTTGTATTTTTATTGTTTAAAAAAAAAAGTTTGCTACATTATTTTTATTTTATTTATTAAACCACTTATAACTAACAATAAATTACCGCCAACGTCTCAATGCAGGTCTACCCCTAATTTGTATTTTCAATTTAATAAATTCATTTTTATATGCTAATGTAAATATTCCCTACAAAAACTCAACCATCATCGAATACCCATATCAATTATGTTGTAGCGAAATAACGAGCTAAATTCCATGCAATGGGACTAGGCACATACTTTTACAAGAAGCTTGATATTTTTTAGAACGAAACTTTATTTACCACCGCCTACTTTAATCGCTTTGTGTAGTAAGGTCCTTTTTACAGCTTGTTATATTCGTTCATCACTAACTCATTAATCTGTATTTTTTCTTCCTTGGCATATTTTGTCTTCCCTTAAAACTATATTATATTCTATGCATACAAAACCGTGTTATTATTATGTGCCTTCGACAGGGAGCTTTTATATTAGTCGATTATTTACAGAGCTTCCTGTAATCAAGGACGTGGCTATAGTATTCGGGGGTTCGACCCTAAGGGGGGGGGGGGGGTTAGAAAATTAATTATAAAGTTTTTTGGGACCCTATACTTACCATAACTTATTATTTACATCACACATTGATAAAAGAGATGGTGCACACAATATTGTTGTATTTTCATGGAATGTAATGTAAGAGTACCATTCTCTTTTTTTCCTAAGCATTACTGAGGTCCATGGAAGGGAGGGGGGGGGGTATTTTAAACCCCCTCTTTATGTTTGCCCCTTTACATGATCATTTAATTATAATAATAATAATATTCGTCTTTGTTCCATAATATTTTTATGATTATATTTTTGTGGGTAGATACGCTTAGTATCGCCCTTGTGACAGACCACTATTCAAAATCGAATTTTATTGAATAGATCTGACTATCCAATTACTTGACGGCCTTATTCTTCACAATCTTCTCCTCCTACTTCCACTATCCTCAACATAGCCCAAATTGTAGATGCCTGATTTGCACTGGCTTGCGTTAATGATATGATAAAAAAAATGAAATCTTTAATAATGCATAAACGTTACAAGTTAATTTTAAACTCCTACTGAAATTGATCTAACAAGTTTACAAAACTTGAACAGATATACAAATATTAATTTTCTGCCAAGGGCCTCGGAGTAGAAAGGTCTTCTGGTTTATCTAATCCGCGACATTGGTTCTCTTTCAAATCGGTACACATTACACTTTGAACACAACTTTTTTCTATCTAATATTTGAGATAATCTATTGCTCTCAATTTGATGCCGTGAATGGTCCGCTTTCTAAAAACGGACATTGTCGCGTCCCGAAGCTTTCTTTTGGGACAACGGGATAGGGTCCCTAAAAACGGGACAGTTCTGTTCCAAACGGGACATATCGCCACGTTAACGGGTCATGTTCCTTGTTTCTATTATTTCTGACAGCCTCCTTTGACGAGGGGTAAGACTCTCGACTAGCAATCCGGAGGTCGCAAGTTCAAATCCCAGCGTGTGCAATTAAATTTTATTTGATTGATTTGTCTTATTTCACAATTTAAAAATAATATGCGGCACGTTACAGAGTGGAACATACTCTCAGCATCGCCCTGGTGTAAGACCACCATTCAGAATTGAAATGTAGCTTGAAATGGCTTTAGTCGTGTTAGATCTGAGACGAAGGAGTGTGTGTCAAAACCGAGTTGTTTGGCGGTCCGTCCTCTCTGCCTACCCCTGCGGGGAAACGGCGTGATGGTTAGTTAGTTAGATCTAAATAGCCAGGTACCTACTTTCCTACTTTATTTTTCATTTTCTTCCCCTCCCCACTATTTTCAAGTCTCACAAATTACTCCAATTGGGGATGCCGTAGTCTCTCCGATTCCAGGCATTTGGGAGCAGTTGGGACTCTTGTACGATATTCACATTCGAAATAAAATAAAATAAATCTACGAGTTCTACAAATTTAACACACAAATAAATCATAGATAGTCTTAATTTAAAATCGAATAATCGGCATTATGTGTCAAATTTGAATACTAAAAGGTAGCTATGAATACCAGGAGTACAGATCGGCAAGAGGGTTGCTATAAAGGTAGTTGGCTCAGAGGCCTGATAGAGTGCATGCTATAGCAACTAGCGACTGGCACATGGTGGACAGCTGTTAGCTGGTGCAACCTGCCCGTCCCGACTGCATACTGTTGCAATTATTTAATCCCCGGCTCAGGGGGAATGCGTTTCTTCTGCATAACTTACGATGCACTATATAAGCCGGGTTTCTTGCCTATAAAAAATATCGAACGTGACCCCATAAGGGGTGCGGGAGGGTCACATCTGTTGAATTGGTTAAAAATATTAGGCATTGTTTTACTATTCTGCGAGTATAAGGCCGATTACACTATTATAATAGTGACTATTCTCATATCAAAATCTTAACCGTCAGGCGAAGAACTTATAACGAACTAACTAACTAACCATCACGCCGTTTCCCCACAGGGGTAGGCAGAGAGGACGGACCGCCAAACAACTCGGTCTTGGCACACACTCTTTGCCTCACTCACATTCATACATCGTCTCATACATTCTCTTCTATTATTCTGACTTTTGACATGGCCCGACTCAAGTATCTGATTTACTTGATCGTGCCATGTCTTCCTCGGACGTCCACGACTTCTTCTACCATTCACATTTGCGTCGTATATTCTTCTTACACTGCTTTCTTCGTTCATTCGCTCTACATGCCCAAACCATCTGAGGGTCCCTTTCTTAATCTTACTCATTATGCATACATCAGCCTTACATTCTTTGCGGATATCCATATTTCTCACACGATCATACATTGTTTTACCACACATACGCCTCAAGGATCTCATTTCGACAGCATTCAGTTTACTTTCATCCTTCCTCTGCCAGTTCCATGCCTCACTGCCATACATCAGGGTAGGTACCAGGACTCCATTGTGGACTGCTAGCTTTGCTTCTTTTGACAGTTTTTTTATTAGCGCCAACGGCATTCAGTCCTCCATTAATGGAGTTACCAGCATTCACCCTTCTTTCAATATCCCTATCAGCCTTCCCATCTCTCGTAAACATACTACCCAGATACACAAACTCATCCACCTGCTCCAAGTATTCATCATTCACAACTATATTGTATACTGTTTTTGTACTCTCTCTTTCAAACACCATGACTTTAGACTTACTTATATTCATCATTAACTCATTCTTCATACATACTTCGTTCATCCTAGATACGAGAGACTGTAGATCTTCCATAGTGTTAGAAATCAGCACCGCATCATCAGCATACAACAGGCAACATACTTTCAGATTACTCAATTTCGCGCCCAATCCCACTTCTTTCAATTCTCGCATACCATGTACAGATTGAATAACCATGGTGACATTACACAGCCTTGCTTAACACCTTTTGTGATGTCAAACCACCCCGTAAAACCACCGTTCACCCTAACACATGCAAAGCTTCCCTCGTACAGAGACGCAATTGCCTGTATGAGATTTGTATTCACTCCATACTTGGACAACACCTTCCAAAGCTTTTTCCTATCGACTCGGTCGTATGCTTTTTGCAGATCTACAAAGGCGCAGAAAAGTTTCTGGTTTTTCGCCAGAAACTTCTCAGTGAGCATACGCAAGGAGAAAATCTGGTCCATGCATCCCCTTCCACTCATAAAGGCACCTTGCACATCCCATATTTTATCCTTTGTTTCCATTCTTACCCTTTCAATCAATATTCTTCCGTACAGCTTACCGACTGAACTTAGCAGGCCTATGATTCTCACATTCCATACGCGACCCTTTACCTTTGTATAACGGCATGATTACAGCCCTTCTCCAATCTAATGGCGTGTAACCCTCCTCTAGACACTGGATAAAAAGTTTGCACAACCATGTGAGAATAATATGGCTATCTCCTTTAAAGTATTCGGCAGCAATATTGTCGAAACCAACAGCCTTACCATTCTTCATGCATTTTATCGATTTTTTAATTTCATCCACGCTTATTTTAGTAACATTCACTCCGTCATCGTTCATACCCGATTCACCGCTGGTCTCACTGTCACCCGGGTTGCTTTCGAAGACTTCCTCAAAATATTTCATCCATCTCTCTTTTATTCTCTCTTCCACCTTTTGATTTTATCACTTTCACACTTCCTTTCTCTGAACCACTTTGGGACCTTTTGACCTCCTTCCAAAACAGTTAAATGTTTTCTTGGAAGTGTTTTGTCATTTTTATTCCCTCTTCCTCTTCCAGACGTTTCTTTCGTTCTTTCACTCCAACACTTACTCTTTTCTTGCATCCCTTATATACTTCTTTCGCTTTATCTCTCTCTTCGCTAGAAGCGGTGCCAGCCGCTATCAGGCATAACCATGCTTTCTTCTTCTCTGAAACCAATGCTTTGATCTCGTCATCCCACCATGCGTCACCTTTCTTCCTACCTTGCGTACTTATTCCACATACATCTCTTGCAGATTCACAAAGACTCACCTTTATGTGGTTCCATGTTTCATCAATGCTTAGACCGTCCATTTCCTTCTCATTCAATCTCATCTCTGCACAATTCTCATACTCACTTCTGACATTTGCGTTTTGCAATTTTTCTACTTTGACTCTTGTTGGAGTCGATATCGTTTTCACTTTAGAGCGCCAGCCGCGAAAGAGGTTTACTCTCGACACCACCAGAAAGTGGTCAGTTTCAACCTCCGCCCCTCTGAAAACTCTTGTGTCCTCGGTAACGGCTCTCAACCTAGAGTCAATTACCACAAAGTCAATTATTGATCTTTCATTTCCTCTTTCCCACGTATAACGTATAACGAACAAGATGGCTATATATGACAAACAACATGGCGTCTTGTTTTAAAAAAAAAAAACATTTAAATGATTATTTAAAAGCTCTATGTCTAATGATGGGGTAGCATCCTAAGAATAGTTAGCCTAGTGTTAGGCTGTATACGCCGAAGCTTACCGTTCACACAGCTGTCCATTTTTTTTTAAATGTGAATACTGCACAATTTTAAACCAGTGGAACTATGGAATCCCCTTTAAGGGTGTTGTGTGGCTGAAGATAGTGTGGAAGAGAAGGGCGGGAGGTGGGAGATGAGGATTGGAAGGTTGGGAAATGCCTGGCTGGTCAGGTCTGGTCATGGACCACGGTAAAATCAATTTTAAGCAACATTTCGATTCTAAATGGTGGTCTTACCTTGGAAATACTGAGATATGATGTCAACGCTTTAACTTGAGAATATTACATCATTAACTACTATTTATGCTATCATCTTCATATTTTTACACGATATGACGTCATGTGAACTTGTTTACAAGTGCAACGCTAATTAAATAACTATTAATAGTATTAAAATGTTGTTTAGTTGTGGTAAACGTTGTACGTAATTGAACTGTCAACTGTTTGTTTACACCCTTTAACAGTTTATTAAGCGTAACCTTTACTCATGAGAACTCGCTTTATAGATGAATCACATTGTTATTAACGTTTTATTACTTTTTATTTTTTTATTACGTGTTAAAACTGTTTATGAGGCTTCTGTAATGTAAGTCCCACCAAACTATAATCGGTAACTCAAAAATGTGATACGTTTTAGATTGACGTGACTTGCTATGAGTTTAGTTCTTAATTTAGCTAAATCAGTGGTTAAAGTTACGACCGCTTTTCAACTAGAGACATAATTTTGAAAATATATTTCCAACCATTAAAATATTGCTAGAACGAGTTACAAAATACCTAATAGTGACTTTATCGACAAAAAATTAAAAAAAACATACAAATGGTCTTGTACTTAAGGCGATCCACTAGTACAGGAAAAAATCGAAATCGGAATTCACGCCCTTTTATGGGAGGAGTTTAAAAATACTTGAGAAAAAGCTTTTGGAAAGGTTGGAAAAGATATTTGAGAATTTTTTTTTACATGTTGATTTCGTAAAGGCCTGTAAAAAACATTAATTCCTTTTTTATGCATTGTTTATTGTAATAAAACGGAATTTTTAAATTGATTTCACGAAAACAAGCAGCGCGGACCCTAACACGTTGTTTCTCCGCTCCGTCCGGAGGAGTAATGACGGAAGAATAGGGCGGCTGCCAGTCGTTCTTAAGTGGACGGTATAAGGTTCACTTTGATATAACAAATTCGTCGACTGCCGTATTGTCGCCGTGATGTCAAAAATGCCAACGCGAAAATGCATATTATATTTTATTTTGTGAGGTTAGGGCGTAAATATAATTTTTTTCGCGATAATTATATAAGAAACTGAATTTGCCACATTATGCAATAAAACCATATCCGAAAAAGTGTTTATAAGTAGGAGAGTTTTCAGTTGAAAATGTTTTTTATAGACCTAATACTTTATTTTTTTATAAGCTTATTAAAAGACTTATTAAAAAAAATGACCGATATTTTTAAGGGCCAAGGTATGTTGTACACGCAGTATTTAATTGAAGCATCTATAATACTTCTAAGCGGTCAAATTTTCAAAACAACATACGATTTTGTATGATTTTGCATTATTTAGTATGGCTTCATCTTAAATAAACCATGTGTTTCACATGGGAAATAAAATTAAAACTACAATAGATATTTGTAGTTTCGTCACAAAATAAATAACCGGCCCTTATAATAAGTAAGCATGATTTTTTTTTGTTATTTCTTATACCAGCTTTTCGCTTGTACTGTTAATTTATCAACTATCAACTTATTCTGCATATTGGTTACCTAAAGTGTGTATGAGTGGTATAAGGGTATTCATAAACGAATTGGCATTGACATGATTGTTGCAGTGAAAGATATTTTTAGTCGTGGGACTCTATTAGGAATTTAGGACTATTTAATTTTCTTTCGTCCTCTCCGTAAAACGGTTATACGGAGAAATGTATTATGTTATGTTCCTACCAGTGGCGGTCCATGAATTTTCAGTGAGGTAGAATGCTAAGATTGAAAAATACGACGTTATTGATGTTGTTGTAGCTGAAAATGAATTACTTACTTTTTTTTTTAATTTCAATTTTTTGTATGAAGATTTTCAGGATTCATTCAGATAGGGATGCGCCGCATCACATACTGAAATATCTTAAAAATACAAAAAATTGAAATATTGAAAAAAAAAATCATTTTCAGCTACAACATCAATCACCTACTTTTTAATCATCTTACTTTTCAATCTTAGCACTCTAGCAGCTCAATGACCACACTCTTTGATACGTGAATTTGAGTAAAATAATAAAATTGATTCGTATTAATAATATTGTATATATGTGTTGCAGATATCCCGGCGCAGGTGCCACCGCTCACCCCGGGAACCAACAAGAAGATGACAGAGGCCCTGAAGGCCTCCTTCGCTTCCTGGGAAAAGGAACAGGTCCGCCTCAACATCACCAAAGGTAGGTCACCCTACTAAATACACCAAATTAGGTATTTTAATTTTACCAAAATTAAACCATGAACAAACACCTAGTTCATAAATGTGCAAGTAATTTTTAAACTACTTAGCTTTTTAGAGGTCAAGTGAAAATTCTATTTAAATTTACTTTCTCGGGTTAGACTTGCGTCTAGCAGCTCCACCGAAGCCAGAGTCAAGTTAGCTTCTCAGAAGCTGGGCGTACTATATAGGGCCCGCAGATACTTTAATAGTACACAACTGCTGACCCTCTGCAAATCGCAAGTGCGCCTCACTGTTGAATTTGGTCTGGAGCCCCAAAAAACCTGTAAACAAAACCCTTGGCTCTGCAGAAACGGGCGATACGTTTGATAGATTCCCCTATTTTAACAAGCGGATTGCAATCTTTAGAGCACAAGAGTCAGGTGGATATGATGTCCTTGTGCTGCTGGTATTATAATTTAAGATGTTCTGAGGAACTACAGTCGTTGATCCATTTGGAACCGGTGCATAGTCGAGAAATAAGCCAAACGCGCGCCCAACATATGTAGACGGCTGACATTTGTCACGTAACAACGGGTCACTTCTACGACTCGTTTTTGAGTACAACAGCTCGGCTGTGGAATGTTTTACCAGTCTCTGTGTTTCCTACCTCCTACAAAATTGTTCTCTTCAAGATTCATGTTCACTCCTTCATCTCCTCAAAAAGATTCCCCACACAGCATCTTCAAAGATGAGATAGGCCCTTCATGGTAAAAGTGGTTTTGAACAGACCTCGCGTCCAAAAAAGTTTCTGCTTTTATCTTATTTAATTAATATAAACCAAAATGTCCTCTGAAATCATAAGATTTGTAAGAGGTACACAAATACCTACCTACTTACATAATTGTAAACCATAAACACTTCAATAACTTTAACAAAAAAATCAAATAAGGAATAATAAATACAGTTTATCGAAAGAAATTTTGGATTGATTTCAACAATTAATTTTGTCTAATTTCTTACCGATTTCTTCTAGATTTTATTATTCGATATCGCTCGTTCGAACTTACAGATATAAATCAATCCAAGTTAGTGTTATATTCTACTACTAATCGGTCTTTATAGCTCAATTCGTAGATGCCTCCCCTGTAAGGCTACAGAATGTGTGTTCTAGTTCCGTCAGATGCAACCACTATCTTTTTTATGTTTTGTGCATTAGTCTATTTCATATTATTATCTCGTGCATTGATTAAAAATGTATTATAGTCTAGTTTATGAGCTTAAATAAGTTAATAATATTAAATAAATAATAGACGATTTATAAATGTGATTGAAGGAAGGTTTGTGCCAAGGCATAGTTTTTGGCGGCACATCACTGCGGGAAAACGGCAACTCAAAAAAGGTTACTCATAGTTAAAAGTTGATAAAAAGGGTCATAGTAACGTAAGCATAATCGTTAGATATTATATAAACAGGCATAATACGTTAGCCCATCAATTAACAAGAATAAAGTGGTTCATATTATTTGTCTCTACTTCTGGTATAGCTTTAATTTAAGATTCTGGAGGGAAAAGAAAATTTATTGAGCGCCAAATTACCGCCCAGATTTTGATATCCAATATTAAAGTGGACGCCAGTTCCATACAGACTGAACAGTTAAACCCTAGGAGTGAGATTTATAGTGATTTGAAAGAAAACTGCCAAAATACGCCAATTTACATAATACCTTTAGGAGGCAAGTATGGGTAACGCCGCCCCGGTAAACATTTATTGTATGACCAAAACCTCTGCCATAGGTCACCCCAAATGGTTCGCTACGTTTGATGACTTAGCAGGGGTGTTCGGGTTCAAAGGGTGAGGTTTGTCCGGGTCTTGGCGCTGGATGCGTCTGCCCACCAGCTGCATAGAATAGTTGATGGACTCCCTTTGACTTATCCAGCCGTACTCTCTCGGAACATCGCCTTGCACCGCGGTGGGAGGGATAGATTCATACGTCCGTCACTCCTGGACACCCTGACCCCAAGATTCCTCACCCACCCCTCGTACCCTTTTCCTTCCCAGAAGTTCCTCCCCTTCCTTTCCTAAAAAATTCCTCCACACAGCATTCCCAAATATAACATAGGCCCTGAGGGGGAATTATTTTCCTCAGGACATAATTTTACATAATGCCTAGCCTAGACTACTGATTGATTAATCTGTTAAAAAATCAATATTTTAATCATTTCTATCAGAAGTTATATAAAATGTGACGACTTCTGGTACACAGACACGCCCATAACACCCTTCCATCGGTTTTTCTCTTCAGTGGGCACAAGCTTCGGTCCAAGCCAACAGCTGCAATATTATTGAATTTATAGCTTGTACAATTTGCATTTGGCGTATTTTTATATCACCTTTGATCTCCCTGCCATCTGCACCTTATTGCTGACTTGATGCCTGAAAGCTTTTATTATGTCAAATTCATTTTTGAAGAATTCATAGCTAAGCTGTTCCAATTATGATTAAAATACTATATTATATACTTACACAGTTTTAAAACGTTGAAACAACAAATTGAATATGATTTTTTTAAATTTGTTTCGTTTTAGACATTTAATACTGTTGTTTTTTTCTGTCTGTTTCTTTGAGATGTTGGTAGCTGAGCTTTCTTACTGGAAACTCGTTAAAAACTTCAGGAGTTCGACCTTCAGAATAACTTTTTCGAATTAAATATGATTCACGAGATAGCGAACCAAAGTAAACCCTCTATTTTCACCTTGTTTTGCGTAAATAAGTGATTTGTAGTTCCAAAGCTAGGTTTCCAAAAAATATTTGTCTTCAAGGAAAACTATCGATATTTCTTGTAATATTGCACTATAAGTGTGTTTTCTTGCCCTTTTGAAAATCGTTTGGTTGCAGTACAATTTTTTGGGAAAATCCTTGAGAAGGAAAACATGTTTTAAATTATTACGACCTATTTATGCGATTCTTGCCACAATGCATAACGGCATTATATCTGAATGTTCGGAGAATTGGAGTTATTACTTTTTTATTAGAGCTTTCTTTTTCGAATGAATAGTGTTCGAATGTGGTATTTATTAGGTCAAATTTGAAAAAAAAAATTGGTTGCCAGGGGGTTGATGTCAGCTTTTTAATGTATTTTAAATGCGTCCGGGCGTTTGAACCGGCCCCAAAAGTTATTTAAAAAAAAATTAAAATCGAAATGCTCAGAACGAAACAGTTTATTTTGGTGTCTCTGTGGTAGATCTATATGCAATGATATTTTTATTTATTTAGTTGATCATATTGTTCGCCTTCTTATAACCATTGCTACCAGCCCTTACTGTTAAGCAATGTACACTGTGGGAACCACTAATCCGAGTAAAAACCATGTCGGAATGGTTTGCGTTTAAACGCTCTAATCAAATTTCGCTGAACCCGTACAAAAAACAACAATCATTTTTCGTAGGTGTTCAACGAAAATTTGTCCGTATTTGTCCGTTTACCGGCGGGTTTAATTGCGGCAATTGTACTTGGTTATAGTGTTTTAGCGAGATAAAGCCGGGGTCAACAGGAAGTGAACCGTTGCGAGTTGTCCGGACACACGAGGCCCGAGGCCCGATGCCTGATGGCCGCTACCATCGCCCCATGCTCGGTGGTCGCAACTCTCATTAGGCGATCGGCCCGGCTCAGATGGACATGTGATAGAGATGCTGGATGCAGATCGAGTCTATCAACGCGAAATCACATCGTCTCATTGATATAATAATACATACACCATATTGGAGGCACTGCTGAAAACCAGCTGCATTCCAGGAGAAATCCTGAATTGTGGCTGAGCAGTGTCCTTTTCATCAATAGACCCAATAATAAAAGAACTAAATGTATAATACTGTAAAAAATCTGTTGATGAATAAACGTTTTATTATTATTATTATTCTGTTACAGCAAGGTTTACGTATACCTCTCAATTTATAAATCCCTGAAAGCTGAAAGCGTGTATTTGATAAAGTAACCATTTTTATTTCATGTATATTCACGTACGGGAACATTTTTATATAAATGGACAGGACGGAATATCATCATTACATAGTATAAAATGAAGTCGCTCAAAATGTTTGTGCGCTTAGATCTTTTAAACTACGCAACGGATTTTCATGCGATTTTCACCTATAGATAGAATGATTCAAGAGGGAGGTTTATATGTATAATACATGCTTATTACAGTAGAGAAAAGCCGAGAAATTCAAATATGCATCATTACATAGTATAAAATGAATTCGCTCAAAATGTTTGTGCGCTTAGATCTTTTAAGCTACGCAACGGATTGTCATGTGGTTTTCATCAATAGATAGAGTGATTTAAGAGGAAGGTTTGTATGTATTATACATGCTTATTATAGTAGAGTAAAGCCGATAAATTAAAATATTCAATTCAGGCAGCGGGCAGCGGGCAGCTGGCAAGCGGGTGGTGTGGATTTTGTAAAGGTTGGGTAATGGCGTTGTGTTTCGTTAGCCACAGCAACGTGTGTCCGGGTCTGCTAGTAGATATAAAATAAAACAAGTTTCAGTGTTTATAGCTTTGCTTCTGACGTGAACTCTTTTTCACATTCTCTTATTATCATTACAAATTATTTTGCTTCTCAGTTTTGTTCACTGTTTTTCAAAGAGTTTTACTAAGTTTTAAATACACCTATTGGGGTTTAGATTTAGTTTTCGCGATTGAATGAATTAATGTAAATCTTGGAAGTGGAAATTAACCCCCTTTTCGACATTCGTTCTAGCCGAAACTCGGCAGATAGACTCGTTGTCGATGACAAAGCATTCTAACTTTTGGTGGCACTCACGAATACACATATGCACATAAACGCATTTCTCTGAAATTGAATGATATGATAGCGCAATTAGGTCGTGCGGTTCTATGAAGTCCTAGTCATTTCTGTAGGACCGTGGCGGAAAGTCGAAACTGTTTCACTATGTAATAAAAATAGATTTATTTTTATGTGAAGGCCTCACAATAGTTCCAACTGCTCCTCTCTGGAGCCAGTGAGACTATGGCATCCCCAGTTGGTGTTGTTTGTGACTCTGAAGGTAGGCGGGGAGGGGAAGGAGATGGGGAAGAGGAAGAGGAAGGTGGGAAGAACCTGGCTATTCAAATCTAGTCACCAAACACGGCTTAAGTCATTTCAAGCAACGTTTCAATTCTGAATGGTGATCTTAAACCAGGACGATAACTCAAGTCAATCAAATAAAATTTATCTGCGCACGACGGCATTCGAATCCGCGACCTCCAGATTGCTAGTTGAGAGCCTTGCCCCTCGACCACGGAGGCCGTCAATTGTATTATGGTAATAAAAAAAACTTTGTGGCTTTCCCTTAGTTTTTCAAAAATTTTTTCCCCGCCTATCTTATGTCGACTAAATACAAATCACATATTGTGAGTATTGAATACGGAGCCTTTGTTCAGTTGTCAATGAACCAGTGGAATATAGACAAGCGAAGGAAGAAAACAGAGTGTCGGCAATCCTTGATTATCCCCACTCCTGCTTTGCGGGTATCTTTTTTAAGTCCCGAACAACATTATTTTGGAGTCGAAGGACTAATTGTAATAATATAAACGGGGGAAACTCGTTCTTTCAAAATTTCATGACGAAATGAGTACTATTTTACGCAATAATGATGAAACAAATACCTCGAATGGTTAAGGAAAGCGAATGAACAATAATTAGCTTTCCTAAGGACTTTATTAGACGCATCCTGCCGCATCGTTTAAGGTAAATTACATCCTTAAGGCACTTAACACACCACTAACTAGTGTATACACGATTTAGGACCACAATCAAACTGGGTTATTAAATTATTATTTGTCGCGCCCGCACGACAAACTGATTACCTAAGTGATTATATTACCTACAAACGTATCATTTAAACTTATGCAAACGTTTGGGGGTAAATTATAAATTAGGTACCCTAAATTATTTTCTAAAGGGTCGTACAATAATGTAGGTTCTCTTGTTACCAACAATATTATGTTTTTTTTTAATCATTGAAGACAATATTAGCGGTCCTCAATTGAAAATTTGAAACAGAAAAAGATATGGTCGCGTCTAGGAATTTAACCCAGCACCTTAGTTTCGCCAGAGCTTTCGGGGAGCTAAGGTCGTGGGTCCAATTCCTAGAAGCGATCGTATCTTTTTTCTGATTTTTCTGTTTCAAAATTTCTTTTAAAATTCACTAATATTGTCTTCAATGATTAAGATGCGGTATACCCGCTCAAAAAGAAAAATATGGAGAGATATATAAATACCAATGTTAGAGAGAGCGCGCTAATGTTAAAATCAATAATATATAAGCGAAAATCGTGAAAATGTTTAATAAAACACGACTTAGATTTGAAATTAAAAAACTTTTTCACTTTGTTCCACTTATTTATTATTACCAGGACCGGTTTCATCCTACTACGGACATTTTCAGACTGGTAGTTGAAAGAGTTTCAACTACCAGTCTGAAAATGTCCGTAGTAGGATGAAACCGGTCCTGGTAATAATAAATAAGTGGAACAAAGTGAAAAAGTTTTTTAATTTCAAATCTATTACAATGGAATTCCACCACGAATTAACAGTGCAAAAACTAGACTCATTAAAACACGACTTGTTTAAAATAGAGCAATAATCTCGCGGGGTTGTCTTAAACATCATTTAAAGAAACACTGTGAATGTTTCATACATATAACTTATAAAATAACATAAACAAACGTATTTATAGGTAATAATTTTTGCAGCATACTTTGCGATTTTTTTCTTTCGAGGGAATTTCATATAATTTGCGTTTCGGCCCGTGAAATGTCTAGATATCATCTCCAAGAATAACCTTTGTTATTTTAAGAGCTTTATAACTTAAAATGTTTATGGTACATATTATGTAATAAATGGTTCCATGCCAACTCAGAATCAAGTAAACTCAACACCTCTTTGAAAAGTCATTAAAAGATATGAAAAAAATAATTTAATAATTTAAAATAGCCGGTACCCCCTCTGCATAATTTCCATCATGAATCTTTAAACTTGTAAACATAATAATTACTGACAGAATTAGGAACTTGATGTCATGTTCTTTATTACATATTTTTAAATAACAAAATATAGTTGAAACTCGAAGCCGATTATCTAGTAATTACGGAAAAGTTTATATTTATCAATTAATATTGTGAAAATGTCTTAAGTTACATATCTAACATTGAAAATCGACCGAAAAAAATTGTATTTACATACCACAAGTGAACTCGCATCTACACACTACAACTGTATTCAAATCTTCACACTACAAAAGTACTCAAATCATATCTACAAGTGAATAGTTTATTAGATGTAAAATCATATTTTGATCCAATTCACTGTGAAATTCTATCAGTCGCGTTTGGAATTCGTTCGTAAATAGATTTAGTTTGATTCCCCCCTCCAACTTCCCGCCATTTTACGGCGGGGGGTTCATATCCGGTCTTTACAATGGCCATATCTTTTTTTACACTTTTCATGTTATTCATTATTGAAAATCACTGAATAGAACGCGTCCTCACTTCCGGTCGACCTGGTCGTCATATTTCTCTCTAGTCTTTGATTGCGAGTGAAAAAATGAAATTCAGGGTAATTTAGCCTACAGTACCTACATTTCAATCATTCAAACGGTCTAAACTATTATGAGTTTGTGATAACAGATAAGATAGATTTGATATTTAACACAAATCCACTGATCGTCAAGTCCATAACAATATATATTTATGAATACTGTCCTGCAGCTGATAGTTACTTTATAAAATGTCTTAATCACGCTTTTCTTGTTGGATTGTCATTATTCGAAGCCTTACAGATCAATCTGTCTCTTACCGAGGGACGAATCACATTCAGGAAGATAAATATTCTAATCAAATCCTTGTACCGCCCTTCTTTAAATTTTACTTTGTTTTCCCAAAACAAGTTCGTTAAAGAACATATATTATTATTATAGTATAAACAAAGATTAAATACCTAATGGCATTTCATAAATACGATCCGGCCTGTATTTACAGGCAGGATCGCATATGATTTATCGTAACTTATTTATATTTATTTAAATATAAATAAAACAATAAACGTACATTTTAACGTAGCATTGCGTTCGTTGGTCAAATGCATTCTACCAATAGTTTTGTATTAGTGATCGGCTAACCGTTGGATGCAATCTTTTAGCCATAAGTTGTCATAATGGTTTATCTAGTCTTTAGTTAGAAGTAAGCTTGTAGAAATATATTATAAATTTGTATAGCGCTCTTGAAGTGATTTTTCACAAAAACAGCGCTATACAAATCATTCAAATATTGATATTATTATTATAAACTTTCACTCTTTCTCAGAAACGCATGTAACACAAGTAAAAGCTTTATCGAAACCTTCATTTTTATTTATATGTATCGTCAGTATCGTGTATGAGAAAAAAGCGAAAGATTGCAAAAGAATAGCTATCAGCGGTACGCCATTTCATTGTGATATACAGAATATAAGATACCTTCAAAGTCCTAATCATAATTACATAAAACACTTATAATTTCGACTACGTATTAGCAACATGATTAATACAATGTATTAATTTCATAATTAAATTTGCATTTCTTGTAATTACCACAACGAACGTCATTATTGATATTTTTACATACACAAAAGTGCACTAAACATGCTTAAAAGGTACAAAGCAATTGAATGTTGTAAATTATATTACTCATTAAATAATTTACCGTTTTTAACTCTAAGTCATTCTATTACTTGCCAGTTTTCATACCAACCGCCTTTCTGTACCGCAAGGAGGCTCCGTTTGTCTTATATAAATAAGTCTTCAGTCTTTGGGCGGCATACTTCACAAGAAGTGTCGGTAAAGATGAAAGCGTAGAGGTGTGATCACAGAGATGTATATTGGAAGAAAATGCCATTTAAAATCGAATAATGTTAGTTCTTATTTTTACCCGTGTACTACGTCATGCGATCCCATTTGGTATTCTTCTTTCACACTTATACACGATGCGAAAATGCATTACATGTTTTCTTCAATGAGTTTTCCGACAGAAAATAGTTACTTTTCAAAACATAGTATTTCTCATTTAGAGATGAAAGAACTCTCATTCTTGATAATGTATCCATGGTGGTGTCGTAAATTATAATCCTGTATGTATCCACACTGTCAAATAAAGTGATAAAAGTTTCCCCTATAATGTATTAAAAAAATCGATAGCATTTTATCACCCCTAGTTTTCCTCCGCATACTTTAATCTCATATTCAGGAATACCTCAAGGCACTCACTTAGGTCCACCCTTCTTTATTGCAAAACCAATTACTAAATTTGAGTTTAATACAAATCTCTAATTTTTTCGGAATTACTATAATTTGTATGCTAGCTCTCTGATATAATTTTGCCACAATCCAATAATGCTAACACGTATTTGAGTTTGAGTGTTTGTCCACATTAACACGTCTCTAAACTGTCCTGCCCCATTATGTGGCCCAGTGTTTGCTCGAATCACGGCTTCAAATATTGACACTTCGAATAACTTGGGCGTGGGGCCAGTTGTTCATTAAGAAAAAATATACTATCTTATCTCGGACGTGTCCAGAGCGATTTACACAGTTACTTGTATGTATTGAAAAAAAGCTATTTTTTCACTTTTGTGTAATTTTTAAAATATATTTAATTATTTAATTTAGATCTCAGAGATGATAGTTAATTCCACGATTTCCACAAAATACATATATATAATATAATAATAAGCCTTTTATTCTGAACTTTTGATATGTGTTTCTTCTTGTTGTTAGAGGGTGGTGGTCTGTATCTCCCGCGGGGACCAGCCGAATTACATAGATTACATAACAAAATACATAGAATATATCAAAATAAAATGCAAATAATGTAAAGGTAAAATTCAAGAAACAAACATACAAAAAATACCTGCTAGCAATTTTTACGAACACTGTTCTAATGTGTAGTTTATATTTTACTGTAACCATTTAATTTGAATCCCTGATTTTGCAACTTTTCTATAGTTGGAAAATCAGTGGAGGCACTTTTGTTATAGCACGATAAACTTATCAAAAGCGACCATTGTGACCACATAATTTATCGTCTAAAAATAAAGTGTTCTTAATACATCGACGAACTCCCCCCTCCTTTATAAAATGAATAATCGTCGCTAAATGGGGCTTCTACATATCACTCACACTGCATTAACCTACGAAATGCTTTTTGCTATGTCAGCTGCAAGCCGCAGACTTTCCAATGCATTCTTAATTCGTTGTTCATAGTGAAAGAGATAATCCCATCAAACGTTATGTAAACAAATCATATGTTTCAACTTTTTGGTTCTCATATTGTTAGTATAATCCGTCTCAAAACTCTTTGAAACTAGCCTCTAGCATCATGGGCCTAAAACAATATTCTTTCAAGTCAAAATATCTTACAAGTTTTGAGCGAAAAAAACAAACACTGAACGCACATTTGTTAGCGGAAACGGAGATAGAAATCGGGATTTGTTCACCTTTTTGACCGGCTTTTGTTTATTTGAATTTCCAATCGGCACGCGATTGTTTCTCTTTCGGAGTACATTTTTTTCCGTCCATATAAAATTATATCGGGGTGTTAATGTCCGATTTAGTCTAAATCCTGCTATTGGTATCTTTGAATATTTAATTTGAACATGTCCAAGGGGAGTTGGGGAACGGTGGGATCAAGCGACCAACTTATTTAACATGGGGGTTAATTAGGCCTCGCGGGGTAACGTAAACATGTCATTTAAATGTTGTTTTTCAGTAGGATAGATGAAAGGACATTGATGACTCGGATCAATAAATAATGCTTTGTTTTTATGTTTTTCGGAAATTCATACGATAAATATTCAAAATAGTAAAACCACGTATTTTAAACCCAACAAAATTAGTATTCTTATGGCTAAACAGCTGTTGTTAAAGTCTTTATATCTTCGCTACCACCTGTAAAAAACAACAATCAGCACCATACCTATCTAATTATAATTCATTTTCAACAAATGTTTATTAAGTTTTACTACCAAGCGTTTAATTAAAAATATGGCATGATATATTTTTTTCAGTTAGATGTATATTTTAAAACGTCATAGCTCACGAGAAAAAGGTGTACATAAAATTTCTTACCGCTGGAGTTCACCATTCGATCGTTTTTGCTGCTTCGGAAAACAGAATTGCTTTTTATTTGCACCCGACGATCTGTAATAGAACGTTATATTATTATATTACAAATTTTGTAATCGTTTTTCTGATTTTCGCCAATTTTTACAAAAAGTAAGCACATTTTCCGTATGTTTTCCAACTTCGCAAAAATAAACCAACTAACTAACTAACCATCACGCCGTTTCCCCGCAGGGGTAGGCAGAGAGGACGGATCGCCAAACAACTCGGTCTTGGCACACACTCCTTGCCTCGTTCACATTCATACACCGTCTCATACATGCTCTTCTATTATTCTGACTCATGACATGGCCCGACTCAAGTATCTGATTCACTTGGTCGTGCCATGTCTTTCTCGGGCGTCCCCGACTTCTTCTACCATTCAACCATTCAAAATAAACCAAATATTCTCAAATCCATTTCCCACGTTACAAATCAATGAAAACGTAATGTCCCGATCGCGAGGGGTTTAAGAAAGAGGACGAATCTCCGGTCGGGGGATTGAACTCGTCTATATTAGATATTTCCAATCTCCAGGCGTTTCAGTGTGTGGAAATGGAGAAATAGTTGCATTACAATTCTTCCCAGAACAAATCTGATTTGGGGATGTGAGGGAGCGAAGTCTTCTTGCGCAGGAAATTACACCCTCAATATGAAAAACTGAGTGCCAATTATTCCACCTGAATGTTGAAAAGACGCGTTTGGAATACGTTTTCGTATTTGAATGAGTACCTACGCTATTGATCATAACTCTGAGAACATTTTGTTCGTGCTAAACTGAGTTCTGCTATTGTGAAATTTCTTCACTTGTACCTTGTACGCCTATTTTCAGTTGACAATTTCATTTATATCATTAGCTCTAGAGCTCTGTAACTCATTTTAATAAAAAATAAGTCATGATGTCATCATTTTGTTTGATTTATCTTTTTTAATAATTTATTCGTTACGAAAAAATACATGGATAGGGAAAAGGGAATTTTCTATATTACAAACAATGTCGACCACGGAAATTCGAAATCCTGTAGTTCCAATTCAATTTTTAAAATCATATATCCTGTTTTTGTAAACCTATAATAAATTATGAATATTTATTGTAAAATAACCTAAATTATTAGATATTTCAGAATAATTAAACATTTTTTGTTAATTTCTTTAATAACAGTATTTAATTCATTTATAAGAAAAAAAATCCGGGATATTCTGGAATACTCTCGAATATTCTCGAATGTTCTGGACTGTTCTAGAAATTTCTAGAGGGCGAAACTTCCAATATCTTCAATAGCGCGCCCTTCCGGTAAAAACGGGAACCTTCTTCATGGATCGGGGATAGAGGGCTACCACACCATATAACTCCCTTGATCGTACCGGAACTCGTTTCTGAGTTTTAGCGGGACGCACACTTTTGTACACTTTTTTTATTATATACGAGTATATTGATCACACACATTTTTCTTAATGGATGCATGCATTCGCTTAAGTTTTGCATACTCGATGAATAAATTTGGTCTAATCTTATTGTTCGCGTGTCAGTCAAGTTCATTTTCCTCTTAGGATGATTGAACTAGTTATAATAATTATAAAATTATCACCCTCCTCCGTGAAATATTATTTTCTCTTTAATTACCGAGAAATCATTCTTTATAGCCTCATAATTGCACGTCTGCTTACTCGAAGCTTGCCATTACAATAATTGAAGGAATTCACTGTATTTTCTCGTAAGTAAACTTTTAAAGGTTTTCCCTGTGCTTTCTTTATTGGAGAAATAGTTTTTTTTGTTAATATGTTTTTTTTTTACTTGACTTGACTTGACTCTAAAAAAGTAATAGATAAAAGCTGAAGGCATACCTCGTAACCTCTACCTCTTTCTCTTAAACGACGAACAAAGAGAGGTTTTTAGAGGCAGTGGTTCCGCAACTTTTCTTCTCCAACAAAGTATCCCCGAAAAAATATCCTACGGACAAAACATTCCCCAACAAAATATCAACTAAAACATAACCTAACAAAAAAATGGGACAAAAATAATTCAGACATCCTATAAAGACAATAAATTATTGTTCAAAAATAGTAAAATGGGACAAAAATAATACAGACATCCTGTAAGGTTAGTTAGATTTTACTAGATTATATTTTGTTGGAGGATGTTTTGTCCGTAGGATATATTGTAGGGGACATTTTGTCGGGAAAATTTTGTCGTGGGATGAAAACGCGCATTACCGAGGCAGGACCATAGAAGAGGTCCTGCCTCGGTAACCTCGAAATCTGACAAACTTAACGAATTTAATTAAGTATGTACCTACCTACATAAGAATGTTAGGATTTTTCAAAGGCAATATTTTGTCAGTAATGTTAATCAATGCCTGGTCTCGATTCTCCCCGTCCTATAATTGAGTTTGAAACATAATTTTCATACATAGCTAGCTGGTTAGGAACCAATTATTGGATACCCAACGCCCCTGCCACAGGTTACCACGCTACGTTTGGTGACGTTATCAGGTGTGTCCGGGTTCATGGGGTTAGGTTTGTCTTCGCGGCACATGCGTTTGCCCACCTCCTGCGTGGCGGGCCGGATCGGTAGAGACTGGTTGAGGGAGACCTTTTTACCTCCCCAGCCAGACTCACTACCACGGTGTACCTTGGTGGGACGGATGGATTCATATGTCCGTCATTCCTGGACACATTAACCCCCACATTCCTGCCCACTCCTCATATCTTTTTCCTTCTCAGAACTTCCTCTCCTTCATGTCCGTGAAAAGACCTTCCACATAACATCCCCAAATATGACATTGGCCCTGGGGGAATTATTTCTGCGTGGAGTTGATGTAAAAAAATAAATTATTAATTATTTAAAGCTTTTTTCATGTCGCGAGTCCTATATAATTTTAGGTGAAAGGATTACTCAACAACATACAACTTCAACACCTAATTTGAAAATTTATTAAAAGTGAAGGTTAAAAAAAATGGTTAAATAAGTTACATTAAGTTAGATTAAGTGCTATTTTTCAATTTTTTTTCATTACTCTTAATGACATTTTAAAGGGGTGTTGGAATGCCACTTTGTTGACTGTCGTAAAATCATAATTTCAAATAGTTTAAAGTTGTTTTCTAGCTTTGTTAAGCCCCCTTGATGTGATATTTCACATAAATGGCGCTATATAAATTTGCCAATTAGTATAGACAAGGCGTGTGCAAATATGCATTTGCATAATAACGCCTACTTGGATTGTGCATGCTTACAAAGTGCAATTATTAATCTAAATGGATTTCATCAAAATCTAATAATGTATACCTAGTGGGACTAATATATGTCATGCATCATTGTTGTATCATCAGCCATGAGTTCTTAGAAAACCATGCATCGGAAAATTGCCATAATCGAATAAATAAATGCTGCCGATTCGCTGGAGGGTGACGAGGGTTTTATTACTTTCCGAAGCTGTGGCAACACTGGCCGTTTTACGATTTCAAAATATCCGTGCCACTTTGATATGTGCCGCAATTAATCGATTCGGCACATCCAATTCATTTGGATAATTTAAAGATAGATGCTAAACGTATGTGGGTGATTCATCGTAGCTAACGTTTGCAGCTTCCTTAAAGTAGGAGGTTTTCTTACAATATCTCTTTTATTTTTAATGAATACTGTCCCAACTGTCTCAAATGTTTCCAAGAATCTGGAGCCAGTAACATTATAGTCCTACTAATAGGTTATGTTGTGTGGGTGAGAACAATGAGGAGGGAAGGAGATGGGGAAGATAATTTGTCTGTATTATTCGAGCGATTCTACCCCTTGAGCAAAGTATTTCACAAGGATCGCATCAAGTCCCCATCTAAAAACAACTGTAAAAATACTGTGCACGATTATGTCAAAAATATCATACCTGTGTGTACTGTTACCGTGGAACGGCGTTAATTAAAGTTTAATTGATAATGATGACGAGATTGTACTAGGTTATGACAGCTCGACCAAGCCTATATTAAGCCATCTTTTAATTGTAATTTTTACTTTAGTGGGGTTTTGAAATCCGTTCCGATCCACTTTTGCGACCACAATGAAGAAACATCCACAATATTTTTTGACTTGCCCTATAATAATAATTCTTTATCTGCTTCTTAGATGTGCAGCAACGTAGCCGAAATTGCTCTCGGATGATTTAGGTTGTTGATAACACGGTTTCACTTTTAACTTTTAAAGATTCGCTCCTAACGATCCAAGAGTGCTTTAATTGTTTGTCCTGTGTCCATTGTTCTGGTTCCAGATCGCTGGTTTCCTGCGCTAACGCAATAAACTAAAAGCCGTTTTTGAGTTATTCTTACATTCGCCATGGCTCCTTTGTTGTTGTGTTAGGAACATTTTATACGCCAGTAGTTATACAAAATGCCAGTATTCTTGGAAATGATCACATTCATTCGAACCCGCCGTATGATAATCATTTATTTAAACGCAAATTCAGGAGATAAGAATACTGCTAACTAATTACGCGACTGTATTTGTCACTGTCTTTCCTCAACAAGTTATTCAATTTACACCAGCACTAAGTATATGCTGTTATTTTACTGGCGAGTGGACAGAGATATAAATTAGAGCTTATTGCAAACTTATCTTTACAATTGTATCATTTGAATTCGACTCATTAATTCCCATTAATTTTGCTTTCCCAACGGTTCAAAACCTTTATCCAAATCCATTGTCTCTCACATGGAATATTTTGTAAAACTCCCAGTTATTCAGTCTTGCATTCGGTCCTATCACAACACAGGCCAGCGAGGACGGTGTCCCGTGTTCAATGATGCCTCAGTCAGCCCCCTACAAGCTCTTACACGAGGCGATCCTCTCAGTGTGAGAGTGTGGATTGTGTTCTGTGTTGCCTGTATGTACTGTGTGGTAATGGCTCGCTGTATTGTGTATTGCATCGTCTCGCCCGAGCGCCCCGGCCTTGGTACTCCGCTGCGCTGTGTTGAAAACAAACCGAAATTGGGGAGATTCTCTAGCAAACCGTGCATATATGTGTTATGTGTGTGCCCGTTAAGTTGGGCAATAACTTGGATGGAAAATATACAATATTATATCCGCTGTACTCACCTCGCCGTTCCGATATTGCGTTATGATTAATGGGTTTGCGTCGCTTTTCGCAATGTATTCTAACGTTTGCGTTGTGCATGTCATAACAGGCAGAGGGACGGTTTCCATTTTTGCAATTCAAATATTATGCGATTTTCACAATTGTTATAGCTACTATGGCTAATGTTTGAATTTCAAGGTTCAGACAATTCTTATTTCTTTCATATTGGTATGTAAGTAATTAAACATGCTCCTCGAATTTACATAAATACGTATAAAGACATCTCGAACCTTAACAATGGTTTTGATCCCACGTTATTTTGTATTGCTCTTGCTGGCCGCTTCTCCGTTTATCCTAATTCCTTATGGTCGACTGGTCACTATCGTGTCCCTTTGTTTTATTGCAATGTATGTAATGCAGAATTTTTAGTCCTCGACAGCGGCCAATCACAATAGCAACAATACATTGTACCTTGCTTCCACGTCCTTTTTTTGTTTTCGCGTTAAAAAAAACTTGCGTCTTCGTTTTGATATCCTTGCAGAGGAGGTTGTAAGGGTTCTATCGTGGTCTGATCTTATGAATCCACGACTTTTGGCATTATGTGTATATAGTTTTGTGCCAGATTGAGTAGCATGTAATTTAACTTTAAAAATACTGATAGAGGGCGATATATGACTTCCACAGATTTTGAGGCATAAGGTTTTAACGATTTAAAGACGATAAATAGAGAGACAAACATTAACAATCGTAGGGGATCGAAGATTTTGCTGGCATTGAAGTTGAGCCAAGACTCTGACAGATGTAAATTAATTAATAAAATTAATGAAACTTGTTAAACATTGAGACCAAGAAAATAGTGGGTTTTCAAAATTTTCTTTTGTTTCAGATCCTCGACAATGGACGGAAGCGCACGTTGCCCACTGGCTATGCTGGGCCACGAGAGAGTTCTCGTTGGAGGGAGTGACCTTCACCTCCTTTCGCATGAGGGGGAGGGACATCTGCGCCATGGGCCGGGAGGCCTTCGTTGCCAGGGCACCTGCCTTCATGGGAGACATCCTCTGGGAGCATTTAGAGATCCTGCAAAAGGGTATGTACCAGCCAACCAAACTATACATAGGATCTCATTGATCATTGTAATTTCCATTGATTGGTCCACCAGAATGATCAGCATTGTTTACCAGTATGATCAACTACATAAACAATAGATCGCTTTGGTCCTAGTTATGATTATTGAGCAGTGTGATCCACCAGTATATCAGTATGGCAACCACCTAAACATCAGATCTTATTTATCACTATGGTGTTCATTGATCGGTGTGGTCCTACCGTTGATAGCTTCGTTGTTACCCCTCTTTCTGTTGCTTGAAAATTAATCTATCAGCGGTATTGATTCTAATTGCAGTTATTTGTTGTCATCCATCTAATCTCTAATCAGATCTTACCAGTCATCGTGGTTTTCATTGATCAGAATGTCCCTTCTGAGCTTTGTTGTGACCTTTATTTCTGATGCATGTATCGCTTGAGAAAGAGGGAGAGGCTGCAACGAAGCTATCATCAAGATGCCCTGAATTGAGGCTCTTCGTTGTCACTCCTCTAATCTCTGATACTTGGTTCTTCCAGACGTAGAGAAGGAGCGTTCCCTGCTGGAGAACGTACACCCGGACATGTACGAGAGCAGTGTATGCATCCCCGACCTGGCCGAGTATCTGGGCGGCTCGCCCTCCGCCCCCGGCCCCACATCCGCCCCAACGATATCCCACCCCTACCACCCCGCCCACAATGGTGAGTCTTCTAACTTATTACATCATGAAAATTAAAGTATTTAGTATTTTTTTTAAATATTATTTTCCTTAGGTAAATAAATATTTTTATCAAAATATAAGTAGTTAAAAAACACCGTTCACGAACATACCGCGAAATTTCAAGGGGTGAAAAGATGATAATTCACAGATAATAATGACAATTCTTAATCTAATAAATAATCTTTTTTAAGTTTTTCAGAGCATTTTTTTAATATTTATAATATGTATACATTTGGAGCCGATTTTGTGGTCAAATATTTTTTATTTGAGCTTTCGTTTTCGAGTAAATCGAGTTCAAATTTGAAATTTTTAGGTCACATTTGAAAACAAAACCGTCGCAAGGGAGTGAATATTTTTTAGCTTAATGTCTTTTAAAATGCGTTGGAGAATAGAGTCGGCTCCAAAACACTCGACTCATACATACACAAACTGTATACATATATAAATATATGCTTTTGTTATATGTGAACTTGTAGTTAGATATATGTTTGACATAAGTCGGTAGTCATGAGGCTATCATTTGCTCAAATTTAAACCCGACTCAATAAACCTACGAGTATGTATTCTTCAGCTCGTATTTAGTGAACAAATACTCGTACGTCATGTTAAGTAGTCCCTCAGTTGATCCAATCTAGAATGCGCTCCTTCGTTTGAAGAATCTCTTGAAACAACAAGCACTGAGAGCCCACAGCCTCTGAACAACTCATTCACTACTTCAGTGAAGATAATTCCACCAGATTGGAGTTAAGTAGAGATAATTCGTTTAAACGTTGTTTTGTACGACGAACCGTGGCTTTGCTTTGACGTCGATTGTCACTGAATCGGGCGGGGAACCACTTGCTGGGTCCATTGTACGACTAATTGTACCGAGGGAATACCACCATATCATTCTCGCAGAGAGTGTCACGCTCTTATTTAAATAACAATTCCTTTACCTTTACACGATTTTTGTTCGTGTAATGTTTATTGAAGTGATGAAACGTCATTATACGAAATTTAACTGATTGCCAGAAACATGAGATCCCGTTACATTGATTCACGTAATTGATGTATGCCCCCTTATAAATGTGGAGATCTGAATAGAACTATGTACTAAAGTAAGATAAAAATGGTTAGAAGCTTTATGATATGAGATCGGAAATACGGAGAAAGACATGTGTGTGATGAGTGTGTTAAAAATCCCTCAAAAGAATGGTAGAAATCCTAAAGGACGCCCCAGGAAGACATGCCACGATCAAGTTAATCAAATACTTGAGTGATGCCATGTCACGAGTCGGTATAACTGAAGAATGTGTATGTGTTCGTAGATGTATCAATGGGAATGAATCGAGAAGTGTGCGCCAAGGCGCCAATCCAGTTGTGTAGAGATTCATCCTTTCTGTCTACTTATGGTTGGTGAGTCAGGTTTCGAAACTTTGACTGTTTTTGTTGTTGTTTATCTGGTCAATCGACAACTTAATAAATCCGGCTGCCTTTCATCGTTCTGTCACTACCAAAGTTTTTGGTAGTGTCCATTCTGATATCTAATCTAATAGTTTGTATTTACGACCACTCGCTGATAGTACAAACATTGATGCAAGCCTCGGCTCACCGTCCGGAATCACGATGCACCAATTTAGAGGCTTAATAGTCAAAACTGGTGTTCAAGTGAGATTTATGTGCCCCACATGTCATGTGCCCGGAGATCTAAGTGATGTATCTCACTTGCGGGACCGGCCACACAAGGCCAGAATCACAGTAGACTGTACCCTACACGAGTGTATTATTTCGACAGCGTACGACCCTATTTGTTAAAGTCTAATTGATCTATTTACAGTCTATGGAATAACCTTCTGTGTAATTTAAGGGTTGCGTTGATCTGTTGCCCTCAATCAAATTTTTAGAGAAATTTATGTGACATTTAAAATTTAATAGTATATATATATAGTTATCTTGCTGCTGGCGATTATATTCTTCAAATTTTTAGTTTTTACTTCTTTCTTAGTGTCCAAAGAAGGTGATGCCTGTATCATGTTGCTAGGTGTGCAGAAAGCAAGTTAAAAGAATTCCCACATAATTTAAAAAAAAAACTCATTTCTTTGTCGTACCGAAATCTTTTCTTTTGCGTGTATTAATTGTTTGAATAGTATTAATATTATTTCGATAATAAGTTATTAATACGCATTTCAGCTATTTTTTTTAATGAAGTCTATTTTGATGAAAGTTATATTTTTCATCATTTTCATCTAAATTCGTTAGGTTGGAACTCTTTATACACAGTGTAAATGAAGTTATATTTTTCATCATTTTCATCTAAATTCGTTTGGCTGGAACTCTTTATACACAGTGTAAATGAACGTACTTAACTTAAAACCTGTGATTCCTGACATTATTTAGAGTAAAAAATGTAAATGAAAATTTCGTCTCTGGTGACCTTTTTTATGTGTTTTTTTTTCAGCTAAATATATTTAAAAAAAAACAATACGTATTGAACAGTAGGGGGTAGCGGTTACTCGGCTGAGTGACCAGTGACGACATGTGAAAGTTTTTTTTTTGTTTGATTGTATTGAAGAAACAAATATGAAAAAAATGTACTCAACGGAATCAAATAATGTCCGGAATCACCGGTTAAAGTAGTAAGACGAGTAGGTCCCTTAACATCCTGTGTATATGTAAATTATTTCTAATAGATTGAGGAACTGAAGTTCAGAGTAGCAATCTTACCACAGATATGTTAAAATTACGCTTATCTCCAATATTTTTAATCCTGGTTGCTTGTTCAACGATGCGCGTACTTGATTCTCTCAAAATATTTTAGCTTTGTTCGTTTTCCAGCGGCATTAGCTCCATTATTCTGAGTATTTATTACCCCTCTCCACGTAGACTGCACACAGAACACAGAACACTGCACGATGAACACAGAACCCGGTGTACACACCAGCCTCATCACAGAGCCGAGTAATTATTATTACACAGGTGACCCTGTTGTTCTGTTCGCCGTGAAAATGTATTGCAGAACGTCCAAAATGGTGCTAGCTTGAGCGTGAACTTGACGGATTCATTTTTCACACGTGGCCTGATTTCAGTTTCGTTCGTTATGACGTCATGTTCTTACTTTCAAGGGTAATTAAAATCCGCTAGATTTCTTATGTTACTTTAATTACAAGTTTTTATTACCACTATAACTATTTCATTAATTCATTTCATGGAATTCTCTCTCTGCTTGCCTTTCCAATTCCTGATACACATTTATTATTTTTTTAAGATGCCTCGGTCTTCTGCTTTATTAGGTACGGGGGAGTGAAGGATCACACGTTCCTGTCCATTTCCTCACTTTCTTCAGAATCTTACTGTCTTCTGTTTATACGTTTTCCCTTAATATTTCCTTTCATAATATCGACCGTTTAGTTGATTAGTCAAACATATTAAAATTTTAAAACAACTCAAATGCAAAATCATTATATTTTCCAAGCCATAAAATACTATAATAACCTCCCTTCTGAGTTACGCTGTATCATCAACCAATCAGAACAAATAAATAAAATTAAACAATTTTTCAAAAAAAAAATTACAGTAAAAAGTAAATAATTTTATACAAAACATAATTATAACTTACAACCTAAGTAAGAATCGTGACTCCCTTATCAGGTACAAGAGCTCCTGATAAGGTATACATGACCAATTACGACCTTTATTATAATATTTTGTAAAATTTATATGTAACTCATGTTTTATATTACAATAAAAAAAATGTACAAAGTTTTGAAATAACGAGGAAAGCAATACTTGAATATTAATTTGATAAATCAAATTTCTATTAAATATGCTATAAAATAACACCGGGAAGCATAACGGTCCGGTACATTAGTATGACATTTTGAAATTTCCTACTAGTAGTAACCCTGAAAAAAATATTTTTTAATTCTTATTTCTCTACAAGTTTTTCTGCATTTTAATTGACTTGGTGGTGTTTATGAATACCTAATCTGAATGTCGTACCAGATAGAAGGTACATTTTTACATATAAACTGCATTCTCAACTCAAATTTTGATTTTTCGGAGGGGCGATTGATAAGTTGAGGGAGAAAGGCATTTTAATTTCTGTGGATGTCACCAAAATATCTCGGCTTTTCTCTTCTTGGTTGCCGGGAAAAGTTTCCGCACGAAATCATATTTTCGGAATATTTTAAATCGGTATTTTCCTAAACGTTCGCATTTCAAGGGTTTTCAATTTTGACAACGTTTAAATGTTCGAACATACTTATTATACATTGTTTATTTTAGTCCCATTACCATCTACTTAGCATCAAAAACTTCGTTTATGGGAATCTTACGTCTTTTAACTTGACAAAATTGCGACAGTAAGTGTGTTCAATGCGCTACTTTTCTTTTATTTTATTCATTCGCTCACATGTGATTAAATAAATGCGTGCATAAGTAACATTGGCAAACATTATTCTGCGATACGCTCAGTGATCTTGAAACTGAAGTTAAAATTACAAATCTATCCTTCCGACAACTTTAATCGTATTGAAACCAAACTCGTAATTCTGAAACCATAACGAAGTTTGCACTCTCCCTCAGTTCGCATGGGAAATTTGGAAGAATAGATTGTTTATATTTTTTTTTTATGTGAATATTGCACAAAAGTACCAACAACTCATAACTGGGGTCCCCAATTGCATCCCCAATTAGGGTAGGTAGGGAGGGAAAGCTGTAAAATAGCTCCACACAAAAGTCATCTTTGGGGATGCTGTGTAGAGGGTCTTTTTAGGGAAAGGAAGGAGATGTTGTTCTGGGTAGCAAAAATGATGTAGGAAAGGACGAAGGGTAGGAATCTGGAGAGTCAATGTGCCCATGGAGTGACGGTGGAAAGCGATGGGATTGGAGAAAGTCCGGCTGAAGAGGTTTAGGTTAGGTCTCCCTCAACTATTGTCTCCCCATCCGGCCCGCCACGCACTAGGTGAGCATACGCACTCACCACCACGACCTAGACAAACTTCACCCCATGAAACCTGGCACCCACGTATTCATCAAACGTAGCGAACCTCTTGGGGTGACCTTCGCAAGGGTTTTCGGTTATGAAATAAATGGCTCCCGGAGCGGCGATACCCATATCCGCCCCCTAATCGTATACATAAACTGACTTTAAAATTACTTGAAAGCTTTTGTCCTAATTTTATCACATTGCGTCACACTCGTTTTACCTTTAAGGGGCCCATGTTTACATGCATTCAATTGCATATAAATATTACGATTTCAACACATATTTTTGTAATTAAACATCTCAATTAACGGCCGGAAGATGCCGCTATCGCCGTAGGACCTTGTATTTAAGTGGCAAGTTTCACTATGCCAGTACCTTGTATACAAGTTTCACTATTCACGAGTAATTCTGTGTGTTATCTCTCTTTCCATAGCTTCCGTTGCGTTTTTAATTCATTATTCTTTTTGCATTGCGCAGTTATGTTATTATTATATTGTGATCAAAATGATTGTGGATTGTAATTAAAAAAAATAATTGAGTCATTTATATTTTTCGGATGTGCCGAAATAAATGCGACAACGCAATATTTTTTGTTGTACTGAAATCCCATTAATAATGTCAACGTGTTATAAATTAATTAATAATGTAATTTTTTTGTTCGTATAATCTTAAATTTATTCCAATCTTTGCATTTTTAATCCAAAACCTTGTCGGTAATAGGAATCTAAGTAATGAAAAAAAGAGTGACAGTGGATATTGCTTTTTATAAGAACTTAAAAAAGAAAACTTTTAACCCCAGTTTTTTTAGGGATGAAGAATTAAAAGCCGACTCATTTGTTAATTGATTAGCCAAACAAAAAAAACTCGTTTTAATAATAAAAATGGTATCTAATGTAATTCGTTTTTCCTTTGAGGCATTCCCGCCTACACCAGCCCAGTGATGTTAAAAATAAAGCTTTTCTTTTATGTACGTAGGTAGATACTTGTATTTTCCGTGTACGAAACTTTTCGCATAGATTTTTTTCACGTCGTTTCATCAATGACACTAATATAGATGTTATCTATATATATGTATAAAAATGAATTGTGTGTTTGATTGCTTGAATGTATCTATGTATGTTGTTTTGGTATGTATTGCTATATCAAGCATAGTAAATGTTTTAAACTTTCAAAATACCTTCTCTCCACCCTCGTGAAGGTTTCTGGATTATTACAAGCTCATGACAATACATCTGAAAAGTTTTTTAATCATTAAAAAAACTCTTGAGTTCCATCGATTGTTCAATCAAAGTTCAATTTTCGAATAGGCTCTTCAAATTAATGAATTTACTTGAAGTACTCACCTGTGTATGATACGTACCAAAATCGAGTTCTTTGAATCTATTCAAGAATTATAGGTATTTTAAATAGGTAAGGTACCTACCTATTTAAAATACCTACTTAGGTACAGAATTTGATTGATTGTTCTTATAAGCCAGCGCCCTTCAAGTGATTTTTCACAAAAACGACGCTATACAAGTTATCCAATTATTATTATTATTATTAATATACAAAAATGAATGTTTGTAATACATGAAAATTAAAATTTGTATAAAAAAATTGCAATACATAGGTGGCACACGAGCTGTTTGAAAACTGAATGTACCCGGGCTGAATATATGGATCGCTGGAGAGGGGAGGGGAAAGCGGTAAGGGGTTGACCGGAGATGGAAGAGGCAAGGCGGCGGAAGGGGAACGGGACGAATGGGAAAGGACACGCAGGGAGAAACAATTTCTTTATTAAATGGCATTGCAACGCATGCTGGGAACTCGCTAATTCCAAATAAATAATGTGATACTAATTTCTGCCTCATTACAAAAAGAATGTCTGACACAATGTTAATAAATTAATAACAAATGTATTCGTATTGTGGTAGGTACCTACGTATCCTATGTTTGCTGTACAATACGATAAAAATTACATTGGCTGCTTTAAATTCCATTATATTATTATTTTCCTCGTCATCCCTTCCATACATAACGTGAGTCATTTCTAACGAGCCAAGGTTATCAGCGACCGCCCACTGCAATCGCAAGTTCCCAACTCGTCCAAATGAACATATACCTATTCCAAGCTAATGTGTTAAGCTGTTTTCCAGCCGTTCGGTAATATTAGTAATAATTGCCGTTTCCATCGTTAGTTCTCTTTTAGCGTCTCGGTCTGGTTCTTTACCTTTATCCTTGGCACTAGTCTCGCGGCTTCGTTGTTTCACTTTTGGTTTTCCGATTTTCTGACAGTCTCCGTCGCGCCGCCATTTGCGTTGTTTATTTTTTGCCGCGCTCGCCCTCGCGAAAAGGCGGGAAACGCGCCCATCTGTCAGCCGAGTCGAGGCTTTTTCTATGGTTGTCAAATTAATATGTCCTGTGCTTTGTGTATTCAAATATTTTCACAACAATTACGGTAAAGTGAGAGTTTTAAAAGGCCAACTACAATCCATCAGAATAAATTTTTATCAATTTGCAACGTTGACTGTTATAGTTCTAGCATATTTTTTTTTGATGAATACACATATAAAAAAGTAATTTTCAACCATTTTGGACATAATGAGTGACATTGGATAAACTTTTTAAAAACATTGGATCAATCTGGACATGATAATGGTTTGGAAAGGTAACCAAATATTATTCAGTATTATTAAATTAATTTTTCGCTTTGTGTCTGCATTATTTTCAATTTTAGGACTTAAAATCTTCCTCTTACACTGCTAGAAAATTTCGCGTGCTTGTGTACATTTATACACTCAGTGTACATTTATATAAAATTTTATATATAATTTTTATTTTTAGCTTTATGAGTAAAACCTCAAATTGTAACATTTAATTAAATGTTAAAATTTTGTAATTTAAAGTCTACAATAATAAAAAGTTCATATTTTTACGGTGCTCCAGATTTTATGTCCGGGTTAAATCTTTCCTAAATGAAAGACTAAACCCTTCCACACACTTTTCCACAAATTATTATCTAGTAAATTCACGCAATGTAAGTGCACTATATAAGTATAATAAATACAAAACAATATAAGAACAATATGTCAATCCACCAGAAACATAATGGGAAAATATTTCACCGACTCCAGATATTTTCATATCAGAGGGTTCGGCTCTGATGAAATCCTAACTGGTCCGATAAATCCTACTGATCCCTCAATATAAATATTTGTGTCTATAACTATTATTATTATTTACTACCATTTCAAGTAAGTATCTACCAACTTATCCACACATCTAATCGAAATATATATCATAGGTACCTATGTAATTTGTTTTTTTTTTTAGTTTGAATAATTCATTTTACCTGACGAGTGTGGAAAGTGTCCATTGTCCCCTCTCTCCCCTGCAAACAGTAAATACACGTGTCCGTGTTGAGTATTTAGTACAACTTCCGCTGCAATCTGATCTCCACCCTCGCACGTGCACGCTTACCCCCGTGCCACCCCTATGCATATTTAAAACGTCAAACCCGGTCACTACATTCCATCACACAATTTAGGTGAAATCGGAAAGTGGCCTAAAATATTAAGGGTTGCACCAAAATGCTTTTTTACAATTCTCTTATCAAAATACAGTCAAATATGAGTAGGAAACATAGGAGGTGGCAAAACTAAAAATACAATCATGGTGGTAATGTAAAGTACATTTTTATTAAAAAAATAAAAAGACATGCAATATAGATATCCACTGATCTAAAAATTAGAATTGCATATAGATATATTATACCTCTGCAATTTTGCGTTAACATAATGAAGAATACCGATATTGTAATAAATTATAAAGCACAGTTTAGCAATTGTTCACATTTATTTAATACTAGCTTAAGTACCACGGACGTACAAAATACATGGACTTGCCCTAAGCGATAAAAGGCGTATTATTTCCCCCTCCCATTGGAACCATTTTTTGGAACCGGTTGGGCTTGCTAGAGCCACGCGTCAATCTAAAAAATGTGACGTCATCATTCGTGTCCGGACCAGTGTCGAGCTCTCACCGTAAATAACACGGTAAAAATGATGGCTTGTGCTATAAATACGTGTAAACATAGAAGAGAAAAAGAGAATAAACCCAATTGTGGTATTACATTCCATAAGCAAGCATTATTTTACACTATTTTAAGCTAATTCAGATCACATGATATGTTCGTTTTTGAACATTTATGGTTATATACCAAACCACCCATACATACAATATCACTCCGAGATACATGGCGTGTGCCCGTCACTGTTTACTGGGGTAAGTAAATTATGAAACATTTGTAAAAGTGTATTAACTAACTACAGGAGCAAAATATTGGACTCGATCTTATAGGCGACCTTTCTTTGACGTATTTAAACTTCAAATTTGTTCATTGCGTGGCGAGCAATTTGCGCTCCCATGTAAAAAGGTCTATTCATTCAAAAGCAGAGTTTACTTTTAAGAACTAAATGATGATTTTTTAGTGCGAGATGCCTATATACTGTCAGATTGAGTTTTGGCGAATCACGTATCACCAAAGCCATCTTCCTGCCCTTCGTCCCGCTGTAGTTGGCTTTTACCCCTCACCTTTATGTTCTGGTCTATCAATATTCATATGTCTATGTTAAGTACCTAGCGTTGCCGGGGCTTTTACCTACTGTTAACAATAAACATCAATAAAACATAATTTAATCAAATTTATGTCATAAGTAGGTACCTTAACAGTGCTGCTTCGATTTTATTTATTTTTTTACTTTAAGAACGAAAAAGGTGATTTACAGTGTTCTGTATTTTCAGTGTCATTACGCTTTAAATTAATATTTGACAGTTAAATTGGTGTTGCCAGCCTACAAAATTCGTAGTTCCATTTATTATATTTTCTACTCTTAATTGACAGACTATATGTATGTACAATATGTACATATGTACAATAATTCGAAGTAGTTCCTAGTTAGCTGTGTTTTTAAACACCTACTATTGATTATTTATCAATCTTTAAAAAATGCTAACTTGCCAGAATCACAAAATTACATGGATTAATATTAATCAGGTAGGTACTTACTTACATTAATTACTGGCAATTAAATAAACTTCGCAGGTAGCGGCTACAGACGTTACCTGTCTCCCGTCTCCATAAAGAAAGAAGTGAGATTATAATATGCTAATTGAATAGTAAATCTTCACGTACGAGGTGATCAATTATAGTTTTTTTGGTTAAATTCGACCAGCGTGAGATAAGAATGAATCAATTAATCCATATAAATAAGTGGGTTTTTTCAACCACACCGGTTTCGCATTAACCTCTCCCCACTCCATTCATCAATTTGTGCACCAATTAAAAAACTTATTAGTTAAAAGTAAAGGATATATTAATCTCAAGGCTTTAATAGATGGCAGTTATTAACTATCTAAAGTTCTCAAGCCATTTTTCTCCTATTTGCTATACAAGTCAACCTGTTTGCATAATTTATTAAAGCATCCTGTAGAATCAGTCGTTGCTCATCCATTTTTCATAATAAACTTCCCATTAACGTTCTACACTTAATTGAAAGGATTGCTACATTTTTAATTATCATTATAAATAATCTCACTCGTTATTATAGACTGATATTGGTTTGGGTTTCTGACTCGCTTTTGACTCTAAATTCGCGTGATCTTATATTGTATGTAGATAATTATTTTAAGTGTCAAAACTTTATGTGATAACCGTTTTTGAAGAATCTTTTCATTTTATTTTTTTTATTTTATCGACTATATAAAATAATTCCATAAGTATACAAAATATAATGGTTATGTTAGGTAAAGATATTGTATTTCTTAGTCCTCCTCACTAGGGGTTCCTGTGCCGAGGCGGACTAAAATAGTTTATTTGTCTTCTATGTCGTTTTTAGTGTCTTTATTAGGGTGTTTTCGTTGACCTCTTTCAGCCATGTTTTTATTCTTGGTTTGTACTCATACATTTTTTTTATTAGTTTTATGTCTTGGGTATGAATATCGTGGAGTTTAATTACAAAATAAGTGTGGTTTCTTTGTCCGAATGTGGTTTTATAACTTTTGTTTTTATGTCATTTTTATTCGATCTAGATTCGTGTAATTATTTATTCGTTTTTCGTTGTGTTAACCTAATATTTTCTACGACTACTATTATTTCCTAGATCCTAAGTTATGTTAATTGTATGTATTTTATGTAAGTATGGGTAATTCTTTCTATTGAATGAATTTTAATATTTTTTCCAATCATATTTTGAAGAACCTGGTTTCAATACAGAGAAGATTACGAATATTCACATTTATATTGCTCATAATGTCTTAATCTTTCGGGTTATCGAAAAAGTAGTTGAAATTTCATTGAATACAACTCTTCACCATTCTACGCCTATTGTTAACTGCTCAACGCTTTGTTGTTGCTCTCTTGGAGGGTTTAATAGGGAAAAGGGTGTAACCTGCCCTGGTTAATCTTCAACGAGTACAGCTCGTATTGTGCCGATTCACAAATAAAAAATAATTGTTCTTTTGTGAAAGCGCGTAAAGATATGAAACCTTTGTGAATTGATCTCGGCAGTGGAATCTCAAGTGAATAATAGATACCTAATATTATAAAAGAACGTGGTTAAGTAAAGGGAAGAATTCTTATCGCAAAAAATGAATTTATAGCCAGTGTTTCATTGCACTTTTCGACGTTTAAGTTTGAATCGAGTATCCCATTTCAATCACCACTTTGGCGGCATTTTTGCACATATTTTCCGCCAGTCGTATCGGATTGAAAAATTCGGGTCACACGGTGTACAGTTGTATCTACAGGTGTCAAAGGCTTAAATTACCTTTGCAGATAAATTTCAAAGAGAGCTTTATTTTTATGGTTCGAGTCGTTGAATTGGATGAGAATTGAACGAACTGCGTTAATCTTTGTAAGTTAATTTAAACTTGCTCAGAGATAATTCAAGTTGTGTTATCTGGTCTTTGCCATATCGTGTTCAGCCCACACAAACAATTCGCTCCATGCACTTGAAGTTATCGCATTTCAGCCCTGTTGGCTATTTTTTTCCCTAAAAATCAGTTATTATCTCTAGTAGCAGCATCCGTCTTGTTTTCAACATGGTGAAGTACCGTTAAACAAGAAAAGAAGATGTCAGGATGATAATTCTTCTCACAGGGGAATATCTGGTGGATCTTACATAGATACCGCGGTTCTTATCTTAATAGAACCTAAATATGTTGAGTTTACCCAAAGATTTACGATTGTCGAACTGCTTTAGGCATTTCACTGGAATTCTACAACTTGAAGGGCTCTCGTGTTAAATTCTGTTTTGGTATGTGTAGCTTTTAAACTGAACTGAACAAAGCTAACAAATAACACTCGCCCCAAAGCGCACACCAAACTAATCCTAGTTTTCTCAGTTTTGACAAAGAAATGTTTATATTACGACTGTTTTATTTAATGAAGGTGTGTATTTTGATTATCAGTGTTAATTATTATATTATGCTTTACTGGTTTCAACTTCAAAAACTTGATGAATATTTATTTTTTTCAGGTAGGTTCAGTTAATAATTTTAAAGTTATGGGTTTATTTTTAAATAAATTATTTGGTTTTCCTAGAGAGCTAACCTCAAGGACGTTATTCTAAAAAGATCACAACATTACTATAATACAATAAAATATTTAGGTTATAATATGTAGGTACGTAATATCAAGGTAAATTGTTAATTATATTATGTGTATTCAGGACAAGCGTATGTACTTGAGGTTAAATTTCACTAAAATGCGCTGTAAATGAATTATTATTACGGTGCAAATAATAATCTAATGTTTTTGGTTTCATTTCACCTTTTAACTTTTCAAGAATAATGTTTTCAATACCTGCCATTTTAAGTGATCCAATGAATTAAATGTTACTATAGCTTTAAAAAATTCTTAGTATATTTTCTTAGAGACACCCGTTATTTCTTGAAAACTTCATATTTATGATTGGCTAATTACATATTTACATAATACTACAAGGCAGAACAGATGTTCTAGCACAGCACAGCTTGACAAGAGGATTCGTGCTGTTGAATTAAATATCTAAAACAGGGGTTATATTTAATTACTCTTAATATAATCTTAAAGCTTATATCTTTCCAAAAGTAAAAAAAAATTCTTAGTACTTTAAATGGTTGCTTAATTTTTCGTATAACGATTTTAATTTTTTTAAATTAACTTGTGTAGCTATTTTCGTGTTTGATTCTGATCGCTGTAGTTCCAGATTAAAATGACATTCTTGCTTATATTTAAATGGTATTTTTATTAGCAGCTAATTTAATTATTTACCTACTACAACGGCATTTCATACAAAACGATAACAATAAAATTACAGGGGAGTTCAACCAAAACTTATTTCTATTTCTAATTTATCTTTTTTTTATTGTTTTCAAGATACAATCCCGTTTATGCTCATGTTCCACTTTCTTCTTATAATCAGACTCAGATACATGCTGAATCAATATTTTATACCAATGTAAGAAAGAAAAATAAACTAAGAATAAATTAAGATTTCCAAATAGTTTTGTCTCTATTCAGCAATGCTATTATTTAATCCCCCAAGCCTGCCATATTTTGTCAGAGGGTCAATTAAAAATAATTTCACTTTAAAATAAAATCCAGTAAATGGAATATTTTGAACGTTTTCAAAAACTAAAAACTGAAAGTGATAAAATACGCTTTCAAATTTTGTAATTCGAAATAAACATCAAATTTTTTAAATGTGAAATTTTTGCATGCAAACATAAGGTAGCTTTAAAATCACTCACTTTACGTTTCTTCTATCTAAAATGATTGATAAGGAAATAAATAAAAACACATATTTTATTTTATTAAGCAAATGCGTAAAAAAAAACGTTATCGTTAACTCAGTTTTTTGTCATTTCGTATAAAAGTATATAGTAAAAAAATCCCAAAGTTTCATCATTTTTTATCAAATAGCGGTCGGAAACTTTGGTTTCATAAAGGTGTACATTGTATTTATTTTGTGGTTAATTTTTAGATTTTAATATAAAGCGTGATGTCTTCTCTTTTTAACACCGTTTAGATCATATTTCTAACTATTATAGTAAAGGAGTCACAATGATTTCTATGAGTCCTATATGAGTTATTCCAAAAAGCGAACAAATTAGCCTAAGGGGTTAATAACGTATGGTGACAGGCCTCTATCCTGTCTACAATCCTGCAAGTTTCCGAAAATTTCTGAAAATACTTTGTTAAAAAAAACGATAAAAACTCTAAAAAATTGTTAAATGTGTCTCTAAATACGCTTTCCCTTTCCAACAGTACGCTTTTAAATATTTCGGTAATGGAATATGTAAATATTTATTTTAATTCTGGATCTCGTGTTTTCACTTATTTATCTATTAATAAATACCCCCAAAACAATTTGTGCTTTGCTTTTGACTTTTGATTTAATGGCATACAGAGCTCCTGGCCAAAAAGGCCCTTCAATCTTTCATCAGGAGTTTATATTATTTGGTTGCTGAAAAAATGGTATAATTTGTAGTTTGTTAAAAATTATTTGCAAGGGGACATGGCTGCAATGTGGGGAGGTTAAACTTTATGGAAGATTAACATATTGTGCTAGCAACCTTTTCTGTACAGAACTAATTACCATACTTACACCGCACCTACGCAAACTAAATCATACGCCGTAGATTGTGACAACTCAGTTACCACGATTATGTTAAAAATATGTATTTCATATTAATATTATTACCTTATTTTATGTTTAATTTTTGAAAACCTCTGTACCGCACCAAGTGTATTTATTAGTTTACAAGTGTGTGCGTTGCCGTATCTTGGTCGGCGGTCCTTATCATGGCTGCCAATACCACAGTTTCCTGTGCACCCCCCTCCTTACCCTTCCACCTCTTCTTTCCACATTCACTCCCCCAGCCCACTTACCTCCCCCCTCCCATCACAATTCTCGACAACATTCACCTACAGTATAACTACACTATTTAATTGTTGCATGAGGTTATTTGATTTGGATTAATAACGAACTAACCATACGTCGCGTCGCGTCGTTTCCCCGCAGGGGTAGGTTGGTCGTGGCACTCACTCCTTGCTTCATGCACATTCATATATCATCTCATACATATCCTTCTGTTTCTCTGACTCTTGACATGGACAAGTATTTGGTTTACTTGATCTCGTCATGTCTGATCATCTTACTCATTACGCTTACATTAGGCTTGCATCCTTAGAATTTTGATCCTTTAAAAAAATAAAATTATACGTTGATCTCATCAACCAACAAAGTTGATATATCGATTGTTGATCCATTTCTCTTGTATTCAAGTACATACTTACCTAGCATACCGGCTCGGTATTATAAATAATATTATAAATAAGTTATAATTTTTAATCACTGTTCGTACCAACCTCATTTCAATCAACTACTATTTTAGTTCCTGTTTTAAACCGCAAAAATTTAATTCCTGATCTCAGTGTGACAAAAAAGGATCATCATTTTCTTTTTACCTTACACTGTGGTTACAATACAAGTTTAAATGGTGACAGCCTTTGCATGTAAGTAAATATAATTGTACGGCAAATAAAAAATTAAAATCATTTCTCAAAGATTGTCCGTCCTCCTGCTTGCATATTTCTTTGTCCCACTAAAGACGCTAAAATGAGCTATGATCCTTTGAAGTTTCCGTTGAAACAAGAACTTTAAGTTCTAACTATTGATAGAAATTTCAGCGCGGTAGCATTTCCAGAAATCAGAAAAGAAGAATGTCCCAATAGATGAGAATAAACCAACTAAATGCATTGGTGCATTGTTGAATGCTGAATTATGAAAACATTTGAAATAAAGCCTAGATTCTAAATATAAAATAGTTGGACATAGTATGATAATAACATTCTAAGTTATCCTTGTTTTTCCCCAGTTAGTCCTTATCTGTCCATGCTCAATTCATAGCAAACTAAACCACAAGATACATTGATAACAATGTAATAATACATTTTAACTGTTTTATCAGCACCGAAACAAAACTACAAACGTTCTTGGGCTAATTGTCGGCTTTTTTACTTTTTGAAAATGTGTCATCGGACGAATATTATTTTAGTTTTCCCCATTGTATATCTCTCTCGGATTTGTTCATATTAATATCCTGTTTTCGTGATGGGTATACGTCATATTTTGACGCCTGTATTGTTTATTTTGGCAAAGATCGTATCTTTACTAACATTTTGTGTCTATTTTGTGGTTAATTTTCTTTTTTACTATTTGCGGGTTCATTTGAATTCAAGTCCAGTTACCGACTGGTTTATGTGCTGCCTCATTAAAACTTAATCTTCGAACTATAAATTTTCCGATATGTAGGAGACCTCTTATCAGTATTAATTAATTCTAAATGGTTTAAAGTTTCTCAAATGAATATTGACACATTTAAACCAGAAGCTTAAGCTTGCGAAACGAGACTTCAACATCTTTCAACCGTGCAATTTCTTATTAATCTAATAATGTAGATAGAAACATTCTATTATATTTTATAGAAGATAAAAGTTGTCTGCAGTCTGGAAGCGCAGTTGTGAAAGATTTAGTATTTCACTTGATGCGTAATCCGAGCAGCATATTTTTTTAATGTTCTGTTAAAAATAAAGCCAGCGAAAATCAATGCATTTAACATGAAACCTAATATCAAACAGGCACCTCTGCCGAACGAAAAGTTCGATTCCACAATCCGTAAGGTATTCATTATGAATCCACAGATGTGTGGCTTTATTGAATGTTCCGTTGGAAGGATCTGGTCATGGCCGGATGTTGTCGCACGTGTCCTCCACACGTGTCCTGCTAGCACACTTCTATCTTTCCTCTCCACGTCATAATGCTAGGTGCCCATTTGTTTTTTACCCACAACACCATTCATAACACATGCTCCAATGTGGCAAGGCCAATTTATAAACACACACGGTGAAAGCTGAGGATAAACACAAACAGAATCCTGTGGAAAACAGTGGCATTATAATAATAATTACCCCGAGGGCTGTGCTCTAGTTCTGAACTCTCCTGTCTGTTTGAAGATGGTGCTTTAGAATGAAAAGCGAAATCTCTTGCACTTTTCATTGTTGAGTTTTCTACGTATCTCTTTGTGGTTGCGTAGTGGCATCCAAGTGTTGTATTGTTTGGTAAATGCCTAAGGTCGAGCTCTCTCTATTGTGCATCTCCCAAAGAGCCTCTCCATTTTGAGGCGAAGGAGGGCATGATTTTCTTGTGGCCACTTGGCCGAATAGGAGTTGTGGGTTAGTTGATTTACTCGAGTGGTCTTTTGAACTTTTGAACCCTCAAGATCATTGATGATCTGAAGAGCAACCGCACTTGCGATCTTATCCTTTAGGATACACCAGAAATCTTTCACTTTATTATGTGAAGTTTGATTGACGGAATATCTCAAAATGTATTAAATTAAGCTCCTACGCATAGGTAATGTACGTAAAATACTAAAGTGCTCGCTTATTTTCAAGTGATGAATACTATAGTGTAGCTAAATATTTTTGGAATCAACCTGATTACAAGAATGTTCTAACATTCCAGATATTCTATAAAATATGTTTTATGACATTTTAGGAATGCATTTCTCACCGCAGGATGCTGATAATTACATTATTCTTGTAGATTAAGAAACATTTTCACAGCACATCTTAATTAATTCGTTAAGCGCTTTCCGGATGTCGCGAAACACACAATATCCGGTATTTCATATGTCATCTTTTAAAGTGTAGTTATTTTCTGTTGGTCAGATTGTTAGTTAACTAGCTGGGAGCTGTTGTAGGAGTAGGAACCCATTCAGGGAGCACTGCCAGTACTGGTAGTGGGTCTGGTCGCTAGGTTTATTATCGCCCGAAGCTACGTGTAACTGTGATTATAAATAACAAATAATGTTATCCATGTTTCACCGCACTGTAAAACAGCGATAACTTAACCGCAGTTGAAAAAGCAAAGCTTATCGATGTTGTGTTTTCACGCATTTTGGTGTTACGATAATAAATATTCCACGGAGAGATATTAATGAGCAGATTCTAACGTTATCAGAAGAGAAATAATATAGTAACAAGGTTTTAACACCGCTTGACCACCCGTCTTTAAAGTTATAAATAATTACACATTTCTATATTTGACCCTAATTATTTTTATTACACACTTTTAATAGTGAAATTTTATTCAATTACGTGTTGAGCCAGTTGAAGTGTCTATTAATCTTCCAATAATTCAGCAGGCGAGGAGTAATAAAAACTATAAATTTAATTAATTTTGAATCGCTGTTATTTTTGAGACTATTACGAAAGTGTTAATAAATTAAAGTGGGCAATCTGGACACATCAGCGCGTTTACAAATTATCACTGTATTCTTGCCAAGGAATCGGAATGCTCCGAGCCAGATCTTCGAGGAGATCCTTGTTCTGTTGTCCGTGAGATGAACAGTGAACAAGTTTTAGAACATCTCGGGGCTCAGGGCGGAACAGCAGATGAGCAGATGCTAGTAGCTAGTAGCGCCCGCGACATTGCCTATATCCTGGCCGGGTATTGTCTTCGCTTCCGTTCCACATCCACTCCAACGCACTCCAGATATGCAAAAGCCCGCCATTAAATCAACAGACCACTTGTGTTTTATTGACTACCTGCTCTTGTTATCCCAACTTAATGGTCTGCCATTTAAATACAAATATATAAATAAATAAATTAACAATCTGGGGACATTTATATTATCGTATTAGATGTTAATAAATATTATTGACATGTTTAAGATCGCCGTTTTCATCTCTATTTTCATATCTACGATTTAAGTTGGCATCACCATGAACCATGTTGAAATCGAACCATGTTGCCAACTGAAATCGTAGGTATAAAAATGGAGATGAAAATAGCGATCGCGTAAAGTGAAAATTTTTGTCTTTGGTCTCTATCGGGAATCGGACTGAAAAAAGATGTCGTGTAATGTAGGCTTTACTCGTTTATTTGATCTCTTCCGTTCTATTTCATTATCTATTCTTTATAATTACGATACGATAATTGCATAAATATTCTGCTTGTTCTTTAATCTCTAAACGGCGCTATTCAAAGTTGTCCCATTATTTTACATAATTAAAATAGTCGAGCGGAATAAAAAAATAAACATCAATCAAATCAATCGAATAAATCTGACAAAATTATCTTACACTTTGTCCGGAAATTATTGGTAGGCACAAGATGGAAACTGGTAAATCGACATCACAGAGAACGAATAAAAAAGTTTTTTAATCTGAGAATTTCGATTTTAATTTATTTTTTCCTGTTTTCGGCAACTAATTTTAAAAGACATTAAACAGCTTATATTAAATTAACTCCCGAGCGATTGACTTTTTTCAAATTTGACCTAAAATTCTAACTTTGGAACCGATTTAAGTACTCGAAAATGAAAGCTCAAATTTAAAAAAAGCTTGTACTGCGAAATCGACTCCAAATATTATGTAGATTCGCCAGTTTCTCAGTAGTACCTAACAAAAGTTTTCGGACACTATGTATAAGTATCTACTGTACCCACACCATTGACGTATGATATCTTGGTCGAAGACCTACACCTTATCTTATGTACAAAGCATTGCATCACTTACCTGATCTACTTGCTAATCCCCTGGCCCCACCCCTTGTCTTCGTGAAGGGCGTTTCGATCTTCTTGCTTAGAATATTTTTTCTGTTGCCTTTGGGTCCCTTTTAAATAGAGATTGTGGGCCGTACCGACCCTTGATTCGCGACCCCATACCGGTATTGCAACTACCCTAGGGATAAAACCATCACCCCTCTAGACCGGATGCTGTAATAGGATACGAGCCGAGACACGTGCACACCCTGGAAGTGTGGAAGACTGAAAGTGCGGTGCAAATGGGAACTGGGGTAGGTAAGGTACTAATACCTTGTTCTACAGGTAAAGGACATTATTTACGTAACTCCAGGGGTGCTAAATTCAACAACTCTCTTTCTGATAAATAAAATATCGAAGAATAGTCGTTTGAGTTAAATAACAAGTAATAATCAAGTTATATAACGATTTAATAATAATAATAACTAATACCTTGTTCTACAGGTAAAGGACATTATTTACGTAACTCCAGGGGTGCTAAATTCAACAACTCTCTTTCTGATAAATAAAATATCGAAGAATAGTCGTTTGAGTTAAATAACAAGTAATAATCAAGTTATATAACGATTTAATAATAATAATAATTGGATAATTTGTAGAGCGCCGTTTTTGTGTAAAATCACCTTAAGGGCGCTGTACAATTTATTAAGAATTCTTAAATTCTATCTAATTCTACTATTTACAAATAGATGCAGATACATACTTACTTACCTGGCAGGTCACTTCCGACAAACACACTTTAATTATAAAGTTTATGCTTGGAGAAGATACGGCTTTGCACGCGGAGGACATTATATTTAAAACACTGGACATTGCACGATTTTACATTTGCTTCCATCACTATTAGTATTACATTTACGAAAAGATTAGTGGCAAAAGTAGAGTTGATATTTATTTTGAAAGACTGGAGAATTTAGGACTCTTGGACTTAAATACCATCCAGTAGTATATATTAAAAATAGTAGCCGGCCTATTTATGCGCACTGTGAGACAAAAATGTTTCCTCTCCGCGAAAAGTCCCACACTCCGCAACAAAGCATCTAAAATGTGATAATATTTTTTTTGTTTACAACAATCTTGAGCAAATTTTACCCCTATTTTGATTAAATCTGGTTAGAAAACTTCTAAGAAATGCAACTAACGAAATACCGTTAAAATTTTTGTTCAAAAATACATTAACTAATTATTATTTACTAGGTACTCGAATACACGTGAACGGAATTTACCAACCGCAAAAAAATGATAAAAACTAAGCACAACTTACTCGATTGCGTATATATGCACGGTCCAGTTTCATCCTTCTGTTTATACCCAATATATTTCTGTATAGGTAAGTTTATTTCCTCTGCCTGTGCTGCAATTTGTTCTCTTGTGTGTGACCTTTGCGATGACAATCGTGCTCCATTCTCCGCGAGGATATTGGATGTTTCGCAGGTATAATAATTGCACATTTGCGCAAACTTTCCTGGAAACCGACAACAAATGCATCTATGATGTGGGGTGTTTCTGTGTCTACAACTAGAAGGCGTTTCGGGGATCCCAAGAAAAGATCAATATCGAATGAAGTACCCGGTCTTTATGCCTTTTCTGCGAATCATTGTTCCTTATTTTCTGGAGAATAATGAAGTTTTCCTTGTTCTGTCGCTTGATTCATAGATTCTGCATCCAGGTTCAATATTAGAAACTGAATACTTTTACTTTCTATGGTCCATTGATTTGTCTTATGAAAGACTGGTTTAATATTGACTGTTTTAGACTAAATTTCAATTCTCCTCATTCAATGCTCCTGGTGGAAAATTTTAAATTTCTCCAAGAAAATTTGTTATAGAAAATGAAAAAAAATTGTGCAAATTTTACGAATTATTAAGATGTTTTCTGCTTCAGTTGTTATTCAAACAGATTTTTAGTTTATGGTTTGTTTTATTTTTTTTTGTTTTACAAATTTAATACTGTCGATACCTACAACCTACATTATAACTTTTAACACTAATATGTAATTATAAATTCGTACAAAACTCGGCACTTCTAAACAGTTTCTGAGAACTTTATAATTTTTTTTGTAACTTTATTTGGTTTGCTTGTATTTCTCATTGCGTGCTGGACATTTTGGCCATCGATCAATTATCAAACTAAATATGGCTGTAAAATATGTAAACCTCGTAAGTCATATGTAAATCATTTCACGATTAATGTTTTTCGTGGCCTGTTCAACTATTCATATATGTACAAAAGCATTTCATCTTAGATATTCCCAAAAGCTTCTTTGCTTCCGCTGGTCCGGCAGACCGTCGAGTCACCTTCCGATTCCCCGGCTGTAGTTAGCATCCGACTTCCCGTGTTAACAGTGTCCTTGGGCCTGCCTGGTAATGTACCTAATTCAGTCGCCTGGTCACTGATCACCGGTCAGTCTTCACTGTTACCTGTTGCCCGACGTCGGATTAATCATATATTTATTTAATTATACCCTCGCTGAATACTAAATGCACGGTGGCGTGTGACACCAACGAGCGGTCCTCGAACAGGCGAACAGGTCTGCTAGTTTAAAATAATTAAGAGTGTAATTTGGCTCTTCAGAACTAGAGTTATTATAAGTGTTTAGTTTTTTGGTGAAATTTGCTTACTGCGACTTTATTTGGCGCATACAGAAATCATTTGACCCCCCCCCCCGCATGCCTCATATAGAGAATCCTTAGTGTTGGTAAAGCCAATGTAATAAATGAGCGTAGAGAAAAAAGTCATACTTCTGCCACTACATATCAAGTGAGATATGATGAAACAGTTCGTTACAGCGTTGGACAAGGAAGAAGAATGCTTTAATTACATTTTTGAAACATTTCCTAAGCTGAGTACGGAAAAGTTAAAAGCCGGAATAATTCATAGTCCTCAAATTCGGACATAAATGAATGATACACATTTTATAAAAGTTGTGACTGATTTTGAAGGTGAAACTTGAGAAGTTTTGTGTTGATGGTGATTTTTTTTTTGAGGAACAGGGAGAGCGCTTCCACCAGGACTTAAAAGTGATGGAGGAAAGGTATCAGGGTAGATAGGACCATCGCATGATGGCAAATTACTGCTGGTGTTTAAAAAGAGATTGCACTCATGGAAGAAAATCTTACAAAAGCTGTTTTTTTGAAGTATAACATATATGCTTTACAATGTTTTCTCTCTTTTTATTTTTAACTTATTTTAATTAAACACTAAAACAGAACAATTAGTAATTTTTTCAAAAAAAATTGAAATTAAAGAATAAACTAGTAATTTCATTTTGATTTTTGTAGTGTAATAAGAAAATGACGATTTAAATAAAAACTGGAGCCAATTTTCCAAAATCATTCATAGTTTCATAAATTGTAGGCATAAAATAATTCGGAACCACTTTTATATCAAGAGCAACAAAACCATTGCTGACCAGTGTTATAGATCATATAAGATCATATTTGAAAGATTCCCCATCAAAGGTTCCTTTCTTCATCGTTAGTTTTTACTATGCTTATTACATTAGATTCGAAATATTATCGGCTATATCATCGGTTTTAAACATATTAGACTACATTCGAAAGGTTCCCTCTCCTTCAACCTTTGTATCTATGTCTGTTTTAACCACATTAGACTAGATTCTATCATTCTAGACATCATCATTAATGGTTTTAACCATATTGGACTAGATCAGAAAGGTTTCCGCCTCCACCAACGATTGTGATTAGATTAGATTCGAAAGGTTCGCGTCTCCTGGATCGCAATATTCCATTCGCATTCATAACCAGGGCACGCGTAGAGACGCGACGCACTGTTGCTGTGAGCCCCGAGCGGGAGCAGGTTGGGTGATCGTTTGGTCGCTTGGTCCCGTGGTCGCTTTTTCGCTAGCCGCTTAGCTGGTCGTAACGCAGTCCGCTGCGCTGGTGCATATGCAAGCCGTCGCTCTATATTCTATGTACATCAGAATAATAGGATTAATGACCAGGGTACACATAGAGACGCACTGTCGCGATCGCTGTGAGCTACGAACGGGAGCAGTCGGCAGGTTGGCTGTCGCTTGGTCGCGTAGCTGGCCGTATCTCAGTCCGCAGTCCCGCTGCGCTGGTGCATGCACGCCAGCGCCGGTTTATGTACATCAGAATAATAGAATTCATAACCGGCAGCGATTGTTTCATTGTCACCGGCGGTTCAAGGGTTCGTGCGGTTAATACACCTGCATTCATTAAGCCTTTTGTGTCAGCTTTTTGCTTCACCGGTGCCGATGCTATGAATTAAACGATGCGTTTCGAACAGTGTGTGTGTTTTTACTGTTTCTTTTGTGGCATCACGTACCCATATTAATGTGTTTCTCTGTCTATATTGCGCTATAACTGTCACGTCATTTCACCATTCCTGTTTGGTACAGCCTTAGAATATACGTTGATCAGTGATTACACTGATTACGTATCTTCCGCTATAAAATTATCATCGACTGGTTTATTAATTTTAAAACTGCTACCCTTATGAAATTACCCCTTGAAGCATTCTAATATTTTTCTACCACTCTAGTATTATTTTTTTGGTTTTGCTTTTACCCTGTGAATGAATTAAATAAATAAAAAAAAACGTTTCTCCCACCCCTTTTGCGACACCTTCACATCAATTCCAATTCTACAGATAACTTAAAAGTTGGGACACTAAACGTTCAACGGTAATGTTTCTTATGGCCTGTTAACACTGATTTTGGTTTAGTAGGGCGATTTTGTGGCAACTAAATTGTTTAGTTAATTTGAAGTCACTGTCCGTGTGTGGACAGTTGTTAGTTTTTTTTTTTTTTTTATTTTTTTTATTATTTATTGATCTATATACGTGATGTTTACAATATATTATTCGATGCCTGTCTCGCTAGGGTATACCTGTGTTGAGACAGTTAGTAGGTAAGTTACCGTTCAGTAGCAATTTAGTTGACTAAAATAAAATCTTTCCTATTTTTTCGATTTAGTAGCCTCCTTCGCGTGCATCCTTGTAGTAGGCAGGGCTGCTGTCCTACTAATCTACTTCATCTTTCAATTTCATAAGTAGTATTGATGCAGTTGGCGAATCGGCAAATATTCTCACCGCTGCGCGCATATCATTGCACTTTTGGACGGCACTTTCAGGACAGTGATTTAATTACCAATAATCACACTACTAAACACTGGCCTCGTGTAAATAGATCATTGCAGTCAATTTTCCACCTCGAAAGGGATCGTGAAATCCGACTGGTTTAGTCGATTTGTTCATGTGTTCCAAATGATCAACCATCTTTTTGGACCATACTTCTTCTGAAGAATCTCCTACCCTGGTAGACGCACCTCGTGTAACCTTGAACCTGGTGGTGGTGGTGACCTTACCACGCGCCCAGAGTCCCCAAGGGGACCTTGGCTGGCACCAGAGCGCAGAGTGTGATTCCACCAATCCGCCACCGATTCTCCCACGGAAACAATGCGCCTCTCACATTTAAATTGCTCACTTTTTTTGTCTTTATCCAAGTGTCTGCCTTTTTGTTTTCTTAGCCTTACTCGATTATAAAATGGACTTTATTTCAATTCGCTGTGTGTGTTTTGATGTGAAGAACTCTGCCGTGGAGCATCCTTTGTTGGGATTTAACCTTTACGCCAAGGATGCTATATTATTGTTGGCGCTTTGAATTCGCTTACTATGTAATAAAATAAAATACTTAAACTCCACGAGCTGAAAAATAGACGTGTAAGTATAGAAAGCTGGTAAGCCTAATCACTTATCACAATAGGATAAAACCTTTAAAAGGATTTACTAAACTACGTAAGTACCTACTTAAACTAAACTTTAAAAAGTTTACAATGAGGATCTTTGCAAGTACCTTTTTAAAAACAAGGGCTTTTTAACGGCAGGTTAAACCCAATATTTTGCCTAAAAACTAATAGTGTCTTTAGCAAAAGGGTTCGCTTTGGGTTTAACCAAACAATTTAGCTTTGGTTATTGTGCACACCAACCTACAGATTTAATATTTTAAAACAAACTAAAACTTGTATTTTGTATTATATTGAAATGTCAACTGTTGACTGCTGTGGAACATTATACGCAATTATTTTACGTGGAGTGAACTCATCCAAGTATCACAAATTACAAGTTATCATATCAAACTATGCTTCGCAACAAAGCACTCATCATTACCATGACATATAAAATGTTACACGTAGTGTTTAATGTCTTTTTTATAGTTCGTTTTGCTTTGCTCGCTCCTTGCCCTTTCATTGGGCGATGTCTGGCTGATACGTATCACATAGTTTTGATGGCTAAGAGCCCGTTCACACTTCCGTCGTAAAAACGGAGATGGGTTCCGTCATTACGACGGAGGCCCTAGCCGCTGTAGTGGCTCTATGGAGCTGTTCACACTTGCCGGATCCGGCGTGAAGACGGATCCGGCATTTTTTGCCGGAGAGTTCGCCTACGCAGAGTGTCCGTCGTGAAGCCGGAAAGGAACGCGCTGGCTCATACATTTCAATGGAGCTGTTCACACTATACGGCGGGACGACGGATCCGTTTTGAACCCGCCACACCCCGCTTCACACTTCACCACCGCCCGCTCCCAGACGCAAGCGAGCAGGCAAATTGTGTTTTTATGGGGCGCGCGTTTGGCGTTTATAATATTATTATATAATATATATGTTCGTTCCAGAATGCGATTTTTTCTATTTAATCTCAAGAAAATATTTAGTCATAATATATCATTCATGTTTTTTAGTCATTTTAGTTATAATATTTGCTGGATGATTTTCGCGTACTTTCTCCTTTTCAAGTATGCAAACAAAATATTCTCCCACGGTTTGAAAAAATAAGGTCCGACCCCTGAAGTAATTTTATGGCTGGTATTACATCAATACATTCCCGATTTGGAAGAAAAAGTTTATTATTTAAATTGTTTTATTTTTAAGTAGGTATGTGTACATTTCAAATAGCACCTATAACTATTTATGGCAGTCCCAAGGGAAAGTTTTTGCTGTCGGCCTTTTACGGCCCAAACTAAGAGGAACTTTTATAATAGTAAAATTTGCAATATTTGCATTGCGCATTGCGCAGTGCGCACAACCGTCTACTGAAGAATGATAAAATGTTTTGGTCGTTGTTTTCGTAGAGTAGGATCCGTCTTGAAAACGGAAGTGTGAACAGGGGCCTAGGGCTTCCGTCTTAACGACGGAACCCCTCTCCGTTTTTACGACGGAAGTGTGAACAGGCTCTCACGTTGGTTTTGAACATTTTCCCATGGTCTTCCATTGTTCCTGGCATGACCGGTCATATGACGCACCACTTCAATGCCCGTCTGCATCACTTTAAAACTTCTTTTAAAACTACGTCAAAAATTGCATCCTCACAAAAGTGCTAAAAAATACACATACCGTCCCAGTTTTCATTCCCATATTTGAAGTTAACTTTTTGATACGTATTTAATGAGTGTTTTGAGGAAAACCTCATGTAATAAACAACAGACAGACTTGTCTTGCCATCAGCATGAATATGTACGTTTTATTTTATATTTGCATATTTGCAATAAAAAATTACGAAATTCGTTTTTTGTATCATGGTCCGCATTTAAAAATACTTTTTAAAGTAAATTAGAAATATATTTTCGTTTATTAAATTTTTTAAATTAGGAATAGGTATCTATCGTTTTCTGTGAAAGTTTAAAATAAAATTTTATTTTAACACAATTTCCTTATTTTCAATGTTTAAAATAGGGATATAGATATATAATTTATAATTTTATTAAAGTGGGAATATATTTTTTATTAGTATGTTTAAATATGTAGATATTATTTAAGGTAGGGAAGTCCCTGTCTTATGGCGGGTGAAGTTTAAAGATTGAGTTTATTCGTAATATGAAACATAATAATTGATATTTCTATTCTGTTTAATTTATAAATATTTTATATATCTAATACCCAGCTGGGGTACCCGGTTTCGCTCAGGACAACTTTTGAGAGTGTTCTGGAATGTTCCACAATGATGTTCCCGATTCCATATTCCCGAACATTCCAGAATGTTCCGGAATGTTCTGGAATGTTGTCGTATGCTCTAGAATATTCACGAATGTTCTGGATTGTTCTAGAAATTTCTAGAGGCAAAACTTCTAGCTCTTAGGTATATCTTCAAAAGCACGCCCTTTAGATATAAACGGGAACCTTCTTCATGGATGGGGGATAGAGGGCTACCACCATTTAACTCCCTTGATCGTGGGACTCGTTTCTGAGTTTTAGCGGGACGCACACTTTTGCACACTTTCTATATTAATTAAATTATTTGGTTTGAATGTTTAAGTTTAAAATAAGAACGTTGGTTCTTAGTTCGTATTCTCGCCCAAACGTTATTTCAGTTCTTTTTTCCAAACGATTTAAATATTTTTCAGTGCATACTTAATTACCTTTGTAGCATAGAATTAACATTAGCCGCAGTTTTACGAGCATTTTAACCTGACATAAGGTTGCACTACCTGCAACTTGAACACAACGTGAACTTATCGAACAAAACATGTTTTGTTGATACCACGAAGCTACATTTATTATTCATGATGACGATTCGCTGTTTTAATCTCATAATTTTTTTAAATGTTTTAATTAATGATAATTTAATAATTTGTTATATTGATCTATATCCCAATTTTGTGTAAATCATCTCAAAACAATGTTTCAAATCAGGCACAAGAGCTCCCCTTTTCTTATGAGACATACCTACATGATAACCTTAAATATAATATTTTGTAATATATATATGTATAAATGTTACTCATTTTCTTTATATTACAATATTATGTTAATATATTTGGATGATTAAATAGCGCTTTTTTTATGAAAAACCACTTCCAGTACAAATACGTAATATGTTTCTAAAATGATATTTCTTATCATTAAGCATAAAATAGACAATCAATTAAAACAACTTATGGCTAACAGATTGCATCTATCGATTCGTCGATCACTAATACAAAATTACATGTAAAATGCATTTGACCAATGAACGTGATGCTGCGTTACAACGATTGTTATAAAATATAAACCTTATTTATTCAATCCAAAAATAACAAAACCTACTCATAACCACTGAGAAAATATCAACAAAATGCTGCTTATACATTTGAAAACATCTGCGCGAGCCCATCCACGAATTATGGGAAAGGAACGAAACAACCCCTAGCGGCATTTCGCGCCGTTTGCGGTTGCTTCGTTTCTTTCCCATGATTCGTGATTCGGCGCGTAGGTTTGGCTCGCATGTGTATACTTAGCCCTACATTATAATTATTAAGTATTATCAATCAACAATGGAAAAAGAGTCATTAATACTTCGGTTTATTGCAAAATTTGGGTTCAACAAATTTAAATGGCACAATTTTTATATTTTTTTAGTAGTAATATTATTTTTATAAATCTCAGTGCTTTACTATTATTTCGTAATGAGGTAAAGTTGCCGATATCCGCCTTACGCAGTCATTTTTTTAAAAATAAAATTTGATTTCATCTTAATTACTACTACTGGAAACAACTATACTATTAAGTCGGGAAAATGTAAAACATGCACAGAATAAGTTGTTAGGTTCTTAGTTTCGGTTATTTAAATAATTTATGCATATTTCCTAACATTGATTGAGAGTAGCTATTTTTTTGTAGTAATTGAGGTATGTGAGGCGATTTGGGCAACTTTACCCATGATATTTTTTTTTTCAATAAAATATATATTATTTAAATATGTAGGATGTATAATTGTATACTGTAGGCATTGCGAAGAAGCATAGAAAATAGGTTTCAGGAGCCTAACGAAGAGGTCCCACCGGTCATCGAGTTTAGTTCACCGGAGCAGGTGTTCGCTTGTTGCTGGCTTAGAGGTTGGTAGGTAGGTACCTCCTCGGGAAGTAGTAGGTAGTTAGGTACCTCCAGTCCTCTGCCTCTCTGGACGGGGGGTGGCCCCTCGGAGCCGCTCGGCAATCTCCGGCCGACTCCGGAAAGGCTCGGGCGCGCGCCCGACGCGCATTCGCTCCAACGGAAGTCTGCCTGTCAGTTGAAATGTCGACGTTGTCAGTGGGCGACGCGGCGCTGGCGGGAGCTTTCAAATTTCGAACAACTTTTCAAAAATATTCCAAATCGCGCTTGATTCGCTAAAAAAATAACAAAACTTTCTACAATGAGCTTATAAAGATATCAATCGAGTGTTTGGAACATTGCATTTATAGACATTATATTGTTTAAGAGTTTATGAATTATTAAGTGTTTGAATCAGACTTTTCAAGGTAACACTACTTGAAGCCACTACCAAATAAAACCAAAGAACTTCAGTGCGCGCCCATTTAATGCTAACCTGAGCATTATCCTAACCACTTGTTGAATTGTACTAAAATATTAAATAAATATATCATTAAACTTTATTTTATCTATTTATTCGTTAAATTAAACAATTATTACTATTGTGATTTTAATGTAAATCAATTTAAATTTTACTTAACAAAATATCGAACAGTGATCGAATTGTTTACGTATCTTCAAACATAATTTAATTCATGCAAGTGATTAATATAAACACATCGAAACGTTTATAAACACCGGTGGACTAATAATACTGACTGCGGTTTTAATATAACATAAACAGTACATTAAATTAAAGACGTCTAATAAGTAGAATATCTTTGAATTGCAAATAGGACTCGATTTGTTTGTGAAATAAAGTACTACTGGTTGAATTGGATTTAGCGTTTTTTATTGGTGGTATCGTGGGTTAGTTTGGGCGGCATAATCCGCCCTTTGATCCTAGGGCGGCATATCGTCCCGCGGTCGTGTCGGCCACCACGGCTTCGCAGCAGGCGGGGGCGGCCAATATGGTGCTGCTGGAGCTGGCCACGGACGCCTTCTACGGGGACTGTCCCGCCTACACGGAGTTGGACTTGAGTCCCGCCTACCTCACAGGTACTGCTTAAAGTATTCAGGATTCACCCCTACAGTGGTCTGTAACCCTGGGATCCGGGATTCAGCCGCTCATTCATACATTCTTCTCATAGATTATTTATTAAAACCTTATTTCTTAGCGTAGTCCCGCCTACCCCGCAAATAGATTCAGTGTTACAGATTCACCCCTCTACAGATCTACCTCTAACATTGAGCCGCCCCAAAGCATATGTTTTGTTGTCTTATTTAATCACAATAATTCTTAGTACAATTCCGAAATTGTATATCAACCTTTTGCATTCATGAAGCCTGAGAAAATAGGCAACGAAGTTTACTTTCGTTTTATAAAGGTAGATATCATTTCAACTGTACATAAATAGGTAAAACACTTCAAAAATCGATATGAAGCTTTAATTTTTACTTAATATTGAATGTGTGTGTATTTTTATGAAAATTTTAACCATTTAATATTTAATAGTGTTCAGACTATCACAAATACCAAAATTTATTTCATATTGGATCCCTAGAGCCTAAGAAAATACAGATTCTAATTCTAGCCGACGTTAGCATGCCAATCGAAAATGTCACACAGCAATATTTTAATTTCATAAACAATTGGCCTGTTGCAATTTCGTGCGTAGGCTCTTGTTAATTAAATTTCTGCAACTAACTATACATATTCATTATTCTTTACATTGTACTGTGGTTTTCCACCATCGCACAGGAGTTACATACAATAGTTATTTACTATTTACTTATTTAAGCTATCCTTTAGCTTTTTAAGTTTTCTTCTCATGGGAAAATTGCTGGCTTTTGATTAGTGAATAAAAAAATAATTGGTTGCATCTGCATTTAGATGTGTCGAAAGATCAATCCGAAAGCCTTCAAATATCAAAGCTTTAAAAATCGTACCGGTTTATCATTCTTATTGGTTTAATTTTAAGGTTTTCAAATGGATTTTGATAAAAAATAATTGTGAATCCATCCTATGTATTTGTATTTTTCATGTTCGTACTTATAATAATTAAAACAATAATTTCACGCACTGCTGATTGATTGTAGGTATGTATGAATTCTCATTGGCCATGAGCAGTGATTGAACATTGTTTTGAGCAACAAGTCCTTGGAATAACATTGTTTACCTACGAAAATGGCTTTCTAAAAATTTATATTCTCGCAAATTAATATAATAACATCATTATCAATATTATCACACACAGACAGTGAAGAAATAACTTGAAAAAAATGTAAAAGATACTTGCGGTTTATTATTTGTCCCGATACCTAACCAATGCCGATTATGTTCGAATTTTCCTTATATTTTTCTTATTGTTCGTATGTACAGATAAAAACAATAAACTATAAATCATACACGAAAGCAGAAAGTATTTTTTTTACCTTTCTGCTTTCGTGTTTGAGTAGGTAGTTGATATTTTATTTTCATTGATGATATTTTAGTTTTTTTTAAAATTATTTTTGAATTTTCATTGCCAGCAACCCGCCTCACTAGATCTACTGTATTACTATGGTTTTTTGAGAATTTTGGGATAAATTTTTAACCTAAAACAGAAACTCTGGCCGTTGTTCAAAGCAATTTTTCAATTTGGTAGGCGGGTATGGGAACCGCCGCCCCGGGAATTATTTATTGGATAACCAACACCCCTGCCACAGGTCATCTCAAGTGGTTAGCTACGTTTGCCGACTTAGCAGGGGTGCACGGATTCATGGGGTGAGGTTTGTTCAGTCCCTAGTGGCGGATGCGTCTGCCCTACTGCTGCACGGCGGGCCAGATCAAGAGAGACTGGTTTAGAGAGGCTTTTGACCTTTCCAGACGGACTCTCGACCCATCGCCTTGCACCGCTGTTGAAGGCATGGATTGATACGCCCGTCACTCCTGGATACACTAACCCCCCAGATTCCTACCCACCCCTCATACCTTTTTCCTTCCCAGAACTTTCCACCCTTCCCTTCCTTAAAAAGACCCTCCACACAGCATCCCCTAAGATGACATATTCCCCGAGGTAAATTGTTTTTTCTCGGGGCCTCCCTTGTTAAGCTAAAATAAAAATAAAAAACATTTCTGGCGTCGTGAAATTTCCACAGATTTTCTCCCCAGGATTTGTGTTTTTTTCCTAGTCAACGCATCAATTGTTAATGTAAAATTAATATTCTTTGTTTTTTTTTTTATTTTGCAATGATATCGTATCGCTTCTGGTTCCCGCCCAGGCATCGCGAGTTCACTTCTTCGGCTGGCGAAGATCGCGAAACAAGCAACATTTTCCGCTTACTGTAATGGTAGTAGGAGGTGTTAAAGTATTGGCAGGTTACCTATTCGTAGCACGGGAATGTTTTTCTTTCTTTAAGCTTACTAGTATTATTATAAAAAAGGTTTTCATTAAAGATTTGTCTGAAATATAACTTCAGAAGAAAGGAGGCACCGCTTTGAATTCAATGGTACCTACCTACGATTACAAATTTTTAAAATTCCTTTTCTGATTTTACTTGCAGCTCAGATTATTTAGATTTGAAATGGCGCTGATATCAACAAGTGCAGGAGTCTCATTAGAAATTCGTCAGGGGTCACAAGCACAAGCGTCATGCGTGGCTTCGATGACACAGTGTCAGTGTCGGCCGGAAGTCCGCCCGGCGCGCGGCGTGCACCTACCCTTCCCGGCTACCCTTTAGGCACCCACTTCCGCTGCCGCACGCCCGATACTACTCACACACGTACACAGACACCGCCACACCGTCACCGAGAAGCATCTCATCAAAAGGGACACTATCAAAGATTCAGTTTTATATTTCAGACTGGTAAATACTCTCAGTATCGTCCTGGTGAAAGGACCACCAATTGGAATTGAAACCTTACTTGCAATATAAAACACGCAACATTCACAAACACACAAATTTTCATTTAATTTTGTATTTTTTATTTTATTTTATTATCTTTTTAATTTTATTTTGTTAGTTTTTTTTTTTAATTTTACTTTATTTTTTTATCCTTATTTTTGGTTTAAATTTATCTTTATTTTAAGTGTTTTTTCGTCACCAACATTAAATTTATATATTTTTTCAAACTTTATTGTGTATAAATTCTTCTATTATTAAATGGGGACCCCAGCAAGGGTAAACAACCCAGTAAGGTCAACATTACTGGATTGTACTATGAAATGTAAAATTTTGTACCAACAATAAAAAAAATAAAAATAAAATTAGCTTGTATTTTGTGAGAAGATCTAAGTACTTCCCAACCTCACAATGTACCCAAATTGGTTATTCCATAGTCCCACTAGCTCCGGACATTCGGGAGGAGTTGGGGCTCTTGTGCGGTATTTACAATAAAAAAATCTAACTATTCACCACAAGGGTAGGCAACGGGGATGAACCGCCACAACACTCGGCTTGGTGTCTCATACTTACCTACTCTTCTGACTCTTGACTTGATTTTACTTCACGACTTCTTCTACCATTCACTTTCGCTTTACATATTCTCCTAATCATTTACGCCAAAACCGTCCTAATCCTTCTTTATGTACCGGTACCTTTAAGACAAGAGGTTCTGTGTTCGATTCCCGGTTGCAACCGTTATCTTTTTATTTTTCTGTGTCTTGTTCTGTTTCAAGTTTCGTTTAGATTTATTAGTATTATCTTCTTCTTCAATTATGAATTTCATTGATAGGTATAACCTTCAAAAGTTATTGTAATAAAATTGAAAAAAATAATTATTCGGTTTGGTCAAGTATTTGGCCCGAAATCCAAATTAAGCATTAATCTTGTTCATTGGACTCACATCAGCATTACATTCATTATGGATCGCGACATTTTGGTAATGCTATCATGTATATAGTTTTACGTACTTACGCCTCAGGGATCTCATTTCTACAGCATTTAGTATACTTTATTCCTTACACAAGGATGGGTAACACCCGATACGCTATTTATTTCAAAATGGTTCGACTCTTTTTATTAAAGACATTTAAAAAAAAGTTCTTTACGCACACGCACGCACTTACGCATTAACCATAACCACCTTACAAAAAGTACAATATACTTATATTGAAGTGCAATTTTAATTCGTTTAATGATTCGTGTCTTTTTACTCGTTGGCAGTCACGAGATGAATGGAATCATTGAGGCGTAGATTGGCCTTAACCCGCTGCTGTGCATTTCATTCAATATTATTCTCATCGCGATTCACAACAGACGTAGGCAGTTAAATATCAGTTTAGATTTAGATGGCTGGTCAGATGATTTCAACGGTAGGAATCTGTTCTCAAATGCTGCTTCAGGGAACGTTCAGTCGCATACAAATACTATAGGCACCTACCTACAGTGATTTAGGATTCATCACAGTATCTTTTCTCTTCTAGTATCTTCAGTTATCCATTGTATAGTATATCCACTGTTGGATAAAGGTCCATGAAAAACGTCTCTTACACTACTCTTTACCTTATCCTTAAACTATTTTCAAGTAAAACTACAACTATGAATAACGTTCAAACAAATAGGTGACAACCGAAAACATTGTTTTTAAAATAATGTTATCTTATAATTTAAAAAAATGTATCTTAGGTATGCGAATAACTTTTTACCACACACGTCTTGCGTAGATAGACACATGTGCCTGTCAACATAAAGGAAAACCACGAAAAATCATAATACAAAGTTTATTTCACAGTGGTTTTGTAACTAGATAAATTTATTACCCTAATGTGTGGGTGGATATTTCACTTGAAATAGGTATTAATACCCGGTAATCCGAATTTCTTCTTTAACATATTTTCCTTGAACACTTTATGTTTTTAAGTTCTTAAAAAATTAAATGTTAATTTTGAAGATATCATTTGTAGAGCTGAAACGGTAATTATATGAAATTGCCTCGATAGAAACAAAAAAAAGTTGTGTATGCTCGACAAATTAGTAAAAACACATTTTGTTATGTTATTTAACAAGTTATGCGTACGAAAAAATTCACAGTGTTTCTTTAAATGCTGCTTAAGACATTTGTCGAGAGATTTTTGCTCTATCTTGAATAAGTCGTGATTTATTAAATATTTTCACAGCATTCGCTTACATTTATTCATTCCAATGTGTTTTAATATTAGCGCGCTCTCTCTCGACAACTCGTATTTACATATCTCCCTTTCAAGCCGGCATGGAAATCGCCATTCGCCAATCGCCGCTTGGAGGGCTCGCCTTTGCCTGACGGACCTATGCTTGTTTATTCTGCACCTAAAATTACGTGATTATATTATTGTAGATTAAATAATATTGTTTCAAGCATTCCCATGCGTGAAATAAAAAATATCTTGTAATTCTAGGTATAAATGTAAATATCTTGTAATATTTTTACTATTTGCAAATAAGTAGATACCTATTATTACGAACGGTTATTGATGTGTATACATCTCCTGTTATTTGCTTTTGACACTAAACATTCCAATTTCTCTGAATCGAAATTTTTGAAGCGGAAGGCCGGGTCTTTTTTTTTGACGGTTGTTTTTAAAAAGCCGCGAGCCGTTGAAGTCTTCTAGTAATCTACGCACATAATATATTGGTACACGCCCGTTTAAATCTTTATAGAACCTTTATAAACACCCGACGTGTAGATGTGCGTATGGCAATTTATTCATAGAATTGTATTAACCGCGGTGCCCAGTGTCAATAATGCATAGCGGGCATCACGATCGCCGAAATGTGGCTCATTAGCATTCTCTCCGCGTCCCACTTGATGGGGCGTTCATTCATACCTCTACGAGTAACGAGGTAGCTGTGTAGTCGGTAGCCAGGTAGCCAGATAGCCAGGTTATCACGTAAATAAAGTGTGGATTAAACGGGTAGCTAATACTCTAAAACTAGGCATCTTGCTAGCAGAGGCAAATGGTAAAGAGAAGGGTAGCAAAGTAGTACAGGAGTGCCAAATAGTCAACAAGTTAACAGCAATTCATTCATGGTAAATCCCAATTTGGGAGGCGGGTATGGGTACCGCCGCCCCGGGGACCACTTATGGATAACCAATACCCCTGCCGTAAATCATCTCAAGTGGTTTGCTATGTTTGATTACTTAACAGGTGTGCCTGGGTTGGCGAATGTGTTTGCCCACCTACTTTGTGGCGGGCCGCATCGGGAGAGACTGGTTGAGGGAGACCTAATCTAGACTTCTCCAGCCGGACTCTCTCAAAGGGTTGGATTCATACATCCATTACTCCTGGACTCTCATACCTTTTTCCTTCTCAGAACTTCCTCTCCTTCCTTTTATAAAAAGGATCTTCGCACAGAAACCCCAAAGATGACCTGGGCCCTGAAGGGAATTATTTTCCTCAGTAGGATAACAAATAGTCAAATTCTCGTGGTTTATAAGTGCAAAGTATGTTTCCCTAATTAATAGTCAGCGAGTAGTGTTTTAGCTAGCTAGTCAAGATGTACAGATTAGGTTAGCTAAATATGTAGCTAAATAGGTAAACAAAGAGCTTAATTCTAAATGTTTCTTAAGCCTCGATTACATTGAGCGAGTTTACAAGCTACTAGCCGGCGTATTCACTATCTGCTAGTGAACTCGCTCAGTGTAATGATATTATTAGCTAACTAGCAAATTTTACACTGAAGGAGTTTACTAGCAGATAGTGAATAAGTCAACTCGCTTAATGTAATTTAGGCTTTACTCAAAGTCAGCCACAATCATCATGGAACATTACCCTACAGAGTTTTTCCATCGATCATTATTTTTAAGAACTCTCAGTTTAATACGGTAACTATGATGCACTTCTGATGTTAACTTGGAATTTTACTTGGATAATTCGCATGCTAATAAATACGTATTTAATCACAGTATTATAAAACTTCCTCTCCAAGCTCAGCATAATAGGGTAGATGTTGTTAACCAACCGCTAGCATTTACTACTGGAAGGTACATGATATTGACCTTGAGTTTTAGTTGACCAGCTGAAGTATCCATCGTTGCCAGGGTTTTACGTAGAGTGTTTGGACATCATGTGTAGACTAAGAGTGCAAAATTTCATAAAGTATCAAAATTCTGCTATATATAGCGAGAAAAGGGATAATAATGATAATATTTGGATGATTTGTACAGCGCCGGTTTTGTGAAAAATCGCCTCAAGGGCGCTGTACAAACTTGTAACATATTTTTACAATCCTGCTTCCAACTACAAACTAGACAAACTATTATAACAACGTATGGCTAAAAATTGCATCCACCGGTTCATCGATCACTGATACGAAACTACCTACATGCTTTGACCTCTATTCTCACAATTATTTGACCAATGAACGCGATGCTGCGTAAAATTGTACATTCATTTTTTTTTCATTTATACTCTGTACATGCAGAAAATATACAGGACGATACTTAGGTAACTGGGAAGTCATTTCAGATTAACACTGTTTATTGTTTATTCACAGAAATTTAGTTACAGTTCGCACACAGAGAACACAATTGGGAACACATGTTCAAAATCCTGATATATTTTAATAATAATATATAATATGTTCTTTAATGAGTGTATTTTCGAAAGCATTTTGGATGGGATAGTTTTTCTCAATCTCATGTAGACACTGTATACACTGAACTTCCTCTTGACAATATTGGTTTTTGAAAGGCATCAATCCTGAGGAAAATATTTTATAAATACTATAGCTACACGAACCTACAAAATAATATCCCATGATTTTTCCCGGTCTCCACTTATATAATAATATTTAGCATTTCCGTCCTTGATTTGTAATTTACCAATAAAACAATGGAACAGCATAATAATAACAGCGTAACGGGGAACATTTTACACATTTATAACTATGTTCAATACATTCTCCCACTTCCTTACGATTTATCGTTAAACTTTATAATAGCAATGAAAATAATGAAAGCATTTTATAACTAAATTCCATGTAATAGAAGTTACGAGTAATAAGAACGTAGAACATAGAACTAAGAATGAGAACTCAAGTAAGACTATAAAACCAAAGGTCAACTTTCAAGGGAATGCATTCGTTTTAATTGGAAGAATAATGCAAAACTGCTAAGGGGGCATACTTAATTACCTGAGCAGTTTTTCTTCCAATCTAGACCCCTCCCCCCCTTGGTGAGATAAATTTGGCCACTTCGTATATTCTTTTCAAGTAACGTGAGCTTTTCTGGACCCTCCCCCCTTTTGGGCTCACGTCATTAATGTATGCCCCCTAACCCTATACCTACTGAATACATAATACACACTAGCAATACTTTCCATATAGATTTGAATGAAAACCGATGTAGCCTCTGAAATAGTACCTCTTGGTTGTAGCCATTTAGCAAGTGATCTGTCTCTCTTACTCTACGTTGTATATTGCCATTAAATAATGATGATGAAACGAATTTCTGTAATTGACATTTTAGGCGATGCACTGCGTCGTGTAACATTTTAAATCGGGGCGCTAACAATAACACGTCTGTTTTGATTTATGCAAGAAAAAACTATCGCCAAAAAGAGTGTTTTATTTTATTTTGCGAAATTCAGGTACAAATATTTAAATGTTTTACGATTATTTTCTAAAGATATTAATTTGATACATTATTCAATAAAATCATATCCGAAAAGGGGTTCGTATGTTCGAGATTGTGAACATTAAAGCAGTTTTTATAGGCCTACACATTTCAGCATTCTCTCCTTCCTCTCATTAAAAGCGTCATCTTAATTCTCAACATAATTTTAAACACGACATATGCTCCAAGGAAAATTTAAGAACCTTGTTTTATTTGTTTATTTATATTTATTTACGCCCTAGTGGGTTTTTACACGAATATAAGGAAATTTATACTCACAATATTATTTATGTGTGTTACTAAACCAATAAAACAGAATAAATAAGAATGCAATCATCATCGCAAGGTATAGAACATCATAACAGAAATTAAAAGAAATGAAATAGTATGAGTAGTACTTATACAATTTAGCTTAAAATATATATAGGTATGAACGTATATAATCAATAATAAGACCTGAAATAAAATAAAGTGCAATGTGTAAGAGCTAGTTAGTAGGTATAAACAAACAATTGTATGTGTATATTATTGTAGGATAATAAAACAGAACTAAATAGAACAGAAAAATAAGGATATAAGTTATAAATTACAGGTAAGGTTTTAGATGAGAGAAGGTTTTATGAAAAGAACAAATTTAATAAAAGTTAATTATTAGCAGATAAAATCGAGATTAGTTGCCTCTTGAAAATTGCAAAACTGTCAACACCAAATATATCTATAAATTCGCAATGTTTATTCGGAAGGCTATGAATTCTTGGAATTAATATAAATAATATTTATTATTTTGTTAGATCTCCTAATGAATTACGAAAAGTACTAGAGAACTTAATTTTTTAGTCATCTACGAAACTTATTCCCATTGAAATATTTATTATTTGCTCAATAGTTTTTTTTAAATTATCTATACATAATATAACTTATCGGTCTTCATTCACACGCGTAGTATAAAAACGCAAACAAAAGCTGCCTCGGGCACTGGACAGGTAGACAAGAAGTCACCTTCTTTCCTGGCTAACTACCTACCGAACCGGAAGTGAAAACCTCTGGATGTGAAGCGGGTTCCGACAGTAAAAAATCACTGCTACTCTCGTAGGAATATTAGAACTCTCTGGATGAGTTTATTACTTCAAACTTACTCGATTCAACTGTGAAAAAAAATCGTAATTTAATGGTTTTATTTCACCTTTTAGGGCGCTTTACAATAATTATTAACCCAATGAAAATTAATAAAAAAAACCAAAATAAAGGCGCTAATAAATAAAAAAAAAAACAAGATATAACTTCCTTTCATTCCTTTCCCTAACAAGACCCTCCACACAGCATCTCCAAAGATGACATAGCGATCTTTTTCGTCAGAGCCTCCTTTGTGAAGCTAATGTAAAAAATGTTATTTTTCGTGTGCTTCCTCCCTCCTACGAAGCACGGCACAAAGAGGAGACCAATTATTTTATCTCATTCTCTCGCAGGCTAAATCCTACAGATATATGTGTTTGTCTCTTTTTAGTGTCGCAATTTTGTTTCATCGAGTTTAACGGTGCTAAAGAAGTTTTCACTTAAAAAACGAAGCGAAGCTAGCAGTCCGCAATGAAGTACTGGTATCTACCCTGATGTATGGCAGTGAGGCATGGAACTGGCAAAGGAAGGATGAAAGTAGACTGAATGCTGTTGAAATGAGGTCCCTGAGGCGTATGTGTAGTAAAACCATGTATAATCGTGTGAGAAATGTGTTGTAAGCGTAATGAGTTAGATTAAGAAAGTAGAGAATGAACGAAGAAAGTAGTTTAAGAAGAACATATGACGCAAATGCGAATGGTAGAAGAAGTCGGGGATTCCCAGAGGAATACATGGCACGATTAAGTGAATCAGATACTTGAGTCGAACCATGTCAAAAGTCAGAATAATAGAAGAGTATATATGAGACGATATATGAATTTGAGTGAGGCAAAGAGTGTTTGTCAAGACCGAATTGTTTGGCGGTCCGTCCTCTCTGCGGGAAAACGGCGTGATGGTTAGTTAGTTAGTTAACTTACTGTTAGTTTGTCAGTTCAACAAAAGCTTGTAGTTATCAGAAAGCTCAATCTTTAGTATTTTCTGTTTCACTGAACTAGTAGGTAAGTACCTTACCTTCATTAAATCTTTGCCTTTCTCTTATTTGGCAACTTGGCAACACTGACTGCAAAATCTTAAAGTACCTACCTACTTACCTACCTTTCTACGTATTATTTTATTTCGTTATGAAGGTAGGCTAAATGCACATTCACGTCTTTATTTATTTCTTATTCGGCTGTTGCGTAACTTTTGGCGCGGTCGGTGTAATTATTCTCATCTCGAGAGATTGATATTAATGATATCCATTTCGTAAGTGGGTACCTACCTGGTCTGTACTAGCCATCAGTTAGTTATGAGGTTTCCTTATATATTTTTATGGTGAGTAACTACCTCTACCTGCCTTTTACAAGAGGAATAAATTCAAACACATTTTTCATCTGGATTTTGTCTGAGAAAATCGACAAAATATATTAGAAATGTTTTCTATTGCAACTTGACCCTGTTTTACAAACATTAAAGAATTCAAAATCTGTACATTACCTTTTCGATTTATAACTCTGTCCAACTTACCATCATGCAATTTCACCGCAGGGGTAGCCAGAGAGGATGGAAAGCCAGAAAATGTGGTCTTAACATAAACTAACTTCGTTCACATTTATATATTTTAGTCTTCTATTGTACCCACTCTGCATATGTTACGACGTAAACGTTTGATTCGCTTGCTCGTGCCACATCTTCCTGAGACGAAAATGGCAAATTAAGATAGATATTACGATACCTACGATAGATATTACCATATATAGATAGGGAGCTAGATATTTCTTTTTTTTATTCTGCAATAGTTGGAACCATTTATTGGATAACCAACACCTCTGCCATAGGTCACCCCAAGTGGTTCGCTACGTTTGGTGACTTAGCAGGGATGCCCGGGTTCATGGAGTTAGATTTGTCCGGGTCTTGGCAGAGGACGCGGCTGGCCATCAGGTGCATGGCAGGCCGGATAGGGAGAGAATGATTGTGGGAGTCCCTTTGACTTCTCCAGCCGTAGATACTCTTACACCGTATTAGGAGGGATGGGCTCATACGTCCGTCACTCCAGGACACACTGACCTCCAGATTCCTACTCATCCCTAATACCCTTTTCCTTCCCAGAACTTCCTCTCCTTCCTTTCATTTTAAGACCCTCCACACAGCATCTCCAAAGATGACATAAACCCTCAGGGGAATTATTTTCCTCACGGCCTCCTGTGTGGAGCTAATATAAAAAAAATAATAGTTAGGTTAGATGAGCCTTGCTAAGGTTAGGTTAGGTTATTCACGCTAATCCCTTATCAAACCATTGCTTTGTTCGCTTCACAAAAAAACACGATAAAACCTCGTAAATAAAATATTGTGCAAGGACAAAAATCTAACTGCAACACTCAAACAATCCCGAACACACTGAAATAACGTTATAAGTTAATAAAATACTAACACTCCGAAATAATGCCATACAGAAATACGAACACACTGATATAACGCCATACAGAATTACGAACACACTGATATAACGCATATACGAACACACCGATATAAAATTGTACACTTGTTCCGCCAGGGCAGGTGCTCGCGCCACCTGCCGCGACGTTTGTCCGCCGAGTTTCATTCCAAAATTCAAATTCAAATTCGCCGATTTTCTCCTTCGCCAAATCTACGTAAATACTGTAAGCAGGTAGGTACCTACCTATTTTCGCAACATAACCTACTGAAGAATCTGCCTATACTATTTTTGTAATTTTTTGATTTTAGTTCTTTTTTATTTAGTTGTTTTTTGCAGGGGGTAAGGTTTCTACACTAAACCCTGCACACTACCAACCCTATTTTTCATCCTTGCACATGTTAAGGTCTCAAGATGGCATTGCAAACTGTCAGTTTTCAATTTCGGTGGTTTTCTTTAAACGCGGTTCATTTATCAAATATTTTGGAAGATCCCGCTTTATTATTATTTACGTGACAAGTCTAGCCAAGTGACACAACACAAGAGTCCTAACTATGTGGAGCAAGTGGGACTATTGCATTCACTATTGGGATGGGGAAGAGGCGCCCTGTGATTTTTCACGAATCGATGCTATCTATATCTACAAATCATCCAAATATTTATTTATGTGAAGAGTAATCATGACGTGCTAATTAAATTAAGTACTTTTTGGTTTTTTGATAACATTGATTATTATTATTGATATACACTGTTTGCAACTATATTCGGGGCAGTTGAACACATCTACCACTTCAGAGAAAGTATTGCCAACTAATAATAATAATATTTGGACGATTTATATAGCGCCGTTTTTGTGAAAAATCACCTCAAGAACTGCACGTAATCTACATAAAAAGGGGGTACAAGAGAGTATCTAAATGGCTCAGTCCCGATATTATTATTAAGATGAGTGTTATAAATTACCTCTATTCAGACCTAGTTATTGAACATTGATTTCTGAATGTTAATCTCCCTTTCCAGAGCGATACTGAGCTCTTCCACTTTAAAAATGAATTTCGTCCTTATTTTTTTTACATTAGCTCCACGTAGGAGGCCCTGAGGAAAATAATTCCCTTCAGGGCTTGTGTCATCTTTAGGGATGCTGTGAGGAGGGTCTTTTTAGGAAAAGAAGGAGAAGAAGTTTTGGAAAGGAAAAGGGTATTAGGGGTGAGTAAGAATCTGGGAGTCAATGTGTCCAGGAGTGACGGACGTATGAATCCATTCCTCCCACTGCGGTGCAAGGCGATGTATCAAGATAGTCTGGCTGGAGAGGTCTAGTTTAGGTCTCCCTCAAACAGTATCTCTTGATCCGGTCTCCCATACAGCTAGTGGGCAGACGCATCCGCCGCCATGACCCGAACAAACCTCACCCTATGAATATTTGAACTTGGTCGGGTATTGACTGCGTGACCCTGGCCCAGAACCAAACACTTCCGCTACGGAGGTCATGTGGGCCAATTTATCAAAAAAATACTAAATATCGGTGTAATAATACTTGGATAATTTATATAGCGCCATTTTTGTGAGAAAAATATCACCTCAACTTTTGCACATTGAGAATTTAACGTAGGTATTCTTTTTAAGAGATTTTACTGTTACATCAATGACGATCATAGTTATTGTGATATTATTACATCGATAATATTGTTTCATCACAAGATCCAGGCTATGTGGAGATGGATAGGTAGCCTAATGGGTGCGACATGTGGTTGAAGGTGGAAGAATCGGTAATATGTGTTCCGTAGGGTCTACCCGGCCACATGTGTTACTCTTTGCGGGACACCATGTGGTCGGCGAGATCCTTAACAAGGCGGCAGGGGACGAGAACCAAAGGCATGCGAAATAATTACACTTTTTATTCAGTCATTGATTCTATCAACAGAAAGGTCACTGCTCAGCTATAATTCAGGATTTCTCCAGGAAAGTAGCTGGTTTTCAGCAGTGCCTCTGAAAATGAAAAAAAAAAAGTTTAAATTTATTTACATTTTTTAAAGTTTTATCTTGTCTGCTTACAACCTGAACGACGTTTTTTTCAATCCAATTTCATTTATAATTCTTTTTCACCGAATTATAATAATATGATATTTTTTGTTAAATATCACTTCACGGGGCATTAAAATCTAAATAAACTTAAACTGTTTATTTAGATGTTAATGCCTCCTTCTTGATTTTATTATAATTATAACTGAAACATTGCAACTTTGTCTAAGTAGGTACCTACCTACATCACTTTATTTTTGCATTATTTTGATCAATCATAATTTTGCTGAAACCTGTTGAAATTTTTGGTTCCATGCTAACTCAGAAACACCTCAGAAAGGTCATAAAAAATATAAAAAAATAATTTTAAAATAGCCGGTAACGCTGACCTAATTTAACCTATTTAACCTTTTTTTATCATCACTCTTAATGACCTTTCTGAGGTGGTTCTGAGTTGGTTTCACTGTGAGTTGGCTGGTCACCGAAATTTTTAAGTCAATAGTGGATACCATTTACGTAATGTTACAGCGCTTTATTTAATACTGTGTTTTCTAAATTCTAAATAACGTCCCAAAACGTAAATATTCGGCGTGCAAAATTTAACATACCTATATATCTACTCGTAGCTTTAAGCTTTTGCACAATTCAAAATACCTACATAAATATTTGGAACCGGTTGCAATCCTCCCAATTATTTAGATATAATGTACCTTTTAATATATTTCCGTATTATTTTATAACGTCAATTTAATCTGTTATGAAATTCGAAATTGTTTAAATTGCGATAATATTTTAAAATGTAGATTGTTAATAGGTACCTATAAAGTTGTCCCCCACAACACAGGTGAACTTTACTTCTAGTGTGGAGGGCATTATACATTCTCTTGTAGGTGCCTACAATATAAATTTATTTGAAATAAACTGTTTAGAAGTGTGACTAACGGTCGTTGTTCCCAACTTTTCGATTGATCAATCTGAGCCTCGGATCAACTAAGTGATGTGTTTGGAACCTAATGCTCGATTAGCCTATTGGTCGGAGAGTTGTGTTGGGAAGAGCGCATTTGTGCATTTGCTTGTGCAAGTGTTGCATCAAAATCTCGGCTCTACGGTTGATCAGTACCTACCTAGATAAGAAAGTTAATGCCTCTTTTTTTTGATATTTTCTACCCATTATCATTATGGACTAGGGAATTGTAGTTTTTCTAATAATTAGTAGCTACCTTTTGAAAAGCATGAAAGGTTGCTCTCCCCTGCATTTAAGCCCGTGCCGGCTTTAGGTTACTGTGACTCTTCTGACAAATGGTTCCCAACATCTGCCGTAGTCACCGCCAACCACTCATTAATTATTATACAACAAAACAACAGCTTGCTTTAATGTGAGATTTTAAAATTCTGTGCAAAAACATTTCGAAAACCACAGTAGTGGAACCCAGATTTATTGTAGGTATTTGCTTGCTCTTCTTTTGGTGCCTTTTCCTAACGGAAGTTGGCTATCATCAAGGTTATCTTCCTCCTGCCCTTGCTTTTACCGCTACTAGGAATAACTCATCGGAACTTCACTAGTACCAGTCACCTAGTTTTTGAAGCCACAGTACCTTTTTTTTTGTTGATTGTTGAATTTGGTTGATTGGTGGATACTTTATAGTTAATTATTTAATAAAATGAAGCAATAAGTGTTTGTTAAGATAAAATTGCGTGGCGTTCCATCCTCTCTGTCTACCTTTTCGGAGAAATGTCGTGATGGTTGATGATAATTACGCAAGTTAATATTGCCTAAAAGAGGGTCACACCGCTGGGGGTAGATATTAAAGATAAACAAAAACTTACTAAAAAAAAACGTATTAAAAAAAGTTTGTTAGTTTTCCAGTTCCCATTCATTGACCGCCTGCAAAATTAACTGTGTCGAACTGTACAATAATAAAAATAAATATTGTCAATATAAAAAATAAAAATTAGGTACCTACTTTCTTACTAACGATCTTGTTGACAACCTACTAGTAGGTAGGTACCTGCCCAATTAAATCTCCCGGTATCGTAATAAATTATTGCCAAATCGTTCGAATGTCGAATAATTTATTATTCGATTCGGCCGCCAGAGTAAATCTTGTCGCTGGTGGGCGGTGATAAGGCCCGCCCGCCCATTGGCCGGCCCGTCCCCGCCCCTCGCCCTCCTCAACCAATAGGAGAAAGGAGGAGGAGGGAGCGAACCTCTTTGTTCGTCCGAGAACGAAGTTTGAAAGTGGAACTTTTTAAATCTGCGCGGGAAACTCGCTTTTCCGAATGATTTTGGACGCGTTCCAAATACGAAAAATAATACTGAATTTTACGCCGGAAAAACCGATTCGTTTTGCGATGGAAATATTATGTTTCGCGTTGGAATATGAACGAAATTTGTGATGAAAAATGTATTTCGTTTCAAACTGTCATACGATCATTCTTCATTGTAAATTTCTTTGTCAGAATTATTAAATTTCGTTACTAAGCATGTTTCAACTTTTTATGTTGATTTACAAGAAGCTTGCTTTTTGCCATTTTATTTTTCTACTAGGTACTTATCTGTAAGATGAATGACAGGTGCCTTTCTACCTTTCTACACATTATAATTATTTCACTTTACATAAGTTTTTTTTACAATTGAACAGAAAAATCCCTAAAAGCTTGATTTACATATTATTTTTAAAGTGAAAACTTCTTTAGTACCTACCGTTGTGATTTGAAACTCGATGAAACGAAAAAGCGACACTAAAAAGAGACAAACACATAGACACATCTATAAGATTAAGCCTGCGAGAGAATGAGATAGAATAATCGGCCTCCTCTTTGTGCAGTGCTTTGTAGGAGGGAGGAAGCACACAAAAAATAACATTTTTTTACACTGACTTCTCACAGGAGGCCCTGACGAAAAAGATCCCTATGTCATCTTTGGATATGCTGTGTGGAGGGTCTTTTTAGGAAAGGAAATTAGAGGAAGTTCTATTGGAAGGAAAGAGATATAGAGAGTTGTTAGGCATCTGGGGGTCAATGTTTTCAAGAGTGATGGACGTATGGATCCATCCCTCCCACTTGGAGAGATCAAAAGGTCTCCCTCAACCAGTCTATCCCAATCCGACCCGACACGCAGTAGGTGGGCAAACGCATCCGCCGCGAACGCCTAGACAAAGCTCACCCCATGAACATATAGGAACCGATTTGAATGAAAAATGATGTTATCAGTTTTCGTAATGTAGACAGTAAATAAAATTGCTCATGTATTCATGAAATACTTAGGTACAATAATGGAAAATATTCGGTTAATTTCATCAGTCGTAAATTGAGGTACGCGCACGGCACACTTTTATTTATCGGTTTTTCTGACAGACAGTTCGTCCGACTGCTAGTCGAGCGTCCTACCCGCCAGTCTATCGACCACCATTCAATAAGATTGTAACTTCCTGTCAAAAATAGTTCCGAGTGGTTTTTTTTATGGATTTACATTAAAACAAACTTTTCTATCACCAATTACATTACTAGTTGAATTTTATGCGCGTCTTAGGTATCCAAATGGACGAAACAAAGGGAGGAAGTGTCTTATTGTCTGGTTTTGAATCGAACCGGAGATTAGGATATCTGTAAGCCGCTACGGCTCCATTGTGCCGCGGAGTCGATACCATTTTCACACTAGTTCGAAACATCGATTATATTATTGGAAAATACGACATCTTGCGAAGCCTGAGGCGAATCAAAGGGAACAATGATTATTTTGTTTCTTGGGTTTCTATTTCGCTTAATTTTGGTTTGTAGAGGTATTTGGTTTTTCAGAGGTTACGAGTTTATAACACCAAAATATGCCTAGATGTTATATTCTTTAAGGGCGCACGGATATGTGCCGATTATTGTGTAGATTTTTGCCATTTCTTGACACGTTTCCAAACGGAGACCATAACCGATGGCGGGCACAAATAAATTGTGCTCGGAATCTAGTTATCTGCGCATGCGCACTGTCCCAATGTGTAGTTTTTTTTAAATATATTGTTTTGTTTAATTTGTGAAACACTGTTAAATTTCCAATTATTTTTTTATTATTATTTAAAGTAAACATTTAAGTCGTCTCTATGTGGCGTAACATAACCATAGATATGTTGCTGTAAAAGCCCGTACTACGGTAAATCGTAAGATTTTCCAGTAAAACCTAAGATTTACCAATTTACTGGCTTTTACAGTAACATATACAATTTGACAATGGTCTTGAACGCCGAAACAGAACATAATGACATTATTAATTTTGAAAAAAAAATTGTATCAGTTTCGAGCTCATATATTTATAGATAATATGTCCAACTCAAATTCAAAACCGTGGGCCGTCACTAGTCCCCCCTCTCTAAAGGCGTTTCATTTCATCTTATAAAAATAAGAAAAAGTAAACAATCTGTCATGGCTCGTGCCACCACTGGCCACGCTAAGACAATAGAATCGATTTGTCTCCAGTGGAATTGGACAGGAAGGCACGCGTCACCACTGGGCTCGCTAGACCACACCCGGAAGAGCCCGTTCATTCAGTTAATTTCCGTAATTTATTGATCACTTTTCTCATTTCTTAGAATTGCTCACAATGCAAAGAAAGCTAAGAATAAATATTAGGGATAAATGATCAATGAACTCCACTTTCATTATAGCGTATAGTTTCTTTATCAATTTAGAAAGATAGCAATTTTTTTCACAATGGTTTGCCAATATGAAGAAAAACAACTATTCGAAACGTTTTTCGATAGAAACTCAGCTGACTATAACTTGCACAGCAAAAAAATCGGAGTGTGCAATTCACTCGCGGTAAAAGTGAAACCTTCAGAAAACTAAAGTAGACAAGAGTGGAGAGGCTACGAAGCACCACACAAAGAGGAGACCGATTGTAGATACTATCTCATTCTCTCGCAGGCTAAATCCTAGAGATATACGTGTTTGCCTCTTTTTAGTGACGCTATTTTTCGTTTCATCGAGTTTAAAATCACAACGGTGCTAAAGAAGTTTTCACTTTAAAAAATACCCGTGGTGCTCTCCGTTGTTATGCTCTTGGTTAATAACAACTGAGTTTCAGTGACGAATATACTACCAAAAATATGCCTTTCCCCACAATTTATTTTGGGGTTTGAATAGTCCGTATTTTGTGGTATTTTTTAAGAATATGGAAAAGTGCCCTAATTACTTGTTCTGAACTTGTGTTATTTGGAAAGATGTTTTGAGGTTCTTAACTAAGCAATAATTGCAATACCTAATTATTGAGGTATTAAGCTAGGTGCCTTACTAAATGACAGACATTTTAAATTTGTTAATATTTATTTTTTACTAATGATCGTTGTTTGTTTGTTCCAGGCGGTTATACCCCCGGTGGCCAGCAAGGCGGGGGCTCCACGCCGCCCCCTTTCCTGCAGCCCTACGGCCCCCCCGCCCCTCCCGCTGCCTACCTGCCCCCGCACCATCACCACCACCAGCAGCATCACCAGGACCAGCACCAGGTATGTTACTAGCTACAGCAGGATATAATCGTTCATAACCGGCAGTGGCTGGAATACAACTTTACTGGCTTAATCCGTCTTTCTCCAGACCTCTTCCACCACCAGGGTCTTATCATTATTGCTAGGCTATTGCCATCGTCTTCTGACTCAACCCATTTGTCTCCGTCTTATCATTGTTGTTTCGCTATTGCCATCATCTTCGAATCTAATTCATCTGCCTCCAGGTCTCTTCCACCACCAGAAGAGCGATTCTATATCTTTTGTAGGATAGTTATGAGATAACGGACATGATCTCCTATCACATTTGTGTGGTTTTTACATATTTACTGTCACATATTTTAGTTTAGATAGTTTTAAACACGAATTCCTGCAAGTATGCATGATTATTTATTAATTTATTGTACGTTGTGTATAAAAAAAGCAAATAACAGCCATAAAAATCACATAAATCTGTCAGAAGATCACGTCCGTTATCTTATAACGATCCCACAAAATATATAGAATCGCTCTTCAGGTCTTATCATTACAGCTATTGCCATTATTTTTTAACTTAATCCATTTTGAGTTGAAATTTGGGTAATGACTATAAAGATGTTGTTGACATATTTAACACATCATTCACTAAATATAAACAAGCCAAAGTAGAATTTATATCAGAAAGAAGAACCACAAATTTCATTTTTCCAACTGCATAGCTCTGCTTCGATTTATTTCACATGTATTGCACTTTTCTCAGTTTACAGTTTTTCCATCTTGCATGGTGGTGTGTTTTGTTTTTGTTTCAAGTTGTTTTTTACTTTGTTTTAGATTTGATTATGATTTTGATATTGATATTGATTATGATTACGATTATGATTTTGATTTTGATATTGATATTGATTCTGATTCTGATTCTGATTCTGATTCTGATTCTGATTTTGATTTTGTTTTTGTTTTGTTTATGATTTAGTTTATTTTTATTTTGTAATGCACATTTAGATTTGGATGTTCTTTGTTTAAAAAAAAATGCATGTAAAAGCCCAGCCGGGCGCGAAATTCCAAATAAATAAATAAATAAATCTGTGTCTAGCCTCTTCTACCACCAGGGTCCTATCCCAATCTTTCCATGCCTCTTCTACCACAATCGTCTCCTAATTATTTCTAGGCTGTTAATTGCCATCATTTTCTAATTTGGTCTATCTGTCTCCATGCCTTTTCCACCATCGGGACTTATCATTGTTGCTTAACTATTAGGTATGCCAATTTGCCACCATATTCTAAGTTAAGCCATCTGTCTCCAGGACTACCAGCAGCTGGAGGGTCTGCACCAGCAGCACTCGCAGCAGCAACAGCAGCAACAACAGCAGCAGCAGCAGCACGGCCAGCAGCAACAGCACCCCGGGCCTCAGCAGCACGGACCCCTGCACGGAGCACCCTACGCGGACAGCTCGCCCGAGTTCTACGCCACCTCGCCGCAGGTGCTAGAGCACAAGTACCAGCCGGCGCACTACGTCAAGCCATACCCCAGAGGTAACTATAACCCACCCAATACCGTAGCACTTTTAATCCTCAGCAACTTGAGGAGACAACACGTCTGTTTGAAGCAGAGACTGTTTTTGGTTAGTGGGGTGCGCGGCATCCAGTTAGCTCTTGGAAGCCCAAAAAAGGATTACATAGGATAGATACCCTGACGGAAATAATTTTTCTCGAGGCCTGTCGCATATTAGGGAATGCTTCTTGGAGGGTCAGGGTTCAGGGTTACCTAATTACATGTACATGCAGAAATTCCCGTCTCAAAGAAATATAAGTAGTGTCTTATGTAAGTTTCTTGTAATCCTTCTATTAATAATAGCCTCATCCGGTACAATCAGGATTTTATATATTTGACATTTGAACGGTCCTCGATTTAATTAGTCTCGGCTCGTGTCAGCTTTTGATCCAATTGAGAATCAAGTGTGCAGTACACACGCGGTACAATTGAAACCTTCAGAAAATTAAAGTAGACAAGAGTGGGGCGACTACGAAGCACCGCACAAATCTCATTCTCTCGCGGGCTAAATCCTATAGAAAAGTACGAGTATCTATGTATTTGTTTCTTTTTGGTCTCGCTTTTTCGTTTTATCAAGTTTCAAATCACACTAAAGAAGTTTTCCCTTCCAAAAACATAAAGTTATAAAATATGCTTATTGTCGATTTAATTGACAATCGAATTCGGCTTTAAGCAATTTTTTGAAAGACCCCCAAGTTTTTTTTGAGTAGGTAATATAAATTAGCATAACACAAATTTATCTTTAGTTTTTCATTTTCATTATCATTTCTTATTTGTAAAAACCCAGCAGAAAATCGGGTTTGAATCTTGCAATCATACATAAATAAAATATGCGTTAAGAAAATGAAGATAATGTTAATAGTTCTTAGTCGAAGTATGATCAGTTATAAATGATAAATGATGAAGATATGGAACATTAGCTGTTCTGGATTCGTGTCCCAGATGTGCCCATGTCTTTTTCTGTTTTTTCTGTTTCCAGATTTTCTATTGAGTTTCGCTAATATTGTCTTTATTTAATTAAATATAAATTTTCAGTTTGTAAGCATGAAAAATACAATCACAATTATCAGTTCTTTCTCTAAAGCTTATTTGCCCATCGGTCGAGTTCGCCTCGCCGGATATGGTTTTTGAATTAATATTTCAGTAAGGGTTGAATTGCTGTCGTTTCCGCTTCTCGGAGGCTTTAAATGATTATAAAACATCGACGGCGATTGTTAATTCCGCGTAATAACCAATAACTATCCACCCATCCTTTCGGGTCACTAGGCTGACTACTGACTACTGACTAGGCTCACTAGCCGAACAACAATTTAATGAATAATCAACGAACACGTGCGAACTATTCAAGATGGCCGCCCCTTTGTATGCTAACTAATCAATTGACTTCAACTGTTAAAATATCACACGAGAGGCTTATTGTGTTCAAATGTGTTTATGTACGATTACTTCTTGGATGTTTCGTGATTATAAATAACTAGCTGACCCGGACACGCGTTGCTGTGGCTAACGAAACACAATGTCATCAACTGGATGGTTAACCAAACTTTTAACTCACACTGTCATCTGTTAATTTGTATACAAATTAAATCCACACCTCCCGTTTGCCAGCCCGCTCGTCCACCACATACAGATATTTTCCTAATTATATATTTCAACCAATTTACACAAAACCTTGATAAATTATATACCTGAATCTTCCTATCTATTGGTGGAAACCGCATGAAAATTGTTGAGTTGTCACGGAACCGTTTGCAACGGAAGAGCATAGATTCTAATGTTTACCTAGTGCCCGAATTTTGATGATTTGAATAGTCTCTAACGGTGAGTTTTGGAATCATGAAATTTTCACAGGTTTATTTATTTTTCTAAATCTTGTTCACCGCAATTTCTACCATGAGCTGAAGAGCATTACAATATTTGCTGAATGCAAAAAAACGCCGTATACATATTGTCTATTTCCGCCATCGATTTGTTTAACTAAATTGAATAATTGAAGTCGATTTGTACCAACTAGTTTGGTTTATTCAAATTAATATATATGTATTAAAAAAAAACGAGATGTATTTACCTACTCTTCGTATCTACGTAGTCCAATGGGTAAGACTCTTGACTCACAATCCGGAGGTCGCGGGTTCGAACCCGGCGTGCGCAAATAAATTTTATTTGATTAATTTGTGTTATTTCACAATTAATTCATTTAAAAAAATATATAATATATTTGCGGCACGTTCCAGAGTGGAAGATACTATCAATATCGCCCTGGGGGTCTAGTCCCTATCTTTTACGTTTTACTAACAGCCTGTTAGGTTTGAGCAAAGTTGTCGCAACTGGCTAAAAATGGTAGTCGGTAACTTTTCTGTTTCTTTTCTGTCGGTCGCGACGATAAATTAACTAAACCTTAACAGAAAAGTTGCTGACTACATTTTTAGCCAGTTGCGACAACTTTGCTCAAACCACCAAGTTAAGCTAACAGGCTGTTAGTAAAACGTAAAAGATAGGGACTAGGCCCCCTGGTGTAAGACCACCATTCAGAATTGAAACGTTGCTTGAAAATGGCTTTAGCCGTGTTTGGTGACCAGATCTGAATAGCCAGGTACTTCCCAACCTTCCTCTCCCCACCTCCTTCCCCTCCCCGCTACCTTCAGCCTCACAACATACCCCAATTGGGGATGCTTAGTCTCACTGGCTCCAGACGGGAGCAGTTGAGATTCTTGTGCGGTATTCACTGTAAAAAAAAAAAACTCTCCAATGCCTTCAAATCCTGAACTGGTTTTTATTTACAATTTTCAGGATTTTTCCCGGTTAATTGACGCGCCGAGTTCCAAAAGTGACAACTTAAATAAGTGACGTAAAAATATACATTTGTACAATGTCGCATATATCGTACGTCCATCGGCGCGCGGCGTGTTGGCTATTCCAGGGATATTCGGGAAACATTCGAGGAATATTCGGCTGCTTCCGAATCTATTAAATACTAACATGTCGCTCTGACGTTTATTGTCCAATTATTCAAACACACTTTTCAACTTCGAATCGCTATACAATGATTGGAGAGTCCAGGAGAGTTCAGTGAGAGGAGAATGTAAAATGAATTAAAAAAATATTATCAATATTTTTGATTTTGAAATTATTGACGTTTATTTTGATAAATTATTATTGCAACAGATTTCTCAGTAAAATTAAATTAAAAATCTTCTAAAAATATCTCAGTAAAAAAAATTTCCAATGACAATATGGGTTTTTAGAAAAAAATATGTATCATTGTGTGTGTCAGAAGCAGCCGACCTGTCGCCGCCTCAGCAATCTTTATGAGTACAAAATAACAAAAAGGAATAGGTGTATTAATTATCGTGATTATTTTTGGGTTATTATGCCGTATTGCGCAACCTGCTTCTTTATTCAACGTTTCGGACAGCATTATAGTCCATTATCAGGGCAGTTATGTAATAGTTTTTATTGTCTAAATCTATCTAAAATTCAAATCATATCAGGTGTGTTAATGTTTATATAGAGATATTTAAATGGTACCTACTCCCTCAAGTGACATCACAAATAACATCTCTACATATTATTAATTGAAGTCCTGCGCCGCGCCTGTCTGCCTGTCTGTTCGCGATAAACTCAAAAACTACTGAACGGATTTTCATGCGGTTTTCACCAATAGATAGAGTGATTCATGAGGAAGGTTTAGGTTATAATTATATATAAATTGTCAAGGTTTTGTGTAAATTGGTTGAAATATATAATATATAAAGGAGAATGTCTGTATGTGGTTGACGAGCGGGCTGGCAAGCGGGCGGTGTGGATTTGATTTGTGTGCAAAGGAAAGTCATTGTCTACATTTGATTTCGAAAACTCTGTGTAAAGCCCGTGCATTGCCGGGGACTTCAGCTAGTCAAATATAAAACATTTTTTCATAAAACATCATTTTGAATTAGGTTAGGTGTCTAGAATGATTTCGGTTAAACATAAACATGAAAAAAAGATAACGATAAATAAACTGGCAAATTGGATTGTAAAAATATATTAATAATTAAATAAAATGGACTTTTTCACTGAACCACCCCTCTCCTGTCAACGCCAATCCAATAAATATTTTGACAGTTTTAAATATTCCAACTCAGCTACAACATTTTCCCGCTATTCGCTTCTCGCCGTCCATCGCCTATTACATTATTTTAATACTTTTGACAGCTATTTAAATTCCCAGTTCTCGGTTGTCAGTCCGCCTCCCACAACCTGCAGTTGGACACATTTACCTCGCCATATATTATTATTAATGTAATATAACGTGCCACTAAATCGTTAATTAAATAATGTATTTAGATACTGACGTTAATTATTTAACACAACCGAAATGGTTACTGTTTTTTATACTTTAAATAATGATCAATCAAGAGTCCCAGCTGCTCCCGTCTGGAGCCAGCGAGACTATGGCACCCCCGATTGGGGGTATGTTGTGAGGTTGGAGGGGAAGGAGATGGGGAAGAGGAAGTACCAGGCAATTCATATTTGGTCGCCAAACACGGCTAAAGAAATTTCAAGCAACATTTCAGTCCTGAATGGTGGTCTTACATCAGGGCGATACTGAAAGTATCTTCCACTCTGAAACTTGCCATAAATATACAATGTATTATTTTTAATTCACCTTCCTCTCCCCCATCTCTTTCCTCTCCCCATTACCTTCAGCCTCACAACATAGCCCATTTTGAGGATGCCATAGTCTATCAAGACAGTTTGATAATGCCTTCAGAAGGCGAAACAGCTGTCATGCGTAATAATAATTAATAATTACACACAAGAACTTGTTTATATTAATTTAATAGTAATATTACTAATATTATTGAATATATAAAATAAATAAAAATTAAAATGTAATTCCCTTCTTTATGTCGTTTCACAATGTGCATTTTAGTACTGTAATAATAATATCGAATTTTGTTGTTTTTACAGCACGACACTATGACGGCTATGGAGGCGAAGGCGGTTATAGCTCTCCCTACGACAGCTTCGGTGGCGCAGGTGGCGGAGGCGCCTGGTGCCCCCCTCCCGAGCTGCAGCACACTCCCTTCCTGCCGCCCGACAAGCTGCCCACGGGATACCCTCAGCCGGGGCCATGCTTCACTGGTCAGTACGCAGTACACGCTATTGCAGAAAGGGCATGATTTATTAGTTGTTCGCTAGCATTCGTTAATTTGCCACGCTGTACTAGCCTCTCTCACCAGGCTTCAATCCAAACAGCACTAGGAAATATTTTTTTGTTTTTGATCGAACCATAAAACATTGGTTGCTTTAATCCTAATGGGGAGCCTCAGCACGGGTAAAGCACCCAGTGAGGCCCATATTACCAAATAATGTGTTAAAATATGTAAAGTTAATGTATCAAATAAAAATTGCCTGGCTTGACGATTTTAGGGAAACTGAATAATACAAAAATGAATGATTGTTAAGTAGTCTTAAGCCATTTTAAATTTTTAAGCTCTAAAAAATAATTTATTTTTTAAGATAATGTCTATACATTCCCCACGCCGAAACGCAAATTATTTAAAATTCCCTTGATAGAAAAAAATCCCAAAGTATGCTCCGAAAATTATTATTTTCACGTCTGTTTCAGTTATTTTACAAGTTATATGTATGAAAAACTTCACAGTGTTTCTTTAAATCCTGTTTTAGACAGCCCCCAAGAGATTTTTGCTCTATTTTAAACGAGTCCTGTTTTATTAAACATTTTCACAATTTTCGCTTCAATTTTACCGTTTTAAATATTAGCGCATTCTCTCCAACATTCGTAATTACATATCTTTCGATCTTCTTCTTTTCAAGCGGGGTTACGGCGCCTTAAGTTGTTTCAAATGATTCACCAATCATAGCTAAATCCCATTGGTTCTGTAGCTATGCATAACCCAAAGAAAAGATGTAGGAACAAGTTTTTTCTCCTATTACTTTTTCTTGGGGGTAAGCATAATGTGACCTGTTTTTTTTTTCGGTTTTCTATAAATTGTTAATGTTTCAATATTAAAACTATGCTTTGCTTATGTTTCCAGGCTCGGGCCCCATCCAACTGTGGCAGTTCTTGCTGGAGTTGCTGACGGACAAGTCATGTCAGAGTTTCATCTCCTGGACGGGAGACGGCTGGGAGTTCAAGCTCACCGACCCCGATGAGGTAAGACCCATTACCTAAAATAAACTTTCATCAGTATCGATATTAAGATAGATGCATGAATTAATACTTTATAACTATTTCTTTTACTGAGCCAAGGTCAATACAGATGTTTTGATCGTTGCTTGGTCGTTACTCGAAAGAGAGTTGCGTTGGGAAGAGCTTAGTCGTGCATTTGAGAAGTGTTGAGCCAAAATTTCTGCTCAACAGTTGATCAGTAGGATTGAGAATAACGGCTATTAGAATTGAGCCTTATTCGGCCGAGCATTCTACTTGGATTTATTGAAATGAATATTAAATGTATACATTTTCTATTAGGTGGCTCGTCGCTGGGGAATCCGCAAGAACAAGCCCAAGATGAACTACGAGAAGCTTTCCCGGGGACTGCGTTATTACTACGACAAGAATATTATCCACAAAACCGCCGGCAAGCGATACGTCTATCGCTTTGTATGTGATCTGCAGAACCTTCTGGGGTAAGAAATACTTTCTTTGATAATAAACTTACTGATTATATTATAATATGCATTTATGACGTAAAAATTCAGTTACATCACATTACCGAATGCTGATAAAACATTGAAGAAAGTTGATAAAAAAGAACAAACAAGCAACATATATAACCTAATCTGATCTAACCTATTCTTTTGCTTAACTTATCATGTGGTTTTGTCATTGTTCTGTTTTATCCTGTTAATAAAAATGCATTCGTGACTTTTTAAAATTGATCATTTTTATCTTTTGTCTTTTTTTGAGACGATTCTACAATATGTGCTACGCACAGGGAAAAAGCTATTATGCTTAAATGTCAATGAAATATTAATTTACATGGACAAATATATTTAAAACTAGCTTTTACCCCCGGCTTCGCTCGCATATTTGTCCCCCCCCACTCCCCCCCCTCTCCCGCATCACCAATCCCCCTCCCCCAATCAATCAACAATCAAATACGCTCCGCTTCGCATTCATAATATTAAAATAGCTGTTGGCTTAGGTCAAAATTTTATATTTGTATCTACCTACACTAAATATTCATATTAGAATACTAATATTTGAATTTTCGCTATCAAAGAAATAATATTGACAGCCCACGTCAAACATTTACTTAGTAACACGCTTTGAAAATAAACGTATAATAGATAATTTCATAACGCCACAGCTTATTCATAATGCCAGAGCTTACCAATATATATAGCCCCTGTTACTCGCAAATAAAGTATCTTTCGATTAGTGAAAGAATTTATAAATTCCATTCAATATTTATTGCGTGAAAGAGTAAGGACCATCCAACCAGGGCTGGGCAGTATTTGAAATACTTGTAATTGAAATACGTATTTGAAATACAAATACGTATTTTGTATTTGTATTTCAATTACTTCCTCAAAATGTATTTTGTAATTGGTATTTCAATTACCTGATGCTGATGTATTTTGTATTTTGTATTTCAAATACTTATGGCTTCAAAATACATTTTCAAATACATTATGCGATCATAATAATGATAATGAAAAACAAGCTGACATAGGTAGATAAAATAGATTAAAATCCAGAGCAATTATGTTAATATTTATAGTTGGCAAGACATGACATTTTCTAGCATATTATATTATACTCTTCATTGCTTTGTATTGTTTATTTTTGTGTCATAGTATTAGATCAAGCACTACCTATAGGAATAATTTGACTGAACACTGGATTATTTTTAAGTTGATTACAGTAGAGCGCACTTGAAGTGAAATATCAAACAAATCTGCGCTATACAAATGTCCTGTTATTATAATAATAGTCATTATCTAACCCCTGGGTCCTATTCCACAAAACTTTACAAGTGGAGCAGAGATGAGATGTGTCTTCTGAGCAATAATATTGGTAAATTTTTGCACGTCTCCGTTTCACTCTGCTCAGATGCTGTGTGGAGGGTCTATGTGAGGAGAGGAAGGAATGATCATTGGTCTTGAAGAGATCCATGTTGTAGGAAGGATGAAACGCAGAGGCTGGCAAATCGTTCCACAGCCGAGCTGTTGAACACAAGAACGAGTCAAAGAAGCGACTCGTTCTCGTGTGACAAATGTCTACCGTGTACATACGTTGGGCACGCGTTTGGCGTGTTTCCCGACTATCCACCGGTGCCGAAGGGATCAATGACGCTAGTTCCTCGGAGCATCTTCCATTGTAATACCGGTAGAACAAGGATAGCATTCCCACCCGACGCCTGTTCTCTAAAGATTGCAATCCGTCTGTCAAGATGGGAGAATCATACTTGGCACTAGATGCTACTGCTTTTAATAATCGTTTATTGCCCGAAATTGTATCTTTAAATTCAGTGCAACTGACATTTAAATTGAAGAAAGCACATAATTTGCTTTTTACGGTATCTACATCTAGTCAATTTCTTTCGTCAGTCCATAATCCATACTATTACCCATTACATTAAAAACTCTTTCTGCGAAGGCATTGAAAACGGCAATACCTACCACACATATTGTACCATTTTCAACATATATACTGCTGATTCATTGTTAAAAAACGATGAACCACGTATCAATGTATTTTCCTTCAAGTAAAAGAAAAATACTTTGAGCGCATCCAGTTCCTTACAAAGATTTTCAGGAAGAGTTTGCTGCTTCCACGGGGACAGCGACCATATTTCAATTAGTTCATCTAGCGTAGGCAATCTTCCGCATTCAATATCCAAGCAACTTAAAGTTTTGTAGGTGTTGTTTTCATTCTATTGTCCGGTTTTCTAAAATTTTCTAGACCGGACAACCATTCAAAACACCGAACTGTCGTCTGGTCCAAAACCGGAAATCTGGTAACCCTAGTTACACCAAGCATATGAATGTAGGGCCTGTTCGGAAGATTGCTTCCGTTGAAGGAGACTAGGTTTTCATTTCGATCCCTTTTAGACGTAATCAGACATGATTGGGTCTTCGAAATATTTAATTTAACGAGATTATTTTTACCCCAAGAGAAAGCACTCTCGAGGTAACCGTCCATTCTTTGCTTCAAAGCTCTCCGAGCCGTTGGAGTTTGTGAGCCCTTTGGGGGCATGTCAAACAAAAAGCTATCATGGACTGAACTGTCATTCGCCTAACAATGAATTGGTGCACATGACAAAAGGTTGTTGACGTGCAACAAAAACGAAGTCGGAGACAGAACCGATCCCTGTGGGACGCCAGCATTTATTGAGTATGAGGAAGAAGTGAAACCATCGGCTACCTTCTGAATCGACCTCCCCCTCAAAAAGTCGGTAATCCACAGTACATAGGGATGCGGGAAGTCCGTAAGAAGGTAGTTTTTTAACAAGTCCTCGGTGCCAAACCCGGTCAAAGGCCTTGGAATTATCCAGTGCAACCGTTTGGGTCTCACCGAAACGTTCCAGGCACCACCCCCAAACATGCCGTACATACGCGAGAAGATCACCGAACGAGCGTTTCCGCCGGAATCCGTATTGATGGTCGTTAATAATTTTGTTTTCTCGAGGTATGTGAGCTTCTATGGAAACGTATCCTTAAATAAGGGCACTTATGACAATTTATTGTAACCAAAGGTTCTACCAAAACCAAATGTATTTTGTATTTTGTAATTTGTATTTTGTATTTGAATTAAAAAAATTGTTAAAATACTGTATTTTGTATTTTGTATTTCAAATACACGACTTGAAAGTATTTTGTATTTCGTATTTTAAATACATGCGAAAAAGTATTTTGTATTTTGTATTTCAATTACAGCAAAGCATGTATTTTGCCCAGTCCTGCATCCAACCAACCATCCATACAAACTTTCGCATTTATAATATTAGTAAGATTGAAATTTTTGATGGAAAGTTCCCAAGTTCTCTATTTAATATTTTGTCTAATGAAAGTGTGTTGTCTCTTCCACAGGTATTCCCCCGAAGAGCTGCACGCCATGGTGGACCTGAAGCTGGAGAAGAAGGACGACGACTGAAGGTCTCGAGGCACAATCGTGGTTTTTCAGTGAAATGAAAATGTGGATTAGTTTAAAATGTATCGTAGGAAATGAAATGGATTAAGTACGGTGATACTATAGCTGTTATGTTGGCCTAGTACAGATGCAACACAAATTAATGTATTCTTCTTTATACATTATATTATCTTATCCATACCTTCTGTCAAAGTTGCAATCAAAGATATTCACGTATTTTCACTCATCCTCTAATATTTATGTCTCTGTGTAATTTGATCTTAGCTTAAACTTTTTTTTTAAATAATTATGTATTCAAACCATTAAAAAGTTGATCAACTTTGATCAATTTGTGATTTACAATAACATGATGTTTTTGTTAATATTTTGTAAAAATACTGTATGTTAAATAATATAGTATTGTATTATTATTATAACTTTCATTAAAAACATGCACAGTTGGTGCTTTCGTTAAAAAACTTCTCTGAAAAGATGTTTATTTGTGCTTTCAAGCTTATATACCACTTTCTTGTATTTGTTTTCTTAGACCATGGGTGCCTTAACGATCTTCCATTGATTAATCAAGTGATTGTTAAATTTTGTGTATGCTTTTCTAATTTAATTTGACTGTTACAAAATCCCTACTGTTTGTCAAACACAACCAAAGTATATAAACCATTTGTTTGTTTTGATTGCATTCAAAATAAATTATAATATGAAACAGCATGTTGCATTAAAAATGACTAAACATATAAAATATACTGGTGCTGATATTACAAAGACCGTGTAATAGTTTTGCATCTACCGAGGATTATTCTGATCTCACAACGATATTTTCCTACGAGTTCACGTCATTTTCACAAACAAACCAAAAAAACCATTCTAGTTATTTAAAAACAAAAAAATTCCACTTTAATACAGTTTTAATAAAATATTTGATGATTCTTACAAACCCCATCCAACCCAGTGCTCAAGATGATCCAAAAAAGTATTAATCCTGTTGTTATTAAATATTATCATAAAAATAAGTTTATACGGCTTTCCCTTTCATACATTTTGAATATTAGTTCTCATCACCCTTTGTGTATGTGTTACGCTTTTCAGTTACAAGAAATTATCACACTTTTGAAATTATTTCTACTACATATTGTAATATGTATGTCTATATAATAAAATATCTGTGCATATCTGGAATGTGCTAACAATATGTTATATCTCTTTGTTCTTAAGTCTTGATGTCCAACTGCCTCGAAGAGATTTCGGCCAACAGCATTAATAATTTAATTTTATAAATTCTGTTGATTTGTACATAAATTCATATAAACTAATATTAGAGAATGCAAAAAAGATATAGTGTTAAACTACTTAAATATTAAACAATCAAGTTATGTTTGAAAGAGAAGACGATGTTTTGGAGAGGGAGAAAGATATTCATTGAATCATTTGCACAGATTAAAGATTAAAGTATTACAATAGAAAGCACAATTTATAAAGATGTAATAATATGCCTCTGAATATCACACGATGTTGGTGAATTTGTTATTGGAGCAATATGTTCAGATCTATTATAAACCTAGCTTTAATAGTTTATGGATATAATTTTCTATCACCCTCGGGTACTCTGTTGAACAGACGTATGAGATTACGTATCATTAAATGACACAATTCACAAAACCATATTTGTTTTCATATCCATGTAATCAATCTTGTGATTTTGACGCATGTTTTTTTGCATTATTATATACTTGTAACTTAGAAGAACGCAATTATTATTTACAGACATCCAACAATATCGAAATTAAAATAGTTCGATGTATTTTAATTACAGCCACCGAGAAGTATTTTTATACATGTTTACAGATATACGCGAAATGCACACAAATATTGTTAAGAGAAAAGGAAAAGTTCTGGTTTATTAACTTTCGACTACACCTGCTTTAGCAGGCCAGACCAAATGATTTCGAGCCGAATGTTCCCCACCGCTGACCTAAAAAGTCTAATCTTTACATCTATCTTTGCTCCAATTCATTTGGAATTAAAAATAACTATTAATCGTTATACAAGGGGTCCAGTAGTAGGCTAAAATAACTTCGTGGGGTGATTTTTAATAGTTTGAAGCTTTTGAATGAAAAAAGTGTTTCTATTTTCCTCATACTAGTAAAGTATCATGTAAAATCATCGCTCGGAGTAATCTTGCTTTACAAGCGGGCTCCTTATTTTAGTCCCGACAACATAGATAAATAACTATGAATATTGAATTTTTTCACACTTTTTTAGACAATAGTGATGTAAATTGAACAAACTTTCTCGATGTGAAAGTGAATGATCTCGTTTTAAGGGATTTTGTTTTATTATGAATGATAATATTCTTTTTAGACATTATGTGATTATTTTTATTAGGTTAAATAATATTGTATGTACCTAATTGTAATTTCTTTTTATATCGGTCACATGAACTCCTTACTAAGAATATTATTATAAGACACAATGATATCATTCTCCATCTCTTTCCCTTTTGTTGGAAATGTTATAGTTATGTGAAATAGAACACTATTGTTTCATTGGCCCGTACATATAAATTTGTATGTATCGACAAATGATGTTAAAATAAAAAATATATATTTATGAAAAATTATTTTTATTACTTCCACCTAATTTCCAATAATATATTTTTGAAAAATTGAAACTCATTCATCTTACCGAATAACAGACAAATGAAAATGCTTCACCAACATGGCTTCTTAATATGCTTCAAAAACCAAAAAATAGAGTGTGCAATTAATTCACACATGGCAGAAATGAAACCTTCAGAAAACTAAAGTAGACAATAGTGGGGAGGCTACGCAGCACCGCACAAAGAGGAGACCGATTATACTATCTCATTCTTTCACCGGCTAAATCCTATAGATGTAAGTGTTTGTCTATTTTTAGTGGGGCTATTTTCGTTTCTTTGGGTTTCAAATCACAATGGTGCTAAAGAAGTTTTTACCTCAATGATTATTATTAGTTGCCAAGGAGAATTATGTATTTCCTTTTTATTTTCTTTTTAAGCATGGTTCCTTAATCTCTTAAATGCCAGCAAAATTTTTTTTTCCTTTTTTTAAATGCGATTTTAACCCTTATATATAAAGTATATGTATGAAGGACCAGGTCAGAATCGCTTGCGCCATTATCAATCTAGGGCCTAGGTACTATTTGATTATTGTAGCAACTCTGAATTATTTTTAAATAGTTTTCTATGAAATTTGCCAGTGGCTTTTCGAAACACCATCCAACATTCAACAGGTTAATAATACATTTAAAAAAAATCATTTGTATGAATGTAACTATCTCTTCTGGGGAAACTACAAATTATGGTAAATTACATACTTTTTTTATAAATATATTACAAACACATTATCTGGTAAGGTCCACTTCCAGGATCCGTTTTAGGTCCACTTCTTTTCATCCTTTTTACAAATGATGTCGCCAAAATAATCGAGTCATTTGGTCTCTTGTCCCACTGCTACACTGACGATCAGCAAGTTTATTTTTACTGCTCTCCAAACGAAATCAATAGCCTCAAAATCCGCATAGTTGAACGCCTAGAAGCAATAACTCGTTGGATATCTTCAAACAAGCTGAAGCTGAACCCATCTAAGACTGAGTTTCTCTGGGCCGCCACAAACAAACGTCAACATTTCATAGACAATTCACTTATTTCATCAACGAACCGGTGTATGCAATTTTTAGCCATAAGTTGTTTTTAATTGTTTGTCTAGCTTGTAGTTTTTCTAGATTTTAGGCATGTATGGTAAGTTTGTACAGCGCCCTTGAGGTGATTTTTCACAAAAACGGCGCTATATAAATCGTTCAAATATTATTATTATTAAGACAGTACAATATTTACAAAAGCATAGTGCAAAAACAATTAAGTTATGACGTGACGAAAATAGAATCTAATGGAGCACGGCGATAATTTTGGAGTGGCATATCAAGAGTGAAAATACCTAAAAATAATAATCTACTTTATTTAAATATATTATGTACTTAATATAATACTAACGAATACAATACTACTTAATATAAGCTATGAGCTTTGAAAGTTTTTCAATAGATGGCAGAAGTAAAAGTAAGATACCAAACATCTGAACTTAGAATGTTGTGGTTACGAGTTATATCTTGGAGGAAGAATATATTTATGCATCACTCCACAGTATGGGCCATGTATTTATTCTCCTGTTAGTTCAAGGATCATTTTCTTGAGTTTTTTTCTGTCCACCTTCCCCGAAGGAGTGGTTGGTAAATTGTCCAAAAATACTACTCCTCCCCTAAGGGATTTAGTGTCTGAAAGGGCATCTGAAAAAAATAGAAATGTGCTTGTTATACCTTGTTCGTATTAGAAACCAAAAAATTCCTCTTTTTGAGGAGAATGACAAAATCACCAGTCTACAGCTCACATTTTTATTTTTTTATTTAATTTTATTAATTTATTCGGAAAAACAAACATTGGAGGGGGCCCCAACACTTTTCCTATGGTGTTATAAAGAAACGCATGGTTTCCTCCATTACTATACCTACACATAAGGGTGATAATCAAAAGAATTCATATCTGCTTTTTCATAGATGGTGCGAGTCTAATAATAATTATTTTAGAAAACAACGCTTTTTACGAGTTATTCTTTAAAATATTAAGATAAATGAATTGCTTGTGCCCATACATACACAAGCATTGTTAGCCTTTCTTGAAAGATTTCAGTTTGTTTATGGACGAACAATTAATTCATCTCGTAACTTATAAAAAAACGTTTTTCCCTTAAATAATTTTACTCACGCCGTCTACGAAAGAGTAGATTATGAATTCTTTTGAGAATCACCTCAAGATTTTTTTTTTTTTATACAAAGCTAGCTACCCTTCAATGTTTATGCATACAGGGCATAGACATATGAATATTAATAGACCAGAACAGAAAGGTGAGGGGTAGAAACCAACTACAGCGGGACGAAGGGCAGGAAGACGGCTTTGGTGATATGTGATTCGTCAAAACTCAATCTGACAGTATATAGGCATTTCGCATTATAATATCACACTTTCGTTCTTAAAAGTAAACTCTGCTTTCGAATGAATATAGCTTTTTACATGGGAGCGCGAATTGTTCGCCGCGTAATGAACACACTTGCGAAGTCCAAATATGCAAAGTAAGGTCGCCTATAAGGTCGAGTTCAATATTTTGTTGCTGTATTAAGTGAAGACACTTTTATAAATGTTTCATAATTTACTTACTCCAGTAAACAGGGACGGGCACACGCCATGTATTTCGAGTGACAGTGTATGTTACAAAAATGATCATATTATGTGATCTGAATTGGGTTAAAATAGTGTAAAATAATGCTTGCCTATGGAATGTAATACGACAATTTCGTTTATTCTCTTTTTCACTTCTATTTTTACACGTTTTCAAAACACAAGCCACTATGTTTACCGTTTTATTTCGTAAAATGCACCGATGAGTGCTCGACGCTGGCTTGCAGTAGAATGATGACGTCACATTTTTTAGATTAACGCGAAGCCATACACGATCCCAGCCGGTTCCAATGGAATGGTTCTAATGGGAGGGGGAAATAATACGCTTTTATCACTTAGGGCAGGTCTACTAATATTCATATTTCTATGATACAGGGTTAATAAACAGTACCCAAGTACTTTCATGAAATAATTAAAATAAAAGTAGAAAGAGCAAATTGCTGTTAAATAAAAGTACTAACAGAGAAGATAATGTAAATATTTGCACTAATAGAGGACAGAAGATAAAAATTAATCAAATGAAAAGAACCTTTACCTTTGTGAAAACATGATTGGACCTTTTGGATAATATTTTGATGTATTATTAATTTATTTTTTAAATACCAGAGAAAACCAATTTCGGGTAAAAATGACGCATCACAAAAAATGTTTTTTTTCAGTTATCCAGTAATTGGCAATGGTTTTAGTGATATTGTACTCTTCTAAATAATATTAACAAATATATGACTGAAGGCGGGTGGGAGTGATCTTACTTTTGACAGCATCCTTGATCATCTGGGCGGTGACCGTGGACCCCTCCACCCTCTGCACGAAGGCCATTGGGTGCTCCCCGTCCTCAGGGTGAAGTCGGCCTACCACGGCCACCTGCACCACCCCTGACACCTTCATTATCTCAAACTCCAACTCTGCGGGGGTTATCTGAAATAAACACGTAAAGAAGCATTAACAATAGAACATTCAATTGAACTCAGATTAGAACATTTCAAGTTAGTGGTATGAAATTAGCATCGTGTATACACTTTGATCCAGCAAATTCTATAGTATTTTCTTTGCTTTCTCATAGAGGGCAGTGCTAAAAGCTGTCCCGAAAGTCCGCTAGACGGCAGTTAGTTTAGTTCCGAGTTTGGGCACCAGGAGGGCCAAGGGCCTAGGCGCAGTCTGCAGGAGCTCATTCAATTCAGATCTCATTTAGCCAGCTTCCAATTAGGCCGACTATCGTAGTCACCACTTGTAACACGCGAAGTATTCAATAAATCCCAGATTAACATAAAAGAACTCTATTCTTTCCCAAGAAGCAATCTCCTCCCAAGACGAGTTGGAGAACTGCTTGTGTGAACGCAACATGCATTATCTTGATTAGTTATTTCAAATGTTTATATTGACTTTCGTCAAATTTAGCAATATCGCATTTGTACATACAATGTGCGCAACGTACTTACTTATTACCTAGATTTAAGAAGTTATTTTTTCTGTTTTCGTTGCTGCACCCCTGATTAGGCTGATGACGCGACACCTAATTATATATTAACTATCAACATAGAATAAAACTTTATTCAATGTCTATCACAAGCTCACAATTAATTGTTCATCACTTTTGAATTGGAACGATTTAGTTAATTTTCACAACAACTTTGATTAAATTTCAAATTCAGAAATTTTGTCTCTTAGTGCAAATTCAAAATAAAATGAACGCCGAAAAAAAAAAGACATCGGGCAGTGTAAGAGAGTGCAGAGTACTTAGGTAATGTTGATTGGCTGTCTAGGTCTAATAGTCAAAGGCTACCTACTAAGCAGTGGCGGTTCTAGACTTATTATGAGCTAGAGTGCTAAGATTGAAAAATACGACACAAAGAAAAGCAATAACTTTTGGCTCAAGTTATGGCCGGTCTCCTCCGATACAAACATGTAAATGGATGGTTAGGTCGGGGCCACATTTTTTTTGCTTTCTGTGAGTATACAGATATATTCTGTGAGTCTCTATGGTCAATTTATAGAATGAAAGTTGAAGTCCATTCAACTTTGTGTTTCTATTCTGTAGGATAGAAAAATCTTTTCTCACCGTGAACCTAATCAGGTTCATGGTTCTCACGAATCTACGTCATAAATTCTGCAAATTAGATCATAGAATAGAGGTTAACCCCCGGTAATGTTGTTAGCTAGGTACTTTGTACGACGGAAAACAAACCTGGAAATTCCTGAATTTCATAATTTCTTTGAGTCTGTCCACAATGAAGATATGTTTATTTTCATTAAAATAAACAAGGTCTCCAGTTCTGTACCAACCATCTTCATCATAGGCTTCTGCTGTGGCAACCGGATTCTCCAAATAGCTCTAAAAAAAGCAAATTTAATATGCGTTAGAAATTAATGTTTTATGTAACCTATGTAAATTTATAGTTAGTTTCGGGACTACCACTTACATGGAATAAACAAGGAGATTTCAAGCGAAGTTCCCCAACTTGATTTGGTCCAACAGCGAGTTCTGTCTCAGGGTCGACGGCCTAAAAACAGTAAAAGGTAAATAAAATAAAATCTTAAGACTGTCGATAATAGGTACAATATTTATAGAATTTGTTCCACTTTTTATACAATCATTGCAAGGAAATGTCAATAGCACTCAATTAAAAGTCGGTTGCTTCACAGAGGTTGAACAATTCGACTGCCATAATACGGACAAATGCCTAGTTTGGTAGTCAGAAACCATTTTTAAAATTGAACAAGGTAATCGTAATAAATCTAAACGAAGATATGAAAAAGAACAAGATAAAGAAAATAGAAAAGGTCGCAATTAGGACTCGAACCCAGGATCTCTCGTCTTACCGGGACAAGCGCCTTAACGAACTCTCAGCCATTGTCAATCGCATATTCCAAATTCAGAATTAAATTCAATTTTTGGCGGCTACCTTTTTAAATGATTCCAAACAACTTGTTTGTAACCTAGTGTCTCGGATAAACATATCCGATTTTATTTATATGGGACACCCATTGACCCTTTTCTAAAAGTCTGAACGAATATTCAATTTAAATTAACTCTCCTTATACTTTATAATGTTTTGAAGGTTTTACCCATCAATGTAATATGACATTTAAGAAGAAGATAATACTAATAAATCTAAACGAAAATATGAAAAAGAAGAAGACACAGAAAATAAAAAGGTAATGGACTACTGGGACTCGAACCCATTTTTAAAAACTTGTATAAATACAACGAATAAAGAAAAAAAATAAAAAATAAAAAACGATAAAAAAATTATCAAATTTCAAAGCTAATGTTGTTCTGTGAAATAACTGACCCATTTTGAATAAAAACAGAAAACTAGAAAGGAACTTTCTCTGGATATAAAATGAAATTTGATGGATAACTCATTACTTTCAAGTTCTGTTCTGTTCAATTTCTGTGAAACAACTATCTTTACTCTGAACTCGGATATAAATACGTTATCTATTACTTTTAACACAGAGGTTTGCAAATTATTAGTATAGTATAATAAAAATGTATATACAGATGGCACACAGTGTTAACTATCGCAAGAACGTTTTTGGGGAGACAGCTTATTTTTCATAAAATCTCATTAGTGTTTTTTGTGACATTTTCTACAAATATCTAGATAAATGTCAATTGCGGCCAGTTAAAATTAGGAAAAGGTTATAAAAAGATTTTTTAATAAGAAGTAGTTCAAATGATTGCGAATCAGTGCTTTGGAAGCCCTCTAGATAACCGTGCGCTTTTCCTCCACTTTACGAGGGTACAGTGCAGGTGAGGGCATGTATGTAACAACCCTTAACAACTTCCAAAAAGAGAGGATCATTGTTGTCATAATCAAAAAGTCGCTCAAAGTTAGTACCTATTTTAAAGAAAGAAAGAAGAAAATGCAAAATAATCGGCTATTTTACTCTCCAATGAATCCAAGGGTAAATCTTTCCAATGGAATTTGGTATCCCCTCAGAATTGACACTCACTCCTCTTATCTCCGTCATGCCGTAAGCATTAGTCATCTTTCCATTTGGTATTTGTTTCTGAAAGTGAAATTTCAATATTGTTACCAATTAACTGAATATGATAATTGGATCACTGTAAACTAAGCAGGTAGATACTCTATTTAGTTTCAATTCTAATTCTTCGAAGAACCTTTCACGGAAATGTTGGTAGAACAATCAAAGTTTTACTAACTATTCGTCCATTAATATATAATATATGTAAGAGAAACTTTCAAGAGCCAAGCTTTTTTGAAAGAAAGAAAGCATCTAGCCTAGCACGCGACAGATATTTTTTACAGCATAAAAACATTAAAATCTAAAATAAAAAGCTGGGTACAAAACCCGTGTACACGTGAAAAATCATGTGATATTTTAATTGTCGACCAATTTTGAAAATAGCAAATAAAATAATTTTCTGTAAAAAAAATTATATTATAAGTAGGTACCTACCTAGCAGTAGCGGTCCGTGAGTTTTCAGTAAGCTAGAGTGCTAAGATTGAAAAATACGACGTTATTGATTTTGTTACAGTTGAAAATGATTTTTTTTTAAATTTTAACTTTTTGTATGAAGATATTTCAGTTTGTGGATGCCGCGCATCCGTAAACTGAAAGAATCCTGAAAATCTTACACGACAGCGGGAGGGATGGATTCACACGTCCGTCACTCATGGGCACACTGACTCCCGCCCATCTCTTGTAAAATTTTCTTCCCAGAACTTCCTCTACCTTTCCTTAAAAAAGACACTCCACATAGCATCCTCAAAGATGATGAAAGTTGTTTACATCAGGGCCTCCTGTAAGGAGTTAAATTTCAAAAATCTTCGTCATACGAAATGAGAAGAATTAAGTGAAATATTACAGTTTACAATTGTTACCTGGATTTTGGCAACTACATCAGGAGAAACTGGACTGGCAGCAACAAAAAACACCCGTATCGAGGACCAGTCTAGTTCTAGGAACTTTGGATGTTTCACCAACTGGCACATCGCCACGGGACTTATCATTATTATTTGGGGCTAAAACAAACATCAAATCATACAAATCATTCACTGAAGTATCGATGACTTCATCGAATCATACTTTTAGAGAAATTGATCGAAATACCAGGTTGAATAGGCCACTTGCATCACATTTAAAAAAAAATTCCGGTTAAGGCAAATATTCTAAGACATTCTGTATTTTTTAATTTTTTTAAATCGTATTTTTGAAACCCTGGCGATTTTTTGAAAATTTAAATCCGAAAAATCAGACCATTTTTTATAAACCGGAAAGACGGAACATAATTTTATGAGTGCGAAAAAACGATAATTACATAGCCGAAAATCATTTAAAAAAAAGAACGTTTTCCACACGAATAGCAATAAATTGTACGGGGTTCTCTTCGTAACATCTGTAAAAACACCGCCATCTTTATCAAAAAATCAAACCAAAGGATAAGTTCGCATAGAACAAACAATAAATCTAGTGAACAATTCAATAATTCGCCGGAAATCAAAGTGTTGCCATATAAAAAATAGTTAAACAGTGTGGAATTTTTCAAAATTAAGGGAACATAATCGGAGACGGTACATTTTCATGCAGTGACGTCACGAGCTCAAATAATGGATTTATTCATTTAAAAATAAAAAATAAACTATACATTTCTAAAAAATTTTACTAACATTTTCGTAATCTTAGTAAAAAAATCTATCCACACGATTTTTTCCAAGTCGTTATGAAATCCATGCAAGTGGCCTATTATAAAATTGATTTATCATTCGCAATCATGCAGACGTTAATGAACCAAATGCAATACAATAAAAACAAATTTTTTAAATAAATAATCGGTACCTTGTATTTGCTTAAGCCCTTTTCAAGGAGGTCAACTGAGTAAGGTATTTTGCAGTTAATCCTAATGATTCCAGTAAATGCAAACATCATGATATTGTACAAACCAGACACCCAGAAAACTGTAGAAAAACTCAGGTATATTCGTTTTTCTGGATTAGGGGTGCGAACACGCGACCTGATAAATAATAAAAACCCACATCTGTATAAAAATTTCGACATTATTTGTTGAAAGTGTGTTACCGTAGAAATAAACAATCTAATACATAAATAAAACGTGTATTGTTATAATGGTGAATTCTTCGTAGCTTTTACTTTTGATTTAATATAAGGCGCCACTGGTCGATTGTGAAACCATAATAATACCGAGGTTAAAATCGCGATGGAGAGCGTGCAAACATTGTTTCACGCCGTTTTGAATTCCGAGCGCGGCAACCCGAAAGAGATTCACTTTACATTTTAATTAATCACAATGTGAATTGCGAAATCTCCGATTAACTACAAAGCATGATTCTATATTTTAGAGATCAAAAACGTCACGTTTGACCATCATAAGGGATCTGCCTCAAAAGACCTCTTGCCAACAAGTGCCTTACTTTTTCCTGATCGTAAAATTTGCATTATTTTTTTAGTGTTTGAAAAAAAGATAATCGCTTACTTCCCACATAAAAAAAAACGGTAGACTAAAAAATAATTTTAACGAAGTATTTTGTCTAGTGTTATATTTGTCTAGTGATAATAAATTATAAATAAAATTTAATTAATTATATCATAACAAGTGGATGCTACAACTAAGGAACTGAGAGTAACATGGAAAAATGGAAAGACTTTTGTAGTGAAGGTAAATGGCTACAGACTAGAGCTGGTGGAGAACATTTGCGAAGGAGACCAAATCCACCTCTGGAATGAAGCACCGTGTTTTATATGAACGTTCATTAATAAATAAAACTTTAAAAAAACTTAATTACTCACAGAAAAAAGAATCCTACGCCAAAAGTCTTGTGGGTATGGCAAACTCCCTTAGGCATTCCGGTGGTTCCACTTGAACAGATGATGAAGGCGATTGCTTTACTGGGGTTGAGTTCAGTCACTCTGAAAAGAAATAACAGAGTATTTTACCAAAGTTACGAAAAATGATAAATATTTTAATAGCACATCAAAACTATTGTCTTACTCAAAGGCATCTTCCGTTCCAGTGGGTCGCAGGAAGTCTGCAAATGGAACAAATGGCCCGCCCAGTGGTTCTTCTCCGAATACAACCACTTCAACTTCATAGTTGAGCTCTGCGAGGGCTTCGCTGAATGTTTGGGCGATTTCAGGATCACAGAAGACAATGGAAGGCTTTCCAATTACCAGCATATTTTTTACTTCAGCTAGAAATAACGAAATACGCAGTTCCTCAATAGTTATTACATATTACGTTATCAGTAATACCTATAATAATCCTTCTTTCAACTAGATGTAAAACAAAATGTTAAATTGTATCCGTAAAAATGCTTTATAAAACTGTAACGGTTTCACTGGACATACCGTGGAGCAACTGGACTGTGCAGAAGCAAACGCTGCATTTTTAATAACAAGGAACTAGACGGAGACAACAGTAAACCGATAGAAGTTGGTGGAGGATATCAGATGACAGGAGATCGAAAATCATTACCCAGATATCCCAGAGGAATAGACTGACTGCATGGAAGGAGATGGGAGCAAAATCGGAAGGTCTCTAGACTGGAGACATAAGGCTAGGGAGCGGAGTATATGAAGAACACTAGATGAAGGAGGCAACACATATTACTGATAATGTGAAAATAACAAAACGTCAAGAACAATGTAAATTAGAAATGTTTTGTTCTTTTTTCTGATACCACTAACCGATCCCTGCAAGTTATGGTTTTTGAAGTAGCGATGAGCCATTCATGAACGAGATTTACAATATCGAGCTAGCTCTTTTTGATGAGCCGTATTCGTATGACTCCCGGAAAACCGTACTGTATCAGATGAGGTGAAGCACACAAGAACTGTAGAATAGGTTGGAGGTCCCGATCCACGGAGGCGTCAGATATCGGTCCATTCACCATGTGTGAAGGAGAACGTAGTCCGCTTTAGAGCTGTTTCGAGCTGTCTAGTGGCTCTCTAATGACGTAACTGGGTCTGGTCCATAGAGTGATAGGTATTCCGTGGTCCAGGGTAAGAATAGTCATAGAAAATGGAAACCTAACTTAAACCGAACTACGTTAGTGTGGAATTGGAGAAAAAACCATCATTCTGAATGGCTTCAAATAGTTTTAGCTAGTATCCGAATTAAGTTAATTCACTGATTTCTCAGTATTCTCCAATATTGGTGTCACAACTGGATTTGAGAAATTGGTATCACTGTAGAAAACTCCTAAAATTGGCTTACTTTTGGTCATAGTCATAGAAAGTGGAAAGGTAGCGCATCCGATGTACAGTCCCGCCAGTATGGGGATGCTCACGTCATTGTGTGTGTGTGCGCAGATGACCAGCTTATCGTTCAGGCCTATTCCACGCCTCTTCAGCTCCTGGGCAACCCTGACGCTGCGGAGCCACACGGAGGCGTGGGTCTCCACCAGGTCGGTGGACAGTTCTATCTGAAAGCGAGAAAGGCGTCATATTAGAGACGCAATAGAATTAATTTCGTGATAAATTTCTATATTAATTTGGTGACAAATTTAGTTATTGATTCCTTGACAAAACTTGTATATTAACTTCGTAACAAATTTCAGTTTTTAATTTGTGACAAACTTCTTTTTTTATTACGGGATGTACATATTTCTAAAAATTATTAATTAAATTTTAAGCTTAGTTTTGTGACAAATGTTGAGAATAATAATGAAACAAATATTAAGATTAATAATAAACTAAAGTAGGTACTCGTCAATTAACGAATTAATTTAATTCATGAGAAATATGTTATGACAAATGTAAGCATGTATAAATAAATATATCCAAAAACCTAACTGAGCAAATCTTGAAAATAGTATTTCATCATTAACATTATGTCACCTGATTTCATTTAAAATAGCAAATTAATATTTGAAATCTATCGATACGATACATACCTGATTAATATCATCTCCAAAGGATTTCAACTGCTTCAGTGCAAATTTTCCTAAATGCAGATCCATGTTTTCCACCAACTTTTGGATGACTTCATCAGGCATACCAGCCATTTTAGCAAATAAATTTATAACTGTAATTTAAATAAAGCCTCCCGGCTACTTGTATATCTGTGCGGAAAAAATAATTAAATATACCTAATACAAAAATTATTTAATGAAAAGAGAGTTCTTATCTTTTTGTTGTAAGATTGGGCTGTTATATGTGTGTATTATTTTATCACAAATAATAATATTTTATCAGTGGGCCAATCTACCCTCGAGTGTCGTCACACGCACATGCACACACACCCACTTGCGTATTAACAACCATCATACATAATTTTTGTATGCTTGTTCTGGAAGTCATTCAATATTTTTTTATGCTTTTTTTACATTAGCTCCACACAGGAGACCCTACGGAAAATAATTCCAATCAAGGTCTATTTCATCTTTGGGGATGCTGTGTGGAGGTACTTTTTAGGGGAAGGAAGGAGAGGAAATTCTGGGAAGGAAAAAGGTGCGAGGGGTGGGTAGGAATTTGGGGGTCAGCTTGTCCAGGAGTGACGGACGAATGTTAAGATTTGTATTCTCCTTTCTTCAAATAATAAACACTCCACGAGATTTAAACTGAGTTTTTATTTACACCCTTAGGTTAAACATGACAGACACTTTTCAATTAGACTGCACAGCCCGGTTTATAATAAGCCTTGTTTGTTATTCGATTAATGACAGAAAAAAGAGAAGGAATTTACGGGAACCGGCTTTTTTATAACAAATCAACCTACTAACACATTTTTACCTTAAATGTATTTTAAAATAATCGACCTTTGGTCTTCTTTATTGCTTCAAAAACTACAAATCAAAATAAATACTTGACAAGGAGGATTATTTATTTCCTTTTTAATTTACATCTCAGAAAAACACATTTTTGGCTGTAACTAGCTTTCTGGGGAAACTAAATATTGCGGTAAAGCATATGCTGTTTGGTGTCGCGAAACTGCGACTCCACTATAAAATTGGCGGTTGTGCTTCAGAGCAAAGCCCTGACGCAACCCTCAAAGGACCAGTCCCGATAACTACGCGGTCGCTATGTTATATGGGACGATTAGATAGCATGCACTCGCAAAACCTGATGGATAGTCAGTCGATGTTCAGATCTGGGCTTTTGGAGAATTAGATAAGCCCAGAACGGAAAAGGAAAATAGGACTCACCAGTTGCAGATGGGGCCTCTCTGATCTCCAGGTTTTGGTGTACACTTCACTATGTTTAGTAACTTGCAATATTATTTTTGCAACAGTTATAATATGTGCTTCCTGTCTGAGACATTAATTTGTACTCAGCTTGAAATAGTGTCACCTCTTCTTCTTGCAACAATTGCTCTTTTTCAAGGTGACATTTTGGGATAGGAATATTAGGTAGGTGGGATAAAATCAGGAATTTGACATATTCTACCCACCAAGTCTGCGAATGCAATACCCAACCAATCCCATATAATAATGCGCAAACACTGTTTTTATAAATAAGTACCATTTTAAAAACCTAAAAGCATTCAAAATACAATTAAAATATACTGAAAGCTTTAACTAAAAAATACAAACTTTTATTAAAAATTAAAACTACATATTCAAAACAACAACAGTCATAAAAAAACTTAATAATTAAATAAATAACACATTCCCTCAATACACTTTTTTATAGGAGTACCATCTTTAAAAAAATAAATATCTAAATACAAAATTAGGAAGACGTAATGTTTTTTGAAATATATTTAATTATTATTCTGTTTTCAATTACGTTTATATTTTGAACAAAAAAATGTATTTAAAAAAAGAAAAAAATATGAATACGTTATCTGGTAAGACAGTACAATTTACAAAAAAACATCATTTTGCAAAAAAAAAAACAATTAAGTTATTAACATGACGAAAAGAGTACCTAATAATAATAACCTGTTTTATATACATTTATACTAAAATAGTAATTACAATACAATGCCATTTCACAGCAATTATGAGCTTTGAAAGTTTTCCTATTGATGGCAGAAGTAAAAGTAAGATGCATCTTCAAACATCTGCTTAGAATTTATGCCATAGAGGAAAAAATCTATGTATAAGTCACTCCACGAGTAAAGTTACACAGTATAGGTCATGTATTTATTCTCCCGTTACTTCAAGAGCCATTTTCTTGAGATTTTTTCTGTCCACCTTCCCCGAAGGAGTGGTTGGTAAATTGTCCAAAAATACTACTCCTCCCCTAAGTGATTTGGTGTCTGAAAGGGCATCTGAAAAAAAGAGAAAATGTGCTATTTATACCTTGTTCATATTGGAAGCCGAAAAGTTCCTCCTTTTGAGGAGATTGACAAAATCGCCAGTCCGCATCTCACATTTTTAATTTTTTTAAACACTTTTACTTTATTTGGAAAAACAAACATTGAAGGGGACCCCAACACTAGTTTCCCAGCAGTGTTAAAAGGAAACGTAGGGTTTCCTCACACGTAATAACTCTATTTTTTTTTAACGAAGCTACATTTATTTTCAACGACTCTAGACTTCTAGACCCTCCAATGTCTATGCTAACGGGGTTAGTAAGCAATTTGCAAGTACCTATCGACTTACAGTAACACAAAACAATAGAAAAATAAAAGCAGCAGCCCGGAAAGAATTCTTTTTGAAGAGATGCTGCAAAGAATCAGATTTAAGCTTGTTTGTGGTCTTTGTGGACGAAACTATTTATTCACATTCGCATTGAGTATGTTTGGGCGCAAACAATAATTAACCTTAATATTTTAAAGCATAACTTGCAAACAAGTGATTTAACCTAAAATAATTAAATTGGCGCCATCTGTGAATACGTAATATTAACCTTAAATAGATAACATAAAAATTAATATAAAGGTGTTAATAAAAGGAAAAGAAAAATAATAGCTGCTAAATAAAAGTAATAACGAAGAAGAAAACCTGTTAATATTTACAACTAGTTGACCCGGAGAACTTCTTACCGCTTCAGAATCAATAACTGTTGTTTTCAATTATTAGCTGAATTAAAATAATATTTTTATGATTACGTTAAAAATTACATAATGAAGCAATTATCGATGCGCAACTGTCCGTGTTTTGTTTTTGTCAGTATCATAGATGGCGTTGTGTACGGATTTATATTTTTTGTGATTTTCGTTCTTTTCCACTTACTTGCGGGAATTTGCGTTTCATTTTCTTTATACGTGTGAGATTTATTATAACTATGGTATTTTTCCTTTGGAGGGGTGCAAACATACGTTCACTGTTTGTCTCATTTTCGACTATTGACATTTATTATGTAAGGAAGAGGGGCAGCATTATATGTTTGAGAACAAAAGCAAAAAACCAGCGCATTGACATCTGACGTTTTTGAATTATTGGAATTCACTCACTACTCGATATCATATTTATCACAATATTGCCGCAGCTCTTTCAAAAGATGAGAATTCGTCCATTAACAAAATGTATGAGGAAAAGAATTTTCTGTGATTTTAATTTTTTTTTGTGAATTTATTACTTTCCACTTACTTACGGGAATTTGGGAGGTGGGTACGGGTGCCGCCGCCCCGGGAACCATCTATTGGATAACCAACACCTCTGCCATAGGTCTTCCCAAGTGGTTCTCTACGTTTAGTGATTTAGCAGGGTCACACGGGTTCATAGGGTGACGTTTGTCTGGGTCTTGGCGGCGGATGCGTCTGCCCACCTGCTGCGTGGCGGGCCGGATCGAGAGAGACTGGTTGAGGGAGGCCTTTTGACCTTTCCAGCCGGACTCTCGACCGATTGCCTTGCACCGCAGGAGGGATGGATTCACACTGGACTGGACACACTGACCCCCAGTGCTAGAGAGGTCGAGGTTAGGTCTCCCTCAATTATTTTCTCCCGATCCAGCCCGCCAAGCCGGTGGGCAAACGCATTCACCGCCAAGAGATAGGCAAACCTCATACCATGAACCCGGGAACCCCTATTAAGTCACCAAACATGGCAAACCACTTGGGGTGATCAATGTCAGGGGTGTTTGTTGTCCAATAAATGGTTGTTCCCGGGGTGGCGGTACCCAAAACCGTCTCCCAAATTGAAATCAAAATAATTGAAAGGGAGCGGAAAATTTAACATTATTTTTCAGTGAAATTCGTGTTATATCGCGTTTCCTTAAGGACAAATAAGCGTTATTTTTTGTAAAATTTTTGGAAAAGTTATTTTGCAACAAAACTGACTTCACTTTTTGGTATTTAACTGTAAAAGAAGTGACGGAACGCAGTTTTTATGTTAATTTTATTTGATAATATTTTTTCATTCGAAAAATGAGTGCTGCTAGTTAGATGTGAAGTTACCTTAGCTTAACTTTTCAAACGTGTTATCCGTAGACAAATAAATTTTGGATGTATTATTCCTTTATTATTTTAAAATAGCAGAGAAAACCAATTTCGGGTAAAAATGACGAATCACAAACCCGAGTTTTTTTTAGTTCTCTAATTCTTTAGTCCAGAAATTTCCAAATTACGCTATTCTAAATAATATTAACAAATATTTGACCGAAGACGGGTGGGAGTGATCTTACTTTTGACAGCATCCTTGATCATCTGAGCGGTGACCGTGGACCCCTCCATCCTCTGCACAAAGGCCATGGGGTGCTCCCCGTCCTCGGGGTGACGCCGTCCTACCACAGCAACCTGCACCACCCCCGGCACCTTCATTATCTCAAACTCCAACTCCGCGGGGGTTATCTAAAATAAACATGTGCAAACAATTCAGAAATTCGGTCTCTCAATAATAATGTTTAAGGCGATCCCCTAGTACTGGACTCATTCGGAATCGGGGAGAGTTAAGGACTTTAGGGCGTTGACGCTGTTGATCAATAAAAACCATAATCAGTAGCCAGCAACGGTCCGCAAGTACAATTTTACAGAACGAAGCGACGCCGACGCGGAGAACAGAGCAACGTCTTTTCGAAGCAACTGACTGTGAATATATGCTTTATCGGCCCTTCTGCAGATGGTGTAGGGATTATATTCGCACTCGGGTCACGCCTATTTTAATGCACTGGGAAAAACATCGCCAAAATTTATGTTTTATTTAATTTTGTGAAGTTTGGGCGTAAACATCAATTTTTATTGCGGTTATTATAAAAGAAACTAAATTTTCCACATTAAACAATAAAACCATACCCGAAAAGGGGTTTGTAAATAGGAGAGTTTGGACTTGAAAATTATTTTATAGACCTAATACATTATTTTTTTCTAGGCTTATTATTAAAATGACCGATATTTTATGGGCTAAGATATTTTCTACACGCAATATTCATTTGGTGCTTCTATAATACTTCTAAGCGATCAAATTTTTAAAACAAAAAAACGTGATTCTGTATGATTTTGCATTATTTAGTATGGCTTCATCTTAAGGTATTGTTTGTGGAAACGGTCGGAGTAGACCGGCCTTTAGATTTTTGTGGGTCGCACCTGACATATTCCGTGAGTCTCTACGCATGGTCAAGTTATAGAATGAAAGTTGAAATCCATTCTATTTTGTGTTTCTATTTCGTAGGATAGAAAAGCCTTTCTAAGTTTGTCATAGATTCTGTGAAATAGATCATAGAATAGATCAGGTGAGATCCCGGCTTAACATAGGACCGTCGGTAATGTTGTTAGCTAGGTGTTTTACACGATGGAAAACCAACCTGGAAATTCCTGAATTTCATAACTTCTTTGAGTCTGTCCACAATGAAGATGTGTTTATTTTCATTAAAGTAAAGAAGGTCTCCAGTTCTGTACCAACCATCTTCATCGTAGGCTTCTGCTGTGGCAACAGGATTCTCCAAATAGTTCTACAAAAAACAAATTTAATATCGATGCGTTAGAGACTAACTTTTATGTAATCTACTTATATTTATAGTTAATTTCGGGACTACCACTTACATGGAATAAACAAGGAGATTTCAGTCGAAGTTCCCCAACTTGATCTGGTCCAAGAGCCAGTTCTGTCTCAGGATCGACGACCTAAAAAAAGTTTTAAGGTAAAGACAAACTAATTAAAACTTTCCTCTCGATAATAAGTACCTACAATATTTCTAGAATTTGTTCCACTTTTTATGCATTAATAGTCCAGGAAAAAATCGATATCGGAATTCACGCCCCTTTATGGGAGGTGTTTAAAAATACTTGAGAAAAAGCTTTTGGAAAGGTTGGAAAAGGTATTTGACTATAAACTCCTTTTTTACGCATTGTTTATTGTAATAAAACGGAAATTTAAAATCGATTCATAAAATCAAGCGATGCGGAGCCTAACGTCTGTTCCCCGCTACAGCCGGGGGAGGACTGACTGAAAGTGGGTGTGGCGTGATCAGTAGTTCTTCGGTGGATGGCATAGGGTTCACTTTGAAAAACCAAATTCGTCGACTAGCGGCCGTATTGTAAAATAACAATGCGAAATTGCATATTTTATTTCAATTTGGGAAGTTCGGGCGTAAATATAATTTTTTTCGCGATTATTATAAAAGAAACTGAATTTGCCACATTATACAATAAAATCATATCCGAAAAGGGGTTTATAAATAGAAGAATTTGGTCTTGAAAGTGTTTTTTATAGACCTTATACTATATTTTTTATAGACTTATTAAAGGACTTAAAATGACCGATGTTTTAAGGGCCAAGGTATGTTCTACACGCAGTATTTAATTGAAGCATCTATAATACTTCTAAGCGATCAAATTTTCAAAACATATGATTTTTTATGATTTTGCATTTTTTAGTATGTCTTCATCTTAATGGCAAGAAAAGTGCCCATGCGCTTTTTCCCCATTTTACGAGGGTGCAGTGCAGGTGAGGGCGAGTGTTCAACAACCTCCAACACCTTCCAAAAACAGGATCATTATTGTCCATAATCGAAAAGTCGCTCAAAGTTAGTAAGTACCTAGTTTTAAGAAAGCATGCAAAATAATTGAGAGTTTTACCCTCCAATGAATCCAAGGGTAAATCTTTCCAACGGAATTTGGTATCCCTTCAGAATTGACACTCACTCCTCCTATTTCTGTCATGCCGTAAGAATTAGTCATCATTCCATTTGGTATTTGTTTCTGAAAGTGAAATTTTAATATTGAATACGGTGATCAGATCAATTAGAAGTTTTGGAAATACTCGTACTTTAAATTAAGCAGGTATGGATTGGAGAGTCACACAAGTCACCAAACGTAGCGAACCACTTGGGGTGACCTCTGGCAGGGGTCGTGATTATCCAATAAATATTTTTCACCCCACCTCCCAAATTAAAATGTTACAGTTCACTATAATTACCTGTATTTTTGCAACTACGTCAGGGGAAACTGGGCTGGCAGCAACAAGGAAAGTCTTTATTGAGGACCAGTCCAGTTCTAGGAACTTGGGATGTTTCACCAACTGACACATCGCAACGGGACTTATCATTATCATTTGGGGCTAAAACAAAATAACAAATCACACAAAACTGTTACTGAAGTATTGGTCACCAGCGAATCATATTTTTGACAGGAATTGAATTATAAAATTGATTAATCGTTTGCAATTAGGTATACAGTTGTTAACGCAACCACAATAAACAAAATTATTTTAAAAAATACTTATGTTCTGGTATGTTTTTTTATTTATAAATAATCGGTACCTTGTATTCGTTCAAGCCCTTTTCAAGGATGTCAACTGAGTAAGGTATTTTGCAGTTAATCCTAATGATTCCAGTAAATGCAGACATCATGATATTGTACAAACCAGACACCCAGTAAACTGAAGAAAAACTCAGGTATGTTGGTTTTCCTTGATTGGGACTGCGAATACGTGACCTGATAAATAATTAAAACGCATATCTGTAAAAAAATATCGAAATTTGGTGAAAGTGGATGCTACCATTTAGGAACTGAGAGTAACGGCCGTTGTTTCCAACTTTTCGATCGATCAATCTGAGTGAATTGTTTATAATATAACGCTCGATTCACCTGTTCATTGGAGAGTTGCATTGGGAAGAGCGTATTTGTGCATTTATGGAGCCAAATTTTCGGCTCAACAGCATAGAGATATACTCTCAATAGTTGATCAGTAGTATTAGGAACAACGGCCGTTATGAAGCAAACTTTCCATGTACACAACAATAATGTTGCTGCTCTAATGCGTTTTACAAAAATAAAATCGGTGATTGAGACTTGGTGTCTAACCCAAAATAATTAAAGATTTCACATCTACGCTTGAAAATGCATTTTACAGAATTACAATCTCTCTCTCTCTGGTCTCTCTGGTTTCAATCCTGGGATTGGTTTGCAGCAATTTCCTCTAATTTTCTCTTCCATTCTTCCCTGTCTTGTGCGGCTCTTTTGAATTCTGCATATGATGAGCAGCGCACGTCCACCAGCAGGTCATCCAGGTACTTTTGGCGTGGGCGTCCCCTAGAGTTTGTCCCCTCGGTCATACCCTCCATTATGGCATGCAAGAGGCCTTCTTGTCGTATAACATGGCCGATCCATCTTGCACGCCTTTCGGACAAGGTCCTGAGCAGGTGCCGTCCTCCTTCGATTCTTTGGAGAACCTCCTCATTTGTAATGTGGTCTCTCCAGGAAATTCCTAATAATCTTCTATAGGACCACATCTCAAAAGCCTCTAGTCTCCGTTTATCTCTTTCGGATAGGCACCATGTTTCGCAGCCGTACATTAAGATACTCCACACATAGGTGTTGATGAGGAGTATTCGCAGTTTTAGGTCTATATTATTTGATTCAATTACTTTCGACCTTTTATTGAATGCAAGCCTAGCCTGGTGTATACGGTTGTCGACCTCGCTCTTAGACCGACCGTCCCATGTTATTTTGCTCCCGAGGTAGACAAACTCCTTGGTGTTCTTTATTGGAACTCCTGCCATCTCTACTCTCATCTGGTGTTGCGTTTGGCCTACAGTCAGCAGTTTTGTTTTGTCTTTATTTATCTTCATGTTGTAGTTGTTTTGAAGAATGCTTTGCACGGTTGTTAAGGCCTCTTGCAGTTCTTCTTCGCTTTCAGCAACCAAAGCAATATCGTCAGAAAACCTTATCATATCCACCTTTTGCCCGTGTATCTTTACACCTTTTCTGTGACTCATTCCCTCTCTCAAGTCGTCAATCGCACTCTGTATATAAACGTTAAAAATAACAGGTGACAGAGAGCATCCCTGTCTCACCCCTTGTCTTATTCTGGCTTCTTTTGTATCATTGTCACATCTAATTATAGCGGCCTCATTCTTGTATAGCGCCTGGATTATTCGTCTATCTCTATATTTGATATCAATTCTCTTCAGAATCTCGAAGAGTCTTTTCCATTCTACTTTGTCGAAAGCCTTCTCCAGGTCTATGAATGCGATGAATGTGTTTTGGTTTCTTTACAATCTACCATGAACTAATTGAGAAGATTCTGTAGGTCCCTAGTACATACTGTGGACATCGACAATCAAAGCCACATCTGTGTCTCATTGGGAGAACCGGGGGCACACTGACTTCAGGAGATTAAAGTAAAATGGAAAAATATAAAGACTGGAAGTAAATGGCTAGAAACCGGAGCTGGAGGAGGACGTTAGCGAAGGAGGCCAAATCTAATCCTGGAACGAAGCACCGTATCGGAGATGAATAAATAAAACATTTAAAATCTTAATTACTCACAGAAAAAAGAATCCTAGGCCAAAAGTTTTGTGGGTATGGCAAACTCCTTTAGGCATTCCAGTAGTTCCACTTGAACAGCTGATGAAAGCGACTGTTTTACTGGGGTCGAGTTCAGTCACTCTGAAAAGAAATAAAAAAACATTTTACCAGGGTCTCCGTATGAAAAATTATAAATGTTTAAATTGAATATCAAAACTATTATCTTACTCAAAGGCATCTTCCGTTCCAGTGGGTTGCAGGAAGTCTGCAAATGGAACAAATGGCCCGTCCAGTGGTTCTTCTCCGAATACAACCACTTCAGCTTCATAGTTAAGCTCTGCGAGGGCTTCGCTGAATGTTTGGGCGATTTCAGGATCACAGAAGACAATGGAAGGCTTTCCAATTACTAGCATATTTTTTACTTCAGCTAGAAACAACGAAATGCACAGTTCTTCATTAGTTATTACTTATTACGTTATTAGCAAGGTAATTGTCCTACTTTCAACTAGATGTAGAAGATTACTAACACAGTAAAATAATATACAAGATTGCGTCAAGATTATTTGATGAGCCGAAAACATACTTTATAATACTGTATCGGTTTCTCTGGACTCTGGACACGACGTGGACTGTGCAGACTCAAATGTCAATCGTGTACATAAGTTGGGCGCGGTTTTCCGACTATGCACTGGCGCCGAGAGGATCAATGACGCTAGTTCCTCGGAGCATCTTCTATTGAAATACCGGTAGAAAAAGTATAGCATTCCCACCCGACGCCTGTGCTCTAAATATTGCAATGATGGGAGAATCTATCAAACGGACCGCCCGTTTCTGCACACAGTCGAGGGTTATTTTCAGCTCATTTCTTTCATTTTGGAGCTCCAGACCAGAGATGGCTGCCAAATTCAACCGTGGGTGGAACGAACTTACGATTTGTACAGAGTTAGCAGTTGTGTCTAAGAGTATGGATATTATTATAGTTCCATGAATTGTGTACTATTTAAGTATCTGCGTACCCTGTAGGTACAGTACGCCTGTACAGTAGTTTTTTGAAAAGGAATTTAACTCTGGATTCGATGGAGCCCCATATCTGAGCTGGCCACTAATAGTTACACAAGCATATCAATGAAGGACCTGTTCGGAAGATTGCTCCCGAAGATTGATTCTGTGTTAGCATGGAACCATTAATAACTACATTGTTCTAATAATACATGCGGAAAAGAATTTTCTTCATAACTTGTTTTTCCTGAATTTTTCTGGTGTTTTAATAGCTATTTAATTCCAACAAATCAAAGATCATAAAAATCGGTCCAGCCGTTCTTGAGTTGAGTGGTGTAACTAACCCAACTTTGTTTTATATATTAAGAAGATAAACGTGCCACGGCTACTCGATTGTATTCTAGTACTAGTACATTCGTATGTTTCTATGATGCATCTTTAGATAAGGTTCTTTGTTCTAATTATTTGTTTATATAAAATCTTTTTAAAAGTATCTAGCTTCTACAAGGCTAAAAACAAGGGACTTGTAATTAATATGTGGGAGACGGGTATGGATACCGCCGCCCCGGGAACCATTTATTGGATAACCAACACCTCTGCCACAGGTCACAGGATCGAGAGAGACTGGTTGAGGAGGTCTTTTGAACTCTCCAGCCTGAATCTCTCCCTCCATCATCTTGCACCGCAGTCGAAGAAATGGATCCATATCTCCGTCACTCCTAGATACACTGATCACCAGATTCCTATCCACCCATTATACCTATTTGCTTCCCAGAACTTGCTCTTCTTCCTTTCCTTAAAAAGACCCTCCACACAGCATCTACTAAGACGACATAGGCCCTGAGGGAAATTATTTCCCTCACGACCTTCTGTATGGAGCTAATTTAAAAAAAAAACTATCTCAAGAAGAAGGCCCTAGTTTGTAATTTAATATTAGTCGTATCGTGGTGATTTATGTTTTTTTTTCGGAAAGATACCTAATTATTATAATAATTATTATTTATAATTTTATTTTTGTTTCGTTTTGATTTTTTAACTACACAGTTTTTCGTAAAAATAATTGGCATTGTTATTCTTCCGAGTTGTTATTTTTAAATGTATTTTTTTAATAATAATTCAACATTAATATTTTCAAATTTAAACACTTAACTTGATTTTACAAACTTTAACACCTTATCTCCTTAAAATATTGCTGATACCTTGTACATAATTTTACATTTCGTATTGATATAAACTAACGTGTTTTCTTATAAATATAACTAACTGCCTTCTGAACCTATAACATATGTTTTACAATATAAATTATTCTTGTATCTTACCTGCTCCATATTGTTTAATATTTATATATTATTCATTATTACACGTTGCATTTCACAAAACACGGAATATGTACCGTTCAGGGTTCGGGAGATATTTTGGAAAAATAGCCCCATTAAAATAATCTAAGTATTATTTATTGTACTTACACTACCTAGCATTTTATCTTTTCTCGTGGTACAGAGGGGTGGCATATCGGTACCTGGAGTTATACGATCACACGCTTACGCTGGAGAGCCGGGAGCCGTATCGGGAGACCACAGCATGCTCATTGCTCATATGCTCTACTGCTCTTCTTCAATTGAGCTGTCGTTCAATTGAGTTGTGGCTTTGAGTCATAAGCAAATATTGAGCTGGTACCGCGACTCCCACTCTTAATAAAATGAGTCTGGGCATTTTATTTTTTCTCGTGGTACATAGTAGCGATGTGTAGGTTCAGCTGGAGTGGGCTCTTAAACTCGGGTTCTTCGCGCGAAGAACCCGGTACAGTATTTGTAGCCGGAACTCGGCGGGCCGAGCCACAATCGGGTGGCAGCGCGGTGGCAGTTTGCACTCGTTAAACCCGTGCGTCACGGTGAGAGCAACACGTGCGAGTTGGGAGTAGGTGGCGCGTTCGAATTCTTTTGCGTGCGGGGCTCCGCCTCCAAGGTCCGGCTATGGTGGAACCCGAGCGTCTCGATTCAAGCCATTCGGGAGTAGGTCGCGCGTTCGAGTTCTTTTGCGAGCTCCGGCTAGGGTGGAACCCGAGCGTCTCGGTTCGAGCTATTTTTCGAGTCGGAAGCTGGTTGCGCGTTCGAATTTTTTTTGCGCGCTCGGGCTATTCGCGAGTCGAGAGCGGCTCCCGGGACCTGCTCCAAGAACTCAAGTACTTTTAAAATGAAGCACATCTCGGAGGCCTCCGGAAAAATGAAGAACTTACCCATCTCTAGTACATAGGGGTACCGGGAGTTACACGATCGTACTCTTACGCTGGAGAGCCAGTAGCCATTAGCCGGGAGCCCGGAGCCGGGAGCCGTATCGGGCGAGCACAGCATGCGCATTGCTGATATGCTCTAGCTCACAGCTCTTCTTCAATTTAGCAATCGTTCAATTGAGTTGAGTCGTGTCATACGCAAATATTGAGCTGGTACCGGGACTCCTGCTCAAAACAAAATGAATCCTGGCCCATCGCTAATTTGAAGATAAAACTGTTACTGGAGCGAATTGAATCAACTAATGGAAGTCATATATTTGATCTTTGTATAATGCTTACAGACAAAAATCATTTTTTTGATGTGCTTGCAAACACGTTATTATCACAAATCATTATGACATACGAAATCGAATTTTGTAATTCGTACAATGATTCTGTTTATTCTAATAAATCATATTTTTATTTTAAACTTGAATTGATAAGACACATATTAATCCCCAAAATGACTACTCAAAATATTTTCTGATAAAACATTTCCGAAATATGTACGCAATATTTAATATTTTTTCAATTAAATTCAAGTACAAGGCTTCAATTGATGATGATCTCAGTCACAATCAGTAAACTGGCGATAATTTAGCAAACATGATTTACGTAGAAGCACTCCCACCGAAATCCAATAATCCTCAAATTATATACAAGGTTAAAAAGTTATCAAACTCAGAGATATCAACACGTCAAATTAAATAACTCATTGCTGAGCTGATACTTAGGAATTCGGAATCCCTCAGGGAACTGTCATAGGAGCAATTTTGTTGTTGATTTATGTTAACCAAATGTTTAATTTAACACTACGCGGCAAACTTATATCTTTCGTCAATGATACGGCAAAAATATTTGAGATAGTACATAGAATAAAAATTCATCCATTTATGACATAGAGGTTATTAAAAGGCGGTTCGGTGACAATCTTCTATCATTAAACACAGATAAAACTTTCGTTATTTCCTTCACTATTCAAGAAGATTTCGCTGAGACAATAACTAAAATAACGATTTACGACCAAACTACGCCAAAATTGGTAATTGCTTAACCGAGTGTCTTGTTTTATTATTATTTATTGAGTCAGTTTATACTACATGAATATAAACTAATAAGCACAATGTAACATTTCGTTTGATAAATTTAAATATTTTTACAGTAAGCCTAACATTTCTTTTTAAATACATTATTCATTCTTACATAATTCATCATACTTTCAGGCATTTCGTTCTGTGATTTCTTTATTTGTGGCAATCGAACTCTGTTTATATTTCTTGTTTCGTAATTATGTACGTCTCTATTAAAACAATTTCATCCTTAAAGTATTTTGGCATTTCGTTTTTCATAATTTTATGCACAAAAATTAGCACATTGAATAGAAGTATTTTTTTTTATTGGAATCCAATTTAGCTCCTCTCTCATTTGATTAATCCTTGCGTATTTGCCTTTCCCCAGTATACATCTCATAGCTCTGTTCTGTATAACTTCTAGTTTGTTTAAATTTCCTTCATTGGCCAAATATAACATCGTAGAGCAGTAATCCAAATGTGGAGCAACAATAATTTTATAAATGAGCTCCGTAGTGTTTCTATTTAATTTATGTCTTAGTCTTCTAAGAAAATTTACCTTTTTTAAAACCTTTTTTAGCACATATTCAAAGTTTGCTGTGAAAGTCAGTTTTGAATCGAGTATTACACCCAGGTATTTGATTTCATTTACTTTTCCAATTTTTTCACCATTAATTGTCAAATTTAACCCTGTGTTACACTTTTTATTGCCTATTTTCAAATATTTTGTTTTGTTTACGTTCAGTTTCAATTTGTTTAATTTCAGCCATTTTGATATATTTTGTAGGTCTTCGTTTATTTTGTTAATTGCATCTATGTAATCTTCACACGAAATATAGATTAAGGTATCGTCTGCAAATATTCTAATTTTGCAATTTTTAATTTTTACGGTGCTCCAGATTTTATGTCCGGGTTAAATCTTTCCCAAATGAAAGACTAAACCCTTCCACACACTTTTCCACAAATGATTATCTAGTAAATTCACAAAATGTAAGTGCACAATATAAGTATAATAAATACAAAACAATACAAGAAGAATACGTCAATCCACCTGAAACATAATGTGAAAATATTTCACCGACTCCAAATATTTTCATATCAGAGGGTTCGGCTCTGATGAAATCCTAACTGGTCCGATAAATCCTACTGATCCCTCAATATACATATTTAAAAAATCTTTCGTAATCCTACATGTATTTAAAATGACTGACTTTTGCTAATGTAATTATAATTACTAATTATCAATTAAAACGGCTCTCCAGATTTTATGTCTGGGTTAAATCTTTCCCAAATGAAAGACTAAACCCTTCCACACAATTTTCCACAAATGATTATCTAGTAAATTCACGCAAAGTAAATGCACTATATAAGTATAATAAATACAAAACAATACGTCAATCCACCAGAAACATAATGGGAAAATATTTCACCGACTCCAGATATTTTCATATCAGAGGGTTCGGCTCTGATGAAATCCATACTGGTCCGATAAATCCTACTGATCCCTCAATATAAATATTTAAAAATCTTTCGTAATCCTACATGTATTTAAAATGACTGCCTTTTGCATTTTTATATACAAATTCTTTGACAAATCTAATACGCCTAAATTTTGAATGAGAGAGCTAGGTATTATGCCAGTAGCCGAAATAACAAATGGTAATATTTTTATAGTCTGAGAATGCCAAATTCTTTTAATCTCATTTCCTAAATCTGTATATTTTCTTATTTTTTCAGAAACAGTTTGCTGAATATTACAAGAATTTGTAAAGTTATTTTTTTATATTTTGTCGTGTAATGGTATAAAACCATTTTTGCTTATATTGGCTACTTCCGCTTTAACCACTTGAACTCTGTTTTCTAATTCTAGAATAACAATGGCGCCACTTTCGTCGGCAATTCTCACATGGACGGGCCCCAGGCTAACGTAAATACTGCGCTTTCACTAAATCGCAGTTCCCTTTTTACTGAAATACCTACCAGCTCGTAGTGGATTAAAGCTGGCGACACGGTAACGCTTCCAAGTAAATAATCACACACTTTACACTAACAATTACAGTATTACACATCGATCAGATCAGATCGATTGGAGTTTGGAGTTGACTGCCGCCTGCGACAGTCGCTTTTGAGACGAGACCCTTTTTCGCCCCCGAGTCGCTTTTGTCTGGCTTGTGTTTACACGGCCAGACACCTGCTATCTCATCAGCCGGCTGGACCCCGACCAGCTCACCGCCTAGGTCTCCGCGCCACCAACTGCGTTTATCAAGGCACCGAAGAAGAGGGAAGTCAGGAAAGACCTGGCCCCACCGAGAGGAGAGATTAAGACGATCCAGAAAAGGAAAAATAAAGCACCTGCCCGTTCTCCGCGCGGATGGAACCCGCCAACCCGGAGGATTCACCCATTGAGATCCCCCCGGGAGCCCGCCAGTACAGACGCCAGACCAAGACGGGGACGATCCTCTTCACGATTCCCGCCTCACAGCCCCAGCAGAGCCACCCTGACCCGAGGACGAAGCCGGCTATCGCCCTGCCGCCGCCCCCCGAGATGCCCGAGACCGGCCCCGCACCCGGAGCCAGCCGCCCCCCAGTAGGCCCAGCTTCGGGCTATGTACCGCCCCCCCGACCCCAGCAGCCCGCCCAGGAGATGAGCAGCCAGGAGGAAGGTTGGCCGTCCAACCTTCAACACATATACTGAAATCACTGAAGGCCGCCTAGTTTCATGTTGACTATCGGCCGACTCTTCCCGGATGAGGTTTTTCATGGTTTCCTCATTCCCGAAGGCAATTGCAGAAGAGCTCCAAATAAAAGGACATGACCGACTCCTTCCCACTCCCTACATAACACAAACAGACATCTATGTATTTATGGCCATCTTGGCTGCCTCTGATGATGAAGATTGATGTTGAGTCTGGACAAAACATGCCATTAGTAGGGTTTTTAGATAACAATTTTTCCCTACCGATGAAATACAAGGCCTTTAAGTCTATAATAGCCAGGTAACATTTTAAAATACCCACAAAATTGCAAGGCGCATATGACGCCGTTCTATTTATAAAGAAAATTAACTTTATATTCAGTAAATTTAAATGATTCATCTCTTCAAGAAATATAAGAATCTAGTAAATAATAAAAATAAAAAAAAACAATTACACATCGTCGGATCTACCGGATCTGCCCTGATGATGGACACTGCAACGCTGTCCGAAACATCGGCTATAGAAGGAGGTAGCGCAACACGGCATAACACCCCAAAAACTAACAACGAAAATGCTTTTGGCCGTGAAAATCTAAAAACTTATCCAATTCAGAATTGCTTGAAATAGTTTTAGCTAGTATCTTTCTAAGTTAAGTTAATTCATTGATTTTCCTTAATCTTCCCCGATATTGGCTTTGAGAAATTGGGGTCTTTGTAGAAAGAAAACACAAAAAGAAATTGGCTTACTTTTGGTCATAGTCATTGAAAATGGGAAGGTAGCGCATCCGATGTATAGTCCCGCCAGTATGGGGATGCTCACATCGTTGTGGGTGTGTGCGCAGATGACCAGCTTATCGTTCAGGCCTATTCCACGCCTCTTCAGCTCCTGGGCGACCCTGACGCTGCGGAGCCACACGGAGGCGTGGCTCTCCACCAAGTCTGTGGACAGTTCTATCTGAAAGCGAGAAAGACAAATTTTGATATTGACAAAACTTGGATATTAACTTCGTGACAAATTTCAGTTTTTAATTTGTGAAAAATTGCGATGTGACAAATTCCGAGATTAATAAAGAAACAAATATTAAGATTAATATTGGCGTTAAAACTGGCTTTGAGAAATTGGGATCGCTGTTAAAAAATGACTTAGAGAAAATAGAAACTTAACCTAACTTGACGGAAATACATTAGTGTCGCATTGGACAAAAACATCATTCAGAATTGCTTCAAATAGTTTTAGCTAGTATCTAAGTTAAATTCACTACTAATTAACTCGTAAATGAATGTAATTAACGAGAAACATGTTTTGACAAATTTAAGCACGTATTTCAAGAAAGATAAAATATCTCCAAAAACATACATGAACAAATTTTGAAAATAGTATTTCATCATTAACTACACTGTAATTGGGATGCCACAAGATTTGATTTAAGTAAAATAGCAAATTAAAAGGTGAAAACTATTGATACGATACATACCTGGTTAATCTCATCTCCAAAGGATTTCAACTGCTTCAGAGCAAATTTTCCTACGTGCAAATCCAAGTTTTCCACAAACTTCTGGATGACTTCATCAGGCATACCAGCCATTTTGAAAAGTAAATATATAACTGCAATTTAAATAAACCCTCCTGGCTACCTATATATCTCTACGGAAACAATAACCGAACTGAAAAGACAATTAAATATAGCATAGTGAGTTCTTATCTTTTTGTGGTAAGATTGGGCTGTGATATGTATATTATTTTATCACAAATAATAATATTTGATCAGTGTAATCTCCAGTACAATCTGCCCTCGAGTGTCGTCACGCGCACATACACCACACAAACACACACACACACACTCACACGCCTATTATCAACCACGTTCATATTAATTTTATGCTTCGACGGCCTTCGTGGTAGAGGGATAAGGTTTTTTACTTGTAATCCGAAGGCCGCGGGGTCGAATCCCGGCATACGTAAGTAAATTTTATTGAATTAATTTGTGTTATTTCACAATAAATTAATTAAAGTGGAAGATACTCTCAGTATCGCCCTGGTGTAAGACCACCATTCAGAATTGAAACGTTGCTTGAAATGGCTTTAGCCGTGTTTGGCGTCCAGATCTGAATAGCCAGGTACTCCCCCATCTTCTTCTTTCCCATCTTCATCTCATTTGCCAATCGCAAAATTTAAGTGGCCAACCCAGAACTTTACACGGTGTCCGGAAACTTAAGGTACAAGCGGAAAACTACATCACGTATGAGGTCGGTTTATAGTACCTACAATTTGTTTTGATATGATTGCGTAATATCCGGTCGCAACAGGACTATCATCGACTGTATCTCTTAAAATGCATCGAAGAGCTGCTCCTATAGTTTCTTATTCCTCAATTTACAGATAAAAACGGAAAACCGAAAAAAGTTAATATGTTAAAACCGAAAAAAACTTAAGTATGTTGCTTTAAATTCTCCATAATATAATGTAGATTCACCAGTTTCACTGAATGTAAAACAAAATTGAGATATTTAAGAAAAATCAAATAACATTTTTTTTATTATTCACGATTTTGACCAATACACTTTGTGTCAGAGATTTTTAGAGAAACACGTTAGACTTTTGTGGGCGTGTGGAAATGTAATAAACGTCCATTCGAGATCAAGATAGTTTATTGACTGATTGGTTAATGTTCTTCATTAGGTCACGTAGTTTACAATTTTTTGGGTGGGAGCGATGTCACACTTGCTTCCAGTGTCTTTAATTTTGTTGGAGCATTTTTGTGCATGCAGTAGAAACATCGGTTAAGATGAAGCCATACTAAATAATGCAAAATCATACAAAATCATATGTTTTTGTTTTGAAAATGTGATCGCTTAGAAGTATTATAGATGCTTCAATTACACTGCGTGTAGAACATATCTTGACCTTTAAAAATATCGGTAATTTTTTAATAAGCCTAGAAAAAAATTAAGTCAATTTTTTTTTATTTTTTTTATATATTCAATAATCTTATTATTAAATTATTAAAAACAGTTTATTTAACAAGTTCTGCTGTGTATTTATTATTACGCGTTTCAGCTGTTTCGCCTACTGAGGGCATTATCAAACTGTGGTCATGCCACATACAGACAATCTATTTATACTATATCTGGATATATATTATTTACTATGACTTATTTCTGATTAAAAATGAGTGAAATTATTAATGGTTATTATTTTCCCAATTACTGTAATTTCCCATTTCGACTGAGTGAGTGAGTTTTTCCCACCTATCTGTTTTGTTGCCATTGTATTTACACAGAAGTGACTTGCCAAATATTATAAACCTTTAAGCGGGAACAAGTCACTTACAAGAAAAACAATGCGTAAAAAGGAATTAATGTTTTTTACAGGCCGTTACGAAATCAAACTGTAATTGTTTTTCCTCAAATACCTTTTTCAACTTTTCCAAAAGCTTTTTCTCATCTATTTTTAAACTCCTGCTATAAAGGGGCGTGAATTGATCGTTCGCTCTAGAATCAATCAATCACACTAGAAACGTGATCTAAACGGTGGCGTTAGAAAGAGAAATCACCATGCTTTATATTATTCAAACCTAAAAGTTAACCACGAAATTATCAAAACGTACATCTTTATGAAATCAAAGTTTCCGACGGCAATTTGAAAAAAAAAATGAAATTTTTGTTAAACTTTTATTATTATTTTTACATGAAACCACAAAAAAATGAATTGACGATAACGTTTATAATATATTTGCCTGATAAAATTTGTGTATGTTTTTATTTTTTTTAGTTATCGGTAATTTTAGTTAGAAAAACGCAAGGTGGGCCATTTTCAAAATGTTTTTATGTTTGCATTCAAAATTTTAATATTTTTTTGCGTTTTTCATCATCTTTCAAAAATAATTTTTAGTTTTCGAATGCGTTAATTTTTTTTTTTGCAAAGCGGAAATATTTGGATTTTTCGAAAAAATAGTCTCGAAACTTGAGGGGTTAAGTGGATACATATAACAAACTTTTCATTAAATGAGATAACCCAAATCGGTTATCAATCCACCAAAGCAAACAACCTACGATAAATACAATTACGACGCTACCATCCACTATGTATTGTATAGATATATTCAAACATCTCATAGTCTAGTCGTCTAGTCTAGTGTAATGGAACGTTCTCACCTCATTCATTTTTTGAGCTATTTCAAAATTTCATAGATCAGTGAGAAAAGGCTTTTTATTAGAGATGCCCCGAATAGTGATTTTGCCGAAAACCGAATATTCGGCTTGACTCTCGGCCGAATACCGAATAATCGGCAGCCGAATATTCGGGTAACTACGTATTTGTTTTATTTGCGAGCAGGTCGAGTCACAACACGCATTATTTGTTGACTGTTACATCAAATTGTGTTACTTAAGGCGTCTAACACGTCTGTTTGTTCGCGGATAGCTTCACGAAATGGCACCATTTAATAAAAAATCACCTATTTGTGAATATAATGTAATTAGTAGTGAAGACAATAAATATTAATTATTAATTTTATATGATTTTTTTTCATCATTTGGTATTCGGTATTCGGTTGAACGTATAGAGAGGTGGCGCTAGTGAGCTAATGTTTACTTTGACTCCGTGCAATTTGTGGCCGTAAAATTAAACATTAGAAATAGAAAAAAAAGTACTAAAGAAACAATTATATTACAACATACAGTGTGGATAAAACCTAATAACAAGTAGATACTGAGAAAAAGCCTAAAAATACCACGATTGAGTTTTTACATCTGCAGTGCATTTTACACCCACATGCTGAAGAAACTGAGTCAAAGAGATAAAAAGACAACTAACGGAAAGGTAAATAGGGAGTAACGGGAGTAACAACTTATCATAGCATTTTGAAATAAAATCAGTGAAATTATAATCTAATTTCGTAACATGATAAGGCAAGATTGCAAGATTTAACGCCATCTGTTGAAAAAATCAGGAGGTACGTCAACAAGTACAGAACCAAACCATTCGAGATTGAGAAACGGCTATCCAGTCACCACATACGACGTGTTTCTGTGAAAATCCACGAGAAGACACCTGTAGTACCAAAACAACAAGACTATCTCAACATTATAGAAGAAGTTATGGACGCACTTCGTAAAATCCAGAACGAACTCAACGCACAAAAAAGTAAGTAAAAGTAGCAGAAACAGTAATATAAAATATAAATAGCAAACTGGAAGAAAAGTTTAAAATTTCGGATGAAAAATACGAAAACCTCAATGAAAAGTTGGAAAACCAAGAAAAACGAATTTATTTCCTGGAAAAACAGGCACGAAAAAATAATATCGTCTTTTTCGGCATTGAGAAAACCGAAACCTCATATCAAATATTGGAAAACATTATAATCAAGTTTGTAAAGGAATATTTGTCTCTAGACCTAGATCACAGAGATACACAAGAAGTCCAGAGAATCGGCACAAAAGTAGAAAGGTCTCGACCAATAATTGCTACATTTACCACACTAAAATATAAATATTTAAACAGAGAAGACAGGCACTAAGAGAAACCACATATTACACAACGGAAGACTATCTGAAGCAAATACTAGCGAAAAGAAAAGAGCTACAAGTGCAGGCAAAAATCGAGAGAGAGAAAGGCAATATAGCAAAGATTAAGTATGATAAACTTGTTATACAAGTCAAAAACAAAACCACGGACAGCAATAAGAGAATGCTTACATTATCTCTAGAAATACCTACAGACGACGGAAGAAAAGTACAGGCCAACAAGAAAAATAAAGAACAAACACGAAAAAGAAAAACTCCTAGCCTGTCTGAAGGAATTGTGAAACCATGCATGCTTAACTTCTTAGTAAATAAAAATCAAAACAACATGCCCAGAGCCGACAACTTGTAGCAACTACCGCCCCTCTCCGACACAGGTAAATGCAAAAAACAGCAGTAAACAACAACAATTAAAAAACAAGAACAAAAACAACAACAATAAAAAATAAAAAATATATATACATATGAAAAAAACAACAACAATAAAAAACATCAATAAAAATACAACAATAAAACAAAAATTTAAAAAAAAAAACTATACAAAACCGAAGTTCATTTTCCAACCCGGCTGGTCACCGTGGAAGATCAAGACCAAATCGTGGAAGATTAAGATCTGAAGAAGAAATTCTAAACTTCCTCAAAAACACAAGAAGTAACACGAAACACAAAAAATGCTTAACCCTACAAACAAAACAAGAGATAAATGAATTTTTTTAGAGGAGGCCTTCACCTTCACCTGAGAGAAGGGTTCTTGCTTATGAAAAACTTAAGATACCTATACTACATTTTTCGTAAATAGCATTAATAATACTTCTTCTTAATTTTCACAACACTGTAACATACCTATTTGCAAGAAATGAAAGGCTTTTTATTTTTATTTATTTATTTTATTCGGTTGAATGGTTCGCAATATTCGGCCGAATACCGAATAGTAATAAAAGTAGCCGAATAGGCCGAATACCGAATAGTGGCCGAATATTAGTGGCATATCTACTTTTATGCCATCGAAAGTCCGATAGAAATAGAAACCCAATATTAAATCAATTTAACTTTAGTTTTGAATCAACCACGGAAGAGAGCAAGTTTGAACGAAACAGAATAGAGCTAGTTTAGTGTGAACGTGTTATAATTACTTTACATTTACAAAAGGTCAGTTCTATGAAATAGGTCACAGAATAGACAAAGATCAAGGTATTTAGCACGGTCGATCCATAAAAGTTTTAACGATAATATTGGTAGCTCGTCATCGTTCCCGAGCATGAATGAAGATCGCCAATGAACAATGAACTGTTCACAATGACTAAGTGTTCTTACTTTTTCCGGTGTAAACTGTTGTTTGTACGTAAGCAGATCTGCAGTCGTGCTCGCGGACATTATCGTTAACAACTTAATCGATCGATCGTGCTAGATCCCAGCAGACCGGACTATGATATCGATAAATAACGACAAGCTCTTCTGTCCAATTGTATTAAGGTCGTCATTCCTTGCTTTCTATGCTACCCACTGAAATCCAAATAGCGTATCTTTTTTAGCCATTTAAAGAAAAAACGTGGTCGAGAGATTGTTGACAAAACCGTGAACTCCGAGAGTGATTATTTCGGTTATGATGAAGAGTGGAACGGCCAGCCATTGTGCCGTTTTGTTCATCAAGTGAAGTTGAAACCTGGTCAATGTGAAGGAGCAGTTTGGAGAGAACATTATAACACCGCGTATCTCATTTTACAAAGGTTTGCAGGAGCAACAAAAAACCGTTTGGTTCATTATAAAAATAACAGGTGCACATAACCTTTCTGAGATAGAAGAGGGCATCAGAAAAAGATAAAAACCTGACCTAGCCGTATGGAATATATACGTCTGTAAAGTAAGCAGAAAACACTGCCATCATTTATTTCTTCCATTTTTGCTTCATCATTCCACATATCTTGTTCCTTCAGCAATATCGTAATATGCAACGTTGAATGACTCGGCAAAATACAACCATATTAAATAAATATTTGCTTTCAAATGATCCGGTACAACGGCCTCAATATATTCTTTGTATCTATGGCCATAGACAGGAAAATTTTCGGCGCCTGGATTTTGTATCGAGGATTTGGTATTCGTGGATGTTAAAGCATTTTTAGTTGACATTAATAGATTATCGAGTAGATCCAGTTAAAATGCTAATGAGATTCTATTTTTTAATTTAATTTGTGTTCATATAATCGTTGATTCTAATATTGTTATATCAGAATTATTTATCCTGACATGACCAGTGAGTGAGGATTGAGGTCATCTGGTTACACCTAGATCCTAGATGGCTCCGAAGTTCCTTTCGATATTTAATTAATTTATTTATATTGGGCTTTTACAAGTGTTCGTGAGAATAAACCATTTAATAGAAACTCCATTAATAGGCAAATAGGTAATACAATTATAAAAATCTACCCAGTCATGGGATTCATTAATTTACATTTTTTTATTAGAAAAACTATATTTTTATAACTTATGAAGGTTATTCCCATGATGTGATATATCTTTGAAGAAGAAGATAACAATAATAATCTAAGCGCCGCTATATCTATATATATATAATATACATATAGATAATCAAATGAAATTTTCAATAGTTTTTTCTTGTTCAAATTTACCTTTACACATAACAAAAGTTTCGTGGGTAAAAATTGATTTTATCTTTGAATAAAAAAACGAGTTGATATTTAACCTCGGCTGAATCAGACTCTCCCTTTTTTGTTATGTATCGGAGTTTCAAAAACCTCCGCAAAACGAGATTCGACTTCTAGACTTCAGACAGGCCAATAGGTTTTAACCACTCGGACCCATTAGCTTGTTTTCACGATAATATAACATTACCAGACATATGCACGGCGTATGAAGCCTACCTGACTTATTAAGACCGTTGAGTTCTGTTGTTGTTGAATTGGACATTGGCCCACGAGATTCCGGTACATAATCAGCGACAACCGGTTAGCACCGTAAGTACAATAATTTATGAGTGGGGGAGGCCAGACCTGGATTCGACATAGGCTTTTTTTATGCCCAAAACTCGAATACATATTTATAAAATCCCCATGGTTTTGTTGCAATTTAAAAAAATATATAAATTAACGTTTGTTCACATTAGATTGATTGTAAGCATGTGCCAGGAAGTAAATAGAGGATTTTGGTACTCAAAGAACGGAAAAATGACACACTCCGGTACATGGTATATGCCGTTTGTGCGATGTCAAATGAAAAACTGTTTTGTTTTTGTTTATAACCATTTTATCGCTTTTACATACAACCATTCCATTTCCATTCATAATTATATGGGAATTGAAACCGGTTAGCAGTAAAATAAATAAAAAAAAAAACAAGTTAGTTGTGGTGCTTTCTGTGTTTTAGGTCAAATGAAACTGAATCAATTAGGTTACAATATTTCACATTTAAACATATATAATTGCGGCATTTTTCCACAGCGGTGGTAAAACTCAGTATAGCCCTTGTATAAGAACACCATCCTAAATCGAAACTTTGCTTGAAATTGCTTTAGCCATATTGGTTATAATAGCTAGGCAATTTACCACTTTCCTTTTTCCAATCTCCTTCCCCTCCCCTTACCCTTCATCCTCACAACATTCTACTTGCTTAACCGTAGGTACTGGCTTTTGGCGTTTAAATTAAAAATGTGAAATATTAATTTTTTTTTTTATTCATACATTTAAGAAAACTTCGACTGCCTTTACTGCCAAGCTTGGAAGGAATCTCGTTATTTCTTTTCCAACATTTTCTCAACAGCAACATTGACTCTAATATGTTTCCCCAGGAGTAAAGTGATAAATCCTGCCCTGGAGCGAGTTCTTAAAGCATTGATTCGCACAAAAAACAATAAAGGCCGGTCTCCTCCGACCGCTTCCACAAACGTTGTCTCAAACATTTTTATTTATAATTCTATAAGTATACAAAATATAATAGTTATGGAAGGTAAAGATATTGTATTTCTTAGTCATCTTCACTAGGGGTTCCTGCGCCGAGACTGACTAACATTTTTTAAATATAGTTTATTTGTCTTCTATGTCGTTTTTAGTGTCTTCATTAGGGTGTTTTTGTTGACCTCTTTCAGCCAAGTTTTTATTCTTGATTTGTACTCATTAATTTTTTTTATTAGTTGGTGTAGAATATTATGGAGTTTAGTTTCAAAATAAGTGTAATTTCTTTGTCCGAATTTGGTTTTATAACTTAAAATGTTTTTTACGTCATTTTTATTCGATCTAGTATGATGGATACGCGGTCTAGTAGAGGATTCAGTATTTTTTAATAGTTTCAATAATATTTTTTTGGCATATATTTGTTGTACATTTGGTACGTCACAGCTATTGAAAATTTCAATCGAAGGCGTTCTAATAGGTACTTTAAGAATGGTCTTCATGATACCTTTTTGAATTGTATTCAGGTTGTGTATGTGTTTATGTGTAGTAGATCCAAATCCTTTACAACAAACATTTTGTTCGAACATGCTAAATGGGGGTGTGGTTGTCCACATTTTGTTTGCAGACGTAGTGTTCGTGGTTCCCGTGGCCGATGAAAAATATTCCCCGCGAGAGAGAAGAGGGGAAGGCAGGGGAGGGGATCGAGCGTGCATAATGAGGCAGTAGAATATAGACTAGCAGATCCACCATGTCATCGTCGCCACGCCCCAAACTTATAACACATCATCTGTCTTGTATGACGGGTCTCTATGGGATTGTAGGTCATGCCCAAAAGCTTGCTACGTTATAGCTACGTTTATGACATAAATTGCACGAGTTTTATGGTTATGCGCACTAAACGAGCTTAATAATTTATTATGAGTTCAATAAATTGCATATAAATAATGTCGTAATAGATAATTGTTTCTATAATGAACAGACCTTTAAATAAATTCCTTTCAGTAGGTATAATTATTTATTAGAGAGCCCAATAAACCTATGGAACAATTCATGATAATAATTGTCGTTTTGAAATTCTAAAATGGCATTTAGCTGGTGTACGAAATCGCCAGTAGCCAGAAATCTTAATGTAATACCAAATCCACCTCAGAGAGACAGAAGAAATTACGTAATGCAAATCCGTCTACTATTATTCTTAATTCCTGAAAAATATCTATTGAAATTTCGAGTTAGTAATGTACGGTCTAACTTGAAATATGTGTTTTCGAAATATGATATAGTGTCAATTCTAATAATAATACACGTAAGCTGATAATAATTTATATGCATATAAAAAAAAATCATATCATCCAATTTAATGTACCTAGATCTGAATGTAATGGAATCTTTTGGTTCAATTTTCATCCACTTCCAGAACTATAGGTATATGTGAATTTTATATAAAAATATGTGATAACAACCCCCGACACAAAAAAAGAGCTGATGACCTTGAAACGTCTGAACAGATTTTCATGAATTGTAGCTAAGAACCATCTCGATCACGTCAGTCCACATCACAATCGGTCCATTGGTTAGGAGCTATGATGTCGCAGACAGACACACACAACCTCAAACTTATAACACCACTCCTTGCATCGGGGGTTAAAAATGATTACAAAACATACAATAACAAAAATGAACCAATAAGTTTACTTTGGTTTATTAGTACACGATTAGCATGTTTTTTGTCTTTTTAGACCATATTTTTTTACCTGCCCACTCCCTCAACGACCATCTCAACGTCCCCTGTGCCAAAGAAACGCCCCCTTTACCGCAGTAAAATTGTCCAGCGCCCCCTCCCCGAAACGAAGTTTAAATAAAAAATAATGACAAGTATAAATAAAAAACATTATAAGTCATTGCCATTGAGTATTATGACTCAGTTTGAATTATTGTGGGTTAAAGTTTAGTTTATTTAACAGAACTTGTAAAATCGTTGCTCCTGAAGAAAGTGTGTCAATGTATCAGTGTGCATAGCTTGTGAATGAGCTTAATTTCTATATTGACACAGTGCCAGCCCCCCACCTCCAAAACGCCCACAAGGACCCACTGGCGCCCACGTTAAGATGAAGCCATACTAAATAATGCAAAATCATACAAAATCGTATGTTTTAGTTTTGAAAATTTGACCGCTTAGAAGTATTATAGATGCTTCAATTAAATACTGCGTGTAGAACATATCTTGGCCCTTAAAAATATCAGTCATTTTTTTTAATAAGTCTTTTAATAAGCTTATAAAAAAATAAAGTATTAGGTCTATAAAAAATATTTTTAACTGAAAACTCTCCTACTTATAAACACTTTTTCGGATATGGTTTTATTGCATAATGTGGCAAATTCAGTTTCTTATATAATTATCGCGAAAAAAAATTATATTTACGCCCAAACCTCACAAAATAAAATATAATATGCATTTTCGCGTTGGTATTTTTGACATCACGGCGACAATACGGCAGTCGACGAATTTGTTATATCAAAGTGAACCTTATACAGTCCACCAAAGAACGACTGGCAGCCGCCCCCGATTTTCTGTCATTACTCCTCCGAACGGAGCGGAGAGAAGACGCGTTATGCTCCGCGCCGCTTATTTTCGTGAAATCAATTTAAAAATTCCGTTTTATTACAATTAACAATGCATAAAAAAGGAATTAATGTTTTTTACAGGCCTTTACGAAATCAACATGTAAAAAAAAATCTCAAATATCTTTTCCAACATTTCCAAAAGCTTTTTCTCAAGTATTTTTAAACTCCTCCCATAAAAGGGCGTGAATTCAGATTTCGATTTTTTCCGGTACTAGTGGATCGCCTTAAGAGTCACTGGTTGTAACTACATAAAATGTCTATGGCCACGCTCACTGTGCCTTAATGTTTTGACAAACGCAGAAGATGGAATGAAATATATTGAGCGCTTTTATAAAGCGCACGGTTACGACAGCCGACAGCACAAAAAACGCAATAAACATACGTTGCTTATCACAATTATGCTTAGGTTCTCTTTTATGTATCTAAGTAATGGTGAGACAAACGATGAGACAGACAATGTCTGCTACTTCAAAAGGAAAAAAAAAATCGTTTTATTAAGAACTTGTATTAAAAAAATTCGCTTGTCGATGCCGTCGCCGTGCCTTTGCCGTCACCGTGCCGATGCCATAGGAATGTTTGATGTGTTGTTTGTGGAAACGGTATCAGGAGACCGGCCTTTAGATATATACATCCGCGAGTGCGGCGAGTGATCGCACTGATCACTGTGAGTTGGGTGGTTTGGTATATTTATCACTGTGAATAAGATCGTGAACCAGTGTATTCGTGATTGTTGTCGAGTACGTAGTATTTTTTACCGGTCGCGTGCGCTGCGCAAAGTTATATCATTGGTAAATATTCACTGACATCGATGTAATCAAATTATTAGAGCAAAATAAAAACAAACAATTTTTCAAGTTCAAATAAATTACCATTTTATTTAGCGGGTATCTTTTTCATAATAATTCAGCGTGTTATGTTATGCAATGCTATCACAGCCTTATATTTAAATAACGTGTTTAGATCAGTGTTTAGATTAGAGATCAGTGGAATTTCAAACAGTTAGAATTCGGATAGGATATTTTATGTTTTTTTTTTGTTCGCTACCCATGACGATAAAACATCCTTAGCATTCATATAAATTTATGAATAAATACAGTTTGTAATATTTAAAGAATTTTTCAGTTTTCTAATAAATTAACAACATGACAGTGGTCTGATCAAAGTTTTTCAAATGGGAAAGCAAAGACATCGATAATCGATAATTTTATTGTAATTTTTAATTAACGAAGTCAATATTAGCGACAGTCAATCGTAAACCTGAAACAGAAAAAGTTACGGTAACATCTAGGGATCGAACCCAAGACTTTTGCCTTGTCGGGGTGGAGCTCTACCACTGAGCTAATGTGACCCCATCCGATTCGGTCATATTTAACTGTATCCTACTTCGAGTAAAAACATAATCTTCATTTAACGTACATTTTTCATTTTTATTAGCTGCTATCTTTATGTATGATTTCAAGATTCAACTCGAACTAAATGCTACCTAGATAGTGTCTTGGATATATTTATCATTTTTTATTTAATATGCGATATATATTGACTTTTCTGCAAGTCTATGTGAATATTTATTTTTAACTTAAGTAATAAAATTGTAATATTTAATTAATGAAGACGATTTAGCAACACTCGATTAAAAATCTGAAACAGAAAAATCTGAAAAAGATACGGTCACATCTAGGAATCGAACCCAGGCCCTTGCCTTGCCAGGGCGGAGCTCTACCACTGAGCTAATGTGATCCTAACCGATTCGGTAATATTTAACTGTATCATACTTCGACTTAGAACTACCAACATTATCTTCGTTTTATTATTGTGTTAAAAATGTGTGCAAGTTACAGCTTACAGCTCGCAATTGTATTTATTCAGCTCGCAATTTAGATGTCGAATTTTAATATCATCTAGGCAATTATTACACAGTCTGTTCAAGCAGGAATTTTGTTTACAGTTTTTTTTTTTTAATTTATCCTCTTCGGATATGACGGACGAGCGTGTGGAGCACATTAGCAACATCGGCATTAAATATTACTGTTAACTAATTTATGCAGGAATGATGAATGCATCTGCGTGATGCTTTCATACACTCAATGTAGGAATCAAGGTAATTCTTCGGAACAAACGTCAACGGTTAATACGCACTTTTTTTTTTATAAAACTTTTAGATTCTTCTTAATTACCATAAAATACAACTATTTGCATTGGGGGAGGTTGAAAATGATACATTTTTAATTTTAGTTACGTAAATTGAAAATTTGCTTTAACACTGTCAAATCACTCTGTTTGCAATATTATTGTTATTTTAATATGTTGGTATTCCTGATATTTTACATTCCATGTTACACAAACCTAGCGTAGCCGCTAAACTACTTGGAAACTGGGATGTTTTTCTTGCCTTGACGTGAGTAGGCGTTATAAAGGGGCACTTTCTTTTAAATCACAAACCATGTTACACAAATCTAGCGTATAGGTTTTTTCGGTTACGCGCCTTTGAATATATTGCCATGAAGTCAGTTACGGTATGATGTAGCCTTCCATATAGTATCAGTAATACCAACATAATAAAATGACAATAATCATTACAAATTGCATATGGTGAAGCGTTGTGTCTAAATACGAAAGCAAATTTTCAATTTACGTAACTAAAATTAAAAATGTATCATTTTCAACCTCCCCCAATGCAAATAGTTGTCTTTTATGGTAATTAAGAAGAATCTAAAGGTTTTATAAAAAAAAGTGCGTATTAACCGTTGACGTTTGTTCCGAATATTTACCGGAATCAATTTTAAAGTATGAAGCTGCCTCTGCATAATTATTAAATCTTATAAATGAACTGCAACAAAGATATTTTCTTCTAACACAGTAAAAAAAAAACTTAAAAAGCTGTCCAGTTTTGGAGGAGAAAAATGGGGAATATAAAACCTCGATTTTGATGATTTTATTTAGATATTTTCAGCCTGATATGCAATTTTCCTATTCGCTCAATATTCGGGAGAGTAAAGTTTGGTAAAATACCTATAAATAAAATTCGAGATTCTCCAGAAAGTAAGTGTACCGATTTTTTTTTTTTGAAAAAATGTATTACAAGATATTGTTGATACACTTGTTGACTATTTTTCCAAATAATTGCCAACCCGTTCAATGCATGTGGTGAGCCGTGGCACAAGTTTCTTTATGCCCTCCTCTAAGAATTCTCCCGCCAGCTCCTTCCCCCACTTCAGAACCACTTTCTGCACTTGCTCGTCAGTTGAAAATTTATTTTCATCCTTATGTGCTTTTAGGAAGGTAAAAAGATGATAATCTGAAGACGCCAAGTCAGGTGATTACGGGGAGTGGTTCAAAACATTCCAATCGAATGAGTCCATGATCGTATTGGTGGCTAAGGCCTGTTAGGTGGCTGTTTGAAGACGGACGTTTTCGTGAAAAAAATCACACTTATCTGTTCACCATTTCTCAAAGACCGAGTTTCTCTGGGCAGCCACGAATAGACGCCAACATTTAATAGACAACTCACCAATTTCTATTTCCGGTAGCGACGTAATTGCAAAAACAACCGTCAAACTTCTAGGTGTTTATCTGGATTCAGACCTTTCGCTAAAAAGTCAAGTAAATAGGACCGTCAGTACTGGGTTTTTCTATCTAAGACAACTTAAATCAGTTCGTAGGAACCTCTCAACGGAGGCAACTAAGCTTCTTGTGAACTCATACATAGTTTCACGTCTTGATTATTGTAATGGCATTTATGCAAAACTTCCTAAATGCCAAACTGATAAACTACAAACAGTGTTCAACGCCGCAGCACGGCTTATTACTGGGGTACCCAAGTTTTCGCACATTTCGGAACACCTTCGAAATCTTCACTGGCTGAAGTGTCCTGAAAGGATCCAATACAATTTATGCTGGATGGTGTTTAAAGCTCTCAATGAAATGGCTCCACCCTATATCTCTGAATTATGCATTCCGGAAAATATTGGTCTAAAGCAGTCAACTCTTAGATCAGCGACATCATCTGCAATCGGAAGGTTGAAAGAACTTAAGCGAAATCCGAACACAAATTTTGGTGATCGTGCATTCGGAGTATCAGGCCCTGAGGCTTGGAATAAACTTCCTATGGAATTAAGATGCATAACCAGCCCAACAGAATTTAGATCCAAACTTAAAACTTACCTATTTAAACACTCATTTCCATAAATTCGCTTTTCCATTCAAATATTTCTATCCAATCTGTTGTTGAGCGATGAATTATCTTATTGCGGTTGAGATCGACGATTAGATTCATTCATTCATTTAAGATACCTATGCTTTCCTTTATATACAGTTAACCCATTAAAATCATTTTCAAAACCGTGTTATAAAATATTGTAATATTATGTACGAACTTCCTTCTTCTTCTGGCGCTAACAATATTAATATTAAAAAAGGGTATAAAATATTTTGTAAAATGTGTAGAATAAAATATGTATGTATGTATATATAAAATCATCAAACTGCTTCGACTTGCAGCAATAACTTTCTTCTCTGTCTGTACCTATATCGGTAGAGTTTTGTTGATCACTTGGTAATATTAGACACATTTACATTTAACAATAAAAAATATTTATTGTTAAATGTAAATTGTAAATCTCTAATTTTAAGTCACATTTGTAAATATATATGTATGCCACTAGTTTTCAGTCAGTAGTAATAAGTCATAGTAGTAAGTCACTAGCTATGTACATAATATATAAGTCTTAAATGTAAGTACCTAGTTATAATTTTTAATCTTAGTGGTAAGTCTATCGTATTAATTTTATTTTATTGTATGCTTATATGTACAGCGCCCTTGAGGTGATTTTTCACAAAAACGGCGCTTTATAAATCAGCCAAGTATTATTATTATTATTCCCTCCTTTTGTTTTGAATGCTCCTTTTGAGTTTTTTAATGGTACAAAATATTGCAATGCATTGATGGGCTCAACTTGAGGCCGAAATTCAACCGAAATGATGCCTTTTCGGTCCCAAAACATTGAGGCCATGATTTTTTTGCCCGAAATTGTGGATTTAAATTTTTTGACAGATGGGGAATTGGTGTGACCTTTTTTTCTTGTAGGTGTTATTCCTTCCGTGAGTAAAAAGAGGATCACAGCACTTGGCGGGATTTTTAACCGACATCTTCCACGCGATTTGCCACTACAACATGAGTCCACGACGTCCACGTACTGCGGTGTTCCTGCGATGCTTGCTCTGTTCAGAACTTACCCCTCTTCCACTCAGTGTTGCCAAACCTCAAAAAAACAAAAAACAAAAACCACAGCCCGCTATGATCACAGTACACTTACTTTCTGAACATCCCTAGTAATTCGATCATTTGAAAATCTCCTCATGTAAAAACATACCTGGCAGGTCACTTCAGATTTTTGTTATAATAGTCCTAATAATACGTCTACATGAAATATTTCAATTAGACGTATTAATCTTACTAGGCATAATATTGATGGGTGACAGTAATTTTGATACATATAAAAAATAATATAAAATAATTGGTTAATTTTTATGCATAATTTTAATAAATTATTATGTTTTCAAAACCGGACCTACAACTCGATGCATTATGGCAGCGACAGAAAGGTATTTGATTTGATGGAGTGTGGTTATTAATTTTTAAGTTTTCTTTTAACAGCTGTGATGGAGTCCAATCAAATATCGGCCCAGGATGCTGCCATCAAGAAGATGGCGGAAAGCTTCGATGTACACATTGGAAGAAATGCTTTTAATACCATGAAGAAATATAGCGATCGGACGTGCCAGGTAATTTGTTATTTTAAACCATGAAAGAATCCCCTATTTCCTCCATGGTTTTAACTTTTACACCAGATTTTGTCGTCAAGTTGCTTAAATTAATAATCTCTCAGCATGATTTATTTGGAAATATTCCCCTATAACATTATTTTTGAAGTTATCTTCTATAAATAAATAAAAATCAATTGTTGTTCGTTTGTCTAGCTAAAAATCGAGAACGGCTGGGCCGATTTAGCTTATTTTGGTTTTGAAATGTTTGTCGTAGTCCAGGGAAGCTTTAAAAGGTGAGAAAATATAGAAAAATTGCAAGGGAGATGGTAAAAACAACATTTTCTCAGAATATTTCAAACGTTAGAAGAACTCGGGAGGGGGATGGCGATTATGGGAGTGTGGAGGAGAATTTGGAAGGGGGGTTCGCGGGACGGGGGAAGGGGGAAGCTGTTTTAAAAATGAATGTATCGGGAATGAATGTATGGAATGCAGGAGGGGGGAGGGTAACCCGGGAGGGTGGAGGGGAACTCGGGAGGGTGGAGGGGAACTCGGGAGGGTGGAGGGGCACTCTGGAGGGGAATACGCGGGAGGGGGGAGGGTAACTCGCTAGGGGGGATCGCGGGACGGGGGAAGGGAGGGGGAGTAGAGTGCGGAGAGGGAAGGTGGAGGAGGAGGAGTCGGAACGCGAGAGGGGAAGGGGATGTGGAGGAGGAAGGGGAGGAGGAAGGTGAACAGGACGAATGGGAAAGGACGCGCAGGTAGAAATAATTTCTTTATTAAATGTCATAGCAACGCATGCCGGGTACCAGCTAGTCCTAAAATAAAGTACGGTTTTTGCAAGCCGATGAAATACTTTCTCAGAGTTTGTTATTACAATCCGACATACATAATATGCAATTTAAAATATAAAAATTATTATTTCAAAAACGGGGGATTTTTTTATGATTGCGCTAGCTGATTGTTTTTTTCTTGTAATTTGTAAAAATACCACATATAACCAAAAATAACATATTTAATTACACAAACGTTTTATAAAAGTTATTGTGACCACACATTTAAAAAAAAATCACAAACGTTGACAAATATTTTGCTAACACCCTAGCAATGGCGGTCAATGAGTCTTGGGAATATATTACTATTATTTGGAAGTGTCTATGATCCCTTTTAAATGTATTAGTATAAAGAGATCTTGTGTAGCATAATACTGTTTGGATTTCTTCAGGAAGCAGCAAAATATATAGATCCATATATATTCGTCTCACGAAATAGAATTAAAACGAATCAGAAAAGTAAACAAAATGTTAAAGGAAATGATTTGGCTAACCGTGAAACAGATGCTGACCTTGAATACGATGATATTTATACATAAAATAATAAACACAATTTTACCAAAATACTTCTCAAATAAAATTATATTCAACAAGGACATTCACAGACATAACACAAGGACGTGCAAGGAAATCAGGCTTCAAAAAAAGGACAAGGCGAATACGTAGAACAGTTTACTGTACAAAGGGATGAAGTTATATAACACGCTACAAGAAACTTTAAAGACCACACCAATTGGAAAGTTCACGATGTATTTTAGGAGCTACATAAATCTACATAAAATTTAGTTTGCAATATGAAATATTATAATTATGTAATTAGAAATTTTGTAAACTTAAATGTACAAATTACTAAAATAAAAAATAAAATAAAATGTAGGTACTCAATTATTTATTTATTATTTATCTGTGCCGCCACCCTAGTTGGCAGATTCACGGCAATACACACAAGGTGGCACACATTTCAAGGTCAGGACCAGGTTGTTCTTAATTCCCAAAACGGCACGGCGAGGACTCGCGGCATCTCATTTCCTTAATACAAGTGAAGGAGATGTATGATAATGATTACATTTCTCCTTTGGGGGAAGCAGACCAGACACAAGTTTAGATATTCAAAAATATCTCCTTAAAAGGATTTTTCGAAATCCGAATAATTTTAAAAGTTATAGCCATTTTATTGTCGCGGTTTAGACGGAATCTAACTAGAATTGACCGCCCACCTCTACCACATTTTTTTTAATCTATTATTTAAAGTTTATTAAATATTTTGTAATGGCTACTAAAAGTATTAATTTTTTTATTGCACCTGACAAAATACCCACAATTCATGCTTCTATAATAGACTGGAATACCCCTTTTCAGGAACGTTCGTTTATTGCCTTTTCGTGCCTTTGCCGTGCTTTCGCCGTGGAAAAGCACAGGTAATGGTACAGCAACGGCAGGACGGCAACGGCTCGCGGCATCTCATTTCAGGGAGATGCAAGAAAATTATTACATTTTCCCCTTGGAGGATGAGGACACACGTACATAATTTGTCTCACTTTTATTTAGTGTGTGAGAAAGAGCTAAAGCGTTATTGCGATAAGGAAGTGTTATTATTTCATTTTTTGTGCGATCGCCGTTCCGGGAATTATAAAAGCGATCTTACAAGTCTGACTAAAATCGGTGCTTTAGTCTTCGCGCTAATATAATTATTCCTCCCACTTCCAATCTTGGATTGATATCTTGAACCACTTATTCACTTATTGTATCCGTGATACAACAGATTGGCGTATCAGGTGCATTTTACCTATCGCTGACCTCTCAAATCGGCACATTATAATTTAACCCCGGATCTAACTATATTGTCGGTTTCCACAGATACATACATTCGAATAAATTTGCAGTATCGCGAAGAATTTTATCGTCATCGAAAATATTATTTATTGTATATTGCTTATTTATTTATTGGGGTATTTTAAATAGGTACATAGTTATCTATGTCCTAATACAATCCTTATACATACATACACTTAAAATAACACATCTATGCCAAATCAATCACATATCTTCGCAATTTAATTTTAAATGCCTTTATGCTCTCTTCTAATTGTATTTCTTCTGGTAATTCTCCAAATACCTTCAATGCTTCGTACATCAATGACTTTTGACTCTGTGTTTTTTTCCTGAAGGGGAGTCTCAGTTCATTTCTTTTCCTCGTCTCATGTGTATGTTTGATTTGTACTTTATCAATTTTTCTTAGGAATTCAATAGACGTATAGTAATTGATTATTTTGTAGATTAACAATATAGTATAATTGGAATATTTTTTGTTTAATTATAGATAAACATCACCACCGGATTCACAGAGACCCACGGATCGGCTCGACTCAACGGCATCCGAATGGCGCAGGAGTTCATCAGCCGCGGGATTGGACTGGGAGACGTGGTGATGTTCTGTGGGAACAATACTGATGTGGCCACCGCACCTATTCTGGCCTCCCTCTTCTTGGGAGCTCCCATCATGCCCCTGGCGGTCACCATGGTCCATGGTAGGTACTTCTACTACATCCCAGGACGGACTGGAATACAACCGTTAAAATGTCATGTTCTCCGCCGCCTCTATTAGGTTTTTTTTATTTTTTATTTTTTTTTATTTAATTATAATGTATTACAAAAACATGGTGAGTAACACATTATTCCCAATGAGTTGAGAAAAAACTCATTACGGGAAGGACAAACACATAAGAGTACATTTTACACAAATATTACATGTTTAAAAAATACAACATAAAAAGGGGAAAAAAATGCATTGTCAAGAATAGAGATTTTAGAAAAACTGAGGACATCCATACACATAAAACATATAAAAAAAAAAATTTAAAAAAAAAAAAAACGTATGAAGGCGAGCAAATATTCACTGGTTTAAAAACATTTTCAGGAAATGTTCTTTAAGCGTTTTAAATAATTTTTTTTTGTTATCTACTGGTTGCTTTATTTCATTAGGTAATGCATTGTATTGTATATTTGCAATATATTGTAATGATTTAATACCAAATTTAGTTGTGTGGGTAGATGATGCTAAGTGTATTTGATTTTGGGATCGTGTTTTGTGCTGGTGTATATCGGAATTAAAGGCTGGTTTAGTGTTGGTGTGTGAGGAGTGTTGAATTATTTGTAGGATGGCAGTGGTGATGCTATATTTTGGCAGAATGGTAAAGGGAAGTATTTGTGTCAGTGAGTATATATCTTTGACATGTGTATCCCATGGTAAATGGTATATATTTCTTATGGCTCTATTTTGGATTACTTGTATTTCGGATATTTGTTTCTTAGTAATGGTGCCCCAGATACTAACCAGATAACTTAGGTGAGAGTGGATCAGAGCATAATATGTGGCACGCAGTAAAGCTATGGGGAGCACATCTTGAAGTCGATAGAGTACACCAGTAATCGGGGAAATTTTGGATTTTACATATTCAACATGAGAGTTCCACGACAGGTTAGAATCTATGAATAACCCCAAATATTTCGTTACTTGTACATTTTGGAGCTTTTCATTTCCAAGAGTAATATTCATGCTCATATAATCTTTTTTCCCGAAAGTGAGGTAGTGGGTTTTTTTGACATTGAGGCTTAATTTATTTATTCGCAGCCATTTAGCTAGCTTTGCGAGATCTTTATTCATTAGAGATTCAAGTTCCCCCAGATTTTTGCAACGATAGTAAATCACGGTATCATCAGCGTAAAGTTGTAGTTTTCCCGAGATGCCGCATTTAGTTATATCATTGATGTATAGTAAGAAAAGTAGGGGTCCCAGAATCGAGCCTTGTGGCACTCCACATGTGATTTTTCCAAAGTCGCTTAGGTTCCCTTCGATGTCGACAAGGCAAAATCTATCAGATAGGTAACTTCGGAGAAGCTTTAAAGATTTTCCAACTATACCCAAATGTTCCATTTTCTGTAGGAGTATTTCATGATCTACTGTATCAAAGGCTTTTTTTAGGTCTATAAAAATAGCTGCTACGTATTCGCCCTGGTCTATGTACTGCTGAATGTTCGAGATGAAATCGAAGGTGGCACATTGGGTACTGGAGTTTTTTCGAAAGCCATATTGTTGTGGTGTTAGGATATTGTTGTTAGAGATATATTTTAGAAGTCTATCCTTTATAATAGTCTCGAACACCTTTGAAAATACTGATAAAACCGATATTGGGCGATAGTTAGAAATACATTTTTTGCAGTCTTCTTTATAAATTGGTATAATTTTTGCTAGCTTTAATTGATCTGGAAATACTCCCGAGCCTATAGAGGAATTGATAAGTTGCACTAGGTGCCCAGCTAGTTCTTCTTTACAGGTTTTAAGGATGCACGGGGTTACTCCGTCGATACCTGCCGCTGCATTCGACCTAAGTTTCGAGATGATCCTTAATACCTCACCCTTATTTGTCCTAGCCATATATAATGATTGACGTGCCTTTGGTTCTACATAAATAGTATTACAGTCATCCGGGAATGATGGAATGGCAGCTGCCAATTTTTCTCCAACCGATAAGAAGAACTCATTAAATGCTGAAGCTACTTGACCGGGTTCCCTAACCTCACAATTATTTATGATGAGAGATTCGATGGTGTTGGAGGGTTTATGTGCACGGTTAGACAGAATTGAATTAATGGTTTTCCAAGTTTTTCTGGGGTTATTCAGGTTTTTTTGAAAGCTATTGACATAATATTTGTGTTTCAAACTTCTCCTATGGTTATCTACTATTAATTATCCGACAAACAGAATCAGATAAATAAATGGAACCGATTTATTCATCATTTGTGAAAATAATTTCTTTTAGGAGAGATCAAAGCCATGGTGACTATGGGGAAGCCGAAAATTATCTTCTGCGACGCAGTTATTGCTCCTGTGTTTAAAAACGTTTTGAAGGAAATGGAGCTAGACACTGAAATCGTCATTTTGGGAGAATCTCCAAGTGCTGACTTTACACCTATATCTGATTTATTGAACGTAACAGGGACAGAAGAAGACTTCCAGTGAGTATAATAGAGTTTATACCAGCATTTGCATTTCTTACATCTTTTACGCATAAGGTAATTTAATGCTGATGTAAACAGGTGGAAACTGCGTAACAAAATAAAATTTCAATGGTTTAATCCAATCTTAAGGCGGTACACAATCCTAATAATTTTTGTTTGCTCAAAACTCACTTTTTAATCATTTCCTGCGAATTCGTAACTATATTAACTTTTTTATTCACATCTTGTCCTGGGGATGTCAGTTCTTTGTATTTAAGATTAATAAAAACAATACCTTACCACAAATATTATAATCAATAATTATCAACCTGAAACACTCATCTACATTGAAAAAATCTTCCGAGAAAAGATACTGGCCGCCAACGGGAATTGAACCCGTGACCTTCTGATTGCCGGTCAGCAGCTCTGACCACTGAGCTATGGCGGCTTATCTAATACCTGCCAAATAATTCAATATATACTAGTGTTTCATTCGACAATTACTTATTATTACATTTTTCCAACTGAAAACAACCAACTTTATTTTTGTGAGAGAGGTATTGTTAATACTAAATCTCCCGCTAGGTGGCGTCGAGACTAATTATGTCTGCATTTTTTTGCTGAAATACTTTAACTTGTCAAATATTAATTATTATTTTTAATTGATAAACTAACGTTTAAACAAGATTTTTATGCATAGCACAAAGGTATTGTTAATACTAGCGGGAGATTTAGTATGAATGAAACACTAGTATATATTGAATTATTTGAATTAATTGTCGAATTAAACACTAGTATATATTGAATTATTTGGCAGGTATTAGATAAGCCGCCATAGCTCAGTGGTCAGAGCTGCTGACCGGCAATCAGAAGGTCACGGGTTCAATTCCCGTTGGCGGCCAGTATCTTTTCTCGGAAGATTTTTTCAATGTAGATGAGTGTTTCAGGTTGATAATTATTGATTATAATATTTGTTATCTACCCTTTGTGCTATGCATAAAAATCTTGTTTAAACGTTAGTTTATCAATTAAAAATAATAATTAATATTTGACAAGTTAAAGTATTTCAGCAAAAAAATGCAGACATAATTAGTCTCGACGCCACCTAGCGGGAGATTTAGTATTAACAATACCTCTCTCACAAAAATAAAGTTGGTTGTTTTCAGTTGGAAAAATGTAATAATAAGTAATTGTCGAATGAAACACTAGTATATATTGAATTATTTGGCAGGTATTAGATAAGCCGCCATAGCTCAGTGGTCAGAGCTGCTGACCGGCAATCAGAAGGTCACGGGTTCAATTCCCGTTGGCGGCCAGTATCTTTTCTCGGAAGATTTTTGCAATGTAGATGAGTGTTTCAGGTTGATAATTATTGATTATAATATTTGTTATCTACCCTTTGTGCTATGCATAAAATTTTTGTTTAAACGTTAGTTTATCAATTAAAAATAATAATTTATACCTTACCATTAATATATTTTACGTACAACGATTTTAAAACCTTTTAACCCGTTTTTCAACTATAAAGTTAGCGGTAAGCACCAGATTTTATTTTTCTAGACGATAAATTAACAACTTCGGCAGTGCGACATAATGACACATTTTCAATATTTGTAACACGTTCTTCAGAATTAATTAAATTGAACGCGGTGGAAAGGTCTAATCCCCATGCCTGCTAGGGTAAATTCCACCATACATTCGTCTAGTACACCGTGCAGCGGGCGCATATTTGTTTATACGCTTTCTTCACTTACGTCGTTAAGATTCCCACATTATTTGTCTTCTTCTTCTTTTCTTTGATAGGGCAAATTCGACAGTAGGTCCTTGCAATACACGGGTCGCGAGTCGCTATTTGTATACTCGGCTTCTTTACTTACGACGTCAATATTCTGAATATATTTTAAGGTATATTGTCATCTTAAAACAGGGAATCCGGGAGACGGATTCCCGTTCTTTATTCCATGTTTATACTACCTAAAGAAAATAAAATATTTATACGAAACCCTAAGGATGGCATTCACATGAGTGGGTTTGTCCCTAAGGGGTGGGGTTCGATCCTAGGGAGGGGCGAGAGCAAGGGAGAAAGCGAAGGGGATGGAAAATTTATTGTAAATTTTTTTGGGACTTCTACTTACAACAACTTGTTATTTAAATAACATTGATAAAATTTAGCAAATAAAATTGTTGTATTTTCATTATATAATCTTTGAGAACAATACTCTATTTTTCTACACAATTCTGTGGTCAGAAAGGGGTTTGAACCCCCTATCCCCCTCCCCTTATATACGCCCTTGGCAATCCCCTCATTTTAGCTTTGACATAAATTAGAGCGGGTGAGATAGTTGCGTAGCGTACAGGAATCCGATGAATGTGCCATATCGGAGCAATGATATCTTTCTGTAAAAACGAAACTTAGGCTGCCTTTATATAAATAAGTATTTTTCGCGTAAGCCGCTTACGTAAGCGACGTATGGCATTATATGTGAACGACACCAAAAGTCATTTACCGTAATTTATAGCAAGTTACAGTAGTTGTTCTTACATAAGTTTTTTACAGTTCAACAATTTTCAGCCTTCTCACAACTTATCAAATATTCGTAAGAAATGGTACAAAAATGCGCCGATGCGAGATGACAAAAATTAAAAAAACAGTAGGATTGTTTATTTTTATTATTTAAAATAAAATCTAATTAGGTTAAATGCCAAGAAAAAGAACACTTGATAAAACTCAAATAAGCGTTTTCCACGAAAACGACTATACAAGTAAAGAAACTTTTCTGATTCCAAAAACCGAAGAGGTATCATTTATTTCTTCAAACTTCGCAAATACACTTTGTGTAAAACAAATAACTTTGTAAACTACACTATATAATTAATATCTAGATATTATTAACATGTTTCTAAACTACATTTTCTTCGTCAAGATATGATAATAATAATAAATAGTATTAACCATATCAATAATATTAATTATTGAAGTTGTTGAAGATTGCCTCCACAGACTGAAAAATCTTTAAACGAAGAATTTAAATTTTGAAAAAAATGTCGTTTTCAGCAACAACGTCAAAAAGGTCGTATTTCAATCTTAACAGTCTAGTAAACTAAAAAGTCTGGGACTGCCACTGGCATACTCGTATTTAGTCTGCCTTTACAGTCCTAAGAAAAATTTATGACTTACGTAAGATTTTGAAAAGTTACTCAAAGGAGCGTTTACATAATATGTAAACCATTCCGCTAATCGTGAAAAACCGCGCACTTTTGAATATTATTGACATACGCAACGCCATTGTTGGTTTCTAAGACAATCGGGAATAGAAAAGATGATTAGTTTCGGAATAAATTCCAAAGCTATGCTAAATATGAACATTTGTTTACAGAGTTGTTGATTTTGATCCGACGACAACAGCGTTCATCGTTGGGTCAAGTGGAACAACTGGTCTACCGAAAGGAATCTGTTTGAGTCACCGGGCTCTTTCGCTCAACATTATGCTTCCGTAAGTATCGAAAATGTAATAAAAATGTATCCAGAATTTATCTGGATTAAAAAATGTAAAAGAAATTTTCGTATCCGGAAACATCTGTTTGCTATTTTTTTTAAATAAAAAAAAATCTGTATAAAAATAATCAAAACTATCAAGTATTGGACAGTCAGGCGTCGGCCAGGGGTCAGGCGACTGACAGATTAGTAACAACATGTAAAAAATCATTTATTAAAAAAAAATGGCACCGGAGACCAAAATTTCAATAACATTTTTTACTTCAAATAATGTCAAGAATCACTTGTTACAGTCTGTTTTTATTGTATTTTTTTATATATCTCCACATAGGAGGTCCTGAGGATACATATTATTAATTACTATTATTTTTTTTTTGATTTAGTAGGGCGTTATGTAATTTTGGAGCACGAAATTTAATATTACTCCGTCTAAAGATTCAAACTGAGAACAACCAGCGTATTTTGGCTTATAGTATTTAAATCAGCGTGTTTAAGCGGCAGTGGAGTATTCAGATGTTTTACAAAGTTTAAAAATAAATTATATTGAAAACTTGACAGTTTTTAAAGTTTTCTCTGTCGGAGTTCTAATCGGAACTTTCAGAATTTTTACTCCTTTTTGTGCTAAATTGAGCCGATCTATATAAGTGCTCAAGGCAGATCCCCATACAGTTATCCCATACCGTCCTACCCTATCGTTAAACGAGGAAAGTCTTAAAATTCGACGTTCTCATTTCATGACATATTTTCTATTTTGCATTTTTCCAGGACTCCAAGGGACGAATGGGAACAACCTTCACTAAAGATGTTTTTTTCATCTCCACTCTTCTGGCTTACGGGAGTGTACAGTTATATTTTGTCCTTTATGAGAGGAAGTATTCGCCTCTATACACCGCTTACAGTCAATGCTAAAATTGCTTTCGACTGCATTACTCGATATAAGGTGAGCTTTATTAGAAAAAAAATAACTTAGTGTATACCATTTTAACCTCACAAAATAATAATTGTCATGTGACCAAACAACCCCATTATATTACAAATGAATACATACTACTAATTTCCAAAATACAATGTAATTGATTTTTTTTTCATCGATGATTATCTATACTCACATTAGTATTTTTTTTCAATTATTAAAGTAAATTTCAACTGTCTTGGACTGGAAAAACATTTGGGCATGTTTTACGGTGTTGATTATTATTTATTTAAATGTAAGAAAATATTGAGTTGTAATATTTTTTCCAGCCTAATAAGTCTGAAAAGAATTAGAACCGCCTTCAACCATCACTACTTTTTATGACTTTTTCAGAGCTCTGCCCCGCATTATTTTCTTCATATACATATAGCAAATTTTTCGTTTGATAACCTTCTGTTTTTGTTTTAAACTTTACACTTTTTCTAATTTAACATTTATTTTAAATGGATATTGCCAAATCACTGAATACGAAAACAGGCTGGTTAAGTAACAAAATTTGATAACTTTAGTTCAATGTACACAAGTATCAAGTACAAGTCATAAAAAGATTAAAGCAGGCGATAAAATACAGTGGGATCTTTCATTGGGGCCATGGTGCGTCACGTGCAGAAGACATATCTCCCTGGGTGTCTTTTATCTCTTGTCCCTCCATAGTCGGAGACATAAACGCGTTATTCATAATATAATTGGACACTTTTCAAAGCAATCATATTTTTTTCTTATTTTCCAGCCGGAATTGGTGATGCTCAATCCCAATGCAGTCACTGAAGCCATAAACCGTCCAGAATTTGACACTTGCGACTTTTCTGACATAGTAACGTTTGCGTGCATCGGCAGTGTTTTATCGCACGATAAAATACTCAAAATACAGGTAAGAATAGACGCTCGAAATTAAATGAGTATCCATTTATTCGAAACATCGAATGTTTTTTGCAGAAATTGGGGAATTTTAGTAAACGTTATTTACAAATGTTCTCAGTCTATCAAATTGCAATACATTTGGTTTGCAAATTTTATTTTGTTTTAAACTCATTTAAACTAATCCAATTTTAAGCGTAAAGTGGCGCCATAAGATTTTTTAAACATCGATAATTCCGAATAACAAATAAGTTGAAAGAAACGACCTATCTACTTTACTGAGAGGATCATTAATTTTATTGTAATTGGTATTTTTGAAATTATAACTAGAAATTGTTAGTTTTTTACTTCCTTTTACCTTATTTAGAATTAAACCCCCCACTGACAGTGGAGGATGGTGGTTATCTATGGTAAGGATAGACTCTAATGCAGTGGTTCTTAGCATTGCTGGAGGAACTGATCCACACCAGCTTCATATGCGCATTCACCGAACCATTGGAAATCGAACTGAATCATATGAATCGGGGTTTGTCTTGACCTCCACCGATTCCGCGAGACTGACTCACCGAACTCCTGGGGTTCGATCAAACCCAGGTTAAGAACTACTGCTCTAATGCTTTATTATCTATAACGTCCTCTTCATTTGAAAAAACACAAGATCTGGCAGGCGATTACTCAGATTATGTAATGATGAAATATAATTAAAAACATAAGTTAAACCGCATCGGTACTGAAGAAACCGTAGCAAACTACTTCATTGACTTTTTCACGATGTATCATCAACCGATATACCGATATAAATACGTAGAGCTAGCTACCTGCTAAAAAAATAATATTATTTTTAGAAAAATAAATTATTCAATGTCACCGGGGATTGACAACATTCGAATGTTTGACATTTAGAAACATATTAACAGATTAATTTAAAAGTAGCATCTTTAGACCAATTTACAAAGTTGGCAAACATTTTTGCAAGCACCGAGAAATTTGAATAATAGATATTTTACCAAATTAATGTTGTCACCGTTACTATTACTGTTCCTAAAAATAAAAAAAAGTAGCTACCAATCAAGTGCGATGTAAATTTATCAGTTTTCCGCTTGTATCTAGTTTCCGGACACCATGTAATGTATAAAATCTCTTTGATTTTAGGCAAAATTGCCAAAAGGAAGAATTGTGAACAACTATGGATTAACTGAGACGACTGGAATGGTTATCGTCCCAATGGGAGATAAGCATATTCCCAACTCGTGTGGGAAAGTCCTTCCCTGGGTCAAATACAAGGTGAATTAAAATCTCTCATATATTAAGCATTTTCATTGTTTTTAAAGAATTTTCAAAAAGTTTGAAGAAATATTCAGTATTAAAGAAGAAGACAACTAATAAATCTAAACGAAACATAGAAGAATAAAAAGGTAACGGTCGAAACTGGAAATCGAACCCCTAATTATTACAATCCATGATCATAGATTTGGTTAAAATAATAATGTTATCAGGGCTGGGCAGTATTTGAATTACTTGTAATTGAAATACGTATTTGAAATACAAATACGTATTTTGTATTTGTATTTCAATTACTTCCTAAAAATGTATTTTCTAATTGGTATTTCAATTACCCGATGCTGAGGTATTTTGTAATTTGTATTTCAAATACTTTTTTAAATTATGGCTTCAAAATACATTTTCAAATACATTTAGCGATCTTAGTAATGATAATGAAAAATCAACTAACGTAGATAATACATAGACTAAAAACGTTAGAATCCAGCGCAATATATGTTAATATTTAGAGCAAGTTGGCAACACTATTTGTATCGTAGATATTATATTATTCGTGTCTGACTGAAACAGGACTTTCTACCGAAACCGAAACCAAATCTTCGGTGTCTGTCTCAGTTTTGGCCGAAACTGATTCTTTTTTTAGCTATTTTTTAACTGAAATTTGGCTTATTTTTACACTGATAAAGACTATTAACACGTGTTAAATGAAATTTAAAAAAAATTATTGAAGGTCATGTGAAATTTTTTTTTTGAAATTACTGCTATAAAACAAACAAAAATTAACAAAACATGTTATTTACTTCTTGGAACAAAAATTTGACAATAATCAACACTCACATTATAAAGGAAGGACCTCATTAATTGAGTATTTTAATTGCGTTTACAATCACAGTATTCTTAATGAACATGTTAAATGAAAAAAGAAAACAAAAATTGAAGTAAGTGAAAAAATATTTATTTATTATTTTTTTTAACATTAGTTCCACATAGGAGGCCCTGAGGAAAATAGTTTCCCTCATGGCTCATGTCGTCTTAGGGGGTGCTGTGTGGAGGATTTTTTTTAAGGAAAGGAAGGAGAGGCAGTTCTGGGAAGGAAATAGGTATGAAGGGTGGGTAGGAATCGGGGAGTCAGTGTAACTAGGCATAACGGACGTATGAATCCATCCCTCCAACCGCGGTGCAAGGAGATAGGTCGAGAGATTCCGGCTGGAAAGGATAAAAGACCTCCCTCAACCAGTCTCTCTCGACCCTGCACACCACGGAGCAGGCAGACAGACGCGTTGGCCCCCAAGACCTGGACAAACTTCACCTCATGAACCCGGGCACCCCTGCAAAGACACCAAACGTAGCGAATCACTTAAGGTGACCTATGGAAGAAGTGTTGATTATGCAATAAATGGTTCCTGGGGCGGCGGTACCCTTACCCGCCTCCCAATTTGGGCGGCGGGTACTATTACCGGTTCATTACTGCTATAGAATAAACAAAAAATTTAAAAAGTAACAAACATGTTAACTACTTATTTGAACAAAAATTTGGCGAACGAGCCACAAACTCACCCGAATCTGCCGAAACCGAAACTGATGCCGAAACTAAATTTTTTTGCCGAAACCGAAACGGAACCTTCGGTCGGTCATTGCTTTGTATTGTACATTTTTGTGTCATAGTATTATTAGAATAAGCATTATGGGAATAATTTTCTGAATACTAAATTATTTTTAAGTTATTTACAGTAGAGCGCATTTGAAGCGAAATAACACAAAACTGCGCTATATAAATGTCATGTTATTATTATCTAACACCGGGGTCCTATACCACAAAACTTTACAAGTGGAGCGAGGATGAGATGTGTCTTCTAAGCAATATGATTGGTCAATTTTTGCACGTCTCTGTTTCACTCTGCTCAGCTTTGCTTTTATGGAAATGCACCCTTAGATAAGTGCACTTACGATAATTTATTGCAACGAAAGGTTCTACGAAAACCAAATGTATTTTGTATTTTGTAATTTGTATTTTGTATTTGAAAGAAAAAAATGGTTAAAATACTGTATTTTGTATTTTGTATTTCAAATACACGACTTCAAAGTATTTTGTATTTCGTATTTTAAATACATGCGAAAAAGTATTTTGTAATTTGTATTTTAATTACAGCAAAGCATGTATTTTGCCCAGCCCTGAATGTTATAAATTTGGGATCAATTTCGGAATTTTATTGATTTTTTGATTAGCAACATGGTCAAACCTTGGAGAACAGAAACGAATACTAATTTTTCGACCAGCTTTTCATTATACCTTCTTTTATTTATCTCTATTTTTTATTCGCCATCAATAACATAATTATATTATCAAATGTCTACCGCTGTAAATTATTGATAACACAAAATTTTACCCACTCAATACGGATTCAAACCCGGTGTGTGAATTTTGATCAAATCGATGTTTTAATTAATTTTAGGTTGTTGATCCTGAAACTAACGAGGAGTTGGGAGTTAATCAAACTGGAGAAATCCTTTTAAAGTCGGACTACACCCTTTTTACGGTGAGAAAACCCAGAAAAATGTATAATAATTTATAAAAATGGTGTGTATTTTGATACAAGGTTTTTAATCTTGTCAACAGGTAAGATTTATGCATAAATTTAATACGATGTTTTAATTTTTATCAAGAGATGTCACTCATCCAAGGGCTCTACTTACTGACTAAATTAATTTCATATAAAGCCTTCCTTCTTTACGTACAAACTAACGCATATGAAACTAACTTTTTTAACTTGAGCAAGTGGTACTGTAACGACTTCTGGCCGTTGCATAATTTCGCTAACTCTTGGTACATAATATTGCATTTTTTGTTCCAATAATAAGAACTAATAATTTAAAAAAAAACATAGTAAACACCACTTTCATTATTTTATATGCTTAACACCGACCGGGTTTCGCTACAAATATAGCTCTTCAAAGCAGTATAATACTTTACTGAGCCAATTTTTTCAATTCAGTGTGAAAGCACAATATATTTTTTATAACACACATGTTACTAAACTTGTACATTTTAATATCGTATTATACTGCGCTGAAGAAGTTGCGGTTGTAGCGAAACCCGGTCGGCATTAAGTATTTAAAAATAAATGTGGTGTTTAATAAGTTATTGTTTAATTAAATTATTATATCACATCGCAAGGTATCTGCTTCGTGTAAATAAAAAAAAAAAATAAGATAGAATGTTTAATTTAATTTTACAGAAATATTACGGAGATCCCGAAGCCACTAAGAACGCTTTTGACAAGGATGGTTGGTTCCGCACGGGAGATCTCTTGTATTACGATGAAGACAAAAACTTCTTCTTTGTGGAAAGGATAAAGGAGATGTTCAAATATCAAGATAAACAAGTACGTTATTATTTTTCTCTATAGATAGCTAATAGAAACAACGGGAGATATGGGAAATGGCTTTGAAGCGTGCCGACCGTCGCCGAGTTAACTGCACGGACAGGTGTAGGTAGAAACAAAGACTGGGCGCGCTACTTTGCATAGATGAGATTTACAGTAGTATGGGTGAACAATGTTGGCAATACGATCTGCGTGATCCATACTAATAATATTGTTCATCGCACATTTCCCCTTTTTCTATTATCTATGGATATCACTTGCCAATCTACATAAATATATATAAAAAAGTACGGGCTTCCTTTTTTATGAGAATACCGCACAAGAGTTTCAACTGCTCGCAAAAGTCTGGAGCCAGTGATATTAAGGTATGTTATGGGGCTGAGGGTAGTGGGGATGGAAAAGAAATTGCGAAAAAAGTGAGAAGTATGTGGCAATTCAGATCCGGTCACCCAACACGGCTAAAGCCATTTCAAGCAACGCAACCTTTCGATTTTTTTACGTGAGCTTCACACAGGAGGCCCTGAGGAAAATAATTTCCCTCAGGGTCTATGTCATCTTTGTGGATGCTGTTTGGACGATTTTTTTAAGGAAAGGAAGGAGAGGAGAGTTCTGGGAAGGAAAAGGGTTTAAGGGGGGGGGGGCAAGGAATCTGGGATTTAGTGTGTCCTGGTCACCCGCCTCCAAATCCTAGACAAACCTCACCTCATGAACCCAGGCACCCCTGCTAATTCACCAAACGTAGCGAACCACTTGGGGTGACCTACATCAGAGGTGTTGGTTATCCAATAAAGGTTCTCGAGGCGGCGGTACCCATTCCCGCCTCCCAAATTGAGTTTATGAGTATCTTCCAATCATTCCACTTATTTTTAATGAATTCATTTTCAGAGTAAAATCTTCCAACCTTTATTACCGTAAAACGTAATATACCTTAAAACCTTCCAAAAATTATTTATGTAATTAATTGTATAAAATGTATCTGTACAAGCCGGAATAGAACCCGCAAACTCTGTATTAGTAGTTGAGGATCTTACTCTTCGAAGGCCGCCGAGGGTTAAAAATGGTTCTCGCATTCAAAGTGAAATATAATATTATTGTTATTGTTGTTCAATATATACCTATATGAATTTCAGGTTGTGCCGTGTGAACTAGAAAAGGTGATCAAGGGACTACCAGGGGTCCAGGAGGTCTGCGTCGTCGGAGTAGAGCACACTCACGAGAACTACTACCCGAAGGCTTTCGTGCAACTGGTGCCCGGGGCAAAGGTCACAGCGGAGGATGTCAAAAACATCGTGAAGGGTAATTAAATATAAAAGACATGTCGGGTTTTTCCTGCGTAATACAAATGAATTAAAATATGTTAAATAAAAGTACAAATTCCTGATATGCAAAGTTTCCGAAATCAGACATGGACATTGACAGTAATTTTCCTCCAATTCGAAATCTTATTTTAACAGGAGTTTTTCTCTTATTTTGAAGGTCATGTGTGCGAAATTTTATTTACCTCTGAATAAAACTGTAGATTTGTATAGAAAACAAAACTACACCGGGATATTTAATTATATGTAGATATCTATAGATAATACATAGCTGATGTTCCCCGCGTTGCCCGACTTTTATGTAGAGTTTTTAAAAATCAGATGTTTACTGTAATTTTCCTCTTATTTTATTTATTTATTTATTGACGCCCTATTGGGCTTTAACATATAAAATACAAATAACATTTATAACAACAGTACATAACAAACTTAAAAAAATATATTACAAAATATATCTACAAATAAAGCATAAACTCAATAAAAAAAATAGGAGTACATACATCTAAAGCTAATTCCACATGGATGACTTTAGAACTCGTAGGTACAACAATTCATATACCTACGAACAACAAAAACATGAAAAAAATCAAAACATTGAACATCAAGTGTGCAAAATTTCATCAAAAACATTCAAAAGACCTTCCTCTTGTTTTGATGATCAAGGGTGTGTGTACAAAAACGTATAATTATTACCCAAATGAAATTGTTTTATTCTGTTACAGATAACTTGTCGGATCATAAACAACTGCGGGGAGGAGTTGTATTCATGGACGCACTTCCCATCACCCACTCGGGAAAAGTTAATAGAAAGGTTATCAACTCTGTTAAACAAACTTTTGTTGGTTTGTAAATATTGTGAGTTTATTATATTGTTATTGTGCAGTTAAGATTATATAAATTCCATTAATCGAGATATATAGTCTCAGTTCCTGGACATACTGAGCCCAGATCCAACCCACCCATCGCACTCTCGTCCTTTCTTTCCCAGAACTTCCTCTCCATATTTCTTTTAAAAGACCCTCCACACAACATGCCCAACGATGACATAAGCCCAGAGGGAAATTATTTTACTCTGGGCCTCTTTTGTGGAAGGAAGGAAGGAAAACGTAATGATTTTGTGGGTATTTTCAATTAATAGGTTCTACTGAGAAATAAAAGATATTCAGGAAGTCGACCGAGTATTTATTTCACAAAGTTATACAATAATGAAGACGTGGCAGATCTCTAATGACTGAGAAAAAGTAAGTCACTGAGTTCCTACTCGAAGTGTAGCTCGAAACCAAGAGGAGTCGTGTCACTTCGGGTGGTAGGTACACATTATTATGGTAATGTACAAATGTTAAATAAATACATTCATTGGTGGGTATTATATTGAAAATTCGGAATAAATAAGAGATGATTCTCGCTCCGCCACGAAGATCGGCTGACTAACTTTTTGATTCCTTCTTATACTTTGTTAAGCGGGGTCTCCTCCGACCGTGAACTTCATTTGCTTGAACATTTGCTTGAACATTTGTTTGAACATTACTATAAACATTTTTTTGTTTTCCATCTCCTCCATTTGTTGAAACGCTGGAGCGAAGTGGACGTGGCCACACACATTTTATCTATTTGTCTGTGGTGACGACGTTTCCTATGAATTGAACACTTTACGTAAATGTCAAGATGAGTTCTGATGAGGAAGAGATGTGTAACGGCTGGGAGCTCCGCTCAGGTTTGTGGGGATTTCTGTCAGTGTAAGAGGGATTTTAGATAAATAAAAGAGTATGAACTGTTCAAAAAAAACTATATTGTCGGCATCAAAGTTAGGGCCATCAATCACGGCCATCAAAATTAATCAAAATAAACAAACACTAAAACATACCAGATGGACTCCGGGAAAAAGAAAGGCTATCCTAACTAAACACTGGGTTCGCGGAGTGCGACGATATCGGGACGTTTCACGCAGAAACCAGGGAACCGGGGAGCCAGGGTCATCCTTCTATGTGATTCGGTGCCGCTACTACCATCCCAGGCGGCCTCCACCCTTTCCACACCAACAGCACGTGGCCCCAAATAGTCTGCCAGGCCTACAGATATCGTCTCACGGAGCTTACACCCATCCGTGGCTTCGCGACGCGGGGGTCACCCAAAGGCATAATCAAAAGCCACTGCCAGGACCAGTCATTTAACGATATGCTGTCCATTCAAATACTTTTCACAAAACATGGCGAACCGCCAACACAGTAACAGGTGAGATTCACCGATCCACCAAAATAAAAACGTGCACGAACTTCTCGTGACACGGTAAAACGCCCCGCGACTTTTACAAGACAAAAACCACTTGGATTCACATGATATTTTCAATAAAAGACTTTCATAGTCAGTGACTAATTTTTCAGCCGGCTAGCCCATCGCCAGGAGAAAAGGAAGTGCCCATAGACAAACTCGCATTTTTTCTTCCCAAGAAAAATTGCCAGTCTCCAAAAAAATTACCATAGACAAAATAACCAAATAGGCAAGAACTGCACCAGTCATTTAATATTTATGTGACAATTCCCCCCTTCCCACGAAAATGTTTGCCCTCAAACATGAAAAACTAAGTCCAATAACTAACTAAACTATGAGTCCATCAGGTATCTTGAAAAATGAGAAAAAACATTAATTAGTAATTAGAATAACAACTTAGAACTAAATTTCTTAAAACTAAGTTTCTTAAAAATAAATTTCTTAATAATAAAGAACAAATAAGAAAAGAAAGGCACGAAAACAAGGAGTCAACCATCAACTACTAAATTAAATAAAGTTTTGAATTTACTTAAAAGGAGACCTGTTGTTTTCGTGTCAACTTAACATAAGCTATACTTATAAAATACTCAACATTTGTTATTTTGAAAAAAAAAACACAACCAAATAGTTTGTAGAAAAGAAAAAAAAATTTGATCACTTTTCCTTGCACAGGAAATAAAGGCCAATTTGGCTTCACTTTAGGGTGGTTAAACAGCCCTCACTTACACTGAATTTACGCTATAATTAAATAGCAAAAAGAGTAACCTATCTAACTATGTCCATCCGGTTTAACATTCTCATGACAAAACTTAAAATTAAACAATACTTAAAATTAAACAAGACTAAATAATGAAAATATCTTTATATATATATATATACATTTTTCAACTCAGAACAATGGAGTTCAATGTTGGCAAAACTAGGACACAAGAAAATACTTTTCTGTGTTATAGGTAATATAGAATCAGTTTACAAACTGTCTAATGGACGTGGACAGATCATTTATCTGTCATTTTTGAACCAGGATTTACAATTCCAAAGAAATACCTATTCGTAAAAGGTCGTCAAACTGGAATAATATTTAAATTACCCATTTTTCAAAAATCAAATCAGGTCAGGTTTTATAAAACAATAAATACCTGCCAATCAAGGTCAGATTAGGATTTACATATCACAAAACCTATCTATCTATCAGATCATGACATAAGTCAATTGGTACTCAAAAGCAAAAACAGCAACTAGAAAGTTAAGCTCACGGCTTAGGATATACAAAAATCCGTAAAACAATCTGCAGCAAACACTCAACAGAGTGAAATTGTTTGTAAAAAAAAATGAGACCAAGGCAATACCCAAGCTGGCATTCCTTAAAAAACACTCCACGTGTGGAAAAGAAAGTCAGCATTTCTTGTACAAACAAAACAAACATGTGTGATCAACTATGGCTTTCAGTGAGTTGACACTATTCTCGGGGTGATCAATCCAAAATTTTAATGAATGACACTAACATCACTTAATTTATAGTCTAATACTGGTATTAACAGTAAGACACTAATGCTTATATTATTTAGACTTCAAAAAAACTATACAGAACGCACTTTCCTGTATTAGAGGCAAAGTGATAATTCCAAAGGAATTAATAATTAGTTAAGCACGCCGAAGCAGTACTTACTTTGTAGAGACAAAACAACTTTCTTATGAACTAAGACTTATATAAGGAACTTATAGAAAACTATACCTTACTTAAATTTATGAAATACAAACTATCAATAATACAATTAACAGAACTCTTGCGCATCAGAAAGTAGCTCAAGTCTCTGAAACGCAAAATTCCAAGATATTCCTTCTTAAGTTCCCTGGAGGTTCTATGGGCTATGGGCTATGAAAAGGACCTCCAGTGCACTCAAGAAAGAAGGGCATAAACTTAAAAATAATAGTATTACAGATTAATCCGTTATACAGACGGAACAAAGTATAAAATCAGTGTGTGTGTGTGTGTGTGTGAATCAGTATATTATTACCAAAATATTCATACATTTAATAATGCAAAAAGCTCGAAACTAGTGTATGTTATTATTAACAAAAAAAAAAAGGTAAAGTAACGAAGGAAAGAAAGACTTAACTAACAAAATTTGGGCGCCAGTGACCGCAAGGATCACATTCCAGTTTACGAAGGGTAAATAAACGGTTTATCGTCGATAAACTAAAATTACGTGTCTGTACTGAGCACCAGATTTGGAGGTACCAAACTCCAAAGCAAGAGACCAGAACATTCACTAAAAGAAACAAACGTAATAGTGTGAAGGGTTGGTAGGCCTACACACTACAACATTGGCCTCCTTGAAGAACAAAAAACAAAACTAATCTATCCGAACAATATCTTTGACGTGAAAATTACCTACAATTTTTCCTTGCATATCTGCCAAGGTGTACACTAAATCCGAGACTCTATTTTTTATAACATTACGAACGAATCTAGGAGCCAACTTATGGGAAAAGTAATCCGGACCGCTGGATTGAGCAAAATTCTTCCTCCAAACTATATCACCTATATCATAGATCACAGATTTACGACGTAAATTATAATGTTGGGCATTCTTTTTAAAGGCCTGTACTAATGCATTTGAGACTTGTTCATAAATAGGAACTAAGTCTTCCAACTTTTTTGCAAAGTCGGCTCTAGACTGATCTAAAGGTATGTCCGCGACACTAGAAGATACATTAATTTTGTGTAATTTACCGTCAATAATTTGTTCCCTGCCGTGCATAAGGAAAAAAGGCGTGAAACCTGTTGCGAAATTTACCGTATTATTCAAGGCTGACTGAATCTGAGGCAGAAATCTAGACCAATTACGATGGTCAGACTCGGTCAAGATAGACAAAGCAGTCCCGATAGTTTGGTTATACCGTTCAACTACATTATTTTGCGGGGTGTAATAGGCGTTATAAAAAGGCATAGGAACATTATAATCGGCCAACAATTGTTTGAACTCTTTTGAAACAAATTGTTTACCATTATCACACACAAAGGTTTGTGGAACACCGTGAACTAGAAAAATAAATTGTTCAACATTTTTTACAATGCTTTTAGCAGTGGCATTTCTGAGCGGAAAAATCCAAGTATATTTCGAAAAAACGTCAACAACTGATAGAATGTACATAAATCCTGCGTAACTACGTGGAAGGGGACCAACAAGGTCGATAGACAACATTTGCATCGGCCTGTTGACTATTTTTGGATTCGTAGAAATACCAGCCGGCGCAGATGTATTTATTTTATGTGCCTTGCACGTTTTACACTTATTAACAAACTTTTTGACATCATTATACATACCCGGCCAAAAATAACGGAGTTGAACTTTCTTATAAGTTCTGAATACACCGGGGTGGCAAGAGCTAATAGACTCGTGTTCTTTACTTAAAATAGCGTTACGGTCCTCAAAAGGCACAACCAGCTTCCAGGCTGTATCCTCTTGCAAAGCGAAACGAGATTTAGAATGTCGAAATAAACAATTATCTTTAATTTGGAAATTATTGAAACGTTGGGGATTATTCGTACAATTGGAAAACAAATTACTATACCAACTATCCGAAGTTGTGGGCGTAGAATCTATGGCAGCAACAGTAAAATCGTCTTTACGAGAAAGAACATCTGGAACAGTATTTAATTTACCCTTTCTGTGCACCACATCAAAAGAATACTGAGAAAGACGCGTAGACCAACGAGCAAGTCTACCAGTTGGATTGGACAACGAAACCAACCACTGCAAACTGGAGTGATCCGTCACCACTGTGAAATGAACACCTTCTACGTAAGGCCTGAAATGATTCACTGAATCTAACACCGCAAGGAGTTCGCGCTCCGTAACGCCGTAGTTTCGCTCGTGAACATTTAAACACCTAGAGAAAAAGGAAACAGGATGTTCTTCACCGTCAAACACCTGGGTAAGCACGCCGCCGATTCCAACGTTGCTCGCGTCGCAATGGATAGTAAAGGGCAAAGAAAAATCTGGACAACTAATAACGGGAGCAGAAGTTAAAGCTTTTTTTAATTTTTTAAATGCGTCTTCTGCTTCTGGAGACCAAGAAAAAATTACTTATTCCCATTCTGGAACCAGTGAGTTTTGTTAACGGGGCCGCAATAGTAGAGAAATCTTTAATAAAACGCCTGTAATAACCGCAAAGACCTATAAAAGCTTTAATTTGCTTCGAATTCTTAGGGGTAGGGTAAGTACGAATACATTCTAATTTAACGGGGTCTGTACGAAGACCTTTCGCGTCTACGATGTAACCTAGATACTTTAACTTTTCTTTACAAAACTCGCATTTTTTGAGGTTAACTGTTAGGCCTGCATCTCTTAAACGTTCATAAATTTTATTCAAAATCTTCAAATGTGATTCAAAATCTTCAGAAATAATAATTAAATCATCGAGATAACAAAAGACGTTCTCGTCGAACTCAGGACCAAAAAGAGCATCCACAAGACGCTGTAATTCGCTGGGAGCATTCTTAAGACCGAACGGCATCCTCACAAATTCAAACAAACCATGGCCTGGTACAACGAAAGCCGTTTTAGGACAGGATTCCTTATCCAAGGGAATCTGCCAAAATGATTTCGACAAATCTATAGATGAAATAAAACGAGCACCCCTAAGTTTATCTAAAATACGCGAAATATAAGGGAGCGGGTAGGAATCTGCCAATGTAACGCTGTTTAAGCGCCTCGAGTCCAAACAAAATCTGACAGAACCATCCTTCTTAGGAACAATTAAAACTGGGTTTGACCAAGCCGAACGAGAACGACGGACAACACCTAGATCCAACATTTCTTTTAATTGTTCTTCCAATTGTCTCTGGCGAGTTTGAGACAATGGGTAGTAACGCTGCTTAATAGGATCCCCTGTTGTATTTATTTTATGACGAACTAAATGTGTTTTACCTAAACCACGGTCTTCGAAAGAAATTGATTTAAACTTTACTATAAGCGAATTTAATTTGAGATTGTCTTGGGGGGACAGCAAGGAAGCTGATGTTAATTTGCGAACCTCACTGACAACCTTCCCACAATTAACATTGCTGTCGACTTTTGGAAACAACTGAGGGGCCACGTCGAATTGCTTCCAAAAGTCCACTCCCAAAACAATTGAAGAGGACAGAGACGGAATAACGAAAAACTTAATATATTTCTTAATATTATTATATAATACTAGTACTCGCATAGTACCAATTATATCCTGACGTTTGCCATCCGCGGTGGTAACGTAGGAATCTAACTTATTTAACTTATATCCTAAACTTATGAAAAAATTATACACAGAACCCCCGAAACAACTGACAGATGCTCCACTGTCCAAAAGTCCCGAAAAAACCAAATTCTTAATTTTAATATTAACATGTGGTCTAACATCTTGTCCACAATCAGATACCGGCACACATGCGTCCATGTTGTGCGTGGTAAACTTAGATCTATTATTAGGAACCGACGACGACCTCTTGTCATCCTTGTGCACAAAACGCAAAAGATCGTCGGCTAGTTTTTTGAATTAAACTTATTCGCGTCATTATGCTTAAGAGAGTCCCTTTTCCATTTTTGACAAAATTGTTTCGTATGCCCCTGTTCCCTACAATAGAAACAATTAAAAGTTTTCTTACTATTCAAAGAAGTACCTGAGGAAGAAGCGCGAGGGGAAAAGGAAGCCTGATTATAAGGAGCACGGGGAGAATACGATGTTTTGGTAAAAGCTACCCGCGAAGATGAATTAAATTGTGGTGCGGGCTTGTCTACTGAAAGCTTATCAAATTTACTGCACACACTTACTAACGCTGAAAGACTCTTTTCCGAGAAATAGGCAACGGCCAAGGCGTATTTTGGTTGAAGACTGTCACAGACTAAGTCCACCAATTGTTCCTCAGAGAGTGGAACATCTAACCTCAAATTTGCTAATTGGACATCCTCAACATATTCCACTACAGCCTGGTTAAACTTTTGCTTCATAGCGAACAAGGCTTTTAAAGCTTCCGTTTGATTGGTACAAACGTCAAAACGAGAAATGAGGAGCTTTTTTAAGGTCGACCAAGACAAAGTGTCATCAAAAATAGTTCTAAACCAGGAAAGTGCTCTTCCCTCAAGGAGGTCAGTGAAAGAGGTGACAACCGAGGACAACTCCACCTTCCGGCATCTAGATAGTTCTTCTATGCGTAAAATGAAATCCCTGACATCCGAAGACCCAGAAAATTTCAAACCCCAAGAATGGACGGACGAAGAAGAAGAAGTTGAAGGAATAGCTGACTGGTAATAATTATTAATTATGGTTTTAGTATTTTCTGAACAAACTGTATTATCATCACCCGAAAGTATATTGGAGGCACCCCCCTCCTTCAAACTTTTATTAAAAGAACGAGCCTGTTCGCGCATACTGGCTAATGTCCCTTCCGGAACAATCTCTCGATCCGTTAACAATTTTATCATTTCCTCCTTTGACAGTCCATTAATATCGGAAATCGCCATTGTAATAATATAATTAACCAAACTGATATAAATAAAAAATATATATCTGTAACACTCCAATTACCAAACACCCTGTTCTTATGAATTTAATAAAAAGTTATTGTTTATTAACAACGATTATGCAATGTAAAACTGATAAACACAGATGAAACCACTGACAGATAAAGTCGGCTTAAATATAGCAACACTTAAAGTTTGTCTGTCACTGAAGACAATTCAGTGAATAGGTAAGACACACACACACTGATAATACGTATTTCACTGTAATAATACATATGAGAAAAAAGTACCTAAAATCACTCGTACATGACAGAAATTTTTCGAGCACCGAAAATAATTTAAATTTTACACGTTGGGCGTCAATGTAACGGCTGGGAGCTCCGCTCAGGTTTGTGGGGATTTCTGTCAGTGTAAGAGGGATTTTAGATAAATAAAAGAGTATGAACTGTTCAAAAAAAACTATATTGTCGGCATCAAAGTTAGGGCCATCAATCACGGCCATCAAAATTAATCAAAATAAACAAACACTAAAACATACCAGATGGACTCCGGGAAAAAGAAAGGCTATCCTAACTAAACACTGGGTTCGCGGAGTGCGACGATATCGGGACGTTTCACGCAGAAACCAGGGAACCGGGGAGCCAGGGTCATCCTTCTATGTGATTCGGTGCCGCTACTACCATCCCAGGCGGCCTCCACCCTTTCCACACCAACAGCACGTGGCCCCAAATAGTCTGCCAGGCCTACAGATATCGTCTCACGGAGCTTACACCCATCCGTGGCTTCGCGACGCGGGGGTCACCCAAAGGCATAATCAAAAGCCACTGCCAGGACCAGTCATTTAACGATATGCTGTCCATTCAAATACTTTTCACAAAACATGGCGAACCGCCAACACAGTAACAGGTGAGATTCACCGATCCACCAAAATAAAAACGTGCACGAACTTCTCGTGACACGGTAAAACGCCCCGCGACTTTTACAAGACAAAAACCACTTGGATTCACATGATATTTTCAATAAAAGACTTTCATAGTCAGTGACTAATTTTTCAGCCGGCTAGCCCATCGCCAGGAGAAAAGGAAGTGCCCATAGACAAACTCGCATTTTTTCTTCCCAAGAAAAATTGCCAGTCTCCAAAAAAATTACCATAGACAAAATAACCAAATAGGCAAGAACTGCACCAGTCATTTAATATTTATGTGACAGATGCTGTATCAGGAAAAAAACACAGATTTCATGTATATTTTGATAGATATTTTGTCAGGAAAGATTTCTGGGTAATATTGATTATTATACGACCGAAATGTGCCATTTAAGTAATTCATCTACGTAAATAATAAACGTCAAAAACCGCCAAGATCTGATGTGGAAGAGATTTTTACGGTTTTAGCGATAAGATTTTACCTAGTTGTTACATGTAAGTGTCAGGGAGAAAACAAAGATTTCAAGATAGACAGTATTACCTCGAAATTTTATTAGGTATTTATTTATCAAGAATTAATAATAGAAAACCGATTTGGATTGGGCAATTTCTTCAGTGTCTCTGAAACCGATTTTGAGGAATTGGGTTTAATTTTAGATGCTATATGCAAGAAAGAATTCACCAGAAATACGAATTGACATTACATTAATATTCGTACAACACCTAAATGTAGGTACCTACCATTTAAGAATTTCAAAACAAGTATTATCATAAATTGCTACATAGGTTTATGAGCCCTCTACAAGTTAATTAATATACTTTATTTACAAGTGAGTTCACGATAGAAATAATCATCCATCAAACAGTTTTAATATCCTAACATCTGCTTGCGGTTGAATTTCAGAACCCAACTTCGATTGGATGTCCGACATCACGCCTTACCCGTTGCACCATGTAAACATCTGTGTACGTGGAGTTCCAGACAAAGCTACCATTATAGTTGATTTCTAATTAAAGAATTCGTCGCAAGATGACGCCGTCGGCAAAACGCAAAGGGGAGTTCCATTTCTAGGTATAAGTTCTATGCATTTGTGAACCTGGAGTATTTCCCGGATTTCGGAAGATTGACGCTAATTCTCAGTTGTATAAAGCGACTGTATATTACAAATGACGTCATAATCCGTCCTGCTTACTTCTTCGCGGTGACCTGCCATACTACCGCCATCACTGGTTGACACTTTGACACTGTTGACAGTGGATACGAGGAACGGGCTAATTTTGAAACCAGTTCCTATTGGATTTACAAAATGATCACCAATACAAAACAAAAGCCGCCCGCAGGGCCTAGCAGTAAAAACCTGCGGAAGGGTTTTTTAAATGTTTATTAATAATGTATTAAACACATAATTATCAGGCTCGCGCGGTTGACATAACCTCAAAAACTCGTTTGATTTATTCTCCATGACTGACCGCATAACGCGGCTGCTGTAAAAATGAACTAATCCCTCCCCCGCTTGCCTTCCCCGTTTCACCCGAGAGGAGAATGTTTTCCACCAGTCACGGAAAGTATCATTGCACCTGCGAAGAAGAATTTTTCAAAGCCACGCCCCAATTCGCAAAGTTTATAGTAATGTTCAAGCGAATGAAAGGGTACATTTTCCGTACTCCATATTTGTTTCGTTGTCAACTTGGTCCTTTATGTATTAGTTTCCGCATTGCTTATTTACTTTGATACGAGAGGAATAATAGCACCCCGAACACAGCCACTTCGAACCGACCGAGTCCCGCGCCACTTCAAACTGCCGCGCGCCGCGTAGAAAAGTTAAGAACGATAGGTTTACAACGCAGTAGCGGTGTCAATGACCCAAAACTCCCCCATTGGAAAACTCGGGAAAACGCCGACCGGCCTATTAGCCGGAACAGATTAGTTCGGACTAGCGATGTTAATGACGATGTAGGTTCAGCTGGAGTGGGCTCTTGAACTCGGGTTCTTCGCGGGCAGCGGATCCTACTCCTACTCCTTTTTTCAAATCGACTACTCCCAAAGAAACTGGTCCAGTACTCCGACCCAAACCCGGAACTCGGCGGTCCGAGCCACTCGAGAGTCGGGAGCAGGTTCAGGTTCGCCGGCTCCGGTCTAAACCGTGCGTCTCGGTCCGAGCCATCTTTGCATCTCCCCTCACTTGTATTGAAGAAATGTGATGCCGCCTGTCGTTGCCGTCGACGTGCCGTTGAATGTGGGAATGTTTGATGTTTTGTTTATGGAAACGATCGGAGGAGACCGGCCTTAGTTATAGATATCCGCGAGTCTGGCGTCCGATCGCACTACATAGATTATGATCTATGATTGATATATAATCTAAGCATATAATTACTATATTTATTGATATCCAGTGTATTTGTGATTGTCGTCGAGTTCGTAGTTTTTTTACCGGAGCTGCGGAACGTTATATCATTGGTAAATATTCACTGATTTCGATGTAATTACAGTAAAATGTGGCAAAATAACGACAACAAATTTTTCAATTTCAAAAAAAATCATATTACTTAGCGGAAAGCTTTTTTTTATAAAAAGTTCAGTATGTTATATTATTATTTGCAATTTATGTTATCACAGCCTCATTTTTACATAACGTGTTTAGATGTCTATTGAAGTAATCAGTGTAATTTAGAGTTAGAGTTAGATTTCGGATGGGATATTTACTGTTTTTTTCGTTCGCTACCCATGACGACCAAACATCTTAATAAAATATAAAAATTAATAGAAAATGTATGAAAAAGTACAATTTCAATTTAAGGAATTTTTAAGTTTTCTAATTAAATTAACAGCATCACAGTGTTCTGTTTAAAGTTTTTCGGGAAATCAAAGATATCGATACATTTTTGTGGTTATTTATTAGTTAATCGTTTACCGGACAACTCATAATGAGCTCAACTCAACATAACTAACTAACCATCACGCCGTTTCCCCGCAGGGGTAGGCAGAGAGGACGGACCGCCACACAACTCGATCTTGGCACACACTCTTTGCCTCGTTCACATTCATACATCGTCTCATACATGCTCTTCTATTATTCCGACTCTTCACATGGCCCGACTCGAGTATCTGATTCACTTGGTCGTGCCATGTCTTCCTCGGGCGTCCGCGACTTCTTCTACCATTCACATTTGCATCATATATTCTCCTTACACTCCTTTCCTCATTCATTCAAACCATCGGAGATTCCCTTTCTTAACCTTACACATCACGCTTACATCAGCCTTGCATTCTTTGCGGATATCCACGTTTCTCTCACGATCGTACATGGTTTTACCACACATTCGCCTCAGGGATCTCATTTCTACAGCATTCAGTCTACTTTCATCCTTCCTCTGCCAGTTCCATGCCTCACTGCCATACATCAGGGTAGGTACCAGCACTCCATTATGGACGGCTAGTTTCGCTTCTTTGGACAATTTTTTATTACCGCCAACGGCATTCAGTTCTCCATTAATGGAGTTACCGGCATTCACCCTTCTTTCAATATCTCTATCAGCCTTCCCATCTTTCGTAAACATACTACCCAGATACACAAACTCATCCACCTGCTCCAAGTATTCATCATTCACAACTATATTGTATACTGTTTTCATACTCTCTCTTTCAAACACCATGACTTTAGACTTACTTACATTCATCATTAACTCATTCTTCATACATACTTCGTTCATCCTTGACACGAGAGACTGTAGATCTTCCATACTGTTAGAAATTAGCACCGCATCATCAGCATACAATAGGCAACATACTTCCAGATTACTCAATTTCGCGCCCAATCCCATCTCTTTCAATTCTTACATACAATTATCCATGTATAGATTGAATAACCACGGTGACATTACTCAGCCTTGTTTAACACCTTTTGTGATGTCAAACCACTCCATAAAATCGCCGTTCACCCGAATACATGCAACGCTTCCCTCATATAGCGACGCAATTGCCTGAATGAGCTTCGTATTCACTCCGTACTTGAACAACACCTTCCATAGCTTTTTCCTGTCAACTCGGTCGTACGCTTTTTGTAGATCTACAAAGGCACAAAAGATTTTCTGGTTTTTTGCAAGAAATTTCTCAGTGAGCATACGCAATGAGAAAATCTGGTCCATGCACCCCCTTCCACTCATAAAAGCACCTTGCACATCCCATATTTTATCTTTTGTTTCCATTCTCCAACTCAACATCTCATTTGAAAAGTCATTAAAGGTGTGAAAAAAATATATAAAAAATTACTAAATAGGTTACGTTAGGTTAGGTTACGGGCAATAATTCAATTCTTTTTTCATAGCTTTTAATTACTTTTCAAAGAGGTGTTGAGTTGAGTTGATTCTGAGTTGGCATGGTACTAGTTAATCAACCTTATCATCGTTCGGACATAATTATATTATTTTAATCTGATTTTTGATGATAAAAACATGAATTTGAAGATAAAAAACTCTTAATTAACATTGAAATGAATCACAACATTATTACTTTGACAATATAAGTAATATGTATGCATTCTACACATAGAGAAGATGGTGGGGTTTTAGAAGCAGTCAATAAAAAAATAATTGCAATAATTAAATCATCTTGGGAAAGCGATGGTGAAGGTTTATGGATAGAGATAAAACCGCATGAATGTTCGAAATCATTCATCTACATATGTGTACTACATATTCCTCCCAATTTATCTGTTGATGATTACTAAAATCGAATCAAAAAGGTTCAGGATATATATTTACAACGCATTAATCCCAAATCTTAATTCATAATTATTGGTGACTTTAATTTACCCGAGATTAAATGGACACCTGACATAGCATATAACAATAAAATTTTAATCTATCGAGAGTGACAGGGTTATCAAATGTTGACAATCATCATTCCCCTTTTGAAATAATTAAAAAACTTGAAAAACTGCAATACTTACAAGGTAATTAGGTAGATTTTTTTTTTTTTTTTTTCTTTTTTTTTTTTTTTTTTTTTGGGGTAACATTAGTGGATTTTTCGACCACCATGCCCGTGTTATGGTGGTCGATTTTACATAATTAAGTGCAATAACAATCAGACGTTCGTGTAATATAATGTAACATAATTATAAAAAAATAAATATAAATATAAAAACTCCGTCAAAAGTGCATTAGAAATGTATTAAATGAGTACAAAACTACATAAATATATTGACATATATTTTGTACTACTTCCCTCTTGTTATAATAATGTAATTGCAAGATTAGTATTTAATTTCTAGACACAATATAATGGTATGATGCGAAAATCTATAATTGGTTTCTCGTTTTGGTAAATCATACATGTATAAATTAATCCAATTGTAAAGTGTTGATTTCCCTAAAATAAATAATAACTAAAAGGAGTTTTAATTTTTAGTAATTTTTTGTACAAATAAATTCCTGTATTCATCCTATTTATACTGCAGTGAATTCTTATTTTAACAATTTTTATCTCAGCAGAATACAAGTAAGGCAGTAGAGTGAGTAGAGTACATTGAACATATCAGTTGTGCCAAACAATTTAAAGTCATGAGTGAAAAAGAAAATTGTAAAAAGAATTCAATAGAAAAAAAAATAAAGTTTTATTTTACGGCTATTTAAATGTTTTAATCTATATTCTTTGAAGAAAATCTTTAAAGAAACTTCGCCCCTTTCCGGATTTCCATTGTTGGACACCGCATGCAAAATGAGTAATTGTATCAGATCTTTTGATGTTGTTATTTAATGCGTTGAATATTTTAGGTGCGATGTATGAGTATTGTCTCTGTGAAAATGTGGTTTTTGTTTTAGGTATTTTGCATTTTCCATGTGTTGAGTAGCGTGTGTGTATATCTTTTTGTGTGGAGTTTGTGAGACCATTTTTCCATATATATATGAGAGCTATTTTCATATACAGTTGACGAATGTCTAGTACTGCGAGCTTCTTGAAAAGTGGCTCTGATGGATGAGAGGGGGGATATTTGAAGATGATCCTTAGCAAAAGTTTTTGAACGGTTACTAGAGGGTAGAGAATGGATGCTGCACAACCTCCCCATCCTATAATGCCGTATGTTAATATAGATTGGAATAGAGCAAAATACACACTTCTCAGAGTTTTTGCATCAAGAATTGATCGTAGAGAGTAAAAAATATGACATAACTTACGGAGTCTTTGTGTTATGGAGCTAATTTGGGCCTCCCACCGTAATTGGTAATCTATAATGACACCTAGGTACTTTATTTCATTAGACGGTTTAAGTATTGGGCACGAACAGCTGTTTATAAGAAGTAGTGGGGAAGTGTCTAGATTTTGTGGGCAAGTGTGGATAATTAGTTTAGGAAGGTTTTCTGGGAGAGATAATTTTCGGATAGAAAAAAGTATGTATTGTGTTTTTTGAACATTTAAGGTAAGGAGGTTAGAGTCTAACCATTTTTTAATTATGTTAAGTCCACAATTTGCTTTCTCAATTGATGTTTTCCACGTTTTACTTGTAAATATGATAACAGTATCATCGGCGAAAGATATTATATTACCGTCAATATTCAAGTTTAATAAGGAGTTCATATATATGAGAAATAAGAGCGGACCTAAAACACTTCCTTGGGGCACGCCGTAGGAGATTGGTAAACATTTACTCCTATATTCTTGATTTGACTGAATGACAGTTGTTTGTGTTCTTTGTGTTAGGTAGTTTTCAAACCATTTCAGGGAAGTACCTTCTATCCCAATCTGTTGCATTTTTTTAAGAAGAATATGGTGTGAAATAGTATCGAAGGCTTTAGACAGATCTAGAAAGACAGCAAGTGGTTTATTGCCTTTATCGAGGTTATCAGATATCAGTTTGGTAAAGGTTGCGATTGCATCAGAAGTACTAAGATTTTTGCGAAAACCGTATTGGTTTTTTGAGAGGATTTTATTGATCTCGAGGAACTTAAGGAGTCTTAGTTTTACTACCTTTTCAAAGATTTTGGAAATTGTGCTTAATAGCGATATAGGCCTGTAATTATTTAGGGATGATCTGTCACCTGATTTGAAAATGGGGATGATTGAGGCATGTTTAAGAGAATTTGGAAATATACCTGATTGGAAGCTGTGATGGGTCAAACCCCGACTTGGGTTTTAATACCTCTCTTCTCTTGCGTTTCGATCTCCGGACGGTGAACTCTTCTCCCGTACTGTTTGATTCGCCAATAATGTCTTGAATCATGACTCGCTTTTCCCACCCCTGTGACTGAACACAGCAAAAGGCCTTCTCCTTCCGGGAAAACTTTACAATAAACCCTTTCCTTTACGTTGTGAATCTTTTTGTTTCAAAGGTACTAGAAAATCTAGAATAGGTATTTAATGTCTATATGTGGTAACTTTTGGTTCTTTTAGGTAAGGTGTGGAAGAATTTCTCTGTATCTCTTGAACGTATGAAGAATACTTACTGTCTAAATCTATCCTAAATATATCCCCATTACGTCTCTAATGTTGTACGTTGTTTTAATACTCTCGCAGTACCCCCTGTAATTCTGGGAAGCCTATAAGGTTGATCTATGATCCTATACGTCTTAATAGATTTTAAAATACATACCTAGAATGTTTCATTTAGTTATTTGGCGGCTCCTTCGCGCCGCTCTCCATGGCAGGACCCTATACATAATTATGATAATATTATATTGTTAGTAAACGCAAACTTCGTACCTAAGATGGAAGGGATAAGGGAGGGATGGATATGGATCATGCAGTTTTTGCAATCTAGTACTGGCTCCTCCACTTGACCAAATTGACCAGGTGGTCGGCTCTCCGGACACAACCTCCCGACCAAAGCATGTCAAGGCTATACCCATGGCACCCAGAAGATCTCTTGACGACCAACCAGATACCCGGACCCTTCCATAACCAAGGAAGGACGGCATGCCTTCAAACCTTTCCCAATCAACCCCAGTATCGAACACCTCCAGGACTACTTTACTGGCTCTAGAAGGGGTAATCCAATTCGTCCCTTGTCACGGCTCTACTCGCGAACATGTGGCTACCGCTTGTGATAGACAGATCCTTCCTCCTGCGTGACCGGTCCAACGAATAAACCACCTCTAGTAGCGAACATACCACCTAAGTATTGTCTAGACGTTATGATAGCTTCTAGGTCGATAGAATTAAAAAATGTGCAGACGCTGCGGGGTTGCTTCCACAAAATGAACTGCTTATGCTCCTCCCACACTACCTTGCCGGCAACCCGAGATGCTTTTGGCCAAGACGCCTCCGTCAGCGAACCGCGTCCTCACATACCGTTTGGCAACTCATTTCAAATCCGTCTCGTCACGCCCATTCTCTCGACACGGTTCCGCGAAAGGGAATTGCTTCCAGCATCTCGCGTGACCCGATCAGTCTATGGTGAGCATCCTCTCCTAACAGGACAATGTGGGAAGACCCTTACCGATGGACCAACATTTGTGATATGTATAGCCTCGGTGTCATCGTCACATTGTTCAACCATAAAGTTTAAAAGGCGCAATTCAACAAATAGGAATTCAAAGGAGTACCTGTTAGTTTTAAATTTACGTTTCTTTAGGTTGCAGACAGTCGCTTTCTATTTGATGTCTCGTACACTCGAAACATTCTCCATTTGGTTGAGTGTACAGCACCCACGGCGGTGTAAGCACCATATCTCGTTCATTTTTTGTTTGTTTCCCTGACCCTCCGTCGCCAGATGACTGAAACAAAAGATGTTCTCTATCCCATGCGTTACATAATACGGTTAACATATCAGCTGATAAGGTGTTATTAATTTTTCCTCGCCGCTGGAACGGATGAAAGTAACTGTCCAGGATTCGCGTTCTATTCCGTCCTTCTGCATCCAATGGCCTGTAATTCAATTATAGATTCATTAACTTACCCGTACGTAATTGTTTAATTTTCCAGTCGGGTAAACACAACCAATGATGTCTTAATTACGTATCCCGTGGTCCTGTACCTATATAGAAAACAAAAAAACCTCCCTACTGTCTTATAAGCTTTATATAAACTGGTATCTTCGTCGCTCCATTCCGAGTATTGCGCAATTGTGACTCTAAATTGTGACTCCATAATTCACGTACTGTGATATACCTAAGCTAAACATTCGTTCGTAGGTTATTATTATTATTGTACGACCCTTAAGTGCAATATGGAAGTTCTCTAATATATATTTATTTTAAAACGAGTCTATTATTGTAGTTTTAAACGACTGTTCAGTTATTATTTAGGCTTAATCTGATTTAGTAAAACTTCCTCAACCTGAATTGGAACCATTATATTATTATTATTAAAATTCGAGACCGTGATTATTATTTAGAATAGATATTTATAGAAAATATCTTTTCTCTCTCGTGCACCTTAAAAGATGATTATTTATATTAAGACCGGGGAATTAAACACAACACCGGGAACAATATAATTCCGTTAACTTCACAGACGTATTCACCGTTTTCCTTCCTTTTGATTTTATCGATTGATTAATTATTATTTTTAGAATTTAAGTGATTCGACTAAAATCCACTCTATTAGGTTATTATCTTTTCACTGAGTCTAGTCCGATACACTTTGCACAAAAATCCACTCTAGTCAAATCGCTCAGATAGTCATTTGATCCCCGGTAAATTTCCAACACCCCAGTTTCGCGCGTTTTCTTCCCGAGACCTCACCCTGTATTCCCGAATTGTCACGAACTGTCCAGGATTCTCCTCTCAACTTCCCTTTTTGATCATCCATTTCCACATAAATCAATTTTAATTTTTGCAAATTCGACTTCTAATAACACGTAAAATCGAATCTTTTCTCACCCACTGTCCTGTCGTGTCGCTTACGACCTTTTTCCCCGATCGGTCCCCACAATCCCCATTACGCCCCGTGCGACAAAACTATCCAGCCCGACCGTCCAGGGGCGGACCCGACCTAGCACTCTTAAACCTCCATACGAATCTCTACAATCTGAGCACCTAAAAATATTATTTACCATGTGAATAATTGATTCAACTTTTCTCGAAATCCTATCGTGTCCGTTCTACCATTTTTAAAACCGCTTCCAGGTACGGCGTATCCTGAATTTTCGATATATTTTCCATACTTTTCTCGAAATCCCCAAGTCCGATTTCAACCTAGCAACCTATAATATGTTCCGACTGTCATCTATTAAGCATTCATTATTATAAAATTCTCCCAACACGTCACTGCCTAGATATTCCGACGTTCTAACATTTGGCTATGGATTTTCTAATAAATTTGTGACTGAATATCCTGTATCGAACGTACCGCTAGTGTGCACACTCAGCCGTGTCCGTTTCTGGCTACATGTCGCGGTTCTTGTGTTCGTATACAATTTTAATATTTCTCGCGTTTGCAAACGCTCATGTGCAAACTCCAATTACTTGGTCACCTCCCAGCAAAGTCGTGATGCCCGTGGGACCTTATTTTATAATAATCTAAACTTTTATAACCTCGATTCTCCTTTCCTATGGGCTATAACTACTGCCAAGATCCCATTCCAACCCTGCCTTCGAACGTTTTTTTTTTCTTTTTCCTAAGTTCCTCCTACATATTACATCTCTCTCTGGCACCAAAACCGATAAATCCCCCTTAATTATTCGCCTAGTGATCAAGAAAATACTTGAGTTTTCAAATAATTTAAAATCCTGTCAGGTCGTTAAATTTTATGCTTTTTCACTAATTTCTTTCTCCTATCCTCTGTATGTAAAATCAAGTGGTGATTTCAGCTTAATGCGCACCTTAGAGACCCAAAATCATGTCAGATGTTTCGCACTCGAGACCCACTTAAAGAACAAGAGATCGTAAACCTTCCCTCCCCTCTAAACTAACGGACAAAAATCCAATACAAAATCTTAGATTTCATATGGTCACTAACATGAATTGATTTCCCTCGACTACCTTGAAGAGATCGGCTCCTGTGGGTTTTCCACGTCTAACACTTTCCCCCATCGTCTACCTGCAGAATCCGCTAGATATTTGTCTGGAAAAAGCGGTTAAGACCGTCAATGTCCACTCCCGTTTCACGATTACTAAGTAATCGAGATCGCTTGCTACTTTAATTAATCAGTGCATGACCTTTGTCCTTTTGAATCTTTCCGCCACCGAGATCCCCGCAAAACTTCCCGATTCCAGACGTGAAATCAACTGTTGTCGATCCCCTCCTGCTCCCATAAAATTGCGATTTATGACCAAGTTAGAAGTGGTCCTATCCCCTTAAAATATCTGCCCGACCAAACCGTGAGATAATCTTGGAATCTTAATTTTTCAAATCTCTCATCCCACGCCCCCAGCCTGTGATTGGTCTAAGACGCACCTACTGTCCCCATCTCTATTCTGATTGGATAGTCGGTTTTTTTTTCTAACTGTTTACACCCCTTCGTGGCAAGGAAACCCCAAAAGTTTAAAAGGATTCCTTTAATATTGATTTTAAAACCACCCGAAAGATGTCGATAGTGTGATCATATTCTATATTTAAAAAAAATTTTTACCCACCTATACCGGAGTGAAACAGGTTCATCACAAAGCTTAAATTAATAATATGTTGGAGAGGGGTAGCAATAAGGTTTTTTAAATGCTTCATAAGTTTAGTAGAGATTTTGTCTATTCCTGTTGAGTGGCTATTTTTTAATGTAGAGATGATTTCTGCAATTTCCAATTCTGTGGTGGGAGTGAAAGTGAATGGAGTATAACTCAGGTGGCCCATGGATATTTCATTCGCAAGGTCATGTTCTGAAACATTATTTCTGGTTAAAATATTATTGGAAAGGTTAGATCCGATTGTGGTGAAAAATTCGTTGAAATGATCTGCAATTTTTTCAGAGTTCTTATTTGTGTTTACTAGTGATCGGCCTTCAATGTTAATATTATTGATGGGTGAAGTCGTTTGTTTGGTGTAGGATATGTCCTTAATTATACTCCATATTTTTTTCGTGTCATTTTCGGCGTTTTTGATTTGTTTTTTATAGTAATCTTCTCTGGCCTTTGAAGTAATTTTTTTACAAACATTTCTGTATTTTTTGTAAAATAAGTTAGATTCATGGTCGTTGGGATTTTTTTTACAGAGCGCATGTAGCTTATCGCGCTTGCGGATAGAATGAAGGATACCAACAGTAATCCAAGGTTTGAGTTTAATATCATAGTGTTTTGTTTTGTGAGTTGTGTTGGATGTAGCGTTGGTTAGATGGTTGTGTAGTGTTTCGACAAGAGATTCGCAGGCCAAATTGGGATCATTCAGTTTAAAAAGATTTGAACAATCTTCCTGAGAGACCAGCTCAAAAAGTGTGGTGTAGCATATTTTCTTTTGTGGGATTACATGCGGTGGTGGTTTGTGTATTTTATGAGAAAGAGAAGTTATGGTAGCGTAGTGGTCTGTGACAGTGCATTGGTATACGAGAGATGAAGTTTTTAGTTTACATTTTGAAAATACATGATCAATACAACTTACAGACGAGCCAGATACTCTGGTGGGTGCTATGATGGCTGGGACGAAACCTTGAAGAGTTAATTGGTTTAAATAGTCACTGGCTTGTGGATGCATGGAATTAATTATATTTACATTGAGGTCACCAATAATAAGGATATTGTCGCAATCACTCACAGAAGATAAAGATAGGCTTAGTGAATTTAGAAAAGGGGTAATGTTAGATGTGCCTGGTGATCGATATATAGAAAAAATGGTTATGCGCTTATCTATGACTATTTTGAGACAGTTAGAGTGATTGATTATTATTTCATTTACTGTGTGAGATATGTGATTTTTTATGTATATTATAACTCCATCGTTTTGAGTTGTGTTACTCTGTGTGTTGTAGTGGGTATAGTTTATTATATTTTTGGGGACGTAATTGTCATTGATCCAGCATTCACTTAAAATGAGTATGTCAAAGTCAGAGTTTAGGTCTGTGAGAACTATCAATAAGTCATTAAAATTTCGGTTTATACTTCTGATATTCATAGAGAAAATTTTTAGGGCCGATTTAGTTAATATTTGTTGAACTGCAAGAGCACTATTGGTTTCTATACATGGAATTTGACACAAATTATCCAAGTGATCAGCTATTTCTACCATTAGTAATATTTGTAACAAAACACAGTCATAAGTCGCATTAAATATAACAATGGATTTGACATCTCAATAAAGAATTTCAAATAATATAATAATACATAAAAGTAAAGGTTGAAGTAGTAGACGGGTTCAACGTATTCATATAAGAGGTTGAAGTTAACATTTAATGCAGTGATAATGGAAAAATTTGGGTTTGAAGATAATGCATTTGAGCTAGAAATTTTAAATAATATTCTACTATTGTTTGTACTAAAGACATTAAGAAAATATAAAAACGTATAAAAGTAATATAATAATATAAAAAAGTAGGTTTTGTTGCTAAGCGATTTTTTTTTACAGATTACTGGGTGAGGGAGACAGAAGATCAGTCTTTTCAATAACTCGAATGTCAACGATAAGGTGCAATTATTCTACGTTACTATGGGATATTATTGATAAACGCATTCCAAAAAATAAAAAAAACACTTAAGAAATCACTATCCCAAATGGTTAAGTCACATTAGTTGGTCTCTTATTAAGCACCTCAAAGAGAAAAATAAGGTAAGACTGCGGGCTAATAAATATAAAAACTATGCTGAGTTTGCTATTCTAAGATAAAGATTGAAAAAAAAATACAAAAATAATGCTATTTATCCTACATTAACTCTGTTGAAAAAAGCATAAAGGAAAATGTAAAAGCTTTGTGGGCATACTCTACCTAAATCATTGCGTACTACCAATTGCATTCCCAAAATAATGCATCTAGATTCTGTATCTGCAGATAATGGACAACAGATTGCCAATATTTTCTCTAATTATTTTGCATCCGTTTATAGGCAATATGATTCCTTGTTATGTACTGCCAGGCCGAATGTTACTCTGAACAACCAATTTAACCTTGGCAAAATCAATATTAGCATGGAAACCATCAAATCTTGTTTAGAAAAAATCGATTCATGCAAAGGCCGAGGACCAGAAAAAATACCACCTTTGTTTATAAGGTTTCCAGCGTGTTGATAAAGCCACTTTATATAATATATAATGAATCATTATCTGCAGGTAATTTTCCAGACCTGTGAAAGAATGGACATATTGTTGTCTGGTGATCAATCTTTTGTGAAAATTATCAACCAATCAGCATTTTATCATGTTTTGCAAAAGTCTTTGAATCTATAATTAATATTTTTGTATTTTCACACTTCAAATAAACCACAATTATGCATCAATCAACATGGATTTTTACCCAATAGATCTACAAATTAAAAATCTTCTAGAATTTTGTGATTATATTTGTAATGCTTTTAATGAAAGAACTCAAGAAGATGCCATTTACACACGTTTTCAAAAGGTAATTGATAAAGTTAACCACTATATTTTACTATTGAAGCTTGATCAAATAGCTATTCACGGTGATCTGTTGAGATGGCTTAAGTCTTACTTGGAAAACCTTATACATGGACACCAATCACCTCACTTGTACCCCAGGGGTATAATCAATCCGTGCTGGAGAAAAAAATTTGAAATTTGAAATTAGCAAATTGTCATAATTTCTTCAAGTAAGGGTTGCTTCGGCATACTTTCCTATTAAGTTGAGACCGGACCTTGAATTCTGGAGGATGAACTCCTCGAAATTTTGGATTCTTACTAAAAACCACAAGGTTAAGTTAGGAGCTTTAGTTTAATTTGGTTTTGTTGAAATCATTCTGAGTTGGCATGGGACCTAGCTAATCAACCTTATCATTGTTCTGACATAATTTTATTATTTAAAATCTGATTTTATTGACGATATAATATTTTGAATTATCATGGCTCTAATATGTCTAAACGAATACAGAAAACACACCTGGTAGACCACTTCAGATAGACACATTTTTATTATAGTAGTCCAAAGTACCTAGAGCTTGTATACGTCATCACGAAATATTTCAATTGGACGCAGTGGTGGACTAACGGGTGGGGGGGGAGGGGGAGGGGCGGCCTCTGGTCCCTACAGCATTTTATGTGAAACCGTTTGAAACAGTTTGTACGTATATGTTGAATTATCCTTCAGCAAAACTATGAATGAAACTATACACCCGATTTGCATGCACCGAGTCTTAAACTGTTCGAAAATCTGGATTTTCATATATACACTGGTGTCTATGGCTCGACGTAGGAAAATTTTGATATCTAAAAAAAGATAAAATGGCGGACCAGCGAATTTTATTTGCTGTGGAAAATTCGTTCGTAAAAAAATAGAATCGTTTATAAAAAAATCCCTACATGGACCATTTTTTTACAGTGTCTTGGTGCTTTAAAGCCTTGTTTAGGATTTGATCAAGGGATCATTGAGGCGTTTGGAAGTCCCCGAAGACCAGAAGCCCATGTGAAATGAATAAAAAGCTTGTAAAATTACAACAACTTCTTAAACTAGGGGTCGGGGGCGGGGGGCTCATTCAGTTTTGCCACCCCGGGCCTCTGGCGGGCTTAGTCCGCCACTGATTGGAAGTTTTTACTATCTTGCTTGACATTATGATGATGAGTGACAGTGACTATTATTATTCTATAATAATTAACGGACCTTTAAACAAGGATGTATGTAAAAAATAATAATAATAATAATAATAATTGATTAATTTTGATGTAAGTTTAACAAATCAATATGTTTTCAAAAAACACATACATATCGATGCATAATTGCAGCGACAGAGAGGTATTTGATTTGATGGTATATTGTTATTAATTTATTAGTTTTATTTTAACAGGTACGATGGGGTCGAACCAAGAATCGGCACAGGACGCTGCCATCAAGAAAATGGTGGAAGGCTTCGATGTAAACATTGGAAGAAATGCTTTTAATGCCATGAAGAAATATAGCGATCGGACGTACCAGGTAATTTGTTAATTGTAACCACGGAGGAAAAGAGGAATCCCTTATCTACTTTTAACGTTTTACCCCTGTGTAATTTGATATTCTGTCGTCAACTTACTTTAAGTAATATCTCAGATTCATGATTTATTAAGAAATATTCCTACATGAAAATATTTTCCAATAAATTAGCTATTGTTAACGTATATTAAAATAAATTCTGTTTTTAAAAGCAAATGAAAGACGCACTCAGAATTTGGTATTACAATTTGGTAATATCCAATTAAAAATATTAAAATTATTTTTTCTAAAACATTGTTGTCGGTTCCTGATTGTTCTTTTTCTTGTAAACTGTAAAAATACTGCTTTATATGAAACCAAAAAACATATTTAATTACACAAAGATATTTTAAAGGTTTTTCGAATAAAAATAATGAATAAAAATTTCTCACACTGACAAATCTTGTGCAAACATGCAAGCAATGGCGGTCGGTGAGTTTTGGGAATATATTATAATTATTTGGAAGTGTCTATGGTAAACTTTTAAATGCAAATACAAACCGTGGTATTTTCTACCACTGCTATATCTCAGAGTAATACAAAATGAGATAGAACGACTTTTATGAGACCTTCTCTGTTTATGCCGTAAAGTACACACAAATACTCTACTGCCATCGCACAAAAATACCCAAAAGAAGGCGTTGTGATAATGGGAACATAAGCAAAACAGCCAGATTGCATAAATAGGTACATAACAATGTTCAATTAGTGGATAATTTTTGTTTAATTATAGATTAACATCACCACCGGATTCACAGAGACCCACGGATCGGCTCTACTCAACGGCATCCGAATGGCGCAGGAGTTCATCAGCCGCGGGATTGGACTGGGAGACGTGGTGATGTTTTGCGGGAACAACACAGATCTAGCCACCGCACCTATTTTGGCCTCCCTCTTCCTGGGAGCTCCCATCATGCCCCTGGCGGTCACCATGGTTCATGGTACCTACTAAATCCTAAGACGGATTGGAATAAAGCGGCCCTCATAAAATTTCATGTGCTCCACCGCCTCCGTTACTATTAATTATAAGTTAGGACATTAGAGGTTATCTACCACTTATCCGCCCTGGTATAAGTAACAGATGATTACTCCTTCAAGGGTCTCGCAAGGACTCTAATTTTTTTGAAAGAACGAAGTTTAGTTAAGAATTAATATAGAGTCCTCCAGTGTTCCTGCATATGGTGTTAGTAAGCAGTATGCTTAGCGGGAAATACAAAATACAATAAGTGTTAGTACGACAAAGTATAGACAAGACAATGGGACAGGTTGGTGACAGTCTACGAGGCGGTTATTACATCCATCGTATCCTGTAAGCATCTGCATGGGAGGAAGACACAGTACATAAATTACAACGGTATAGCGCTGGAAAACGGGTGGGATTCCTCTCCAATAGATTGGCAGTCCCAGCAAGAATGCGCATGACGTTCGCTTTAGTCACTAAGCACACTCAGCTTTCGCCCCCTCTTAGCCGGTTCCTCGGTGGTGCCTCAAAGAAAAGTAAATGCGAGATTGGGGGGAAATGCCCGACGACCCTAAGGAATTTAGCGTCTAGTTGTTGGAGGCGGGGCGAAGGAGAGCCGAGGTCACCCGACCAAATCTCAAGCCTGCGCATGTTGCTGGGGGTGGCGCAAATGATTTTAGAGGGCACCGTGCCGTCGTCGTCCAACTCCTGCCAAGGTTTAGCGCACCCCCAGATGGGGAAAAAACACATAATAAAACAAATAAACAGATAAGTTAGGACAGCAAAAACTGGGCTAATTTTAATTTTACTCTAAAAGCATTACTTGACGTCACACCGGTCAAAGTTTCTATGTAGTCTTTTCTAGCAGCCAATAGAATAGCCTAAGCCTATTTCATAATAACATTAGCGAAATATGAACCTTTTATTTAGTAACCGTTTTAGGATGACTCGAAAAAATATTTTTATGTTAAATATATGCTATTTTAGTGCGACAAACAGAATCAGAATAAATAATGTATAAATCAATAAATGGTACAGACCTATTGATAATTTGTGAAAATAAATTCTTCCAGGGGAGATCAAAGCCATGGTGACTATGGGGAAGCCAAAAATTATCTTTTGCGATGCAGTTATTGCTCCTGTCTTTAAAAACGTTTTGAAGGAAATGGAACTAGACACTGAAATCATCATCTTAGGAGAATCTCCAAGTGCTGACTTCACATCTATATCTGACTTATTGAAGGCAACAGGGACTGAAGAAGACTTCCAGTGAGTATAATCAAAGCAATTTCGTTTAACGCTACGCACCAGGTCATGTAAAATTCGAGATCAGGCCGCTAACAATATCACTTCTCATGTAATTGGCGATAAATATCCGTTTAACACCAGCGACCTTTTTTGATTTATTCAAGAAAAAACACCGCCAAAATGCGTGTTTTATTTTGCTTTGAAAAGTTTAAGCACAAGTATTTAAATGTTTTACGTTAAGTTTCTAAATAATTAAATTTTCTACATTAATAGGTGTTGGTAGGTACTTCTAGTTTCTAAAAAAAATAGACGTTCCTACCAGTGGCGGTCGGTGACTTTTTGTAGAACGGTTGTTGGACAATTAATAAGTATGATACACCTACTATAAATAAATATACAATTCTGTATAATAGCCCACGAAAAAGTTGCAATTAAATTAAAATAAGACACGGCCAGCAAAACAACTTGGAGAATCCTGTACAGCATAAATCCAAGAAATTTGTGTATAAACTGAAATTTGAATGTCTTAGAAACGATTTATTTCTTGATGTTATTTATTTATTGATGTTAATGGTAGTATGAAGAATATGTTTTTTTCCGCAAATGACCGTGATACAATTTTTTTTGGCATTAATGATTCAATTATACAATCACACAATTAACTATTAACATTTACAGCGTTAAACCACTTTGGTAAAGTTTATATTATTTTCTGTATTATTTTTTAAAAATTTAAATTATGAATTAAATATGTAATCAATAGATATTCAATGCTTCATTATTATTCATTGTAATTTAAACCAAATTATGAAAAATATATCACCCATGTAAACAACCCACTTGTCTATCCATCAATTCAACCCATTCGTGGTATCCTATGCTGTGCATTATACCCATATGCGTTAAAGTAGTGTTTTGTTTGATGGATGCTATCCTGGGATACGTATTTCATACTCATGGACCGAGACAGACAGAAGTCAATGCACGTGCGCGAGTTTAGAATACTTTACACCATTCTGGTTGCGAGTCCCATAGCATCCAATACTGCCGAACAGTGCGTAATGGGTCTTGAATGAAAAATTAATTAAAAGCTTGTTTTTGACTAGAATCTAGGGGATACTCCGCATCCAAAGCATGTATGGGGGGAGCGCGCCTGGTACCTACTACTGGTTATTGGTTATTATTGACATTAAAATCCCATGTTTTGATTTCTAAGACAAAAAGATTTTCAAAGCTGTGCTAAATGTGATAAAACATTTTTTACAGAGTTGTTGATTTTGATCCCACAACAATTGCATTCATCATTGGGTCAAGTGGAACAACTGGCCTACCTAAGGGAATCTGTTTGAGTCACCGAGCAATTTCACTCAATATTATGTTACAGTAAGTATCGAAAATGTATTTAAAATATATATCTAATAGTTATCTAGATTGAAAATTGTAATTGATTTTTGGTATCCGGTGACATTCGCGGTTATTAAAAAAAATATTTAAAAAAAAATTAATACCAATAGAAAAGGTATCTGAAACAGCAATTTTCGTCACTTTTTTTTTCTCGTAAACCACTTTCAAAATTTTACTGGTTTCGGTGGACCCCCTGCTGTTATATTTCTATCATAATTCCAAAACTCCTTAAAAAATTGGAAATTGGCGTCACGACTGAGTTCCAACCCTAAATTCGGAGAGGTAAAATAAAAAGAAAAATAGTACCTATTTTATATAGTTTAAAAAATGTAAGTAAATGCTAAATAAATAGGCTATCTGATCCATATGCCGGCCTAACTGAAAAAAAAATTCAATCATTTGCATCAAAAAAAGCAAAAAAATTGTTAAATTATCTATCTGTTAGGATTGCATGAGAACTGTAGCTCCTAGAAAATTTTAGCCAAAAATCTGAAAATTAGAATCTTAAAGCTTCAAAATGCTTTTTTTAAAGTTTCAATACGACCATTTTCACCGAAATACCTGCCAAAAATCACTGAAAAATTTGGAATTTTTTTATTTGAATATTTTTGTTCTTTACTATCGAAACCAGATAAATTTTCGTGGACCCCTACTTACAACTTGTGAACCCCCATTTTTTTATCACGCCAACGTAGACCCCCATCGAGACTCCCGTGGACCCCTGGAGGTCCATCTGGACCACTTTGGGAATCACTGCTCTATATGAACCTAAATTCGTACTAATATCATTTTCCCAAGGTATTTTTTTTAATTGCAAAAAAAAGTTAAAAAATGGTAAAAAATCAAGATTTCCTGTTTACACACCAGTAAATTTTTTTTTTGGGAAGTTAGCTTCATATAGAAGAGACAAATGTTATTAAAATAAATTCAAAACCCTATTGATTTGAGATGAAAACTGTGGCCTCCAGAATGCACATAAATAGCTACGTCTGATGGTGACGTTCGATGAGTAGCAGCTGATAATTTTCATATTTGAAAATCATAAAAAAAACTAGTCTTAAATGTATTTCCCCCCTTAACCCTGCATACATATGTGTGTGTTTGTATGTGTACATGGATCAACATGCCCCGCCCTACATTATTGAATGTGGAAATTCTTAAAATTTTATGTTCATATTTCCGACATATTTTCTACATTAGTATTGCATTTTTTCAGGACTCCAAGATACGAAGCGGAACAACTTGCATTGAAGATGTTTGTTTCATCTCCGCTCTTCTGGCTTACGGGAGTGTTTAGTTATATTGTAGCCTTTTTGAGGGGAGTCATCCGTCTCTACACACCGCTTACGGTTACAGCTAAAATTGCTTTCGACTGCATTAATCGATATAAGGTGAGTTTTCTTTGAAAAAAAATTACTTTGTATGTACCATTTTAACTCAAAAAGTCATTTAAATAAGATTGACATTCATTGTATGTTGACCAAACAACCCCATTACATTACTTACATTACTATTAATAGATATACTATTGATTTCGAAAATTCAAAGTGAAGATTTTATCATCATCATTTCGGTTCATGTGTGGTTCATCCATGGTCGAGTTGATGACATACAGCTTGTACGGAGAAGACCCGAATATATCGATCTAGGGCGGTGGTTCTTAACCTTTTTGGAGGTACTGAATCCAACCAGTTTCATACGCGCATTCACCGAACTCTTCTTAATTGTAAAGTGGGGCGTGACATCAGTGGCGACAGATCTATTTATCGTTTGGCGCGCTAAAACATACACAGTAAAATGACAACAAGTTTCAGTAGAGTCTTAGCTAGTCCTCACTAGGATTGATTCGAAAAAATGCTGTTACTTGGTAGAACAATCGTCCCAGAATTGTCATATATGTGGTGCTACGACCAATAAAAAAGAAAATTTTTACCCTTTTAGCCCCGCATTATTTTTTCCATATACAGCCTATTTTGTAGGTAGGTACTTGATAACAGATAATTTATTATTTCAAATTCTTTTTGTTTTTGTTTTACAGTTCATATTTTTTCTTATTTAACACAATTTGGCGCTATTTAAAAAACCTCGGATTGCCTTGGTGCCAATTTTGGCAAAATTTTCCCTTATTTGTAAGTAATTAAGAAGAAGTTTACGATTTTATATTTTTTTTTATAAATCCTACCAATATGTGATGATCGGCAAAAGATGGGTGAATTCATTGGCTATATAGAACTATAATCATTTGGTATGTTACCTTATTGGAATCGGAGGTATGATTTTTTAATGTGGGCGGAAAAAAATCAAAATGATTACTAAAATATTTCGAGCAATCGGAGAAAAAAGTTTTTAACTGCGCTGTCGCTCTCGTGGTTAAGTGTTTTTATTGCCTAATCACTATGAAAACAGACCAATTAAGTCATAATAATAGATAACTTTAGTTCAATACATACAAGTATTCAAATATAGGTACAAGTCATAAAAAGATTAATGGGACCGACTGACTTAGATAGAAAAGATAAAAGATCATTTTGCTTGGCGTATTTCGGCATATCGCTCGCCGTACATTCACAATGAGAATATTCGCAATTTATAGCAGATAATAAAGTACAGTTGGATTGGTTATTCGAAATTGGGACCACAGTGCACCGCGTCGTTTTGACAGTCCGTGCAGTTTGGTCGTAGCTTGATGATACGCTTCCATGCCATATCACCGAGGGTTCTATTATATGTTGTCCCTCCGTAGTCGGAGACATAAACACCTTCATAATGTAATGAGATACTTTGAAAAGTAATAATATTTTTTATTATTTCCCAGCCTGATTTCGTGATGCTCAACCCAAACGCAATCACTGAAGCCATAAACGACCCAGAATTTGACAGTTGCGACTTCTCTGACATAAAAACGTTCGCTTGCATCGGCAGTGTTTTACCGCATGATAAAATACTCAAAATACAGGTAAGAAGACAGGAAAATAAATAATATCCAACTGTCCGAAACTTTAAATATCTCATGAGATAATGAGGAATTTAAGTCAAATGTTATTTACAAATGTACTCCGTTGGGGTGAAAAAAAGCGCTCCACAAATACCCAATTATTATATATGTGTATATGTGTTGATATTGTGTGCATGCATGTATATACATATGTATGTATTCAGGTTCGTAGGTGCGTATATGTGTGTGTATTTATGTTTATGTATGATTATTTGTGCACCTGTATATACATGTGCATACTATGCACGCACACACATAAAAATAAATATCACATTTAAATTTTTTTTATTCTTTATGCACTCTTTTTTCTCCTTTCTATTTTTTATTATAATTTTACCAATTTTCATCATCATTACATACATATGCTTACACTGGACTTTATTCAAAGTAGGTAAATATCCTGCATTGGTCACCATGAAACAGGCAGCCGCCTAGTATGGTGATTTAATGTATCTACTATATGTAAATGTCTTAATTATGTTTCAGGTATTTTATAAATAAATAAATTATTATCTTCTGAAACTCCAATATTTTTTTGTTTGTCTGATAAAACATATCGCCGCATTAATTCATATAATGCGTAACCACCAAATGTCAAAATTTACAGGAGGCACAAAAAACCTCGTAGTGAAAAAAAATTAAAGACGGGTCATTGTTTTTATTTATGTTCCGAACATACAATATATTTCGAAATTTATGTTCAATCATTTAACTTTTGTAAGTTAAGGCTTTCTATTTCAAATCTGAGTTAGGAAAATTACGTAAAAACCGAGAATGGAGGTACGTATTTTATAAAGATACCTACGTACTTTTCTGCGTTCAGTTTTATAAGACACTAGCTGAAGACTTGAGAGACACGAATTTTACATAAAAAAAATAAAACACAACAATACAGAACTGCGATATTTATTTTATGAATTACTCAGTAACATTCTAATTGACTTTTATATTTAGTCTCAGTATGTAAGAATAACAGGATAAATATAATAGTACTTAGTATACAAAACATAACAGCACAATACTAATACTACGAATAATTATGAAGTAAAATAAATAATAAGACCTGAAATGGTAAATAAAATAAAGTATGTGGAGTTAAGGAGTTTCGAAGTATTCGCGAGTAAAAATGGCAGCATGGTGTTACACAGTTTCCTAATTTGTGTTTATCTAAAAATATAAATATTTTTTTTAATTTGCAAGTTTTACTAGTCGATGCGGGACTAATTTTAACACCAGATGACATTAAAAACGTATTTTAGAAAAATTTGGAGTTACGCAGTCTACGAATTAATGCGACGATATCTATTTTTTAAACTCGTTAAAACGAATTCAATTTGAAATGTAAAGTGATGTCATAAGATTTTGCATGTCTATTTGTGTCTGCGCCTTTCCGGTCACCATGTAATGTATAAAATCTATTTGATTTTAGGCGAAATTGCCAAAAGGAAGAGTTGTTAACAGCTATGGACTAACTGAGACGACTGGAATGGTTATTGCCCCAAGGGAAGAAAAGCATATTCCCAACTCGTGTGGGAAAATTATTCCCTGGGTCAAATACAAGGTGAATTATAATCTCTCATGTACTCGTATTAAGTATTACATTGTTTTTAAAGAATTTCCAAAAAGTTTGAAGATGAAGTAAAAATCCCTCATACGAGTATATTAAGTATTTATTCCAAAAATTTGAAGATGAAGTAAAATCTCTCATACGAGTATATTAAGTATTTATTCCAAAAAGTTTGAAGATGAAGTAAAAATCCCTCATACGACTATATTAAGTATTTATTCCAAAAATTTGAAGATGAAGTAAAATCTCTCATACGAGTATATTAAGTATTTATTCCAAAAAGTTTGAAGATGAAGTAAAATCTCTTATACGAGTATATTAAGTATTTATTTCAAAAAGTTTGAAGATGAAATAAAATCTCTCATACGAGTATATTAAGTATTTATTCCAAAAAGTTTGAAGAAATAAGTATTGTTGAAGAAGAAGATAATACTAATAAATCTAAACGAAACATGAAACACAGAACAAAACAGAAAAATAAAAAGGTAACGGTCGTCAATGGGAACCGATACCAGGAAATATCTCGTCTTACCGGGACACATCGCCAACTATGCCATTAGGATATATTCATTTTAGACCATTTTTGTTGATTTCATATTTAATTTCCGAATTTACGATATTACTTTCAACTAATTTTTTGTCATATTTTAGGCTGCTATCTTTTTAAATGATTACAAAGGTCTAACAAATTTATTTTGTGACCTAGATAGTGTCTCGGATAAATGTATCCAATTTTTTGTATGGGAAACCGGACCACTGACTTTTTCTAAAAATCTAAATGAATATTCTATTTTTTTTTTGGAATAATTTTTTGAAAGTTATACCTATGTAATATATCATTGAAGAAGTCGATAATACTGATAAATCTAAACGAAACATGATACTGAAAAATGACGAAACATGACACAAGAAAAAGACACAGAAAAAAACGGTTACGGTCGCAACTGGGAATCCAATCCATAATTATTGTAATCCATAACCATTAATCTAGTTAAAAAAAATAATGTTATAGATTTCGGACCGATTTCAGTATTTTATGGATTTTTTGATGAGCAACATGGTCAAATATGGACACCAGAAACAAGTATTAATGAGGGAAGGGGGGGGGGGGGGGGGGGGGAGGAGGGGGGGGGGGGGGGTTAAGACCAGCTTACCTTCTTTTAATTTTCTCACTTTAATTATATTATCAAATAATTACTTACAATTGTATATTATTGACAACAGAAAATTCACTCTCTACAGATATGAATTTTGTTTAAATTTGTGTTTTAATGAATTTTAGCTTGTGGATCCTGAGACTAACGAGGAGTTGGGAGTTAATCAAACTGGAGAAATCCGTTTAAAATCGGACTACACACTTTTTTCGGTGAGAAAACCCAATTTTATTATTTATTAACCCAAATTATTATTAACAAAAAAATATTTTGACTCTAACGGCCTCACTGACCAGTGGATGACTAAATCCTCGTTTATTGTCGCTCCCTTACATCCCCTGCGTAGATACTGAGGGGCACGGAACAATTCGTGAGCTCGGCAAACTAAAATTATCGAGCAATTTTACCCAACCTTACGCTCGCAGGGTTAAAGCTAACTTGTGAAAAGCATTTTTCCGCAAAAGAATTAAAATCTACGAAACCGAAAATAATAAATTCTTTGTATCACCTTAAGAGGGATCAGACAAAACCGGAAATATGTCATTTTTAAATAAATTAGCCGAATTGACTCTTTTTCTCAAAAAAGTACAAATTGATTTCGAAAGATTTTTCTTTTATCTAGTAAATTTATGTTTTAAATTATGAGAAAATGTGTTAATTTTTAGCATAATAAGGTTGTACCTTTGGTCGTTGGCAGATTTGTTAAATTTTGAAACAAAATTTTGTATTATACAGCATACATTTCAAATCATATATTCTTGGAGTAAAATAAATGAATTAATTATCTGGGAAAGCTACGTTTCAGATTTTTAATTTTAATTTAAATAAAATAATTAATAAACAGAAATTTTAACAAAACAAAAAACGACTTCAAAAATGCACTAAAAAGTAAAAAAATAATTTCGTACGATTGTTATTTTTGGAGTCGGTGTCAGCCAAGGTAACTACATACATAGGTAGTTATGGGTGAGATGTGGAGAAGTCGTTTTTTGTTTTGTTAAAATTTTTGTTTATTTTTTGATTTTTAGTGACAAGCGTGCGTAAAGAAGTTTTACTTCAAAAAAAGAATCATCGAAATCTGTTAAATATTGAGTTATTCGTCCATTTGTCGGGCACATACTTATTGCAAATTTAAGACATATATGATTTTCTCATGGATGCCATTGTCAGAACTGGACCAAATTAAAATGGGACCATACGGAAAGCACCAGATTTCTAATAAAAAAAGAATCATCGATATCGGTTTACCCAGTTCTAAGGTAACAAACATAAAAAAAAAAAAAAAAAAAATACCGTCGAATTGATAACCTCATCCTTTTCGAAGTCGTTTAAAAAAATGGTCAGCGCACGTGTTTTGTGACGAAAATTCTTCAGTTTGTCTATTTATTTACGGTCTTACTAATATATTTAAGATTTTTTTACATGCTTATTTTGCTGCATCATAAGTAAACTACTTATGATGTAAAAATAAATACAAAATGTATATATTTGTAATAGTTTTATCATGACGCCTTTCAGCATTTATGAATGTAGTTGTAATATTAAAAAGCTGGTACGGAGAATAATTCATCTTTCTCATTGGAACCGCCCTGTAAGATCGTAAGAACACGCTGGCTGGTTAAAGGCCCTTTACGTAGTCATCCGAGGAGAATTATAATGTTTTAATATTTATCAAGAGATGTCTCCCATCCAAGGAGGTTTACATACCGACTAACTTAATCTACTACACTATAAAAAGAGGCAAGATTTGTTTGTTTGTTTGTTTGTTTGCATTGAATAGGCTCCGAAACTACTGAAACGATTTGAAAAATTCTTTCACTTTTTGGAAGCTACACAATTCCCAGGTGATATAGGCTATATCATATTTAAAAAAAAAATAGGGATCCTTACTAAAACCCCAATAATGTAACCCAGAGTGTAAAAAAAAAAACCTAAAATATTCTTTACTTCATGTTCAAGAGTGCTTCAATACCTTTTTTTAACTTTTTGAAATATTCAATTCGGACATACCATTCAAAAGATTTCACGAGTTTAAAAATGTAAGTATTAGAAACGTAAGAATGTATTAGACGCGGGAGGGGAACGGGGACGCACGGGAAGGTGGTTCCGGGAGAAAAATGTATTTATTTGAATATGGCATTGCAACGCATGCCGGGAACCAGTTAGTTTCATATAAAGCCGCAGTTCAAAAAAAAAAACGATCCCATTTCCTTTTCCCTTACAACTAACATTGTTACTTCGAGCGAGGGTATTTTAAAAAACTTGTATAAAACCAGAAAACAACTCTTTGTATAATAATATTAATTTTTTCGTGATAATGATAAGAAATCATAATATACCCAGAATGTTTCATTTCATTTTACAGAAGTATTACGGAGATCCCGAAGCCACCAAGAACGCTTTTGACGAGGATGGTTGGTTCCGCACGGGAGATCTCATGTATTACGATGAAGATAAAAACTTCTTCTTTGTGGAAAGGATAAAGGAGATGTTCAAATATCAGGATAAACAAGTACGTTGTTAGCTATCAGTACAGTATTATCACTACAGATACCTAATAGAAATAACAGGGGATACAGCATTAAAACTAAGGATGCTAAATGAATGTTATTCTTACAGGTTGTGCCATGTGAGTTAGAACAGGTGATCAAAAGACTGCCAGGTATCCAGGAGGTGTGCATCGTTGGAGTAGAGCACACTCACGAGAACTACTACCCGAAGGCTTTCGTGCAACTGGTGCCCGGGGCTAATGTCACCGCGGAGGATGTCAAAAAGATCGTGAAGGGTAATTAAAAATAAAGACACGTCGAGTTATATAGAGTGGGCCATCAATATTTTCTCTTTTAAAATAACCATGAAAAACAAATACAGATTCTATTTAAATAAATGCTTATTGATAAGAATAAAAATATACTGGAAAATTATTTCGTATAACTAATTTCGTATAAATGGCCGCCATCAGATTATCGAAAACTTTTCGACACAAATCTCGGGGTCGTTGACCATTTTATAACGGATGTTCTCCTTTAATTGGAGTATCGTCGCTGGTTATTTACGTAGACCCGTCTTGTAAGATAACCTCATTAAAAAAACAGCTGGAGTTTAGATCCGGGCTGCAGGGAGGCCATGGAATATCTCCTCTGTGCGAGATCTTGGGGATATATGAGAAGTCTATGCATTGCTAAACCATTCATCCGATTGTGATGAAACTTTGGGGATTTGATGTGTGCATGCCCGCGATTGCTACTATATGTACTGGTGAGCTCTGGCATTATGAAATTTGTTTAAAAAATTGCAAAAGGCGATACGCGAGCTGTTTGAAAACTGAATGTATGGAATGCGGGAGGGGGAAGGGGAAATCGGGAGTCGAGTTCGCGGTACGGGGGAAGCGGGAGAGGGGTGTGGGGAGAGAGAAGGCGGGGTGGGAATGCGTGAGGGGAAGGGGACAAAGGAGAGGAAGGGGAGGCGGAAGGGGAACGAGACGAATGGGAAAATACACGCAGGGAGAAACATTTTCTTTATTAAGTGGCAATGCAACGCATGCCGGGAACTCGCTAGTTCTTAATAATGTCACGATCAACACGTTTATAACTTTAATAATAATATAATAATCATATTGCACTGTGCATTTTAAATTTAATTATTGTCTTACAAACAGAAAACAGAACCTTCATGAAAAATCATCACTTTTTGTGAAATTAACAAGAACGTATAATATTACCGGATTACCCTAATGATTTTGTTTTATTCTTTTACAGATAACTTGTCGGATCATAAACAACTGCGGGGAGGAGTTGTATTCATGGACATACTTCCCATTACCCACTCGGGAAAAGTTAATAGAAAAGTTATCAACTCTATTAAACAAAATTTTGTTGGTTTGTAAATAGTGTGAGTTTAGTATATTGCTATTGTGCAGTTAAGATTATATAAATTCCATTATTCGAGATATATAATCTCAGGTAGTCCATAACTCCTTGACATATTGAGCCCAGATCCAACACACTCATCGCATTCTGCACTTTTCTTTCCCAGAACTTCCTCTCCGTCCTTTCTTTTAAAAGACCTTCCACACAACATCGACATAGGCCCTGAGGGAAATTATTTTACTCTGGGCCTCCTGTGTGGAAGGAGGGAAGGTAAAAGTAATGATATTGTGTTTTTTTTAATAGGTGGTATATAGAAATAAAAGATGTTCAGGAATTCGACCGAGTATTTATTTCACAAAGTTATACAATAATGAAGACGTGGCAGATCTCCAATGACTGAGAATAAATAAGTCATTGAAATCCTACTCGAAGTGTTGCGTGAAGCCAAGAGGGGTCACGTCACTTCGGGTGGTAGGTACATATTATTTTTAAGTACTATTAGTACTAAAGTTAAATAAATACTTTTTTTTATATTTATTTTTTACGGTGCTCCAGATTTTATGTCCGGGTTAAATCTTTCCCAAATGAAAGACTAAACCCTTCCACACACTTTTCCACAAATGATTATCTAGTAAATTCACGCAATGTAAGTGCACTATATAAGTATAATAAATACAAAACAATAGAACAATACGTCAATCCACCAGAAACATAATGGGAAAATATTTCACCGACTCCAGATATGATATATGTATTTATGAAGTTTATTTTGTAGAACTCCATTTTTTTTTTTTTAGTTATTTTATAAATTCAATAATATTATTATTTAATGTATAAAAACAGTTTGTAACAGACGTGTGCTACAAGACTGTAGAAAAGGGCACCGGTGGCTGTGCACTTGGATGTCGACTATTGTAATATTGTTTTGAAATGCAGTACTGGCTGGCCTTCCTTGAAGGTGACAGCCCTGCTGTACTGGAGGGTGGTAACCCTTGATCTGCCTCCCTGCACCCAGAGCTGGTGAGTGGTAGCCCTGGATGTCCTTGGTCTCTGCCTGAGCCTGGCGCCTTGCGGTGTCCAGTAGTTGGGCCGGCTAGTCTTGAGGAGGTAGGCACCAGACTTGTGTTCAGGCAGAGCTTCAGCAGGAGGCAGGTCGGAGAGAGGTTTCTTCCAGAGGAAGGAGTAAAACACGAAGATTTAAAGAAAACGTTGAACTGATTTATTATCGAAAAATTTGTCGTATTTATACCAATCGGTAGGTGGCTCACGGAAAGTGGAGGGGGAAACGGAACCCAGGCACTTTTCCTTTATAAAGGGCAAGAAACTGCTTAGTATCTATTTTGCCGGCTTAATCCGTAAAAGTGCTCGTCTAAATTTGGCAACTTTTACGGATTTTGTAGCCTTTATTAACAATCAAAATACATATTAAATAGAAAAAACATATAAATAAAGCCAAGATTTATGACAAGAATTTTAGTTTGGTGAATTTACCGTGATTTTAAGAATTTTTGATTTTTAAGGAAATGTTTTATGATTTATCAAGTTATAATTATTTTTCCTAGGTTCCCTGTGAGATAAGTTAACGAAATCTGTTTATTTCACCATCTCACAGGGACCCTAGAATTTTGTAGAGGTAAAAATGTAAAAATGTCACGACCGAAATTTTCTAAGTCTTTTTGACATGGCAAATTGAGCTCTAATTTCAGCTCTAAGTATTTTGAGAGCAAAGTCTCAGTTTGACTGGAGGCCTTGTAGGATCAAGAATGAAAACTGATTATTTCATTGTCCTACAAGGCCCGCAGGTTTTGTTATTTGGAAAAACATATAATTTACACCTTCGAAATTTTCTAAGTGTTTTTTGGTAGGCAAAAATGACTTTATTTTTGCCTCCCAATATGTTGTGTGATAAATCTTGGCTTTACTCGAGACCTTGTAGGATTTCAAATGAAAACTGATTATTTCATTTGTCCTACAAGGCCCGTGTGTATAAAAATTAAGACATAAACATTTAAAAATAGGTACAAAAATTAAACATATTTAAATGAGTTTACAACCTCCCCAGTTGCGATTTCTCAAAGTATTATTTATTGATCGCACCGGGGAGATGTACACAAGAAATAAAAAACTTAAATATTTGAAATCCAATAAGAAAATAATAAGTAATTGATAAAAATGACATTTTCTAACTAGAACAAATATTTTCCATCAAAGCGTCGCCGGCGGCACGGTACTCCAGTATTGTGAGGGCAGGCCATTTTTTCCTGATTCCCAAAATGATCACAAAACTGTAGAGGACCGAGCCAAGCGATGAACTTTGATGAAAAATATTTCGAGGGTGTGAACACGTCGGTTACACTCCCCCCGTGTGGCGATGTCACACTAATCATCTCGACGTGTTTTCGAAGGACGAGTAGGTGAAGCTGCATCCGTAGGCGGGGCTGGCAGGATCACAGCGAGCTGCACGGCAGGTCTCACGTAAACTCTGGTTCTCGGCAGGTCGAACGTAGACTCTGGTTCTCGTCTGGGTCCTGGAGGTCCACACTTGGCCGTCTTCAGCAGGAGTGGCGTCAAGGACTCGGTCGCGTGTCCGGCTGATGTGGGGCATCACGAGGTCCATGACAACCAGCAGATTGTCATTTTTTATGGGGTTCACTGACTCCCCCCGTGTGAGAAGCGCCACTTCTTTGAGAGTGGCACTGCTGAGGCAGGGCGGGCTCGTCTTCACTGCGCCGTTGAGGAGCACCACGTTTTTGACAGTGGCACTGCTGGGGCAGGGCGGGCTCGTCTTCACTGCGCCATTGAGGAGTACCACGTCTTTGACAGTGGTACTGGTGGGGCAGGGCGGGCTCGTCTTCACTGCGCCGTTGAGGAGCACCACGTCTTTGATAGTGGCACTGCTGGGGCAGGGCGGGCTCGTCTTCACTGCGCCGTTGAGGAGCACCACGTCTTTGACAGTGGTACTGCTGGGGCAGGGCGGGGTCATCTTTGCTGCGGGATGTGATTGGCCATCCATCTGTGCTGGCGCTTGGTACCTATGTCCCAGCAGTGGAGCGGATCCGGCAGCTATTCTCTGCTGAGGGCGGCCCGGGACCAGAAGGTCCAGGCGGCAGTGAGGACCACTGCTCTGGCAGCGGAGCGGATCCGGCAGCTGTTCTCTGCAGGTCGGCTGGCTGTCTCTGGTAGAGCAGAGGTAAGGGCGGCCCGTGACCAGAAGGTCCAGGCGACAGTGAGGACCACTGCTCTGGCAGCGGAGCGGATCCGGCAGCTGTTTTCTGCTGGTCGGCTGGCTGCCTCTGGTGGAGCAGGGGCGAGGGCGGCCCGGGACTAGAAGGTCTAGGCGGCAATGAGGACCACTGCTCTGGCAGCGGAGCGGATCCGGCAGCTGTTTTCTGCAGGTCGGCTAGCTGCTTCTGGTGGAGCAGAGGTAAGGGCGGCACGGGACCAGAAGGTCCAGGCGGCGTCGTGGTTGGGTCCCTCTTGTAGTAAGGGGCTGGTGGCGCAGGGCCTCCTGGCCCTTTCTGCGCTGGTGATGCGTACCTCTGGTCCATCAGAGGTACAGGTCCAACAAGCTCATCGCATACGGCTTCTCGTTGCCTCAGGTTGAACAGAGGTACGGGCGGCACGAGGCTGTAAGGTTCAGGCTGCATACATCCTCCCTGGAGTCGCCAAGCTTCTTCTTGGCCCGGATCTGTGTGGCCAGTTGACTCCAATATTGCATCAGGTTTGGAAGGCGCTGTAGTTGCGGCTTCTGGTGATGCGTACTTCTGGTTTTCCAGAGGTACAGGTCCAACAGGCATCTCACGTACGGCCTCTGGTTGCCTTGTAATATACAGAGGCAAGGGCGGTACGGGGCCGGAAGGTCCAGGCTGCATCCATCCAGGGCCCCCATCAGAGTGAGGGGGCTGCGCCGGTGATGCGTACCTCTGGTTTATCAGAGGCACAGGTCCAGCAGGCATCTCGCGTACGGCTTCTGGTTGCCTTGTAATATACAGAGGCAAGGGCGGTACGGGGCCGGAAGGTCCAGGTTGTATCCATGCGGGGCCCCCATCAGAGTGAGGAGGCTGCGCCGGTGATGCGTACCTCTGATTCTCCAGAGGTACAGGTCCAACAGGCATCTCGCGTACGGCTTCTGGTTGCCTTGTAATATACAGAGGCAAGGGCGGTACGGGGCCGGAAGGTCCAGGTTGTATCCATGCGGGGCCCCCATCAGAGTGAGGAGGCTGCGCCGGTGATGCGTACCTCTGATTCTCCAGAGGTACAGGTCCAACAGGCATCTCGCGTACGGCTTCTGGTTGCCTTGTAATATACAGAGGCAAGGGCGGTACGGGGCCGGAAGGTCCAGGCTGCATCCATCCAGGGCCCCCATCAGAGTGAGGAGGCTGCGCCGGTGATGCGTACCTCTGATTCTCCAGAGGTACAGGTCCAACAGGCATCTCGCGTACGGCTTCTGGTTGCCTTGTAATATACAGAGGCAAGGGCGGTACGGGGCCGGAAGGTCCAGGTTGTATCCATGCGGGGCCCCCATCAGAGTGAGGAGGCTGCGCCGGTGATGCGTACCTCTGGTTCTCCAGAGGTACAGGTCCAACAGGCATCTCGCGTACGGCTTCTGGTTGCCTTGTAATATACAGAGGCAAGGGCGGTACGGGGCCGGAAGGTCCAGGTTGTATCCATGCGGGGCCCCCATCAGAGTGAGGAGGCTGCGCCGGTGATGCGTACCTCTGGTTCTCCAGAGGTACAGGTCCAACAGGCATCTCGCGTACGGCTTCTGGTTGCCTTGTAATATACAGAGGCAAGGGCGGTACGGGGCCGGAAGGTCCAGGTTGTATCCATGCGGGGCCCCCATCAGAGTGAGGAGGCTGCGCCGGTGATGCGTACCTCTGATTCTCCAGAGGTACAGGTCCAACAGGCATCTCGCGTACGGCTTCTGGTTGCCTTGTAATGTACAGAGGCAAGGGCGGTACGGGGCCAGATGGTCCAGGCTGCATCCAGGTTGGGCCCCCATGGTAGTGTGAGGGCAGTGGCGCCCCTTGACCCCTTGGTCCAGGTTGCGCCGATGAGGCATGCTGAGGCTCGGGTCCCGCAGAAGGACCAGGCTGCATCCAGGTTTGGCCCCCATGGTAGGAGGGCAGTGGCACCCCTTGACCCCTTGGTCCAGGTTGCGCCGATGATGCTTGCTGAGGCTCGGGTCCCGCAGAAGGACCAGGCTGCATCCAGGTTTGGCCCCCATGGTAGTGAGAGGGCAGTGGCACCCCTTGACCCCTTGGTCCAGGTTGCGCCGATGAGGCATGCTGAGGCTCGGGTCCCGCAGAAGGACCAGGCTGCATCCAGGTTTGGCCCCCATGGTAGGAGGGCAGTGGCACCCCTTGACCCCTTGGTCCAGGTTGCGCCGATGATGCTTGCTGAGGCTCGGGTCCCGCAGAAGGACCAGGCTGCATCCAGGTTTGGCCCCCATGGTAGTGAGAGGGCAGTGGCACCCCTTGACCCCTTGGTCCAGGTTGCGCCGATGAGGCATGCTGAGGCTCGGGTCCCGCAGAAGGACCAGGCTGCATCCAGGTTTGGCCCCCATGGTAGTGAGAGGGCAGTGGCACCCCTTGACCCCTTGGTCCAGGTTGCGCCGATGAGGCATGCTGAGGCTCGGGTCCCGCAGAAGGACCAGGCTGCATCCAGGTTTGGCCCCCATGGTAGGAGGGCAGTGGCACCCCTTGACCCCTTGGTCCAGGTTGCGCCGATGATGCTTGCTGAGGCTCGGGTCCCGCAGAGGGATCAGGCTGCATCCAGGTTTGGCCCCCATGGTAGTGAGAGGGCAGTGGCACCCCTTGACCCCTTGGTCCAGGTTGCGCCGCTGATGCATTCCACTGTGCAGGCCCTGCCCCGCTGGGTTGTGCAGGCCCTGTTGCGTTGTGTGGTGCAGGCCCTGTCCCACTTGGTTGTGCAGGCCCTGTCGCATCGGGTTGTGCCGGCCCTGTCGCATCGGGTTGTGCCGGCCCTGTTCCATTGAGGTGTGCAGGCCCTGTCGGACTGTTAGTTGTTGCCAGCCCTGCTCCGTCGAGGTGTGCAGGCCCTGTCGCACCGAGTTGCAATTGACGGGCTGCCATCAGCTGTTCAATTTGTTTCTTCTGACTGCGCAGTTGTCGGCGCAGCAGGCGCACCGTGTCCTCAATAGATGTAGAGGCCGGTGATTCTTCGCTTTCGTCTGCAGAGCCTGCCGGTGTGGAGCTGGGCGTTGGTAGGGGCGTGACGTCATGTGTGGCCACGGCCCTAGGCTCGGCTTCCTGGGCAGTTGGTAGCTCAGCAGGCGGGGGTGGAGGCGACTCATCGTCCTGAGCCGTCCTCTTCGATCTTAGTGATGGTGGTGACATCCTGGTGCAGCTGATCCGGCTCGAAGGACCACTTGTAACAGACGTGTGCTACAAGACTGTAGAAAAGGGCACCGGTGGCTGTGCACTTGGATGTCGACTATTGTAATATTGTTTTGAAATGCAGTACTGGCTGGCCTTCCTTGAAGGTGACAGCCCTGCTGTACTGGAGGGTGGTAACCCTTGATCTGCCTCCCTGCACCCAGAGCTGGTGAGTGGTAGCCCTGGATGTCCTTGGTCTCTGCCTGAGCCTGGCGCCTTGCGGTGTCCAGTAGTTGGGCCGGCTAGTCTTGAGGAGGTAGGCACCAGACTTGTGTTCAGGCAGAGCTTCAGCAGGAGGCAGGTCGGAGAGAGGTTTCTTCCAGAGGAAGGAGTAAAACACGAAGATTTAAAGAAAACGTTGAACTGATTTATTATCGAAAAATTTGTCGTATTTATACCAATCGGTAGGTGGCTCACGGAAAGTGGAGGGGGAAACGGAACCCAGGCACTTTTCCTTTATAAAGGGCAAGAAACTGCTTAGTATCTATTTTGCCGGCTTAATCCGTAAAAGTGCTCGTCTAAATTTGGCAACTTTTACGGATTTTGTAGCCTTTATTAACAATCAAAATACATATTAAATAGAAAAAACATATAAATAAAGCCAAGATTTATGACAAGAATTTTAGTTTGGTGAATTTACCGTGATTTTAAGAATTTTTGATTTTTAAGGAAATGTTTTATGAGACCAAAATTTCATTTACATTTTTTACTCCAAATAATATCAGGAATCACTGTTTAAAGTAACTCAAGTACGTCCCTTAGCTTCCTGTATAATGGAAGTCCAAATACTAATAGTCACTTTCTCGACCTTGTCCTATGTAATGACTTACGGTCTATGCTTGTGACGAACCATTAATTTTAGATGATTCTCATCACACCTCCTTAATCATAGAAGTTATATTTTCTCAACCCGTTCCACTAGTGGAGGAGCTTAGAAAGGCTTACGTCTTTAGGCGCGGCGATTACGAATAAATTAATATCTCGATCAGGTAAACTGACACGAGCTCCTCTCGATTGGTGATATGAACATGGCATTAAAAAAATTCTATTCATATTTATATAAATTTATAGACACCCACATTCCGAACAAACTATGTAAGAATTCTAGATACCCAGCATGGTATAAATTCGACCTTCATTAAATTAACAAAAGAAAAATATAAATACTTTTAAAAGTTCAAGACCCCCCGACCGTGCGTCTTTCTCTCAACTAAGATCACGTCACAAAAACGTAATTGGGAATACCGAAATCATGACATACCCTCCGACCCAAAAAAGTATGGAATTACATTAAGTCCAAGTCTAAATCCCATGGTGTTCCGAATACCACGACATTAAAAGATGAAAAAGCTGAAAACGGGTCTGACATCTGCAAATTATTCTCTAAATACTTTATTTCTGATGGTATTGTGAACTTGTTTGCAAATTTTTTTAAAGTGTTTATTCAACAGACTCAAATAATGCTCCTGTTCCAACAACAACTCTAGATGAAACTCTTGATATTTCACAGTGTACCATAAGTCTCTCTGATGTAATTACTAAAGTTAAATCCTTAGATATCCACAAATCTGCGGGACCGGATAATATCCCTACAATATTTATTAAAGAATGTATCAAAGTAATTGCTCTTCCATTAACCAAACTTTTTAATTTGTCTTTATCTAGTGGAATTTTTCCCGATAAGTGGAAAATTAGTTATTTGACTCCAATTTTCAAAAATGGCGATAAAAGTGATATTTGTAATTACAGACCAATATGCATTCAATCCACCATACCGAAACTCTTTGAAAGCCTAATACTTGACAAACTTTTTCACAAATAAAACCTGTAATATCACCTTACCAGTTTGGATTTATGCCGGGTAGAAGTACTCTTTCCAACTTGATTATTTATGAAAATTTTATAACTAATTCTTTTAAAGAAAAACTATAAGTAGACTCTATCTATACTGATTTTAGTAAAGCATTTGATTCAGTTTCCCATGAAATTCTCATTTGGAAATTAGAAAAACTTGGTATACGTGGCAATTTAATAACCTGGATTGAAAGCTATCTTACTAAAAGACAACAAATTGTTAGAATAAAATCCTCCTTGTCCAAAAAAATGTATGCAACAAGTGGAGTTCCACAGGGTTCACACCTTGGCCCAGTCTTATTTATCTTGTTTATAAATGATCTTACAAATGTATTTCATGATGTATTTTTCTTACTTTTTGCTGATGATCTCAAAATGTTTAGAATTATTAAAAATATTTACCATTGCAATATTCTTCAAGATAATATCAACAAATTGTTGATTTGGTGTAGTGAAAATAGACTCCACTTAAATATCTCAAAATGTCAAGTGGTTAGATTTTATCGAATAAAAAATCCAGTGATCTTTAATTACAACATTGATAACAATACTCTTGAGACATTAACACAAATTAAAGACTTAGGCATCACTTTTCAATCAAATCTTTCATTTGATAACCACATAACAGAAATCTCTAATAAGGGCTTCAAAATGTTGGGATTTATAACTAGGCTAACTAGAAATTTTAACAATATAAAGTGTATTAAACTATTATATTTTTCATTTGTTAGAAGTCAACTTGAGTACAATTCTCTCGTCTGGAACCCTTATTATAATGTACATGTACAAGCTGTAGAAAGAATACAAAACAAATTCTTACGTTTTCTAAATTTTAAAATGGGTATTCCAGAAATTATGTTGAACTACAACACTATTTTAAATTATATGAATATGCTCAAATTGTCAGACAGAAGAATTTTCACAGACTTGGTGTTTCTTAATAAAATTCTAAATGATTTAGTTGATAGTCCGGTATTGCATGAATTGATAAGCTTCCGGATTCCTTTACGTAATACTGGAAGTCAGGATTTATTTCAGTGCAGAAATTCTGGAACTAACTTCCATATGTATTCCTCTTTGCCCAGAATACTAATGGAGGGAAAAAATTATACCAAGTCAGTGGACATCTTCAATTTATCTTTAGACAAATACAAAATGCTGTTACTGAGACAGTTCAGTTATGTACAATAAATACTGGATATTTCTTAGTAAAAGAAATATATACCTTTTTTCTTTGTTAGTAAAAGAAATATATAGTATTTATATTTTATTTAATCAAAGTGTAATTTTTAAATTGTATATGTAAAAGCCCCGAAAAAGGGTGTAAATAAATAAATAAATAAATAAAGAGGAGAAATAAATTTCTGTCTACAACAATAATGCTCAAAGCTCCCAGATTCTACCGGACAACCCCTATGAGCCCTGTGTTGCTAGCATCCATAATATTGATGTCAACCAGCATCATTCAGGGAGAAGGTCTGGAATGGAGAAGTGTAACCGTTAAACCACGAGACACAGTATGGGGTACCATAGTGGTCACTAGTAGGATATTGCAAAAGGTCTTCCTAATGTACCTACCCGACCGCTATGCTTCCCACTGTTATTTTGTAGCATATTTAATATGTAAAACCCAGACACGTTATTAGATGTATGGTGTGCATTCGAATATTGTTTTCCTTATTATCTCAAAACATAGTATTTGTAGATGTCTGACTAATCGTCTGGACGATCGATGTCTGCTTCCACCAAAGGAAAAAAAATCGTTTGCTTGCATCTCCCTCACTTGTATTAAAGAAATGAGAAGCCGCTTGTCGTTGCCGTCGCCGTTTCGTTGCCGTGGGAATGTTTGATGTGTTGTTTATGGAAACGTGCGCAGGAGACCGGCCTTACTTATAGATATACGCGAGTCTGGCGGGCGATCGCACTTTATACGATAACGATATACAAGCCAGTGTATTTGTGATAGTTGTCGAGTTCGTAGTTTTTTTTTACCGGAACTGCGGAAGGTTATATATGTAATTGGTAAATATTCACTGATTTCGATGTAATTACAGTAATATTATAGCAAAATAACGACAACAAGATTCAAGTTCAAATAAATCATATTGCTTAGTGAGAAGTTTTTTTTTGTAAAAAGTTCAGTTTGTTATGTCATGCAATTTATGTTCACAGCCTCACATTAAAATAAAGTGTTTAGATGTCTATTAAAAAAGATCAGTGGAATTTAGATTAGTTAGATTTCGGATGGGATACACTCTGTTTCTTTTTTTTCGTTCGCTATCCATGACGACAAAACATCTTTAAAATTTAAACATTCATAGAAAGTATGAATAAATATAGTTTTCAATTTCAATTTAAAGAAGTTTTAATTTTTCTAATTAAATTAACAGCATCACAGTGTTCTGATTAAAGTTTGACGGGAAGGCAAAGATATCGATACATTTTTCGTGGTTATTTATTAGTTAATCGTTGATCGGACAACTCAGAATGAACTTAACACCTCCTTTGAAAAGTCATTGAAGGTGATGAAAAAATTATAAAAAAAATTGACTAAATAGGTTACGTTAGGTTATGTTATTGGCAATTTTTTAAACTTTTTTCATAGCTTATGACTTTTCAAAGAGCTGTGATGAAATTTAGTTGATTCCGAGTTGGCTTAGAACCTAGTTAATTAACCTTATCATAGTTCGGACGTAAATATATAATTTTAATCTGCTTTTTGATGATAAAAACATGAATTTGAAGATAAAAAAACTCATTTAACATTGAAATAAATTACAACGTTGACAATATACCTACGTAACAACAATATTACGTATATTTTTAACGTTGTGATTAATTCATTCATTCACTACCTTAATCATTTTTCTAAATTTGGTTCAGATTTCTAAAATAATTATATATCATCCATAAATAATAAATGCGAAATTATACTACTCTCTTTTTTATAACCCTTCATTTTTATTCCAAACTTGCTTTTATTTAACATTTTAGATAGAGGATTCAATGCTAAGCAAAACCGAAGAGGACTCAATGAGTCTCCTTGAAAAATCCCTCTTTTTATTGAAATACCCGGTCCTACTATTTTCCTATCTTTTAAATTGACAAGTAAATCGGTATTCCAAAAGGATATAATATTATCCAAAAGCTAATAATAATGGGGTTAGTTTTATGTATATTTTAATACTTTGATCAGCCAAGAGTGCGGGACACTATCGAAAGCCTTTTTTGTAGTCTACTTAGCAATTATTTAAATTACTCTTTTGGGTTTGAATCTGTTTTAGAATTACAGAATCAATAACTAATTGTTCTTTAAATCCCATATGTTTTCTGCGACAACCTTTATGTTGTTCAGATAATTTTTATTTTATTATCTAAATGAGTATATATTAAATCTGTCAAGCAAGTGGTCAAAATTTTGTATATTGTCGGTAAACATGTAATGGGTCTATACTGCGAAGGATTATTAATATTTTCGCTTCTAGGCAACATATGAGTTTTTTAATTTAATTTTTTTATTATTATTTATGAATAGTTATTACAAATCACGAACAAGTTCCTGCTAAGTCAATTAAATTGGCTTGTCAGCAGGTGCTTATAGTTAAGTTCCATAATTTAAATGTTATAATTTTACATCTTATATCTAAAAACTCAACATTTTTTCATACAAATAAATATAAATATTTTTTTTCCGATAGCCAATTTTTGAGCATATATTTAACCTTATTCATAGAATAACATTCCTTTATAGTATCAGGTAATAAATTAAATATTTTAGGTATGTTGTATTCAAACGTTCTCTGTACGTACTTATTATTAAATTTCTGAACTATTAACCCGTCGTTGCGCGTGAATCTAGTTCTGTATTTATGTTCTAATTTCTCTTTATGCTGCTGGGTAAATATATGCTGAATTATAATTTTGTGCCATAGTATTGCCTTAACAGGTAAAATTTTGGCACTCTGAAACATTAATGGTGTATTATGTCTCTGTTTGAAAATATTATATAATATAATAAGCCTTTTATTCTGAACTTCTCATAGGTAAAAATACTAGACATGTTTTTGTTTATTATAATATTTCAAAGCTCAGTTTGACTCTTGGCATAGGCCTCCTCTAACATTATTTCTTCGAGAGCTTTTTCAAGCTCATGTAGTTTTTCTTTATTCTTTTTTCATTCTTTCTTCGGTTCTAAGGGCTCTCGTACTTAAGGTTGCAATATTGAGTGTTTTGTTTCTTCTTGTTGTTAGAGGGTGGTGGTCTATATCTCCCGCGGGGACCAGCCGAATTGGGAGACTTTTTGTTAATAGGTTTTGATTGTTAATTCTCGTTGGTATTAGTATTGTTTGTTTCCGATTTTCGGAGGCAATTATTAGTTTTTATGGAGTATTTATTTGTGAGTCAAAACTTGTTCGGTTGAGCTAGTTCAGTATGTTAGGTCTGGTGATCTCTTTCGTGCTAGTTTTGGGTAGAGATTGGGAGGGAATGCTCAATATTTTGTTTTTATTTATTTTATTTTGTGGTGATGACTTGGGAGAATCCGAAGTTCCTCGTTTTCTCTTTTCGGTAATGTTGTCCTTCGATTTTAACACTATCAATTTGTCATATCTTATGTAAGCAATGTTTCCCTTCTTTTTCTCATCTTCTAGTTGAGGTTGTAGCTGTTTCCGTTTTTCCAGGATTTCCTTCGAGTAATCCTCTTTCACATTAATACCTGACGGAAGGTTTGTCTTGTTCTTGAGTATAAGATGTTTTTTCCATTGGGTCGTGATAGAGGCTACAACCATACGATTCTTGTTTTCGCTTTGTTTCCCTATTCTATATACGTTGCTAATTTCTTGGCTGTCCAAGTGTACTCCCACGTCTACTATGAGGCCTTTAATGCAGTCTATTAGGTCTCCTTCAGATTTTCCCTTCTCTTCTATTCCAAAGAACACCAGGTTATTTTTACGTTTTTCTCTGTCTACTGCTTTAAGTTTTTGTTCTAGTTCTGATACTTTATTTTTAAGGATATTGTTTTCCTCAAAAATTGTTTTCATCTTCTCATCCAGCGCTTCCATCACATTTTTGGTTACCGAACGAGTTATTATTTCGGCTTGTTTCTCTAATTTCTCGTCAAGTTTGAATAGAAATAATTCCATGTTTTTGTCCATTTTGTTTGTGTTTTATAAAAGTGTTAAAAAATTGCTGTATTTGGCTTTACGCCTGAAAGTGGGCAATCGGTCTTACTTTACTCGATTTGGAAACAAAACAGAGCTACCGTTTCGAGTTTTTATGTAGCTATTTTTGGTTAATTAGCACAAATTAAGCACAGACAGTTTTATAAAACTTTTCAGTGAGATTGTATTTATGAAATCCACTATTCTCTTGACCGAAAAGTTTCTTTTTTATTAACGAGATAATCAGAGATATAGTTGGTTTGTTTTGTGATAATTATTATTTATAAGAAAAAAATGGACAAATGTTCACTAAAAAGAGAATTTCACCAGTTGAGAGTAATCACATTCGACGCGGAATTGTCACTTTACTAGGATTTAAAACATACACTTATTTTATTCGGTCCGCTAGGCCGATGTATTTATTTCCAAAGTCACTTAGCTGTCACTGTTGTCAGAAATCAAATTAAATAATCTAAATTACTAAGTTTTAGACGAATAACATTCTCACAGAGCAATTCGCGGACTCTTTATCCGATGGTTATACTTTTTTGCGTTTAGTTTTGCGATTTTATTGTTTTTAAGCGTAACAAACAAGAGATTTGACAGAACGCGTCACATATGTTATTGTTGAATGTTTGAGAGCATTACTTACCTAATTATTGAAAATATTAGGGAAGACTAATAATTTTACAATTGCGTTTTGCACAACTTTGACTTGTTTCAGATTTGTTATAGAAGTATTTACCCATATTGTTAATCCATATCTTATAGTGGATTCTGCCAGTGATATATAAATTATTTTTAGTGTTTCAATTGATAAGAAAAAAATTAATGTGTACATTCAGCCAGCAATTGATCTGAGTCTTTTACAGGTTTTTTTTTAATATGTTTGTCCCATTTAAAAAAAAAAAACAATCTACGGCAACACCAAGATACACATATTCCGTATCTAATTCTAAACTTTCACATTTACAATTAGTTTAAATTTTAAATTATGAGAAATAATATTAGGATTAAATTGAAATTTGGCATTAGGTGATCTTATATGCATTACTTTGGTTTTTTTGGCATTTAAATAGTCCTGCATCATGAGACCATTTACAAAGTTGATTAAAGTCAATTTGCATGAGTTCAAAAATTGCAGTTTTTAGATCTTTATGTGATATGACTAATGCCGTATCATCTGCGAATACAAAATGTTTAACAAAAGAGAAAAGTTTTTTCATTAGAGTTACATAAATTATATATAGTTATAGTGTAGGTCGCGATATGGAACCTTGTGAAACTTCTGCAGATACATTTTTTGTTTTACTAAAAGTATTATTTATTTTAGTACATATTTTTCTATGTATTCCAATTTTTTCTAGAGTTTTTAACAGTTTTTTTGAGTTAATTGTGTTTAGAGTTATCGATAAATAAAACAATAAAATGTAACTTATTATTTAATTGATTATTTATGTAATTGGAAAAATCTTGCAATAGTTTCTCAGTATATTTTTTTCTTTGGATGCGAAAATATGTAATGCCCTTAGTTAGAAAATTTTGAGGTAGTCTGACAAATTTTGAAAGCTTTTTTGCCAAAAGAGGATCTAAGTAGTCAGACGTTTATACCAAAAATGATGTATCCAATCGCAAACCGTGGCTTTCCAATTAAGAGTACTTTTAATAATTCTGGCTAAAAATTCAACAGATATATCAGAAAAATTAATTTGTTCAACGTCAGAACAATTGAGTTCTTCATTTTCTATCCAATTCCATCTACATGCCTTAAAATATTCCTACTTCTATTTCCATTTTTATATTCTATTACTCTGGCTATGTTAGTTCTTAAAAATACTACATCATTTTGTAATCTAATCTGCCATTCTGGTTTACTATAACTATATGATCTATCATCAGAGGACGTTAACTTAATTCCTAACTTATTTTATATAGTGATAGCACTAGCATATACTATGTATGAAGATATAAAAAAACGAACGTCATAAAATTTTATTTTTGGTAAAATTATATTATTTAATTCAAATTTTTTTTTTTTTTAGGCGTATGCAATTTTTTGTAATTTTGATCTAACTGTGGGCTCTAAATCTATATATAAAACGGTGCTCCAGATTTTATGTCCGGATTAAATCTTTCCCAAATGAAAGACTAAACCCTTCCACACACTTTTCTACAAATGGTTATCTAGTAAATTCACGCAATGTAAGTGCAATACATAAGTATAATAAATACAAAGCAATACGTCAATCCATCAAAAACATAATGGGAAAATATTTCACCGACTCCAGATATTTTCATATCAGAGAGTTCGGCTCTGATGAAATCCTAACTGGTCCGATAAATCCTACCGATCCCTCAATATAAATATTTAAAAAATCTTTCGTAATTCACATGTATTTAAAATGACTGCCTTTTGCATTTTTATATATAAATTCTTTGACAAATCTAATACGCCTAAATTTTGAATGAGAGAGCTAGGTATAATGCCAGTAGCCGAAATAACAAATGGTAATATTTTTATAGTCTGAGAATGCCAAATTCTTTTAATCTCATTTCCTAAATCTGTATATTTTCTTATTTTTTCAGAAACAGTTTTCTGAATATTACAAGAATTTGGAATAGCGACATCAATGATATACCTAAGTTATTTTTTTAAATTTTGTCATGTAAAATTATATCGGGTCTATTATGACTAATTGTTCTGTCTATTAATAATTATTTTTACGGTGCTCCAGATTTCATGTCCGGGTTGAATCTTTCCCAAATGAAAGACTAAACCCTTCCACACACTTTTCCACAAATGAATATCTAGTAAATTAACGCAATGTAATTGCACTATATAAGAATAAAACAATACAAGAACAATACGTCAATCCACCAGAAACATAATGGGAAAATATTTCACCGACTCCAGATATTTTCATATCAGAGGGTTCGGCTCTGATGAAATCCTAACTGGTCCGATAAATCCTACTGATCCCTCAATATAAATATTTAAAAAATCTTTCGTAATCCTACATGTATTTAAAATGACCGACTTTTGCATTTTTATGTACAAATTTTTTGACAAATCTAATACGCCTAAATTTTGAATGAGAGAGCTAGGTATAATGCCAGTAGCCGAAATAACAAATGGTAATATTTTTATAGTCTGAGAATGCCAAATTCTTTTAATTTCATTTCCTAAATCTGTATATTTTCTTATTTTTTCAGAAACAGTTTTCTGAATATTACAAGAATTTGGTATAGCGACATCAATGATATAAGTTATTTTCTTAATTTTGTCATGTAAAACTATATCGGGTCTATTATGACTAATTGTTCTGTCTGTCAGAATAGTTTTATCATAATAAATTTTATAAAATTCATTTTCTAAAAATGAATTTGGTTCATATTCATAATATGGTACATTACGGCAGTCAATCAAGTTATGTTTAATTACCAAACTTTGGTGAATTATTTTTAAAACTTGATTGTGCCTAAATGTATACTCGGACGGCGCTAATACAGAACATCCCGATATAATATGTTCTATAGTTTCCGGAAAAGCCAAACATTTTCTACATAAATCATCAATTTGATTTGCATCTTTGATGATATGCTTCCTATAATTTTTAGTATTAATGACTCTATCTTGTATGGCAAGCATAAAGCCTTCTATTTCTGCGCTCAACTCTCCAATACTCAACCATTTGTTTGACGAAAATTTGTCAACATATGTTTGGTTGAGATAATTGAAGTGTTTTGCGTGAAGAATTTTATTTGACCAGGAATCTAATAATTCCTGGTTGGTATTTATAAGAATGCTGGCATTCTCGTCGTATAAATTTAATGGTGAAATATTTCTATCTGCCTTGCATATTATTTTGTGCATTTCTGAACTATCAGCTTTCCTATGGAAAAAATTTCTTAGCATTTCTACCTGATTATGTTTTAAAGATGTTATTTTGACTATACCTCTACCTCCTAAATTTCTGGGTAAATTAATACGTTCTATAGCTGAATTTGGATGATGGCAATGAAATTTAGTTAATGTAGTTCTAATTAATCGTTCTAAGCTATCTAAATCTGTATTAGACCATTTAATTATGCCAAATGAGTAAGTTAATAGAGGTATTGCCCAAGTATTTATCGCCTTTACTAAATTTTTAGCAGATAGATTGCATTTCAAAATTTTTCTGATCCTAGTTTTAAATTTAATCCTAATATCATTTTTAATACTAGTATGATCTAATCTATTTGATTGCGGATATCCTAAATATTTATAAACCTCACCCCCTTTCATACTTTCAATTTTGAAATTTCTAAATATACCCTCGTCTCCATCTACAATTTTACCTTTCTCTATATGGATCGTTCTACATTTATCTAAACCAAAAGTCATTTTAATATCATCTGAAAAATTTTTAACTACTTTAATCATTTTCTCTAAATTTGGTTCAGAATTTGAATATAATTTTAAATCATCCATAAATAATAAATGAGAAATTATATTTCTCTCTCTAGTATTACCTTTAATTTTTATTCCAAACTTGCTTTTAATTAACATTTTAGATAGAGGATTTAATGCTAAGCAAAACCAAAGAGGACTCAATGAGTCTCCTTGAAAAATCCCTCTTTTTATTGAAATGCCCGGTACTATAATTTTCTTATCTTTCAAATTCAAAAGCAAATCGGTATTCCAAAATGCCATAATTTTTTCCAAAAAGCTAATAATAATTGGGTTAATTTTGTATATATTTAAAACTTTTATCAGCCACGAGTGCGGGACACTATCATAAGCTTTTTGGTAATCTATATAACAAATATGTAAATTACGTTTTTGGGTTTGAATCTGTTTTAGAATTACAGAATCAATAACTAATTGTTCTTTACATCCCATATGTTTTCTGCGACAACCTTTTTGTTGTTCAGATAAAACATTTTTTTCATCTAAATGAGTGTATATTAAATCTGTCAAGCAAGAGGTTAAAATTTTATATATTGTCGGTAAACATGTAATGGGTCTATACTGAGAGGGATTATTAATATGTTCGCTTTTAGGCAACATATAAGTAATGCCCTTAGTTAGAAAATTTGGAAAATTTTGAGGTTCTCTGACAAATTTTGAAAGATTTTTTGCCAAAAGGGGATGTAAAGTAGTCAGACGTTTATACCAAAAATTATGTATCCAATCGCAACCCGTGGCTTTCCAATTATGAGTATTTTTTATAATTTTGGCTAACAATTCAACCGATATATCAGAAAAACTCATTTGTTCAATGTCTGAACAATTGAGTTCTTCATTTTCTATCCACGGACCTGACTCATTATGTTTTATATCTTTACTCCAAATATTTGTCCAAAAATCGCGCATATCTGATTCAGATGGCAACGGATTATTATTATTCGAAATAATATTTTGTTTATCGTCAAGTTTGGAATAAAATATTTTCTCATTTTTCTGAAATAATCTATTATTATTTTTTTTATTATACGTATAATTATATCTTTTTAATCTACTAGCTTTTACACCTAATTTTTGTTTTAACAAATCTAATAAATCATTGATTATATTTTCATTATTATTACTACCAATGCTATAACCAAATTTTCTCCCAATTACATCTACATGTCTCAAAATATTCCTACTTCTATTTCCATTTTTATACTCTATTACTCTAGCTATGCTACTTCTTAAAAATACTACATCATTTTCTAATCTACTCTGCCATTCTGGTTTTCTATAATTATATGATCTATCATCAGAAGACGTTAATTTAACTCCTAACTTGTTACATATAGTGATAGCACTAGCATACACTATTGTATGAAGATCTAAAAAACTAATGTCATCAAATATAATTTTTGGTAAAATTATATTATTTAATTCAGAAATTAATTCAGATAATTTCTTTGACGTATGTAATTTTGGTAATTTTGGTCTAACTGTGGGCTCTATATCTATATATCTATTTATATTATTATGAAGTAAGTTAGCTAATTCTATAATATTTTCATCTAGTAAGTTTAAATTTGCAATGTTGATTTCCCTAAGATTATAAATAACGTCTAAGTTATTTGAGTCTACTGTAATATCATTGGATTCTTCGACTAGAATATTATCTGAACTATCTACGTTCAATGTATCTGATATAACATTACTACTCGTATTAACTTGCTCTAAATTATTTTCTAATTGCAATCTATCTGCTACTTCCTTTTTTATCTGATCTAATGTTACTACAGGAATTAAATTTTTTTTGAAAATTGCCCTCTTTTGGTCTGCTAATCTTTGTTCGTTTACTTGGGCAATCGGATAATTTTGTGAGAAAATTAAATGTAATTTTAATTTTAAAATTAAATGTAGTTTATTGTTAGCATTATTAGATTATTATGGTTATTTTAATTTTAATTTTAATTTTAATTTTAATTTTAATTTTAATTTTAATTTTAATTTTAATTTTAATTTTAATTTTAATTTTAATTTTAATTTTAATTTTAATTTTAATTTTAATTTTAATTTTAATTTTAATTTTAATTTTAATTTTAATTTTAATTTTAATTTTAATTTTAATTTTAATTTTAATTTTAATTTTAATTTTAATTTTAATTTTAATTTTAATTTTAATTTTAATTTTAATTTTAATTTTAATTTTAATTTTAATTTTAATTTTAATTTTAATTTTAATTTTAATTTTAATTTTAATTTTAATTTTAATTTTAATTTTAATTTTATTTTTTAAAATTTTATTTAATTTTATTTGGAAAACCAATAGTTACAATCTTTACATAGTATAAAGTCGCTCACGCGGTCTATGCGCTTAGATCTTTTAAAGTACGCAACGGATTTTCATGCTGTTTTCACTAATAGATAGAGTGATTCATGAGAAAGGTTTTAAGGTGTATAATTTGTCAAGGTATAGTGAAAATTGGTTGAAATATATATAATATATCTGGCCAACTGGCAGCAGGGAACGGGCGGTGTGGATTAGATTTAACAGATGGCGTTGGTTATAAAGGTTGAGTAATGGCGTGGCGTCGTGCTTCCAGCAACGTGTGTCCGGGTAAACTATAGTAATTTATAATGCATGATAAAATATGAGTAAATTATTTAATCATTTAGTGAATAAAAAGAGATAAATTAGCTTAAGCGATTTGGATGTTTGTGTGGGGGGGGGGGGGGGAAGACGTGGATCTATTATGTGTAAATAGTAGTATGTACATTTCTATAAATGTCAGTTTAGTTTTGTGAAGCGCTGTGAATGAATGTATTTTGTTTACTTTATATTATTTTGGATACAACAAAATTAAGCATGATAATATATAGGTTACATTAATTTAACCAATTACACGTTTCCACGTGGATTTTATATTAATTATCTTGATTATTACCCACGTGTACATCATCTTTGAAAGTGTATCAATTCTCCATAAGAAAAACGCCACATATCAAAAAGTCAGTAGAATTTTTATGAGACGATAGACAGTTTCTTTTCGATTTTTTATGAAAAATTTTCACCGTTCACAAAAATAAAAAAATATATGGGGCCCTTTAAAAAATCCCTAAATGGACCATTTTTACATGAGCTCCACTCACGAGGCCCTGAGGAAAATAATTTCCCTGAGGGTCTATGTCATCTTTGGGGATGCTGTGAGGAGGTTTTTTAAGGAAAGGAAGGAGAGGAGAGTTCTGAGAAGGAAAAGGGTTTAAGAGGTGGGTAAGAATCTGGGGTTCGGTGTGTCCTGGTCATCCGCCTCCAAGACCTCGACAAACCTCACCCCATGAACCCGGCCACCCCTGCTAAATCACCAAACGTAGCGAACCACTTGGGGTGACCAATGGCAGAGGTCTTGGTTATCCAATAAAGGTTCCCAGGGCTGCGGTACCCATTCCCGACTCCCAAATTGGAAACCTTGGTGCCTTAAAGCCTTGTTTAGGATTTGATCAAGGGAACAAGGAGGTGTTTAGAGGTCCCCCAGGACCAGAGGCGTGTGAACTGAATAAAAAGCTTGTAAATAAAAAATATTACATCAACTTCTTAAACCAGGGAAGGGCCTCATTCAGCTTTGGCGCCCCGGGCCATTGACGGGCTTAGTCCGCCACTGATTGGACGTTTTTACTACCTTGCTTGGCATAATAATGATGGGTGACAGTGACTTTTATCATATAAAAATTAACGGACCTTTACAACAGGACATATTAAAAAAAAAAAGGTTAATTTTGACGCAAGTTTAAGAAATCAATATGTTTTCAAAAACACTTACATATCGATGCATTATTGAAGCGACAGAGAAGTATTTGATGGCATATTGTTATTAATTTATTAGTTTTCTTTTAACAGCGGTGATGGATTCGAACCAAAAATCGGCACAGGACGCTGCCATCAAGAAGATGGCGGAAGGCATCGATGTACACATTGGAAGAAATGCTTTTAATAATATGAAGAAATATGGCGAACGGACGTACCAGGTAATTTGTTAGTTTTAACCACGGAGAAAAAGAGGAATCTCTTATTTCCTTTTAACGTTTTACCCCTGTTTAATTTGATATTCTGTCGTCAACTTACTTTAAGTGATCTGTCAGATTAATGATTTGTTTAGAAATATTCCGTTATGTTTTTTTTTCTATAAATTAGCTATTGTTAACGAATCTTAAAATGAAATCCCGTTTATGTAAGCAGAAGAAAGACGCACTCAGAATTTAGTATTACAATTTGGTAATATACAATCAAAAATATTGTTTCAAAAACAGGCGAATTTCTTTAGGATTGTTTGTCGCTTCTGATTGTTTTTATCTTGGAAACTGTAAAAATAATTCTTTATATGTAACCGTAAAATATATTTAATTACAATAATTACACAAAGAAATTAAAAGGTTATTGCGTCGTCACTTTTTTCCTGTCATATAAAATAATTAATAAAAATTTCAAACACTGTCAAATCTTTTGCAAACATGCGAGCAATGGCGGTCGGTGAGTTGTGGGAATATATTACAAGTATTTGGAAATGTCTGTGGTAAACTTTTAAATGCAAATACAAACCATAGTTTTTTCTACGATTTCTATATCTCAGAGTAATATAAAATGAGATAGAATGACTTTTATGAGTCCTTCTCAAAGTAGGTTTCACATAAATACTTTACTGCCATCGCACAAAAATACCCAAAATAAGGTGTTGTGATCATGGGAACATGAAACAGGTACATAACAATCTTCAATTAGTGAATAATTTTTGTTTAAATATAGATTAACATCACCACCGGATTCACAGAGACCCACGGATCGGCTCGACTCAACGGCATCCGACTGGCGCAGGAGTTCATCAGCCGTGGGATTGGACTGGGAGACGTGGTGATGTTTTGCGGGAACAACACAGATCTAGCCACTGCACCTGTTCTGGCCTCCCTCTTCCTGGGAGCTCCCATCATGCCCCTGGCGGTCACCATGGTTCATGGTAGGTATTGCTACTACATCCCAGGCCAGATTGGAGTACAGTCGCCTCCATAAAATTTAATTTTCTCCGCCGCCTTCATTATTCTCTATTTTTAATTAAAAGTTAGGACTTTGGAGGTTATCCATCACTTACCCACCCTGGTATAAGTAACAGATGGTTACTCCTTCAAGGGTCTCGAGAACGAATCTAGACCAGTGTCCCTGCATACGGTGTTAGTAAGCAGTATGCAAGTGGTTAGCGGGAAATACAAGATATAATAAGTGCCAGTATGATGAAGTATAGACAATACAATGGGACAGGTTGGTGACAGTCCACGACGCGGCAAAACGCTGGATGATTGAATCCATCATATTCTGCAAGCACCTGTATGGGGGGAAGACACAGTCCATAAAATATAATGGTGTGGCGGTGAAAAACGGGTGGGATTCCTCTCCAATCAATTGGCAGTCCCAGCAAGAATGCGCCTGACGTTCGGTCTAGTCGTAAACCACACTCAACTTCCGCGCCCCTTACCCGGTTACCCGATGGTGCCTCGAAAAGTAAATGGGAGGTTTGGGGGAAATGGCCGACGACCCTAAGGAATTCAGCGTCGAGTTGTCGGAGGCGGGGCGAAGGAGAGCTGAGGTCAAACCTCAGGCATGCAAATGTTGCTGGAGGTGGCGCAAATGATTTTAGAGGGCAACGTGCCGTCGTCGTTTGACTCATGTCGGGGAAAAAGACATAACCAAACAGATAAACAGATTAGTTAGGAAAGCAAAAACTAGGCTAATTTAAAAATTCCTCAAAAACTTTACTTGACGTCAGACCGGTCAAAGTTTCTAGGTAGTCTTTTCTAGCAGCTAAAAGAATAGCTTAAGCCTATCTCATAATAACATCAGCGAAATATGAACCGTATAGTTAGTAAACTGGATTAGATGATTTAAAAAATATATTTTAACCGGTTTTAAAATATTTTTATTTTTTGACCGGTCAGTGGCTGAGTTTGCGTTTGGGTCCCACCCGGGTCTCGCGTGTTCGATTCCTCGGCTGGCTAAGTCCTCCATCACGACATAAGCAACATTTTCCGAGTAGTAGATTTTCAAACATTGTTGGTTTTTTCGTAGCCCGGGAATGTTTGTCTATCTTTAAAAAAAATATATATATATAGATATAGGTACATAAGCAATTTTAGTCCGACAAGCATAATCACTATAATTAATAAATAAATCAATAAATGGCTCCAACTTATTCATCATTTGTAAAAATAAATTCTTTCAGGAGAGATCAAAGCCATGGTGACTATGGGGAAGCCAAAAATTATCTTCTGCGACGCAGTTATTGCTCCTGTGTTTAAAAAAGTTTTGAAGGAAATGGAGCTAGAGACTGAAATCGTCATTTTAGGAGAATCTCCAAGTGCTGACTTTACACCTATATCTGATTTATTGAAAGCAACAGGGACCGAAGAAGACTTCCAGTGAGTATAATCAAAGCAATTCCGTTTAAGGTTTAAGGCAATGCACCAGACCCGTGTTAAATTCAAGATCAAGCCGCTAACAATAACACACCCCATGTAGATGGCGATAAATACCCGTTTAATACCAGCTGTCTTTTTTGATTTATTCAAGAAAAAACAGTACCAAAATGCGTGTTTTATTTTACTTTGTAAAGTTGAGGCACAAGTATTTAAATGTTTTACGTTCATTTTCTAAAAACAAATATTTACCACATTACACAAGAAAAACCACAACCGAAAAGGTATTCGTAAGATAGTGATTTTCAACTTTTAAGCAGTGTTTATATACCTGATTCTTTATTTTTTTCGGGGCTTATAAAAAGACTAATAAAAAATAGTCGCACCTACTATTGGTTATTATTGACATAGAAACACCATGCTTTGATTTCTAAGACAATCGGGAATAGAAAAGATGATTAGTTTCAGAATAATTTTCAAAGCTGTGATGAGATAAACATTTTTTTACAGAGTTGTTGATTTTGATCCGACGACAATAGCGTTCATCATTGGGTCAAGTGGAACAACTGGCCTACCAAAGGGAATCTGTTTGAGTCACCGGGCTCTGTCACTCAATATTATGTTACCGTAAGTATGGAATAGTCATGCTGATACAAGAGAGATCCACTGAAGAAAGTAAGAATACCTACATTATTTTGAGTGTATGAATTGTTAATAGTATGACTCGTACAAAAATATGCAAGGAAAATTATATTTACAGAATAATCTACCTTTTTTTTAAAGAGTATTAAAAAAGCGTAAGTTTGGATGATAAGGGGAGAAGTATGGTAATAATGTTTAAGAGTGAGATTTGCAATTATTACAATTATTATACTGGTATAATAGAAAGCAACTACAGAAGGTAAGAACACATTATATTGATGTATATTATTGTGTGTATTTTGAGTAAATGAAATATCTTTTATCGTCTGTCATAGTAATTGACGTTTTTGTCGATCGAGATCAAGAACATTTTTTATTGTGATGATTTTGGAGTTGTCCGTTAGCCTCAGTAGAATACGCCCTGAAGCCGTCCACGAGTGTTTGTAGTCATCCTTAGCAATTTTGTTTATTTGAAAAGTAGAAATTTTATTTTTTGTGTTAAATGTTCGGAATTGGCGTGAGTTTCTTTAAAGAAGGCATTAAAGAAGGTGGTTTTGGCGTGAGTTTATTTAAAGAAGGCGGCTGGCTCGTTTTGGAAGAGATTGACAGTTTGTGGCAGTTTTTTATGAAGACAAAAACACTGAAAAAAGTCCACTTCGCGAGATAAAAATGCGCTGGTTTGATGCGCGGCGTTCACTATTATTTTTTGATGATTTTTTTTATTAATTTATAGCAGACATAAAAATACGTCAACTCTATACTCTGTACGTACGGTATATATATATAAGGGTGTGTGTGTGTGTTTGTATGCCCTACTTTATTAGATGTAAAAAATCTTAAATTTTAAGTTCATATTTCTGACACATTTTCTACATATAGTTTTATATTTTTTCAGGACTCCAAGGGACGAATGGGAACAACTTACATGGAAGATGTTTGTTTCATCTCCGCTCTTCTGGCTTACGGGAGTGTATAGTTATATTGTATCCTTTCTGAGAGGAATCATCCGTCTCTACACACCGTTTACGACTAATGCCAAAATTGCTTTCGACTGCATTACTCGATATAAGGTGAGTTTTCTTAGAAAATAAAACATTAAAAATGACCATTTTAATGCAAAAGTAATTTAAGTAAGATTGTCCTGCATTGAACGTTGACCAAACAACCCCACTACATTACAAATAATTACATACTACTTATTTCCAAAATACAAAGTAAACATTTTATCATCAGTCATCATGATTTGTAAATTTGCCTTAACCCCTGAGGCTAATTTGTTCGCTTTTCGGAACAACTCACGAGATCTCATAGAAATCGTTGTCTCCCTTACTATCAAAGTGAGAAATATGGCATAACCTGATGAAAGAAAAAATACCACGCTGTATGTTCAAATCAAAAAGTTAACCATAAAATATTTAAAATGTACACCTTTCTGAAATAAAAGTTTCCGACCGCATTTTGAAAAACAAAATGAAAAAAAGTTTTTAATTTTTTTTTTCAAGAAACGTCACAAAAGGTAGGTGATGGTAACGTTTATAATACATTTGTCTAATAAAATATGCGTGTTGTTACCTTTCGCAGAAAGCTTTTGCCCCCCATTGCCCGTGTAGGTACATTATTATTTCTTTATATATAAAATATGAAAATTAAAAAAAAGTTTATATTATAGTCTTGTACACTCACACCTAAATTACCTGATTGAAATCTGGGGAAATACGTATGAAACATACATCCATGAATTACAGGTAATTCAAAATAAGCTAATCAGAAAAATATTTCACTACGAATCTAAAACATCCACAAAAAATTATATTTGGAAACAAAACTGCCATCATTAAGAAAACTATACAGGTACAATCAATATATGTCTCCTAATATACAAAATAAATAATAAAATCATACATACAAACACAGAATTCATTAAAATGTCCCAAGTACACAAACATTTTATACGATAACATACGTTTAAACACCAATCATACTAACTACGGTAAGCAATCAATTAGTTACGAGGGGGGCAATTTATATAATTGCCTTGCAGATGAAATCAAAAACGAAAAAAGTGTGTGCAAATTGAAAAAAATAAATTAATAATGTTTATTCACAAAAAACAAAGTAGTGAAAGTGAATAATATCGTATGGTAATATAATGTAATGTGAATGTAAGTACTGTAATCTAATGTAATTTAAGGTTATGAAATGCAAAAACTATGTAATATAATGTAAAAAGTATATAATTCAATATTCTATTTAAGTAAGTGAAAATGTTATTTATTTTTAACTGGAATAAAAACTTGTGAAAAAAAAGTCAGAGTACCTACCTATTAGGCTGGAGAAAATTAGAACCACCTTCGTCCTTCATCATTTTTGATGATATTTTTAGTGCTTGCGGACGGTTTTCCGCGGAATGAGCTATTTATCGTTTGGTGCGCTAAAACATACGTGGTAATATGACGAGTTTCAATTGGTCCAGGATTGATTTTTTTTTAAATGTGATTACGTGGTAAAACAATCGGCCCAGAATTCACATATTTGTGGTGCTACGCCCAAAAAAAGAAACATTTAACCCTTTTAGTCTCATATTCTTTTTCCATATATAAGTAGCATATTTTGCACTTAGACAATTATTTAAAATTCTTTGGTTTTTGTTGCATATGTAGTTTTCTGATTATATATATTATATTTTTTCTAATTTAACACTTATTTAAGTGTTTTTATTGCCAAATCACTATGAAAACAGTCCAATTAAGTCATAATCATTGATTATTATTTTTAATTGGTAAACTAATGTTTAAGACAAGATTTTTATGCATAGCACAAAGGGTAACAATTATTATAAGCAATAATTATTAGCCTGAAACACTCATCAACATTTATCTTTTCTCGGGAGATTTTTTCAATGTTGATGAGTGTTTCAGGCTAATAATTATTGCTTATAATAATAAATAATCATTGATAAGTTTAGTTCAACACATATAAGGGTTCAAATATACAAGTCATAAAAAGATTAATGGGGCCGACAGACTTAGATAAAGATAAAATCTCATTTTGCTTGGCGTATTTCGGCATATCGCTCGCCGTACATTCACAGTGGGAATATTTGCTCTCTATAGTGGATAATAAACTACAGTTTGATGTTGGATCGGTCATTGCGACCACAGTGCACCGCTTTGCTTTGACAGTCCGTGCAGTTTGGTCGTAGCTTGATGATACGCTTCCATGCCATATCTCCCTTGGGTTCTATTATCTGTTGCCCCTCCGTAGTCGGAGATATAAACGCGTTCATAATACGTTCGTAAGATACTTAAATAAGATACTTTGAAAAGTAATTATATTTGTTTCTTTTTTCCCAGCCTGATTTCGTGATGCTTAATCCAAACGCAGTCTCTGAAGCCATAAACCACCCAGAATTTGATAGTTGCGACTTCTCTGACATAAAAACGTTCGCTTGCGTCGGCAGTGTTTTATCGCATGATAAAATACTCAAAATACAGGTAAGAAGACAGGAAATTAAATAATATCCAATTGAGATAATGAGGAATTTAAGTCAAATGTTATTTACAAATGTACTCCGTTGAGGTGATTTATCACAAAAAGGCGCTCCACAATTAACCAAACGCCAATTTTTTTGTTATCTAGTAAAACATATTTTTTTTAACTCGTTAAAATGAATCCCTTTTGTAATGTCAAGTGACGCCATGCGTGTGTCTGCGCTGTTCCGGGTACCATATATGTATAAAATCTATTTGATTTTAGGCGAAAATGCCAAAAGGAAGAATTGTGAACAGCTATGGATTAACTGAGACGACTGGAATGGTTATCATCCCAAGAGAAGGAACGCATATTCCCAACTCGTGTGGGAAAGTCTTTCCCTGGGTCAAATACAAGGTGAATTAAAATCTCTCACATTCCAAAAAGTTTGAAGAAATAACTTTTATCGAAAATGAAGATAATACTAATAAATCTAAACTAAACATAAAACACAGAACAAACACACAGAAAACTAAAAAGGTAACGGTCGCCATTGGGAACCAAAACCAGGATCGCTTGTCTTACCGGGACGCGTATTTTCAAAACCTATACCGGTTCAGTCAATTTACATTTTAAATACACCTCTATATTGGTTATTTTTTATCACTTTGCAAAAACAAAAACTATCCTAAAATCTTGATAAAATAATCTTTCCAATGTGTATATTGTATGTATTTTAGACAGAACCGGTATAGGTTTTGGAAATCGCTACGGGAACTCATCGCCAAATATGCCATTAGGACCTATTCAATTTAAACCATTTTTGTTGATTTCATAATAAATTTCGGAACTAAAGATATTACCTTCAACTAATTTTTGATATATTTTAGGGTGCTAACTTTTTAAATGATTACAAAGTTCTAACAAATTTATTTGTAACCTAGATAGTGTCTCGGATAAGCATATCCGATTTTAATTAGGTATCTATATGTGACGCCGGACCAGAGATTTTTTCTAAAAGGCTACATGATTTATTTTTTTAAAGTTATACCAACCAATGTAATGTATCATTGAAGAAGACTACTAATAAATTTAAACGAAACTTGAAATAGAACGAGACACCGAAAAATAAAAAGTATCTAACTGTCGCGACTTGGAATCGAATCCATTATTATTGTAATCCATGCCCATTAATCTGGTTAAAAAATGGGGTTAAAAATTTCGGACCGATTTCAGTATTTTATGGGTTTTTTGATGTGCAACATGGTCAAACATGAACACCAGAAACAAGTATTAATTTGGGGGGATTAAGACCAGCTTTCTATTTACCTTCTTTTAATTCTCTCTCTTTTTAAACGGCATCAATAAAATAATTATATTATGAAATACCTACCGTTGTATATTATTGACAACAGAAAATATTATTCACTCTTTACACTTTCTACAGTTAAGAATTTTGTTTATATTGGTGTTGTAATGAATTTTAGGTTGTTGATCCTGAGACTAACGATGAGTTGGGAGTTAACCAAACTGGAGAAGTTTGTTTAAAATCGGACTACACACTTTTTACGGTGAGAAAACCCAATAAAACTTATTATTAACAAATAAGTGTTTTATATTTTGATAAACAGTTTAAACTTTAAATAATTCATTTTCTTCTCGTTCATAGACAGGCAATATGAATAAAAGTGTTTTCATTTATTTATTTTTACAATTTGTAAGCAAAAAATAATTTATATAATAATGTTTTCTTACGTACGCCGTTCTAAGGTCACATTGTACATTGTTACGTGTTTGAATTATAATTAAGTACTATTATATTAAAATTTACGAGAGGAAAATTAAAAAGCAATATCTAGAAGAAAATTCTGGCCGTAAGGAAGGCACGAAAATACTCGTTCATTATTGGATTGAATCATCGATACAATATTATATTTGTATGACTTACAAATTTTTTTTTCCTACAACAATTAAATTACCTCCATATATGAACGGGCAGATTGTGAATTATTTATATTATTCCTTTAATTTCTTCGCGCCCGTACATACGCAATATGAATATGAATAAATAGTTTTGGCCATAAAAAACGCTAATCTTTCAAGAAAAGCTACCAAATACAATATTGTATCGATGGTTTAATTCAGTATTGAAATTGTTAGCCTTTGTTGAAAGATTCGAGTTTGTTTATGGACAAAACTATTTATTCATCTTTATATTTTAACCCGGCGAGTGTTAGGTTCAAATTTGTAACATCGTTCGTAAGGTGGGTAATATTCACCCGATATTCTTACTTAGATTTTTTTTTTATTCTCTACTCATTACTATTTTTAATTCGATAGTATTCTTATGTTACCTGTTTTCTAAGTGCTTGTTATTAGAAACTAGGTAAACAAGTGTTATAATTAGTAGTTTAATTATTTTTTATTAGAATCAACATTTTTCTTGGAGAATTCAACTTATGGCAGTTAATTGTCCATTTTTATATAAAACTAAATATATTTAAAAAAAAACTGATATCTTCTAAGATTTTAATCGTAACAAATAAAAATTATATATTTTTTTCTTCTACAGCTAATCTTGTGAAAAATAGTAACATCGAGCGCCAGGTGGGTAAAACCGTCACCCACGTAGGTAAAACTCACCCGCCGTCGACTTTGACGTCGTCTAACGGCCTCACTGACCGGTGGATGACTAAATGCTCGTTTCTTGTCGTTTCCTTACATCCCCCGCGCAGATACTGAGGGGCACGGAACAATTGAGATCGGCGAACTAAAATTTTCGAAAAACATAAATTGCCTCGGGTAAATTTTACCCAACCTTACGCTCGCCGGGTTATAGCTAACTTGTGAAAAGCATTTTCCGCAAAAGAATTAAAATCGCAGTCAACCGAAGATAATTAAAATGTTCTAATTTTTATCAAGAGATGTCTCTCAGAGGTCTACATACCGAATAACTTAATTTCATATACAGCCGCAGTTTAAAAATTTCCTTCATAAAGAAACCCATACAATTTCCTTCTTCCCTTACAACTAACATTGTTAACTCGAGCGAGTGGTATTTTCAAAAACTGTGTATAAAACCAGAAAACAACTCGTGGTACAAATATTTTTTTTTGTAAAAAAGACAAGAAATAATTTAATTACCCAGTATGTTTAATTTCATTTTACAGAAGTATTACGGAGATCCCGAAGCCACCAAGAACGCTTTTGATAAGGATGGTTGGTTCCGCACGGGAGATCTCATGTATTACGATGAAGATAAAAACTTCTTCTTTGTGGAAAGGATAAAGGAGATGTTCAAATATCAGGATAAACAAGTACGTTATTAGCTATCAGTTATCACTACAGATACCAACGGGAGATATAGCATTAAAAGGTTCTAGCATTAAAAGTAAGGATGATAAATGAATGTTATTCTTTCAGGTTGTGCCATGTGAGTTAGAACAGGTGATCAAAAGACTGCCAGGTATCCAGGAGGTCTGCATCGTTGGAGTAGAGCACACTCACGAGAACTATTACCCGAAGGCTTTCGTGCAACTGGTGCCCGGGGCTAATGTCACCGCGGAGGATGTCAAAAACATCGTGAAGGGTAATCAACATATATTTTAAAAGAAAGTCCAAAAAAACGTGCGTCCCACCAAAACTCAGAAACGAGTTCCGGTACGATCAAGAAAGTTGTATGGTGTGGTCTATCTCTATTCCCCCTCCAGGATGACGGTTCCCGTTTTTACCTAACGGGCGTGCTTTTGAAGATATAAGGGCTGGAAGCGCCCTCTTGAATTTTCTAGAACAGTCTTCCGGAAAGTTTTAGAAGATTCGATAGAGCTAGAAAGTTCTGGACGGAGTGGCGGAATATGTCGTGGAATGTTCGGGAATAGCGAATCGGGAACATCATTGTGGAACATTCCAGAACACTCTTAAATGATTTCCTGAACGAAGACGGGTAACCTAGCTAGTTAAGTAATAAAGACACGTCGGGTTATACATATAGAGTGGGCCATAAATATTTGCACTTTTGAAATAACCATGAAAAACAAATGCAGTTTCTTTTTAAAAAAATGATTATTGATAAGAACAAAAATATACTGGAAAATCATTTCGTAAAAATAATTTCGTCAAAATGGCCGCCATCTCGTCACCGGCATTCCTCAAACCTGGGCCCTAGGTTATCGAAAACTTTTCGACAGAAATCTCGGGATCGTTGACCATTTAATGACGGATGTTCTCCTTTAATTGGAGCATCGTCGCTGGTTATTTACGAAGACCCATCTTATGAGATAACCCCTTAAAAATAAAACAGTTGGAGTTTAAAACCGGGCTGCGGGGAGGCCATGAAATATCTCACCTGCGCGAGATCTTTGGGATATATGAGAAGTCTATGCGTTGCTAAACCATTCATCCGATTGTGATGAAACTTTGGGGATTTGCATTTTGCATGCCCGCATGCATGCATTTTGCATGCCCGCGATGGTTTCTATATATACTGGTGAGCTTTGGCATTATGAAATTTGTATAAAAAAATTGCAATGGGCGGCACGCGTGCTGTTTGAAAACTGAATGTGCCGGAACTAAATGTGTGGAATGCGGGAGGGGGGAGGGGAAATAGGGAGGAGAGTTCGCGGCACGGAGAAGCGGGAGGGGGGAGTGGAGAGAGGGAAAGCGGAGTGGGAGAGCGTGAGGGATGAGGGAGAGGAAGGGGAAGTGGAAGGGGAACGAGACGAATGGGAAAGGACACGCAGGGAGAATAAAATTCTAGTTTAAGTGGCATAGCAACGCATGCCGGAAACTCGCTAGTCCTTAATAATGTCATGGTCAACACGTTTCTAATTTTAATAATAATATAATAATCATGATTCATTTATGGATTGGTGCAAAACTAACCGCATGCAACTTAATTTTGATAAATGCAAAATTGTGTCCTTTTATAGAATCAAAAAACCTATTCAGTTTGATTATAAACTAAATAATGTTTGTCTCTCTACTGTCACATCTATCAAGGACCTTGGGGTCACTCTAGATACCAAACTTTCTTTACGTGATCACATCAATGCTTCATTCATAGAATTACCCCTGACTTTAAACATATAAGTACACTTAAAACTCTTTACTGTTCGCTGGTTCGCCCTCACCTTGAATATACTAGTGTTATTTGGTCTTCTTCCTATGCTGTCCACATTTATCACATCGAATCTGTACAACATCGCTTCCTGCGAGGGATTGCTTGGAGGTTAGGACTTGAAAGAGGCGAGTACTCGCATGATGAAATTGAACAAACTTTAAACATTTCTTCTTTAGAAAAGCGTAGAAAGGACTCTGATCTAATATGTATTTTCAAAATTATCAACAGTATTACTGACACAACTGCTTTGTTACAACTCATCCAGTTCAACATCCCTTCCCGTAGACTCCGAAATAATGAATTGCTGTTCGTCAATCAACATTCTACTAATTATGGATATCATTCTCCTTTATCCAAAATGTCGAGACTTGTCAACGCAAATCAAAGCACTGAATTTTTTGGTGTAAGCCTAAATGACTTTCGGCAGTCGATACGCAACGTGATTTTTTAAAGTCTTTTAAATTCATCTTCAAGCTACTTATGTACTTTTATATTATATGTATTTATGTTATACTATCTTCTATATTTACTTTTATATTATATGTATTTTGTCAATGCTCTTCATATATATTTACTCTCCTTCCATTGTCATCTTTCTTTTTTTATTCGTGTTATTGTTATATTGTTAATGGACTATTCGTCCGTAAATAAATAAATAAATAAATGTTGCAATGTGCATTTTAAAACTTATTATTGTCTTACAAACAGTTAAACCTTCATAAAAAATCATCACTTTTTTTTTAAATTAACAAAACTGTGTAATATTATCCTAATGAAATGGTTTTATTCTGTTACAGATAACTTATCGGATCATAAACAACTGCGGGGAGGAGTTGTATTCATGGACATACTTCCCGTCACCCACTCGGGAAAAGTCAATAGAAAAGTTATTAACTCTATTAAACAAACTTTTGTTGGTTTGTAAATAGTGTGAGTTAAGAGCGTTTAACCAGCCAATTTCCGAAAATCCACATTTCGTCGAAAAACATTCATACGATAGGACGGGGCGGTTCCAATGAGAAAGATTAATTATTCTCCGTACCAGCTTTTTAAAATTATAACTAAATATAGATTTTGTTTCATTCCAAAGTTACTTTAATTTATATCTGCATCCAAAAATGCTGAAAGGCTAAAGGATAAAGGATATGCCGAAAGGATAAAACTATTAAAATTATGTATTTTTTGTAATTATTTTTTGATCATAAGTATTTATCATTTTTCATTAATGTCTAGGCAAAATAAGAATGTAAAAAAACTGAAATATATTAACTTGTAAGTGCGCAAATGAATACACAAACGGACCAATTTTCGTCAAGAAAAACATGTACGTACATATTTTTATTGATTTTATTTAAACTAAAATTAAAATTCTGAAACATACGTGTACCAGAAAATGTATTGATTTATTTTACTGCATGATTATATGATTTGAAATGGGTGTTGTATTCATGTACTTTTTTGAAAATTTATCAAATTTGCCAACACCCTATGGTATAACCATAGTATACTAAAAATAAAGATTTTTTCTGAAAATTTAAAACATACCTTTACTTGATAAAAGAAAAATCTTTCGAAACCAATTTATATTTTTTTGTGGAAAAGAATCAATACGTCTAAACACTGATTTTAAAATGACATATTTCTGGTTTTCTCTGGTTATACGCTCTTAATTATATTGTTATTGTGCAATTCAGATTATATAAATTCCATTTATCGAGATATACAATCTCAGCTAGTCATAATATAATAACTCCTGGTAAAATAATATTTTATAACATATCATAAGTAACTTTCTGTTATTGATGTATTATAATTCTGTCTTTTTATTATATGATGGTTATTGTTTTACTTAATTATATTCTGTTAATTCTGTTCGTTTCTTAGGGCCCAATAAATTTGAAATTTGCAATCGTACCCTCGCAACTGTACAGGGCGGTTCCGATGAGAAAGATTGATTATTCTCCGTACCAGCAATTTTAAAATAATAACTCAATGTCGATTTCATTTCATTCAAAATTTGCTTTAATATAAACCTACATTAATTTATCCAACGACCAACGTTATAACCTTATTATAATAAAATACTTTTTTTTTTCAAAATTTTGAAAATAACTTTTTTAGATAAAACAACAATCTTTCGAAATCAATATTTATTTTTGGTAGAAAGGATCGATAGACACATCAAGAATTTGATTTGAACATGGTTTATTTACCTTTGTGTCTGGTTAAACCTTCTTAACACAAGGAGAAAATCTATAATGTTAATATATACATAAACATTGATCAAATTCGACTGTTGATTTTCCAAAGATTATTAAATAAACAAAACTTTACGTGGGTATGAAGAATAGTGTTTTTGCTTATGACGTTTTTCTTGTGAACTACAGAAATATATTTTGTGAAAGGTCGACAAGTGCCATTAATGTTTACATATCTACTACAACGAACCGCTGTAGTAGATATGTTAGCATTAATGGCACCAATTAGATCAGAGCTTATCGTAGATACTAATCAATAAATTAACATGTTATCAATAATGCTTTGGTGCTGCGTCGATCGTTGACAGTTACAAAGAAATAAACTATTTTGGATTTCTTACTCGTATTGTATATTTTGTACCTACATACTGGGTGGATCAATTTAATAATATTTTTACTATATGTTTATTTTTATACAAGTGTTTTAAACAGTCGTTTCCTGCACTATTTATGAGTAGAATTTTGTAAATATTGTTATATATGTTTATTTAAAAGCCTAAATAGACGTAAATAAATAAATAAATAATTAATTAAATAAATAAATAAATAAGTAAATAAATAAATAAATAAATAAATAAATACATAAACAAATAAATAAATAAATAAATAACTAAATATATAAATAAATAAATAAATATGTTAACGCCATCATAACATTAATGGCCTGGCCGATATAAGTAAAACTGCTTTGCTGATAACGGCAAATAAACTTCTGATCGGTCATAGCTGTATCCCTGATATAACACAAAAAATTAGTTTTATGTCCCCGACAATTTCGTAAGAACGCGGAGGCACGGGACTTTTGTTGTTCCGAGATGAAGAACTAACCTACTAAAATGGGAAAATAATTCTTCCATTAAATAATTTGTATACTAAGCTCGGAAAATAATTATATTTATTTATTTATTTAATACATGAAAAATCGAAAGTACATATAGTTTTTTTATAATATTTCACCCTCCATGCTAGGGATGACACTGTGTAATGGCGGGTGAAGTTTACAGTTTTAGGATTACATTCATTAGTATTTGTTGAAAATATTCACTAATTAATACTATGCACACAGATTCTTCTACAATAAGAGAGTTTATGTTGGTATTTTGGATTATAATAATATGGTAAAGAAGTTAAAGAGTTATTGGAAAAGAGAAGTTATTATTAATATATTGAGGAATTATTGGTATAATAATAATTATTAAATTGTATATTTTTCTACTGCTATTATTGATTAACTAAACATGATGTATGTTTATTATTGTTTTCGATTTAAATGTACATTTAAAATAAAATAAATAAATAACGAATAATTTGCCTTTTTTCTCTTTTGACAGTTCTGAAACACAAATGTCATTGCGAAACACTCTCAATTCTTTGAAAATTATCGATAATTCGTAATATAATTCAATCATGTAGATAGGCAGGTATTAATAAAAAGCCACTAAATTAAATTCACATTATTAACTGTACATCACACTCTTTATCGCAATTACTTTTTTCGATTTAATGTACATTTTTTAAAAGATATAAGATTGATTCGTGATCTGATTGTGGTATTTAGCAATAGCTTTCAATTTGCAAGATTGTGTAACATAGTTATCTAAATGAGTGGATGAGTTCTTATATTGCTTTCGGATAAGTATATACAGGAGACTTTTCAATGGTAAAAAACTCTATGGCCCTTCGTACACGGAGATACTTACAAATTACCTGACTGTGACGCAACCACCAGTAGCCTACAGATCTAATGCTGATTTTCGTACACGCGCTCACAGCTCTACCCGTAACATACTGAATTTTTTTCACATGCAGCCGTGGAATTAGTAATGTGAAGTGACTAGCGATAAAGACAATGTTCTCATTTATCTTTATTATAAGGATAAAAAGCGATCTAAATGGAAGATTTTGGGTTCACCTACACATCGAAAGAATTATGTATTTGGGTTCACCTACACATTTAAAGAACTGTAGGATGTTCGTTGCCACCAGAGATAGTTATATATAACATAATTCTCATGCAGTTCGTTACTGCATAAGAATTACGACAACGAGTTTCATTCTCTCTACAGAATGTCAAAAGATTCTTTTTTTAAATTTGGTGCAGTTATTAACTTCTTATATTTCCAACAAAAATACACATTTTTTTCAAAATCAATCCTTGCCTTTTCCATTAAATCCTTTCTTACGTATTCTTTTACCGTTTAGTTACATAAACACGCATTTTCTCCACTTCCAGAGCAAATTTAACATTCCATTAAAGTTCGGTCGCCATTTCTGTTAAACGTCAAACTATTAGTTGAAACGAATGCAACGCGTAGCGCGCTACCAGCACTGTCGGTAGAGTGCAACTGACGTCAAACCAGTAGTCGATACGTAGCATCGTGTACGAACACTAGACAAATAGTATGGCGGGCACTCACGAGCGGCGCGTGTGCTATGCGCATGAAAATCGAATCGCTTGTAAATATCTCCGTGTGCGAATGGCTTATGGGTTATCGATGGAGTGATGAAACAGAAGGAGCTGCAGAAGATCTCAAGATGGCGGCAAACTTAGATTTATCTGAGCCGTGAGGCAACATTATTTTTCGAGTTTCACCGAATGAGTGGTTTTTATTAATAAGATATTATTGAAATGGTTACTTAGCTGTGTACGTTGAGAAAAGTTAGTATACTAATCTCTTTCTGTTAAAAAAGAGGCAACCTTTTGAAATAACCTTGCAATGGTAGGTATTTTAATAAATAATCAGTAGGTGTTTGGCTCTATCTCTACAGATGGCTTCGAAATTTCGCGAGTGGCACAAGTGCAGTTCCTGCGAAGTGAAGATTGCTCAAATGATAACCTAATGCACCTAACAATGCAACTAATGCATATAACGATATAACTAATGCATATGCACCCAACCTAACCTACCGTCCGACAGAAGAGTTAGACATTCCAATTTGGACTATGGACCAACGTATCAAGTCACAAGAAAACATCATCATTTCTTCTATTTTTGCGTCACCATTCCCTATCTTATATTAACTCTGGCTATCGCTGAGTACTAGCATTATTTTAATATACAATATTGAATGACTCATCAAAATATAACGGCATTATGTAATATAAAGTGCATCCTAATGAACAAATGCTCCGATCACAATACATTATTTGTATCTATCGCCAAAGGGTACGAACAGAGAGAACGCGGATTTCGGCGGCCGACTGGCGCAGGGGAGCCGACAAGAATGTATGTATGTAAACGTCCGAAACCGCACACAGTGAAGCCAGATTCAGATTTTCAGATGTCCACAAATCGGTACAAATTGCCACCGGCGGACTCGGTCGTTGGGTGCCGGTAATCTGAAATACGAAACCTGCGTACTTTCTGTTTCTAGCCCTAGACAGTAAAATGTTCGGCGCACGTAGAGCTATACAATAAGAGGCGCAATTGCCTACTAATCTCGTCGACATGTATTCAAAAACTTATTATTACTATTAAAATGTACTTATACAAGTTAAATTCTATTATTTTGTGATAAAAAATATTGTGTTTTTAAACAGGTTTTACGACTCTCAAAGAATCAAACATTTTTGTTAAAACCCTCTCCAGCATGAATTATGAAATACAATAAAATAAAAATGTATAAGGATACTTTCTTAGTTTAAATGGGTTCAGAAAGGGAATTTTTTTTTTTTTACCCTCATTACAAGTTGGTCAAATTGACGGGCCCCATATGAGGCTTAAAGTGATCAAAGGGTGCAGGGGTTATAACTTTGCCATACAAAATATTTTCATGCAACTTTCAAGAAAATGACACATTTCAGGATCTAAAAACTTTATTATTTTTGAAGTGAAACTTTTTTAGCCCCGTTGTGATTTGGAATTCAGATGAAACGGAAATTATGCATAAGGCACCTGCGAAGCATCAAATTGCGCTCATTGTCCGCTTTGATTATGATGTCATTTTTCAAGGCTCCTATTGGTTGAGATATGAAATGGAAATGATGCTAGGCCTGCGCTCATTGGCTGAGATTGTTTTGGTAAAGTTTCCCTTCTACCGCGTGTAAACTGAACTCGATTTTTTTTCAGTGAAGACCTATTACAGGTGGAAATGTCTATTTTTTTTAATATATAAAAAAATGGTCAACCCCTCCCTGGTTTGTTGTATATTTTAAGAAAATGGCGGCCCAGCATTAGCGGAAACGGCATATAGAATATTCCTTATGACAAAATTGATTTCTAAATAGACTTTCAGATCCGATAAAGTGAATTTGAAATTTTCTTTACTCTTTTGAGTCCCATGTACGGTGGATTCGATTACAAGTGTTGCCAGGTACATTTCAGTAATCATTTCTAAGAAGTAGTTTAATAAGCATTTTGCCACTAATATTTGATTTGCTTTGCCCTTAAAATTTGGGTATATTGTTAAGAAAAGCATTTTCTTTATATGATATATGGTGAAGTTGTATTTGAAAATATCATTGGAATTATGAAATGGCAGCTTGTCAAAGATGGCTAATTTTGGGACCTCATATGAGTATCTCGTGTTCGAGAGGGTTAATTTTGTTATAATTTCAAACTGTTAAGAGCCTGTTTTTATGAATGTTTTGATACTCGTATCGTATTAAATGGTTTTTCGAACTTGTTTACCGGGCCACCGATATAATAACACACCCTTATGTGCCTAAATCCGTTACACAAATCAGGAAACAGAAAATTGCAAAAACTTCCATTACAAATGGGTTCTAAGACCGTTGAGGCGTTAAGCTATGGTGCATAAGCGCAGAATCCACGCAGAATTCGGCGCAGAAATACAAGGGTAGATTCAAAGATATTCAAATCAGATATTTCAATATCTTTGGGTAGATTGGTTGAGCGTATCCGTATATGAATTCGGCGCTTAAATCGAGGACGGACTGTTAGAGCTGTACGTGTGTATGCACCAGAATCAGTGAAATATTATTATATAAGTAGGAAAGCCAGGTCCGGATTCAACATAGGGCCAGTGTTACGGTATTTTTAGTAATGGTATCACTAGGAGGCTCATCTTACCAGGGCTCTTACCAGAGAGTAATTTGATCGCCTTGGTGAAACCACCATTCTGAATCGAAACGTTTCCATAGCTTTAGCCGTGTTTAGTGATCAGATCTGAATACCCAGGTGCTTCCTCACCTTCCTCTCCCCCATTCCCATATCCTCCCCACGCTCTCCAGCCTCACCACATCCCCCTAGCTTAAACCTTAATTACTTGCACAAATAACATTACGTAACTGCTCGCATGGGGTCATAGATGACCCCAAATAGTATGAGAAATTTTTAATATATATTGAAAATGTAAATGAAACTATTTTTTTTAAAGTGCTATGTTTATTCTGTAATATATATATATCTATATATTTTTTTTACTTTTTAAAAGAAAAACAAACATTCCCGGGTTACGAATAACCCAACAATGTTTGAAAATCTCCTACTACCACCACAGAAAGCCGAAAATGTTGCTTGTGTTGTGATGGAGGACTTAGCCAGCCGAGGAATCGAACATGCGACGCCCGGGTGGGACCCAAGCGCTATGCCCACTCAACCACTGACCGGTCAGATATAAGTAATAACATGAATTACTATCTAATTATACAAAAACAAGTTAAAATAAAATAATTATATATAATTAACAATTCGTACTTAGGTACCCTGAGATCATAGTTAATACCTACTCGTATTTTTTAGGAACTCTCCGAATCACTCTTTTTACACTGTTGACAGTATATTTCAGAGTGATCATTGCATACAAATCTTGTACATTCCTTGCATTTTGTTGGTAATTTGCGATCACCAAAAAAGTAACGTAATTACTCGCACGGGGTCACTGCTCAAGAGCGCAGCGACGTGTCCTTCCACTCCCGTGACTTGGTCGCTAGTCGCTACTAAAATAAAATCTGAAAATGCTTTGACCCCATGCGAGTAATTAAGGGTTAATCGCCCTGGCTTCTAGCAGTTTCGGTATTAAATAAAAAGTGTAAATTTATTTATTAATCCATTACACAATTTATTCATCATATGAGGGAACTTTAACTCTACAGCTAGGAAGGCTTACCGGTTTTTCCTTTTCATTTTCTCAAGGAAAAAATTGACCCCATTTTTTTTTCTCTATAGTAAAAGGGGTAAATCCGTCCCTGGAGTGAGCTCTTGGGGCATTGATTCGTATAAATAAACATTATATCTACACAATCGAGAGTCTGGCGTGTGACATTGTGATCCAGTGCATTTGTGATTGTTGTCGAGTTCGTAGTTCCGTACCGGTCACGCGTGCAGTGGAGATTATATTTTATTGGTAAATATTAACTTATATCGACGTTATTACCATAATATTAGAGCAAAATAAAAACAAACAATTTATTAAGTTCAAATTATCACATTATTATAGCATATTTCTGATGTTCTGTATTAGATCAGTAGAATATCGAGCTATTTATAGTTAGAAATCAGATGGGACGAATGGTTATGTTTTTTTCGTAGCTAACCAAAACGAAATAAAATCTTTAATAAGAATGTTAATTAATGTGTGGCGACAGGAGTGCATAAAAAAAAACAATTTATTCATAGATGGTAATAATAAAAAAAAAGAAAAACCACTTTTACTATGCGAAACTTTCTCAACGGAACAACAATAGAAAATTATTTATTTTGCAGTTTTTCAATCCCTTATTGTTTCTATTGAGATGAGTGAGGATTTAAAAAAATATATATTTCTTCTTCAAACTTTGCAAATACACTTTTTGGCGTCATTGAAAAAACATATAAACATTAAACTTTGTATAAACACCACTATATAATAAATATTATAAACATTTTTCGAAAACAACGTTTTCTTCGTCAGGATAAGATTAATAATAAGAAGAAAAAGTAATTTACTGTAACGTAGTTTAAAAGAAAGAATAGTTTAATAAAAAAATCATAAAGTTCCAAGACCGAAAGTAAAATAACGGTTTACAGCGAAGTTCACTACGGACTTTTCTGCGCGGCGCGGCCTGACGTAACGCGCTCCGTAGTATACGTGTGGGGGGTGCTAGTGTCGGTTTCATGCCAACTCAGAATGAAAACAACTCAGAAACACCTCAGAAAGATCATTAAAAGCTATGAAAAAATAATTTTAATATAGCCGGTAATCCTGACCTCACTTACCAATTTCATCATCACTCTTAATGACCTTTCTGAGGTGGTTCTGAGTTGGTTTCATTCTGAGTTGGCTGGTAACCGCTAGTGTCGGGGTCACAACTTTTTTTCAAATTCAATAATATTAGTAAGTTTTTTGGAATCTCTACACTTGCCACAACGTATTATTAAATCACGTTGATAAACGAGATGGTGCAAATAACATTGTTGAATTTTCCAAGAATAAGTACTACTATTCTCTTTTTTATAAACCTCCTAAACCCCCCTCCTTATGGACGCCCTTGTTGATGGGTGACAGTGACTATTATTCTATAATTAATGGGACATTTACAATTACATATGTCAAATATACAATTAATATATTCAAATATACAATCAACATATGTTAAATATATAAATATACCACATATACAATTACTAAATATGTACAATTACATATTTTAAATATATTATGATAACATATGTTAAATACGTGGTATTGTCGAGTACAAAAGGTCCCACACAAAAACATTTATTTGAATTTATGTGATAGTTTTATTATAATTTATGTGATGGTAATATTATCTGGACTATACATTTTCGATTGTTGTAAACGGCGCCACCTGTTATTTTCAAAGAGAACTGTTGAGGTTTCAAACAGCATCTCAGATAATATAATGGTAAAAATAAAATTAACAAAAATTTGAATTTATCAATTTCAAAAACTTTAATTTTCATCCGAACAATTTTTATCATAATTTCCATTTTTCTAGTAGAAATTTTTTAAAAAATGTTTAAAATTTAAACATTTTTCAAATATTGCGTAACAAAATAAAAACGCTAAATGTTTCTATAAAAAAATTGACTGATTTTCCTACAAATTTTCCGAATTTTCCAGAAGAAATTTCGACTGTTAAATAAAATTTTCCAGAATCAAAAAGCCAACATGATAAGTTTCCATAACTTCAAATTAATAACCAAATCAAAAAGATAAATGTCTAAATGTTATTAAAAAAATTCTCGACCTACTTTCCGTACTGAACTTCCGATTTTCCATTTCCAAGGAGAATTTTATCATAAAAACAAAAATTTCCCAACATTTACCAACCAAATAAAAAATTTACCATATCATTTTTCAATTATCTTGGCATAATTCCGGTCGACTTTTTTCAGAAAATATAAAAGTTTCTTAACATGGATAATTTCCAAAAAGGCGGTGTTATTTAAATTCTTGAGTTCTGATTGGCAGTATGGGAGTTTGTTAATTAGTAGAAACTATCTGAAGTCCCCGGGGGTGCCCGGGCTTTACACAGACTTTTCGAAATTAAATGTAGACAGTTACCTTCCTTTGAATACAAATTAAATCCACACCGCCCGCTTGGCAGCCCGCTCGTCCACGATATTCTCCTTTATATATTATATATATAAACCAATTTACACGAACCTTGACATATTATATACCTAAACATTCCTCATGAATCACTCTATCTATTGGTTAAAACCGGATGAAAATCCGTTCAGTAGTTTTTGAGTTTATCGCGAACAGACAGACACACAGACGCGGCGGAGGACTTTAATTTATAATATGTAGAGATATATTTCAAATAATTTACATAAAACTTTGACAAATTATATACCTAAACCTTCTTTATGAATCATCTATTGGTGAAAACCGCTTAAAAATCCATTCAGTAGTTTTTGAGTTTATCGCGAACAGACAGACTCGACGGATATTCTTCTTCTTCCTTTTTCTTTTTCTTCTGGATACAAGGAAATTGTTCTAACAGTGAAGCAACAGATGTCTCCCTCGCTGATATCGTAAGAATCCTCTTCTGGTGGCCATTCAACATTGGAGCACGACTGGCCCTTGACAACTGGTACATGCTAATAAACAAAACCATCCAACTTTTTCCAGCCGCATTTGGCACTTAGTACCCTTTTTGCAAAAAATGTTTTAAAGAGTTTTTCCGGTGGGAGTAAAGTCTGGATTGGTTCCGATTTATTGTAAATTAACTTCCATCCCCAGTCTTCTGGGTCCAGTTTATTACCAAGTCACACTTGAACTTAATAATATAGTTGAAATAGATGTTCATCAGCAGAAGCAGAGGTTGGGGGAAGACACCTAATTGCGATCGTTTTCTGTTACGAGGATTTTTTTACAAAAGATAAGCATTGAAACCTATCTAAGCAGGTATTTTTTTTAGTTCCATATACAGAAAGAAGGAAGCGAATTCCGTTAGTGATTACAGCTTTTGGAGTAGAGTTATAGGCGTTTTACACCTTCTCTTTTTTCAGACCGATTCCCTTATAAAATTCTCTTATAGACCGATTCCCTTAAATGTTTAGCTTTCACTATTTTCGTATCTACGATTTCTGTTAGCATCACTGCATTCAACAGATTAGCTGATTTTTTTTTCCGTTAGCGCCTTATTATTTATATTTAATTTAATTTAATTTTTAATTTAAATTTTTTAATTTTAAATTTTTAATTTTAAATTTTAAATTTTTAATTTTTAATTTTTAATTTTTAATTTTTAATTTTTAATTTTTAATTTTTAATTAATATTTTTTTTTATTTAAAAAATAAAATGAAATGGAGGACTTTGCTCGGCAAATTACCCAGTGAGGCCAACGTTATCATATAATGTTTATAGAAAATGCATAATATTATGTATCAATAATAATAAAAAAAAATCATATTATTTTTACGTTATTAGCAAATTAAGTCTGCCATTTATGTCAAATTTGTACTTCATCTGTGTAAATTTTATTACCATAATTTGCATTTTATAAATTGAGCATATCCGTGTCTTTTGTTTGTTTATTCATTCAACTGGCAATAAATACCATAAAAGTTCTAAAGTTCTTTAGAAACATACATTCCAGAATTTTCCAAGGGAATATGATTGCCGTTCGACATTCTAGTATCTTCTGTCTTTTTCATTTTCATGTGTAAAAATGACGATTTTTAGGAAGGTATTTTATGACGGTCGTCGATGAGATACGTAGGACAACGGGGGAACGACGACCGTTCTCTAAGAATGTAAGCTTGGAGAAGATACGATATGCACGCATGTAAAAAGAACGACGAAAATTAGTATCTCGTGTTTGTTCTATTGTAGAAGATAAATAGGCCATTATCTTATCTTTATAATTTCCCTCGTAAAAAATGGACTTTGACTTGTTTTTCTGAAAATATTTTTGATGCATTTTTTAAAACTTTATGTGACAATTCGATTGCGTAAAACGTCAAACATAAAAATGAACTTTAAGTTTATATTTTAGATTTTAACGTCTTTTGAGAGTTGTTTCAAAGTTATCTTATTTAGAGATTTTGTTGGCAAACATATACTTTTTTTGGTTCCATGCCAACTCAGAATGAAACCAACTCAGAAACACCTCAGAAAGGTCATTAAAAGCTATGAAAAAATAATTTTAAAATGGCCGGTAACCATAACCTAACTTAACCTATTTAACCAATTATTTAAATATTTTTTTATCATCACTCTTAATGACCTTTCTGAGGTGCTTCTGAGTTGGTTTCATTCTGAGTTGTCCGGTCACCATTTTTTAAGTACGAAACCAGTAGGTATCTCAAAATATTAATATTTTACTTGTGACCTTTTTCTTCTTAACCATCTATATGATTGACAGGTTTATCGAATTATTTTATTACAGTGTTTGTGACTATTGCATTTTCTTTTAATTGCCTTGCTAAGACAAATTATGAGTTTGAAGATTGCTACGCTAATTATAATCGTACTAAGTAGATGCACTAGGATTGATTTCAATTAAAATCCACGCGTTGGTATGGTATTTTAAGCATCGCTTTAGAACATCGACAATCAAAGATGCCACAGATAAAGTATGACTTTATAAATTTATTTAAAATCCGTCTCCAATATCATTCCATCGTCATCATCGAATTATTATTATGTAAAATAATGTCATATGTTTAGAGGCCAATGTCAGAGTCGAAATCTAAATATTTTAAATATTCATATTTATTAATAACTACGATTTTATGTCGTGAAACGAATCAATAATTTTTATATTTAAAAAATTGCCAACGAATCTATTAACAGCCTCCATCGCTCATGGTTTATAAAAAACCTAATTCCTCCGAATTGTAAAAATATGAAATGCTGCAAACAACTAAATGATAATTGTTCAAGAAAGCCAAAAGTAAGTTTTTTTTACAAAAAAATCCTTCCTCATGTTTTTGTAGACATATAATCACGAAATTTTATTTTTAAAATACATCGAATTGATATTTAAGAATATTTCACATTATATGTAAATTTCTTTAATAAAATAAATAAATTTAGTTTTTATTTTTTCTGAAAAATTTTTTTTTTCATAAAATTCACGTAGTAAAGGAAACGCTTATTTTCCTAGAAAAATTTCCACAACGCGGATCGAAAGAGTGAAAAAAAAAACAGAAAAATTACGTATTTAATTAATTTTTGGATTTTTATCATTTACAACATATTAAATTTCCGCCTTCGATATGGTTCACCTAACAGAGTTGTGAATACTATAGCCCCACAATATAACTCAATGGAGACGCCATAGTCTCATTAACTACAGGCGGTTGGGAGCAGTTAGTACTCTGATGCTCAAAAAAATAATGGCTTTTAAGCTCTTGTGAGGAAAACTAATTATAATTAATAAAGTCACTCATTAAAAATTAAGTATCAATAGTTTGCACGGTAGGTACCTTAAATGATTTTTTTTTAAATTCTGTAGTTTTATTTAACGCCACTATTTCTGAATATTTTAGACGCACACTGACTTCTAAAGTTTAAGAGGAAAACACAAGCCAAAAATGTATATATTCTAAGTGTAGAAATATAGGTAATAGAACGGATAAATAAGTAAAGTATAAGTAAATATAAACGGATTCTAGAGGTCATGATTTCAAGCGTAAAAGTGGTTTTTATTTATTTTGTGAATAATTTCATAAGAAAGAAATAGATAATTTCAGCCTAAAATTATATTTCTTAAAAAAATCTTTCTATGCGTTCATACATTGCTAATGAAAAAAAAAATTGTAGCCTACGCTTATATTTTTTTTCTAAATTAATAAAGAATTTTATTTTAATTTGACTCATTGGAAATGGTAAGAAAAGCTTGAATTTATCCAAAGCATACTTTTGGTATGTACGAAAAGTCCGAGTATTTGATTTGAAGGCGTGTTGCTATTAACTTTCGAATTTTCTTTTAACAGATATGATGGAGTCGAACCAGGAATCAGCACAAGACGCTGCCATCAAGAAGATGGCGGAAGCCATCGATGTACACATTGGAAGAAATGCTTTTAATGCCATGAAGAAATATAGCAATCGGACGTACCAGGTAATTTGTTAGATTTTCTGAGATTTTGTCGCCAAGTTACTAAATGATCTGATTTATTTAGAAATTATATATGATAATCGTGAGACTACATAAGAGTCAATAATTCGAGTCGAGTCGATAATTTTCGATAAATTACAACAAAATGTGGATGTTATTGGCGGAAAAAATATAATTGTGCTTGGAGACTTCAATCTGCACTCTACAAGAGGTGCCGTAGAAATTGAAAACGACCTGAATTTTCTATGCGCCTTTTTTGGTCTCTCCCAATGTATTAACATTCCAAACATGAACTCAAAAGTATTTAATTTTATGTAATTCAACCATAAATGTTATTCATTGCGATTCTCTTCTTGTTACTAAAGATAAACATCATCCTGCACTAGAATTTATTTTTTCATGTAAAAACAATGTTAAAACATCAAAAATTCCAAAAAATGACAAGCATGCTTTGCGTGGATGGAATTTTGGGCAGGGCGATATTTCGAAACTATACAATATGATGAGCCAACTAGATTGGCAAGAAATTTACAATTTTAGCAGTGTAAATGAGGCGGTACATCATTTTTATGCTTGTGTTTACATTATTTTTGATACCTGTTTCCCTAGAAAACCTCCCAGTAGAGGTGGTCATCGATATCCGAAGTGGTTCTGTCGAGATACCATCGCGGGCATTAGAATGAAACATTCTCTCCATAAAAATGGAAGGCTACTGGCTGTCGGAGTGACTATGATTTGTTCAGTGTGCATAGAGCCGTGGTTAGGCGCAATATTCGCACTGCTTTCCAATCATATATAAATTCCATTGAACACGATATTAAGCATGATCCCAAAATGTTTTGGGACTATGTCAAATCACTGAGGAAAGATGGTGGTATTCAAGACACCATGACGCATCGTGATCGGGAAGTTCGCGGAGTAGATGTAGCTAACGCTTTTGCAACACACTTCCAATCAGTATTTAGTAATGAGTCTCCATTACTAAATACTAATATTGCTGCCAAGTTGAATGTAAAAGGTGCCCAGAATATCGATATTGATCAAATTGATGAATCAGTTGTAGAAACTTCCATAAAAAAATGAAAAATACACATTCACTTAGTCCAGATTTTCTTCCAGTATTCTTTTTTAAAGGTTGTGTCGAGTTTTCAAAAATGCCACTCACTTTCTTATTTAACCTTTCCTTAGAAACTGGTGTATTTCCTGATACCTGGAAAATTTCGAAAATTTGTCCGATTTATAAAAGCGGCAAAAAAACTTCTGTAGAAAATTATAGGCCGATTGCAATACTATCTGCACCGGCTAAATTGTTCGAATCGATTATCCATAAATACACACTGCCACAAGTGGAGCCATTTTTAATTTCAGAACAGCATGGATTTAGAAAAGGTCGATCTACAGAAACCAATTTATTGGTGTTTACTGATTACGTATCAAATTCTTTAGATAAAGGCCATCAGGTTGATTGTTCATAAAACGACTTTTCAAAAGCCTTCGATACTGTTAATCACGACGTACTCAATAAACTGGCTGAAATAGGATTCTCCATGAGACTACCCATATTTTTTGCTAGCTATCTTGCAGGCAAGAAACAGTTTGTGTCTCACGGACTATTCCAGTCTATTATATTTTTTGTATGATCAAGAGTACCCCAAGGTTCTAATTTAGGTCCACTCCTTTTTTCAATATTTATTAATGATATTTCAGAAATAATTCTGTACTCCAGGTTTCTTCTTTTTGCTGATGACCTAAAACTGTTCTTAGAAATACTAACCCTAGAAGACTGCAATCGACTCCAGTCAGATATTGATAGAATTATTGACTGGAGTAAAAAAATCGTATTGAGTTCAATATTTCTAAATGTTTAGTTTTGTCTTACACTCGGGCGTGTCATACCTGGTATTACCGGTATACGATGGACGCCCGAAATCTAAAACGTGTCTCCACTATGAAGGATCTTGGAATCGTGTTTGATAGTAGGCTGACATTTCATACTCATATTCAGATGGCTTGTAGCACATCATTGAGAATGCTGGGCTTTGTTCTGCGTACTGCAAGGTACTTTAGAGACACCGGGTTCTCATAATCTTATTCAATTCCTTAGTAAGGAGTAGACTTGAAAGTGGGTTGGTAATTTGGAGTCCACACCAAGTAAAATATTCACTCATGTTGGAGAGAGTTCAGAAGAAATTTCTGAGATTTCTGTACATGAGGGAGTACGGCTATTACCCGTGGCTCTATCCTACCGACTTTCTTTTGGGTATGCTTGGAATGAACAATCTACGGGTCAGAAGAGATGTGCATATTGCTACGCATTTCTTCAGATTGATTCGCGGATGGTTTGAAAACTCAGCTATCATGGAGAGCATTCATCTCTATGTACCCGATGGGTATCTTTGCCACCGACAGCATAGACTGTTCTATCTTCCGGCCTGCAGGACTAATTTTCCAATGGTCATGCCGGTCGGGAGAGCAATCTTGCTGTTAAACAGGATTAATTCGGATATCGACATATTTAGTGTTAGTGAAGCTGCCTTTAAAAGGCAAGCTCTATTAATGCTTATATAGTTTGTGTTCAATGTAGTACAAATGTACAAATGTATTTTAAAAACGCATTGAAATGTAAAATTTTGTAATATTTTTGAAATAATAAAATTGAATTGAATAATTAGTTTGTTTCCCTTTATACAAAGTTTTCTTCGGACTGACTTGGGTTGTTATTGTTTGTGTTGAAAAAACCGTTACTAACAGTCTTATTTATTTTGTAAGCGAAAGGTACGAATCTAGATATAACACCAAGAAATTAGACTGTTGTTTTTGTAATATATCGCAGTCAGAAAAAGAAATAGGTTAATCGTCTATGAATGTTGAAGTTTGGGTGTTACCAGGTAATTCGTAAGATTTTCTGAGATTTTATCGTCAAGTTACTAAATTATTTGATTTATTTAGAAATTATGTATGATAATCGTGAGACTACATAAGAGTCGATAATTAGTTTGCTTCCCTTTATACGATGTTTTCTTCGGACTGACTTGAGTTGTCTGAGTTGTTGTTGTTTGTTTTGAAAAAACCGTTACTAACAGTCTTATTTATTTTGTAAGTGAAAGGTACGAATCTAGATATAACACCAAGAAATTAGACTGTTTTTTTTTGTTTATTGTTTTTTTTTGTAATATATCGCAGTCGGAAGAAGAAATAGGTTAATCGTCTATGAAAGTTAAAGTTTGGGTGTGGCCGCCCAGAGAAACTAAAGCCTTAGATAGATTCAGCTTCAGCTTCAGCTTGTTTGAAGACGACTAAAGAGTTATTGTTTCCAGACATTTTTCTATACGGATTTTGAGACTCTTGATTTCGTTTGGAATGCAGTAAAAATAAACTTGCTGATCGTCAGCGTTGCAACGAGATAAGAAATCACTCGATTATTCTGGCGACATCATTTGTAAAAACAGTTGAAGAGAAGTGTACTCAAAACTGATCCCTGGGTTACCCCTAAAGAAAATTTTGTGAAGTTAAACAGTTTATTTCCAACCTTCACGGTTTGTAAGCGATTGGATAGATGTGATGCCAGCCAATGTTTGCAGTCGGAATTCAAAATAAATACATCGTTCTATCAAATGATACTTTCTGGTGTATGTAAATTGGCAGGTATCATGAAGAAACTCATCGACGTAGAAAGTATTAAGACAATTTTCGTTTAATTGTAGATTAACATCACCACCGGATTCACAGAAACCCACGGATCGGCTCGACTCAGCGGGATCCGTCTGGCGCAGGAGTTCATCAGCCGCGGGATTGGCCTTGGAGACGTGGTGATGATCTGCGGGAACAACACCGATGTAGTCACCGCACCTGTTCTGGCCTCTCTCTTTCTGGGAGCTCCTATCATGCCATTGGCCGTCACCATGGTCTATGGTACCTATACAATTAAAAAAAAAAAATTGTTAGTTAGTAACGTCACTAGGATGAGCCTGGTACAAGTTTGGCAGAAATTTGATCTAATTTTTATTTTTAGAATGAAAAAAAAAATAGAAATAAAAGATATAAATAGAAATTGCAGAAATGAAAAGTGAATCAAATGAAATACGTGAAAGAATAGACGTGGGAGAAATAGAAAATAAATTAAAGAAAGAAATAAAAAGAAGAGAGAAAAATATATTTATATTGGTTTTTACAGATATTCTTACTTACGACTTTTTCGACATTCTTGTAAAAATACTCCATAATGTACTTATATAGATTCTTACAGGGGAGATCAAAGCCATGGTGACTATGGGGATGCCAAAAATTATCTTCTGCGATGCAGTTATTGCTCCTGTCTTTAAAAGGGTTTTGAAGGAAATGAAACTAAACACTGAAATCGTCATCTTGGGAGAGTCTCCAAGTGCTGACTTTACACCTATATCTAATTTATTGAAGGCAACAGGGACTGAAGAAGACTTCCAGTGAGTATAATCAAAGCATAACCCCTTTTGCATTTTCTGGAGATATTCTTCCCAGACAACAAACATCAGTACCTTATTTTTGGGAGATGTCTCTGAACTTATAAAAGTTACTCTATCTTATTTTGTATTGTGGTTAAAATACTATTTAAACAGTGTTAGAAAGATATGTAGAATACTGTTCTTTCATTTTGCATTAAAAAATTGACTTAAACGCTCCCGAAAATTTTAAACAATTCTATGAAACAACATTTATTATATGAAAATTATTTATTTGTCAAGGTTCGCAAATTTTTAAACAAATATTTTTACATTAGACGAAAGCGAAGTGACAAAAACTTTTATAACACCTTTTTCTAATTACATATGTTTTAAGCTTCGTGTAAAGTAGTAATTACCTACAGTTTAAATGATAAAATCAGTAAGTGACATAGAAAACTATGGCTTTGTTAGCGTTCAAAATTTTAATTGCATTTTTTACTTATATCTTATTTTATGGAAATCAACAGTTACATATGTCGATTCGTAAAGCTAAAATCCGGAAGAACCTTTCACTTGCTTCATGCACAGTGTATTATTTTGAAATAGTGCAAAAACAGCTAATTTATCTGGACTCAAATGTTATCCAAAAATGTTTTCTGCCGAATCTGTATTCTGACAGTTCTCCCAAGAGAAGTGGATTGCAAAATGTCAGAGGCTTTAGGGGATAACGCTTGTATAAACAGACGGAGACTGGGTGACATACTAGACTTTCAATGGTTTATTCTTATTGGAATCTTAGAATAGGGACTCTGAAACTCTGAAGGTACTCGACCGAACCAACGCCAACGGGTTCAATGCTACTTGTTATAATTACAAATTGCAATCCATTCTGCTAATCATGAACTTCGACGTATTATGTGTCAAAATATCACAATCGATTTTATCGATTTAAGCAACGTGTATTTGGTTTCTAGGACAATCGGGAATAGAAGAGATGATTAGTTTCGGAACAATTTTCAAAGCTATGCTAAATGTGACGAAACGTTTTATTACTTACAGGGTTGTTGATTTTGATCCGACCACAATAGCGTTCATTGTTGGGTCAAGTGGAACAACTGGCCTACCGAAGGGAATCTGTTTGAGTCACCGAGCAATTTCACTCAATATTATGCTTCCGTGAGTACCAAAACTATGTAAAAATATACATCATGTAAAGGGACATACCTGACATATTAACCGGCGATTCCTGACATTATTTGGATTAAAAAAGTAAATGAAATTGATACCCGGTGATACTTGTGGTAGTTTTTTGTTTAAAATAGTGGATCAATGATACAGTTAAATGGTTGCAATATCGAAAAGGTGGAAAGATTTAGATACCTCGGCAGTATTCTCAGGGAGACCGGCATTGGAAGTTTGGAGGAGCTATTCCGGGCAGCGCAAGACAGAGAGACATTTTCCAGAGTGATCGCCAACGTCGTGGGGGACCTGATAGGGCACACAAAGAAGAAGAAACTAAAAAAACGAAAAAAAATATTAGGTATGTATAAAGCGTAGGCGTTAGCAGCAATTATAAATAGAATCATAGCTTTAAACTTTAAACAATTAACAGCCTCCCTCAACAAGGTTACCTGTTCTAAGTTGGCCTTTGGTTTTTTTTTTAAATATTTTGTCTTCTGGTTGTGTTCACATTGTCTTCATAATTTTAAAATTGATTTCCACTCAGTTTTCTTAGCCATGTCTTCGATAAGTTTTAAATATATTAATTTCAATTATTTTCGTTTTATTTTTTAGGGCATTATATAGTTTCGTGGCTCAAAATATAATACTTCTCCGTCCAAAAAATGCAATCAAACTGGGAATAACCAGTACATCTGTACGTCCCCTGCGTATAAACCTGTATGTAAACGTGACCCAGAGATGAACGATACCCACCCTTTCATTTGTGGAAATTCTTAAAATTGATTGTTCTAATTTCCGAAATTTAATGTTTCAGAGTTCCAAGGGGCGAATGGGAACAACCAACATCAAAGGTGTTTTTTTCATCTCCACTTTTCTGGCTTTCGGGAGTATTTGGTTATATTTTGGCCTTTACAAGAGGAAGTGTTCGTCTTTATACACCGCTTACAATTACAGCTAAAATTGCCTTCGACTGTTTTACTCGATACAAGGTGAGCTTTCTAAGAAATATAACTTTGTGTAAACCAAAACATTAAGAACAACACACCAAAAAGTAATGATCGTCTTCACTGCATATTGACAAAACAAATCCCAAAAATAGGGTTACAATTGACAACGTTTCATATCTACTTACCTATTTCTAATTTTCAAAATACATGTCATGATTTGTAAATACTACTCTAAGAAGAATTTTGAGACGTGGCTTATACCTAGTTGCACAAGTCATTTAAGTAATAATACTTTTTATTCCAATGTTGATCGATGCTCTGTCCATCGTTGGTAAATATATACTCGGAAATATTTATTTGTTTAATACAGTCATTATTTTATTACTCTTCAAATGATCAAAAAATCGAAAGCCATCATAATTGCATTAACAATATAAAAATTGTAATAGTTCACTTTATATCACTTTGTATCATTTCAAAAATTTGTCAACAGGCTGCTAGGCGATTTCCCGTCACCACATTTAGGCTTTTTTTTACATTAACTCTAAACAGGAGGCCCTGAGGAAAATAAATCCTATCAGGACTTAGTATCATCTTTAGGGATGCTGTGTGGAGGGTCTTTTTAAGAAAGTAAGCAGATGAAATTTTGGGAAGGAAAAAAGTATGAGTGGTTGGTTGGAATCTAGGGGTCAGTGCTTCCAGGAGAGACGAACGTATGAATTGATCTCTCCCACTGCGGTACAAGGCCACGTTCCGAGAGTCCTACTGTTAATGGAACCGCCCCCAAGATCCGGACCATCCTCACCCCATGAACCCAGACACCCCCACTAAGACACCAAATGTAGCGAACCACCTAAGGCAGTGGTGATGGTTATCCAATAAATGGTTCCCGGGCGGCTGTACCCATACCCGCCTCCCAAATTGAGATGTCATTCATAAAAAAATTGTTCTCTCGATGCTTCCACTCCAATGAAGCCAACCTTCCAACTTAAGTTCGGAGTTAGAAGGTTGGCTGAATATGTATTGGCCATCAAACACCCAGCACCATTTTCAAGCAAATGTTATGGTACATAAAAAATATCATGTTAACGGGACGTGGCACATCTGTCTGGAGTCTTAAGTGCCTGTCGAGCGCAGACGCAGACTGATGTGTGGACGGCTTGATCGTGCGAGTTGGGCTAACTCATTTGATTCGGGTGTGGTTTACCGCCTCGGAAGTAATCCTGGGCCAACTCAACCTCCATCCCTCCAACTCGAACTCCAACCTTCCAACTCAAACTCCAACCTCCCAACTCCAACCTTCCAACTCCAACTCCAACCTAATGGTAGGGCCACACTGCGACCAACTTCCAACTTCAAACGTTTGGACGATTTTATGGAGATGTATTTCCTGCAGGTTCGTGCGTTGGAAGTTCAAATTGGCCTGGGATCGCCTTCGAGGCGATCGGTGATGGTTGGTCAGCTCAATATTATTAATTATTACGGAAGAGTGGTATAAATGTTGTTAAAATTATTATTTCTTTAGCTTTACGAATCGAAATCAATATTATGGAAACCGAATCATCGCCTGCACAATTGTAGGCAACTGATAAGATACAGCGCCGAATCAGCTGTTCGACGTCCGCCATTTTCGAGATCGGAGTTCGGAGCTGGAGGATAATAAGGAGGAACTAAGTTGGGACGTAGCATTAAACTCAAACTCCAGCCTTCCAACTCGAACTCCTACCTTACAACTCGAACTCAAACCTTACTAAACCGCCCGTCAATATAATCTCGTTTTTCGTTATAGTAGGTTGTCGGAGATATTATAAAAGCTTTATTGATATTATAAAAACTTTATTCGTACAAGGCCAATTTTTGCAAATAATCATAATACCTACTGTATTTTTTTAATGTATTTCCCAGCCTGATTACGTGATGCTCAATCCCAATGCAGTCTCTGAAGCCATAAACCACCCGGAATTTGACAGTTGTGACTTCTCTGACATAGTAACGTTCGCATGCATCGGAAGTGTTTTATCTCCCGATAAAATACTCAAAATACAGGTAAGAATACTGGAAATTGTATAACCAATTATTTGAAACGTTAAATGTCTCTTGGGGATAACGAGGAATTCTAGTCAAATGTTATTTATATTGTACTCCGTCTAACTCAAATGCCAAATTAATTTTGTTTGTCTGGTAAAATAATTGCAATTTATGTAATTTGTCTCAAGTGTCATGCGGCGCGGCGCCATAAGATTTAACAAACATCTATGATTCTGAAAAACAAATAATTTTATTTTTACATACGTGTATACTATTAGCATTTATTAGAATATTTAATAAATCTATCTCGAAAATTTAATAAATGTAACACATCTAAACTCTTGTTGCCGTCATTACAAAAGAGAGATTGAATACTGAATTGGATACGTGTAAAGTTAAACACCCCAGCGTGCGGGTTCGTAAATACCCGACGGGTTATCGATTCGTGATTTTTCGCCAGCTCTCGGGCGCTCGGCAAATGCCCGAAGCAGCTTCGTAAATACCAGACGTGTCCGATGCTAACACGCGTGGTATTTCAAGTGGTAACACGAAGCTATTTCGGCCATTTATCGAGCACTGCCGAAATTTCCCGAATGGATAACGTGTCGGGTATTTACGAATATGCCCCACACCACTTATGGCTTCAATTTGGGCCTTTTCGGAGCCTTTAAATATCAAGGAAATGTTTACGAAATAAAAAGTTCAACCGTACCTTCTCAGTTTCATGCTGGTCTCAGCCTTTGGCGATAAATTTAGTTGAGAATACAGAAATTCTTTTATTTATTATAAAAGATAACGGAATATTACGAAAATAACAAGTCTTATCTGAACATCGCATAACGTTGACAGTATGTAAACAAACAATATGATATTACGATGATAATTAGTATACGGCAACGCGGTGGCAAAATGAATAATTTTTGAGCCACTCGTTAAAGGCAAAACAATTATAATCGTGTAGGAGAAATGGAAAAGGCTGAAAGTGCCAAAAAATAAAAATAAACGATTTTTTGCATGGAATGTGTTGTGGGCGACATTGCCAATAACCTAGAGAAAGTAAAAAGTTCCAGAAAAATTCCTACTAGTTCCTAGAGCAGTCGCAAGGAGCAGCACCGTGAAAGCGCCCGCTGACCGTCAGTGGAAAAGGCTGAAAGTGCCACCCGCCATGATGAATGTGCCTTTCCAGACTTCCAGCCTTTTACTTAACAAGGTATGGCACTTACAGCGTTTCCCAAAAAAAGAAATAAGAGGTACTTTCAGCTTTTCACATGCAAAACCAAGTTATATACCTATGTACAATAAAAAAACTACTCATGAAAACAAATAAAAGTATATTTTGTATTTTTAATGAATTTTTTAGATTTCTAAAGAATACAGTATAAGTTTTATGATTTTTTTTATTGAATACTGAAAATTTTACTTTGTGGCACTTTCAGCCTCTTCCATTTCCATCACACAATTATTGTAGTCAAGCTTCAACCAAGTAATTGCGTCTAAACGGTACGCGTGGCGAAAAAATTGATAAGAACCAAAATTATAAGAAATTTCATGCAAATAATTTAAGTGACCAACACATTTTTCCGAATGTTCATATTTTTGAGTTATAATAAAAACCGGAAAAAAACTTTTTTTTTATAACTTCATAACTCATATTCCAACTTTTTTTTGCCTAAACTTGGATTCGTAATCAGCAACCCAAAACACATAAACGAAGAAAAAATCAGAAATATACCAGAATCTATTTCAACAATTTTTTTATTTTTTTTTTTTTATTGAATTATAATGTATTACAAAAACATGGTAAGTAACACATTATTCCCAATGAGTTGAGAAAAAACTCATTACGGGAATGACAGATACATATAAGTACATTTTACACAAATATTACACGTTTAAAAAATACAACATGAAAAGGGAAAAAAAATTCATTGTCAAGAATAGAGTTTTAGAAATACTGAGGACATCCATACACAATTGACAATTGACAAGACAATACACAATTGACAAGGCTAATTTTTATGGAGGTGCGCACACGAGAGACTCTTTAGTTGAGAGACTTTTTTCGAATTTGTATGAATTTCGGAATAGTTTTCGAACTATCGCCGCGACTAAATTCTCTCGTCTGAAGGTTTCAAGTGTTTATTTTCAGAAATGCGGTCATCCACAGTGACCACAGTAAGTCTTAATATACAGGCGGCTTTGGGTTATCCAATCTACCAGCTATTTTATTAAATGTCCACCTTACACATTTGAAATTATTCGATGACGCAGTCCCAATGTTCGTAGAACAATATTTTCTATGAACCTTGACGCAGTCCTATGTATTAGCCCCATCCACGTTTTCTTACAGATCTCATTGGATAACATAAACCTCTAAATGTAATATAAACAATTAAAATTATGAACATATATAAATAATCAACAGCTTAAAATAAAATTACTTTGACTTGGTATTGAATTTGTTACTTGGTATTGAACCGATATAGGTTTTGTAATTTTAGGAAAATACGCCCCCGGAAACCCTATATTTTTTTTAACCTCTTCGATTTTAGTTTTGAACCCAGAACCTGATATTGATATTTCACATATTAAAGATATTATCATAATTTGAAAAATAAAGCATTGATATTGTCTACCGATTTAAAATTACAAAACAATTTTTGTGAATCGGTGAAATTATTGAACACTGTGATGGGTCAAGCCCTTACTTGGGTTTTAATAGCTCTCCTCTCTTGCGTTTCGATCTCCGGACGGTAAACCCTTCTCCCGTACTGTTTGATTCGCCAATAATGTCTTGAATCATGACTCGTTTTTCCCACCCCTGTGACTGAACACAGCAAAAGGCTTTCTCCTTCCGGGAAAACTTTACAATAAACCCTTTCCTTTACGTTGTGTTTTATTTTTGTTTCAAAGGTTCTAGAAAATCTAGAGTAGGTATTTAATGTCTATATGTGGTAACTTTTGGTTCTTTTAGGTAAGGTGTGGAAGAATTTCTCTGTATCTCTTGAACGTATGAAGGATACTTATTGTCTAAATCTATCCTAAATATATCCCCATTACGTCTCTAATGTTGTACGTTGTTTTAATACTCTCGCAGTACCCCCTGTAATTCTGGGAAGCCTATAAAGTTGATCTATGATCCTATACGTCTTAATAGATTTTAAAATACATACCTAGAGTGTTTCATTTAGTTATTTGGCGGATCCTTCGCGCCGCTCTCCATGACTGGACCCTATGCATAATTATGATAATATTCTATTGTTAGTAAACGCAAAATTCGTACCTAAGATGGAAGGGATAGGGAGGGATGGTGTGGATCATGCATTTTTTGCAATCTAGTACTGGCTCCTCCACTTGACCAAATTGACCAGGTGGTCGGATCTCCGGACACGACCTCCCGACCAAAGCATGTCAAGGCTATACCCATGGCACCCAGAAGATCTCTTGACGACCAACCAGATACCCGGACCCTTCCATAACCAAGGAAGGACGGCATGCCTTCAAACCTTTCCCAATCAACCCCAGTATCGAACACCTCCGGGACTACTTTACTGGCTCTAGAAGGGGTAATCCAATCCGTCCCTTGTCACGGCTCTACTCGCGAACATGTGGCTACCGCTTGTGATAGACAGATCCTTCCTCCTGCGTGACCGGTCCAACGAATAAACCACCTCTAGTAGCGAACATACCACCTAAGTATTGTCTAGGCGTTATGATAGCTTCTAGGTCGATAGAATTAAAAAATGTGCAAACGCTGCAGGGTTGCTTCCACAAAATGAACTGCTTATGCTCCTCCCACACTACCTTGCCGGCAACCCGAGATGCTTTTGGCCAAGACGCCTCCGTCAGCGAACCGCGTCCTCACATACCGTTTGGCAACTCATTTCAGATCCGTCTCGTCACGCCCATTCTCTCGACACGGTTCCGCGAAAGGGAATTGCTTCCATCATCTCGCGTGACCCGATCAGTCTATGGTGAGCATCCCCTCCTAACAGGACAATGTGGGAAGACCCTTACCGATGGACCAACATTTGTGATATGTATAGCCTCGGTGTCATCGTCACATCGTTCAACCATAAAGTTTAAAAGGCGCAATTCAACAAATAGGAATTCAAGGAGTACCTGTTAGTTTTAAATTTACGTTTCTTTAGGTTGCAGACAGTCGCTTTCTATTTGGTGTCTCGTACACTTGAAAACATTCTCCATTTGGTTGAGTGTACAGCACCCACGGCGGTGTAAGCACCATATCTCGTTCATTTTTTGTTTGTTTCCCTGACCCTCCGTCGCCAGATGACTGAAACAAAAGATGTTCTCTATCCCATGCGTTACATAATACGGTTAACATATCAGCTGATAAGGTGTTATTAATTTTTCCTCGCCGCTGGAACGGATGAAAGTAACTGTCCAGGATTCGCGTTCTATTCCGTCCTTCTGCATCCAATGGCCTGTAATTCAATTATAGATTCATTAACTTACCCGTACGTAATTGTTTAATTTTCCAGTCGGGTAAACACAACCAATGATGTCTTAATTACGTATCCCGTGGTCCTGTACCTATATAGAAAACAAAAAAACCTCCCTACTGTCTTATAAGCTTTATATAAACTGGTATCTTCGTCGCTCCACTCCGAGTATTGCGCAATTGTGACTCTAAATTGTGACTCCATAATTCACGTTCTGTGATATACCTAAGCTAAACATTCGTTCATAGGTTATTATTATTATTGTACGACCCTTAAGTGCAATATGGAAGTTCTCTAATATATATTTATTATAAAACGAGTCTATTATTGTAAGTTTTAAACGACTGTTCAGTTATTATTTAGGCTTAATCTGATTTAGTAAAACTTCCTCAACCTGAATTGGAACCATTATATTATTATTATTAAAATTCGAGACCGTGATTATTATTTAGAATAGATATTTATAGAAAATATCTTTTCTCTCTCGTGCACCTTAAAAGATGATTATTTATATTAAGACCGGGGAATTAAACACAACACCGGGAACAATATAATTCCGTTAACTTCACAGACGTGTTCACCGTTTTCCTTCCTTTTGATTTTATCGATTGATTAATTATTATTTTTAGAATTTAAGTGATTCGACTAAAATCCACTCTATTAGGTTATTATCTTTTCACTGAGTCTAGTTCGATACACTTTGCACAAAAATCCACTCTAGTCAAATCGCTCAGATAGCCATTTGATCCCCGGTAAATTTCCAACACCCCAGTTTCGCGCGTTTTGTTCCCGAGACCTCACCCTGTATTCCCGAATTGTCACGAACTGTCCCCTCTCTCCTCTCAACTTCCCTTTTTGATCATCCATTTCCACATAAATCAATTTTAATTTTTGCAAATTCGACTTCTAATAACACGTAAAATCGAATCCTTTCTCACCCACTGTCCTGTCGTGTCGCTTACGACCTTTTTCCCCGATCGGTCCCCACAATCCCCATTACGCCCCGTGCGACAAAACTATCCAGCCCGACCGTCCAGGGGCGGACCCGACCTAGCACTCTTAAACCTCCATACGAATCTCTACAATCTGAGCACCTAAAATTATTATTTACCATGTGAATAATTAATTCAACTTTTCTCGAAATCCTATCGTGTCCGTTCTACCATTTTTAAAATCGCTTCCAGGTACGGCGTATCCTGAATTTTCGATATATTTTCCATACTTTTCTCGAAATCCCCAAGTCCGATTTCAACCTAGCAACCTATAATATGTTCCGACTGTCATCTATTATGCATATATTATTTTAAAATTCTCCCAACACGTCACTGCCTAGATATTCCGACGTTCTAACATTTGGCTATGGATTTTCTAATAAGTTTGTGACTGAATATCCTTTATCGAACGTACCGCTAGTGAGCACACTCAGCTGTGTTCGTTCCTAGCTATATGTCGCGTTTCTTGTGTTCGTATACAATTTTAATATTTTTCGCGTTTGCAAATGCTCATGTGCAAACTCCAATTACTTGGTCACCTCCCAGCAAAGTCGTGATGCCCGTGGGACCTTATTTTATAATAATCTAAACTTTTATAACCTCGATTCTCCTTTCGTATGGGCTATAACTACTGCCAAGATCCCATTCCAATCCTGCCTTCGAACGTTTTTTTTCCCCCATTTCCTAGTTCCTCCTACATATTACATCTCTCTCTGGCACCAAAACCGATAAATCCCCCTTAATTATTCGCCTAGTGATCAAGAAAATACTTGAGTTTTCAAATAATTTAAAATCCTGACAGGTCGTTAAATTTTATGCTTTTTCACTAATTTCTTTCTCCTATCATCTGTATGTAAAATCAAGTGGTGATTTCAGCTTAATGCGTACCTTAGAGACCCAAAATCATGTCCGATGTCTCACACTCGAGACCCACTTAAGTAACAAGAGATCGTAAACCTTCCCTCCCCTCTAAACTAACGGACAAAAATCCAATACAGAATCTTAGATTTCATATGGTCACTAACATGAATTGATTTCCATCGACTACCTCGAAGAGATCGGCTCCTGTGGGTTTTCCACGTCTAACACTTACCCCATCGTCTACCTGCAGAATCTGCTAGATATTTGTCTGGAAAAAGCGGTTAAGACCGTCAATGTCCACTCCCGTTTCACGATTACTAAGTAATCGAGATCGCTTGCTACTTTAATTGATCAGTGCATGATCTTTGTCCTTTTGAATTTTCCGCCACCGAGATCCCCGCAAAACTTCCCGATTCCAGACGTGAAATCAACTGTTGTCGATTCCCTTCTGCTCCCATAAAAATGCGATTTATGACCAAGTTAGAAGTGGTTAAAATTGCTGTCTGGCCAAACCGTGAGATAATCTTGGAATCTTAATTTTTCAAATCTCTCATCCCACGCCCCCAGCCTGTGATTGGTTTAAGACGCACCTACTGTCCTCATCTCTATTCCGATTGGATAGTCGTTTTTTTCCTAACTGCTTACACCCCTTAGTGGCAAGGAAACCCCAAAAGTTTAAAAAGGATTCCTTTAATATTGATTTTAAAACCACCCGAAAGATGTCGATAGTGTGATCATATTCTATATTTAAAAAAAAATTTTACCCACCTATACCGGAGTGAAACAGGTTCATCACAACACCAATTATTAATTTATTAAAATAGGTACATACATATAATCTGAGCAACACAAATCCAATAAATATAAAGTTATAACTCAAAGAATTGTTTTTGAATTTGCATTGGTGTATCGAAATGTCGTGAAGAAGTTCTGTTGAATGTTGGTGTGAAAGCTTGGGGGCCCAGTAGACATACCTGACAGCGAAAGGTCCGGAGTTTAAGACCCGGTCGCGCCACTAACCCTGTTATGCTTTACACGGTGTCCGGAAACTAGTGTTACCCGAAATAAACTGGTGAATCTACTTCACGTGGAGAATCAAGTAAACGTTTTTTTTTTAAATCTGGGCATTTCAATTTTTATTTATCTTATAACATTTTTTTCCGGCAACTTAAGGTTTAAGAAACTACTTGAGTCCACTATGCGCTACGATTAAAAAAAATAACAGTTTATATTACACCCGTAGCAACCAAATAAATTGAATTAACCAAATAAATTCCACCCTCGGAAAGTTCCAAACAAAAAAGTGCGATTTATCAGTTTACCATTAGTTTCCGGGCACCATGTAGTAGATAAAATCTTTTTGATTTTAGGCGAAAATGCCAAAAGGAAGAGTTGTGAACAACTATGGACTAACTGAGACTGCTGGAATGGTTATCGTCCCAATAGGAGAAAAGCATATTCCCAAATCATGTGGAAAAGTTCTTCCCTGGGTCAAATACAAGGTGATTAAAATTTCGCATACGTTGGCTTTATAATGTCCTGAAGGATAAATTTTCCCCAAAGAAATAATTAGTATAATCCCTACCCATAAATATGGTTAAAAACTATTGTTATAAATATACCAATTTTAATACTCGATATTGAAGTATTTGGTAGAAAACATTATTTATGAGCTAAAACAAACAACAACAAAAAGCAACATGGATTTTTGCACAGACGAGCGAACTTACCAAATTTTATGGAATTTTGATGAGCAATATGGACAGCACATGGACCACAGAAACAAGCATTAATTTGATGAAATAGGTCCAGCTTTTCTACTATACCTTCCTAATCGACAACATAGTTAATTATAAAATACCTTAGAATAAACAATGTTATTCTTGATTTTATGCAAATAAACAGGGTTGTGTATTGACCAGAGAAAATTTACTTTACCCACCCTGTTTGGATTCACAATCCAGCATGTAAATTTTCATTAAATTGGTGTTATTGAATTTTAGCTTGTTGATCCTGAGACTAACGAGGAGTTGGGAGTTAATCAAGTTGGTGAAATCCGTTTAAAATCGGACTACACCCTTTTTACGGTGAGTTATAAAATTTTGGTGAATCATACATTTTGATACAAGGTTTTTAAGGTAGGTCGTCCCACTGGGTCGATTGCTGATTAGCAATATCGGTTAGTAATCGAAATAAACCAAAGGCACTACGCAGAAAAGTTGATTTTGCTATTGTTTGCAACGTACCGTGGGGGATTTTTCTGCACAGGTCTTCGGTTTATGTCGATATGTCGATTGCTAACCGATATCGACTCAGTGGGTTGACGGGTTTAGTCAACAACATATCATAATATGGGAGTTATGCATAAATTAAATTAAATATTTTCATTTTTATCAAGAGACGTCACTCATACAAGAGCTCTACTTACTGACTATTAATTTTATGACATATGAAAAAAAACCTTCCTTTCCTCACCGCTATTTTCAAAAACTGTGTAACGGCTCCCGTATCACTTTGGTTGGACAGTGTTCTTTCTAATTTCATTTTTCCTTGTTCTAAAATTCAAACTTGATAAGTTTTTGCAAACTTTGACAAACTTTCAAGTTTGCAAAAACGATTTCTCGTAATTTATTTACCGACTTCTGAATTTAAGGATGAATTTGAAGTAAAGAACGAATTGAGGTAAATAATTTTAGCTTAACATATTTTAAAGGAAAATAATTAAATAGGACGTCGCGTCAAGTGCAGATAGAACGATGTGCAACAAGCTAGGGCATAATAATTCATTACATAAAGTTCTAACTACATTTCCCTAATACCATTCCGAGACTAATTTTTCCTTCAAAATATGTTTAACTAAAATATACACAAGATTGGAACTCAAAATCGGAAATTGTTAAATGGATTGTGATAATTCGTCTTTGCCAACTTTGTAACCTCAGAAGATGTTTAGTTGGAACCCTATTAAAAAATTGTAAAAACGAGCAACTGTCAGATTACCTTGTAAAATAAACTGAAGCATTAAAAATTGGATGTTATAACTTCGTCACACAAGTATCTACCGAAATACAACCCAGAACCCTTCGAGAATTATTTTGGTTATAGAAATGAAAAAGAAATGGTTTTGCATTCAAATATTAATTTAAAAAAAAATGTCAGTTAGAACCTTGTCCAACTGAGGTCCCGTCCAGTCGTTGGACAAGAATAAAACAAGATTTCTCTTAGAAATATTGAAACGTTGTTATTTTGTAACAAGATTAAGAAAGAATAAATAATTACCCAGTATCTTCCGTTTCATTTTATAGAAATATTACGGAGATCCCGAAGCCACTAAGAACGCATTTGACAAGGATGGTTGGTTCCGCACGGGAGATCTCTTGTATTACGATGAAGATAAGAACTTCTTCTTTGTGGAAAGGATAAAGGAGATGTTTAAATATCAGGATAAACAAGTATGTTATTAGTTTTTAGTTATCGCCATATATAATAGAAACAAAGGGAGATACGGGATATGGCATTGAAGCGTACCGACTCTCGCCGAGCTGTAATCAAACTGCATAGACATGAAAGCCAATGAATGTTCTGCGTTTGGTGTGCGAAAATGCGATTTGAGGTAGTATGACACGCGTTGTACTTGCGGTCCATAGGTACTAATAATTATTATTCATGGCTCTTCGCCCTGTTTCTATTATCTATGGTTATCACTTATCAATATATAATTTAAATTAGAAAGAGCGGGCATGCGCAAGAGTTTCAACTGCTCTCAGAAGTCTGGAGTCACTGGTTTGAAGGTATGCTTTGGGGCTGAGTGTAGTGGGGAAGGAAAGGAGTGGGTGAAAAGAAAGTTGGGTAATTAAGATCCGGTCATCAAACACGGTTAAAAACTACCATTCAGAAATGATTCGATTCTGAATGGTAGTCTTTCACTAGGGCGATACCGAGAGAACCTTATAAAATGTATGTATATATTTAAAAAAAAATTTATGAATTCATTTTTAAAAAACAGCAATTATGTACATGGAACATCACCAACATTTCCAATTAAAGTGGGGGTACACCAAGGATCTATCCTCAGCCCACTACTATTCACAATGGTCTTGAATTATCTAACAATCCATGAAATAAACAACAGCATTCTCAAGACTATGGTTTTTGCAGATGATGTAGACTGATATCAGATAATCATTGTGACTTACGAATTGCCTGGAAAGGTGGAAAAATATCCTGGAGGATAGTGGCCTAAAACTTAGCAGGAAAAATATTGAATATTTGTACTTCTTATTTGAAGACCCAAATGTTGTAACTCCTTCGATGCAAGTGGATGAAGTAACATTGGCCAATTGTGACTCATTTAAAGTATCTGGGCTCAATCATTCACAGACACGAAGGATGTGCAGCGGATGTTAACCATAGAATAGGTATGGGATGGATTAAATTTAGATCCGTAACAGAAATTTTGTGCGACTCGGAAATGCCCATAAAACTTAAAGGAAAGATATACCATACTATTGTTAGACCTGCAATAATGTATGGCTTCGAATGCTGAACTATGTATAACTCCTACTCTAGGCAAATCGAAACAGCAGAAATGCGAATGCTTAGATGGTCGGCAGGAGTATCACTAAAAGATAGGATAAGAAGTTCACGCATTCGTGGTAGCCTGGGTGTCACGGACATAAACAATAAGATGGAGAAACGACAGTTGAAATGGTATGGACACATAAGACGGAGACCACCAGACCACAGGCAGGCAATGTCTATGGAGCTTCATCGACAGTCATCCAGAGGAAGACTAAATAACTCCTAGATGACCAAATGCTCCAAAATTTTACAAAGAAACTACCTGGATGAAACGACCGATAGACCCAAAACTGAAGAAGTTATAGCCTCAGAACGAGAAGAATCGACCCCGACCGCCTACATAGGCAATGAGTTGGGACAGTGCAAGGAAGAAGAAGAAAGAAAGCAATTGTTGTATAAAATGTATTTGTTAAAGTTGGGATATAAAAAGTGAACTTAAAACTAGCAGTCGAGGATCCTGCCCTTCTAGGGCCGCCGGAGATTAAAAGATTCTATCAATAAAAGTAAAATATATTATGAATATTATTCTTTTAGGTTGTGCCATGTGAATTAGAACAGGTGATCAAAGGATTGCCAGGTATCCAAGAGGTATGCATCGTTGGAGTAGAGCACACTCACGAGAACTACTACCCGAAGGCTTTCGTGCAACTGGTCCCCGGGGCAAAGGTCACTGCGGAGGATGTCAAAAATATCGTGAAGGGTAATAACATAATAAAGACACGTCGGGTTTTATCTACCCAATAAAAGAGGTCTTGTATTCCCCATTATGTCCTATAAAACGGTCCATTCTTAAGATTTATTTTTAATAACTATATAAAATACTCTAAGTACGTTTTTTTTAAATACAATGTCTAGTTTGCATGCTGAACGTCTGTGGATGGCGTTCTAATCAGGCAATTTTAACGATTTTATGGAGGATCCGAACTCGTATTTAAAAATGTATTAAAAAAGCAAAACGTACTGCCACGCTAGTGGTCGATTTCTATATTACCTATGTTAAAAATATTTGCAGTTGTGTCAAAATCCTGAAAGGAAATTGGGGAATTCATTGGAATTGTATCAAAATTTTCACCGTGCGCCAGCTTATTGTATTTTCGAAATAACTGTTTCATGTTAAATACATGATCTTTCTGTTAATTGTGCAGTTTTACCAAGTAATGTGTTAACTTGTACATATTTATAAACAGTGTACAAAATCTACCATAAGTTTCACCAGAATAGCTGTTATTTTCAGATTTAGTTTTTAGGAATTAGCCTTAGATGAAGCCATGCGAAATATTGCAAAATCATACAAAATGTGTTTTGGTTTGAAAATTTGATCGCTTAGAAGTATTATAGATGCTTCAATTAAATACTGCAAGTAGAACACATCTTGGCCTTAGAGTAAATTTTTAATAAGTTTTTTTGTAAGTGTGGAAAAAATAAAGTATCAGGCCTATTAAAAATACTTCAAAATCCCAAAATCTTCTACTTATTAACCCATTTCGGAAAAAGTTTCATTATACAAATAATGTGGCAAATTAAGTTCTTTACAAAATAGTCGGAAAACATTTTAATATTTGTGCCTGTATTTCACAGAATAAAATAAAGCATGCATTTTAGCGATATATTTTTCAAGTGAATTAAAAGAGGCGTTACCCAACTGCGAATTTCATCCTTATGCCATCTGCAAAAGGGCCGATAGCGCGTCGTTTAATCGCACTTCGATGGCAAGGATAATATTATTTAATAATATAAAACAGAAGATTTATTCAGCTTTTTATGGTCAACTTTTGTAGTTAATCATATAAAATTTAAGTTGTGGAAAAGTTATTTATACTCGTATTCTGTTTAACTGAGCGATATAATATTCCCACATTGTCACAATTTAAAATATAATTTTATATTCATTAAATTTAGTTTCAAGTCAATTAAATTGAATGTTATTCCAGATAACCAAAGTAAAATAGTATCAGTTTCTTCATTTGGTTTCTGTTGTTCCTTGGGTTTTGTCCCAAATAACCCGATATCTATCCCGATATATAGATGTAGCAATTAAGCGGAATCAACTGTAATATTATTATAATCATATTTATAATATTATGACAATATTATAATCATTTCAAATTGTCTTACAAACAGTTACCCTCCTAAAAATCATCACGCTTTCGTGAAATTAACAAAAACGTTCAATAATATATTATTATAATTATATATATAATATTAATGATACTGTTTTATTCTCTTACAGATAACTTGTCGGATCATAAACAACTGCGGGGAGGAGTTGTATTCATGGACATACTTCCCATCACCCATTCGGGAAAAGTTAATAGAAAAGCTATCAACGCTATTAAACAAACTTTTGTTGGTTTGTAAATAGTGAGGCATAATTCTGCAGTTAAGATTTTATATACACCTATTAATGTAGACAGTCTCAGATTTAAAAGTTCTTGAAAAAGTAGGTACTAATGTATTCATATCATGATAATGTTAAATAAATACGTCCATTGATGGGGGACTATACATTGAAAATGCGTATTATTGTTGATCTATTCCTTGCAATATTATTGATAAACAATATAATATCGGTTGTGATGACGTGACGTGAGTACATATACATATCACTCTGAAATTCATAAATATTTTTTTATAAAGTGTAAAATGTAAATGCCCTCTGGGCGTTAAAACAACAACAAAATAAAATGAAGAATGAATTTATGTCACCATTCTTACAATATTCGGTGGGGTAGTGGTTAGCACAGTTACCTTTCAAGCAGTGCAAGTGCTCTTGTCTGCACTGCTACTTGCACTGCTACGTTTTCCTTTTAGGTTTTTCCAAGTTCTTTTCCCCTCTTCTTCCGCTTCGGCTTTGCAAGCTTACAACTTACAACAAATTTCATTTGGGGATTTTGGGAATCCGGGCAGGAGCGCGGAATTCACATAAAACATAAACATAATTTATTGGTATGAGTTTTTTTTTGAAATAGGCAACTCACCCTAAAAAGAGTGATGTACGTCGATAAAGTTAGAAAAGATAGTCATAATTTTGAGGATAATCTATAAGGGGATAGAACAACTGGCCTAAAACAGGATCCATTCCTATTATTGATTTTATATTTAATAAAGATTTTATTCATTAATAAAAAATAATATGTAATTACGGAATCCATTAATTTAAATCACGATAATGACCGGCAACACTTAATGCGAACAACGTCCTTGCATCTCCCTGGAAAGTTTGAGTGAGTCAGGTTTGTATGTGGTTATTCTTAATTTTAGGCGTGATTCCAGGTTCTCATCAATAAGACGACTTCTCAGTTTACTCTTGATAAAGTTCATGCTTGAAAAAGATTGTTCACATAATATGTAGAACCGAAAAGGAAAATAACAATAAAAGCGATTTTTTTCAGCTGATCATAAGAGTCAGGAATATTGAAGATGATCATGTCTTCCTTCTCCAGGTCTTTCAAAGCAGACCACTTGTTTTGTGAACTAAGTTCACATATGTTCTTTTCTAATATTTCCAAATCAACACAAAGACGTTCAAATTTAGAGCTCTACATTTCCTTGTTTTTTTTTTTTTAAATCCAGCAATTGTATTTCAAAGTTAACAATGTCAAAGCCAAGAGGAGAAAATTTCAAATCTGTTATCGAAGCATTAAGAGGGCGATTGAAGAATTCTAAGGTTGCTCTGCTGTTTTTAAATTCCTGAAACCTGCTGAGAAATGCTTCCTTCATATTTAAAATGGTTGTTATGAAATAGTGTTTGTCAGCAGACAGCAGACTTGGAAAGTGAAACAACATTTCCAAATCAAAATCTTGAGCTAAAAGGATACCATTAGCGAGTCTGCATGTGCCTGTTCTTGGAAATTTGTGCCAGCGCCGCATGCGGCTTCGGAGCCGCACTTTGCTGACCTCTGCGTTAGAGCATTGAGAGAGTTGGAGGTCAATTGAAGGTAAAAAGAGGAACTTAATTATTCCGTATTATGCCGTGATGCGCTACCTCCTTATTAAGCCAATGATGGACTTTGACTAAAAAGGAAGAAGCGCAACACGACAAAAATAAATCACTTAAATATTTTTGGCGGAGAAAATCTAAAATCATATAAGATTCTAATTTTGTTTATTTTCATCAGAATCATTTATCCTGACATGGCCTGAGTGAGATTTCAGATTTTTTTTACATTACTCCACACAAGAGGCCCTGAGGATGATTTACCTCAGGGCCTACGTTATCTTAAATTAACCAGATTAAGCAGTCATCCGGTTGCATCTAGATCTTTCTGAATTTCATTTCGTTATGCAAAGGTTGTTAACACTTTAAAGCTTCCTGGTCCTGATGTGGAAGGATTCTGCACTTGATCTTCTTGTCCTGATGAAGAGATCTTGTGCAGAGGCTTATCCCTTTACTTTTACTACCACTAACGACACCCCTCTTCTTCTTGATGCGTTTTAAAAGAAGATACATACATCAAAACATACGTATTTTTTGTTGTTCATTGATGAATATTCCGTAGTTTAAAGTATAACCCAAATAATCTGCGGTCGGTGATTGTAATCATTTCCAATCAGTAATTAAAGTAGTGATAATGTTAAGATATTTTTCGTATGTAGGAACATATACAATCAGTTAGGAATGCTTTGGGGCTGAATATTAGATCAATAATATTTGATTATTCATAATCACGAGAGTTCGTTCTAACAACAATTTTTTTTATATTACTTAGGTTGGATTCATACTTTGACTGAATCTTGGCCCGAGTGAAGTCGAATCTATGGCCAGTGAAATCACTATTTTAGATTAACCTTTTCTTAGAATCGTCTTTTATTACAAAAAAACTAAATTAAAGCTTTTCCTAACGTTTCCCTTGAGTAGAATAAACATAAAAATGTATATAACTTTAAAAAAATGTAAGCGTAAATTATTATGCAAAATATTTTTACATAGAAAATAAAGAACGCGTATCAGAAACAGCTTTAAAAATATATAAATGTATGGCTAAGAACATTTATCAGTCTACCTTGATTAACTTTTAAGATAAATAAATAATTCAATTTTGCAAGTTTTGAGAGGAAACTATGGCATTAAAAAATAACCTTGCCCCGCGCACTGTTATTGTAATAATAATGAAAAATAAAATGAAAATAAAACATCCTAAAAAAAGGGGTAGAAATTTCAATTTATATACAACAAATTTGTGTTCCAACCTAAATCAGTCGTGTGTAAAATATACGCCGATCAAAATGCATTTTTAATTATTTTTATTTTTTCATGTTATATGTCATCAAATTTGTACAGTAAATAGAGCAAAAAATTTCTTTTAAATAATTTTTATAACTCACAAATAATTGCCAAAGAATCTTCTGTTCTCCTCCTTCTTCTTCTTCATTAAAATCACGGGATTTGAATTCTTTACTGATTTAATAATTGTTATGAAGTACTTTCTTGAATCTTAACTCCCTACCCCTATAAGATTATTTCCGTCGTCAAGTACTAAATTTAATAATATTAGTTGTCAAACGTTGGCAACCTTGGCTAGACGCTTTGATTGGCCAGGAATTCGGTGGGGGAGGGGCGAGGCGAGCGGCCCAGGGCTGCAGGCGTCTTTCCAAAGGCTCTTCTGGTTTAAGCTTCCCTAGGGGTTGGTCTTGACACCTTCGTGTTTTGCCTAGGCCCTTGGTATTCAAACAGTTGTTTGGGAACACGTTTTAAAAAGTGTAGAATCACTCGGTGATGTTTGTTTCCTGACAAGGTCATCGGCCCAGATGTGATCCGGTGTAAATGTACGTAAGCCTTATTTAATTATGTTATCAATTCATTCCTTTTATTGTGGTTTAAAATCATTAACTTTCCGTTCACAAAGAGATACACGCTTTTTCTAGTAGCGCAGAAGCACAAATAAAATCTTCAGTATTTAAAGCGACAATCAATCTTTTAATTTACTACACCTTACCTGTATTAATTCTACCAATGAAGCGATAATTGTTCTAAATCAAGTACCCGAGCGGACTGCAAACACGATCTCTACAGGAGCTAGCTGGAGGTTTGTGGGTATATAAAGTTGATTTTGTAAGTAAGTATTTAAATATAACATTGTGGTTTTATTCTTTATTAATTTACCTATGAGTCTGTAATCAAGCGGCTGAAAACCGTAATTATGTAACATAATTTAGAACACAAATTTAATAACACATAACATATCAGTTTGGTTCAGTATATTGTCCTCAAATCCAAATTTAAGTTTTGAAAAAAGGTTTGGTTAATTTCTAAAGAAGTAAGGAAAAAATATACGCCGACTCATATCGATGGACAGCATAAAACTGGAACAAGTTAAAATCCTTTATTTTGAGATACATAATCAATATTTTGTTTACGCGCACGTATTGAAAAATGTCAAATTTTAACAGTTTTCACTGAAATTTATACATTACCTCGAATGCAAGCCCGTGTTATCAAACAATTGCGTCGATTTTAAATGGTAACAATTCGAAATAGTTCATATAAAAACTCGATCGGTACATGTGAAACTTAATACATAAAACAAAGTCGGGTTAGTTACACATTTATAACTCAAGAACGACTGGACCGATTTTTATGATCTTTGATTTGTTAGATTTGTCTCCGCCCCGAATAGCAGAATAAAGAATTAATTAATTATGAAGAAAATTCTTTTTTTTTATTATCTTTATGAATCTATTCTTTATGAATTCTCATCTTCGAAAGAGCTGCAAAAATATTGTGATAGGTGAAGTATAATATTGAACAGCGGATGAATTCCAAAAATTCAAAAACGTCAAATGTCAATGCGTTGATTGTTTTGCTTTTGTTCTTAAGCATATAATGCTACCCCTCTTTCTTACACACTAAATGTCAACAGTCGAAAATGAGACAAACGGCGAACGTATGTCTGCACCCCTTCAAAGGAAAAATACAATAATTATAATAAATATCTCTCACACGTATAAAGAAAATGAAACGCGATTCCCGTAAGTGGAAAAATTCGTAAAAAACGCCATTTCTGATACTGACAAAAACAAAACACGGGTAGTTGCGCATCGATAATTGATTCATTGTGTCATTTTTAACGTAATAAAAAAACTTAACTGTAAAACAGTTATTGATTCTGGGGCGGTACGAAGTTCGCTGGGTGAGCTAGTATTTGTATAATTTCGAACAAGTTTTACAACTCCCAGAGAGTCAAACATTTTTATTAATTTTGTTGTAATTTAAAACTGGGAAAAGACTCTTATGATGAATATTTTGATCCCGTATCGGTTTTTGGACTTGTTTTCATATAATACCGGGCCATCGGTACATAAAACACCCTTCTATGACTAAATCCGTTACACAAGGAATCCGTTACATCGGGAAGCAGAAAATTGCATTGCGCTAATAACGTCAATTGCAAATGGGTTCTAAGACCGTTGAGCTAAGTTGTTATCGAATCGAACATTGGCCCACGAGATTTGGGTAGGTATTTGTTCGGCTCGCCGAACAAATCCGCCGCAGAAATACACGGGCGGATCTGTCCGCCGAGCATATCCGTATATATGAATTCTGCGCTTAAGGCGATCCACTAGTACAGGAAAAAATCGAAATCGAAATTCACGCCCTTTTATGGGAGGAGTTTAAAAATACTTGAGAAAAAGCTTTTGGAAAGGTTGGAAAAGATATTTGAGATTTTTTTTACACGCTGATTTCGTAAAGGCCTGTAAAAAACATTAATTCCTTTTTTATGCATTGTTTATTGTAATAAAACGGAATTTTTAAATTGATTTCACGAAAACAAGCAGGGCGGACCCTAACACGTTGTTTCTCCGCTGGAGTCCGGAGGAGTAATGACGGAAGAATGGGGTGGCTGCCAGTCGTTCTTCGGTGGACGGTATAAGGTTCACTTTGATGTAACAAATTCGTCGACTGCCGTATTGTCGCAGTGATGTCAAAAATACCAAAGCTAAAAGGCATATAATATTTTATTTTGTGAGGTTCGGGCGTAAATTTAAATTTTTTTTTGCGATAATTATATAAGAAACTGAATTTGCCACATTATGCAATAAAACCATATCCGAAAAAGTGTTTATGAGTAGGAGAGTTTGCACTTAAAAATGTTTTTTATAGACCTAATACTTTATTTTTTCTGAGCTTATTAAAAGACTTATTAAAAAAATTACCGATATTTTGAAGGACCAAGGTATGTTCTACACGCAGTATTTAATTGAAGCATCTATAATACTTCTAAGCGGTCAAATTTTCAAAACAAAAACATACGATTTTGTGTGATTTTGCATTATTTAGTATGGCTTCATCTTAAATCGAGGACAGACGGTTAGCGCTGTACGTGTAGTAAGTAGTGCAATAATACGCCGTATGTATGCAGTACAGTAGTGCAATAATATTTTGTGAGTGGGGAAGCCAGGTCCGTATTCAACATAGGGCGATATTTTTAGTAATGGTATCACTAGGCTTATCTTGCCAGGGCTTCTACCAGAGAGCAACTTGACGGACGTAGGTATATCTCACTCATAAAAAGCAACTAATATACCGGCGCATATTATAGCCCAAGAAAGGCTATCCCAAGGATCCGTGTTAGAAGCGGTCACTAAATTTGAATATAAATTGACAAATCTCCATGGGTCTGGCGTAATGTTTTTTCCCATTAGATGGATTATAAGCAGGTGTCATGAAATAAATACAACATTTTTGGTACTGACAGTACGTAAAATAACAATACTTAATATATTGCTTTTCTTAATGATCACAATTTCGTATAATATTTTTTCAAACGATGACAGATTTTTTTTTATTTATCACCAGTTTCCAGCTATTACCTACTACCAGGGAAATGCATTCCATGCCGGCGTATAACCTATATATAAGAATTTCAGCTAAGCGCGTGCCCCACCGACCGCCGCGCGCCGACTACAACGCGGTATAAGCACAAGTGCCGCCAATGTTCGAGCAGATCATTAATTTTTTTACGCGTTATGGTATTGGTTTATTTATGCGCATAATGTAAATGAATCCGCGTGCCAATTATATTCAGATGCTTCCTCACCTTCCTCTCCCCCATTTCTTTATCCTCCCCATACCATTCAGCCTCACCCAATTCACCCAGCTTAATCCCGCTGGCTTCTAACAGTTTCTGTATTAGGTACATAAAAAGTTGAAAATGTATTTATTCATTAATTACACAAATTATTCAACGATATGAGGGAACTTTGACTGTACAACTAGGAAGGTTTCCCAGTTTTTCGTCTTCAACATTTTCTCAACAGCAAAATTGGCCCAATTTTTTTTTCTTAATTTGTATAATGGGTAAATCCATCCCTGGAGTAAGCTCTTGGGGCATTAATTCGCATAAAAAACATTACACCTGCATATCCGAGAGTCTGGCGTGTGATCCGGTATCCAGTGCATTTGTGATTGTTGTCGAGTTCGTAGTTTCGTACCGGTCACGTGTGTAGCGAAGATTTTATTGGTAAATATCCACTGTTGTCGACGTTATTACCATATTATTAGAGCAAAATAAAACACAATTTATCAAAAAATTATTCTAATTATAGTATTTATTATATATCATCAGAAATTCAACAAGGATCACATCTCGGACCTCTCTTATTTACTTTGCATATCAATGATATAGACGCTTGTTTTAAAAATTACAAATTCCAGAACTTTGCTGACGATACTAAAATTTATAAAAAATCACTTATATTGATGACAACCTAGAATCGCAAGAAGATGTTAATAGGCTTGGAATATATTGTGCGAACAACCAACGGAAAAATGTAACACAATATCATTCACCAAAATTACCGTACACAATCAATGATGTTGAACTAAAAAGATGTTGTGAAGTAAGGGACTTAGGAATAATAATGGACTCCGGAATGACTTTCCGATCACATATAAATTTCATCTGTGACAGGGCCTACAAACTCTACGATTTATCATAAGAGTGACTAAACAATCCAGATCACCATATGTAATTAAAATACTATATGTCTCTTTTGTTCGCTCAATATTAGAATTCGGATCAGTCATATGGAATCCTCAATACAAAGTTAACATTGAAATGTTATAAAGAATTCAAAAAAAGGTTTTGAAACCCTTAGACTTTAAATCACGCCAACCATCAGAAAATTTACGACTCATTAGCATTCCACAATTTAAAATATATCTGACCAAAATTTTATATTAAAAATCATCAACATTGTTGTCGACAACAACTATCTTCTAGAAAACGAAATGAAATGTCAAACCAACTATTCCACATCCACACTAAAAAACAAATTACACACGACTTTCATTTCAGGGCAGGAATAAATTCCTTTATTTCTGCCATTCCTGTATTCCAATATTGGCTTTTTAGGTTACCAAGTATACCAGTCGATTAAACTCCAATCTCCTTCCCATCCTCAGAGCACGTGTTCCAAGTCCTAACAAATCAGCGCCCCCTGATGTACCGGTCTCACCGGGATATGACATTGTATCATATCGTATTTCAATTTATTATTTCATTTAAAATTATAAAATGGAGTCCTCAGCTCGGCAAAGCACCCAGTGAGGCCAACATTATCAAATAATAATTGAAAATAAGTTATATTATTGTATCAATAAAAAAATAAATAAATAAAAAGATGAAACTATAGAACATATTATATCGGGATGTTCTGTATTAGCGCCGTCCGAGTATACATTAAGGCACAATCAAGTTTTAAAAATAATTCACAAAAGTTTGGTAATTAAACATAACTTGATTGACTGCCGTAATGTACCATATTATTAATATGAACCAAATTCATTTTTAGAAAATGAATTTTATAAAATTTATTATGATAAAAATATTCTAACAGACAGAACAATTTGTCATAATAGACCCGATATAGTTTTACATGACAAAATTAAATAAATAACTTTTATCATTTATGTCGCTATTCCAAATTCTTGTAATATTCAGAAAACTGTTTCTGAAAAAATTAGAAAATATACAGATTTAGGAAATGAGATTAGATGAATTTGGCATTCTCAGACTATAAAAATATTACCATTTGTTATTTCGGCTACTGGAATTATACCTAGCTCTCTCATTAAAAATTTAGGCGTATTAGATTTGTCAAAAAATTTGGATAAAAAAATGCAAAAGTCGGTCATTTTAAATACATGTAGGATTACGAAAGATTTTTTTAATATTTATATTGAGGGGTCAGTAGGATTTATCGGACCAGTTAGGATTTCATCGGAGCCGAACCCTCTGATATGAAAATATCTGGAGTCGGTGAAATATTTTCCTATTATGTTTCTGGTGGATTGACGTATTGTTCTTGTGTTGTTTTGTATTTATTATACTTATATAGTGCACTTATATTGCGTGAATTTACTAGATAATCATTTGTGCAAAAGTGTGTGGAAGGGTTTAGTCTTTCATTTGGGAAAGATTTAACCCGGACATAAAATCGGGAGCAAAAATATATCACATAATTTATACTTACGGTAAGGGTGTGATTTATGTGTAAACTGTTATTTATGTTAAATTCTACCTAGTCCGGTGCTAATTTTATTACCACAGTGTGTTTTATGAATTAATGATATTTTTGTGTTTGTTTATTTTTGCAACTGGTAAAAATTTGAAAATTCGAAAGAAACACACGTTCGCGAAATTTCGATTGAGAAGATAGGATATTGCATGCATCAAAAAAGTGCGACCAAAATCAGTTACCACCGTTTGTTTCGTTGTTTTAGATCACTTATCTTCATAATTTTCCTCATTAAAAAATGCACTTTGACTTGTTTTCCTTGAAATATTTTTTGAATTTTTTTACTTGAGGTATCAATTTGATTGTGTGAAACGTCACATTTCTAACCGTATTGGGTCTGTTGATGTTGATGTCTCACTGATAACTCACTTTTTTTTTTTTTTGAAGGTTATTCCCATCAATGCAAGAAGGAGACAACGCTAATAATCTAAACGAAAATAGGAAAGAGAACACAGAATTTTTTGAAGTAAAACTTCTTTTTACACGCTTGACTTAAATAGTGTAAGCTGGATAATACGTTACGCAAAGTGTGATGCGAACGGTGATCGGGCGAACGGTGATCGGACGAGGCGAACGGTCGGGCCTTTATGCACGCTTGACTTGGGGAGTAAGCTGGTGAATGCGTTACGAAAAGTATGATGCGAACGGTGATCGGGCGAACGGTGACCAGAAGAGGCGAACGGCGAACCCCAAGGTCATAGGTCACCACAAGTTCATTGATCACCCCAAGGTCATAGGTCACTTCAAGTTCATAGGTCACCCCAAGATCATAGGTCACTTTAAAGTCGTAGGTCACCCCACAGTTATAGGTCAACCCAGCGTCATAGGTCACCCCAGGGTCATAGGTCACCCCAGGGTCATAGATCACCCCAAGGTCATATGTCACCCCAATGTCATACGTCACTGGTTTCTAGGGGCGAGGTTTGCCTTGTAGTTTTACTTCAGTCGTGTGATCTAAAGCACACTCGTTTTTTTAAAATAAGATTACAAAAATGACGTTTAAATAAGAGGTCTCGGTAGCCGAATTGGTAAGACGTTTGTCCCGGTAAGACGAGGGGTGCTGGATTCAAGTCCCAGTTGCAACCGTTGTCTTTTCATTTTTCTGTGTCTGCTTCTCTCTCATATATTCGTTTAGAATATTGTTATATTCCCCTTCAATGACTCTCACCTTAGTTATTTTTTTAGGTTTTAACGTCCTTTGAAAGTTGTTTCAAATTTATCAAGAAAACTGGTTGTGAAAAAAATGAACAAAATCTCAAAATGTTTATATTTTACTTTGTAACGTTTTTCTTCATAACCAGCTATATGAATACACAGTGTTTATCGAATTATTTTAATATCGTGTTTGTGACAATCAAAGATATCACAAAAAAAGTAAAAGGGAAACCAGACAAAGTTCTACGGGCGTAGCGTACCCCCCGAAAAGTTTATTTTTTAGGGAGAAGGGAAATCAGCACAAAATCTAGGGAAATTTCGAACTAGTAATTTTTTAATTATGTATAACAATACAATATTATATACTGGTATTAAATACCTACATGTTTTTTGGAATTCCCATAAATCTTAAATATTGTCGATGTACTTACAAGAAATTTTGTCAAGCAATGTTATTTTTAACACTTGACAACTCAAAATGACATTATGTATCTAAAAAGATAAATGGGGACATCTATGAAAAAAAATTAATTTATCTTACAAGTTCCGTTTTTTCGGTGATGGCGATTGATTTTTATTTTGCAAAGTGATTTTTATTTGGAATTCCGTTTCTAATCAGTGGTAAATGTATGCGTACTTTGAAATTATTATTTCACCTAGCAAAAAGTGTTTAAAAAACATATAACAGGATTAGTCAGGACAAAGTCCGACAATACCCCCCTCCCCGATACAAAACCTGGCTACGCCCGTGGGACAACGGAAATACGGCATTTTAAAATTTTAGTCGGAAGACCTGTTAAAAACTTATACAAAATTTATTTTATGAATAAAGAGTAATAAAAAATCAAATTCTAGACGCATCGACTCTTTTCCACAAAAGAATATTAATTCATTTCGAAAGATTGTTATCTCATCAAGTAAGGTTATGTTCAAAATTTTGAAAAAAATATGCAATTTTTATTATAAGATTATATCTTTGATCGTAGGCAGGTTTGTTATATTTTCAAACAAAATATTGTATTATACGACACACATTTCAAATCATATCATCACATAGCTAAATATGTAAGCTACTTTTCAGAATTTTAATTTTATCTTCTTCTTCTTCTTCTTCAATGGCGCTACAGCCCATTTCGAGCCTTGGCCTCCTTCAAAATAAGCCTCCACCGCCCTCTGTCCTCGGCCGTCGTCTTCCAATCTGCAACATGGAGTAATCCTCTTGCATCCTTCCTGACATCATCCTCCCATCTCAGTCTAGGTCTGCCCGCCTTTCGTTTACCTCCCGGGTGTCCTGTCAGAACCTTCTTCGGTACTCGTGTGCTTGGCATTCGGTGCACATGTCCGGCCCATCTTAATCTTTGGAGCCTTAAATGGGTGGAGAGTCTGGGAGCTTGATAAATTTCATAGAGCTCATTGTTGTGGCGGATTCTCCATGCCTCTTCCTCTCGCACCGCTCCTAAGATTCTTCGCAGTACCTTTCTTTCGAAGATGTCCAGCTGTTCTATCCTTACTCGACACTTTGCTGTCAGTGTTCCCGCCTCACATCCATAGGCCAAGATCGTTCTGATAATTGTTTTATATAAGGTTATTTTGGTTTTCCTATGGACGTTTCGTGATTTGAACACTGGCAGCAACGCGAAGTAAGTGTTGTTAGCGGCATTTCATGTGATGCGCTTTCTTACTTCTACTGGGTCTTCATTGTCCTGCGTTATGATGGAGCCCAGTTAGGTAAACTCTTCGACCACTTTGAAATTATAATTTTCTTTAAATTTCACTTTATCTTTTATTCTGCGGTGAGGGGTTCTGGTTTGCATCATGATTTTTGTTTTATTTTCATTGATTTGCAACCCCACCTCTTTTGCCGCAGTCTCCAAAGGGTCAAACACATCTCTTACAGCCTGTAGGGATCTTCCGACAATGTTAAGGTCATCTGCGTAGCCAACTATTTGATTGCTTCTGTAGCAGATGTTTGAATCGGTACTGATCATTGTCTTCCTAACGACGTGCTCCAGTACAATATTGAAAAGGGTAGGTGCTAAGCCATCACCTTGTTTCGGCCCCTGGGAGACGTTAAAATCCTCCGTTGTTTCACCTCCTATCCTTACTCGACACCGTGAGCCGACCATTGTTGCTTTTACAAGCTTGACTATTTTGGGCGGTATTCCAAAATTTAGGAGTATTTCATAAATCTTCTCCCTATCTATGCTGTCATACGCCTGTTTGAAGTCAACAAATAGTTGATATATATCTATATCGAATTCCCAGCATTTTGTCAGGATTTGACGAGTAATGAAGAGTTGATCAGTGGTGGATCTCCCCCTCCTGAAACCTGCCTGATATTCTCCTAGTAAGTTCTCTGAGTAATATTCTAGTCTTTCTTTCAAAATCATTATGAAAATTTTATACGCTGTGCAAAGTAACGATATTCCTCTGTGATTTTCACACTTCAATTTGTCTCCTTTTTTTATGTATGGGGCATATTATGCTAGTTTGCCATTCTTCTGGTACTCTTTCGGCGGTCCATATTTTCACAATGAGATTGTGTAGCAGGTTCTTCAGTTGTTCATTTTCATATTTATAGAGCTCTGCAGGGATATTATCTCCTCCCGGAGTTTTATTGTTTTTCAGTTTCTTTAGTGCAGCCCTTAATTCTGCCATTGTTGGTGTTCTCGTTGTTTCATCACTATTTAGCTCGTCCGGAATGTGAGTTGGTTCGACTGTCAGGTTGTTATTGGGATTTAAGAGCTGTTGGAAATATTCTTTCCACCTAGTCTTGATCTTTTCCTTATCTCCTATTATGTCTCCATTACTATCTCTGCAGAGAGATGTGTTGGGTTTGAAACCCTTTTTAAATACATTGACGCCTTTATATGCCTCAGGTGGATTGTTATTTGCAAAGTCATTTTCCATTTTCAACAAAGTGTTGTTAAAATACAATCTCTTCTTTCTTTTAATTAAATGGTTAGCATCTCTTCGTGCTTGTTCGTAGGCTTGTCTTTTTGCTCTAGTTCCTCTTTCTATACATAATTTTTTTAGAACATTTTTCTTGTGGACGCTCTGTATGCACTCCTCATCGAACCAGGGATTTTTAGCCTGCCTTGGTCTATTTCCTATGCCTGATTCTGCCGCTGTCAGCAGTGCATCTCACAGATTGGTCCAATCCTCTTCTAAATCATTTGGGGAGAGCTGATCACTCAGTTGGTTTGGTAGGTTTGTTGACAATGAGTCATGATATCTTTCCAATCCTTCTGGTGTTTTAAGAACATCGAATTTTAATTAATAAAAAAATGGTCCGCCATTTATACGATAAGGTGCTCGATAGCCGTTGTGCCCATATGATGTATAGATGGGGCCTTAAAGAGTCAGCGATGTGTGTATGCGGTGTGGTGCAGACCAAGTGGTGGTCAACAAATGCCCGCTCCATTCATTCCCCGGCGGGATTGATAAGGTCCACAGGGCAACGCCTGAAACTTTAGACTGGCTCGCAGACCTGGATATCCCCTCTGACCCCCCACCATATGAAAGAAGAAGAATTAAAAAAAATAATCCATGCACGTGTTTTGCGACGATAATACTTCAATTTGTCTATTTATTTACGGTCTTACAAACTGGTATATTACATTTCTTTTTTAAACATACTTAGTTTAGTCATTATTAAAAAAATATAGGTAGGTATTTATGATCAGCCAATAATTCACTAGCTATAAGTCACTAATTATATTTGTAAATCTTGGTTGTAAGCCAGTAATATTAATGCTTTCATATATTTATTTGTACAGCGCCCTTTAAGTGATTTTTCACAAAAATGGCGCTATATAAATTAGCCAAATATTATTATTATAAAATAATCACAGAAGCACACAATTTTATCATCACGCGTTTGAGCATTTTAAAGCAAATAAAATCGATATTGAGTTATTAGTTAAAAATGTTGGTACGTAGAATAATCAATCTTTCTCATCGGAACCGCCCTGTACAAAGGTGGTACAGTTGCAAGAGTCCGATCGCAAGACCATCTTTCGACGAAATTTAAATTTTAGGCCGCTGCTTAATGGGCCTTAATAAACTTAATTAAAATCTTTCCTACAATATTATTCAATCCTCGTCAATCATCATCCAATTAGGTATTTTTGTGAAGGTCATATTTTTAGAGGGCAGTAGTCAATGTCTGAGTCGCAATCAAAATATTATTAACATACATATTAATAATTATGATTTTATCTCATAAAATACATCAATCATTTTTATTTTCTTGTGTAATTTGAATTTATTATCATTTCAGAATTGAATTTATTATCACTTACATATAACTACATACCTACTCAACTTAAATTTCGATTTTTGAGAGATGTTAACTGGGCGATCGATATTTCTGATAGAATAGGTAGATAAAAATACATTTTTTAGTAGCTTAGGCTTATATTTTTGTAAGGTAATCAACAACTCTGTTGTAATTCCACTTAATGCAAATGGTAGGAAAAAAATCAATTTATCCAAAGCATTTTTTTTGTATTTGCAATCTAAACCGAGTTGTAGCAAATTTTAATCTAAAATAGTGATATATATAGCATTAAGATTCGCAACCAGCAATAAATTACGGAACGAATCATTGCTCGTTTAGCGGTGGAAAAATAAATAAAATAAATGAGTGAAAAGGATAGGTGATGGATGATAAAGAGTGTTGGGTGTTGGATGGGGGTTTACAAAAGTGTTTGAAATAAGTAAAATAGTTGTTTTTAACAACTTTAACAAATCAATACGTTTTCCAAACCATACATCTTGATCTGGATGCATAATGGCAGCGACAAAAGTATATGATTTTATGGAGGGTTATTTATTTTTGAGTTTTCTTTTAACAGCTATGGAGTCCAACCAAGAAACGGCACAGGACGCTGCCATCAAGAAAATGGTGGAAGGCTTAGATGTACACATTGGAAGAAATGCTTTTAGTGCCATGAAAAAATATAGCGATCGGACGTACCAGGTAATTAGTTAGATTTTCTGAGATTTTGTCGTCAAGTTACTTTAAATGTTTAAATGATCTGTTACATTAAAATGACTTATTTAGAAATATTCCCGGTTGATTTTCATTTTAGGTACCGTTTTTCTAATGCAGTTGAATGACTGATTAGAGAAGATTTTGAAATTATAAACGTTGTATGCAATTAATTTTTATTTCTTAATGGGAAGAATATTTTTACGTTTGATTTGTCACTTACCGATTGGTTTTTTTCTTGCAAACTGTAAAAATACCAATTTTTACGAAACAAAAATGCACATTTAATTACAAAAACGTTTTATTAAAGTCGTTATCACTATATAATTATAGTAAATAATAGTCTCTTTATTATATTTTTGTTACTTTATAATACTTTTATAACAACTTATATGGCAACGTACTTGCATCCACCGGTTTGTCGATCACTAATATTAAATAATATGTACAACGCAATTGACCAATGAACATGATGCACCGTAGTCTCAGGTAGGTATATTTAATTTAAGTGTATTAGAGCCCAAAAGGGTATATTTTTAGTTTGGATTTTGAGACCGCTGATTTCGTTTGGAATGCAGTAACCTTGCTGATGGTCAGTATAGCAAGGAGTTAAGAAACTTAAAGAGATGAAGAGAAGTGGACACAAAACGGATCCCTGGGGTACCCCTGAAGAAAGTGATGCGAAATTATACATTTTATTTCCAATCTTCACGACTTGTAAGCGATTGGGTAGATATGATGCCAGCCAATGTTTGAAGTCGGAATTCAAATCAAATATTTCGTTCGATTAAATGATTCTTTCGAGTGTTTTCAGGTATCACCAAGAAATTCATCGACATAGGAAACAATTACGACATTTATTGTTTAATTGTAGATTAACATCACCACCGGATTCACAGAAACCCACGGATCGGCTCGACTCAGCGGGATTCGACTGGCGCAGGAGTTCATCAGCCGCGGGATTGGACTGGGAGACGTTGTAATGATCTGCGGGAACAACACCGATATAATCACCGCACCTATACTGGCCTCCCTCTTTCTGGGAGCTCCTATCATGCCATTGGCAGTCACCATGGTCTACGGTACCTACCATATTTAAAAAAAAAGTTTGTTATTCAAGATGGACAAAAATGCTGAACCTGGTGCAAGGTGGCAGAAATTTGATCTAATTTTAATATTGGAAATGAGAAGAAAAATAAATTTAGAAATTTAAAGATATAATAATAGAAATTAAAGAAATGAAAAGTGGCAAAAATGAAATACATCAAGGAAAAGAAAAGAAATGAGAGAAATAGAAAAAAAAATAATAAAAGAAAATAGACAAATACAGGCGTGAAGTGTGTTTTTATGTTGTTCATAAAATTCCTTTGTTTTGTTGGCCTTCCATGTATGAATTTTGTGTTTTAGTTGTAAGTATATTTTTTGCGAAGTCTATGTCGAATTTTATAACTTTGGAGCCAGATTATGGAAACGTCTTTGTCCGTACGTAGTATTTGTCTTCGGAGTAATTTAATAAGATAATTAATATCGGAATAAAGGTGTGTGTTGATGTCGATGTCTTGTTTGTGTATTGTGCACTATGATGCCTTAGTTTGGTTTTTGATGATATATCGATATAATGTTGATGTACCTACAATTCTGTACGTTCAGTTTTTCAGTACGGCGAAATCCTTTAAAATAACTACATTGTCGAGAATATAAAACTTGTTTTAAATAACTTTAATTAATGCTTTTTTGTTTTGTCGAGAGTGTCTAAACTAAAGACTAAAGGATTCATACATCTACGTAAAAATACATAATTCAATTTTAAAAATCACTAAGATTAAAAATATGACAAAGAGAGGCAAGAGATACAAATAGAGACGCAAGTAACATATCATATAATTAGTACAACATCATTTTTAGCAGTAGCAGAATATTTATTCTGAATCCTTATAAATTATCGACGAAAATATCTACTTTAGCACACTCTATCTAATTATATAGTCGATTCATTTTAGTCAGAGGGCTAAAATAGGCGATTTAGTAAGTAAAATTATTGACCTAGGTATATTGTCCGATAGCAAACTAACCTTTGTATGTCATATTAATAATATCATCAATAATGCCCTTAAGACTCTTGGTTTTATTTTGAGATCTGCAAAATACTTCAATAATTTAGGGAAATTTATCATGTTACATAAAACCCTTGTCAGATGTGTCAACAGTAAACGGTTTCAAATCTCAAAAAAATATTGTAAATATGTGCATTCTTAGCCAGACAAACAGAATCTGATAAATAATCGGTAACGACTAAATCATCATTTGTGAAACATTTCACATTTATAAATTCTTTCAGGGGAGATCAAAGCCATGGTGACTATGGGGATGCCAAAAATTATCTTCTGCGACGCAGTTATCGCTCCTGTATTTAAAAGGGTTTTGAAGGAAATGGAGCTAGGCACTGAAATCGTCATCTTAGGAGAATCTCCAAGTACTGACTTTACACCCATATCTAATTTATTGAAGGCAACAGGGACTGAAGAAGACTTCCAGTGAGTATATTCATATTCATTCAGTGACAATAACTTTTGTCTAATTAAATTGTTTTCTAAATTAATTGCAGTTTACACAATAAAAACCATCGATAAGCATCTTTAAAAACTTTATCTTTGTTTGCGTTCAAACATTTTTAAATCCGAAAGAGTTGCTGTCAAGAAAAGAATATTACTTTGAAATACGTTATAGCAACTTTGAAATCGACGGCCCCGAAGAACAATGTCGAATTTGCTAAAAATTGAAAATCGGTTTGTTGGCTTATTTATTGGCTTATTTTTTCATTTAAACTGTATTTTCGGAATTTAGAATGGTCCCAGTAACCGAATACTCTCTCCTTACTATGCATATATGCGTGCCACATTACCCCTGCTGCACACTACCCGGAACATCAAAGCGAAAAAGCATCTCGGCGTCTCTGTGTGCAGGCGCTTATTACACAGGTCTGCAACATTTTTTTCTTTGAAATAAGAGGTAATTCCCATGTATTTTTGGTTGCTGAATTCGGGAAAATTATCAAAAAAAATCCATCACCTAAGGTTTTTCCGGAAAATGCAAAATACTGTGGGATTGCCCATCTTAAGGCGCAAAGGCTTATTGCCGAAATATTTTTTTATTTATTAATTCCAACTTATTATAAGATAATATTATGTTTTATAGACTGAAACTAAACATTTAGATAAAATTAGTCAGCGTTGAATCATATATATCGGGATTTTCCGTAGTAAGTATGATGAGAGAATGCCGGAATTCCCAAGGTGCCCACTCCCTTCCATGCCCTTTCATTTATTTATTTCTGTTCCAACTTTCGTAACGTGCATTTCAAAAATGACTTCAAGAGGTTGTGTAGATTCTTTACTATATTTGTGGTGAATTTGTATTGAAAAAACAACAAAGAAATTTTACTGAATTTGTTAAAAAAAAGTGTATTTTGCGTACTTTGGTGTGAAGATAGGGGACCAGGACAAATCTTGGGCCCCACATGGAGTTTGTTCAGGGTGTGTTGAAGGACTTAGAATGTGGTCAAAAGGTAAATGACCTGATCCGAGATTTGGGACTCCCAAAAGAATCTGCTGAGTTACTAGGACCCAGACTGTAAGAGAAGAATTTATTGACACCTGGAACTTCTTTTGCTTGGTATAGAAATAGAGAAAACCATTTTGAGCCTTATTTTTCTCAAGATGATGATCTAGGCTAGTGAAGAGCAAGGTGAGAGGTTTCACCAAAATATCAAGGAAATTGAGAGAAGGTATCAAGGTCGATGGGATACAAATATGATGGGCGACTACTGCTGGATGCTGCATAGGGAAAATATAACGTCCTACAAAAGAAAAAGCACAAAACGAAGTTTCAAAACTAAAAAAAGCAGATTTTATAAAGATAAGATAAATAAAATATTTTATGACTTTAAATTAATTAAATTTGTATAATTTTATAATTTTTTTCTTTTGAAAATTCCCTGCAGAAGTAGTGCAAGACGGGTTTTTCCTATATTTTAATTTCCACTTTGGGGAAAAATCCTTATGTGATGGGTCGAAATGGATGGCATTCTCGAATTTAGCATACCGAAATACATATAATTCACCCGTTACCATTTAAAAAAAAAAAAAGTCAATTTGCAGGCCTGTGTTGTTTGCAGTTTTTGTGCAGGCCTACAGGTCTTTTACACAAAACTTTGAACAGCTCTACTGCACATTTACAAAATCGCACATCTAACATTGTTTTTCGGGACCGTCGAAACGTAATACGAAAATATTATCAGCGGAATCTGTATTCTGACAGTTCTTCGAAGAGAAGTGTATTGCAAAAAAAAAATAGGTTTTAGGGTCTAACGCTGTTATAAAAAGCTGGAGACTGCGAGACAAACTAGACTTTCAATGCTTTATTGGAATCTTGGGGCAGGGGCTTTGAAATTCCGAAGGAGCTCGATCGAAACAATGTAATTGCAATTCATTCTGCTCATAATGAGCTTCGAAGTGTATCAAAGCATCACATTGATATAAGCAACGCGTATTTGGTTTCCATGACAACCGGGAATAGAAGAGATGATTAGTTTCGGTACAATTTTCATAGCTAAGCTAAAAGTGATGAAAAATTTTATTACTTTCAGAGTTGTTGATTTTGATCCGACTACAATAGCGTTCATCATTGGATCAAGTGGAACAACTGGCCTACCTAAGGGAATCTGTTTGAGTCACCGGGCAATTTCACTAAATATTATGCTTCCGTGAGTACCAAAACTATATGAAAAATATGCATTGTGTTAAGGGACATATCTGACTTACATTAACCGGTGATTCCTGACATTATTTCACAACAACAACAACTGTAAACCAAACCAGTCACGAATTATTTCTGTTCACAAAATATTTAAAATAAAGCTTAAAAACAAACTATTCCTGTGCCATTGTGTTCCAGTGCGAAAGTTGGGAATCTGCTCATTTCTTTGTGTCATCAACAATAAAAGTCAGAAGCCCGTAGTTTTTATAACAATTAATAATAACTTTACAATAATCCAGTATTAAATATTATTGTTACACCAAAGGCAGGTAACCTGCATTTCCGCACGCCTAGTGACTGAAGTACTGATACTTACTCACTACTACTTGGAAGCGAACGTTATTCCAAACAGCTAACCAGTAATCAGGGGAGTTCAACCTTCTATTTAATTTTTATTTACATAACTTAATTCGAACTAACTATGGATGCGCAGACATACATATCTCTAGCACAAGACGCAATTAATGCACTAACTAATATCGTAATGGATCCCAATAACAAATTCACAAAGGAGCATATTGCAAAAATATTGCCCAAAACTAATAATATTCTAGGGTCCATAGGCCAAATGGCAGCAAAAATGGCTACTCTAGAAGGTGAATTATCAGTGTACAAAAATATTCCTCCTGCTGTTTCCACTACAAATTTGCAACCAAATAACGTCTGTGAGATTATTGCTGAAATGAATGACCAAAGTTTAAGGGAAAAAAATATAATAATCTGTAACATTCCCGAAAGCGAAGCAATAACTCAGACTGAAATTATGAAAGACGATACAACCAGCATTAAAAAAATCATCTTCGACCTGGACAACTCTACCAATTCTCTTGACCTGAAAGTTTACAGAATCGGTAAAAGGGATATTAACAAACCGAGGGGTGTAAAAGTCGAGTTCCCTTAGTCTAAATGGCCGAAAATCCTACTCAGCAAAAAACACTCGCTGAAGAATAACATCCGCATGTACCCTGACCAATCAGTTGCTCAAAGGAACTATTTAAATAATTTAAGAATCGATCTAAAAAATAGGCAATCATCAGGTGAGCAAGATATTACAATCAAGTATATCAATAATCACCCAACAATTGTAAGATTAAATCCAAAAAACTGACCAACAAACTCAAAATTTACTATCAAAATGTGAGAGGACTGAGAACGAAACTTCAAGACCTAAGATCTACAATACCAACGATGAATTACGAAATTTATGCCCTTTCTGAAACATGGCTGAATGCTGATATAAACGATCAAGAACTGGGTTTTTTTGATAATTTCATTTACAGAAACGACAGATATCAAAATTCCAGCAATAAAACAAGAGGTGGCGGCGTACTATTGTCAGTATCAACCAAACTGAATTCAAGGAAACTGAAATGTCTTCACAAACATCTTGAACAAGTGTTTGTAATGGTTTCCTTAAAAAAAGAAAAACTTATAATCGGTTGCACATATATTCCACCGTCCTCCGGCCTGCAAACATATAAAGATCACCACCTAGAAGTTGAAACTATGCGAAGAAAATTTCCTGATGCTACATTTATTCTGATGGGTGACTACAACCTTCCAAATATTATATGGGACATTGAGAATATCGCGTTCTCGAGCCCGGACAACATCAATCATGGCTCCCATGAAATTTTAGAAATGTCCAACTTTTTAAATTTGCATCAGAAAAACCATGTGTACAATATCAATTCTCGTCTTCTCGATCTTGTTTTTACAAATTCTTCTAGTGTTAATGTTTGTGCCTCTGATGAAATGATTCTTCCAATCGATAAATACCACCCACCCCTAATAATCACTTACATCAATACTTATGTTAAGGTAATTGATCCCGCGATTGTCAAACGTAATTTTGAAAAAGCGGATTACCCAAAGATTATAGAATTTTTATCTACTAATAATTGGGCTTATGATCTCACTTGTAAAAGCACAAATTTAAATGAGGCCTTAGAATATTTTTACAATGTAATTTATGAAGCAATCGATAACTTTGTTCCCCTACAAAAATATTACACTTCTAAATTCCCTAAATGGTTCGATTCTGAAATAATTAATCTAACATACGATAAAAAATTGCCCACAAACGTTATAAAATAAATAGAACTCTAGATAATTATATCGCATTCTCTGTTTTGCGTAAGAATTGCAACAGGAAATCGAAAGTATGTTTTAAGAAATACACCAACAATGTTGAAAATTCTATTTTAACAAATATTAATAAATTTTGGAATTACGCTAACTCCTTTCGGAAAAATAACTCTAACTTTCCTGGTACAATGTTTTACGGGAAAAAGGTGGGTCATGACAAAAATGACATTGTAAATTTATTTGCAGATTTCTTTAAGAGTGTATATGTTGAAGACAATGACAACATTTTATCTGATAAATCCCAATTTATCGAAAGCTCACTCAACTTGCATAACATCCATGTGGAAGTAAATGATGTTGTGACTTTTATCAAACAGCTGGATATCAGGTCGAATTCGGGGCCAGATATGATTCCCTCAATATTACTTAAAAACTGTGTTCATGTTCTAGCTCTTCCTATTACTATAATTTTCAATTTATCTTTATCTACAGGATGTTTTCCTGAAATTTGGAAAAGTAGCTTTATAACACCTATTTTTAAAAAAGGAGATAAAAGTCAAATTGAAAATTATAGACCCATATGTATTATGTCATCACTACCTAAACTTTTTGAAAAGATTATTTTAAGTAAAATCATTCATCAAATTAAACCACTTATATCAATATTTCAACATGGTTTTATGCCAGGCAGATCTACCACATCTATCTTATTGCTTTACGAAAATTTTATTTCTAATGCACTGTCCAAGGGTTATCAAGTTGACACTATTTATACTGATTTTAGCAAAGCCTTTGATTCTGTTTCTCATCGCATTTTAATGGAAAAATTAGAACACTTGGGAATAAGCGGCAACTTTCTCGAATGGATTAGAAGCTACTTATCATATAGAAAACTATCTGTAAAAATTAACTCCACAACTTCATACACTTTTTTGCCTTAAGTGGAGTCCCCCAAGGTTCCCACCTAGGACCATTTCTTTTCCTACTATTTATTAACGACATATCATTAATTTTCGATAATATTCACTTTCTTCTATTCGCTGACGATCTAAAGCTGTTTAAATCTATCGAAAATTCTTCTGATTGCTTAACTCTACAAAGGAACTTAAATAAACTATATGAATGGTGCATCGTAAACAAATTATATCTTAATATCAACAAATGTCAAACGATCAGTTTCCATAGATCTAAAACCCCTTTATTATTCGACTACACAATTAACAATGCCACTCTAAAAAGAGTCTTTGAATTCAACGATCTTGGTGTTATCTTTGACTCCAAATTACGCTTCTTGAATCACATTATTAGTATAACCAGTAAGGGATTACAAATGCTTGGATTTATTCTCAGAATTGCTAAAGACTTTAATAACATAAAAATCATAAAATTGTTATACACGTCTTTGGTTAGAAGTCAGGTTGAATACAATTCAAGTATTTGGTGTCCTCATTTCAACTCTCATTGTTTACAAATTGAAAAAGTTCAAAATAAATTTTTACGTTTTATTAATTTCAAAATTGGTATTCCTATTATTGAAATCAATTATGTCAGTTTACGCAGTAAACTTAACTTACCAAAATTATCTGAAAGGTGAAAAATATTTGATCTCCTTTTATTGTATAAAATTATTCATTCAAGGTTGGACTGCCCTGACGCTATAAACTTGTTATCCTTACACATACCTCCAAAATATACTAGACGGAATATTTTATTTTGCAACAATAACTTCGCTACGAATTCTGCAGTAGAAAGAATACATAGGTTGGGTAATGAACTGACTGATGTCGCTGACATATTTAATTTAAACTTAGATTCATTTAAAGCCAAATTAGTCCACCACTTTTTAGATGTAAATAATGAATGAGAAATTTTTATTTTATTTCGATTTTCTTTTGTTTGTGGTTTTTTTTATTGTTCTTATTCCAAAAGCATATGAGTAATTAAGTAAAAATTAATGTGTTTTGATTTTTTTTTTATGTTTTTGTTGTTCGTAGGTATATGAATTGTTGTATCTACGAGTTCTCTAAAGTCATCCAAGTGGAATTAGCTTTAGATGTATGTACTCCTATTTTTTTTTTGAGTTTATGCTTTATTTGTATATTTTGTAATCTTTTTTTAAGTTTGTTATGTACTGTTGTTATAAATGTTATTTGTATTTTATATGTTAAAGCCCAATAGGGCGTCAATAAATAAATAAATAAATAAAAAAAATTATTTGAATTAAACAAACTGTTGATATTTTGATATTCGGTGACATTTGTGGTAGTTTTTCTTTTTTTGTTTAAACTAAAAACATTTTAAAAAAATCATTAGGTGTGTATTGGAAAAAAAAAACCGAAAATGTTATCCGGGTACCAAAATTTCATTAATATTTTTAAATCCAAATAATGCTATTTCCTCATCAATTAATGCCTATCCCTGCACCTTTTATCTTTCCAGAACTTCCACTTCTTCTTTTCTTTAAAAAGACCCTCTACACAGCATCTCCATAGATGATACAGGCTCTGAGAGAAATTAGTTTCCTTGGTACCTCTGGGGTGGGGTTAATGAAAAACAAGGAATTTGGTATAAAGCGGAAGCGTACGCAGCATTTAAAAAAAAAGTGGCGTAGTGTTATTTTCGAAATTTTTGCTGTGTTTCAGAATTCCAAGGGGCGAATGGGAACAACCAACATCAAAGGTGTTTTTTTCATCTCCACTTTTCTGGGGTTCGGGAGTACTTGGTTATATTTTGGGCTTTACAAGAGGAAGTGTTCGTCTCTATACACCGCTTACATTTACAGCTAAAATAGCCTTCGACTGTATTACTCGATATAAGGTGAGTTTTCTTAGAAAAAAATAACATTTTTATTAAGAACAACGCACCAAAAAGTAATGATCGTCCTTCATTGCAAATTACCCATACCCGCCTCCTAAATTGAGATGTCATTAATACAAAAATTACTCTGTTTCCTCTATGCTTCCACTCCACTGAAGTCAACCTCCCAACTTCAGTTCGGAGTTGGAAGGTTGGCCGAATGTGTAGTGGCGTTCAACCACCCAGCTTCATTAAAAAATAATGTTTTCAAGCAATTGTTTTACCACTCTTCCAAAATAATATTGTCATGCTAACGGCACGCGGCAAGTCTGTCTTGAGTCTCGACTGCCTGTCGAGCGCAGACGCAGACTGATGTGTGGACGGCTGGCTCGTGCGAGTTGGGCCTATTCAATTGATTCGGGTGCGGTTTACCGCCTCGGAGGCAAGCCAGGGCCAACTCGACCTACATTCTTCCAACTTGAAATCCAACCTTCCAAATCGTACTCCAACCTTCCAACTCGAAATCCAACCTTCCAAATCGAACTCCAACCTTCCAACTCGAACTCTAACCTTACAACTCGAATTCCAAACTTCCAACTCGAATTCCAAACTTCCAACTCGAACTCTAACCTTACAACTCGAACTCCAAACTTCCAACTCGAACTCTAAACTTCCAACTCGAACTCTAACCTTACAACTCGAACTCCAAACTTCCAACTCGAACTCTAAGCTTACAACTCGAACTCCTAACTTCCAACTCGAACTCCAGCCTTCCAACTCGAACTCTAACCTTACAACTCGAACTCCAGCCTTCCAACTCGAACTCCAAACTTCCAACTCGAACTCTAACCTTACAACTCGAACTCCAGCCTTCCAACTCGAACTCCAACTTTACAACCCCGTCTACACAATCTTGGTTTTCATTATCTACTGTTCCTCCGTAAATAGTCGAAGATATTATAAAAGCTGTATTCATAAATATAATGCGAATGTTTGTAAATAATCATAATACTGTATTTTCCAGCCTGATTACGTGATGCTCAATCCCAACGCAGTCTCTGAAGCCATAAACCACCCGGAATTTGACAGTTGCGACTTCTCTGACATAGTAAAGTTCGCGTGCATCGGAAGTGCTTTATCTCCCGATAAAATACTCAAAATACAGGTAAGAATACTGGAAATTGTACAACCAATTATTGTCAAATGTGTCTTGGAGATAACGAGAAATTCTAGTCAAATATTATTGACATTGTACTCCGTCTAAATCAAACGCCAACTTTATTATGTTTGTCTGGTAAAATAATTGAAATTTATTTTAAACTCGTACAACCGAATCCTATTTGTGTCAAGTGTCAGCGGCGCCATAAGATTTATAAATACATATAAAACGAAAATGAAAAACATTGGTCCGATATAAGAATCCTCTTGGATCCTAGAGGAAATTTTATGCAAATTATTTTGATGACCAACATATTATGTCTTTTTTTTCAAGTTCATATATTTTTTAATAACTTTATAACTCAAATTCCAACTTTTTTTAATAACTTTAGAACTCAAATTTCACATTTTTTGGCTAAACTTGGATTCGTAATCAGCACTTCAAAACACACGAATGAAGAAAAATTCAGAACTCTACAGAATTGATCACGATTGAATAGACTTATTTTTATGGAGGTGTTTTTTCGGATTTGTATGAATTTTGGAATTGTTTTCCAACTATCGCGACTAAACTCTCTCGTCCGCAGGTGCCCTAAGTGATTATTTTTACTAATGCGGTCATCCACAGCAAGTGTTAATGCAGGCGGCTTTGGGTCATCCGATCTTTACCGCCATCTCAGGCATTTTGTTAAATTTCCACATTTAACAACTTGGGAGGCGGGTATGGGTACCGCCGTGTATTGGATAACCATAGGTCACCCCAAGTGGTTCGCTACGTATTGTGACTTAGCTAGGGAGATGTTTGTCCAGGTCTTGGCAGCGGATGCGTGCTGCTTGGCGGGCCGGATTGAGAGAGACTGGTTGAGGGAAGCCTTTTGACTTTTCCAGCCGGACTCTCACGACCCATCGTCTTGCAAAGCAGTTGGAGGAATGGATTCATACGTCCGTCACTCCTGGACACACTGACCTTCATATTCAATCTGAGAATTTCAATTTTTATTTACGTTTTTTCCAGCAACTGCAGGGTTAAGAAACTATTGGAGTCCGCTCTGCGCTACGATTTAAAACAAAATAACAGTTGATTTGTAACCCCGTAGCAACCAAATAAATTGAATTAACCTAACCAAATAAATTCCGCCCTCGGACTCAAATTACTCGAAAACGCGATGCGATGTAGATTTATTAGTTTACCACTAGTTTCCGGGCACCATGTAATGTATAAAATCTTTTTGATTGTAGGCGAAAATGCCAAAAGGAAGAGTTGTGAACAGCTATGGACTAACTGAGACATCTGGAATGGTTATCGTCCCAATGGGAGAAAAGGATATTCCCAACTCGTGTGGGAAAGTTCTTCCCTGGGTCAAATACAAGGTGAATTAAAATCTCGCATAAATTTATAATATCCACGTCCACAAGGATAAATTTTCCCCAAAGAAATAATAATCCCTACCCTTAAATAAATAAACTATTGTTATAAATAATATACCAATATCAATACTTACTCGGCATTGAAGTATTAAAGTATTTGGTAAACATTGTCTATGAGCAAAAACCAACAACAACAAAAAACAACATTGATTTTTGTAAAGACGAGCGAACTTAGCAAATTTTATGGAATTTTGATGAGCAACATGGTCAACACATGGACGACAGAAACAAGCATTAATTTGATCAAATTATGTCCAGCTTTTCTACCATACCTTCCTAATCGTTAACATTATTGATAATAATAATAATAATCTCTATTCAATGAGATTGGCAGCATTATAACTATAAAAGTACATGTTAAATGTAGTTTACAAATAGATAACATCAGTACAAAGAAATTAACAAACAGAATTTACATCAAATACCTTAGAATAAAGGGTGTTATTCTTGATTCTTAAATACAGGGTTGTGTATGTGTATTGACCAAAGAAAATTGACTTTACCCACTCTATGGATCTACAGTCCAGCATATGAATTTCAGCTTGTTGATCCTGAGACTAACAAGGAGTTGGGAGCTAACCAAATTGGAGAAATCCGTTTAAAATCGGTCTACACACTTTTTACGGTGAGAAAACCCAATTATAATATTTTTGTGAATCATGCAATTTGATACAAGATTTTCAACATACACAAGGGTCGATTATTGATTGGCAATATCGGTTAGTAATCGAAATAAACCAAAGGCACTGCTCAGAAAAGTTAAGCGTAGCCGTAGTGGGACTTCGATTGCTAACCGATACCGACTCAATGAAGTGTCGGCTTTAGTCAACAACTTATCATACAGCCAGCGGCCGAAATCCACATTTCGTCGAAAGATGTTCTTACGATCGTACAGGGTGGTTCCAACGAGAAAGATTAATTACTCTCCGTACAAGCTTTTTAAAATTATAACTCAATATCGATTTTATTTCATTCCAAATTTGCTTTAATTTATACCTACATCCAAAGATGCTGAAAGGCGTGTTGATAAAATAAAATTATGTACTTTTTGCAATTATTTTTTTATCATAAGTATTTGTCATTTTTCAGTAATGTCTGAGCAAAATAATAATGTAAAAAATTTGAAATATATTAGTCTGTAAATGCGCAAATAAATACACAAACGGACCAAATTTTCGTCAAGAAACACATGACGTATATATTTTTTAATGATTTTATTTAAACTAAAATTAAAATTCTGTTACATACGTTCACCAGATAATGTATTGATTTATTTTACTGTATGATTATATGATTTGAAATGGGGTTGAAAATTTAACAAATCTGCCAACGACCTATGGTATAACCTTATTATACTAAAAATAAACAATTTTTTCTCAAAACTTAAAACTACTTTACTAGATAAAAGATCAATCTTTCGAAATCAATCTATAATTTTTTGTGGAAAAGATTCAATACGTCTAAACACTGATTTAAAAATGGCGTATTTTTATCAAGTGATGTCACTCATCCAATGGCTCTACTTAACGACAATAAGCCACTTGCATAGCATTTAAAAAAAATCCGGTTTTGGCAAATATTCTAAGACATTCCGATTTTTTTTAATCGTATTTTTGAAACACTGGCGATTTTTTTAAAAATTGCAATTTGAAAAATCAGACCATATTTTATAAACCGGAAAGACGGGACATAATTTTATAGGTGCGAAAAAACGATAATTACAGAGCCGAAAATCATTTAAAAAAAATAACGTTTTCCACATGAACGGCTCTGGAGAATAACGAGGCATGCCAAAAATATTACATCTCATAAATATTTTTTTTCTTGGTCCATCTTATTGATCATTAATCATTATAATTTTCAACGTCTATATATGACTAAATCCAATGTAATATACTTGTAAATAAGAACAATAATAATATATTATAAAATTTGATTTTGTCAAAATCATCACCATTACCATTACACTTTAAAACAGGTACAAAAGGCAAAAAATGTACGGGGTTCTCTTCGTAACATCTGTCAAAGCGTCAAACCAAATGATAAGTTCGCAGAGAACAAAAAATAAATCTGGTGAATGTTAAATGTCAAATTCAAAAATTTGCCTGAAATCAAAGTGTTATCATATAAAAAAAATCGGTGTAGAATTTTATAAAATGAATAATAGAACATTATCGGAGACGGGACACATTTTCATGTAGTGACGTCACAAGCCCAAATAATGGATTTATTTATTAAAAAAAAAAAAACTGTAGATACATATTTTTTAGTTTGTTAATTTTATTTTAATTTTAAATCTTTATTTTAGTTTAAATTTATCTTTATTTTAAATGTTTTTACTGATTATGTATAAATTCTATATTGTAAAATGGGGGCCTCAGCACCGGTACACAACCCAGTGAGGCCAACATTACTGGATTATAATATGAAAAATTGTAAAATAATGGATCAACAATAAAAAATATATATATATATGTATATAAAAAAGCATTTTCGTAATCTAAGTAAAAAAATCTATCCACACGATTTTTTCCAAGTCGTTATGAAATTCATGCAAGTGGCCTATTAATTTTATGTTCTTTTCTTTCCTTATTGGTATTTTCAAAAACTGTGCAACGGCTCCCGCGTCACATTGATTGGGCAGTGTTAACTTCACTTTTCCTTGTTCCGAGATAAAAGGTGTCATAGTTTGCAAAGACGATTTCTCGTAATTTCCGATTTCTGATTTTGAGAAATATATTTAAATAGGAAGTCGTACACTTACCATATTAGAACATACGTAAACGTGCAGTTAGAACGATATGCAACAAGCTAGGGCATAATTAAATATTTTATTTCATTGCATAAAGTTCTAACTACATTTCCCTAATGCCATTCCGAGACAGGGCTACGGCCTAATTAAATAGTTTCCTTCAAAATGTGTTTAACTAAAATACTTTACACAATATTGGACCTTAATCGGAAATTATTAAATACATTATGATAATTCGTCTTTGCAAACTTAGTAACATCAGAACATGGTTAGTTCGATCCCTATCGAAAAAATTGTAAAAGCGAGCAACTGTCAGATTCATCAAAATGGTACTTAAATGAAAAAATTTCAAAGTGATATGATATAAGTGTAAAATTTTTGTAAGGCATGATCGGGATAGTGGACTTCTTTTCAATCCAAACACTTGAAGTTTTTTTATAGAGCCATTTATTCACACATTATTACAACTTGTTATTTTACTTTAAACTGGGTAACATTTTACCCCCACAAACGACTTATAGTCAACCTTTTATGCTGACAAAATACTAAGAAAAAAGGACAGTTTTTTCAAGGTGGTGACATTTTTTATACCAAAACAAAAGAAGAAGAAACAAAAAACAATCTGTCACCTCATTGGCCAGGAAAAAACTAGGTTGCGTCGGTAAAGACGAAATCTGTAACCTTAGCAACTGATTATAACATAAATTGCCAGCTGCTGATTTATGATAATTTATAAGACAAGGTATAATAGATGGCGCTAATGCTGCAATTCTTAACAATAAGAACCTTGTAAAATAAATGGAAGCCTTAAAAATTGATGTTAGAACTTCGTCATATAAGTTTATACGGAAATACAATTCAAAACCCTGTGAAAATTATTTTAGTTAAATAAATGCAAAAGAAATTGTTTTGCATAAACATTTTTTTTTTAATGTCAGTTAGAACCCTGTCCAACTGAGGTCGCGTCCCGGTCGTTGAATATGGATAAAACTCGATATCTCTTTGTAATATTGCGATTTTGTAACAATATTAAGAAAGAATAAATAATATTACCCAGTAAATTCCGTTTCATTTTATAGAAATATTACGGAGATCCCGAAGCCACTAAGAACGCATTTGACAAGGATGGTTGGTTCCGCACAGGAGATCTCTTGTATTATGATGAAGATAAGAATTTCTTCTTTGTGGAAAGGATAAAGGAAATGTTCAAATATCAAGAAAAACAAGTATGTTATTAGTTTTTAGTTATCGCCATAGATAATAGAAACAAATGAAGATATGGGATATGGCATTGAAGCGTGCCGACTCTCGCCGAGCTGTGATCAGACTGCACAGACATGAAAGCCAATGAAAGTTCTGCGTTTGGTGTGCAGGTAGTAACAAAGGCGAGGCGCGCCACTGTGCGAAGATGCGATTTTCATTACTATGGATGAACGATTTTGGCTACATGTGTTGTGCTTGCGGTACATAGATACCTACTAATAATCATTTTTCATGGCTCATTTCCCCTATCTCTATTATCTATGGTTGCCATTTATCAATCTACATCATTTATATAAGAGTGGGCATGCATTTTTAATTTGAATGCCACACAAGAGTTCCAACTGCTCCCAAAAGTCTGGGGTCAGTGGTTTGAAGGTATGGCTGAGGCTAGTGAGGAGGGGGAGGAGATAGTTTAGAGAAAGTTCTAGCATTAAAACTAATATATAAAAATAAAAATATACGAATGTTATTCTTTCAGATTGTGCCATGTGAGTTAGAACAGGTGATCAAGGGACTGCCAGGTATCCAGGAGGTCTGTATCGTCGGAGTAGAGCAAACTCACGAGAACTACTACCCGAAGGCTTTCGTGCAACTGGTGCCCGGGGCGAAGGTCACCGCGGAGGACGTCAAAAATATCGTGAAAGGTAATTAAATCACAAAAACGCGTCGGGTTATATCTACCCAATAAAAGAGATTTTGTGTTCCCCATTTTTCTCCTCCAAAACTGTCGATTATTAAGATATTTTTTTTACTAACTGTAATTAGAATAAAATAGTTTTAAGTCTGTACGTTTTGCTTTAAAAAAATATATTGTCTGGTTTGTACGCTTGTAGCAGTTTACTTTTGACTAATGGAAATACCTACCCCGATTCCATACTACTCTATGATGAACAGCGTTCAGCAACTAAACATCCCCAGACTTGCTGTTGACAAGCGGCGTCGCGTCGGCTAACAGCGAACTTCTAGAATTTTGACAACAGCAAGGAAGGATGTTTGTTATTTGCGACACAGGACACAGCAAGCAAATGGCGGAAGAAATATTTTATTTCATGTTGATTGACATTTTTTTATTTATTTTTTTATTAATTATATTTTTGGTGCATACATTGGTATAATTTTACAATACTTTTTATTTATAAATATTTCAAAATTAAAGAATAAAACAATTAGCAGATTAGCCAAAAAAATCCCTCATAGGCATCGCCTGTTCGTGGGTATACCTGTGTGTTTTTAAAGTGTTTTTTTTTTTTTTAAATTTGACTCATATACATACATTATCTTTGTACATATTAAAGCATAGAATTAAATAAAAAAAAATAAAAAAAATTCAAGCTCTGGTTTTCATTTTATACTTTACATATGTACATTACACAGCCATTAATTAATAACATTCTTTTAATTGTTACATGCCGAACGTTTGTTGATGGCGTTTAAACCAGGCAATTTTAACTATTTTTGGAGGGTCCGAACTCATGTAAGAAGTAACTTATAAAAAAAGCAAAACGTACCGACAGGCTACTGGTCGATATCTATATTATGTTACAATGTATTTGCATTGTTGTCTTAATCTTATTAAAATAATCACGTTTTCGTGAAATTAACAAAAACTTATAATATTACCCTAATAATATTGTTGTTTTCTCTTACAGATAACTTGTCGGATCATAAACAACTGCGGGGTGGAGTTGTATTCATGGACATACTTCCCCTCACTCACTCAGGAAAAGTTAATAGAAAAGCTATCAACGCGATTAAACAAAATTTTGTTGGTTTGTAAATAGTGAGGAATTATTATGATGTTATTGTGCAGTTAAGATTTTAATGTAGATATATATACTATTAATATTAATTAGGTAGAAAAGTTCTCGAAAAAGTACTAATGTATTATGTAAGGTATGATATCATTATAATGTTAAATAAATACATCCATTGGTGGGGGTCTATACGTTGAAAATGCGTATTATTGTTGATCTTTTCCTGTGCGGTCCGCAGATCCTCGACTTACAAGACATAGCTCAGACGTGGGTCGATTTTACATTTACTGATAAACACGAGACGCCGCGTGACTCAAAATGGCGATAGTTTCTCTTTTGTTTGCTTCTCTTTTGTTTGCGAATTCTCGGAGAACTGACGTCGATGGCAGCCAACCATCGTACGCTCTACATTTGCAGTAAACTCATCCACCTTCCTCCCCTATCTTGTGACTAATATTAATATAACTTCTGGTGATTGCCTTCGCGGAGAGAGAGATTCCATGTTAGATTAGAATAACTATGTCTTGAATTCATAATAAACGTGATTACGTTCTTGAGTTAATTATTGGATAAAACTGACGACCTCCTTCCTGTGCTATGTGCGATAGGATTGCGATCGACCTTCACCTTGGGTAAAGTGCCCCCTGAGCTAGGGATTATGGTTGCCGTACGGCAATCCGGAATCTGTGGGTACTCACCAAGCTAAGAACGCCCCCTGCAGTGGCGTAGCGTGGGTGTCAGCCGTCCGGGGCGGAGGAAAATTTCGCCGCTCCCTTATTTGGGTACTTCAACCGCAGATTTTCAATGGCCGGGGGGGGGAGGGATACGTGGAAATCTTACGACCTCATTTTATGCCGATTTTTAAAACCGCCTAATAAATTTATAATCAAATGTAAAGATTCATTCGGTACACGATGAATCTTCAAATGGTTATTTAATTTATCGTTATATTCTGAACACAAAACTGGTTTTAAATCAAATCTGTACGAAGCGAATTAAATCTACACTCAGAAGATGAAAATGGATTTTCTTTGATTCTTGCAGCACATACATAATCTGCAACTAGAATTTAATAACTTGTAACGTATTAATTTAACAAGGCGAGAAGGTACTGTTTTTTTTCTTTTACTAACCGTTAAGTTTGACACTTCAGTGTCGGGAGGTTGGCAACGCGGGCGGGGAAGAAAAAAAAGAAGAAAGTAAGATGGCGGAGGACGTATTTTTGGGCTGGGATCAGGGCGGACAATGGAGAGGTGACGCGTGGAGATTATTTACTAAAACGTATTTAATAAATTCAAGTTGCCTTTACCCTTCCCCAGAGTTTTGAAAAAGAACTGTGTGTGGACCATTATAAATGAGGCGCTAGTTAAAGCCTCAAGGGTGCTGCATTAAGTGTTATTAGAATCCGGTGCTCAATGCTCCAACTGCACCTGTACAGCCTACCAGCCCTGTGTATTGTTAAAATACTTTTGTGTGTGGTAAAAACTAATAGTAAAGCCAAATAACATTACAAAATGATTGTCTTATTAATGCAATAAAAGGCATGTGAATCAATTTCGGGAGTTTAACTTGTGAATGGTTTGCTCAAAGATGGTGGAAGTTTTCTCCGTCAGTCATGGCAGTTGTTCTTCCTCGTAACAGGATAATTGCTTTATATAAACCGAGTGCTTGGTTCACAAGACGGAGAAGCCAAGTAAATGTGTCTGCAATCGTTCCCTGAAGAATCATTGACTGACGCTTGGTGCGGCAGTCAACCCGTCGAAACTAGCAATCCTGATTGCTCCATTTTGTACACAAGACGGAGAGGCCATACATCCAGATGGGAGCCTTCTTTTTATCCCACACAGGACCCTGAAGAGAGAGAGCTCATGGAAAATACCCGTGGCAAACTGTACTTCGAATAAGAGAATGTTTTCCTTCGAAATGTGTCAGCAGATGAATCCACAACTGGAATTTTACATTCTGAACACAAAACTGGTTTTAAATTAAATCTGCATGCGGCGAATTAAAATACACTCAGAACATGAAAATGGTTTCTCTTTGATTCTGGCAGCATACGTGTCTGCAACTATAATTTTATAACTGTACTTCGAATAAGATAATGTTTTCCTTCGAAATGTTTCAGAAGATGATTCCACAACAGAAATTTTACATTATTAACACAAATTTAAATTAAACCTGTATTAAAACTACACTCTTTTTCTTTGATTCTGGCAGATAATCTGAAGATGATTTTTTTCGAATACGAGAATGTTTTCCTTCAAAATGTGTCAGCAGATGAATCCACAACTGGAATTTTATATTCTGATTACAAAACGGGTTTTAAATCAAGAGTGAATCTGCTTGCGCGTCCCCAGATTTAATTAGTATTACCCTCATAATATGCATATGGTTTTCCTAAGAATTACGAATTTTGAAGAATGGTTTTAAACAAAATGTTTAACTCCACTCGAAATATTAGAACGGTTTTTTTCGAAATGCATCAGCAGATCAATCCGTTACTGGAATTTTGACAGATCTTTCGGAACATGAAACTGGTTTTAACCTAAGAGTGAATCTGCATGCGAATCCTCGGCTTACGGATACCACACCTAGAACAAGAAAATGGTTTTCTTCCTATTTTTGAACTTCGAATACATGGATGGTTTGATGATCCATCAGAATACATGATGATCCAAGAAACTTTCTTACTTTCTTTCTTTGTTGACGCATTGTCCACGGACATCCCTCAATCATTCTCATTGATTATTAGTCATAAACAATCCAAGCGTAAAAAAAAATTCATTAACATTTTTTTCTCCAAATAATTCAGAAATCACTGGTTAAAGTGAGTCAAGTACGTCCCTTAAAACCCCTTTTATCACTTGTGTGAGTGGAGATATGTGAAAGAAAAAAAGAGGTTTTAAGACGAAAATTATTTACTAAGAATTTAAATTCTGACGGATACGTCCTGGTTCAATTAGGTATAAAGCAATGATCAAATAAATCACTTTAAAAACATTTTCCAGAACCAAGTCCAATTTCATGTATAATGGCAATCGCATGTCATCCATACAAAAATAATTGAATTAATTCGCAAAGATTGCCTTTTGTAAAGAGCGTAATTGGGCAAAATCTGCTTTATGTTCAATTTATCCAATTTCAGTGACATTTTGATCCAATGGAGATTTGATTGAAATAGGCACTTGAATACTTCAAATCAAGTAAAACTGTGATCGAGAACAGACGTATCTAATATCTAGTACCAAAGCAACCATGTTGTCAGGAATCGCAGTTATGTCTACCATTCTTTTGGTTATTGCCTGTTTTAATGTGCTTCAAGCGAATGCAATGGTGAGAGATATAACATACCTACATTTAATAATAATATGTTTCAGAAATTAACCCCCCAGGCTAATTTCATTCGTATAGGTCTCATAGAAATCGTTCTTTATACGGTGAGAAATATGATCTAAACGGTGTTAGAAAGAAAAAACACCACGCTTTATATTCAAATCTAAAAATTAACCTCAGAAAATTTTAACCTTACCTTATTACCTTATTGGAAAATTTGCCTTGGAAAAAATTTGTGATTTTTTTTTACTTATTGTTATTTTTACACGAAACAAAATGAATGGGAGGCGAAAGGGCAGCGATAGAGGAATGGGAAAGAACACGCAGGGAGAAACAATATCTTTATTAAGTGGCATTGCAACGCATGCCGGAAAATCACTAGTATATTATACTTTATGAAATGTGTGGGATTGCACTATCCTCCCTTCAACTGGACTATTTTTTTGCATTTGATACACCCAGGAGACCCTGAGGAAAACATAGGTATTTTCCTTCAGGGCCTATTCCATCTTTGGGGAAGCTGTGTGGAGGATCTTTTTAAGGAAAGAAAGAAGAGGAAAATTTAGAAAGGAAAAAGGTACGAGGGGTGTGCAGGAATCTGGCGGTTAATGTGTCTAGGAATGACAAACGCATGAATCAATCCCTCTCGCTGTGGTGCATGGCAATGTGTCGGGAGAACCCCGCTAGAGAGGTCAAAAGGTTTCCCTCAACCAGTCTCTCCCGATCCGGCCCGCCACGCAGTAGGCAGCGTAGGTGGGCAGACGCATCCGCCATCAAGACCTAGACAAACCTCACTCTATGAACCCGGACACTCGTGCTAAGTCACCAAACGTAACGAAACCTTATTTATTTATATTTGACATTGACAGGTGATAATCAATCGTACTTCCGACTCAAAAACAGACAATAATCCAGAGGAAGGCTCCACAACAAGGCACGTCTCCAAGCTACTGCAAGCCTTGGGTAGTCTCCCTGATCACGGTCTGCTGGGATCTCGCCTCAACCTTCCTCGCTCCATCGCCATCGTTCACCAGGATCCGCTGTCCACGTCGTCGTCCACTCCAGCTCGTCAGGAGGAAGGAGATTCCAGGGCAATACTTCCGTCACTTCCCGACGCGGAGGATATCCGGAAGATCATTGAGATTCTGTCCCTCATCGCGACGCAGGTGATCCCGGTGTTACTAGGTTGATTTTCGGGTAATTCTGCACCATAGCACTGTAAAATGAATCTGTAAAGTGAGCGTTGAGTAAAGTTTAAAATTATTTTGTGGAGAATATTATTTGCACTCCACTGAATTTTGACGACTTCCATTGTTCGAATCTAGAGATCGTGACTTCGAAAATTGGCGTGCAAATATTTGAATTGTTACCCTGTGTAATATAAACGCTAGAAATATTTCTGTTTTCATGCCTTCAAAATTTAAAATCGAGCGTCTTGTTTGCACGAGGCAAGTAAGCAAAAAAGTGGTTTTTATTTATTTTGTGCATAATTTTATAAGAATGAAAAAAACTTAAAACATACAAAACCTCAAAAATAGTCCTAGCCATAAGGGGGTATTTAAAAAAAATTGTTTCTTACGTTCCTTTATACTTAAGTCTTTAAAAAAACTTTTTTTTTTTGTTTTCGCTTATATTTTTTGTTATGTAAATAATAATTTTATTGTAATTCCAATACATAGCTAGTAAAAGTTTCAATTTACCCGTAGCATATTTTTTGATGTTCATAATATAAACCGATTCGTCATAAAGATTAATAATAATAAATAATAATAATCTTTATTTGGAAAACAAACAGCTTTACAAAGATACATAAAAATAAAGAGTGCTAAAATAAAACAGTAAGCCTAAAAACATGTTTTCGCTGATAAAATTTGTTTTTTTTTTCGCTGACAAGAAAAACATAAAGAAAAACTAAGAAAAAAATAGTTAAGAGAAGCTAAATTAAACACAAAGAAAAACTAAAAAAAAAATAGTTAGGAGAAGCTAAATACTTAAATATGCATGATAAAATATAGAAAAACACAATAAAGGGTAAGCTCATGATCTTATAGGAGTATATGGATGATTTGTATGTGATTAGGGAATATGAAAATATATTGCAAATTAGGAAAAGGAATCTGATTAATAATATAATAAATAATATAATAAATACATATAAATATGGATGTTAAGTGGTGTGTTGTGATGCATTACATTTATCTGATAGTGTTGCTTTGAATTTGTTGAAAGTTATATTGAAGATGTCTGCATATGTGAGGTGTGTGTTATGATAGTGACAGGCTCGATGTATGAATTCATTTTGTAAGTAGTTGGTGTTGGAGCGGCTGTTATACAAAAGGGATACGTTTCTGCCATTGCGACCAGGAACTCTAATATCTATTTTTAGTAAAAGATACGGGGAAGATATCGTATTATTTAGGATTCTCTACAATAACAATTGATCAGAAATATTTCTCCTACAATTTAATTTCGGGATTTTAAAGAATTGACGAATATCTTCATTTGATTGGAATGCATAAAACGAGCGAAAATTTATGTAGGAGAGAAATTTTTCCTGAACACGTTTTATTCTATGAACATATGTTATATATCTTGGATTCCAAATTTGTGAGGCGTGTTCTAGGTGCGGACGAACATAGGTATAATAAAGCAAAATAAATGTATCGAGAAAATAAAATAGTTTTGATGTTCGTAGTTCGTAGTATAAATCCTAACATTTGGGTGGCTTTAGTGAAAAATTATTAATCTAAATAGTAACAAAAAAATTATTAATCTAATAGTTTATTAATCTAAATAGTAACTTAATAGGATTTCACGTATAACTTCATCTTCCGGTTGGATTTAAATAAATTGTGGTTTAAAACAAAATGTTTGTTTCAATCAATAAAAAATCTTTTTTTTAATGTGAATACTGCACAAGATTCCCAATTGTTTCCGCCTGGAGCCAGTAAGACTATATGGTATCGCAAATTGGGGTATGTTGTGAGGATGAAGGTAGAGGTGAGAGGAAGGGGATGAGGTAACAGGGAGGTGGGAAAGTACCCGGCTATTCCGATCTGGTTACCAAACACGGCTAAAGCCATTTCAAGCAACGTTTCAAATCTGAATGGTTCTCTTACATCAGAATGATAATAAGAGGACCTTCCACTATGAAACGAGCCGCAAATATACTATCTACGAGTATATATTATTTTTAATTAATTAACTGTTAAATAACACAAATTAATCAATAACAATTATTTGCGCACGTCGAGCACTATCCCTCGACCACGGAGGCATTTGTGTCACTTATTTATTAATAAGTATTTCGCTACCAGTTTCGACAGCAGCTTAAGCCGAGCGAAACCGGTTGTAAAATTAAATAAATTGTGGTTTAAAACAAAGTTTTTGTTTCAATCAATGATAAAAACTTTTTTTATGTGAATAAATACCACACAAAATTCCCAATTGCTCCCGTCTGGAGCCAGTGAGACTATGGCAACCCCAATTGGGGTATTTTGAGAGGCTGAAGGTAGTGGGGAGGGGAAGGAGATGGAGAAGAGGGGAGGTGAGAAAGTACCCGGCTATTCAGATCTGGTCACCAAATAAGGCTAAAGCCATTTCAAGCAACCTTTCGATTTGGAATGGTTGTCTTAAACGAGGGTGATACTGAGAATATCTTCCACTCTGGAAACAGCCGCAAACATGCTATATACACTCAAATTAATGAAATTAATATATACACACTTGGTCGAAGATACACACAAATTAAACAATTATTTGCGCACGCTTGGATTTGAACCCGCGACCTTCAGATCAAGATGCTAGTCGAGAGCATTACCCTTGTTACCAGTTTCAACCCTTTCCTATCATTAGTTTAGGTGTCGAAATCGGTGGCGAAATATTAAAAAATAAGTAACAAATTTGCATAAAATAAAACCCTTCTAAAACAAACTTCTAAAAATCATTTTATTGTTGTTTTTATGACACTCATGCTGTTTTTCCCAATTGCAGGTAATTCCAATATTAACCGGATCTTCAGCTGGAGCAGTACCCAATAATGAAATTGAAATGTTGGCGTAATAATGAATACACAAAAATACATTTTGTTAGATACCCTCCTACCCAATTAATAGATAAATGCTATGTAACTTACCATAACAATAAGTATGTTTTAAACTCTCATTAACATACCATGAACATATTTAAAACTCACGGATTCACTCTCTGAATTTGGCCTTACTTAGTCGTCTAAAATGTGGGCATAAATGATTATAATATTTAATATTTTTAGGTAGGTACCTACCAACGGCACCATACTCTAATAACGATTGACGAACGGTGATCAATATCATTAAAAAAGGAAACGGAGCATGTGCAACTTTTGCCCAGCGAAAAAAGACGCATGAGTATGTACCTACTACTGTGCGAAATCCAACAAACCATATTGTCTGGAATGTCAATGTCATCCCAATGTCACATGTTCTTTTATAAGTTAGTGAAGTTTTACTTCAGTCGTGTGGTCTAATGCACACTCGTTTTTTTTTCAAATCGATACCCACGGAAGTAAGTTATTTATTCATATTTAAAATTAATAAAAACACTACCTTCCGATTAAAATATTTAACGTAAAACAGTTCAAAAATTTTATGAAACGATTTTCAACTATACATTTAGCGGTAAGCACATATTTATTTTTCTAGACGATTAAAGAATAACTTTCGGAGGGATTCGTTTAGAAACATCTGAAATTTTAGTGATACGTTTATCAGAATGAATTAAAATATACCCGCGGAAAGAACAAATTTCCAAAAATTCGTCCGTAGGTCCGTCTAATACGCTGGGCTGCGCGCTGTATGTTTGTGTACACCCTTTTTTTACTTTCATCTTTAAGATTCCCACAATATTTTAGAGTATTTGCTTGGGCGAATTCGACAGTAGGTCCGTCTGATAGTCCGTGTATTTATGTATTTTATGTATGTTATTTGTGTACTTACACTGTACACGACTTCTTCACTAAGATCTGACTTAGGGTATTGTGTCGCCTTAAGTACATAGTGATATCAATGCTTAAGTACAATATTCATAAATTATTAGTCAAGTATGAACAAATTAATTAATATTTGTGATTAATCTCAACTTTCCAATGTGATTCATTGAACAACTATTTACGAAAAGAAAGTTTCTACAATTAGTCGACCTCTTAAAATTTATAAGAAGGGTTAAATGTGTATATTAAATTTAGTATAGATCAATAAAGCAGTTGCTTTGGAAGTGTATCTGTGTTTCATTATTGAATTAAAATTAAAAGTGTAATTGCTTATCAAAGTATTTAAAATGTCTGTGATATTTAGAACTCCTCTAATAGTAGCCTTGCTCGTAATGTTTGCTGCTACTGTCAACTGTGGTCCCATCAAAAACTTTTTCCTGTCAATTGGAAAAAAAGGTAAATTAGATTAGTAAAGTTTAATTTGTAGCTTTTATTTGGATCCGAGGACATGCTGGCATCTTTGGATAAGAAATTGCAGACAGTCAACTCACAACGCATGTCCTAGAAGAGTACGAGCATGTATCAAGCAATAGTGGAGCAAATGCTCGGAATATTTTATATTTTTTTAAAGAAAGGCAAACATTATCGGGTTACGAATAATCTGAAAATAATTTGAAAATCTCCTACTACCACCACAGAAAGCGGAAAATGTTGCTTGCGTCGTGATGGAGAACCTGGCCAGCAGCGGAATTGAACTCACGATGCCTGGGAGCAGTGGTGGACTAAGAGGGGGGGGGGGGGGGGTGGAAGGGGTCCACCCCAAGACCCCGGTCCTGGGGGCCCCCAAACGCCTTCATGTTCCCTTGATCAAATCCTAAACAAGGTTTTAGGACACCAGGACATTGTGAAAAAAAAAATGCTCTCACCAAATGTTTTAAAGAAATTCGAAAAATTGACGGACTTACAGCATTTTATGTGAAACCGTTTGAAACAGTTTGTATATTGAATTATCTTTCAGCAAATCATTGAATGCGTTTTCCTCGACACTTTTTTAACACGTTTTTCAACCTGGTTGACAATATATTAAACAAAATATACATTCAATTTTCATGCACTGATTCTTAAACTGTTCAAAAATCCAGTGTCTATGGCACCATGTAGGCGAATTTAATTCTAAAAAAAAAGAAAAAAATGGCTGACCAGTGAATTTTATTTTCGATTTTTTACGGAAAATTTTCATCGATCATAGATAGAAGGGGCCACTTTTAAAATGACAGTAAATATGTAAAAATCTCACAAATCTGACAGGAGATAACGTCGTTATTCAATAACGATTCCACAAAAGATACGGAATCGCTCGGCAGGTTGAAAAACGTAGTTTTGAGAAAAACAAAAAGTTTTGCTGAAGGATAATAGAACGTACAAACTGTTTAAAACGGTTTCATATAAAATGCCGTATCTCCGTCAATTTTACGAATTTCTTTAAAATATTTGGTGAAAGCATTAAAAACAAATGCATATTTGAAAAAAGGAAAAAAAAAACAAAAACTATTTTTTCAGTGTCCTGGTGCCAAAGCCTTGTTTAGGATTTGATCAAGGGAACATGGAAGCTTTTGGAGGCCCCCTAGGATCAGAGGCCCGTGTGAACTGAATAAAAAGCTTGTAAAATTACATCAACTTCTTAAACTAGGGAGGGGGGAGGGGGGGGGCTCATTCAGCTTTGCCGCCCCGGGCCTCTGACGGGCTTAGTCCGCCATTGCCTGGGAGGGACCCAGATGCGATGTCAACTCAGCCACTGACCGGCCATGATTTATATTACGGTCACAATTATGTGATCACTATTTTAGAAGTTTCGTTTGTTCTTTTACTGTAATTTTTTGTTATTGGTTCAACTGCCTCGAATTCCGACAGGACTGTTCACCGATATCATCCAGAATCCACAGGATATTTTTTTAATCGTCAAAAATGAATGATCAACAAAATTGACTGAATTTTGGCATAATCTGCGCAATAAACCGAATTTTACCTAGACAACTATTTTCCTAAATCTAACCATGGTTGGATGGTTCACTTCTATAATCCCTTACAACTTTCAAACAAATAAGTTAGGTACCTACCTCCATGAAAATTAAAATTGTCATCTAGTAGTTTTTATAAGAAACATTATTAATTATAGTCGTTTTTATTCTATATTTTTCAGATAAAGAAGGCTTGTGTCCTATAATAAAGCCCCTGGAGCCACAAGACTACTTGCGCCATCGCGCGTACGGCACTGGAAGTAGAACTCTAGATGAGGAACCTCGCTCCACCAGAGACATCCACCATACACTTAGCCAAGAAACACACCTAAACGGAGGAGAAAGCTTCGACCGATCGACAATAGATGCCGATAAGTACGACGAATTCAATAATCAACCGCACGATTCCGTTTGTGGAAATATGTGCACAAGAGATGACGAATGCGGTTCAAAAAAGAGATGTTGTCCCACTACTTGTGGATATGCTTGCTATGAACCAGTTTTCGTAATATATGGAGAGTAATCCAGTAGTTAATACAACAACTTAATCAATAGACTTAGCATAAAATTACAATATGTGTGAATGATTTATTATAAAAATGTATTATTTATTATAATGTAATTGTAATGTATATATGTAAGGCAAATCAATTTATTAATGTTAAATAATTAAAGCTAAAATAAAAAAAAAGTCAGTTACAATCAAGTTTAATTTAATTTTATTTCAATAATAACAATTCGAATGTGTAATAAAATGGATAAACAAAGGAAATGCATCAATAAGCTGAGTAATTAATACAAACAATACAGTGTGTAATATATGCAGGTTTATCAAAAATACAACATTTTTCGATCATACATCCACTGGAATGCCAAGACATTTACAAAAAAGGGTTGAGTGCTGAAGATTTTCGAATGTTTGGTTTTGGATTCGCCAAAGCTCATTAAAAAAATCAATCCTCCAAATATTGATACCAAAACAGATAAATTGTTAACTTTTCTTTAAAACCAATGAATTTACCCATTTTTCATAATTTACTTTAAGTTCGCAGGTTTTATAGAAAAAAAAATTAATTCACAAATGAATGAAATTTGGGTGATTGTTTAAAATTGTACTTATTACAGAATATTTAAGATAAAGTGGTATACTTCTTGATAGAACTAGAAACAAGATTTAAAATTATATAGGTTTATGTAATAACATTACACACAAATTTTACAATGTTCATACCCAAAAACGTTTGATCGTTTTTTCGCTTCACATATCATTTTCAATCTTAATTAATCAGACTATAAATTGTCCTAGAATATAAAAAATTATATCCTTTTCTTTGTAATGAATCACTCTAATTGAATTAATATAAAAAACGACACACATTACCATATTCCACCTAGAATTATAATAGTTAAACAGATGTAGCTGCGAAGAAAAATGTTCTGACAGGTGCAAACTAAACATCACTTTTGCACCATTTTTTTGATTTTGAAATAACTTTAAATAAGCAGAGAATTCAATACAGAAGATATTGAATCATAAAATAATTCTCCTATAATAAACATCAACGGGATTTTCAAACACGGTGTTAGGATAGCCGAAATTATTTATTTTCGTTGAAAGCATTATCTTAGCTAGCAACTCACGAACATCCGGACTACGGGAAGGTTAAAATATATTCTAATTAATTTTGAAAAGTAGGTAAAAGTGTGAAATCTATCTACTCACTTTGTGGACGCCAATCACTTCAATGGATAACAAGATCTGATTAACAAAATCATACTTAAGTAAAGAAAAGAGATAACAAAGCATTTTGAATATGTCCATAATGCTTTTAACCCGATCTACGTCGCTGTCGTGTCGCTTACGTGATCCATTAAGTTCCAACATTATGTCAAAATGTGCCGAGTGATGGGTAGCGTTTTAAAGGTTAAAAGAAAATGACATTCAGACTTAAAGCTAAATCACACCATAGTTTTTATACCAAAACTTCTCAATATTGACACAAATATACACCTCTAACATTAAAATGGCGCTGTGAACGATAATTAATCATTTAACATATACAGTGAAACTCTCTCGTAAAGGTTTTCAAAGGGACTGGAAATATAAAACTTCTTATGTGGGAAAACCTTATATGTATGTAATATGAATGTGGGAGATAAATATCGTCGCAAGAAAGCAATACTGCTATCACCGCCACTACCTACGAAAATACTTTATAAAAACCTTTTTGAAGGTTTATTTTTTCTGCGTCGATCTATCTGCGTCCCGTGACTCTACGACATTTGAAAAACTAGCCCTTTTGTCAACAATACGTTTTTTAACTGATGTACACACCTCAAAATCCTCAAAAGTATTTTCGTAGGTAGTGGTGGTTACAGCAGTTTTGCTTCCTGAGATGATATGTAAATTTTTTATATGAATACCTCGCAAGAGTCCCAGCTGCTCCCGTCTGGAGCCAGTGAGTCTATTGCATCCCCAATTGGGGTATGTTGTGAGGCTGAAGGTAGTGGAGAAGGGAAGGAGATGGGGAAGAGGAAGTTAGGAAAGTACCTAGCTATTTAGATCTGGTCACAAATCACGGCTAAAGCCATTTCAAGCAACGTTTCAATTCTGAGTGGTGGTCTTACACCAGGGCGATACTAAGTGTATCTTCCACTCATATATTCCAAATATGTATACTATTTATAACAGTTTTTAGTACTCGGCTACGTTCAGAAATGTTTCATTTATAGAGCTTTAATTGCCAAGCGGAAATAACACAGTTTTTATAAATCTGACATTTCGTTTAAGACAAAAAACTTGCATATGCGTGATAGATCGGAGTGATTAATACAACAGTGGGAACATTTTAAATATAATTTCCAAAACATTGTTTCCATGCAGAATAAATTCTTAATGAAAGAGCTTCGAAGTTTGATAATTTTTATTATGTGCCAGAAGAAACATTCTTAGAAATCCATATATGTATGTACAGTCCCTGGCCAAATTATTAGACGCACTGCAAGATTTCATGTAAAATATTAATTACTGGGTGATATTATACCGTTTTATTATTTTAGATTGATTTTTTTTTTATTATCCAATCAATTACCGATTTATTTGACATAAATAAAACAGCATTAATTTAGAAAAGCATAGGTTTATTAAGTTTTAAAGAAAAGTGAAAATTGTGAAAGATCGCCTTTTCTACCCATAATAAAAATAGTCCAATTACTTTTTTAAAACACTGCATATAAAATAAACTAATAACTGAGTAGTATAAAACTGTTAAACAAACAACCACAGTCCATAGAGCCACAGAAACACTGACTCGATTCCGATCGCGACTGATACAGTTTGTACTTGTTTACGTTCATGTATCACTTTGTCAACACAGTGTTGCCATATGTTAAAAATAAATTCAAATATGTAGTCTACAACAATTCTTTTAAATAAAAATCAATAATATTGTAGTTTAAATATACCATTATTGCATAAAAACTCTTAAGAAACATAAAATTACAAAAAAAACACAGTGCGTCTAATAATTTGGCCAGGGACTGTAATTATAATACCGGATCTAGAACCTAGAAATGTCAAATGACAACATATGACAAATATGAAGATTCTGAAAAAATAGTTAGAAATGTTAGAAAAATCTACAATAATAGTGTTATAGATCGGCCCCAAGTTTTTCGATTTCATCCAGAATGTATTTAACATCATGTTTGTTCAGGGCAGAGTTCTGCGTCACGAATCTGAAGAAGTTGGGCTTGTCCTGGATGGGCTGGTAACTGAGCATTAGGCTCCCCTTGCGAATCATCCTCTCTTTGATTATTGGCCCAATCTGAAAGGAAAAATACTCAAATTACTTATTCAAATACATACATGAGGTCTTTGAATTTTTTTGTCTCCAGGTATATAAACTTAAATCATGTAAAGTTTCCGAGTAAAATCTAAACTATGAAAAAGATTTTTATTTATTATTTGAACACTGGAATGGCAAAACTCTGGCATCATGAAATTTGCATAGTTACTTTTGTCTGAAAATTGTTGTTCAACGCAACTTCCAAAAACCAAATTAAATTCAATTATTGGCTAAATTATGAAATATTGTCTTCAGTAAAATTCATAGGGGACCTCGGGGTAACATTTGATCCCAAATTTATACATCCATTGCAGACCCAACCCCTCAGATAAATGAATTTGTAATACAGTCGATTCCGCTTAGTTGGTACACCGGTTTATCGGGACGGCCACGTATTTGGAATAAAACCCAAGGAACACAAACCAAATAAAGAAACTAATACTAATTTACTTTTTAGAGATAAAATTCTGATCTGATGCAAAACGTGTCTCAGTAAGTGAATTTTAGTTAAGGGTGGGCATTCAGTATACGACGTGGGTGAAGGGAGTGGATGCGCCGCGCTGCGGGTGTTCCGAATTCATTCGGCAGTAATTCGGTAGTCTTCACCCATGATGGGTGTTCGCCGTCCGCCGACATTGTTCAGTTCACAGTACATTGCCTCATGCGTAAGAAGTCATTTTTGAGGTTACTATTATTATATTATAACATATTATTGTTTTATTCATGATTTTATTTTTGTACCTATTCATATGTATGTTACATAATTATTTTTCTGTAATCACAATCGAGATAACTCGAATAAATGTAATATGTTTAAATATTTTTAAAAATCAGTAATTAAAATATTAATTTATTTTCACCTACCTATCTTAAACTTCTCTTATTTGGAACAGCCGCTTATTTGTGAAAAAATGTTGGGTCCCAAAAGCGGAATCGACCATATATGAAAATGTAGAAAAACAAAAAAATGTTTGTGAACCTTGTGAATCTTGGCTTTTCCTTCCGAAGAGTTAAAGTCTTCTTCGGAGCAGTTGGCCATGGAAGGCGGGATGAACCAGAAGCAGACGTTGACAAACTGCGGCTCGCTCACCAGCCTGAAGTTGGGGCGCTCCTTCACACAGTCTCTGAAGAACTGGGACACTTCCATTATGGTGTCCACGTGACGCTCGAATCCCTTAGTTCCCTAAATAAATTAAAAAACATGAATACAATCAGTATATACAACTCCATGATTGCTCTACATTTTAACTACTGCTCAAGGATTATTTTCTTGTGTAATGAAACAGATGCTGGACCTTGAACGATATTTATATATAATATAATTACTTTAGAAATTCTACAATGCTTGGAAATTATCTAATTGTATGCATTTTTATGAGAATATCTGTACCACCCTCTATTAAAACTTTGGTCATTTAATAATAGGTGATTAGAAAAATCAGAAAAAAAATTATCTTTTACTAAAAAAAATATAAAAACTGGTTTCACTGCAAAACGACAAAACTGTTTTCCACTACAAAACTTGATATGTTCTATGTTAAACTATGTCCGGCTATCTAAAATTTCTATCAATATATCTGATAATCTAAAATTTGTCCCGACGAATGAAGAGTTCTTCCGCCGGTCGAAAGAGCGGATAAATACAAAGTGGTTTTAAACAAAGTATTAATTAAGAAAAAACAAGTTATTACTTTCATTAGACAGTTAGAGAAGCCTTGTGAATTCATTTAACAAGAAGTGAACCAGAAGCAATATTTCCAGAAACTTGAATTTCAAGACTGCGTTAAACTCTTATAAAATATTATCTAAGTGTTTTCAATGACAGTTCTCAAGTCTGTGGAGTTCTCTCACTGTTTGTGCATCCATCAGCTAAATAGGTGTTAACATAAAGGGTGAATATGTAATTAATGTAAATATCAGCCACTAAATATTAAACACTCATAATGAAAGCGAAAGGGTTAAAAGTTGAGAATGAATAGCGAGCAAAATTGGGCGTGGAAAAGAAATTACAAATTTTTAATTAAATAAAAAATAATAAGGATTTTTATCAGCCTGAAAACGGTATCAACATTTTTCCAACTGATCGTATAAAATTTACAAATTATTTCTATAGGTAGTAATAGTAATAATTTGTACAGCACCGTTTTTGCTAAAAATCACCTCAAAAGCTGTGTACAATATATGAGTCCTATAATTTTAATACCCGCTATATCCGATTTTTGAGAAAATGATCTGAGTACGACATCTTTTTCACATTTTTGCGAGGAACAAGAGGAAACTAAAATTGAGTTGCAAAACTTCCTTTATCACGACCATAAACTTGTTAAAACTGCGAGTGAGAAACAGAACCCGCTACATCATTCAAGAAGTTACTGTCAAAACCTGCTATATTGGAATTCAACCAATCACGAGCAGTTATTTTGCCAAGATGGCGGGTTTAGAAACTCGTGCGCCAGGTCAGTAGAGATTCAAAAGCCTCTACATCGTGAGTAAATCACAAAGTGAGTATCAAAATCCGCTATATCAATATTATTTATCGAAATTACTTAAATTATGCAAGACATACATAGAAGAATTAACACTTTTCGAAATTATATTACTCCATTTTATTATTCAAAAAATTGAAAAGTAATTAATTATTTACGCTAGAGATGTGACATTTTTTTGCAGCTTTCTCGAAATCAACGAAAGTTGATATAGCGGATATAGAAATTGAACGACTCATATGACTTCCTAGGTTCTATCTAATTATGTATTTACAAACAGAAACAGAAAACATACCTCACTCATCAGGTTACTTCAGATAAACTCAGTTTCGTTAGAAAGTATATGCTTGGATAAGATACGACACAATTTAAAAACCTAGAATATTGTATGATTCTACATTTGCTATTTTATCCTCTTATAATGTTGAAGATTAGTGATAAAAGTAGAGATGACATATTATACTTTAAATATTTATTTATATTCAATTTTATAAGAATAATTTGTTATAATAACTTTTGAAGGTTTAACAAAAATTACTTAAAATAAATAGGTCCCGATAGCGGAGTTGACAATAGTCCCGGTAAGACAAGAGATCCTGGGTTTGATTCCCAGTTGCGACTATTACCTTTATATTTTTCTGTGTCTTGTTTTTTTTCATTTAGATTTATTAGTATTATCTTCTTCAATGATACTCGTATATTGCAATGATGTGTATAACCTTCAAAATTGTCATAACAAGTTATTACAATAAAAATGAATATTCATTTAGACTTTTAGAAAAAGTCAATATAAATAAAATCGGATATATTTATCCGAGACACTATCTAGGTTACAAATAAATTCAAAAAAATTTATGATCATTTAAAAAGGTAGCAGTCAAAATTATGGAAAAAATTAGTTGAAGATAATATAGTTAATACTGAATTTCAAATACAAGACAGACAAAAATGACTTCAAATAAATAGATCCCAATGGTCAAGATGGTTAAGGTGTGTCCTGGTAAGACAATTCTATTCCCAGTTGCGACCTTTTATTTTTCTTTGTCTTGCTTTTTTCATATTTCGTATTTATAAGTATTATCTTTTTCTTCAATGACTAATTTATATTTTGGTTTTCAATTATAGGACTAAAATGATTTTAAAAAGCTTAAAATTCTGCTTAGGTTTAAATACAAAATTATCAATAATTATTTAGTTATTTACAATGTAGCAGACTGAAAGTTTTCAGACATTTTGTACGCATTTGCGTATACTGCATGAAATAATCGTCATTTTATATAAGTGACCAGGCAAGTACTAACTGACTTAATGTGGACATGCAATATGGATGAATTGTATGCAAAATGTACCTCAGAGACACAGAGAGATAGTTATAGGTACTGTGAAACCCTCTTAAGAAGTTTTCCAAGGGACTGGAAAAAACAAACTTCTTAAGAAGGAAAACCTTATATGTGGGAAAAATTGGGAAATTTTTGAGCCGAGGGACCGAAAAAACCAAACTTCTTAAGCCACGAAACTTCTTAAGAGAGAACTTAAGAGGGTTTCACTGTATTGTTATCTATGTTGATGCGAACATAACATGTCAACCTTTTAAATGCGAGTAGGTAAAAGTGTAGCTGTGCACAGCAGGCCGTGAACTTTTAATCAAAATAAATCATTTTTAAATCTTATTTAAAAAAAAAAAAAAAAATTTAAAATCATCCCAATAGATCTCTCTGTGTGTTCCATATTTTAAATTAATAAAAAATGGGACATATGTATGATACAGAGGCTCAAAAAGAGCGAGAATACTCGCTATTTTTCTATGGCCGGCCTGCTGGGCACGGCCAAGAATGCGAGATATCTCGCTCTTGGCACAGAAGCGGTTAAGAAAATAAAATTTCACTAAAATTGAAAAAAGCTAATTTTTAATACAATAAGAAAAGAACATACATTCGACCTGAAAAAATTATCCAAATTCGATTAAAGCTTCCAATAAACATACTATCCCTCTTTACAAAAAAACAACTTTACAAACAACAACAATAGTAGGGGTAAGCAAGACAAAAGACGGTTTTTCAGTGATGCTTTTCAAGGACATTATTGTCGGAAGTGTACACATATGCACCAATACGCACAATCTTAAGAATGTGTTGTCCGCATTAACTCAAATTACACCAAAAATGACATACAACAACTAAATTTCTTAAATACCATAATTTTTATATTATTATACAAGAAATATTTTTTCAATATACAGTGAACCCCTTAAGAGTATATTATAGGGGCAGAATTGTAATTTGCTGAAAAACGGCTCTCTAAAACGGCTTAATACTACCTTTCGTGTGTCATTCTTAGACTTGATATTTTTTGTTACCAAATAATGGACTTTTATTTTTCAATCTGTTTATTTTTTTTTGTAATCGATGTAGGCATTTGACCATGAAAAATAAAAACATTGATACACCATTCAACCCACTTTTAAAACTTTAGTCTATGATTATCGCGTAAATAATGATTTTACACAATATTTTAAATTTAAAATATATACATAATACACACATCTGTAAAAGTACGGCCTCTTATTATCGTTATGATATCTGTGAATATTGATAATTAAATAAATACTTCATTTTTCACCAAAATCGAACACATTTCGTACCTTCTATTCATTCCGGGCTAGAATCTCCCGTTGGCAGGTGGGGAATCTGTACGCTCCTCGTTTGACAGCGTATATATTTTGAAAATACGGGCGAAATGTTTTATTAATAGCTTTAAACATAGAATACCGACTCACTTGAACCACTGCAGTAAACTCAGTAAGCTACAAAAACAGGAAGTACTCGAAAATTCTCTTTTTTAGTGTAAGTTGGTCGAATTGTATTTTTTCAACCGCCATATTGTATAAATCGTTTAAAATATAACATTTCATGTGCGTTATACTTCCGAAAATGGTTTGTGCGATGTTCATATTGTTCCATGCGTGTGGCGACGGGCACGTTTTGCAAGTATGTGTGAGAATTCAATGCTGCGTACACACACACAGCTATAATATATGTAGCGTGACGTATTTCGGAATATCAGTATTAGTTCATTTGTTTGTGTCGTGGACATTCATTCACTCGTCGAACATTTCTCCGTAGGTACATTATGTACGCTGTGTTTGGTAGTAGATACAAAAATTACCTTATATGATTAGTATTAGTATTAAGTATAATAGACAAAGAGACAAGATAGGTAAACCCTACGTCATCGAGTATACGAATGAAACTACTTTGTAGTGATAATGGACGTTTATAAAACCTTAAAAAAGCTGGTCTGCCGGTGCGTCTTTTGGCAGGAGCCGCGCTGTCACGGAAATAGTCAGTGATTTTTTTCGAAAAAAATTACGACATCAAAACAACGAGAATAATAAAAGTCGATTAGAAAATGAGAAAAAAGCAGGTCTGCCAACCGACAGCCTGGCACGTTCGCAGGCAGCCGGCGTCAAAGTGGGGTAAAAAATAGTAAATTTTACGTCATCGAGTACACGAATTAAACCAATGAATAACTATAGTCCAGATCATTTCATTTAAGAATTTCTTGGTCTGCCGACCAGCAGCCTGGCAGCTTTTTGGGTACGACTTTAAAAAAAAAAAAAATAATAATTTTTCTTTTTCTGAATTATTATTTTTATTTCATTATAGTTTTAAATTAGAATGCCATATTTTTTTTAAATAAGCCAAAACCTGCCGCGGTGCCCCTCACTGCTGTCGCGTGTCCATATTTTTGTACAAATTTATAATAATAATAGTCATTTTAAGATTGCCAAAATAGTCCATACTAGTTGGAAGTTCGAACAACCAACGCACCGTCGCCGTAAGAGCTGCGTTCATCCGTAAAACGACGTAAATTTCCGAACCTCGTCCGTTTCATATCGGTTTCGCATGCCCTGCTGCATCGATTACATCGAACACAAGATCGAAACTAACAAAAAACTGTAATCTAGATCATCCCATTCATGATTTCCTTGGTCTGCCGACCAGCAGCCTGGCAGTTCAAAAATAAAAACACCATAAAATCGACTCCAAATGTGAACCACGAGAATAATTACGAAGCAGAATATGTTTATAATAAACTGTTTTTATTCAATACATAACTACGAAATACATAATCACGAAACAGAACTTGTTTATAATAAACTTTTTTTTATACATTAAATAATAATATTATTGAACATTTAAAAAAAATAAAAAACGAGTGTGCAAGACCACACGACTGAAATAAAATTTCACTTATCTTATAAAAGAACATATGACATTGGGGTGACATAGACGTTGACATTCCAGACAATTTGGTTTGTTGCATTTCACACAGTAGTACACACTCAGGCGTCTTTTTTTCGCTGGGCAAAAGTTGCCCCGTTTTCTTTTGCATGCTTCGTTTCCTTTTTTAATAACATTAATCACCGTTCGCATCGATCACTGTTCGCATCGATTACCGTTCGCATCACACTTTTCGTAACGCATTCACCAGTTTACCCCCAAGTGTCGAGCGTGCGTAAAGAAGTTTTACTTAAAAAAAATTATTTATACAATGCATAAATACGAAATACATAATTACGAAGCAGAACTTGTTTATAATAAACCGTTTTTATACATTAAATAATAATATTATTGAACATATAAAAGAAATAAGAAATTAAAATGGAGTTCTACAAAATAAACTTAATAACAATAAATGCACCACGAGATTCCAAACGTCGCGTCGGTAGTTTATAATGGGAGCTGCGCGAGTGTATACGAATGACGTGAACTATGGGAAAAAACCATCAACAAGCAAATAATGAAACATTCGTAAAAAGGATCATACTAAATATTCTACCAAAATAATAAGTTCCATAAATTAAACACACTTTGTTATTGGTTTGGTTTTTACTTCGATATTTAAAAATATTGTGCACGTCATAACATAACACAAGTTGAATGTTGAAGTTTTAAAATTCGCGATGGCATTACTACCGACATCTAGCGATGTAATAATTAATACATTTTGACAGTTTTCGAATTCGGCCGTGGCTAGTACATCCCTTTAAGAAGTTTTCCAAGGGAACGAAAAAAACAGCTTCTTCAGCTGTATGTGGGATAAATTGGACCAATTCGGGCCAAGGGACAGAACAAACCAAACTTTTAAAGCATGAAAACTGCTAAAGGTGATCCACTAGTCCTTGAAATTTTTTGGAAATCGGAATCCATGCCTCTTTTTGAGAGGGATTTAAAAATATTGAGAAGATTTTTTTGGAAAGGTTGGAAAATGTACTTGAGAATGGCTTTTTAGAGGTTGATTTTGTAAAGGCCTGTAAAAAACATTAACTCCTGTTTTACACATCGTTTATTATAATAACAAGGAAATTTAAAATCGATTGCATGGAACCAAGCGACGTGGGGTCAAAGAATGTCTATACGCCATCCGCCGTTGCTAACACAAAATGTACACATAGTGTCTTAATGCGGACGACATAAGATTTAATTCCCAAATCCAAATTCGTCGAATGCTGCCCATTTTGATTCAGCATTGAAACAGCACGAAATTGCAATGTTTTGTGAAATTCAGGCACAAATATTAAAAATTTTCCTGATTACTTTCTAAAGAACTTAATTTGTTAGATAATTTAATAAAACTTTGTCAGAAATAGATTCAATAATAGGATATTTTGGCACTTGAAAGTATTTTTATATGCCTGATACTTTATTTTTTCTAGACTTACAAAAAGACGTTAAAAGAATACTCAATTATTTCCAAGACGCGTAAGTGATCAAATTTTCAAACCAAAAACACATGATTTTTGCAAATTTTCGCATGGTTTCATCTTAAGAGGGAACTTCTTAAGAGGATTTCACAGTACTACTCCCAGTGAGATCTCGTAGGTACGTCATCGACAATCCTCCTCGCACATCATGTATAGAACGAAAAAGACAGAAGATACTACAAGTATTAGTGTACATCTAGATAAATAAGTAACCTTCGCCTTCCACATCAGCCAGAATTTGAAGACATCAGGTCGCCTTCCGCACTGGATGTGGGAGTCTCCGCAGTCCAGCTCTGGTCCATAGAACTTGTCCGGCTGGAAGAGGTAGGAGGCCTGGGCGGAGTGACAGGCAGCCAAGATAGCGGGGTGCCTGGTCAGCAGGATAGAGCACTGCTGGGGTACGGCCAGCAACTTGTGGGGGTTGAAGGTCAGCGAATCAGCCCTGAAATATGTCATACATGAACTTTACTTGCCCGTTGCCTGCAGAGGTAACCAAAACCCCTGGAATTGCTTACATATCAACTCAAATAGTACTCAATTTGGGAGGCAGGTATGGGTACAGCCGACCCGGGAACCATTTGTTCATGAGGTGAGATTTGTCTACCTCTTGGCGGCGGATATGTTCGCCCATCTACTGCGTGGCGTGCCAACGGGAGAGACTTATTGAGGGAGACTTTTTGAACTCTCCAACCAAACTCTGTCGACCCGTCGCCTTGCACTGCAGTGGGAGAGATGGATTCGTTCGTCCGTCACTCCTGGACATATTGACTCCCAGATTTTCCTTTCCAGAATTACCTCTACTTTCTTTCCCTAAAAAAACCCTCCACATAGCATCCCCAAAGATAACATAGGCCCCGAATGAAAGTGTTTTTCTCAGGGCCTTTGTGTGGAGCTAACGTAAAAAAAAATATTATTACGATTAGACTGAATGCCGTAGAAATGAGTTCCCTGAGGCGTATGTGTTGTAAAACCATGTGCGATTGTGTGAGAAACGTGGATATCCGCAAATAATGCAAGGCTGATGTAAGCGTTATGAGTAAGATTAAGAAAGGGATGCTCAGATAATTGGGCATGTAGATCGAAAAACGAGGAAAGGAGCGTAAAAAGAATATATGACGCAAATGTGAATGGTAAAAAAAGTCGGGGACTCCCAAGGAAGACATGGCACGACCAAGTGAATCAGATACTTGAGTCGGGCCATGTCAAGAGTCAGAATAATAGAAGAGCATGTATGAGACAATGAATGAATGTTAACGAGGCAAGGAGTGTGTGCAAAGACCGAGCTGTTTGGTGGTCTGTCCTCTCTGCCTACCCCTGTGGGGAAACGGCGTGATGGTTAGGTTAGGTTTAGTTAATTTTAAATATAAGGTGTCAGGAAATTCTTAGTACAAGCGGGACGTGTAATTCTATTATTACGTTAAATTAACGAATGTGATAATATTACATACCTGTCGATTCCTTGAAGTTTATTAAAATGAGTCTTGGAGAAAAGGAGGCCTCCTCCCCAGGCAGCATCCACGTGCAGCCAGATGCTGTGAACGTGGCAGATGTCTGCAATGACCGGGAGAGGATCAAACGCCCCCAGTACTGTGGTACCGGCAGTTGCGATTACAGCTATCGGGACATCACCTAGCCATGAAAAATTACTTGAAAATTAATTTGATAAAAGAAAATAAATCATATTGCATACAGTTCAAGCTTGCTAATTTGACTGACTTTTGTCATTAATAGCTTATCCGTGCTAGTATTTATTTATTTTAATTTTATTTTTGGGTTTTTTCCGGTGTCCTCTCCTATCAGAGGTTGATTATCATCAGGGCAACATTGAGGATGCAGGATCCTTATTTTTACTTAAATTTTATGAAAATTTAATTTCATACATTAAAAAATTAACCTGTATTATTTGTCTCTTATACACCTATGAATTCAGTCTCAAATATATTATGACTTAAACTTATCTTTTCATTTATCAAAATATTATTGCCAAAAGTTCTTTCGTAACGTTAAAAAATAATATCAAAACTGATTCATGTGAAAAGCAGAACGAAGAAAAATTAATTATTTTTAAGTATATACTCTCTCACTAATCCACCACCCCAAAAACCGAGCAAGTATACAATTATTGAGAGCAACGGATTATAGTGCAAATATGCTAAAAATTAGGATAGGTATTTCGTCAAAACAAACACCGTCATCGATCTTTTCAAAGATTTTAACTTTTTGGTTTAAAGTTAAAGTGTCATGTTTACATTAGAGAGAAGACTCCATTGTGTAATCTTATTCTATCAAAAAAAATGGCAGAGTGAAAAGAATAGTAACGCATGCGACAGTTGCTTTAAAACACAGAGGACTAACCAAAATATTCTAAAACAACCCCCGTGAAACTGAAAACGTTTAGTATATGTAGTGTGTAAATTTTCGTGTAAAGTGCGCCTTTCACGGACTCTGCTCGTCTAGCAAATGTTAACTGCATACAAGTGCTTCCATCAAAAACAAGGGAGCGGAGCGGACCGAACGAGTTAAAATTGATTCAAACGGATCCGCTCCGCTAATGCGAGCAAGTGGCCTCTGTACGAACTCCGCTCGACCCGCAATTGTTAACTGCTTACCAGTGCTTCCATCAAAAACAAGGGAGCGGAGCGGACCGAACGAGTTAAAATAGGTCGCTAATGAGAGCGGAGTGGAGTTTGCAAAAACTCCACTCGACTTGCAAACGTTTACTGCATACAAGTGCTTCCATTAAAGACGAGTTGAGCGGAGCGGACCGAACGAGTTAAAATATGTTCGAACGAGTCCGCTCGTGCACGCAATCGCCGACTAGTTTCTATGGGACTGCGGTCAAGCACCGTTGTCAATTCAGTTGCCTCGACTGAATTTTTTTCAAGATGGAATAATGTTTTATTTAAGCCGTTCGACCATTTTCATGTTTATTGGATAATACTAGCAAAGAATATCTCAATGTGGACAAAAAGGATGCAGCTTAGATAACCATCATTGAGATGAAATTGCCAAAAATAAGAAAGTTTGAAAATTGTTTAAAAAGTTTAAAACAATATTTTTTTAAAAACTATACTATAGTTTTGTTACTTATCCAAAATCTTGGATTTGCAAGCTTCTTTTTATAAATGTAAATTAGCAAACATTTCTTCATTGCGACGAAGCAATACTGACTTATTTTCAATGGAAGAGCAAAACTATTTCTCATTTTCCATTGACCTTACTCCACTTGCTTCGCTCATTTCTCGCATGGGCAGTGGAAGGTCTGTCAACTGCCTTCTCAGTGACTCTTTTTTGGTGGAAGGTCAAAGCTATTTAGCTCATCTCCCACCCCACTCAACTCAACTCTTTTCCGCTTGCAGTGGAAGGCTAGCCTAGCTAAAGAGTAATTAACCTAATTCGTCAGTGTACAAAGCTTGGCATTTAAGTCTAGGCATATGGCAGACTACTGAATTTGATAAAAGAATACCAGCAAATTATAGAGCTTCATTTTAACTACTATAAATAACAGAGGATTATAGTAGTTGTCGGATAATGGAGCGGCGGATTACTGAAAGAGTACTTAACGTATTTTACCATTCTGGTAGCTCATGTTGATGCAGCTTTGCAGATGATTGACATCCATGCTGCCGGTGGTATCAGTGTTGATAAGTATAACGTTGTTCTCTCCAATACCAAGCAACGCTGCCATCTTCCTAATGGAATAGTGGGCATCAACAGACGCAAATATCACTAAACGAGGCAGGCTGGATACACCATTTTTCTGAAAACAAATACACAGTAATTATTATTGTATGAGTACAGTGAAACCCTCTTAAGAAGTTTTCCAAGGAACCAGAAAAAACAAACTTTTTAAGCAGGAAAACCTTATACGTGGGAAAAATTGGGCCAATATTGGGCCGAGGGACCGAAAAAACCAAACTTCTTAAGCCACGAAACGTCTTAAGAGAGAACTTCTTAAGAGGGTTTCACTGTATATCTTATTAGATAAAATATCAGACAATTGATTATTGATACAGACACGGTGTTTGGTCTTGAAATAAGAATATGGTTGATTCCTATCGTCCTACCGGGATGCCATTTATCTAGTACATACCTTTCCCTAACCATCACTACTAGTTGGAAACTGTTTTGAATATAGAATATATTGCAAGAGAATTGTGCAAGTTTTTTGGACCAAGAAGAAGGAACAGGGGGGTATAACTCCCATCCAAATTTGTAACCGAATAAAAAGACACGCTAAGTCCATGTAAAGTCAAATAATCACATCCAAAAGAAAACTTTGAATATCCAAGGAAAAACTGTTGAGAACTGAGTGGTATTTCTGAGATGGTTTTATTGTAATTAGTAGTAGGCGGCTAGCGGAAGCAAAATGTATGGCGAGCGATATGCTGAAATAGAACCAAACCAAATGATCTTTTATAGCTAAGCTGTTGGACCCATAAAACAATTTTGATCGGTTAAATAACTATAATTTAATTGTTTTGCTTTAATAATGATCGGCTCTGGAATCTTCGTTTTGTCTCTGCCAGCCGCCTACTAGTTATTAGGATTATATTGTCTATGGTAAGGCCTTTTTTTTTAGTTTCCTCTATCCTCGTCGATGGTGTGTGACGTCATATAATCGATTTATTGGCATATCTGTGTTTAAATAGTGTCGAAACTTTCCCAAGTTAGAAGTTTTCAATCTACATAGTGGGTGGTTTATGTATTTATGGAACTAATACTATCATGGAAACACATTGTTGGTGTTATTTATTGTTGTGACGAAAAATAATGTCCTCCTTTCTTATTTGTCGTTTATTGTTAATTACCTTGAGGTACAGAACTCCTTTGCAAATGCTACCTTGGTAAGTGAATTGGTTATTCTTTTCCTCTCATTCCTTGTTTGTAATGATTTATTTACCTTAATATCACAGTCGTAGGAATATCTCGCCAAGTTGATACCGATTCCATTGGCAATGGAACCTCCGGGACAGAAGATGCCATCCCCGACCGCCTCCCAACCGACCAGGGTTCTGATCTTCTGCAGGACGCTGCTCTCCATGAGACTGAAAACCGGCGCCACCTCGTAGGTGTAGACGGAGCCGTTCAGGGCATCGGTGACCAGCTGCCCTGCCAAGCCGTATGGATCTAGGCTAGAAATTGTATTGCAATTAAACAAGGTTTCAAAATAAATATTTCACAGGTTTTAAGGTAAACAGACTACATGGACTTTGCATAGATAAACAAAATTGTGAAGTGATATAATTTTACATTTTTCTATATTTTTAATATCTTCTGTAGTTGTAAATAATGTGTAATTTTTTATTAGAAGCATAAAATATCATTCTTTACTAGAATAATTGCAGAAAGAATCGTTATTTTTATTAATTACCATGCTGTTTTTTATCTATATGTTGCAAAATAAGCTTAGCACTAAAACGGTTAAATACAAGGTACAAGATGTTGTAAGATTAAAAAATATAAATAATATGGTTTGAAATGAAGTTGCTGCTTTTTGTTCATGATGTTATGAGTGTTTTTTAAAATAATTTAACTTTTTTCTTGAATTACCAAATCTGTTACAGTAGAATTCGGATATAACGACTTCGCTTACAATGGCTTACCGTTTTTAGCGACGACAATGTAAACTCAAGTTAGGTTTCATAGTTAGGTACTAGAAAAACATATCCATTTAGTAGGACTCCGTTTTAAGCGACCAGCTGCTTAAAGCAACCTATTTTAATGATAAAATCGTCCGGTTAGAACGACGCGCAGTGTTTTGTTTCCAAAACCTATGCACCAATACTCATGTTGTAAATTTTATTTATGTAAACACAAAGTTACTAATTTTAGAGTAGTATCTTCGGTCCAGCGAGAAGATATTTCTGTGGCTACTAATGAATTCTACTAAAACAATGGGCTCGGGCTCATTTAGTGGTTGAGTCAGTGAGCAGTGGTGGGGGGCGCTACTCGCCCGAAAAAATAGAACGAAATGGATTGATTATACTAAACCATCGACTTAATTACTCTACTGAATTTATGGTGTTTGGATACGTTTAGTTACTAAATTACTTGCCACTCGCCTAAACTACTAGCCTAGTCTGAATCAGCAATAAGTTCCACAAATACGGAATCTCTTTAGAATATTTTCGAGCACTTGGCAGAGTGACATTTTTTCCATTTGCAGTACCATACTAGGATGACTGGTCAGAAAATAAAGTTATCCTTTTGAAAAAATGAATAATAAGAAGAAAAAATATTACATCCTTCCATTCCATTGTGGACATCTTCAATTCATCTCTAAATAAAAACAAAAGATTATCACTAAGGCAGTTCAGTTAAGTACATATAATACTGTATAATTTTTACTAACTAACTGACATACAAAAGCTCCTAAAAAGGGTGTTAATAATTATATAAATTCCAAACAGAAAAAGCAGAGCAAATCTCATGGGATCATCAAACTCTGGAGAGTTTTTACTGCTTCGGAAAGCATTTTTTTGCTTTGCAGTTAATTTATTATGATTTTTAGGTGACCATTTCATATCCAATTACACGATAGATGTAATTTAAAATGGATTGATTACTTACCCAGAAAAAAGCTGATTGACAAAGTAAGGATGGCCAGTCTTTACACTGTAAGCAATAGTGTGTTTTATGGCTTTCAGGAGAAATTCTTCATTCTCTGGGTCTTCTGAAGGCTCAAAATCGATGAGTTGCCTTAAGTAGTTAGGATCTCTCCATCGCGTCACCGGCTGTGACCTGCTGGTGCCATCAAACACCGCTTCCTTGATCAACAATTGGAAGACATTGCCCAGGAACTCACTGTGTTTCTTAACATCGGGGAGACTTACAAACCAATCATCTTTAATACCACCAGTCCCGGTATCCTTATTATTATTAATATCTAACTTAACCAAATTACTTTTTGTACTCATTTCAAATGCAAATTGTTTACTTTGTAACTTTATAGGATCTGATTGACTTCACTACGCAAACTAAGAACTAACAAGCAAATGGTACGAATGCTCTCTCCAGTGGAGTTTATATACACAATGATTCATTGAATATAATTGCATGCAGTTTGTTAAAATCACATCCTTGTTGAGGGCCCATTTCATCAATTTGACAAATTGTTTAATTGATTCACATTCGCAGGAAGGTCAAAGAATGATATTTAATCAACAGACCCACAAATGCAATTAACTTTATTATGATTTTGATTCTGTGTGCAAGTTTTCTAGTTGTCCGATGAATAAGAGCATAAGTTTTATATGTGCTTTTGCTACCGCACTACTTTCTCGTAAGTCTGTTGACATTTTCTCCAGCGCTTTGATGCGCAGATCTACAAACTTTTCGGCCTCTACTTTTGTAAATTCCAAGAAATGATTTAGGCCGATATCGAAGAGCATGGACGAAGTATCGGGTACTTTAGCTTCTATAAAGAAATTGCATCCCACATCAACTTGAGTTTTAAATCCATCTGGAAAGTCGGAGGTGTTTTGCAGCAGCTCTAGTGTTTGTTTTATTTGGGCGAATTCGACAATTTCAGCATTCACTCTTTGTAAGTTCTGGTCTATTTTTTTCAAATCTTCCTTCAGTACATTGTTGATGTATGTTTCGTAGTGCAGAAGCTTGTCGTCAACTTTAGGAGATTTGGACATTTTGCCTAGAATAAAAACAAACATAAAATTGTTCAATCAATTGAAAAAAAAAACTGTCCATCAATTTATTTGTCAGCCACTGATTCCTTACAAATTGAAGGATGTCATACTTGTTGCTTGTGTTTTGAACTAAATTAATACTCAATTAGAGAAAAGACATCTATTTAACTTTTTTGATTTGGTAGAACGATATTCCAAACCATTAAATAAAAAGTATAGATGATCACTAACTACTTCGGATAGTAAACAATAGTTAGAAAGTTTGCATTACCTTAACCTCAAATAAATATGTCTTTGAATATGAGACAGCTGTCGAAATACAATCGTGCAGTTCTACAGTAAATAATTTAGGGCAATACCTTTTTTATTTTATATTATTCGGAAAGAACTGTATAATCGCTGCAAATAAAATTAATCTCTTAAAAAACAAACCAATCAAATAAACCCTCACATTTAACTTTTGACTTTTGACAGTTGGTATTGTTGGTAAAGTCGCAGTTTTGTCATTTTGTGTCTATGAATTAGTGATGTGATGTTTAGAAATATGAAAATCGAAACATTACTTTTCAAGTCGCACTCGTTTCGAATGTTATCACCATCAGAAAAAAAATCCATCCCCTTTTATAGCAAGAGTGCTCATTCCAAGGTCCAAGTTTTTTCAACTGGTACAGAAATTACGAACTTTTTAAGTAATTTAGAACAAGCACCGATTTGTCGTGAAATTTGCTTTTATTTATTAGCACCCTCCATACAAACACTTCGAAGCAACCATGTCAAGAGCCACTTTAGACAGATTACTTCGAGATTATTCTGCGCGGCGGCGCGTCGGCGGCCAGAAGTGGCGCTTGGCACGATCACGTCGCTCCGAAGGGTATTAGTTCATTTATGCTCCGAAGTATCCGTGTGTGGTGGGGAGGGGGCGGGGGGGGGGGGGGGGGGGGCTATTCGTTACTCTGGTGTTTTTTATGTAATTATTTTTCTGAATTTGAGCCGTCGCATAATTCTTTGATACATTATTCACATAATTAATTAACTAACCATCACGCTGCTTCCCCGCATGAACAAAGTATCGAACCGACGGAGAAACCCACTTATCCAGCTGCATTTCCTCAGTGAGATAATCAACTGTTAATTCGGCTAAAAACGTTCTTTCGGTTATGACTTATGACGAACTATTCCGTCGACATTTCTTTTCCTGACCATTCTTAAAGATATCGCGTAACACAAAATATTTTGGTCTTTTCGACGCAATCGCAATCTTTGTACGGAATCACTTTTTTCAACTTTTAACTGTTTTTTTTTATTTTATTTATTTAGTATTTGTATGTTTTTAAAATAATTATACTTTTTTTTTTTACATATTAAACAGATTTGTAATATTAATGTAATAAAAGCCTTTCCTCACCATAAAGAGACTTGTGTTTGGTGAGTGAATTCATACTCAATTATGTTATCATTTGAGTAGGTGAATAATAATATTGCAACTATTAGATATAGTAAGAGAAACTTGAGATGTGTCGATTAACAGATTTAAATGAAGTGAAATAGTAATGTAACTCTTACAGTTGTTTCAGGTATTTTTTTTATTTAGTTTGAAATTTACTTTTATTTTCAATAATTAATATTGTTTTGATATCTTGCTGAGATATTGAAATGTATTTTTTTTAGCTGTATTTCTTTGAAAGTTTGTAGTATTGAATTTTTTTGTTATATAAATTGTCTATTGTAGTTACTTTGAATATTGAAAAGATTTTTTCGGTAGAAAATGTAGATGGTTTTTTCAAAATAATCTTAATTATTAATCTTTGAACTATTTTGAGAGGATTTAAAATAACATCATATGTTCCTCCCCATCCTATAATACCGTATTGTAATATAGATTGAACAATTGCATAGTACACTCTTTTTAGGTTTTCCAGTCTAAGAATATTTCTGAGTCTTATAAGTATATATATATACATTTCCTAATTCTTTTGACAAGTTCACAAATATGTGTTTTCCATTTAAAATGTTGATCTATATATACACCAAGATATTTAATTTTGGAAGTTGAATTAAGTGTAGAACATTCTGGAGTGCAATTAATTCCACTACATTTACTCTGATGGATTAGATTTTTTATTTCTGGTTTAGATTTAAAATTATTGATAGAGAATGGGATAAAGTTTGTTTTTTCGGTATTTAAAGAGAGGAGATTTTTATCGAACCAGTTTTTCAGTGTATTGATGTCAATATTCGCTAGGTTGTTCACAGTATTCCAATCAGCACCTTCAATTATTATGACAGTGTCATCAGCATAAGATATTATTTTTCCGTTTATTCTTTGTGTGAATATATCATTTACATAGATGATAAACAATAACGGCCCCAGGACTGTACCTTGAGGTATACCAAAATTACTCGTATCTTGTTGGCTAAGCACATTGTTGAATTTTTACGATTTGAGGGCGTTTGAAAAGGTAGCTTTTTATCCATTCTAGAGCTGTACCGTTTAATCCAATGTTTCTTAATTTAGTTACGAGTTTGTCATGTGATATGCTGTCAAACGCTTTTTTGAGATCTATGAAAATTCCAATACATTTTAATGATTTATCTAATGAATTGAGAACAAGACTAGTTAATTTTGCAATTGCATCCTGTGTGCTTCTATCTTCCATAAATCCAAACTGATTTTCATTAATTATTTTATTACATTTTATAAACTGGTTCATTCTTTTTTTTACAATCTTTTCAAATTTTTTTGCTATATTTGAGATTACTGATATTGGTCGGTAGTTGCTTACTTCTTCTGGATTACCAGATTTAAATATTGGAGTAATGATAGTTTGTTTGTAAATAGATGGGAACACTCCGCTTTGGAAACTTAAATTTACTAAATGCATTAATGGTTTAGAAATTTGATTTTTAATATTTTTTTAAATATTAACCGTAATACCATCAAATCCCGGTGCAGAACCTCCTTTCATATCGTTTATGATAGATACTATTTCATCCTCTGTTGTGACTTGAAATGTTGCTATTTTATTTTCTGTATCAATATTGCAATCTGAAATTGGTTTGGTATTTATGTGAATTGCAAGATTTTTTCCTATGTTTGCAAAGAATGTGTTAAATATATTTGCAGCTTTTGACGGGTTTTCTTTACAACATATTTTCGAGTTATCGTGAGTAATAGCATTGATTTCATTATTCCTGCATTTTTTCTTATCAATTATTTCATTTATAACCGTCCACACTCTTTTACTATCATTTTCCGCCTGATCAATCTTTTGTTTATAATAACTTTCTTTTCTGTGTTTTATAATATATGAAAGTTTGTTTTTATATGTCTTAAAACAGTTTAGTAAATTTTTATTATTTGGTTGTTGGGTAGTTAACTTGTAAAGGGCTTGTTTATGTCGTACAGATATTATAAGACCATGGGTAATCCACGGTTTTATAGGCTTGTACTTAGATTGTTTGGATTTGGAAATATTAATATTTTTTGTCGAATCGTTTATGTATGTAGATATTTTTTCTTCGAACAAATTGCAGCAAATATTGACATCATTACATTGTAGTAATTTATTCCAGTTTTCTGATTCAAATTTATGTAGTAACGTATCCATTTTAAGTATTTTTTTGAGGAATTAATTTGATTAGGTAATGGAGAAGATGGATTACTGCATTTATAATTAAATATACATGAATTATGATCAGTGATAGTCGTATGTATGACAGCTGAGGTTATATTTTTAATGTAAGGGATATTTGTAAACTGTTGTACTTGTAAATATTATACTTTCCTCGTAATAATTTCTTTAGTACTTTTCGCACTTTCACTATAAGAGGTTATCTCCCCTAAACTAGACTATATCTCGAAAGTTTCACAACTTCCACTGATTTGATTGATTCTTGAACTTTTAACACTCGCGAATTCATTGGCCACTAGTAGGAGAAGGTAGTAGGGCGCCATTGTAACGGGATAAATACACAAAGGCACAATTTTAACGGGAAAAGCAAGTACTCTTTATTTTGGGTGTAATCAATTTGCAAGTATAATACGACACGTATTTTTAGCAGTTCAATGAGTAGGTACCTACTTAATAAGCGTAAGCGAGTGTAATAAACTTTTATGGGTTCACTGAGAAAAAAAACTAATTCTTCCCCTAACCTTAGTTTTACCAAAAGGATTTCAACGAGTATTTTTGAGTTCTGGGTTAGCTGAACTCCAAAGGTGATCCGGAAAAATCTCACCCATAAACCCGGGCACCTACGGAACGACCTACGAAATACCTGGTTATATTACTTATATTTAAGTGTAAAGTAACTAAGTAACTAACCGCCCCGCTCGTTCACATTCGCCGGGGACAAATATACAGGATTCTTCTTCTTCTCAAGTCGGTTCCTCATTATTGAGTGTCCGCTACTCCAATTTCCATGGTGGACCAGGCTTCCCCATTCCTCGCGGTCCTCCATAGATATAGATACTTGGTCACTCCAGCGTATTGGTGACCTTCCTCTCATTCCTCTGCTTCTTCTGCCTTCCACTTTGCCAGTGACTATGAGTTTCTCCGAGTTGGAGTCCTCAGTTTGTAAATCAAAGTATCTTAAATTTTAATTTGTATTTATCGTACATATTCGTTTAATATTCAAATTAGGTAGGTACCTACTTACTTACTTATTAATTTCTAGTGTTTTGTCTTTCTGCCATTCCTGACTTCCTGGTACATCCAGATATAATGATTTATTCTTCAGGCACCCAAAAAAAACTCCTGCCTCTGCTCCTAAACTACTACCTCTCTTCTTCACATTTCAGGGATCTAATCCAGGTACTCATTTCTACTACTTAGTTCCGTGACTCACTGCAGGGCCGTACTTATGCGCAGGCTTTCAAGGCTGCAGCCTCAGCAGCCTGTGGGGCCCACACCACAAAAGGGCCTGCACCACAAATTGTGTAAACATTACAAGTAGCATCATCAGTGTATGCTTAAACCAATTAGCCACTAAGCTATTTCTAACATGTATGTAATGACTACAATTTCGTATCAATGCTTTTTATTTATAATTATAAAAAAAAACTGGTTTTTGCATATTTGGGAACAAAGAAATAAATCTCAAGTTCGTGTGGTTTTTTAAATTTTTACACACGTCCATTTCGGAGCACTTCTGGTGGCACTTCAGGCAGCGAGCCGCGCAGAAAAGTCTCACAGTGAACTGCGCTGTAAACCTATCGGTCTTTACTTTTCTGCGCGGCGGCCTGAAGTGGCGCGGTCTCAGTCGCTCCGAAGTGACGACGAATTACCGAATAACTGTTTTTACTGTTTGTTTAGATTATTTGAACAGATTATACGGTGACCGAATACGGACTGCAGTCAAATACGGCCAAACCGAATAATGTAAACGCCGCATTAGAAATGTTAATAAACCGGGTTGAATACCTTAATGATATCAAATTATTTTCATTTCTATCTCATAATTAAATTCATCAACTTCTAAATACGGAATAGTATTTCTTTACACTTTTATAATAAACTTTGAATGTTTCATTTCAGGTTTGTATCTCGAGGTACACTTGTCCTAAATACGGCCCTGCTTCACTGTATACATCAGGGTTAGTATCTGAACTTCATTGCGAATTGAGCCTCAAGCCGATCCAATGGTCCAGGAAAAAATCGAAATCGGAATTCACGCCCCGGACCGGGGTAACACCATTACAATAATGAGAGTTTTACTCTGTATCTCAGTTGTATTTTACACCATATACTCAATAATTTTGGTAATCCTAGAAAAACTATTTGGTTATCGACCTGTTTTAAAAAAAATGTACATCGCATTGCAAGTTTTTTTTAATTCTATCAAATTTCGGCAAAGTACCTGTAGCCCCCCCCCCGCTTCGTCTCTGTTAGATCACCTTATAAAAATTACCGATGTTTTTAAGGGCCAAGATTATGTTTATTTAATTGAAGCATCTATACTTCTAAGCGATCAAATTTTCAAGACAAAAATATGATTTTGTATGATTATGCATTATTTAGTCATTTAGTATGGCTTCATCATAAGTACAAAAATGATTGTTTTAAAATACATTTTTTAACTCTGTGGAAGAACGAGGGAAATGATTTTCCCCAGGGCCCTATGGATTCTCAACAAGTCTTTAGGGATGTTTTATGTTGGGTATTTTTGAGGAAGGAAAGAAGTTATCCAGGTCTTGAAGAGATCCATTGAGGCAGGCATCATTTCACAACCAAGCTGCTGAACACAAGACCGAGTTGTAGAAACGACCCGTTCTCATGACATTTGGCGAATGACAAAGGTTCCCCGACTTTTCATCCTGCGACAAAATATCACCGACAAAATACCTACAGACAAAACATCCCCCAACAAAATATCTACTAAAACCCAACCCAAACTAACCTAAAAATGGAACAAAAATAATACCTACAGACATCCCGTAAAGACAACAATTTATTGTTAAAAAATAGTAAAACCTATAATGAGATTAGGTTAGGTTGGATTTTAGTAGATATTTTGTTGAAGGATATTTTGTCGGGGGATATTTTTTCGGATGTTGGATGAAAACGCGCATTACCATGACAACCATTTATATACAAATGCTGGGAGAAACAATAAAAGAAATAAAAATTCAAGTTTAAAACTTTATTTATTTGTAGACGATGGTACAATTTATACTTACATTAGTATGTTTATTGAGACTGGAGACGGAAAATTTACACTGTCTTAATTATAAAGCAATAAAACGAACACTGATCCATGAAACACAAAATTATCTCTTATTCGTTAAATACTTAAATCTAAGCATCCACACTAATTACATTTTATAATAGCATTAAATGTTCAAACATAAAGAAAAATCTTGACGGTCAATGACGAACCTGGCATCATGTTTTATTAATAATAGTAATAATAATATATTTCTGAATTGTATGAGTAGTTTAATACAATTTCTCTAAATATTACTATAAATAATAGATACATACATACTTAAGTCATTAAAATTTGGACATACACCTTGTTAACCACTCTTATTTTCACGATAATATAACATTACCACACATATGTATGACGTACCTGACAAAAAAATATTAAAAAGTGGGTTGTATAATTTTTAAACACCGACCGTCACTTTGTAATCGGTATGTTACATTAATAACTGTTTTTAAATATTTTAAAAAATACATCTTAACTGTGATAAATATGTTAAAAAATAAAAATGGGACTATAATTAACATTGAAGCATGTTAGTAGAACCCTTTTTAATTAAGTATTTAAATTAATATCACATTGAGAAGGCCTTAAAAGCTTTTATCCAACAATTCATAGCATCATATGAAAAAAAAAACTACGTAAAGAAATTATTATAATATTGGCATGCATAAAAAATAATATTAATGAATATACAATAATATTATTAATCTTAATAGATAGGTTAGTAAATATTTAACGCTTTGGAGAGAACTTAGATATTATTTTCTAAGTATTTAGTTATTTATGTAAAAGCTAACGTTGACATAAATATTAATTACCTCGTTTCTTTGTGGTTTATAACCATTCTTCTGCAGAATAACTGCTTATGAATTTGTTTTAATAAATTTTAAGTAGTAAATTTAAAAAAGTGATGGCTTATACTGCAAAACTTCAGGGATGATTTTAACCATAGAAATATAACAAAAAATAATCCTTTTTTTAAATAAATTATTTGAATTTCGATTCTGTTTTCGTGAATGAATAAAAAAAATTGGAAGTGGAAATTAATCCATTTCCTCGGTCGATCGAGCTTAAACTTTTCACATATTCTCGTTGTCGATGACAATGCATTCTATCGCGCAGTGGCACTCACGCGCTTTTCTCTGAAATTGGATGAAAAAATGGCGCAATTAGTGCGATGCGTAGGACCGCGGCGGAAAGTCGAAACTGTTTCAAGATATAATACGAATCATAGACATATGTTAGTATTCATATGTCTATGATAAGAATTGATGTATTTTTGTAAAAAAACGTTTAATTTAAAATGGAAATACAGTTATTCGAAACTAGATTTACTCTTCATTGATGAGTTTACACCTACCACGTGTTCGTATTAATTTTTATTCTGGAAGGATAGGGAAGAATAAACATAAAGGTACGTTTATACGAACTCTTTGTCAATCGGACGGAAATTATAAACTATACAGGATGTTACAGTGCGTACCCGAAGGATTATAACGAGCGATTTCTGAGCATATTTGGAGTACAAAATGTAGACATATTTTTAGTTCGATGATATTTTTTTTCTATACAAACAATTTTTTTTTCATACACACATCCCCATTAAGACCAGCGCTGTTTAGTGTGTTACCGTGCTGCTGGAACGAGACACAATGTTTATTACCTGACCCGCTTGGCAATAATGGCTATTAGTACCGGACAGTTGCGACGTGTGATGGAAAAGTATTTTTATTGTTTTTAATTGAAAAAAAAAATCATCGGACAGCAAAATAACGTCTACATCTTTTATTCCAAAAATGCTCAGGAATCTCTGGTTAAAATCCTTCTGTTATACTCTGTATATAGGTATCATATGAAATGTTGAATTAGGTAATGTTGAAAAATGAAGACAAAAAATTCATACATGTGTTTCGATAAAATTTCTAATTTTTATTCTTCCTATACCGCACAAGACCGTCTGGAGCCAGTGGGACCATAGGCGTAGACAGGTTTTGATTTAGGGTGGGGCAAAAAATAAAAATTAGAGTAGGTACCGAAAAAGTAGGCTTCTACAACATATTTATACTTTAGGCTCTATGAATACAAAGAATATGAACGGAAGAAGGAATCACCTTCCCATGAAGTGCTGAAAATTTGAAAACGCGACTCAGTCGACAATTCCAGAGGTCGTACATCGGCCAGCCAACCGTGCTACGCCTATGAGTGGGACTATGTATATCCCCAATCGGGGTGTGTTGTGAGGCTAATGTGAGGGGAAGGTAAGGAAATGGGAAATGGATGAAGGTTGGGAAGACGCTTTATTTTCGCATCTGGTCAAGTGTCATACACGTCAAAAGCCATTTCAAACAGCGTTTCGATTCTCAATGGTGATCTTTAACGGGGACGATACTAACGAAACTGGAGTATAAATTTTTCTGTAGGTATGCGTGTGAAATACGATTTATATGATTGTAATTTATTAAAACGATGCGACAATTGAATAAAAAGGGTGTGAAATAATTTTAAAAAGCGTTGAACATGAAACTACGTAATATTACAACAGCATCATATGCTATCAAGCAAACATTGGAAGATGTTCATTGTAATAAGAAATCCTTTCTTTGTGATGAATAATATATACGTAATCTATCTAGATGTATTTTTTTGTAATGTCCTGTTACAACATAACATAAAGATTATAGAAAATATACAATATTTTCTATAATTTACAACAGCATCATGCATCATATGCTATCAAGCAAACATTGGAAGATGTTCATTGTATAATAAGAAATCCTTTCTTTGTGATGAATAATACATACGTAGTCTATATAGATGAATTTTATTGTAATGTCCTGTTACAACATAACATGAAGATTATAGAAAATATACAATATTATAATGATTATCATGTAGGTATCAATTATTACAATAATTCGGATGAGTTTCGATTCACAGTAGTAAGTATTCATAAAGGTAACAGCAAATATTTACAGGATTCTTAAATGGAAATTGATTTATTAAATGGCTTAAGAATAAGTGAAAAACCACATTCTAGCAATTTAACAATTTAACATTCACGAAAGTTCATAATTTTGAACCACAGTAATAAAATTAATCAACTCGATTCTAATAGGTAAACACTTAAAAAATAATTATCTTACTAGGTATGTTACAAATTGCTTAAACTAAAGAATTCGGATTTTAATCACATCTTAAAAATACGACTTAATATTATTTTATAAATACAACTGTAAACAATGTCCCTATTTCTCTTCAATTCAACGTAGAAATATATTTAAAAAATATTGGTTTCATAATTTTATTTCAATGAATCGATAAAACAATATTTCAAATTTGTGTTTTTTTTTTATAAACATTCAGCGTCTTTGCGCTTCATAAAAAAAAATAACTCATTAAATAGCTGCGTTCTTTCCCCTATATTATAAATATTCCAAACTTGTTGGTATCTTTTAGCACCTTTTGCCTTTAAAAAATATTTCTATGGACTTCACACAAGTTTTAAAATTTCTCTTTTCTAGGAATCTTTGAAGATGCTGTTTTGTGTGTGGAGGGTTTTTTTTAAAGAAAGAAGGTCTGAACCTTTCTTTTAAAGTGGCCCAATTTGTAAGAGAATAATAGTCAAATGTAAAAACGGGGAACAAATTTCGAGCATGCGTTTTGCGTGTTTACTGAGTATATCTAGGAAGGAAGTTTTTCAGAGCACCCTCCGCTGAAATTCCGCCAAAACGAACACAGAATTATTCCCACTTCACATCAAAGTTTATCAAAGATTATAATTCGCCCTTTAAGAAAGGGATTCCATTTAATATAGTTTCATGAAATCAAATAAATTACGCCATAAAATAAACAAATATTGTACCTACCTACTCTTTATATTGAATTGATCTGTTAAAGAATAGATCACGGATTTTAAATCGTGGTGCCGTTGAATTCTCAAAAAATACTTGGATAACACTCCATTAATAATGAACTGCCCAAAATAAACCAGAAAATTCTCTAAATTGGACATAAAATGATATTTTGTACTTCTTAAAATTAGATTGCTTTCCTCCTAAACATCTTCATTTTTTTTTAAATATTTTTGATTGAAAAAAGGAAAAGTCGATGATATAATAATATTTGTTACTGAAAAGTGTGGGTGTACAAATATTTAAAGTAAATCAGTATAATACCTTGGAATATAATATGCTTGAAAACTAGAAAATATGAACATAAAATATACCTAGTCGTTTGAAGGATTTTTTTTATTACAAGCAAAAGCATTGCAATTGCATAATTCGTACAGCGAATTATTTTGTAAACATTATTGCGATATACGTAATTTCATGAATAGCTTTTTTTTTGTTTTTGTTATTTGTTTTTGGGAAGTTATGCCGTGTTGCGCTATCTCCTTCTTTAGCCAACGTTTCGGACAGCGTTGCAGTGTCTATCATCAGGGCAGATCCGGCAGATCCGACAGATGATTCACACATCTGAAACGTTGGCTAAAGAAGGAGGTATCACGGCATAACATCCCAAAAACAAATAAAAAATACTTTTGGTCGTGGAAATCTAAAAACGTATAGTGCATAGCTGTATGTTTTGAATTTTACTGAGTCGGTATGTATATGATTATATCTATGTTCAATATTCATGATTCTCGTAAATATAGAGAATATTCTTAGTCATTTTAATCGTTGTCGAATAACACAATTTAGGGACCTAAATTTTACATTCAAAGTAAATAAACCACTGCAAATATAAAAATAATTTCTCATCAAAATTTTTGACGGTCTGTATTTTATTCTTTTGTAATTGTTTGAAATTTAAAATAAGTTTGTAAATAATACCACTCGAAGCGCATAAATATGATTTTAGATAAATATTCACTCCCGAACATTACATGCTTTGCTTCAAATTCGGCTGCTCGGGCAATATTGTTCGCCACAAAACAAAAATTCTCGCAGCTTAGTTCATAGACGATAGATTTTATTGTATAATTGTAAAGATAACATAAATCGCACTCTACAAATGGTGTAACAGGGTGTACCCAACACAGGCCATCCATTTTTAAGCTTACTTTGTACTAAAAAGGGTAAATGCTGTTTTGCTCTAAGATTGCTTTATTCCCTTAAAAATAATTATAAAATATTTCACGTGTTGCCATTGGCCAGAACAGCAAGCCCATCGTCCCATGGGTCGGATCTAATGTAATCGACGTAAGACCTGTGCCACACACAGCTATAAAAGATAAAATTTAACCACAAACAGCTAGTGAAACTTTATTTTTTATATATTAGCTCCACTCCTGAGGAAAATAATTTCCCTCAGGGCCCATGCCGTCTTAGGGGATGTTGTCTGGAGGGTCTTTTTTAAGGAAGGGAAGGATAGGAAGTTATGTGACGGAAAAAGGTACGAGGGGTGGGTAGGAATCTGGGGGTCAGTGTATCCAGGAGTGACGGACGTATCAATCCATCCCTCCAACTGCGGTGCAAGGCGATGGGTCGAGAGTCCGGCTGGAAAGGTCAAAAGGCCTATCTCGACCAGTGTCTCTTGATCTGGCCCGCCATGCGTAGACGCACCCGGCGCTAAGACCTGGACAAACCTCACCCCGTGAACTCGGGCACCGCTGCTAAGTCACCAAACTGCAGGGTCTTTATTACAGCAATTATTATCCTTACCCACTCATGAGACGACTGTTTAGCCAACCGAGTAACAGCCCGCCCACATACCGTCCCTTACTGTTCAATACTGCGGGAAAGAGTTGGTACACATGTATTCAAAGGTCTGTTGGATACGTCCTGTTGCACTCTGCATATATAATCAATATACTTTCATGAAACGGGCAAAACCTGATCATGTCAATATAAAAATAGTATGACCTTCCAGATAAAATGATTTCAGATCAGATTAAATAAATTTTCTACCCGACATCGCGGTCGTGGGTGGGACACAAACCATAAACATGAAATAAAGCAGGGAAATAAGTTGTATTTCTAAGCAAATATCCTTATAGGAAACATTAATACTCGTATGTAATAATTGCAACGACCTACATAACGAGTGAACTCTCTTATCTAGTAATTCGTATCGTGTTGCTACAATATATTATGATAAAAGATACATAAATAGATATATGTACACTTCAGCATAATAGAAATGCCGTCATAATAAAATTATCATAATATCTCTTATCCTGGGACGTCTGGGTTAATTACAGTAATTTATTATTTGTCACATAATATTATTTATTTATAGAGTTAAGGTTATCGCATTAAAGAACGGTAAGAACTAGTTTTGTTTTCGGTGCTAAAAAGTAGATACTTTAAGTGGTAAAATGTGTATTTACACAAAGGTGTCCATTATCTTTTCTAAACACGTGTAAGTAACTTATCAAACCACCGTTTAATATTTAACGCGTAGAAAACAGTAATGATAGATAATGCAAGTAGTACAAAGTTTAATTTTAAATAAAACATTTAAGTGACTGTTTCTAAATATTTGCTAGGAACAAACCTACATAATATTATGTGACTCAATGATAACGGATTTTGCAATCTTTTCAGGGATTTATTTTGGCTGTTTTTTGAGTGTTGAGTGTTTTGCGTATCAACCAACGTTTCATAAAGAGTTTTGAAGGGTTACTTGAAATTCGAAATTTCACCACTGCAAGAATTACACACAGACGGAATTAAACATGGACAAAATTACAAATGGAGAGATTTATAACAACAATTTACCTACACCTACTGGAAATATACACGCAAAAAACCCTAACCTAACTTAATTTTTTTCAACAAGAAATTCTTATTTTGCACACACGAAACATTCAAAAATTTAAAACTACCTTCTATAAAAACATTTTTGACGTATGTGTAATTTAAGTAGGTAGCTGCAATAAGGAAATGTCCTGGGGGAAATTATTTTCGTCAGGGCCTCCAATGTGAAGTTAATGTCAAAAAAAGGAAACTAAAAAGAGGGCATCATTCTTTTTTGTAAGTAAAAATACGCCAATATTCGCAACTCCAAGTGGCATTTGGCTCAGGACCGGAGTTGATAAATAAATAGTGTGTTCTGATTATGGATACAACAATGTTGTTCGAAACGTAGTTACAAAAAGCTCAAAGAAGGTCAAAGTGGCTCAACACCCCCAAAACAACCATCATAAATAAGTGTATCAATTTAGAAGTTTATCTTCCGGACTCTAGTCTCAATTCCACCATCTGTAGATTCAAAAACACAAGTTCATCTAAAATAGAAATCCTTAAAGCAATCAGTTTCACCATTTCAAATTTCGTTATCTCAACTTAAAATTAACATTCCTAAGTGAAATTTTATTACCAATGACTTGATTACATTCAAACATGGTATAAACTGTTATCAGAAAAGAAACAAAAAAAATCCTGTATCATAATTAAAAGAAATAGTTAAAATTGCACCACAAGAGACATGGTAAAAGTAGATACAGTGAACTTCGTAAAAACTTATTACTAACCTTTTTACACTGACCTGACTTCAATTCATTTGTTCAAAAGCCCTTTTCTAACTTATTTAATAATAAATGTGGAATTCTTTACTAAAGAATTGCATTTGGTACAACAACAAAAAAAATAAAACAATTTTGGAATTGCTTTGAATAATCACTGTGTTTGGTACGCGTACATGCGCTGAGGGTGAATTATTTAATTAATAAAGTTATTAAAGTACAAACTGACCATTTCTGAAACTAATTTATATACATTGGTGATTTATGGTTGACTGCAGAGAACAAATCTGCTAAACTCACATTATATAGTATAAATAATAATTTAATTGAAGATAGGTTACCCAAATTAAACAAGTGTAGGTATGTATACATTCTGGCCTTTTCTGAGACTAATTGATATGCATTTGTGATTTATAGTTGACTGCAGAGAACGAATCTGCTAAACTCACACGTAAATAATAAGTTAATTGAGGATGTTATGTTATGCAAATTAAACAAGTTTATGTATACATTGATATTCACATGTAAAATAATAGGTCTTGGGATTATAGCAACAGCATATCAATCTCCACGGAAGTTATTGATATATGCTGTTGCAATAATACCCGACCAAATAAAGTAGAATCAATTTTGAAACGTGGACAAGGTTTCCAAAGATATCACTGTGAACATTAAATTAACAATAACTGTCTAAACAACTGAATCGCTTATTTGAAAACACAACTTGTCTAAACATATAGCGAAATGACTAGGTACTTACAAATGCCACGTAGAATAACTACAGGGTGGGCTATAAATATTTGCACTTTTTTAATCGTGCCAGCGGGAATTCCGAACGGGGGAGGAGAGCGGGGTCACTTATGCGTGGCTCCTCGCTTCTTGGAAATTTAGTCACAATGGATCGCTTTACGGAGAGCAATGCACTATCTGGGTAAAACATTTTTACAAAAACAATGATTTTGTTCTTTTCTGTTCAACAATGATTTTATTCTGTTTTACAAAACAATGACGCACGCCGCCTATATCGTTCGAATCACCAATTACAGAGTATTAATCAGTACCAAAGTGTTAATTTAAATAAATCATGGTTTAAAAATTTCGAAGAAACCGGCAGGAAAACAAACAGGGCAGCCATGGAGCAAAAGAAATTGGTTAAAGAAATTTTCCTTAACAAACTGATCTCGCGCAGAGGAGATATTCCATGGCCTCCCCGCAGCCCGGATCTAACCCCAGCTGATTTTTTTATGGGATATATTTGTAAATATATACATATTTTATCTTACAAATTGAGTCTACGTAAATACACCAGCGACTATAATCCAATTAAATGAGAACATCCATAAAGAAATGGTCAACATACCTCGAGATTTGTGTCGGAAAGTTTTCGAAAATCTTGAATGAATGTTAGTGAAAATTTGAGGAATTTTGACGAAATTGTTTTTACGAAATGATTTTCCAGCATATTTTTGTTCATATCAATAATCATTTTATTAAATACAATCTGTATTTTTTTCATGATTATTTCAAAAGTGCAAGTGTTTATGGCCTACCGTGTAAGACGTTTCTCAGTAGGAATCAGTGGACCTCCGAACATTTCGTTTACAAAGAACAACTACTATTGTTTCTACGGAAAAGTATTTAATTAGTCAATTGAACTCTAGGCAGCCGTTTATTGCTTGGCATTGTTATCATTTATCAAAATGGAATATTCACGAAAACTTCTTAAAATTTTGAAGAACTAAATAAACGAAAAGTATTATTCATTGTTTATCTCCAAATTAGGTAAGCCATGACATCAACGGATTTGCGGTCCACTTCCAGCAAAAAAAAAACACGAATAGACAAATGGTTTTTATCAAATAAACGATTCAATTGAAATAAAAATATATATATCAGGATTTGCCAATATGCAACTGAATGTAAATCTGTTTATTTGCTCGGGCCATCAATTTGAATAGTTTAAAATAAGAAATCCTCTATTCGGGTGAATAAGGTTACAGGTTGTGGTTCCTTCCTCTGACGAAGCGCAGTGTTGTCCCGTTGCAGTATTAGCTTGATTCAGTCCCTGGGCTTGCAGTATCAGAAAGCCGAGCTGCTGATCTGAAATATAAGAAAGAAACATTATTGTAATAAAATAAAAATAAAAACCAAAGACTTTGAAAATGTCTCCAAATAGGTAATTATAGAAAAGGTTACCTACTTAAATCAACCCAACTGAGAGAACATAAAAAAATGAGACCAGACAATTTTACAGCGGTGGTATTTAAATAAAATCAAAAATTATTTTACGGTAAACACAATTTGTCGTTATTTGGAGTAAGTAGAATCAATTTGCAAGTATGACACAGTTCAGTAATAGTACAAAACTATAACAATAACTTTATGGGTAGGTACTAAACCCAAAGGAATCTAATTATTCCCTCAACCGCTCGTTAAACCTTTTAACCAAATGTTAACGGAAGATGCGCGGATCGGACCGGAAGGCAACTTCACTTTCTCGAGGTCTCACATGACCTTGTCTGACCATCTGTAAGCCTGAGCGGCGGGGTGCAAATTCTAACCAATTACACCCCTTGTCCCTAAATAGTAAGAGACGAAGCGATGCGGGAAAGAGAAGGTATTCGAAATTGAATACTTATTAATATTCTCGAAAATAATTAGATTTGCTATGATTTGATCACTTTTTTTCTTGGTAGTTACATAGTTACCAAAATAGAGGCTAATGATATGACCTGAGATTTTCAGTCAAAAGTATTATCATGATTAATTAAATTTTTGGGTTATTATGTCGTGTTTCGCTTCATACTTCTTTAGCCAAAGTTTCGGACAGTGTTACAGCATTTCATCTACCCTGATGATGGATACTGTAACGCTGTCCGAAACTTTGGCTAAATAAGAAGGAAGTGCACTGACGTCATCGGAAGAAATTTATTTCAGGAGCAATTAATGGCCCCCAAATCGTTTACATCTTCTTCCTTCAGTCTCGCAACAGTTGTGTCGTTCATTGATGGGCATGCGGTAGCCTTACTGGCTTCGGGAAATCTTGTGCCGAAGTCGCATTTTTTTGATGCTGTGTAGAGGCTCTTTTTAGGAAAAGGAAGAAGAGGAAGATCTGGGAAAGAAAAAGGTATGAGGAGCCGATAGAAATCTGTGGGTCAGTGCGTCCAGGAGTGAAGGACGTATGCATGAAGTGCAGAAGTCAAAAAGTCTTCCTCCTGATCTGGCCCGCCACGCAATAGGTGGGCAAATGCGTCCGCCGCCAAAACTTAGTCAAACATCACCCCATGAACCAGCGGGCACCCTGTTAAGACACCTAACGTAACGAACCACTTGGGATGACCTGTGGCAGGGCCAAGGGGTGTTGGTTATAAAATAAATGAAATAGTTTCCGGGGCGGCGGAACCGATACCCGCCTCCCAATGAAAATTTTAATAAAATAAAAGTAAATACAGAAATTATTGTGATTTCTGGTTTTATAAAGATATTTTCACTTCAATTTATTTTTATTCTTTCAAAAACATTACAAAATTTAACATTTTTATGTGTTTTTAAAATACATTTTTAACAGTACAATATATTTTTAACAGTACATTGAACGTAAATGGTAGGCGTACAAACTATACAAGCATTAATAGAGCTTGCCTTTTAAAGGCAGCTTCACTAACGCTAAATATGTTGATATCCGAATTAATTCTGTTCAACAGCAAGATTACTCTCCCGACCGGCATGACCATTGACAAGTTAATCCTAAGAACAGTCTATGCTGTCGGTGGTGAAGATAACCATCGGATACATGGTCTCTCGATGGTAGCTGAGTTTTCAAACCATCCGCGAGTCAATCTGAAGAAATGCGTAGCAATGTGTACATCCCTTCTGACCCGTAGATGGTTCATTCCGAGCATACCCAAAAGAAAGTCGGTAAGATAGAGCCACGGGTAATAGCCCCTCATGTACAGAAATCTCAGAAATTTCAAGTGTGTGGGTGGTCTATCGCCAGAATAAAAAGGAAAATGTTATCTTCCAACCATTAACTGCTTAATGTTTCACGATTAAATAAGAAAGTTTAATGTACAACTATAAATTACGCTGGCCTCTACAAGACATCTGCTGTATAAACAACTCTTAACCAATATTTACATAACGGAACTAATTATTATTATTTTATCAGTTAGTATCATTATGTAGTAATTGTGAAGATTTATTTTATAACTGAACTATAACAAACATAATATATGAACGTTACGTAGGTAAAGTGAGTGTTTTGCAATAGTGTGAGAATCATTCGCCTATGATGCATTCTACCATACAACATTCGCAGTAATATTAGAATGCAGTAAAATTCAACCTCGTGTTTTGATACAATTATTTTATAAATATGGTAAAGTAAATTAATACGAATTATTGTAATTATAATAATTGTTACCCTTTGTGCTTTGCATAAAAATCTTGTCTTAAACATTAGTTTACCAATAAAAAATAATAATTAATATTTGACAAGTTAAAGTATTTCACCAAAAAATGTAGACATAATTTATCTCGACGCCATCTAGCGGGAGCGTTAGCACTTATCATGCCTTTCTCACAAAAAATAAAGTTGGTTGTTTTCAGGTGAAAAATGTAATAAGCAGTAATTGTTGAATGAAACACTAGTATATATTGAATTATTTGGCGGGTGAGAGATAAGCCGACGTAGCTCAGTTGGGAGAGCAGTTGACCGGATATCAGAAGGACGCGGGTTCATGTCCCGTCGGCGGCATTTATCTTTTCTCGGGAGATTTTTTCAATGTTGATGAGTGTTTCAGGCTAATAATTATTGCTTATAATAATTGTTAAATTAATACGCTTCGAAGTTAATTAGTTTATTTTATTATAAACAAATAACCTCAAGAGCAACATACCACACAGTGAAGCAGGCAATGTCTATGGAGCTTCATCTACACATCTACAGTCATCCAGAGAAAGACCAAAGAACTCCTGGATGACTCAATGCTCCAAAAGACTTCAGAGAAACGACCTGGTTGAAGGCGATACTTAGAACCGAAGCAACCAACAGCCTCTCTAGGCAATGAGTTGGGACAGCGCAAGGAAGAAGAAGCAACATATATATGGATAAGAGACATGTAAAATGAGTAAAATTTTACGACGGTGACTGTAGTACGGTAGGGATGGTGTCTAAGGAACTGAAAAGAAAAATAAATTACAATCACCAGATACGCAAGCAATAGATAAGCATAAAGCAAGCACCCAGAAATCACTTGGGCACCAGTCCGTCCAATTATATAACAAAATCCCGATTGAAATGACATGGATTAAAAATAATAATATGTTTATATTTTAAAAGGAATTAAGAAAGTACGTTTTTTATTATTTATTCATTTTGGGTGTACATAAACCTATAATTTATAAGGGAAGGCATAAAATTATCATTTATAGATATGATTTGACTAACGTGATTTATTTTTGGGGTATTACGCCGTGTTGTGCTACATCCTTCTTTAGACAACGTTTCGGATGGCATTACAGTGGCCATTATCTGGGCAGATGCGTAATGGTTATTATTTATAGTTCACAATTTGAAAATAACAAATATTGATACCTGATTTTTTCATCAGTTACAATTTTTACAGTTATTTAAAGTAGTCCAGAGAGAGGTTGTACGTAAGTCACCGACGATAGTCCTCTTCCTTCTCACACTTCTTGTATGAAAATGAAAAATACAGAAAATTCTAGAACGGTGACGTCTCGTACGACCTCTCTCTGGAACAACTATAAAACACGTTTTGCCTTCGGTTAGAAAAAATATTACGTAGGTAGGTACCTAATTATGTTTGACAGATTTTTTTTTGCAAAAAGAATTTCGTCAAATTTGTGGGAAAAATATTTTTAAAACTTAAACTAAGTCAAAACCTACATTTTCACTCTCGTATGGCGTAGTTTGAAAAATTATTGTGTACTGTATAATATGTAGACGCTATTAATTATCATAATCGGGTGTGGTTAACGTCGCCCCGGAAACCTTTTATTGGATAACCAACACCTCCACCATACGTCACACCAAGTGGTTCGCTCCGTTTGGTGACTAAGCAGGGATCACATTTACGTTTACATCTTGCGTTTGTCTAGGTCTTAGCGGCGGATGATCTGAACTCACAGAACTCAGATTTTTAACCCACCCCTCACACCTTTTCCTTTCTAAAACTTCAATGCTTCATTTCCTTTAAAAGACTCTCCACACAGCATCTCCAAAGAAAACATAGACCCCGAGGGATTTTTTTTTCCTGAGGGGCTCCTGTATGGGGCTAACGTAAAAAAGGACGTTGATTAGGTAGTTGGTTTTTATGAAAGGAGTTTTTCTAAGGATGGGTTGTTTCAAAAAATTTGAACGATTAATTGTTGAGGGAATAACCAGACAAAACCGGAAATATGTAATTTTTAAATCAAATTTTAGACGCATTGAATCTTTTCCACAAAAAAATATAAATTGATTTCGAAAGACTGTTCTTTTTTCTAGTATTGTTTTAAATTTAGAGAAAATATGTTTATTTTTAGTACAATAAGCTTTTACCGTAGGTCGTTGGCAGATTTTTTAAATTTTCAAACAATATTTTGTATTATACAACACACATTTCAAATCATGTAATCATGTAGTAAAATAAATCAATAAATTATCTGGGAAAGCTATGATTCAGAATTTTATTTTAGTTTAAATAAAATCATTAAAAAAAGTATTAGCGCATGTGTTTTGTGACGAAAATACTTCAGTTTATCTATTTATTTACGGTCTAACAAACTAATAAATTAAAGTTTTTTTTACATTTTTATTTTGCTTAGATATTATTGAAAAATTATAAATACTTATGATGAAAAAATAATTACAAAAAGTACTTACATAGTTGTAATAGTTTTATCATCACGAGTTTGAGCTTTTTTGAATGTAGGTATTTATCAAAGCAAATTGCGAATAAAATAAAATTGATATTGAGTTATTATGTTAAAATGCTGGTATGGAGAATAATTAATCTTTCTCATCGGAACCACCCTGTACAGTTGCAAGGGTACGATCGCAAGATCATCATTCGACGAAATTTAAATTCTCGGCCGCTGTTAATGGCTCTTAATGTTAATTTTCACGTTCTGTGAAGTTCTGGGATTATTTCAGTTTTATGAAACAACTATTACACGTGAAAATTAACACCAAAATTTTGATGAAATGTTAAAAAAATTTTAAACAACCGTCCTAAGTGTATTTAATTAACTGTTAAATTTTTCAAAGTTATTTTCTGACCTCGGACAATATAAAGTGTTGCGCCTTCATAACATTGTAATCGTAATTCTGTTAATACTACAGGAATTTGAAAGTTTGCAATATTGTATGTACTGTAAGTAATTTGATTGACTTTTTTTGACTGTCTTGCAAATTCTTTGGTTTATAATTTGCTAGATAAGCATTTTAATTAGAACGAGGCTGATAGTAATTGTGTTATGTGATTCATGATATAATAATAATAAAATTATGTGCATATGGAAAAGTACTTTGATGCAATTCGTTACAGAGTACACACTGTGTGCCGTATGTATACCCTACCGAATCGGAAATGATAGAAAATCATATTATTATTTAAGTAAAACTTCTTTACGCACGCTTGACTTGGGGAGTAAGCCGGTGAATGCGTTACGAGAGTGTTGCGAAAAGTGTGATCGGGCGAGGCGAATGGAAGTTGAGAAGGAGATACAAGTTAGTGAAGATAAAAGAGAGAGAGGTGCGAGCACAAATTTTATTTCTCTCTTTCTCTCATAGCCAGTTACGTTTCGTATATCGACACAGTGCAGGCCTACTGTCTGTATCACTGTAGGAGCAAGAGAGAGCAGTGCGCGCGCCTATTTTCTTTCTCTCTTCTTTTATAAGTTAGTGAAGTTTTACTTCAGTCGTGTGGTCTAAAGTTCTAAAACACACTCATTTTTTTTACAATATTGTTTGGGCATTTTTTATATCACATAATAAATATCTTACTGCTCTCACTCATATTATTAAAACGAAAGACAAATAAATTGCTTAGTACTTAGCCCATTACGCAATGAAGGGTGTACGTAAATAGGTGGGTACCAGAAATACTCAAAACATATTTTTAAAACGAAACTCGGAGAAATGGTTTACAATTAAAATCTGAAGCGTTTAATATTTCTGGGGAATTTTAGATAATTGCAAACACCCCTGGGCAGAAATATCGACCACATTTGATGGTCATTTCGCCTTTTTTTATGTGAGTACCTCACAACAGTTCTAAATGCTCCAACCACGGCTAAAGCCACTTTAAGCAACGTTTCAGTTCTGAATGGTGGTCTTACATCAGGGCGATACTGAGAGTATCTTCCACTCTGGAACGTGCAGAAAATATACCATATATTATTTTGATTTTAATTGTGAAATATCACAAATAAATCAAATAAAATTAATTTGCGCACGCCGGGTTCGAACTTCCGACCTTCGGATTGTGGGTCGAGAGTCTTACCTTTCGACTACGGAGGCCGACTTTGCTGACTTATCTCTATCACGTTTTTAGCTCATTCATTAAGAAAGACATTTTTAAATTAATAAAATAGCTAAATTGCACTAAAAACAAAAAAATGTTATATCGAGCAAAAACGCTTAAATATAACCTTTTTGCAAATACGCAAATTATTTGAACTATGACGTCCTTTTTGCAAAAACTCCACATAAATAATTTCCCTCGGAGCCTATGTCGTATTTGGATATGCTGCGTGGAGAGTAGACGTGGGCAAAATTGAATGATTGAATTAAATGAATAAATTCAATCTTGTGACACACTCAATCTTATTCTCATTTTCAAAAGGAATTAAATCTTTATTTCTTACCCTTAGCCTTGCATCCTACGATTTTTTAACAGCACCATATTTCTTTTAATTTCTATTAATTTATTTTACAGTTAAATAATGCATGTTATTTTGAGGTAAGAAAATAATAATGTACTCTTTAAATATTGGATATTCGTTGCGCGGATAGTACACCTACTACAGGCGGCGCGCGCCGCGAAATTGCCCATCACGTGTAGTATCCCGCGTAGTAAATCTATACAAAAAAACCCGTAAGCCAGAGAGTTCCCGTCCCCAGCCCAAGCGACAAAACCGCCAACCAACTGAACCGACAAGCGATCGAGTCATCCAAAAGTCACAGTCGTCCCGCCAGTCCCACTGTTCGTCATAGTCATAGTCATAAATGAACTAATACCGTCATAGTCCTACAAGTCTGTTCAATTCTCAACCCCAATCTCTGTTTCACTTATTCAATGAATCAAAACATTTGTGACGTCGTTGTACCAAATCACAAATCCCACGGATCGAGTCGATCATCGGATCGAGTTCAATTCTAATCTGTTGAAGATATCGAGTCATTATTAGGTCCGCGGAATGCAAGTTATTCAAGTCACAGCAAGACAAAAGACACTTATTAGTCAGAAGTTCCTAATTCATTCCTTGATGAGAATCGGTTCTTCGTTAGTTCCCGCGCGGCCAAGCCGTCATCTTGCACGGGACCCGGAACTTTTGCTAAAAGCGAAAGTTAATCCTATATTTTTTCTCCCTCACACGTGCGTAAATTATGCAATGCGTTTAGAAACAACGATGTTTATTCATATTATTCTTTATATGGTATCTGTCTACCTAGCCGTAAACAAAACACCAGTCGCTGTCGGACCGTGATACGTCATGATGATCGAGTGGTTTATTCCTATATTTTTGTAATAAATTGTATGACGCATGTCGCTCAGACTTTTAATTAGTTTTTATTCGGCGCATCGGTTTAACTTCACCATTGAGGTAAGTGCATTTAAAAATATATATTTGAGTGAAACTTATTCCAGGTGACCGGATCGGATGTATGAAAGCGCGATAATACTATGTTTTTTATGTGAATACAGCAACTCCCAACTGCTCCCGTCTGGAGCTAATGAGACTATGGCATTCCCAATTGGGATATTTTGTGAGGCTGAAGGTAGTGGGAATTTTAGATCACGTGAAGTAGACCAATTTTAAGTTTAATAAATAAAATAAAATTAGTGAAACTTAAGGGTAAACCACAAAAATTGTTCATTTTAAGATTTAATTGATAGCCTAATATAAATACATTTTTCTTGTCAAAATTTTTTTTTTTCAAAATAAATACAAATTAAAATAAATATTTCATTAACTTCGTTTTTAGTACCTTCAATTTTTCAGAACGACATAATTCACCCTAAGAAGAGTGAAAATTTCTTTAGCACCGTTGTGATTTGAAACTCGATGAAACGAAAAATAACGACAATAAAAAGAGGCAAGCACATGCATCTAAAGGATGTAGTCCACGGGAGAATGAGATAGTATTATCGGTCTCCTCTTTGTGCGGTTTTTCGTAGCCTTTCGGCCTCCTCTTTGTGCGGTGCTTCGTAGCCTCTTATGTATACTTTAGTTTTCTTAAGTGAAAACCACGTATTAGAAAATATATCTATGTATGCATATAAATAATTTTTTTTTTTTTTTTTGAACTAATTGAATTAAAGGAACGAATAAAAGGAATCAATTCAAAAGGCCGGGGGAATCAGACTGAATCGATTCACTCCTGGGAATGAATCTGCCCATGTCTAGTGGAGAGTCCACTGCGTGTGGTTGAGGGAAACATTTTGAACTCTCCCGCCGAATTCTTTCGACCCATCGCATCGCCTCGAACTGCAGTGGGAAGGATGGATTCACGTCCGTCACTCCTGGTCACATTGACCCTCAGATTCCGACCCACCTCTCATACCTCTTTCCTTTCCAGAACTTCTTTTCCTTCATTTCCAGAGACCCTCCAAACAGCTGACAAAGATGATATAGATCCTGAGGGATTACTTTTTAACCAGTGTGGTCTTCTGTGTGGAGCTAATTAAAAAAAAAAGTCAACAATTTTTTCCATTTACTTTTCGAAATTGGGTTGCAACCGAGCGCTTCATTTTATCAATACCTACGATTAACTAACATCCACTTACGCGTATTATACGTGCATAATATTTTGTTTTAGTATTTTAATGTATATTATGCATTCATGGATATGCAGTCACATTAAGAGATATGAAAGGTCAACAACAGAGATACACGTGTAGCGTTGACCTTTCGACGTTATTTTCATACTCGATCAATTGAAGGTCTCTAGTTAAGCATCTAAATGCTAACAATTTTGGAACATAATATGATCTAAGCGTAACCCAACTTAAGAGTCATTAACTAGCGGCCGAGAATTTAAATTTCGTCGAACGATGATCTTGCGATCGTACCCTTGCAACTGTACCAGTGGCGTGCACAGAGTTTTTGATCAGGGTAGGCAGTAGGGATTGATTGAAATAAATAAAAAAAAACTTACCACAGATAACTCCCTTCTTACACGTTTTCGTTTAATGTGCTTGCTGCTGGCTGCAGATTATGTAGGTTTGGATTATCTAAGCCACATCAAATATCCAAATAATCGCTTCATTTATGCCTATTATCACAAGCCAATTACTGGATATCCGAGGTGGCCTTGATAAAGGCCGTTGGCGTTGTCTCACACTTCATACAATTTTACGGGAAATATTATTTAAATGTCAAATCGATACGTCTATCTTTTATCAAATACGACTTTATAACTTCGTCGTAAAATGTCGCGGAACTTTTTAAATCCAAAATAAATTTTTTTTCTATTGAAATCATGGAGAGGTTTGAAAGACGCTGTTGACCTTGTGTGTTCCGTAAATATGTGTGTATGCGCTTTAAAGATGAAAATGAGCGTTCGGCAGACGCACTAGTTGCAGGGATAGTGACTATAAGTTTAGCTAATTGTACAACTTGGGGGAAAACTACTTCTAAATTATTTTGATAAATATTTTCTATAATTTCATATACGCCAAGAGTTTTAAATTCTAGTGATTTGTAAACGTACCTTAACTCATTTCTGAGACGATCCAGATTAAAATTGTGTGCAGCATAAGTAAACACTAAATCATTAACCAATTTATCGGGGAAATTGTCATTATATTTATCAAAATTTTCATACGACAGTAACTGGAAAAATGTCAAATTTTTAACGTTGCTGTAGCGGTCACGGGATTCGCTAAGGACATTGTCAATTATTTCAGTAAATATGCGCTTGTAATGTGTTTTAACGTCTTCAATATTACGCTTTAGTTTGGGCTGACTACACTCTATAACGACCATGTTATATATGTCCTCGAAATTAGATCTAAACTTTTCCAAAAATAATTCAAATTCTTTTATTTTTCGAACGCAGTAAACTATGTCAGAGGTTTTTTTTTTGCATTATATCGTAAAGGATGTCTGTTTCCGCGAATACCTGGTTGAAGATTTGTAGGAGGAAATTAAAATCAAACTCTTTCAAAGTGTTTAGAAATGTATTTGCTTGGGTCATTGTATCACCGTCCCATATATCAACGTTTTCCAGTATGTCCTCGAAAAAATCTATTAAATGGGTCCTATCTTTGTAAATCACGTTAACTGTGCGAGAGTTGTAAGTCCATCGTGTTTCCGCGACGCGTGGTAGTTTTTTTACATCTGTAATTTTATTATAATGAGCTATTCTTTTGGTACTACTATGAAAAAAGTTAGCCATGGTCTTTATTGCATTGAAGAAACGTTTAGTTTCACCAATCCTTTGGCAAGATTTTGAAAGGATTAAGTTGAGGACATGCGCTGAACACCAAACGTACATGGCTAGTGGACAATGTTGTCTAATGATAGATTGAACGCCGTTTTGTTCGGAAGATAAAACTGCAGCGCCATCATATGTCTGAGCTATTAATTTTGATAAACAATTATATTCTTCTAAAACTTGCAATACGAAAGAACTTAATGTTTTTGCTGTACGATCCGAGCTGACGTCACTATATTTTATAAACCGATCAACAATTTCTGATTTATGGAAATATCGCAAAATTATAACTAACTGCTCCCGACCGCTGACATCGGGAGTTTCATCGATCATTACCGCTACGAAATCTGTCTCCTTTATTTGTTTTTTAATATTATCATTTATTACGGATGCTACACTGGAAATTAAATCATTTTGAATTCTATTTGACAAACCTGTGAAAGAACTAGTAGGCATTTCTAGGTGATGCTGTAAAATACCGTCATATTTTGCTATTAAATCTACAATTTCTAAAAAATTACCTTTATTCAATGAGGTACTTGTCTCGTCATGTCCACGAAACGATAATTCTTGTTTCGCCAGAAAACACACAATATCTATTAATCGTTGAAAAATATTTCTATTTCTAACTACTCTAGCGTTGTGACGTTCAATGTCTAATCTCAAATTATTATTTATAGCCGTTTCAATCCGATTATTACCGAATCTTAAATATTTCACCAAACATTCTATATGATTTTCTGACATGTCGTGTTTTTTAGCAGCGTTGGTAAAGTTATTTAAATCGTAGTAGCCATTGTCATTCCAAACATTTTTATTGCTAGAAAACAATACACAAGGAAAACAGAATAAACGATTACTATGAATGCATCCTGTTAACCAAATAAAATCGTCATAATACTTCATATTAAATCTACGCGTAACCGATGGTGTTTTCAACTGGCTTAAGTTTTCTAATTTAGGCGTAAGTCTCCCCACACAAATTATTCGTTTTTTTTCGTTAAAAGATAACCGAGAAAACCCATTGTTTTTTAAATTACTTAAACACACATTATTTCCTTCACGACAACAAGTTTCACAGGTTAAATTTTCCATATTTTACCGGATAAATTCACAATTAAAGTTCGAGAAACGTTTTCGAACCGACAATTCGCATTTGTGAAAGACAACTGATTAATATAAGTAGAAAACAACAGATGTCACTAATTGCCATTTGTTAATTGTGTTCGAGAAAGCACTGCTTTATACTAACAAAAAAACTCCTACAAGCAAATTCAAAAGGACAGTTCGTAAACATTGATATTATAATCTTGTATGAAATTAGCTACATGCAGTCATAATTCCTGCTTACGTTCGCATTTTAGTGGACCAGTCTGAGGGCGCGAGTGTAGTTTCTAGTTACAGATTATGCCACGTTTTATAGTATGACGTTTAATGCGGTGCTCGCGTAGTTTCGGTTGCAGAAAAATTTCCGCGCTTATTTTTGAAAGTGTGTATTTATTTTTAGCAATAATTTATTAAATTATAATATTATTTACATGCTTATGTTTTACAAATACGGTAGGGTAGGCAGTGCTTATGTGCCTATATGGAGTGCATGCCCCTGAACTGTACAGGGCGGTTCCAATGAGAAAGATTAATTATTCTGCATAACAGCATTTAAACATAATAACTCAATATCCATTTTATTTCAATCAAAATTTGCTTTGATAAAATCCTACGTCCTATATGCTCAAACTCGTGATGATAAAACTATTAAAATTATGTACTTTTAGTAATTATTTTTTTATGATTAGTATTTATAATTTTTCAATAATGTTTAAGCAAAATAAGAATGCATTTAAAAAAAATATGTATTAGTTCGTTAGACTGTAAATAAATAGACAAACTGAAGTATTTTCGTCGCAAAACAAGGGTGCGGATCTTTTAAACGACTTCGAAAAGGAGGAGGTTCTCAATTCGACAATTTTTATTTTTTTTATGTTTGTTACCTCAGAACTTTCGATTGGGTGAACCGATATTAATGATTATTTTTTTATTAAAAAGCTGGTGCTTCCTGTGTGGTCCCATTTTAATTTGGTCCAGTTCTGACAATAGAATCTATGAGAAAACCATATATGTCTTAAATTTGCAATAAGTATGTGCGCGACAAATGGACGAATAACTCAATATTACGCCAACAGATTTCGATGATTCTTTTTTTGAAGTAAAACTTCTTTACGCACGCTCGTCACTAAAAATCAAAAAATAAACAATTATTTTACAAAACAAAAACGACTTCAAAAATTGCACTAAAAAGTAAAAAAATAATTTCGTAAAAAAATAATTTTTTATCAATAAAAGTAGTACGAAATTATTTTTTTACTTTTTAGTGTATGTTTTGAAGTCGTTTTTTGTTTTGTTAAAATTTTTGTTTATTTATGATTTTATTTGAACTAAAATTAAAATTCTGAAAAGCAGCTTTCCCAAATAATTTATTGATTTATTTTACTGCATGCTTACTTGATTTGAAATGTGTGTTTTATAATACAAGATTTTGTTTGAAAATGTAACAAATCTGCCAACGACCTACGGTAAAACCTTAGTGAACTAAAAATAAACCTATTTTCTCAAAATTTAAAACATAACTTTATTAGATAAAAGAACAGTATTTCAAAATCATTTTCTAATTTTTTTTTGTAAAAGAGTCAATAAGTCTAAAATTAAATTTAAAAATGACATATTCCCTCTTAAATAAAGAAACCTAACCTCAGGATTTTATGATTAATAGTTGCAGTATCAATCACCAGGGCAGATGTGTAAATTATGTGTAGATGTGCAGATTATATGTCATTACGCGTTTCAGTATGGTAGTATTCTCGTATATGTATTATTACCTACATATCTGCATGATCATTACGTATACATATATCATTACGTGTATCACCAGTATGAGAAAGTTATATATCATTACATATCTGCGCATATACATATATCATAACGTATACATATATCATTACGTATACATATACCTATCACAAGGTGTATCAATTCGACCGGTCAGTGGCCGAGTTGGCATCGCGTTTGGGTCCCACTCAGGTGTCGTGTGTTCAATTCCTTGGCTGGCTAAGTCCTGCATCAAGACATAAGCGACATTTTCCACTTACTGTTTATTTTTTACATTAGCTCCACACAGGAAACCCTGAGGAAAATAATTCCACTCAGGGCCAATGTCATCTTTGGGGATGCTGTGTTGAGGATATTTTTAGGGAAATGAAGCAGAGGAAGTTCTGAGAAAAAAAGGTATGAGGGGTGGGTAGGAATCTGGGGGCCAGTGTGTCCAGAAGTGAGGGACGAATGAATTCATCTCTTCCACTGCGGTCCAAATCCTGCTGAGAGTCCTGCTGGAGAGGTGAAAAGATCTCTCTCAACCAGTCTCTCCCGATCCGGCCTGCCATGCAGTTGGTGGCTGGACGCATCCGCCGTCAAGATCCGGACAAACTTGAACCCCTGAATCTGGGCACCCCAAGTCACCAAACGTAGCGAACCACTTGGGGTGACCTTTGGCAGAGGTGTTGGTTATCCAATAAATGGCTCCCGGGGCGGCGGTACCCATCCCGCCTCCGACTGTGGTGGTAATAGGAGATTTTCAAATATTGTCATGTATTCGTAACCCGGAAATGTTTTCATTTCTATAAAAATATCTTTTTATTAATAAAATTGGAAGAGTTCGTTAGTTAGGGTTAAATAAAATATGCAATGAAATAAAATACTTAGAAAAAAAAAATTAATTAGAAATTTGGTTTAATTTTAGCGCTTTTTGTTTCGTTATTTTGTAGTTTATGTTTGATTCACACAAAATAAAATAATATATTGAGTATAATAATTATCTTAGAATAATAATGATTTCAAGAATATAACGCCTAAGCAATCATTCGTAAAGTCATAGACAATTACGTTTTGGCAGAATAATTATAGTAATATGTGCCAAATGTTGCGTTGCATGTATAGAAGTTGAAAATAAACATGTAGGAAATGAAGTAATTTACTACAACATTAAAGAAGTCATCGCAGTTTGCAATAGACATGTTACTTGTTGGGAATTAGAATAGACATGTCGTTTCATGGGAAATTTGCGAACACTATTTGAGAAATGATTTTATCTAATGATGCGACGCGGTGCTAGACGATACGACGCGACGTAATTCAAGTAATAATACTTAAGTCTGTTTTCCCTAATCATTGCGGTTTTTGTAGCGTTATTTTTTTCAATACGGAAATTATAAACTTGCATACTTGACATTTGGAGGTCTGAATAGAGCCTTGAAGGAGTAACCATAAGTTATTTATATCAGGGTGGGAAATTGGCAGGGCCCTCCAAATGTACGGAAATGATGATTTTTTAAATATTTTAACTGATTTATCTTACTGGCTAAAATTGGACTGCTACACCTGCCCCTCTTTCACAGGAGGTGCCTTTATTGTTTGTCTTTGTAACATTTCTAACATATCCCCTTTAAAAAACATTTGAAGTTTTTAAGCTCTTAAAATATATGTTATTTTTGAAGACAATTTCTATACATTCCCTAGCCGAAACGCAAATTATATGAAATTCCCTCGATAGAAAAAAATCGCAAAGTATTCTCAAAAATTACTGTATACACGTTTGTTTCGGTTATTTTACAAGTTATACATATGACAAAATTCACAGTGTTTCTTTAAATGCTGTTTTAGACAGCCCCCAAGAGATTTTTGCTGTTTTTTAAACGAGTCGTGTTTTATTAAACATTTTCACAATTTTCGCTCCAATTTTAACGTTTTAAATATTAGCGCACCCCCTCCAACATTCGTAATTACATATCTCTCCATCTTCTTCTTTTTGAGCGGGGAAACGCGGCACCCTTAAATAGTCGTAGCAGTGAAATAAAATATTCCCTTCGACCGTCCTTCTCGTTCTCCTGTGGTCCTGTCCCCACAGGGGTCGAGTCTGACCGTGCTTCCTGTGGCCTGCCAGAAGCTGTAGGTCAGTGAATATCAACCTTTTCAGATTTTAAATTTTCAGTCATTGGAAAATTTTTGGATTTTTCTTTATTAAAAAGGTATTTTTTTAATAAACCAATTATAGAACGTAAGAAAAGAAGGCAAGGCAAAACCAATTAATGCTGTCGATTTTGATCATTCTGAAATATAAAAGAACGCATAAAATGTATAACTCTATACATTAGGCAGTTCTGTGATTTTGATTTTTTCATATGTGGCAATCTTACTCTATTTATATTTCTTGGTTCGTTATTATGGACATCTCTGTTAAAAACAATTTCACCCTTAAAATATTTTGGCATTTGGTTTTTCATAAATTTATGCCCAAAAATTAACACATTAAGTAACATTAAAGTCCGTCACTTCTGGACCTACTGACCCCCAGATTCCTACCCACCCCTCATACCTATTTCCTTCTCAGAACTTCCTCTCCTTTCTTTCCTTAAAAAAACCTCCACAAAGCATCCCCCAATTGTTTTCCCCAGGGCTTTATGTGTGTAAAAAAATAAAATAATAACACCTTAAACTTTTCAAACTGTAAATAAAATTAAAAATAAAGAGAGTGTGCAACTCTAGAACGCGGTAGAACTGAAACCTTCTGAAAACTAAAGTAGACAAGTGCGGGGAGACTACACAGCACTTTTTTAATCAATGTGAAGGAAATTTTTTCTATATTTTTGTCGTCAAATGCCATTGCACCTTTTCCTATACATTCGGTCGTCTTATCAGTATTTGTGTTTTCTGCTTCGGAGTCGCTAGTTGTCGCTTTATTATGTGTTCTCTTTTACTTGTTCATTTTGGAGTGGTTTGAAGATTGGATATAGATTTTACAAATATAAAAATACTTTTTTTTTTTGGATTTCTTTGAGTTGGATTTTTGGTCCGCTGAGATTCGTCAGGCGGTTTATACCACTAGACCAAATGAGACTTGCGTGAACCGAGCATTCATGAAATAAATAAATATTTTATGCTATCTCATTCTCTCGCAGGCTAAATCCTATAGATGTATGAGTTTATCTCTTTTTAGTTTCGCTCGTTTCCGTTTCATCTAGTTTCAAATCACAACGTTGCTAAAGAAGTTTTCACTTAAAATGCATTCACGTGGAATAAGCTATCGACAACTCATTAAAAGAGCTCAGTGTCCTTTGCTGAATAATAATAATTAATACACGTGTTATTCATTTGTAATCAAGTAGGTAGCAACAATCCGTTCTTTTTGCATATAATTAATAAATAAGTGTTAGAACCGGACATAATACACCACTTTTGCGTGACCTAATACGTTGTATTGTTCCATAAAATGAATTAATTTGTAATTTATATAGACCACTAACGGTTTTTTAAATACAGTTCTTTAAAATATTGGCAAAGCTCTTGTAATATTGGCACAGATTTTTACCGTGCGAGTGAAAAAAAATCTGAGTCGGACGATCCGATAGTCGGATCAGAATCTATGGCCCGGTATATCAGCTAGCCCGTATCCTTACTATGTACGACATTCCTCGCTCCAATTTAAGCGGGCTAAATCTACCGCACAAGCTTTGCTAAGCCGCAGAATAGTTCCTATTTTAGATGCCGAGGCGCTAGTAGTCGTATGACAAATCTGAAATTTACATAAATAGCTTAATTTTACAAGTATAGACTATTATATTCATCGAGCGATGGGGAATGACGATGTTATATATTTATTGATAATAATTAATCAATCGAAAATAGCCTGTTAAAGATTTTAAAAGTTTTAACGTTAAGATAGTTTGTTTTCAGCGGTCAATTTCATCAATAGTGCAATGACTCCAGCAAAACAAATACGAATTAAAATTAGTGTACTCGCTTATAGCACCATGCTGGGGAACTTTATCAAAAATTTACCCGTAAATTAAAGCCGACTAAAAATAAATTGCCGTCGCGTCGTTTTGAAATATTTCCCGGCTCACAGAGGATGAAGATGACAGTAGGGAGCATAGATATATCACTCATGCGGACAGTTGATTTGTTTTTCAAAGAAAAAAGAAATACGTTCCTCTATTAAATTCATCGACAATGTACGTAATATCTAGACTTTCGACCTATACATGGATTATGCTCCAAGCTGTGCTAAGCTCGCCTTTCCAACCAAGGCGAGCTCATAACCAACTGATATACTGGGCCTATGACTGACTATTCCAGTCAATAAATAGAGTTACGGGATAGCACTCAAACTATTGGGTGGACTGGTTCCTTTAATCTTCCGATAGCTGATGACCCGGCTCATTTAAGAGTTGACCTTTGTGATGTGTTTTTTCAACTTTATGGAATACATAATTCCGATAAGTAATTCGATCTTTGGGAAGTGGGTACGGGTACCGCCGCCCCGCGAACCATTAAATGGATAACTAACACCCCAGCCATAGGTCACACAAGTAATTCACTACATTGGTCGCGGTTTCAAATTCCGGCGTGCGCAAATTCATTTTATTTGATTGATTTGTGTTTTTTTCACAATTAATTAATCTCTCAGTATCGTTTTGGTGTAAGACCACCATTCAGAATTGAAACGTTGAAATTGGCTTTAGGCGTGGTTGGTTCCCCATCTTTCTCTTCCGCATCTCCTTCCCCTCTCCTACCCTACCTTCAGCTTTCCAAAATACCCCAATTAGGAACAGTTGGGACTCTGTGCGGTTTTCATATAATTTCCTACCTAAAATATAACACTTTAAGATGAAGCTGTACTAAATAATTCAAATTCATACAAAATCATAGGTTTTTGTTTTGAAAATTTGATCGATTAGAAGTATTAGAAGTAAACACTGCGCGTAGAACATATCTTGGCCCATAAAAATATCGGTAATTTTTTTAATATGCCTAGAAAAAAAAAGTATAAGGTCTATAAAAAACACTTTCAAGTCCAAACTCTCCTATTTATAAACCTCTTCTCGGATATGGTTTTATTGTTTAATGTGGCAAATTCAGTTTCTTTTATAATAATCACAACAACAAAAAATTTAAATTTACGCCCGAACTTCACAAAATAAAATACAATATGCATTTTCGTTTTGTTGTTTTTGACATCACTGCGGCATTTTCAAAGTGAACCTTATACCGTCCACCGAAGAACTACTGACTAGCCACACCCATTTTCTGTCAGTCCTCCCCCGGCCGGAGCGGGGAACAGACATTAGGCTCCGCGTCGCTTGGATTCGTGAATTCAATTTTAAATTTCCTTTTTATTACAATAAAAAATGCATAAAAAAGGAATTAATGTTTTTACAGGCCTTTACAAAATCAACCAGTATTTTCTTTTCTCAAATACCTTTTCCAACCTTAAGAATTTTTAAACTCCTCCCATAGAGGGGCGTGAATTCCGATTTCGATTTTTTCCTGGACTATTGGATCGCCTTTAACAGATTATTATTTAAATTGAACTGATTTGTCGATAATTCTATCTTTCTGACTATCCCTTGTACCCGGATCTGCCTTTTACCTACTGTTATGGTACGCCCTATAGCAGGTAGATTCAGATCCCATAACGGCAACTAGAACGCTAGACAAGTCCGGACACAACACGGTCTCCCCTCTCTCCCCCCTGTTTCCTGCTTCCTGCTTCCTTTTCCCTTGCCCTGCCACTTGCCCATTCCGCCGCCGGCCAGTCGAGAAATGGGCGCCCTTACGTGCACACGTACCGCCGGATTGATTCCCACTGTACGCGGGCTGCTTTCGGGCGACCGAACCGAACTCAAATGTAACCCGCGATGTTAATTGAATAGCCTACGGGTTGGAGCTGGCTTACGCCATGCCTGTGTTAACTTCGGTTTGTTCTAACTCGGGAGGTGCCCTGGTTGAAATCCGAAAGAAGACGAGGACCCTGCGATCTCACATGTAAGCTGTATAATTGTTTCCCTCTTTTAAATGTGTCCGCAACGGTGAATTGTAGGGCCACGCGAAAATCACCACTCGGAGAGTTTCGTTTCAGAGAGATAATGAGAACTAAACACTTTAGCTAGGTTTGTGTAATTTGCATTTCTTGTATTGAATTGTACTGTAAAGACCTATGTACTGTGTTTTGAATTTACAATACATGACCTATTAATTCAATCTTGTTATTATTCTGCCACGGCAGGAGGGTTTTTGCCTAGAGTGTATCCCGCCAGACGCCGGAGGGGTAAGGAGAAATTCTGTACATTGTTATGGCCCTCGTTGTTAGCTTCAAAAACCAACACCAGCTCAGGGGCCATGGGGGCCCTAACATGTCCCAGGCCAGCTCTCAGCGGAGACAATGATACCCTCTATTCAAGGAGCAGGTCGCACGAGGCTACAGAATTTCTCCTTACCCTTCCGGCGTCTGGCGGGATACACTCTAGGCAAAAACCCTCCTGCCGTGGCAGAATAATAACAAGATTGAATTAATAGGTCATGTATTGTAAATTCAAAACACAGTACATAGGTCTCTACAGTACAATTCAATACAAGAAATGCAAATTACACAAACCTAGCTAAAGTGTTTAATTCTCATTATCTCTCTGAAACGAAACTCTCCGAGTGGTGATTTTCGCGTGGCCCTACAATTCACCGTTGCGGACACATTTAAAAGAGGGAAACAATTATACAGCTTACATGTGAGATCGCAGGGTCCTCGTCTTCTTTCGGATTTCAACCAGGGCACCTCCCGAGTTAGAACAAACCGAAGTTAACACAGGCATGGCGTAAGCCAGCTCCAACCCGTAGGCTATTCAATTAACATCGCGGGTTACATTTGAGTTCGGTTCGGTCGCCCGAAAGCAGCCCGCGTACAGTGGGAATCAATCCGGCGGTACGTGTGCACGTAAGGGCGCCCATTTCTCGACTGGCCGGCGGCGGAATGGGCAAGTGGCAGGGCAAGGGAAAAGGAAGCAGGAAGCAGGAAACAGGGGGGAGAGAGGGGAGACCGTGTTGTGTCCGGACTTGTCTAGCGTTCTAGTTGCCGTTATGGGATCTGAATCTACCCGCTATAGGGCGTACCATAACACTAAATATTATGATAATGGAACAATAAGCTCCAAAAAACGAAAAAAAAGTTTTTTACGTTTTACTGAAAACACAGATTGTCAAATGAAAACCCCTTTGGCTTGATACAGTCGACATAGTCAATGAAATATTTGCACTCTATTAATGCAGACGCATAATAATAATTACACGTGGTGGACTCTAGTCAATGAGATTTGGCGCCAACTGCAACAGGCAGATTTAACATGTTTACGTTTGCCATTTTGGCTCGCACATCTAATACCTGCTCCCTACTCGTACAACAGAAAACACGTGCATTTAATCAATTATTGACAATGAACTATCAATCCATTGAACTTCTCTGTTGAATAAACTTGACCTACCATCATATAAATCTAAATCTAAAAATATAAAATAAATATCTCATTAGAATCATAGACACAAATATAAATAAACACAAAAGATAGATATGGTATGGAAGTTTGTTGCCAACCAATTATCAATCTACACCATGGGTCGGCAACCTGCGGCCCGCGAACACTTTCGGTGCGGCCCGCAAGATTCTCGCTGCAACACACGTGACGGACGATATCGTACACAACGGAGTAAAAGGGTTAGCGAAGGGGGAGCGCCAGAGAAGGGAAAGGACGGCTATAACGCCATCCGCACCTCGCCTCATTCCGTTGTCAATCGCCCGCGCTGCGCTAACTACCTATTCACGTCGGTGTTTACATTCGCAGCAAGTTTTATTAATTGATAATACCTATCTGTGTTGCGGTTTTTGTGCATTTTCTTAGAGTTCTAGATAAGTACTTACAGATTTCATGATACTATTATTCCTGACATTATAAGAAATGACTATAACAAAGCAATATTCTGTAATATGTTGTATTGTTATTTATGAGTATTTGGTCTCAATAGCTTGCAAGTAAGGTGACCCGCTGACAATGGGCCCCCGAAATGATGTTTACCATGATATTATATATTTTTGGTATATGATATTATATGGTAGAATAAGACGGGGACGCCCGAGGAAGACATGGCACGACCAAGTGAATCAGATACTTGAGTCGGGCCATGTGAAGAGTCGGAATAATAGAAGAGCATGTATGAGACGATGTATGAATGTGAACGAGGCAAAGAGTGTGTGCCAAGATCGAGTCGTGTGGCGGTCCGTCCTCTCTGCCTACCCTTGCGGGGAAACGGCGTAATGGTTAGTTAGTTAGTTAGTTATATATTTTTTAACTTATTACCAATTTCAAACTTAAAATCTATTTCAATAATTTGGTATGAATATCAAACGAATGTATACACAGTGTCGTTATATTTTAACTTTTGCGCTGGTATACACAGTATGTAGAGAAGCAGATTTTTGGTTGATGCATTTGAATGACAATATAGTTACATCCTCTTTGCACATCTCTTCGGGGTAGTTTAATTATATTTTGTATAATTAGGTACCTATACTGTATTTTCCCTAAACCGACTGCTCACTACTACTGTATATAAGTACGGGGTAATGATTTATATTGCCATTTTATTTATGTAGGCATTTTAACAACAATAAATGTCGTAAAAATATACGATAGCCATTTTATTTTTAGAACTAAACTATATATCTACTGTAATGATATGCAGTGGCATAGCTAGCATGGGTGCCACCCGGGGCGGATAACGTTGTGTCACCCCCACCCCCCCGTTTAAGTTGACTTTGAGCAAATTCCGACCTCATAAAAACTACTACCCAGTCCATGTGATCCGTTCCGGGGGGGGGGGGGGGCTAGAGAAGTTTTGTATGTGCGGCCCGCGCAAGTTCCCACGTCAAATATTTGGCCCTCGGACCACAAAAGGTTGCCGACCCATGATCTACACCAAAGATATTCAAACACTAATTCAAAATATTTCAATGTCTTTAATCTACACAGACTATCAACGCGGGCTGCGTATTTCCTTTTCCGTGTTCAATACGAGGCAACTATGCATCGAAATCAACACGGGTTTGTAACGCCATTTATCCACCAAACCCGTGTCCAGTAGAAGGCAAGCGGCATCCTACTGTGCACGGGTTTGTAACGCCAATTCTCTTCGCAAATCCGTGTTAAGTACGAAGCAAGCGTACTCCAAACGTGATTATAACATACAAAAAGGAAATGTGTGCATATACGCACAATATAATGGATGGGCAATAAACGCAAACAGCCTAACTAATAAAATAAATAAAAACACTTTACGACATAAGCCGCCATAGCTCAGTAGTCAAGAGCACTTGACCGGCAATCAGAAGGACACGGGTTCAAGTCCCGTTGGCGGCAAGTATCTTTTCTCGGAAGATTTTTTCAATATAGATGAGAGTTTAAGGCTGATAATTATAGCTTGTAATAATTGTTCCTCTTAATTGGTCCATGGCCCATCTACCACGTTTCTATTGTCTACGATTAGAAAACATTAAGAAGGTGCCCCCATTGTAAAAACATGCCATTTAGAAACCACCCTACCTATAAATTTTTCATTATACAGGGGATAACAGCACAAACGCGAAGGATTTTAGCCAACGATTCTGAGCATATTTGGCGTAGATAAAGCAGCAAAATGACACCTACGTACATTTTTACTCCAAACATGGAATCGCTAGTTAAAATCCACCAGGTACGTACTGTTTTGTTCTGTATACATCATTCTTTATTATGTTTGCATTTTGTTATTTTATATTGACGTTTGACATTTGGTGTTGATTGTTGACTTTGTTGACTAATGCTATATGGATGAACTAATTACATTTAATACAATTTGTTCCATAATATTTACTCAATTGTGTTCCGCTCATAAAAGGTTAAATCGCATACGATTGCTCTCTGATCTCTAGAGATATTATGATGTCACTGATATACGAATGATAACCCCTTTCCTTGTGATTTATATACGGTATGAATTTGTGAATGCACAATTATTATAAATATTGGGATATATTGCCTAGCTAAGTCCAATTCTAGAAAGTTTGTCAATGAATACAAATGTAACTACAAGGTCAAATCACTAAGTTTCAGAGGGTAGATAAACAGTTATTAACATTACTAATATAGTTCGCACAGGAAAATTATTGCGATTTACGAAAATAGAGATCAAAAAAGTATGTTAAGGTGTGCTTTATTTTTCCTGTATTTATTATTCTTCCTGTATTCTTCTTTAAAGGTTGTGCTGAATTTTTAAAAAAGCCACTAAGTTTCATGTTTAACCTTTCCTTAGAAACCGGTGTATTTCCTGATTCCTGGAAAATTTCGAAGATTTGTCCGATTTATAAAAGCGGTACAAAGACTTCTTTAGAAAATTTTAGGCCGGAAGCAATGCTATCTGCACCAGCTAAATTGTTTGAATCGATTATTCATAAATACACACTGCCACAAGCGGAGCCGTACTTAGTTTCGGAACAGCACGGATTTAGAAAAGGTCGATCTACAGAAACCAACTTATTAGTGTTTACTGATTATGTATCAAAATCTTTAGATAAAGGCTATCAGGTAGATTGTTCTTATAACGACTTTTCAAAGGCCTTCGATAGAGTTAATCACGACGTCTTACTCAATAAACTGGCTGAAATAGGATTCTCCATGCGACTTCTCATCTTTTTTGCTAGCTATCTTGCAAACAGTTTGTATCTCATGGACTATTCTATTTTTTGTACGATCAGGAGTACCCCAAAGGTTCTAATTTAGGCCCACTCCTTTTTTCCATATTTATTAATGATATCTCAGAAGTAATTCTGCACTCCAGGTTTCTTCTTTTTGCTGATGACCTGAAACTATTCTTAGAAATACTAACCCCAGAAGACTGCAATCGACTCCAGTCAGATATTGATAGAAATATTGACTGGAGTAAAAGAAATCGGATTGAGTTCAATATATCTAAATGTTTAATTTTGTCATTCACTAGGGCGTGTCATACCTGGTATTACCGGTATACGATGGACGCCCGAAGTCTAAAACGTGTCTCCACCATGAAGGACCTTGGAATCATGTTTGATAGTAGGCTGACATTTCATACTCATATTCTGATGGCTTGTAGCACTTCATTGAGAATGCTGGGTTTTGTTCTGCGTACTGCAAGAAATTTTCAAGATACCCGGGTTCTCATAATTCTATTCAATTCCTTAGTAAGGAGTAGACTTGAAAGTGGGTCGGTGATTTGGAGTCCACACCAAGTAAAATATTCCCTCATGTAGGAGAGAGTTCAGAAAAAATTTCTGAGAATTTTGTACATGGGGGAGTATGGCTATTACCCGTGGCTCCATCCTACCGACTTTCTTTTGGGTATGCTCGGAATGAACCATCTACGGGTCAGAAGCGATGTACACATTGCTACGCATTTATTCAGATTGATTCGTGGATGGTTTAAAAATACAGCTATCTTGGAGAGCATTCACTTCTATGTTCCCGATGGTTTTCTTCGCCACCGACAGCATAGACTGTTCTATCTTCCGGCTTGCAGGACTAACTTGATCGGGAGAGCAATCTTGCTGTTGAACAGAATCAATTGGGATATCGACATATTTAGCGTTAGTGAAGCTGCTTTTAAAAGGCAAGCTCTATTAATGCTTGCATAGTTTTTGCCTACCATTTGTTTTATATTTATGTTTAATGTAATACTCTTACAACTGTATTTTAAAAACACATTAAAATGTTTAATTTTGTAATATTTTTAAAATTTATACACAGTTTTTTCCCGCTTGAGTGAAAGATATCTATTTCTTTGAATGGCATAGAAACGCATGCCGGGAACCAGCTTGTATAGTATAAATAATAGAAAGATATAAAAGAAAATAGCAGGATTAAGTAAAAATTGGAATGATTGGAAATCGAACGGGGATGAACAAAAAAGGAGATAAGAGCACGTATGTACATATTGACCCTCAGATTCCTACCAAACCCTCATACCCATTTCCTTCCCAGACCTTCCTATCTTTCCCTCCCCTGAAAATACCCTCCACGCATCATCCCCAAAGATGACATAGGCCCTGAGGGATTTTTTTCCTGAGGGTCTCCTGTATGGACAATAAAACTAACATTATCTGCACAAAATGTGATATAAGAAGTTCACTGTAACTTTGTTTGTAACTTCCTTTTCTTTAAAGTTTGGGGCCATTTTCAAAGAATGTTTTCTTAGATTTAGTAAAAAAATATCAAGAAAAGGGATGAATATTATAACTATTTACTAATAAAAATTAATGGATTTTATGTTTCGAGAGGGCTTAATATTAGTTTATATGAGAAGTTTTTCTTTAAGATTTTATAAAAAAACAAAATATTTTAAATTAACGAGTCCATTTGAATAAAAGTGTCTTCTTGTACACTTGTGTTTTTTGTACGAATTCCATATTATTGGATCATTTTGTCACTTAGCGTAAAAAATAATAAGTATTACAATAAATTTAAATAGTATTTTCCGATTTTACATATATTATTTGATTAAAATTGATTATTTCAAATTTTATTGAATTTTTTTAACAGCCAACATTATCAAATAATATTTTAAAATGTAAAGTTATTGTATCAAATAAAAACAATAGAAAAATTACTCGTGAAGGCCTACTAGGGGAAAGCTTTTTTCTGATCCAGAAATCAGCCTTCTACTTATTTTTGGGTACCTACTTTAAAACTCAGTACCTATCTACATGCCCTCGTATAATTTCTAAGCCAATAATTTTAATGACTCTAGCCAAGACAATTTATCTCATACTTAACAATTTGTCTTAAGTCTATTTTCTTAACCTCGTTTATCATCATTAAAATGGTTGAGTTAGTGCTTAAGCTAGGAGACGGAATATTAATTTAATGATTTTAAGTTCTATCGGTAATATTCACCGTGCTAAATATTATGGAACCTTTTATTTATTTTAGGGAAAGTTGACAGCAAATCTAAAATTATTCATACATATAATAATAAAATAGATAATTATGCCAATTATGAACTTCCACTGATGATAGTGAATGATAAAGTGTGAAAATATAATGGTGTTTTTTTAATTAATTTAATTTTTAATATCGATTGATTTCGGAATTGAGCATTAAAAGTTTTACAATTAAGACAGTATTGGATTTAATTAGATTAGTCCTGTTCCAGATATTTTTCATTGTACAAATAAAAAAGTCTAAAGTACTGTTACATTATTTTACTGTGCACAGTTTATTTGAAAATGTTTACACTCTGGTGGCAGTAAATGGCAATCTTCCCTCTGCCATAGTATACTGTTAACACAGGGTCAAATTGGTTTACCACCAACTAGAAATATGGTAAGTGGGATCCTACATCTTCTTTTGGTCGGAGGTTGGCTATCACCAAGAAATAGATTCTGAGGTTTTATTTCTTTTTATAGCTGGTACACAATGTTTGGAAAATCTTCCCAGAATTTGGTTAAATTAGTTACTATGTACAAGATAAATATGTACACAAGAATATAGAAAAAAACAGCAACCAATTATTCGACATCGAGTTTTTTAAACATTGAAGAAGATAAAATCAATAACTCATAGTTAAAAAAAGGTAATGACACAAGTGGAACTAAGATCCAGATATTTTAGTCTTTTCAGGACCAACGTCTCTACCGATTGTGTTATTGAGGTATAAGTCCTAGTTGGGACTTTTTATTTTCTATGTCTTTATCTGTTTCATATTTTCGTATTATCTCCGTTTGTGAGCTTCAATCAGTTATTCTTATTGAAATGAATACCTACTGATTTTATAATTTAAACGCAGTAAAGAAGAGATTATTCATTTTATTGAAAGCGTGACTTAACTCAATGGCCATCTCAATGCGAACCCTTACTTCCTGAGATGGATTGCATTTCTAGTTAACCCAAGTTCACAAGTTTCTATTTATTTGGAGCGTACGTTCTATTGGTTCACTGTAGATCACAAAACTGTTTTAATTATGTCGTTGTAAATCAGTATTTATCCCAACGAATCGAGATTAGGTACGGTTCAGACCGAAAAATCAAATTACAAGGAGAGGCAGGGACTGCTATGGACAGAGGCCGCTGGGCTGGGATAGCATGAGACGAAGATACCTGATGAGGGACCCTGTTTTCTGGGATATGGATTCTCTGGGAGATCCTGCAGCGATGAGGCTTTTTTCCATAAGAAGTTCCTCTTTTTTGGGTCCCCTGAAGTCGCCACGAAACAAGAGTCCTCACAGGTGGTCTCAGCTTTCCTTTCCACTCCCCCTGAGTTCCCCGAAGAGGGAAGAAATCACTGAGGTGACTCTACAAACTTCAACTTCCCTTTTGTTCCCCAAGGGCCCCTAGTCTGTTTGTTCGAATGGTCCATTTTTGTCCCGCCTGTATCTAGGGAAATACAGGGTGTCCCAAAAGAAAGTTTGTATTTAGTGGATAGATTTTTAAGAAGTAAGGGTTGTGTTGAAAAAATGTTTATTAAATTCTAAAATACAGAATTTGGGAATTTATTTCTAAAAAATAATATCGTCCAAATGTAAACCCTCGCGTTAGCGGCAATCATTTAACGGAAGAGTAAAATTTATTATGACGGCTCGGCTGTTAGACTTCGTGATGGCTGCCATTTCGTGATGGATATTTTCTTTTAATTGCGTCAGGGCAGTCAGATTGTTGGCGTACACTTTAGATTTGAGATAACCCCATAGGAAATAGTCCATAGAGGTTAGGTCAGGTCTACGAGGAGGCTAATTTATGTCACCTTTCCTGGAGATCAATTTTTCAGAGAAAATTTCACGAACTCGTGGCACAGACGTATTGGACATATGTGATGTTGCTCCGTCTTGTTGGAATCATGTTCTTTGGTTATAGCCAGTAAGTTTGTAGGGGTGTAATTGTGCAAAATGCTGTGAAACGATGATCTATGCACATTTAAAGCACTTGCGCGCTTCCGAAACGAAAAGTTTGAGTCGTCACGAAAAGACTGATAAACACTATCTACGTTTTCTACCGTTCTCGATGACCTTGGTTGCCCGGATTTTGGTTTTGCCAGCGTTGTACCGATCTCTTCAAACTTTTTGACCCATTTGCTAATAAGAGGAATGCTTGCGCATCATTGAATTGACAAAAACCTCGAATATTTCAGAATCTTTTACGCGCTACAGTCGCCGAATCAACATTTTTGTAAAACTCACACACGGACAACGCGCGATCGCTCCTGAGAAATGCTCCATAGTGACTTAATTCCCAAGAGCCAGGCTACTGATTAACATACCCCCCGCGCCCCGCGAAAAAGTTGCATTCACACAGAAAGCAAAACAAATATAAAATTCCTTTTGGGACACCCTGAGTAAGGTGTTGCGGTAATGTCTAAATACTCCGAGATGCCACCCTACACCTCGGTGACACATTACCCTTTCAGCTTGTCTTGAGATGGCTCCAGCAGGCCGTATTTCCACTCTCTGAGCGATGGGTTCGTTACACTCCCTCGAAAATTAGTTACAGCCTATAGAGTAGCGAACGAAAATCGATATAATATAAATGACCCGATGACCTCAAAGAAAATTAAAAGATATTGTATGGATTAAGGTGGTAGAAAATCCAACCCTGTCCCGTACGCTGCAAGTAGATAATATTGCATTCGGGATTTATACGGCCGGAGTTGGCATAATTTACGACGTTCTTATGCCGTCGTGACGCGTGGATGCAACGATCGTTTGGGCGGTTAACGCCGCCCATAACATAACCGTGCGCTGGCTCGACGCTGCAGGGCGGCTGCATGCTGCATGGCTTCATCCATCCACCATCCAGGGTTATGGAGACATTAAACCGGTGGACTTGGTGTTCCATCGAATTAAACGGCCGCTCCAAGGATGGCCCGCAATGACGGATACAGGGGGATTACAAAATTATTGCCGGGGTTTGATGAAAGGACCGATATTTTTGAGGGTTGATCAACAATGTGTTTTTTACAATCAGTCGTGATTCAAAAATATTGATTGCAGAATCTCAGTATTTTAATGTTTGTTTGAATATGTAATTCAGGAGACAAGTTTTCAGATTTTCAAGGCCAAAAGCATTTTCGTTGTTAGTTTTTGGAGTGTTATGCCGTGTTGCGCTACCTCCTTCTATAGCCGACGTTTCGGACAGCGTTGCAGTGTCCAACATCCGGCAGATCATGATGGACACTGCAACGCTGTCCGAAACGTCGGCTATAGAAGGAGGTAGCGCAACACGGCATAACACCCCAAAAACTAACAACGAAAAATTCAGGAGACGTTCATCAGCGAGTTAAAAAAAGGATCAAAGCCTTTAATATGATAAGTGAACCAAGTACGTTCTGCTTAATTTTGAATACGTTTTTTTTTACATGAGCTCTACACAGGAGGCCCTGAGGAAAATAATAAATGATGCTGTGTGGAGGTTTTTTAAGGAAATGAAGGAGAGGAGAGTTCTGGGAACGAAAAAGGTTTGAGGGGTGGGTAGGAATCTGAGGTTCGGTGTGTCCTGGTCATCCGCCGTCAAGATCTTTACGAATCCAGGAATCCATACTAAATCACTAAACCAGCGAACCACTTAACGCGCCAACTCTTTCTTTAGCCAGGAGGTAGCAGCAGAAGGGGGTAGCGCAACACGGCGTAACACCCCAAAAATAAATAACGAAAATCACTTCACGGCATCAATTTAATTAAATGAAAATAATAAACTTAATTTTCAGTATACTTTGTATTCCGATGAAGGAGTTTTTGATTCTGAAACATGTGGATCACTTTGATTAAAATAATGGTTTGAACGATACAATACGATACGATTGTACCACCCCAGCCAGGAGCACTCCTGTCCCGGTGAGACCGGTACACCAGGGGGCACTGATTTGTTGGGACTAGGAACACGTGCTCTGAAGATGGGAAGGAGGTTGGAGTTTAATCGACCGGTATACATGGCAACCTAATAAGCCAATATTGGAATTTAAGAAGGGTAGGAAAAAAGGAATGGATTGAGCGTTATACATATATTTATTTATTTATTTAATACATGAATTATCGAAAGTACATATAGTTTTTTTATTATATTTCACCCGCCATGCTAGGGATGACCCTGTGTTATGGCGGGTGAAGTTTACAGTTTTCGGATATACATTCATTAGTATTGGTTGAAAATATTCAATAATTAATACTATGCACATAGATTCTTCTTTAATAAGAAAATAATAGATAGTTAGATTGGATTACAAGAAGAAGATGAAGAAGTTAGAGAATTCTTAGAAAATGAAAAATTTGAGGAGTTGTTAGATATAGATCACAATAATTAATCTTGTACATAAAATGCCGCTAATTTAGAAAATAGAGATATATTATGTTTTGTCTGAAAGGTAATTAAATTGATAGGGTGTAAAGTGAATGGGTATTAAAATTGTAATGTATTCCATTTCGGATTCATTTCGTTAATTGTTTTTTAAAGAAATGGGGTTGGCTCAACGTTTTTAAGTTTTCAGGGATAAGGTTAAAGATTTTAGGAGCTAGAAAGAAAAATTGTATTTGAGCTTTCGAGGTGTGTAGTTTAGGTTCATTGTAATGTCCGTTGGTTATTGTTCTGGTGGTGTAGTTGTGTTGAAAGAGAGTTTTGTTTTTGTATTTGAACATGAAATGTATTAGCATAAATTTTGGATAGAGTTGCCGTGTGTTCAAGACGTTATACTCGATGAGGAGTCGTTTGGAGAGGTATCTAGTCGGTCGCTTGTTAATGATACGTATTACCATTTTTGGGCTTTTAGTAGAGGTTCGACGATAGATTGAGCTCAGCCACCCCAAGTTATAATGCCGTATGCTAGTAGGGGTTGGCAGAGAGCGTAGTAAACAGTTTTAAGAGTTGAAGTTGTAAGGATAGTTCTTAGGGATCGAAAGACATAAAAGAGTAGAATATATAATATATTCAATTTTTATAAGAAAAACTTTCTTTTAATACTTTTTTTAAGGTTAATCACATCAGTGAAATATATCATATTAGAATAAGTTAACAATAATAATCTAAACGAAAATATAAAAGACTGGGACTCGAGTCCCACTTGCGACCATTGTCTTTTTCTGTGTCTTGTTCTCTTTCATATTTTCGTTTAGATTATTATTGTTAACTTATTCTAATATGATATATAATGTATATTTTTCCCCTTCTTTATGTCTTTCTTCCTCTTGCCTCTTCTCGGCTCTTCTTGCTCTTCTTAGATCTTCTTGTTTCTTCTTGCATCTTCTTGAAACTTTTTGACTGTTCTTGTCTCTGCTTGGTTCTTCTTGCCTCTCCTTAGCTTTTCCTGTCTCTTCTTGTTTTTCTCATTTCTTCTTTTCTTTTTTGGGATCTCCTCGTCTCTTCTCGGATTGTCTCTTCTTGGCTATTCGTACTTCTTCTTGAAATTTTTCTCTCTTCTTGTCTCTTCTTCTGGCCTCTGCTTGTCTTGTCTCTGATAATCTGTTCTTGAACGTTATCGCCTCTTCTTGCATTTTGATGGGGGTTCTTGTCTCTTCTTGCCTCTTCTTGTATCTTTATCTTCTCGTTATCTTCTGATCTTCTCGTATCTTTTCGGCTCTGCTTCTTACTTGTATCTTATCATCTAAAATTGGTCTTATTGGGGTTTCTTAATTCACATTTGTTTTTACTGCTTCTACTTTCAATTTCTCACCTATTGTTGGCTAGTCTCGCTTTCTCCAACATTTTCTTGTATCTTAGTGTTTCTTCTTGTTTCTTCTAGTCTGTTCTTGTCTCTTCTTGCTTCTTTTTATCTCTTCTCGCTCCTTCTTGGCTATTTTTGGTGTTTCTTGCAACTTCTTGTGGAGTTTAACCCGATAAAAAAAATGGTTTGAACGAAGCTAATTATTCTGATTAAATTTATTTCTACGCAAATACCGCATAAGAATCTCAACTGCTCATAGCCAGTGGGACTACGTAATCCACAAATAGGATTTGTTGTGAGGCTGAATTGAGTGGGGGAGTAAAAGGAGATGAAGTGAGGCTGGTTGGAAACATGCTAAGCGTAATCCGAGTGCTACTTCTTTTCATAATATTGATCATTATCCTCAATATTATGAAAAGATGATTCAATTCAATTTATTCATTACAAAATTACAATTTCAAAGTGTTTTTAAAAGAGCGTATATTTTAGATGAGATAAACAGAATTAGACTAAATGCAACAAAGCTTGCCGTTTGAATTGTGCTTCATTGATATTAAACATATCGATATTCGAAGTGATTATATTTATCAACAAGACAGCTCTCCCGACTGGCATGACTATTGATGGGAGGGGTAGGCCCCAAGCACCCTTTAGGTGAAAACGGCGCTATAAAAGAGGCCCAATATATTATTATTAGTAGGAGGAACAATAGAAGAAATTTATAAAAACAAGGCTCTGCAGCTCTTCTAAGAGATACTAAGGGTAAATCAAATTAAGTAATGACTGAAACCAATGGCATTATAATATCTGGATGATTTACACCTATCGTTACTTCCACGGGTTTGTGAAGTAATTGCTTGCAATTTGTATGTGCATTTTTAATTAATTACCTAACGCACGTTGTTCAACGCGTGCACAATCTACGACTTTCGTGAAAGGCTTGGCTAGTTGTGTTACAATGTTGCCATAACGATTGAATATTAATTTGATCTATTTATAGCGCTCGTACATATCTACCCTTATTTAGGGCAGTGAAGCACGGAACTGGCAGAGGAAGAATGAAATTAGACTGAATGCTGTAGAAATTAGTGTGAGAAACGTGGAGATTATTATAGGCGCATATTGATATGATTGTGAAGAAAGCCCTTAGAATTTAAGAACATTTAAACACTTAAAATATTATATTTTTCATATGGTCTTAAATTCGCTTCTCAAATATGGAATCCTCAATATAATATTTACATTAAACGCATTGAAGCCATCCAAATAAATATCGTCCATCGTTTAAATATCAAGTTTAATATTGGTTACCATGACGTAAACAGCTCGATGGACTTAAATCGTTAAAAATTAGAAGAGACTCGGCAGATATAATATAGTTTCATAAAATTATCAATGGATTTATTGATTGTTCGCCCCTTTTGCATGAGATTAATTTTAGAATCCCAGGCGTTAAAACTAGAAAAAAATCACCTTTTCATCTTCAAAAATGTTCTACCAATCTCAGACAAAATGCTTTTGCATTCAGAGCATCCAATGTATTTGAGTTTTTTAATGATATAGACATATTCTCATGTAATTTAAGTACATTCGATTTACTGTTGTGTTCACTTTGAGTTGAAGGTAGGTACATATATATTATTATTATTGCTGTTGTACAGTGAGAATAGATTTCTGACTACTTTACATCATGAAATTTATTAAGCAGGTTATTAGTTTATATGTGTGTTCTTACATCTTATTTATTCTTTATCACTTACAAGGTTATTTTTTTTTTACTTTTTAGCTGACGGGTACAGGAACTTTAGTTTTTTTATTATATTTTTAATTTTGTGAAAATCTATTATTTTATTTTATGTGTATTACTAATATTATTGTTATAAGTGTAAAAAATCTGTTGATTTTCCCTAATAAATAAAATAAAATAAGACCTAGACAAACTTCACCCCATGAACCCAGGCACCCCTGCTAAGTTATCAAATGTAGCGAACCACGATGTCTTTATTTTTATCCGCTATATGGGTAATAATGTAATTAAAAAGGGAATATACATATAAGGCAATATTTGTACTAACTGTAAACGAAGTGAGTAAACGAAGGATCAATTAAAATGATCTTTGACAATGTCCGATTTCCGATAAGAGATGAAACAGTGAAAAGGATTTGATTATCCTTGAGGTGACTTAAGGCTCTTGACTTTATCGAATCCCGGTGTGCGCAAATAAATTTTATTGGATTAATTTGTGTTATTTCACAATTTTATTCATTTTAAAGATACGCGTACAGAAAACAATGTAGTTTCCCTTCGAGAGTGGGTGTTTCAGGAAAGCTTTGTAGATTTGGTCCAAAGCCCTGAGGCTACCTACATCAACCTCAACGTTTTTTTCTTTCCTTATGTTTTGTACCGTTATTTATTTTTATGTGTTATTAGCAGTGGCGGTTCGTGGTCTTTTTACGGAGGTTCAGAAATCCAAGAGAAGATATATCTAATCAAAATTTACTTTTAAAGGAATTAAATTGTTTAATGTTTTTCACAGCAATGCACGTTGCTAATTATTATTATTTTTACAAAAAATAATATTTACGTAGAATATAAAAGTGGACGCGGAGGCTTTTTATTTTTAATTTCACCTTTTTTCATAAGTATTAGCATTATTTTTTTATGTAGGTACACAACACTGTATTCAGCGATTGTGTTAAAAAAAATATAACAGAATATTTATTGGTTGTCGCTAACCAATAAACGCAACCGTTTTCAATAGCCAAACAATACTGAAGTAAGTTCAACACAAAAAAACATACCTAACTAGCGACTTGACTATACGACGTTTGCCGAAAATAATATAAATAAAGGAATATAACCGTTTATTAGAATCGATACTATTTTGATTCTAACGTCTTTTTGCACGTAAGTAAGCGCCGAAGTGGTTTTTATTTATTTTTTGCATAATTTTATAAGAATAAATAAAAGTTAGATCATGCAAAACGTCAAAAATAGTCTGAGCCATTAAGGGGTATTTAAAAAAAATTGTTTCTCATATTACTTTATAGTTACTTAAGTCATGAAAAAACATTTTTTTAGTAATTTGCACTTATATTTTTTGTTACTTAAGTAATAATTTTATTGTAATTCCAATCCATACAAAAGGTATTAAATGCTTTAATTTATCCGTAGCATATTTTTTGATGTTCATAATGTATACCGATTCGTAGTAAAGATTAATCTAAATACGATTTCATGCATAGATGGGCGCGATGCAAAGGCACTCTCGCTCTGTGACGAACTCGGCGCGAGTCTTAAATACGGATTTTAATGGAGCCCTATTTATAATATGATTACAAACTTGTTTTATAACAATATTATATATTATTATAAAACAAGTTTGTTTTATTTTATCATCTTTTTAATGGGGGTTCACCGCACAAGCGTTCTTCAGAGAAAACCGCCACTGGTAATTAGTTATTATTGTCACTGATAAAAAAAAACAAACAACTGAAACCTGTGTCAGAACACATGGCACGTTGTGCTTTGCAATACCCATTACCCAAGCATGCCTTTTGGAATAAAGAATCATTATTATTATCATCGACACATTCATTTCTAAGAAGATAAATTCGGACGAATAGGAATATGTCTAGAATACAGACAACAACTTGACACACAAAAACTAAATTTTATTTTTACATTTTAAATTTGATGAATCAAATTTGCATATTTTTTTGCATGTCTGTTATAACACTATGCTAGTTTTAAGTAATATTTTATTATCAGTACTTATAGTAATCCGATAATCCGCGTTACGGCTGTTTACCTCCATCACAATACGGCAGTAAAAGTTCGGCGTTATAAGTCCTCCACCTACTCGCGGACAAAAAAGGCACTGCAGCGGTCTCGCTTGTAAAACTGGGATATGCGCAATAAAACTTTGTTGGGGCTCTACATGCAACTAATAATAATAATAATTCTGCATCCAGGACTAAAATTAATAACCCTTCCGAGAATATTGCAATTAGATCTGTCTCGAGTCCCGCTATAAAGTTGTGTGATTGATTTGACAGATTTTACAGTCCTACATCTGAGAATTATTGTAAAAATATATTTCACCGCTCGGCAGGGCTGTCGAAATGGTTGTGGACATATCGCACACCCGTACAAACTACAATGCCATCGTAAGTGAAAATATGCCAAAGGGTAATAAAAAAAGTAACATGATGTGTAAACTGTACAATGGTATAATGGCATTAAAGGTTTACGGCGACTTTACAAATGGTGATGGATCAATATTTATTTTACTAGAACTCTTTTAAAATAATGGAATATGGAATGCTTTTTCAGTGAGTTGTTCCTCACAATCCTTATGACCAGGCGCGGCTGGTGCATTAGTGCACTCGTGCAATGAACCGCCAACAAAATTGAACAACAATTTACAGCTCATCGTAATCTTATTTAATGTTTTTAATTATAAAATTAAGCAAAAATTTTTAAAAATCTTAAAAATTGCAATTAATAACATACTAAATGTTACTAAAACGTGACTAACGATGAAATATTGTAGATAAATACAGCAAAAACGTTGCACCCGCGCGCCGTTTACACTGGCTAGGAACGAGAAACCGAGGTACATACCAAACCGCGCGCTTTAGCTAAGCGCCTTGTTTGACTAATAATATTTTATATGCTGCCCATACGAAACATCTCTGGACCGTGGTTTTGACAAAACGTATCAAGAAAAATACCGCTGACCGTACGCCGCACGGTCAGCGAAGATATCCGAACGAAGAATCGAAGGGCTCGAGCGATGTAGGGTTTGGACAGTATGAAGTAAAATCATAACATTTCTCTTGTAAAATGCAACCTCGGGTCAACGGGTCACGGGTCAGCTATGCGTGCGATATTATCTTGTGAAAACTCCTGCGGATTTACATACTTGGCATTGACTTTATTATTTGCTTTTTTTGGCAGAAAGTAACCTTTTATTTGTGTGCGTTTTTTTAAAATTATTGCTAACTTCACACCGACGACCGACGCTTAGTGGGTCAGTAAACACACGCCACCGTTTGCAATGTTTGCATCCTATGCTGCAAATTAAAACATTATTGTGATATTAATTCATATCCGAAAGTTGAGTCTTTTAAATAAATACCTTCCGTTCTTTGCCACTAATCCTCTAATACAAATAGATGTAATATCAAAAGAAATGAACCATAGTGTAAAATAGCAAACAATTTATGATTTCTGAAGTTTTTTTAATGCAGTGTCACCGCTTGCAAAGTCGTATCTTCCAAGCATAAACTTTAATATAAATGTGTTTATCGGATAACGAGTTTATCAGGTGAGTATATCTGTATCTGTTTGCAAATAGTAAAATTGTAATGCCCATGAGGTGATTTCACACAAAAACATCGCTCTATAAAATATCCCTTTATTATCATTATTGTTGAATTATTCTGGTATCAATATTTTAAGGTACAATTGAATTTCTTTACCCTTTTGAAAATGAGTGATGCAATAATAAATGTGGACTTTATCAAAAAAAACCGCATGAACTCGGCAAAGGGATCGAGTAATTGATCTTCTCTATAAGTAAGTACGATACGTGCGTTTATATAAATTACATACATTTAGTATATCTCTATGCATAAATTACGTTTTTTATGAAATCGGTGAACCACCAAATATTTAAGGCACCGGCCGCGCCTGCTTATGACATCTGTTTAGATTGAACGATGTTGTTAAACTTTAAAAGAATTTAATCTATCTTAATAAATAAAATTAATTTAGACTCAATGTGTTGCATGCACCCAGAGATAATGGAGGATCGACCTAATTTACAAATAGGTAGGATTTTTTCATAATTGAATTTATTTTAATTAGAGTAGGTAGGTCCAAGATTTATGGGATATCTCTATGGTGTGTGTGGGATTGCACTCACCTTCCCACATCTTGAAATAAAGACCATTATTATTATTATTTTAGCGCACCACCTATTTTTATGAACACCAGCCGCCACTGGTTATAATCAAAACTATCAAAGACTTCGATACGTTGGAAGTTATAAAAATTGTGTATTTATCGCTAGTACGCAGCTTGTTTGAATACAATTCAATAGTGTGGTCTCCGTACTATCAAATACATATAATAAATATTGAACGTGTGCAGTACAATTTTTTAAAATGTATTAATTTCAAACTATACATACATATTCAACTCATAAACTATACATTCTTACTAAATACACTTAAAATACTTTCCCTTGAAAATAGAAGAAAAATAAATTTCTGAACTTTTTTGTTTAAAATTATTCCTTCCGAAGTAGACTGTTGTAAACTCCTGCACCTCATCGACTAAGTACCAAATCGAGCAAGTAGGCAAAATATATTATTCTGCAACAATAATTCCGGGACAAACTACTACATACATACACCTATTTCTCACTTTCTTACATTTTAAATATCGACATCTATGATACGAGTTTACCGGTTTTTGAGAGATGAATGATATTTTTATGTACCATATTTTAGGAGCATCGCATATGAGCGATTGCATATATTTTAATGTTCTTCTTATTGTTCACTTTTAAATTACGTATTGTGAACCTATATTTCCATAGGTTAATTAATTTCCATTAATCACCATGAAACAGGCAGCCGCCTAGTATGGTGATTTAATAAATCTTATCTATATAAATGTCTAACATATGCAACATGTATTTTATAAATAAATTAAAATAAAATAAAAATAAAATTTCATCTTATTTTTACGCCATCTGCTATTTAAAAACAGGCTTCTGATTTTTTTTATTCTCTTTTCTCTATTTTTTAATAATTATATATTTATATTTAAATGTAACTGTATATCTACCATGCATTATACATGTTCAATTTTTAAAAGGTGATTATTTAATTTTTGTTACATAAGCATTAAAAACTCGTATTGTCTGTAGCGTGTAACATATAATATATATCATATAAATAATAGTAAATAGAAATAGTAAATCATAATAATAATATAAAATCATGTAAAATATAATGCTACGTAAAATTCATCAGGGGATTTAGAATTAATAAATAAATAAATAAATATATTTACCTAGTTTTAGAACTCTAAACATCTGTTCAGCAGAATACACACAACGAAAAGAGTGCGTCTAATTGTGACACGTAAGTATCTATAAAATAAATAATACTCTAACTCTGATGTTTATATTGAGAAGAATGACAAATGTAAGATTACACACGAAGAATCGATGAGTCAGGGATTGAGGAAGACGTCGTACTTCATGACATCGGAATGTAAGTGAAGGGTGACAACCTGTGAGGTGAAGAGTACCCCGTGATAGCTAACCAAAGATATGAGAGGGCACCAGAAGAAAAATAAGAAGAAATTGGCATAAAGAAAGTCCGGAGGGGTCTAAAATATTGCAAAAACATCGACTGACTTGAAATCAGCAATCAATCGACTGGAAAGACTTGCCAATGGCAACCCTATCTCACGTCTTCTAACCAATATGACTGGGAATGTGTTTAAGCCAAATTTTATGCCCTTTTGAGTTATTGATCCTCGCTGCCGATAAATATTGTGAGAGGGCCGATAAATTATTATTCTATTCGAGTCTTCTGCCGTTTTCCATACGATTGTAATAGTTTTAGCGAGAATTTGCATTTACGATTACTCCATTACTTTCAGCTACCTAAACATTTTAATAGTTTATAACCGTTAATGCCATGATAGATTTAGAATTATCTCCGCAATCGCTTTCCTATTTTCTGGGAAATTTAACGACACATTAACTTCATAAATTGATGATCCGTGTAACGAGGAATGGTGGTAATCCAATTATTGAACGTCTTCAATCAATCCATTCCCTAGTTGTTGGATTTTATGTTAGTTTACCGACAATGCCATTAATTAGACAGGTATTCCGAAGATTGACTGACGGAAAGTGATAAAAATACATACGGCAAGTGAAATGCGGCAACAATGAGAAACCCAACGAAGGGCTATAGAAGCAAAATAATTATAGAAAAATACAATAATTATAATAAATGGTAAAATTGCTGATACACCCCAAGGAATTACTGATTTATTTGCCGAATGCTTTGGCGAAGTATATGATCCAAACCCATCCAATAACCAAATACCTAAATTCAACTCAAATATTTCTATTGATTTCAATGACCTTGTTATTGATGAAATCGATGTTCAGCGTAAAATTACACTATTAGATACTCAGAAATCCGCTGGCCCGGATACCATACCTGCAATTTATTTAAAAAACTGTGTATCTAATTTAAAAGGCCACCTAACCAATATATTTAATTTATCATTAGCATCAGGCCTTTTCCCACAAAAATGGAAGATCAGTTTCCTTAGTCCCATCTATAAAAAAGGTGACAAAACGGATGCTTCTAACTACAGACCTATCTGCATACAATCAGCAATACCTAAATTGTTTGAATCCGTATTTTTATCAAAATTTATGCTACAGGCTCGTAAAATCATTTCTCCTCACCAACATGGATTTATATCCGGTAGATCTACACTTACAAATTTAATTATATACGAAAAATATATATCAGACAATCTAAATTCAAGATTGCAAACGGATGCAGTTTACACAGATTTCAGCAGAGCATTCGATAAAGTTTCTCTAAAAATCTTATTAAACAAACTAGAAGTATATGGAATAAAAGGAAATCTACTAAAATGGCTTGAGACCTATTTAACATCTAGAAAACTATACGTTAAACTATTTAATCATATATCACACGAAATTGAAGCTTCAAGTGGCGTGCCACAAGGTTCTCATCTAGGTCCGATTCTCTTTTTGCTATTTATCAATGACATTGTTTCGATATTTGAAGGTATCCATTTCCTATTGTTTGCTGATGACTTGAAAATTTACACTATTATAAGAAATTTAATGGACTGTCTTGTATTGCAAAACAACTTGGATCGATTATATAATTGGTGTAACACAAATGATTTATTTTTAAATATTAACAAATGTCAATCTATAAGTTTTTCTCGAAATAAAAATCCAATACTCTTTCAATATCATATCAACAATGTTAATCTTTCTATAGTAACATTAATAAAAGATCTGGGTGTCGTTTTTGATAACAAGATGACGTTCGTCCCCCACATCGATGCAATCACGAATAAAGCACTTAAATGTCTCGGTTTTGTGTTAAGAACGTGCAAAGATCTAACGTATATTAATACACTTAAAACGCTTTACATAACACTGGTCCGAAGCAACCTTGAGTATAATTCCTCTCTCTGGTCGCCTTTGTACAATGTACATTCACACAAAATCGAAAGAGTACAACACAAATTTTTAAGGCATATAAATTACAAATTACACATTCCCATAGAAAATTTAAATTATAATTATTTAATGAAATTGCTTAGACTACCCGAATTATCACAGCGAAGAAAAATCTGTGATGTTTTATTATTATTTAAAATCATTAACGGATATTTGGATAGCCCTGAACTAGTGAATATGATACATTATAAAGTACCCAATAAATACAACACTAGACTCCATGCTCCATTTAACATAGTTGCTTCTCGCACTAATTTTATGTTCAACTCTTGTATTCAGAGATTGCATCGTGTGGGGAATGAAACTTGCTCTACTGACATATTTATTTATAAAAACATCGCTCCCTTTAAAAAGCTTATATGCAGGCAGTTATATTAATATATTAATCGATTAATATATAAATGAAATTATATATTAATCGCTAAAAAAATGTTTTAAACCACTGCAAACCGGTATGCTTCGAGTATGTTTGTAATCCTGTTTTGTGTAATATTGTGACAATAATTTGCTGAATCTACTGTAGCCTGAGCCCTAATAATTAGTTAGGCCATTTGTCTGACTTGCTTCCTTCTGCAGTTACAACTGTGAATAACAGATTAGAATTAAAATCATGTATACCTTTTGCAATAACTTGCTATAACATTACTTGGATACCTACTAACACGTATTCCAATTCATCAAATTTCAATATTTATAGCTTACTTGGTACTTTGTTTTATGTCAGGTCTTATATAACCCTAGTATATTCTTTTTCTATTGTACGACTACATATTTATTTTGTATTTCTTTTCAATTTTATCTCATTGTACTTACAATAACAACTGTATCACTTCAGCGATATTACATTTGTATACTTGTACATTCTTATTTTGTTCTTAATATAATACTGACACCTTCCTGTGTATCTCTGTATACTTTTAATCTCATGTAACACTTTAATGTAAAAGCCATTTTATGGCGTTTAAATAAATAAATAAATAAATAAATAAATAAAAAAATAAAAATAAATCTCCCTCACAAGGTAAGTTGAAAAGCAAGAAAATCACAAAATATAAATCCGTACAAAACGCCGTCTCTATACTGACAAAAACAAGACACGGACAGTTGCGCATCAATAATGGCTTCATTGGGTAATGGTTAACTTAATAAAAAAACTGAATTTAATTTAGCTAATAAGTTCACACAACGGTTATTGATTCTGCGGCGGTACGAAGTTCGCGGGGTCAGCTAGTATTGTATAAAATAAAGGAGAAACTTGTACACACATGATTACAAGATACAACGATTCACGATATGGCAAGCAATCTATTAGCTACGAGGAGGGAATATTTTTTTCAGAATTACCTTCCAGAAGATATTAAAAGCCTAAAATATTTAATGCCTAAATATGTTCCTTCTGAAATAAAATTAACAAAACAATAAAAGCCCATAATATTGTAATATTCCTCCATGATGGTAATGTATTTATTCAGTTGACCTATAAACCATGTACGATCGTGAGAGAAACGTGGAGATCCGCAAAGAATGCAAGGTTGATGTAAGCGTGATGCGTAAGATTAAGAAAGGGACTCTCCGATGGTTTGGGCATGTAGAGCGAATGAAAGAGGAAAGGAGTGTAAGGAGAATATATGATGCAAATGTGAATGGTAGAAGAAGTCGGGGACGCCCGAGGAAGACATGGCACGACCAAGTGAATTAGATACTTGAGTCGGGCCATGTAAAGAGTCGGAATAATAGAAGAGCGTGTATGAGAAGATGTATGAATGTGAACGAGGCAAAGAGTGTGTGCCAAGATCGAGTTGTGAGGCGGTCCGTCCTCTGTGCCTACCCTTTCGGGGAAATGGCGTGATGGTTAGTTAGTTAGTTAGTCAGACCTCCATTCTTGTTAAATAAGTGAAAATGTAATTTTTCTCAAAAAAAAAACATCAAGTCATATCTTCGCAGGGGTAGGCAGATGGGATGTACCTCCGCACCTCCAAAGACCACAAAATGTATGGAATTAATAAAAGCCTTCTCACATACAGCAAAACCAATAAAAGAAGCACTAGGTTCGCAATGATTGAAAGGTACCTAAGTAATTTGAGTTTTACAAAATGCGATATCTGTAAATAAGTACGTATAGGTTAATATTTATCTCATGACACTCCTTTGTCCGTCCAACCGCTCTACTTTTCAAACCCATCCATCAAAGATAATTGTATGTACTCATGTGGCGAATAACATATATCCGTCGATGAAACTTCTGCACCACTTCAAAAATAAATTTAAATCACTTGAAACCAAACGCGAAGATTTCAAGTGCTTCACGACAGACTTATATGTTATATAAAATGTCTAATTAATATTATAAATAATCGATAAACAATTATACCAATAATATCTTTTGAATTGTACACTTTTTAGCTTTGAAAAAGTACATTTTATTATTTGATAATTATATTGAAAAAACTGTATTTGTTTGGATTCGTCATCACATGGAACGGCCGGAAATTCAGCAGACCATGGGTTGAATCCTACGAAATCCAATTTTTTTTTTTGTAAAATCAATATCCATTCTTCAAACCACTCCAAGCTGAACAGACAAAGAAAACACAAAATAAGGCGACATCTAGCGACTCCGAAGAAGAAAACACAAATACTAATAAGATGACCAAATGTATAGAAAAAAGGTGCGCTGAATTTGCGACAAAAATATGGAAAAAATCATCCTTAACATTGATAAGAAAAGTGCTTCGTAGTCTCCCACTCATGTCTACTTTATTTTTCTTGTCTTTCGCTTGTGAATTGCACAATCTGTTTTTTTTTTAACATAGCAATAATCGACCTAAAAGATAAACAGTAGTCTCCGCATTGGCAACACTTAAAAAATAATAACATTGCCGATTTGGGTGGTTCGATAAACAGCAAATAGCCATTAAAATTCGGTCCCTTTCCAATATCTTTACGATTTTCCTGTCTCACACAGTAATCATTTTATGCATACAAACCATCTTGTGGAATGCAAAAGTGGAAATTCCACAAATTTAATAATAAACTGTTGATTCCCGCGCAACTGCAGACGGCAGTAGATAGTGGAAAATAAAAGTTTTGGCCATTAAATGTGTTGTCCTGAGAGTTATATTGGAAGAGAAACTTACGATATGTGAGGTTGTAAAAATTAAATGGATATATCCTGCAGAAGGTATTTGAAACATATTTTTATGGGTTTGTGCTTGGACTATTTATAGTTACCTACATAATATATTATTCTGATTACATCGCGATATTTTTTAACATATTATGATACTTTTCAGACATTAATAATTTATCAAGCTAAAGGTTTCATCTAACGCACACAAAGTTTTCATTGAAATTAATAATAGTTATTTATGTTTGTGCAAATTTTAATAGCGTCACATTAAAATTGCTGTAATTTTTTTGTCCATTAAGTAGTATTTTTTGTTACATATTTAAATTTTTTAAATGAACAACAGTTTTAGCAATTTAAAATGTTGTGTATTATTATATTATATTTAATACTGATATGAGCTGGTGCTTGTGTTTAGGAAAGGAGGGCTCTTTAAATAAACCGATCAGTGAAAACAAATCTTCATAAAAAGGAAAATGAAAAAAAAAATAAACTAGGTAACCAGTATAGATATTATTTATACATGATCATTAATTGCATAATTTTATACGTCCTCAGGGCACAAGTTTCAATGAATATTTTTTTATAATTTACTAAGACTAACCATATAAATAAAGAGTCCAAGCTGCCGAAATGGGGTACTTGAGAGGAGTGGCAGGGTTACGAAATGGGATCATAGATAAGAAACTCGACGATACACAGTTGGGAGAGGCAACTAAAGAAAATGTGTGAGGAGAGGATGGGTCTACCATGGATGGAGGGCGATTAATCAGCACAAGACAGGGACGTATGGAGGAGCCTTGTCGATGCAATGGGTCCCCGACCCGAATAGGACAAGGGGACGAAGATGCTGAGATAATGATGAACCTAATATAGCCACATAGTTGCTGAATATATATAATATACTAATTTTATATTCTGTTAAATATTCACAAAGAATGAAAATAGTATTTTTTTCTTATTCAATAATCGCAAATTTACTTTGTGGAGTCATTTTAATTAAATGAAAACAAATTACTTTATTTACAACAATTATTTAATAAAAATTATCAATATGATTCGAAAACAATGGTTTCTTCGTCGGGATAAAATGAAAATTCGTGAAACATGTTCGATTATTTTAATACTTACCTATCTTTAAATACATCCTTGCTGATGTAAAAAGATACGCCAGCTATTTTTATTTATATTTAATCGATTGCTTTGAAGTTATCGTCCGGCATTATAGGATGGGGCGGTACATATACAAATCAAACACAAACAATTTACATATCACAAAAACTAATAATAAAAACAATTAAAAAAAAAACCATACTCATATTCGTCAGAACTTTTATTCCAACAATTTAAAGTCAGAAAATTAAGTGCAATATATTTTTATCATGCAACATTACAAATTTATAAAGATAATATTCAAAATAAAGTTGCACCATTTAAAAACAACAGAAATCTTAGACAAACATCAATACTTCCTACTCCAAAATGTAAAAAAACACTCGGACAGTTAAGTCATAAATATCTCGGAGTAAAATTTTTTAATTCACTTCCTGAAAAAATCAGAAACATGAACAGTAATATCAAAAAATTTAAAACTCACCTTAAAAATTATACCGAAAATTTGAACTGAATATCTTACTATTAGAACAATCAAAGACTTTAACTCGTTAGAAGTTATAAAAATCGTGTATTTGTCACTCGTACGCAGCTTGTTGGAATACAATTCCATAGTTTGGTCCCCATATTATCAAATTCATATAAAAAATATCGAAAGAGTGCAGCACAAATTTTTAAGATTTATTAACTTCAAGTTACACATACCTATTCAACACATTAACTACACATCCTTACTAAATACACTTAAATTGCATTCCCTAGAAAACAGAAGAAAAATAAATGACCTAACTTTTTTGTTTAAAATTATTCATTCTGAATTAGATTGTTGCGAACTCCTGCATCTCATCGATTTCAGGGTACCCAATCGAGCAACAAGGCAAAACGTATTATTCTGCAACAATAATTCTGGGACGAACTACCACATTCATGCACCTATTTCTCGACTTCACACATTAGGAAACAAATTCACCTCTAATATCGATGTATTTAACTCAAGTTTATCATTATTTAAGAAATACCTGAACGATACTTTTATGTAGAATATTTTGATATTTAAGGAGCATCACATAGGGGCTTATGCATTTATTCGTATATTTCTATATTAATCCACAATGTAAAAACTTGTTACCATTTTATTTTTATGTATCTTGCATTTTGTCATGTATTTACAACTTACAACTTTCTCTTTTATTATTAAGTATAATCTTTCCTTAATTTATCTGTATACTCTTTATGACGTGTACTAGTAATTTTTTATAGTTTATCTTTTGTTTTTAAAAACCTGTCTCTGTATTATAAACATGTAATGTAAAAGCCCACCAGGGCGTTGAAAATTAATAAATAAATAAATATTATAAATGTGAATGTTTGTATGGATGGATGGATGGATGTTTGTTACTCTTTCACGCAATAAATACCGAATGGATTTTAAAAATTCTTTCACTAATAGAAAGCTACATTATTTGCGAGTAATATAGGCTATATATATTGGTAAGCTCTGGTGTAATGAATAAGCTGTGGCGTTATGAAATTATTTATCATACGTTTTCTGTCCCTAACAAAAATTGAGTTATTGCAAACGTCAGATGAAAAGCAAAAAATTGTTGCCTGGGGTGGAGGGGAAGGAGGGTGGAGGGGTTTGGGGGACGAAGAAAGGGGAGGGAAGAAAGGGCGGATGGTGGAGGAGGGTGGGGAGGGAGGAGGGTGGAGGTAGAGGGGAGAGGGAAGAAAGGGCGGGGGTGGGGGGGAGGGGTATGGAAAGGGGAGGGGGGTGGGGGTGGGGGGGGGGGTATGGGGAGAGTGGAGTGGCGAGAGGGAAGGTGGAGGAGGCGGAGTGGCAACCCCTCTAATACCATGCGAGCGAAGCCGGGGGCAAAAGCTAGTAAAAAATAAAACAATTAAACCAATATAATAACACTCCCATACACACAAGCCCTGCTTTTTTATGAGGATAAATCAAATATGTACACATATTATGTAATTAATTATTATATTGAATTTATTGTAATTTATGTATCTTTCTCTGAATAAAAAAAAAAAACTCCATATATGCATTGTCCGGTCTACGGATTATAAATGAGCACCAATCAACGAGTCAATTAAAAATTAGACCGTTAGTAGTCACAGTGAAAATTACTTACAACTTTCGTCGGTTGTATTGACTGCAGCACCTAAGCAAAATAAATTCATAGCATCAGAGATATCCTGATTAGAGATTATCTCACTCTAGAGTACCTAGTCATTTATATATCTACACTAGGACTTTAGGAGTTATTTCTTTTATCAACTAAATATTACAAAATAATAATATTTTTTGTTGAGTGTATAAACTGGCCATCATGGCTTTTGCGGTTGCGGGTTAGCTCCCCCAGTTTGTTTGTTTATTGGTATCGTTTGAGTATTTCTCGCACGTTCGAATGCCTCTTTGTTCACAAATCAATCATTTAAAATATATATGTATAACAAGCTGGTTCACGACATGCGTTGAAATGCCATATTCAAAAAAATATGCATGTCCTTTCCCGTGCGTCCACTTCCCCTCCCGCCTTCCCCTTCCACCTTCCTTATTCCCTCTCCCACTCCCCCGTCCCGCCAACCCCCTCCCGCGTTCCATATATTGAATCCCAGTACATTAAGTTTTCAAACAGCTCGCTATTACAATTTTTTTAATCAAATTTTCATTTTTCTTATATTACAAAATTTCATTTTTGTATATCATAATATTATAAGAACAATCAATCAAATTTGGTACCTAAAATAGTTACCCATTTAAAATATCTATAATTTTTGATTCGATTCAAAGAATTAGGCTAGTAGGTACTTCAAATAAATTAGAAAATTGAATTTTGTTTTAACAATCATTGTTTTGCAAAATGTCATTCTCAAATTTTGACAGTTTTGTAAGAGTTTTTGTAATGATTAAAAAAAATTTTCAGATGTATTGTCATGTAGTTGTAATAATCTAGAAACCTTCGCGGGGGTTCAAATAAGGTATTTTGAAAGTTTTAAACATTTCCTATGCTTAATATAGCAATACATACACATCTCATATACTCATATATATACACCAAAGCAAGCATATTTTGATTTATATATAGATACATAATAACGGCTCATTAAAGCTATGTTACTTTTCTTTTATTATATAACTAAACGAAGGTTGGGCAAGATTATTTTTCTGGTAATTATCATCAACTAAAAAAATGGCTCCGAATTCATTATTCTTCAATGTCCTATATTTTACAATTAAAACACAAATAAACAATATAACTCACATCTCAAATTAAAAAAAAAAAACAGTTTGGTTGGTTATTTCATCTTCAAATCTAAAATTAAGTTTTGTATAAAAAGGCCAAGCAGCCGTCCTCAAGGTGGTATGGTGTACAACTATAATATGCATGTCTTCTTACCCTCTCTTTCAAACATGGTTCATATTACATAAAATTACATTCCGTTTTAAAACCACACATTCCCTCATATATTCTGACCGCTATGTTTTTATAATCCACTTGTTTATGGTGAATACTGTAGCGCCCTCGTATAACATATTTGTGTAAGTAACAAGTTGGCACGATTGAACGATATTATTATTTGTTTGGCGAGAAACAAATAACGCGTCCTGTCGAAGTGTCGGGCTGCCCTAAATGGGCCCCATGGGGGAACAATGGAGAGAATTGCATTTACAAATAACTTACAAGAGTTATTATTTTACCAGTTTCAAACTTCTTGCCACTGCTACCATTGTAAAAAGTCACCTATACTGTTCAAGTTATTTGAATAATAAATATAATAAATATAGATCGATTTACCATGCTATGATTCACTCACATCTAATATATCTCGCCGGAATCTGGGGATTTGCTACAAAAAAAAAATGCTTTCAGAAGTCCAAGTCGTCCAAAATAGAGCCCTGCGAAATATATTCAGTTTACCTTGGGATACACACGTCAAAGACATTTACAGAAACACCCAAATACTTCCTTTTAACACCATTCCCACTTTTGAAATAACAAAAACTATATTACAAGTAATTCAACACTCGGCACATTCCAACACTACACTCAATTACAATTGCGACGTACACCAACACAACACAAGAAATCACAACAAACTTCATATACCAAAAATCAAATCAACAAAATATGGACTAAGATCCCTAGAATACATAGCTTACACAAAATATAATCAACTACCCAACGAGATCAAATGTGCAAGTCAATGTAAAAAGACCCAAACTAAAATAATGTAAGTATAAACTATGTAAGACTAAGTTCAAAGACATGGTATGAAGGTTCATAAATATTAAAAATTACCTGACAATATTAAAAAATCTCCTATAACCACGACATTAAGGCAATCCAATAGTAAAATCGAAATCGGAATTCACGACCTTTATGGGAGGAGTTTAAAAATACTTGAGAAAAAGCTTTTGGAAAGGTTGGAAAAGGTATTTGAGATTTTTTTTAAATGTGATTTCGTAAAGGCCCGTAAAAAACATTAATTCATTTTTTACGCAATTGTTTATTGTAATAAAACTGAATTTTAAAATTGATTTCACGAAACAAGCGACGCGGAGCCTAATATGTCTATTCCCCGCTCCGTCCGGGGGAGTACTGACAGAAAATAGGTGTGTCTGCCAGTCGTTCTTCGGTGGCCGGTATAAGGTTCACATTGAAATTCCAAATTCGTCGACTGCCGTATTGCCGCCGTGATGTCAAAAATAACAACGCGAAAATGCATATTGTATTTTATTTTGTGAGGTTCGGGCGTAAATTTCAATTTTTTTTACGATTATCATAAAAGAAACTGAATTTGCCACATTAAACAATAAAACCACATCCGAAAAGAGGTTTATAATTAGGAGAGTTTGGACTTCAAAGTGCTTTTTAGAGACCATATAATTTATTTTTTTGTAGGCTTCTTAAAAGACTTTTTAGAAATTAGAAACTTTACAAAACAAAAACATACGATTTTGTATGATTTTGCATTATTTAGTAATTTAGTATGGCTTCATCTGAAGAGAAAAATGTTGTTTTAGTCGTGATGGGAGGACCAGTCGAGGAATCGATCTCAGGACGCCTCGGTGGGATCCAAACGCGATGCCGAATCAGCCACTGACCTGACCGGTCGAATTTAAAAGAGAGCTTTCGGAAGTACTGTGTTTGTGTAACAGAATCCTTGATGGACCCCTTTGAAACATATCCGATATTATGAAAGGATGTTGACAGAAAGATGGGATGCATAAAAATACATTAACCACTCGGACCCATAAGCTTTTTTTTCATGATAATATAACATTACCAGATGTATGAGGCGTACCTGACTTATTAAAAGAGGTCTAATGATAGTAATTCACCAATAAAACGTTAAGGCAAACGAGACTAACTCGTAAGAGTTTTGATTCCAAACTGTGATGAAACAAGGAAGGACGGAAGCATACTGCACGGGGTAAAAATGAGAGATTGAAAATAATGCAAGTTCGATGAAAAATCATGTTTTTTTATCCAAGTGGTTCGCTACGTTTGGTGATTTAGCAGTGGTGTCTGGGTTAATTTTTTTTATTTATTTGTTATAAAAATACATTCATGGTTCATGGGGTGAGGATTGTCAAGGTCTTGGCGACAAATGCGTTTGCGTGTTTTATAAAGTTTGAAACCATTTATTGGATAACCAACGTCCCTACCAAAGGTAACCTCAAGTGGTTGGTAATTTAGCAGGGGTGCCCGTGTTCATGGGGTGAGTTTTGTGATGATGTGTCATTTGATGACTACAGGTCACGCGAGCGGTTTTAAAAAATTATACGTCCGAGTTTCATATTTTAATCAAGCATTGAATGTAATGATCCTGCCGCAGAGAACTCCATTGACACCTCTCTCTCAACTGCACGCGTCATTTATGAGAAATAGGAAAAGGTAACAACGGAGCTATCAGCGGTGTGCTTTTTATTGCTTTGGGCATTCGCGAGAACAATGAAGTCCGGCGATTTAATTACAACGCAAAACACAAAACGTCGAATGGCAAGAGGCAATGAAACCTGATAGCCCCCACATTGAATCCACTAACTAAAAAGTCGTTAAATTTTATACCTTAGTAGCAGATACGAGTTTGTATCGTTAATATTATGTATCAGGATTGTTCTGCTAGCCCTAGAGCCAACAAATATTATTTAGCTTTTTTATTGTAATATAAATAATATGAGTTACATTTATACGTATATATTTTACAAAATATTACATTTAAGGTCATCATTGGTCATGTACACTTTATCAGAAAAGAGGAGCTCTTGTGCCTGACAAGGGAGCCACAATTCTTTAGGTTATATTATGTTATAATATGTTTTGCATAGCGCAGTTGAGTGCAATATAGTTGTGAATGATGAAGGCTTGGAGCAGGTGGATGAGTTTGTATATCTGGGTAGTATGTTTATGAGAGATGGGAAGGCTGATAGAGATATTGAAAGAAGGGTAAATGCAGGTAATTCCATTAATAAAGGACTGAATGCCGTTGGCGTTAATAAAAAAACTATCAAAAGAAGCGAAGCTAGCAATCCACAATGGAGTCTTGGTACCTACCCTGATGTATGGCAGTAAGGCATGGAACTGGCAGAGGAAGGATGAAAGTAGACTGAATGCTGTTAAAATGAGATCCCTGAGGCGTATGTGTGTAAAACCATGTATGATCGTGTGAAAATGTGGAGATCCGCAAAGAATGCAAGGCTTATGTAAGCGTAATGAGTAAGATTAAAAAAAGGACGCTCAGATAATTGGGCATGTAGAGCAAATAACGATGAAAGGAATGTAAGAAGAATATATGACGCAGATGTGAATGGTCGAAGAAGTCGGGGACGCCCGAGGAAGACATGGCACGATCAAGTGAATAAAATACTTGAGTCGGGCCATGTCAAGAGTCAGAATAATAGAATAGTTTGTATGAGACGATGTATGAATGTGAATGAGGTAACGAGTTAGGGAGCATCCATTAATTACGTGAGCAGTTTTTTTCAAACTAGACCCCCCCCCCCTCCTCCCCCTCGGTGAGAAAAATTTGGGCCAATTCGTATTTTTTTTTCAAGTAACGTGAGATTTTGATGGACCTGGACCCCCCCCCCCCCCCGTTTGTCCTCACGTAATTAATGGATGCCCCGTTAGTTGTATAAAATATTAACAATTTTAATAAAAGTTTTTTTTTAAATACCTATTATTTAATTTTATTTATACATTTTAATAACGGACGCTAGCTTAAATATTTATGTCATCGATATTTTGTACTGAAAATAATTTAAAAGTGATTCTGTTGAGAAAGTAGATTTTTTTTTGTATTACTTTCATGATGATTCTCTGCGAAACTTTTACTGACTTTAGATTGTTTTTGAGAGATCCTCCCCAACCTATTATTCCGTAGATAACAATAGTGAACAACGGCACATAACATAGCAGTGAACATATACATTTTCTTATGGTCTTTACTAGGCTCTGTAATGTGACAATTTTATTTTGAAAAACTAGTATTTTTGCAATTCACTACAAAAAATTATAAGTCCTCCGTGGTAGATCGGTATGCTACGTGGCTCTGAACAATAGATCAAGAGTTCGAAACTCCTGATTAATAAATCGTACCAGTAGCTATAAAAAATCCAGACTGCTGTCCAGAAACACCAAGATATTAGTATACAAAACACTCATCAGACCAGTACTCACGTACGCAGCTGAGACTTGGGTACTAACTAAGAGGAATGAGCGAGCACTGGACGTTTTTGAAAGGAAAATTTTGAGGCGTATCTTCGGACCGGTTCTAGAAAATGGATTTGTGCGCAGTTACAACAATAAGCTATATACTCTGTTTAAGGAGCTAAACATCACTAAATTTATAAAATTGGGAAGACTTCGGTGGCTAGGTCATGTGGAGAGAATGACCGAGCATCAAGCACCAAAGTCCCTGCTGAACCAAGACCGATAGGGTGAAAGAGCCTGGGAAGACCAAGATTAAGATGGAGTGACAACGTCCTCAAAGATATATGGAGCTTCTAAACTGGAGAGAGCTGGCACAAAACCGAGATGAGTGGAGGAAGACTCTTTAGGAGGCCAAGATCCACTAGGGGTTATAGAGTCAAGAGTGATGGTGATGATGACCTGTAACTATCACAGCTACACTGTTTTACGTCACGTCAAACTGTGATAACGGATTTAAAAAGTTTTAACTGTATTAAATCTCTCAGGGCCTATGTCACCTTTGGGGATGCAATGTAAAGGGTAGATACATATGTAAACATGAAACAATATTATTTGTATTTGCGTATGAAAATGATGTTAGGTTAGGTTAGGTTTTGACGGCTTCCGCGGTCGGAGGCCGCGCGTTCAAATCCCGGCGCAAATAAATGTTATTGATTAATTTGTGGTATTTCACAATTAATTGATTAAAAATGATGAACAGTTATTTGCGGCACTCTCAGTATCGCCCTGGTGTAAGACCACCATTCAGAATTGAAATGTTGCTTGAAGTGGCATTAGCTGTGTTTGATGACCAGATCTGAATAGCTAAGTACTTCCCCACCTTCCTCTTCCATAACTCCTTCCCCTCGCCAGTACCTTCAGCCTCCCAACATACCCCAATTGGGGATGCCATAGTCTCACTGGCTCCAGACGGGAGCAATTGGGACTCTTGTGCGGTATTCATTAAAAAAAAAACAAAAACATTAAACAGACAATCAAGAGCCAAAATAATAACTTTCAAATTATAAAAAAATTTAGCTCTAATTAAATATTAAATTACAGGTATAAGAGCTTTTTTATTACTTTGCATCATAAGTTCCTCAATATAAATAATTATTCAACTTTCTCGTAAATTCGTAATATATTTTAATCTCATTAGCATAACACATAAGTGCAGCGGTTTTCAAACATTTAAAGGCGAGACTTTAGTAATAAAAAAAATTCACCACCTTGCGACCCCCCAGCCTTTTTTGTGTTCAATCAATGATGATTAACGTTTATAGCGGTAAGGCCAATTTATTCATTTTTAGTTTGTACGCCGGTCAAAGATGGTAATTAATGTACATACAGCTTGACACGGTTAAAATTGTAGTCGGTGGTTTGGCAAACCTGTTTACCATCAAAAAAATCAAAAATTATAATTTTTTATAGCCACAAGTCCTAAACAATAATGATTTTGATTTTTATCATTCTCAAATATTAATAACTCAGGTACCTCTCTTACATCGTAAGTATGAGAGGTTAAAGAACAATAAAAACAAGCAACTTTTGGCAGCTGATTCAAAACAGACAAACAAAAGTTTTTCGATAAAAAAGGGCTAAAATTTTAGTATATTCAAGATCAAACCAATAAATGCTGTTGATTTATTATCTTTTAGCTTGTGGAGGTCGAACAATGTCATCGATCTGCAGTCTTGCGGCAATCCGATTGGTACCCCAGCAACCAATTGCCAACCAACTCTGTCACAGAACTCTCAGATCACCGATCTTTCTGCCTTAAACTCCCGGTCAAGACACAACTTGTATATCGTGTTTTTTTCGCCCTTCACATTAATTATTATAGTTAATATTTAACTCTGGAGTTGTATTCTGTGTTTGTTGTAATATGTAAATAAACTTGTAAGTATTGTACCGACATCTTGCTTATTAGCTTTACCACACACTTTACATCTTTAACACACGTAAACACCCTCCATAAGGTACTGGTAGTACAATATTTTGTCAAGAAACTTTTTGGTATTTTATAAAACGAAAACCTTTAAAACGACTCAAACATAGATTCCAACAAGAAAGTGCTGCACTGTTCGGCAATTAAGGTTGAAACTGTTAGTGACCAACTTCTGAAAAAATATAACCATTGTTTGCTTGTTATAATAAAGTAACCACATATATTTTTTTCAAATTTTATTTATTGATGTCTCGCAAATCCCCGCCAGACATTTTCACTTTGGGGATGTTGTTTGAAAACTTCAACGATATTTTTTTTAAAAAACAGAGGGCGGCACTTCCGTTTACAACAATCCTAAAGTTACAGTAATTATTAATAAACTCCCAGATAAAAAAATAAATAAAAACTTACGTTGTTTAATTTTAATTTTTAATCATTGTGTCTCGAAGAAAGACTGAAGTTTGAAAACCTCTGATATTTATAACATAATATTTTAATTGTGATGTAAAGGTTAAATTAATTTTCTCCGTTTAATTATTACTCCTAAGCATTATTTTATAGATAATTTCAAACGGAGAACCATGTATAAGTCGATAATAACTTTATAGAATTTTCGAAGAGGTGGCTAATTAAAAATAAGATGTATATCGTCGGTATAAGATATATATATATACAGTATACAGGGCGTTAGGGGATATACCCACTTGATTTACTTTAACCAATGATTCCTGGAAATTATTTGGAGTAAGATTTAAACGAAATTATGGCCTCCAGGTCTTGAATGGATTTTTTAAAGTTTTTTTTTAAACCTTAAACTTTAAGAGTCGAGGCGAGGAGATGGGCGGTTACTCAGCAGAGTGACCAGATTTGAAAAGTGGAAAATTTGTTTGTTTTCGCGTTAATCTTCTTTAAGTACCTACACGTTATTGTTTCATTCTTGAGCATTCTAACGTAACAAGATGGTTATGAAATTAATTATTTTTATCCATCTAATATAGCACTACATATCTGGGGTCTTTTAAAAATGATTTACCTGCTAGTAACTACCTAAACAAAATATAAAGCAAATCAGCCATTTTTTAGCAAACATGTGCTATTTATTTATTTTATTTTCTGTGAAATATATATTTTACAAATCAATCATGGCCCTGTCGCTATCGCGATCCGGTGTAACATCTCTTTATGAAGCACGCGCAGTTTTTGAGAAAGAAGGACATGTTGCAACGTTAGTAAGAGTTCAAAAAAGAAGAAGATGATTCGAAATGGAGACATGTATGTAGATACGAATATTAGAGGGAGTGCGCTAATATTTAAAAAAAAAAACGAATATAATTAAGTGAAAATCGTTAAAATATTTAATAAAACACGACTCGTTTAAAATAGAACGAAAATCTCTCGACAAATGTCTAAAATATCATAAATATCTAAAATATCATTATAGATGCTCTTGGATTTTTTGCATACGTAGGTATAACGTTAAATAGCAGAAACAAACATGTTTTTAAAAATTTTCGGAGCAGATTTAGAGATTTTTTCCTATCGAAGGAGTTTCATATAATTAGGTAGATACTGGTTCGGCTCGGAAAATGTATAGATGTTATCTATAAAAATAAGTTTTATTTTAAGAACTTATAGTCATAGTTTATAAAATAAACTATCTATTTTGCAATCACCCAATCTATCCTTGAGTATGGTATCATTGCATGGGGAGGGGGTACTTCATCAGCTCTAGATCCTGTTGAAAAGGCGCAGAAAACAATTATGAAAATTATTCTCAAACTTCCTCTAACTGCAAACAGTGACTTAATATTTAATATAATGAGAGTATTTGATGTTCGACAGATGTATGTAAAAACTATCCTCATGCATCTCTTTAAAAACAAACACGTACTTTACGAAAAAAATATATACTTAAGATTTACACGTAATTCTAACAAAGACACATTGCAAGTTCCAGCACTCTCCACCACCTTTGGACAACGTAGTTTTAGATACTTTGCCACAAAAATATTCAACATGCTTCCTGATAATATCAAACTGAGTCAAACACAGAAAGAATTTTAAAAAAATGTTAAAATTTGGATATGTTCTAATGATCGATCCTTTACTGGTGCCCTCACCCAAACGCCTTGTCATTGACGGTTATTGTAGTAATAAAATTGCTGTTTTTGTATTGTGTATCAGCAATAATGTAAACAGAAACAAAGTATTGCTGTATAAGAACATATATTATACATTCATAAGTAAACCATAGACAAAAATACGAGAAACAATTTTACTAAAAATTCTGCCTCAATACAGGTTCGCCTAGTGAGGCAGACTATGCACAACTTAAAATATATATTATGTTACTTCTATATAACAGTTCTTACCTCCATATCTTTTTTCCTATTTTGATACTGCTTTATTGGCATCAATTATTATTATAACATTATTCTTATAACAATGTTAATAACTTATAGATATTAACTTACTAATGCATCATTTATTACCTTATGTTTTTAACTTTGTAAGTAACATGTTATTGTCATTAAAATTATGTTATTATTACTACTGTGTAAAAGAAAAGAAAGAAAATAAAAAGGGAAAATGTACTTAAAATGTAACCAATACCGACTGTAATATGATATTATATTATGTGTTCATATATTTTTTGGATGAAAGAAATAAATTAAAAAAAAAAAAAATAGTTTTAGAGTGTTCAAGAGAAATATGATTGTTATAAATCGGAAGAAATTGGAAATGCGGGGGCAACGGTATCCTTTAACATAATATACACGCGATGTTCACCCAACCACGCAAGTACTCACTTATATGTAGTACAATTTCTCAATATTTTTTTCCATTGCCTTCTATCTATGCAAATTCTACATGCAATTAGTTCAAATTGTATCAAATTAGCATGACTGATAAAAATGTTCAGGTAGAAAATACAAACAGGGGGAAAATAATGTAAAAAGACAACATGTTTGTATATTTCGAAACGTGAATGCTGCCAAATAAATTTCTCAAAGTTATGTAGAATAATAGTGGTACAGTATAAAGTTTCGGAAAATGATTCATTTTAATAAAATTATTTATATTTATATATGGCATTTAAAAAACATGTGAAATGCATAATAATTTACAATAAATACACATATAAATTTGTTGTAGACCACTTTTATTTATGAACACTCTACCGGTTTCGGAAGCACCCTTCCTTCGTCAGGAGAATATTATAACTACTTTTACAAATATGCATAATAATTTTGTGGAACAGTAATCTTGAGTTAAAATATGCTAATTAAATTATACAGAACCCATTATACAGAAGAATAGTGAGTTTTACGCTAATATTGATTTATTAAAGTATGTTATTACAGCCTATGTGTAACTATATTCCGTACAGTTGAACACATCTACTAATTCTGAGAAAGTTTTGCTTGCAGTCTAGGTTCAAGCAAGCATCTAAATGATTCGGTCTTGATATTGCTGTTGCAATTAAAAAATAATTTAGATCGAGTAGTTATTGTTATCTTGTTGGTATACGCAAGGTAATTAAGCTTAATAAATCATAGCTTCAATAATATGGTAAAAAAATACTAAAAATAAGGTACGTAATAAATTTGCGTAAAAATGCAAGAGTAAGTAACGTAATCTACCTGCAAGCTTAAAAAAAAATAAAGAAACAAAATAAATTTTACAATTCTATGATATTAATTATTCATTGGGTCTGATGGAAAATAAGCCTAGGGTAGTAAACGTCTAAATAAATTTCACTTACAATATTTTTGTTTTCAATGATATCTCTTAGAACATCAATGCAATTCTCACAACGTTGATAAATGCGGTGAAAATAAATTTCAGGAGTTTTCCTTTAGAAATGGGCTTCGACATTCTGCTATTTTTTTCTATTTTGAAAATAAACCAAAAACAGTGCCAAATCAAAGACCAAAAGTTAGGGTCCTGGATGGTCATCATCTTCAATAGACTCTCTTTATTTTTTGTACAATCGATTTCACCTTTTAACTTTCGCATAAATTAGAGAAGACTTTAAACTGTTAACATAGATATCGTTCAATTAGAAATTTATGTTCTTTGCGCTTCTCCCCTTCTTCACAAGATATTTTATAACTGAGTATTCGCATTTTTAACTAGCGCGCGGGCCGCATACCACTTTGAATATTTTTTTACCGGCTTGAAGATGTTGTTCCAGCGATGCAAGAAATTCATTGATGTTAGAAATCATTAGGTGAAAAAAAAAATGATTTTTGAAATCGGTTGACTGAAATCGTATGTATCCGGTGTCGCTTATTTTGAGATTATATTTTTTTGTCGGTGAATTGCATCTTACATTATTTTTTTCACAGTTAAATAGATATTTTCTAAGCTCCAGATTGGAACTTTTTTACGGTAAGAAAAAAATCATAACAAAATGCACCATTTTCACTAATAAACTAAATCCAAAGGCAATAAAAAAATTACAATTTTTAACTTTAATTATTGTTAATTTATTTTAAACAAATCAGGTTGCTGAGTTTTATAAATTGAGGATCAAAAATATTATGGTACGATTTGAGATTTGCCAAAGGTATTATCGTTATTAATTTTTGGGTTTTATTATGACGTGTTGCGCTACTTCCTTCTTTCGCCAACGTTTCGCACAGCTTTACAGTGTCCATCATCTGAGCAGATGTGTAATGTGTAATTACACACCTGCCTTGATGATGGACACTGTAATGCTATCTAAAACGTTGACAAAGAAGGAGGTATCGCAATATGACAAAATAACCCAAAAATCAGGATACAAATATTATGATTCAATGATACCTCTTTCAAGTGATTAGTGATTATTTATTTATTTATTATTTATTCATTTTTCATATTCTCTACAGGCAGACACAGATACCTTCTGAATAAAATTTTCTTTTGCGACAATAAAATTAGTTTTTCGCAATCTCCAAAAGTGACGAAGTTATGAGCATTCAAAGTGAACATGGGTTTATACGTATGCAATGGTGTCTCGTAACGTCACACGAGATAATTTAGTAAAATCACATAATTCGAAAGGCAGCGTTACAGCAGGTATTGCTGCAAGTCATTATAAATACCTACTTGACGTCAAAAGCGTATCGGCCGGCCGCAAATATAAACATTTTATATCTTTGGGACTAGTTATCACATTTTCCAAAAATTCGATAAATTCCGTCTTCAAAATCATATTATCCTTTGTAAATATCGCGAAATTTCAATGTGGAGATTTCACCATTTAGATGAAAATTCCCGCAATATTACCCATTTCGAGAAATTTTCCCTCATATAAATTCCCGGAAATTTACCCATCGTGATAAACTAATGGTAACGACATGACACTTCAAAGAATCAAACGGATTTCACTACCGGTCTGCCGATATTCTTAAACTAATAATGTATACTCGTAGCTATAACCTTGTGGCTCGAAGCTGGTTGATACCGTCGGTAGAAGCAGAGGGTAGGGCCGAAGCCGTCTGCAGTCCACAATGCAGATACATTCCTTCCAGAAACTGTTGATATATATTAGACTAGCTGACCCGGAGAAACTTCCGTACCGCCTCATAATCAATAACTGTTGTGTTAACTTGTTAGCTGAATTAAATTCAGTTTTTAGATTAAGTTAAAAATTACAAAATGAAGCAATTATTGATGCGCAACTGTCCGTGTTTTTTTATCAGTTTCAGAGATGGCGTTGTACGATTTATATTTTTGGTGATTTTCTTACTTTTCCACTTCCTTACGAGAATTGCTGTTCATTTTCTTTATACGTATGAGGGGGACTTATTATAATTATTGTATTTTTCCTTTGGAGGGGTGCTAACATACGTTCACAATATGCTGCAGCTCTTTCAAAAGATGAGAATTCGTTCCATACAAAATGTATGAGGAAAAGAATTTTCGTCATAATTTTTTTTCGTGAATTTTCGGATGTTTTAATAGCTATTCTGCCATTCGGGCGGGAACAAATCCAACAAAATAAAGATCAGAAAGACCGGTCCAGCCTTTCTTGAGTTATAAATGGTGTAACTAACCCGACTTTGTTTTAAAAAGAGAACTTTTTTGTAATTACTACGGCGACACCGAGAAAATATCTACTTTAAGATGAAGCCATACTAAATAATGCAAAATCATACAAAATCATACGATTTTGTTTTAAAATTTGATCGCTTAGAAGTATTAAAGATGCTTCAATTAAATACTGCGTGTAGAACATATCTTGGCCCTTAAAAATATCGGTCAATTTTTTCAACAACAACGTGTACCTAGCACCGATTTTAGAACTAATAGTAGATTCAAAAGTGATGTTATGATTGACCCCCGAAATTGACAGTATGATATTGGACAGGAAAAATGGCATAGATTTAACGTTTAAAAAAAAATTCAAAATAATATCGAAAAGTGTGATTTTCTTCCACATATTTGTGTGTGTGTTTTATTTATTTCTTTATTTTCTTTTAAAATCTAATTTATCTTTGCTATTATGTACCAACCTACAAAATTACAAAAAAGTTTTCTTATGCAATTATCTCGCTAAGTGTAAAAATAGGCCGAATATTAAATTCCCCTCCTTTCCACACATGATGATGCTGTGGGGAGGATATTTTTTAGGGAATTGAAGGAGAGAAGGTTCAGGGAAGGTGAATGTTTTAAGGAATTGGTAGTAATCTGGTACTGTATACAGGAGTGTCGGACGTATGAATCCATCTCCCCCACTGCGGTAATGCTGCAACACGATGGGCCGAGAGAGTTCGGCGTGCGGCAATCAGGGCACCCCTATTAAGTCACCAAACATTGCGAACGACATGGGATGACCTACGTCAGAGATGTATGCTATTGAATAAATGATTCCCGGGGCACCGTCTCCCAAGATGAAGAATCATCTTTAGTAACACTAATTTCTAAACACTATGTTTCAATAAGCATACATAGAATAATTTATTTATCACTAGCTGAATCTATTATAAGGTACGGAATTACAGCTTGGGGACTTTCCTGTAAAACAAATGTAAATCGTGTTCAATCAGTACAAAATTCAATAGTTAAATTATAAGCCCATAAAAAATTATACGAAAAAGGCACCGTACTTTTACTAGAATCTTAAAATTCCCTCAGTAAGAGCAATTATGTGGCATAAAATTATTTTTCAGCATATAAATTGCCCTATATATCTACATAAATAGACTGGACCACTACTCGTTTTACGTTAAATGACGGACTAATCATACCTAAGCAATTAAATAAATATGGACAAAGAACGCTGGACTACATGATACCTACTTGCTTAAATATGTTACCTGCTTAAATTTAAAAAAATGAACAAATAATGTTAAAACAAATATTATACTGAAAAATTGGCTCGCCGAAAGAAATAGTTTGTATTAGACTCTAACACGAAAAATTTCTAACTGCAAAGGTTTTATTCAAAGTGAAAGCACTCATTGACAAACTACTTTAAAGTAGTTTATTGGGACTTTTCTTTTTTCTGTAATATTTTATTTTATTTCCTGTAATATTGTATAATATTTTGTTGATAAAAAAAATTTAAAAAATGTTTTTTTATAAAAAACAACCATAACCTAAATGTGATCTTTAAAAGTAACATTACTTTTCCTTTGAATCATATTGGTGTTGCCATTTAAAACCATTTAAACGATCGCAGCGCCCTTCATTTTAGTCTTTAAGGACTGTACGAACAGCATAAAGCCTAACAGTCACAGTCTAGAGTGCAGAGTGCCGTCGAGTCAGCAATAACAGTGTTTAGGTATCGCATATGTGCAAATGAATCCAAGGCGCGATATTCGCGGCCTCGCCGTACAACACATATAGGTGGTCATAAAAAGAATCACATCAAACATTATAATTTATGGGTTGCTTTGTACGCCCTGATGTTAACTGCGCAACTTTTTTATAGATCCAGAGCGCATTTTATGACCACTCCCTCCCCGCCCCTGCCGCCACCCCTCTCAGCCACCCAGCTCAACCCTCTGAATGCACCTTATCGAACTGCAGTCTAACATCATCCTGATTTGAAGGTGTTACCGCTGCAGCATTCCGACTCTCATTAGACATGCACCTTTTGCGGCACAGTTTCTCAAACCTGTCGTTAAGAAACCTTTCACTGGTAAGACAACTTGAGATATGTTGGGCATCTTACAATAAAGCTTCGAATGATTATTGGTTTATCTATTTATCGGGAACATTTACAGTGAATATTACACTGGATAGACTAGGCTAGATTCTAAATAGTGTCACGTAAATAATTATCAATTTGTGATATAATTATTTACCTGACCACTAACCTGGTAATTTGAACAGCCTGTATTGGACTGGCAAGACTTTTTTCTCTGATTTTTGAACCGGGTCTTTTTCTATGCACTTTCTTAAAATTTCACCGTCAGGGAACCGGTGAATTTTTGACGAGGTCACTCAACAAGATGTTTTGAGTTTATTATTTAACTTTTTCGGGCTGGATTTTCGGTTAATAATGTGTGTGCCGCTTGTGAAATGGTGAATTTGATTTCTCCGCATGCGTAACCTTTTTGGGTTTTTGTTAAATTTGAAGTACGATGTGTGTGGCCATGTGGCTCGGGGAATCGTGCTGAGATTCCGGATAAATCGCAAACCATCTGTTTTGGAGATGATAAATTCCGCGCAAAACCACCACGGGGATATGCTCCGGTTTTAAAACTGTGACGCTAACGATTTATTTGTGGCCCACCGTCGGAGGAAACAGCCTCGCTAAAATCACCACGCTCTGGCACCAAGATGGCGTCCCTCGCGCTTGTAGGAAATAACCTGGCATTTGGCCTTTAGCGCCCTCATCCCGGTACGTGCTCGTCGGATCCATCTGGCCCGGACTCCTGGCCGTCTGGAGATTCTTCGCGAGATGTTTGCCCCCTTCATCCGGAGTCCTCCGTTGGCGATCGCAGGATTGCCTGCCGTCACCTTCCGTTCGCCGTTTTCCGTAATAGATTTAGAGAATAGAACCGTTTGCGTTGGTCCACAGGTATGAGGGTTTCGGTTATTAATTTTGTTTAACTTGATTTGTTGTAAAATACACATTTATGGAACCTTCCCAAACATTCTTGTTTTTTTTTTATTATTTGGAACAAAAAAGTAGAACCTTACATTTTCCCACATTACAGATCGCTAGGTCCCACATCAACCTGAGAGAGAGACATGGTGATCTTCATGCATAAAAATAACCTTATATTTGGCTCCCAACGTTTTAAGATGAATATGTTGATTTCGGTGCCCGTATATTCTAGCGGTCTGTTATGTTTTTAAGTTTCTGCTTCTTTTTTCCGAATTTTCAAGGTTGGATATGTATTATTCATTAATATCTTCATGTTGTTATAATGATATCAGTGTGTGTGTGTAGAAGCGTCATAATAGATGATATGAAATATTTCGCGGTAGTATGAAATTTTGTGCATATTATTGTATCAATATATTGTGTTGCCATATGATGTATTGGTTTCCGGTTGAGCTTCGTTCGCTCTCAAATTTTGTGTAACGTAAACAACAGCTCCGTTCTTTTTTTTTCGGGTAAAATATTTGGGATAATTTTGTATACTGGCAAGTTTATCTATGGTTATGTCAGCTGTTATTACAGATCAGCTGATAGTGATTTTTGTTGACATATGTCAGATGTCAAACAGTTACTATACTTCGATAATGTTATTATAACAACTTTATAAACAGTTCACCAGACTTAATATAGTGTTATTCGGTTTTTTCATAAACATTAACTATTTTATATGGAATTATTTGGAATATTTTCTTCGTTTAATAAATAAATAGGTACCATTTGACAAAATGACGTTGTCTAACATTAACGGGGCCTCAAAAGAGGAGATGATTCAGATGCTTTCTGACGTTAATATTACTCCAGAACCCACTTTGTCCGCCATGAGAGAGCAAGCGCGAATCTATAACAGGAACCTAAAACAATCTGGTGGTGCTTCTTCTCAACAAGAAGCAAGCGGTGATGAAAGTTCTAATACAATTACCAACATAACTAATAATTATTATCAGAATACAATTACAAATCCTTCCGTACATAGCTGGGGTGTTAAGTTTAACGGATCTTCAGACATCCGTGACTTTATACAACGTGTGGAGGAGTTATCTAGGTGTCGTCATATTGAGTTGTCGTTTGTTGTCACTTCATTTGCTGACCTTTTGGAGGGAAGAGCATTGCTATGGTATCGTACTGTTTATAAAGATAATTTAACTTGGCTAGAACTGAAAAAACTAATTTTAACTAGATTTGATCCAATCGCTAACCAAACCGAAGCTTTAAAAGCTCTCTTCTCTATGAAACAGAAGCATAATCAAAGCGTAGTTGATTATGTTGAAGACGTGCAATTAGCTAATTTAAGATTAAACGTTCAACTTCCGGAAGAACAAATTGTGGACTTAGTGTGCAATAGTCTATTGCCGAAATATGCTCTTGTTATTGCTTATTTTGAGGATAAAAATTTAAATTCCTTAATTAGTGTTTGCAAGCGATTTGAAAAAAGTTTAGCTATTTCCGACGATGAAGCAAATTCGGGCAAAGACAAGAATAAACCGTCATGTGTTCCGTCGAATAGTAATGCTGCACCTTCTTCTTCTTCTGCTTCATCTTCTGCACAATTTTATAGAAATAAATTACTTTGCGCTTATTGTAATATAAAAGGTCATTCCAAGCCTTTTTGTAGGAAATGGAAGTTTGATTCTCAGAAGAATCATACCAAGCGACAAGCAAATTCTGAAAGACATAATTCAAAAAACTAGACGGGGGTCCCCCTCATTCTGCTAGCGAGGATGCTAGGAGACCACCGATAGTTTCAAACTCTAGTACCAGTCCCATCGACCATGACATGGACGCATTCATGCCGATGATGACCAGCGGTCAAGATATTAGACCTCATGTTAATATTGCAATTAACAATTTAGTTTTTTCAGCTCTTTTAGATAGCGGAGCTAGTGTGAGTTGTTTTGGAGGTTCACTGTATAGGTTTTTCTTAAGTTTAGGTTTTAAGTTAGATAAGCTGGATTCTTACGTTACCACTGCGGATGGTAAACATCAAGATGTAATTGGTACTATGCAAGTACTGGTTACTTATAATAATATTAAGAAATATGTTAATTTTTTTGTTATTCCGTCTCTTTCTCCAGTGATTGTTTTGGGAGTCGACTTTTGGAAACAGTTTGACATTGCTCCTCAATTGTTTTCAAGAGCCAACAGTGGTCGTGATGTTGAGAATACTATAGGTGAAATTCGCAAGATCACGTCAGCTTCCCTACTGTCCCCTCAAGACAATCGTAGGCTAAATAATGTTATAGAAAAATTTAAGTCAATTTCGTTTGAAAAATGTGGACTGGGTCGTACTCATTTAGTGCAGCACAAAATCAATACAACGGGAGATCCCATTAAGCAACGCTATTACCTTTTGTCTCAAACACGTCAGCAACAACTTGAATCTCAACTTAAGGAAATGTTAGATTTAGGTGTTGTTCGCCGTTCGCGTTCAGCTTGGTCGAATCCGGTTTTGATCGTGCCTAAGAAGGATGGTTCTGCGAGGTTCTGCTTGGACTCCAGAAAACTTAACAGCGTCACGACAAGGGATTCGTACCCGCTGCCATTTATTTCGAGTATTTTAGACAACCTACGTGGTGCACGCTTTATAACCTCTATTGATTTATCGAAAAGTTTTTGGCAGATACCTTTACATAAGGACTCTTGTTCTAAAACGGCTTTTGTTGTACCAGGTCATGGACTTTTTGAATTCGTTAGGATGCCATTTGGTCTGAAAAATGCACCTAGTGAATTACAGCGTCTTGTTGATGCTCTTTTTGGTCCAGAGTTTGATGTAAACGTTTTTTGCTACCTGGATGATTTAATTATTATTTCAGAAGATTTTGAGTCACATTTAGAATTGTTAAATAAAGTTTTCACACGTATTAAAGAAGCAGGTTTAACAATTAATCTAAAAAAATGTGAGTTTTGTAAGGACGAGTTGAAGTATCTGGGTTATATTGTTGATGCAAAGGGTCTCCGCACAGATCCAGTCAAGCTAGAGTCTATTCGAACTTACCCCACTCCTAAGAATTCAAAACAGTTAAAAGCTTTTATTGGACTTTGTGGATATTATAGACGTTTCATCAAGAATTTTTCCACAATAGCGGCCCCTTTAACAAGACTCACTGGCTCAAGAAAGGGGGTGAGTAATTTTTCTTGGTCTTCAGAGGCTGAAGACTCTTTTAAAAAATTAAAAAAGGCACTAACTTCCGCGCCGGTTATCAATTGTCCTGATTTTTCACTTCCATTTACCATACACTGTGACGCGAGCAACGTTGGGATAGGCGGCGTGCTCACACAGGTCTTTGAAGGAGAAGAACACCCGGTTTCTTTTTTTTCTAGGTGTCTGAATGTTCACGAGCGAAACTACGGCGTGACGGAGCGCGAACTCTTAGCGGTGTTAGATTCGGTGAATCACTTCAGGCCCTACATAGAGGGAGTTCACTTCACAGTAGTAACGGACCACTCCAGTTTGCAATGGCTAGTGTCTTTATCAAATCCGACAGGCAGACTTGCACGTTGGTCTACCCGTCTTTCTCAATTTTCTTTTGATGTAGTCCACAGGAAGGGTAAATTTAACACTGTACCCGACGCTCTTTCGCGTAAAGACGATTTAACTATTGGAGCCATTGACAACCTTCCTACAAGCACGGATAATTGGTACATTAACTTATTTACTAATTGTAAAAATAATCCACAACGTTTTAATAATTTTCAAATTAAGGATAATTGTTTATTTCGTCACTCAAAGTCCCGTTTCGCTCTACAAGAGGATACAGCTTGGAAGCTGGTTGTTCCTTTTGAGGACCGTAACGCTATTTTATCTAAGGAACACGAATCAGATCTATCATGTCATCCAGGAATATTCAGAACGTACAAGAAGGTTCACTTACACTATTATTGGCCTGGAATGTATAAGGATGTGAAAAACTTCGTAAATAGGTGCAAAACGTGTAAAGCCCATAAAATAAATACTGCTGCGCCGGCGGGGATTTCTGTCAATCCAAAAATAGTAACAAGACCAATGCAGATGTTATCAATTGATCTTGTCGGTCCACTACCGCGAAGCTATTCCGGATTTACGTATATTTTGTCTGTCGTTGATGTTTTCTCGAAATACACATGGATTTTTCCACTTAGGAATGCTACCACAAGAAGTATCGTTAAAAACGTAGAGCAGTCCATTTTTCTCATCCATGGGGTTCCACAAACGTTTGTTTGCGATAATGGCAAACAATTTGTGTCCAATGAGTTTAAAAAATTACTGTCTGATTATAATGTACCGGCTCCTTTCTATAATGCATATTATACACCACAAAATAATGTCGTTGAGCGGTATAACCAAACAATAGGTACTGCACTGTCTATTTTGACCGAGTCCGACCAACGTAATTGGTCTAGGTTTCTGCCACAAATACAGTCAGCGCTTAACAATACAGTTAACTTCGCGACGGGTTATACTCCTTTCTTTCTTATGCACGGTCGTGAACAGATAATCGATGGTAACTTTCATAAAAATCATATATCCCCTGATGTTGCTGATTCTAGCTTACAAGCATCGAGAGTAAGTTTTGCGGGAAAATTAGAGGACTTGGTTCCTATTTATAATAAAGTCACAGATGCCTTGTTACAGGCATATAGAAAGAATGCTCAACATTACAATTTACGCAGGAAGTCGGTAAATTATGAAATTGGAGACGTGGTTTGGAGAAAGAACTTTGTCCAATCGAGTGGACCCAATTTCTTTTCACACAAATTAGCCCCGAGGTTTGTGCGAAACATTATAAAAAATAAGTTATCTAATTTAGTTTATACTCTTGCAGACATGCAAGGCAAAATAGTTGGTAATTTTCATGTTAAAGATATAATTCGTTTAGATTAAGTTTAGTTTATAATAGGAAGCTAATGAAGTAGTATGGAGGACTACCAACCTTCCATGTTATTTCGTTCCCTTCTTTATGTGTTTGTTCCGGCCACGTGTTCTGGAGTTTGGTACCTTCAGAACTTGTGCTCGGAATAAACGCAACATTCTAGTGTACTGATGATAGACTTACATTATTTATCCTCGTTGGACTAGAATAGGAACATCTTCACAAGTAATGTTTCTCTGATCCTAATGATCAGTGGCGCCCAAACCTTAAGTCATTATTTTTTTTCTTCTCTCCTTCATGTGACTTATTCTTTTTCGAGTGATATATATATATATATAATTTGATTGGATATGCATATTTCTCTTTTTAGTAGACACCCTGTCTATATATTATTCTGTCAGTATTATCACTGCAATGCACACACACACACACATTGGTATCGCATCTCTACTCCGTCAGTAAACGGATATTTTGTAATGTTCCCTACTTTTAATATCTAAATCCATTTTTTCTCTAGTTCAGTGCAGCTTTCTTTCCATTTTGTCGTCCCTCCGACATGCCTTATAACCAAAGATCCTTCAAGGAGCTAGAGAACAAAATGTATTCTTAAGTGTAAATTTTTTGTATAGCAGAGATTTGAGCAACTTTCTGGTATACAAAATGTGTATATTTAGCTGGTATTTGCTACATTTAAGTTTGGTTTAGCTTTCCTTAAAGTGAATAATATTAAGTCATAGTTTATTAAGAACATTGTTATGTCTTTCTAACAAAGGTAGTACTGCTTCGGCGTACTTTCCTATTAAGTAATTCCAGCATGGAATATATAATACTCTACTTCTAGCACAGGAGAGCGTATTTTTGTATAGCTTATAGATATAAGTAAAATATTTGTATTAGTCTCACTGCTGAAACACCAGTGTTTCTCTACACGATTATGTACCTAGTGTCATTCAATTTAATGTTTTGATTGATCTCCAGTTTAAATAGTGTCGATTATCACATGGATATGATCGATCACCAATACATATTGTCTGTTCAAGAAATTTTGCCTTTTGCTTACTTTTGAAGTAATATTTTGAAGGATCTCCGTCTACGGTGTGATCTGTCTATTTTCTTATGCAAACTATACACACAGTGTTAGTTATTAAAATGGCTTGGACTCTATATATTTAATCATACTGGTTCACTAATATTAGCTAGGTTTTTTTTTGTTAAATTGTAATCCCTATGCATTCAGCTAAACATTCTAGATTCTGTTTTGCTTGTCTTTGTGTTCCTACTGATACTCATTGTTACCACTTTTATAGACAGGTATATCTTTGGTATTGTAAAACCTGATCTAATTTTATTTTTGAAACATAGGTATTTCTAATTATGTAAACCCTATTGTAACCACCTGTATGAATAGGTATTTCTAAATATGTAAACCCTAATCTAACCACTTTTAGTAGGCAAGTTTCGCAAACTTGGTCTAACTAATTCATTAATAATACACAAGTACTACTCATATACTTATGGTTCTACATTGTAATAAATCTTTTTTAAACTAATAGTTGAAAATCTCTGAAAGATAATCATCATTCTAGTTTTATTGTCTGTTCTGTTTTTTTTGTTGAATAAACTTTTATGTTAACCTATGAGACCTGTTGGACCTAGGTAGATAGAATAGTTAACTTTTCGCTATTGATAAATGGCCTAAATTCAGTGAAAGTGAGGGCTGGTTGACCACCCTAAAGTGAAGCCTTTTTTAATGGCAAAATTTCCTGCTGAAGGAAAAGTGATGCTTTGTGCATAATTTTTTTTCTTTTCACTGTTTGTGTTCTTTACTTTTAAGATGTTCCCGATGTTAAGATGACATGAGAATAACAGGTCTGGGCTTCAGCCAGTACTGCCAGCACCCAGCTCCATCGGTTCTGAAAGTGTTGTGGACTCCTTATTCTCGTACCATCCTATTCTCATTGTTCTTTCAATCTATCTAGATTTATATGATTTATTGTTTATGATTGTTAATGGATACTTTTTGTAAAATTTCTAGATACCTGATGGACCTATCTTCTAGTTAGTTAGTTGGTTGTGTACCTTTATTTTTTTGTTTCTTTTTACATCGGAATCGTGGATTTCATGTTTGGGGCCAAACATTTTCGTGAGAAGGGGGGAATTGTCACGTAAATAATTATCAATTTGTGATATAATTATTTACCTGACCACTAACCTGGTAATTTGAACAGCCTGTATTGGACTGGCAAGACTTTTTTCTCTGATTTTTGAACCGGGTCTTTTTCTATGCACTTTCTTAAAATTTCACCGTCAGGGAACCGGTGAATTTTTGACGAGGTCACTCAACAAGATGTTTTGAGTTTATTATTTAACTTTTTCGGGCTGGATTTTCGGTTAATAATGTGTGTGCCGCTTGTGAAATGGTGAATTTGATTTCTCCGCACGCGTAACCTTTTTGGGTTTTTGTTAAATTTGAAGTACGATGTGTGTGGCCATGTGGCTCGGGGAATCGTGCTGAGATTCCGGATAAATCGCAAACCATCTGTTTTGGAGATGATAAATTCCGCGCAAAACCACCACGGGGATATGCTCCGGTTTTAAAACTGTGACGCTAACGATTTATTTGTGGCCCACCGTCGGAGGAAACAGCCTCGCTAAAATCACCACGCTCTGGCACCAAGATGGCGTCCCTCGCGCTTGTAGGAAATAACCTGGCATTTGGCCTTTAGCGCCCTCATCCCGGTACGTGCTCGTCGGATCCATCTGGCCCGGACTCCTGGCCGTCTGGAGATTCTTCGCGAGATGTTTGCCCCCTTCATCCGGAGTCCTCCGTTGGCGATCGCAGGATTGCCTGCCGTCACCTTCCGTTCGCCGTTTTCCGTAATAGATTTAGAGAATAGAACCGTTTGCGTTGGTCCACAGGTATGAGGGTTTCGGTTATTAATTTTGTTTAACTTGATTTGTTGTAAAATACACATTTATGGAACCTTCCCAAACATTCTTGTTTTTTTTTTATTATTTGGAACAAAAAAGTAGAACCTTACATTTTCCCACATTACAGATCGCTAGGTCCCACATCAACCTGAGAGAGAGACATGGTGATCTTCATGCATAAAAATAACCTTATAATAGTTCTGTTGGTTCTGAATCTCACTGGACCCTTCGGCCATCGTCATAACTGATGGCTTGATGGTTGATATCCAACTCAGCTGCTTTCTGTTGGTACATAGCAGAACTTCGTACCAGATAGAGGGTACACTTTTACATATATAACTGCATACTCAACTCAAATTTCTATTTTTTTGAGATGTCTGAATAATCAACTGGTATATTTTATGAAACATTTTTTTAAAAATTCCAAATAAAGATTTACGCAATTTGTCCAAAGAAACGTCACTATCTCAATGATATCACATTTCTTAATCTTTCTTTAAATATCTAGGTAGGTAGTTATAACAAGGAAAGATGCGAGTAAGAAAGATCAAATAAACACCACAATTTCAAATATTAAAAAAATTATCTTAACTAAATCGGCAACCATCTTGAACAGGAAATGGAATGCAAAAACAAATTTAAAAACAAATAAAATGCAAAACGGTCGGATTAGAACATTACTTTAATTGTTAACATTGTTTAACATTGACCGGTCAGTGGTTGAGCGGGCATAACGCTTGGGTCCCACCCGGGCGTCGCGTGATCGATTCCTCGGCTGGCTAAGTCCTCCATCACAACACAAGCAACATTTTCGGCTTTCTGTGGTGGTAGCAGGAGATTTTCAAACATTGTTGGGTTATTCGTAACCCGGGAATGTTTGTCTTTCTTTAAAAAAAAAAAAAATTAACTTAGCAACGCTCAGTCAATTATAATTTATTATTGTGTATAAGTACTAAAATTTAAAAAAAAGCAGGTCTAAACTCAAACAAGATTCGACTCAACCGCTAGATATGCTAAAATGGGCTATGCAGTATTAAAGGAAGCATTGCTTGAACCCTTGGTATGCATTGTCCATTTTTATGATAGACTAGCGCAGATCCGTGAAAAATCACAGGATATCATAATTTGTAGAATTTGTGAAGCTGAAAGTATTAAACAAAACTTATTGCCTCATTTTCATTGCCTTTCAAAAGTCGATCAGAAATTTATCTCTGGAATGAACATAGTAAACTTGAAAAACTACAACTTTTGTCAAAAAATTAAAGAAAACAAATACACATTTCAAATTCAGATCAAATAAAAGAACTTCATCGCTTGTCTGAATCGTTTCCACACTAAGTTACAATTTTGAATACAAATCTTCTAGATGTCACTGAACCGGAGTTACACGCAGACACACCACCGACATAATAATTAATTTTACTCACTTGACCACGGAGTTACTTTTGTTTAAGTTTCTGATGTGAAATTTAGTAATATAATTAATGATAGGTAATTTAATAAAGGTTATTAAACAAATTACAAAAAAATCAGATATAGGTAATGCGTCGAAGGCCATTTTACATATTTACGAGCCAGACATTTAATTTAATATTCAGGATAATAATAGTTATTCAGCAGCTGCACTTTTATGGTTTTCGCGAATATGCAGACAGGAGAAGATATTCACTATGCAGCTTTTAGAAATTGGTTGTCTAACCCTTTAGCGAAAGATAGCGGCGTGTTTGAAATTTGTTAATGCATTTTTTGTGAATTGTTGGAGGAACGAAGACAGACATGAACATTTAAAAAGGCAATAATATATAGGTATTACCAATTTAGCGATTTTATCGTTAGATCTATTATCATGGACATCAATTCTGGATGAGGATGGAAGAAAAGTTAGAGATTCTTAAAAAGGTCTAAGTCAGTCACACAGTGATACCATATTGGTTACCACTCTTTGAACCTGTGATCTTCTTTATAGAAAACTAACTGCCCTAAAAGTCCTCGGGCCTGGCTTTACAATTAGATTTTCAATCAGTTCGAAATCAGATGTAGATAGTAATTTACCTTTTTCTTCGAACGTCAAGTGTGCAAAATTTTATCAAGTAGTATCCAAATTCTGCTTTAAGGAGTGGAAAAAAATTACGGTGACCTTCGTATTGTTTTGAAAGTCGGATAAAAATCATAAATTTGTAAAAAAAATCGCCTACTCGGACTCCGCCCGCCACAAACACTCTTCTATTTTTAAATAATAGAGACTCAGATTTGGACTACACACAGTATGCCTGTAAAACCACTACCAAAACAATAAATTCTATCAGCAGTTCCGGAATGAAAAGGTTCAGACTAAGAGAAAGCTTGGAAAACCAGATGCAGAAGTTTTGAACCTACATAAATGAATGTGGTCAAGGGACGTCTGGGGGCATACCCCCTTCCCACCTCCTTAAACGGATTGAAAATGTGATACGTATTGGAGTAATTATTTGTTTTACAAATTGTCAATCTACTTCCCGCAGGTATAGATTTTTTTATTGTTCCATAGGATTACAATTAATACCAGATCGAGAATCACGTATAGCTTGTGAAACATTTAATCTAATTCATAGGTTATTTTCATCTGCCATGCCTACATTTGGAAACTTTAACTTATACGAATATACTTATTAAACTTTAACATTCCACGTAGTAAACTCTGACTTTTTTTCTTTGTCATTAACAATGTAAGAATGTCTAGAAAAATTTGTTTGTAGGTTCCGTTTACAATCTAGAAAATCAGCTGCATCCACTACTTTCTTCAAGTATCAAAAAATGTATCTGCAGGAGTTCCACAAGGTTCCATATTGGGATCTACACTATATATAATTTAAGTAACTACAATGAAAAAACTTTTCTCTTTTGTAAAACACTTTGTATTCGCAGATGATAATACGGCATTGGTCTAAAAAAAATTAAGTCTTACTTCTTCTAGATTTGACTACGGTTCAGTAATGGTCCTTTTTTGAAATGTGAAATCGATGTGACATTTATTTCAATATTTTGGTACCTTTTTGTCTGAAAAAGTTTGAAAAAAGATTAGTGATAAAAATTGTATAATTTCTTATTTGAAATTTAAAAAAAAAAACATTATTAAAAATATTTATGGTTTTAAAACCTATGATTACAGAGGGAATTTTAATTTTTATTTTTTAAATAAGATTACAAAAATTGTTTGTCGGAGGCGAGGTCTACTGTTCAAATAACTCTAGTTTACTTTTGCATATTCTTAGATTTTTTTGATGAATGGTGTCGTAAACAAATAAATACAAGAGATTTAATAATAATCTGTGGAGATCTTAATATTGATATGATGAAACCCAATGCAAAAAGCACGAGACTACAAAGGATCATAAATGGCTTAGGCTGGAAGCAACTTGTCAAAAATTATACAAGAATAGGAAAAACCTCTAAAACAATGATTGATTTAGTAATTTCAAATGACTTTTATGCGGAAGTTAATGCTGTAGAAGAACTCAAAATATCTGATCACGAAACAATTGTTACAAAAATTAGATATAGTAGTCCGAAACCACAGGAAATACGAAAGATAACGTATAGGAATAAAAAGAACTATGATAAGGATAAATTGTGTACGGCATTAAAAAACAAAAAGTGGATTTGCGATAACCAAGGAAATTTGGAGGAAAAAGCCGATGAACTAATAGGACATCTGAAAACTGTAGTAAACGAGCTAATGCCTATAACTAATATTATATTAAAAGATACAAATAATTGGTATACAAAATCTCTACATCTTCTACAAAAACAAAGGGATACAGCTTATAAAGCCTGTAAAATACAGTTTACGGAAGAAAGGTGGGAAACCTATAAGAAACTTAGAAACATGTATAGCACAGAAATAAAACAAACTAAAAATTCGTATATTAGACAAAAAATAATTACCTCTCAAAGTGATTCAAGAAAAATGTGGACTACACTCAAAGAAATTATAAGCGGTAAACAGAAGGGAGATACTAAGGAAGTTCGGTTCCCCGATGGAGTTGAAGATGATAAACCTAAAATAGCCCAAAAATTTAATACAAATTTTATACTCAGTGTCGAAAACATAAATAAGAGCATTCCATTAGTCACAGACACATTTTCTCAATCAATGGAAAGAAGAGAGAATAATAATATTTTCAGGTTTAATAAAATTAACATCGAGTATTTAATGAAAATTCTTAATGCAATGAAACTAAAATCGTCCACGGATGGAATTACGATAGGCATAATCAAAGATGCACTGCCAGCTATAGGAGACAGATTAGTTGCACTAATAAATGAATCTCTGTTAGAGGGAATTTTTCCACAGTCATGGAAAACTTCCATAATAACACCAGTGCCCAAAATAATAAATGCTAAAAATTTCGAAGACTTCAGACCAATAAATGGATTACCTAAATATGAACAATTACTAGAATCGATAGTTAAAGAACAGATAAACAATTTTATTGAAAAAAATAATATTCTTGTAAAACAACAATCTGGATTTAGAAACAAATATTCCTGTGAAACAGCAATAAATTATGTGATAAATGAATGGAAAACAAGTATGGATCAGAAGAAAATCATCATAGCAGTATTCTTAGACTTTAGACGTGCTTTTGAAACGATAGACAGAGAAAGACTAATAATGAAACTGAAAGACATGGGAATTCATGGTAAAGAATTGCAGTGGTTTACTGATTACCTAAAAAACAGAAAACAAAGAACCAAATTTGGAGATGCTATCTCTGAAGAGCAACAAGTAAACCTTGGAGTTCCTCAAAGATCGGTCTTGGGACCACTACTTTTTATTATATATATTAATGATATAGTGAAGTGCCTAAAGTACTGTTCCATCAAACTGTTTGCTGATGACACACTTTTATATATTATAGCAAATAATATTGAAGATGCATTGTCAAAAATACAAAGTGAACTTAATGAAATATCTAAATGGTTAAGCATAAATAAACTCAAATTAAATGTAACTAAAAGTAAATTCATGGTATTGGGGAAAAAACAAAATGAACTTATTACCCTAAATATAGACAATCAAAATATTGAAGAGGTAGAAGAAATTAAATATTTGGGAATCATTATCGATAATAAGTTAAAACTTAACTCTAACTTTGAAATGCTAACTAAAAAAATTGCCAAAAAGATTAATTTCTTAAGTAGAATAAAGGGAAAATTAGACATTAAAACTAGGAAATTGGTCTATAACACAACTGTAGCATCCCATCTGAATTATTGCTCAAGTGTAATCTTTCTGAGCAATAAAACACAAATTAAAAGAATGGAAATAATTCAGAACAGAGGCATGAGGTCTATATTGTGCTGTAGCAGATATACCAGGATAAAAACCATGCAACGCCAACTCAATATATTAAGTGTGTGGCAAAGATTAGTTTTCAATACCCTAGTTTTTATTTATAAGTTAAAAAATAAAATGTTACCAGATTATATGTCGAATAATGTTAGAATCAACAGTACAGTTCATTGTTATCCTACGAGAAACTGCAACGATTTTAGGCTTGCTAAAACAAATTTATCGGGAACACAAAATAATATTTATCATAAAGGTTTTAAAATGTTCAATGAACTCCCTGTAAATGTTAAGGAGGCTAAAAGTCTTGCAGTTTTTCGTGGATTATGTCTTAATGTTGTAAAGTCCAAATTTTAGTCAGTAAGTAGTAAATAATATTGTAGTAGTCATAGATAAGAAAACATTAGATATAAGATGTCAAATTTTATATCTAAATAAAATAAACAATAATAATAATATTATAGTATTAATTAAAAATATTTGCGAAAACCGTCTGTAAACCAACGAATATAATGACACATTAAAGCAGTTAACGGGTAGAAACTATTGAAGTGCCAACGCAAACTTTTCGATTAAAAACTTCAGTTATCCATCTACCTCGTGGAATCAAAACAGGAAGTACAAGGCTGACGCCAATACCCATGTCAGGTACACACTTCGGATTTAATACGCCAAGTTTTAACGGCCCAGAACTGGCGATGCGCCGTAGGAACTAGGAGCTAGGAGCTAGCACGTGAAAGCGGCGTCGGTAACGGCGAGCGCCGTTTAACGACGTAGTCTAGCGGCCGGAATACGTAACGAATAACGAATAATGACAGAGCGAGACGCGCTGGCACAGTTTTACAAAGCGTTATTAAATCTGGTGCTAAATTCAAAAGGTAAGCGCACAGTGCTTGATTTACAATTTGGAACAAAAGCCGAGAGTAAGGACTTTTTTTATGTTCCTTATAAATTCGTGACAACCAAACTAAATTTGTTAGTTCCAGTTAGTAATAGTATATTGAAATACGATTTTATTTTTAAGTACCTACCTACATTTTCAAATTTTTAAATTTACAAAGGCAAACGAATTTTGTAAAATACCCATATAGAAAAGTTAAAAATCATTATAAAAAAATTATGTGCTCTACTTGATGGAATTGGGAATTAACTGAAAATTGAAGCTAAAATTCCACTTAAAAAACTTAAGTACCTAAGTACCTTACTTTGTTTTAAGTACTTACGAAAGTATACCAGCCACATAATTATTGACATTCATATATTTAATTAAATTATATAACTGAAAATATCAGGGAGTGGTAATTTTTTTGCATTAACCTCATATAGGAGACTCTGAGGAAAATTGCTTTTCCTTGTATTTGGGGATGCTGTGTGGAGGATCTTTTTCAAGGAAAGGAAGGAGAGAAAGTTCTGGGAAAGAAAAAGGTATGAGGGGTGGGTAGGAATCTAAGGGTCAGTGTGTTCACGAGTGATGGACGTATGAATCTATACCTCCAGGTGTTGTTAAAGGCGCTGGGTCGAGAGGTCCAAAGGTGTCAATACAACGATTAAAGGTGCACAAGTATAAAAGGTAGGTACAAAACAAGTTGATATTATACTAGTCCCAGAGAGGTCGTACGCGGCTTCATCGTTCAATATTGTCGCTCTCATTTTCAAACGAGGCGCAGGAGAAGGCAGAGGACGACCGTCGATGACGTGCGTACGATCTGTCGCTCGGACAAGTATAGTTACATTATGCGTATATAATAACAAAGAATACAAAATAAGTAAGTTGGTAATATGTAAATATTTACTGCGCAATATGTAGTATGTTTGTTACTATGATTATAAAAATAAACAAGAAATCGCAATTTATTAATATTATAAAAATAAAAATGAACAGTTATCAAACCAATATTACATCAAGTTTGGTGTTTTACAGAACATAGCTAAATTAATACATATATAGATAAAAGGTGGACATGAAAACAAAATATAAATCTGTTGCAAACGTTTAAACAGACCCATTCTATTGGAAAAGCTCCCCTTTGTCTAACTAAAAGCTTCAACCAGTTTCACTCACAACACAAACGTGTAATGCTGCAGCACCAATATTGTTATGTTTGAGTTATGAATAATTTTAATGTCTCCACTCTCGGTGACCACTCATCCCTGAAGATGAACGGGAATAATGAGAAACAAATTATTTTCCTTGCACTTTTCAACTTTTTACGGGCCGTTAAACCAATTCAAAGGGGATTCTGAGATGCTTATTATTACGGCGGTATTCCATTGGTTAGCGCAGTTAATACACTGGAGAGGACGCTGGGATATTTTTTTCTTTTTTTAGCAGTTTATATTGCATTCGTGTACAAATTACAAATTAATGTGCATAAGGTAATATTTCTCTTAATAAAATTATGTTTTTACAGTAAGATTAACAACCCTCTTTTAAATAAATTCATTATTTAAGAGTTTCAGGCATTTCTGTGCTCGTCGTGTGTCTGTTCACATTCGGCCAAGCCTCCAGAATAACTTTAATATATATTTTAAATAAGCTGTTGCGTGACAGTTATTCTTAAAATTCAAAGTTTAAAGTTTTTAATTTTAAAATGTTATTTATTTTTGTACGTAAAATTAGTGCTAATTTATTAATTTATTGAATTGCTATTGTCTAAGTCTGAATATAAAGACTAAAAGACTATACTTATCTGTAGACTGTAATATGTAGTTGTAAGATCTTTTGGATTTTTATAGTGCGTAAGCAAAATTTTAATCGTTATAAAAACATAAATTCCTACAGCGTACATTGAATAACTGATTTTTTCTCATTAAATATTTATTTTTTCTCATTAGGTTTCTTTTAATTAATTGTGCATTTTATTTACGAACAGTTAAGTATTCAGATTTTAAATTTTTTTTTTAAATTTTGTTTATTTATTTATTTATTTATTTATTATTACATTTATTACATACAAGAAATAACAATATAAAAGGAAGCTTTGACTGCCCAACTAGGAAGGTTTCCCGTTTTAGGACAGTGTACATAATTTCACATTAGTGGATTCAATAATAAATAACAATAATGGTACATATTGGGGGAGTTACTTAGATATTAGGTACAATATCGGATATAAGTTGTGTTATTCTAGGTATACAGCAGTAATAAACAATAAAATCCAGATAGGTACATGTAAAATATAAAGTAAAATCCAGATAGGTACTTGAAAAATATAAAGTAGAACTAAAATATAACAAATGTAAGAAAGAAAAATAATAAAAAAAAGATTTTTTTTTTTTATGAAAATACAGTTTAGCAGTAATAAGCAATAAAATCCAGGTAGGTATATGTAAAATATAGAATAAAAATATAATATATAAATATAAGAAAGAAAAATAAAAAAGAAAAACAAAGAAGAAAATAATTTATAGGAAAATACAAATACAAAATCGAAGAAATCAACTCAGACTACGTTTTTTAATAATTTTTCGGAATCTGTCCTACCTAAGTCTAATAACCATTTTGTAATTTTAGTACCGAAGGATGATAATTCACACAGTTTCAATTGAGAGGGGATTTTGTTGTATATTTTTGGTCCCAGGTATGAGAAAACTTTTTGATAAGCCGCAGTATTGCTTGTTGGAATAGAAAGGTCGTTTCTGCTTTTACTTCTGGTTTGATGATTATGATCGATTGTTATCGTTTTGTTTTTATTTTTATGGACGCAGATTGTTATTTTTTTTATGTAACATTGTCGAACATCAAGCACCTTAAACTCCTTGAAGAGAGCGTCGCTCGAGTATCTGAAGGGTTTCTTCATAATGACGCGTAGAATGGATTTCTGTGCCTTCAGTAGCGGGTATAATGTTGTTATACCTGTTCCACCCCATCCAATGCAACCGTAGGTTATGACGGAGTTACAGAGCCCGTAGTATAATTTTTGAATGTCTTGAGTTTTTATAATTTCCCGCAATCCTATAAATATATAAATAAGCTTGCGCACTTTATTAGCTGTGTTTTCAATTTGTTGTTTCCATTTAAGGTGGTTATCCACTATTATACCTAAATATTTAATAGATTTAACACATTCAAGGGTTTCGCATTTACAAGTATGGTTATTATTTCCAAGGCTACACTTAATATTATGTATTGTGAGGTGATGAGGTGTTTTGGGTTGACCTGCAAGGGTAGCGCTAAATGTGAGATATTTTGTTTTTTGTATGTTTAGTGTAAGCAAATTAGTGTCCAGCCACTGTTTTACTCTGTTTATACCCGTGTTCGCAAGGTGGTGTGTTTCTTTCCAATCATCTCCTTCAAACAAAATAACTGTATCGTCAGCGAACGTGATAATTTTGCCACCAATGTGTTGGTTACAAAGGTCGTTGTGGTACCCCAAAAGTGTATTTTAGTGAAGTGCTAATAGCCTCGTTAATTCTGGTTTGTTGAAATCTATTAGATATGTAACTTTCTATCCATTGAAAAGCTTTTCCTTTTATTCCTATATTTCTAAGTCTCTGTAATTATTATTATTTTTTTTTTATAAAATGTTTTGTATGTTACATAATGATAATTTTACATATTAGGTTTTTTACTACTTTTCCATTGAAAGCATTTGCTTGTGTATGGAAACGGAGTGAACATAAATGTGGTTATTAGTTAGTACTTAAATAATCCATTTACATAAATATATGTGTGCTGTAGTATTTATTTTGATAATAGTATGTATTTAAAAAAAAAAGAAAGAATGTTATGGAAAACTAAGGATATTTGAAAGATTAATTAAGTGTCAGTAGTTTTTTTCTTCAGAATATTTTTTAAATGTCTCTTGACAGAGGGCAGTATTCGGGTTTTATCATTAATGCTTCTGATTTCTTCAGGAAGACGATTGAAAAAAATTCTTCCCTGGTAAGTGTAATGATGTTGTGCAAAAGATGTATTTAGTTTTGGGCAGAGAAAAACATGTTTAAGTCGCGTTCTGTTTTCATTTTTTTTTTTTTGTATTCAGAGAAAGATACATACATTACAATAAATTCAATATAATAATTAATTCCATAATATGTGTACATATTTGATTTATACCCATAAAAAAACAGGGCTTGTGTGTATATTAAAAAAATTCTAATTCTTAAAAATATGTATATTTATTTTCTTATTTTGTTTACTACTTGACATATTTGTTCCTTCCATTTCAGATTTTTATCGATAATTACTCCTAGATATTTAATTTTATTTGTTGTTTTTGATATTGTACAGTTTGATTTGCAATAGTTTTGGCTGTGAATTTGAGTATTTAAAAAAGTTAGTTTAAAAAAATAATTTAGTTTAATTTAAAAAAAATAATTATTAAAACGCCTGTCTTCGAGATAGGAATAGAGTGTTTTTAAAACATTTTAAATAAATTTCGGTTTCAGCCGAAACTGGGACAGAATCTAATTTCGGCCGATAACTAAAAACCATGACTAAACAAAATAAATCACTTTAAAGTTTGTTTTGACCCCCTAGTTAACAAAATATTTCTAAATGAAGTACATATTACTTCAAAAGGGTAACTTTTATTGACGATTTTTTCTTGTGTCATAAATAATAAACATAGGGTAAAAAGCAACTCCTTATGAGGGGATGGTTTATGGGAAACTGGAAAGCGCACTACTAACACTTTGTTTTACGACTTTCTTGCATTCAATAAACCTAAGTATGAATATTCAATACGTTTTGTATAAAGTGATGTTGAAGTGTTCGGGGCGAAGCTTTGACAAGAGGGGTTGTCAAAAAAACAGACATGCGATTATGGATGATTTACCGAGCTGTAGAAAATTAAGCATTTTTATGATTCCCCCCAGTGTGAATAAGGACAAATCCTTACTTATATTATATGCATCCTTTTGCAGATAATCCAAAAATAAATGCAGTAACACATAATTTATTTTTAAGAATTTTTGGAAGATCATTTAATAATTATAAAGAAGTGATAATTTTTTTAATGGTAGAAGACGTCGTGGACGCCCTAATAATAATACATGGCACGATTGAGTGAATCAAATTACATACTAACATTATTAATAATATCTACCTATAAAGTAAACAAATACAAATGTAAAAATGAGAGATTTGTTAAGACAAAGTTGACAGTTCTCAGTTTTGTAAGACTTTTGGAAAATACAACTGTAAAGAAAAAACAACTGAACTGGACTAATCAGTAGTCAGAATAACATAAGATTGTATGAGATGGTGTAATGTGTGAACGTGAATGAAGCAAGGAGTTTGTGCCAAGACAGATTTAACTGTAAAGAAAAAACAACTGAACTGAACTGGATTAATCAGTAGTCAGAATAACATAAGATTGCATGAGATGATGTAATGTGTGAATGTGAATGAAGCAAGTTTGTACCAAGACAGATTTATATGACGGTACGTCCTCCTTGCCTGCTGTGTCTTGTCAAGTTCGTTAAATGATTATTATTTTATGAATGCTTGTTAGAAGTAAGGTAGGGTTATTTGATCCCCGTTACATTTAATTGACGATTGGGATATTTTGGGTTTTTTTTTACAAGATTGGTAGGTAAAGTGTAACTTGCAGACGTCTGTGCGAAATGTTGTTTTGTTTGGTTAAATATTTAATAGGTATTTAAAAAATTTAATTTAAGGAAAGTTATTTTTTTCAAAACTACATGGAATGTCCTCATTAACAATAACTTAATCAAGATTTACGTGACTCTTTACAAATCAATGTTAGAATGCGGTTTTATCGGATGGGGCTGTGCAAATGACAATATACTAAACAAAATAAAACCCTATAAACTTATTAAAACCCAAAAAGCCACAATAAAAATTATACTGAAAGCCCCTGTAAGAACTAGCACTGATGAAATCTTAAACATTCTTAACATCATTTCAATTAAACAAATGTACCTATTTCAAAACTATATTGCTTTAGGTAAATTATTATTCTTGTGTTTGTATTTATTATTAATATAAATACAAAACACAAGAAATAACAATTAACACATATATTAGATTATATTAGATTTCATGATGAAAAACATATCCAACAAATAACTACAAATACAACAATTGGCAAAAAAAGCTTTTTATACTATGGTACTAAACTCTACAATAAAATCCCACTCTCACTCAAAAACAACAACAACATTATAATATTTAAATATCAAATAAAAAGTTGGACACAAAATACAGGGAGATCAGAAATAAAAATAAAAATATGACACCAACACAGATTGAAGCCGAAACCACTCAACTGTACTAAAAAAATAATATCTAATTTATTTTATAATTATTTCGAAAAAAAATTCTTATTTATAATTACTTCATTTCATGCATGTACTCGTTTTATTTTAATATGTACATGAAATCCTCAGCATGGGAGATTCCAGAGAGGGTATTATTATCTCAATAAGTTCTCAAAAGAAAAAAAATACTATAGTAAGTATTATACTAAAAAATATGTTCGAACGATGTATGTACCTATATGGACCACAAACAAACTTTGTTTTTGGTCTGGATCAATATTAGCTACCTACCTATATTATGATTTTTTTAAATACCACCCAGAGTGTATCAGCAGAGAACAGTTATTTAACAACTTCCTTCCCTTTGAAGGCGAGAATTTTTTCATTAAAAATTCTAAGGTAGGTAGGTATTTCGAATACAAGTCTGTAAGTTAGAATTTAGGTATCATAAATGTCCATAATTATATATTTTGCATCTCATATTCATTAGGTACGGAATTGAAAGTGAGAAAATGTCATGGATGCTGTTTGAACATAAAATATAAATTCCCGAAGAGAAGTTATTTAGCATTCCCGTTGTTCGCATATAGGTTTTACGACTTGGCCGTCCAGTATTTAATAATTACATCCCTGATGAGGTAGATACCTCTCAGTACAGGGTGAGGCAAATAAAAGGGTAATGCGCGTTTTCATCCTACGACAAAATATCCCCGACAACATATCCTACGGACAAAACACCCTCCAACTAAATATCTGCTAAAATATTTTAGTAGAATTTATATTTATTATAATCTAGATTTTAGCAAAACATTTATCTTTAAACTTAATGTATATCGCATCCCTCACTTTATCATCATAATGACATTTACATATATACATACTCTACTAAAACCCACACTAAATGTGATTCTAACCATCCTTATCTGTATCACCTATAATACTTACCGTCTTTACTGTCAACACATAAATACACAATTCGGCGTGTTACCAATTACACGGCCACTACATTTGCTACGGGGTTCTTCCTTATTTAGTCTAGTTAATATTAATATCAACACATTTTTAATGAATACTTTTTGTAAACCATGGAAAAAACTATTAATTTATTTTTTATCACTAATTAGGATAGTCTCGAGCTTATTTCTCTACACTCTATATAATTCGAATCCTCTTACTCATCATTATCATGTACATACTTATTTTATAAAATTGGTTAATATAATCCTCTAATGGCGTTCACTATTTACTATCAAAATGTAAGAGGATTGCGTACTAAAACTGACATCTTCTTTAAAAATATTGTGTGTAGTGACTATGATATAATAGGCATTACTGAAAGTTGGTTGAATGATAACATTAATAGTGGTGAACTCTTTGACTCTAGATATGACGTATTTATCCGCAACAGAAACTATGCTGACACAGGTCAATCAAGAGGAGGTGGCACACTGCTAGCAGTAAAACGCTACATTAACGCAACTGTTAATGACTGGAAATTGACTGATGAAGATATTTGGATCACAATTCGGGTGCCCTCGGAACAAGGTGGAATGGATAACATACATATATGCTCAGTATATATTCCTAGAAATCTTCGATTTAATTCTCAATTGCTCAATTTCTCCACGCAACTTAATCAAAAAATGTTGTCTTTGCCGGATGATAAATTCATAATTCTTGGTGATTTTAACTTACCGGAAATTAAATGGACCCTAAATGATCATAACTCATATCTTATTCCTGAAGAATATCAGTCCACGATTAGTTCACAGTTCATAGATTATCTGTCTTTCTCTGGCCTACAACAATTTAATAGTTTCACTAATGCTAATGAAAGAATACTAGACCTTATCTTATCTAATATAAATCTGAAAGTCTTATTGCCTGAATTACCTTTAGTTCCAGAAGACATACACCACAAAGCGTTACATGTTGACTTACCTTTCAATATCTTATCCACGCTTGTACATAACAAATCTCAAAAATACATATTCGCCAAAGGAAACTATGATGAAATCAATACTCACTTATCTAACATTGACTGGCCTACAAAACTTAATAACACTGATATAGATATAGCAATCGAGACATTTTATAATGAATTAAACATTGTTATAAATCAATTTATACCTAGCAAATTTATTCAAGTACTAAAGTATCCACCATGGTACTCACCTGCCCTCATTAAAATAACAAGAGAAAAACGTAAATATCTATCGAAATTCAAGAAATATAATAATCCATCTGATTACGAAGCTTTCTCAATTCTACGAATAAGGCAAAAAAATATGTCCAAAGAGTGTCACCAAAATTTTGTTCTCAATGCAGAACGGAATATTCATCGAAATTCTAAATCTCTCTTTTCGTACATAAAATCTAAACGTACGACATCATCCATTCCTAGTACTATGAATTATCAAAACGAAATTGCTCATACCGGTCAAGAAATTTCGCAGCTGTTCTCGTCGTTCTTTTATTCAGTATACGAGAAATGTGATGTCCCCAATGTAAACTCTCATGCAGACCACAGCGTTGCCGAAATTAGTGATTTAGAGATTAGTTATGATCTAATTTTGAAGTACATAAACCAAATCGATTCTAGCAAAGGTGCTGGTCCAGATGGAATTCCACCTATATTTATCTCCAAATGCTCAAAGAATTTAGCGTATCCATTATTAATATTATTTAAACGTTCGTTACAAACAGGTAAATTTCCTTCTATGTGGAAACAAGCATTTGTAACCCCAATATACAAGTCCGGTCCGCGAAATCTTGTACAAAATTACAGGCCAATATCCAAACTATCAATTTTCTCAAAATTATTCGAAAAACTTGCAGCAGACCAAATCTCCAACGCATTAAAGAACATTCTTAGTGAACACCAACATGGCTTCAGAAGCGGTAAATCCGTCACTACTAACTTAGCTTGTTTTATGAAACTTTATACTTCATAATATGGATAAGCGTATTCAAACTGATGCCATTTATACAGATTACAGCAAGGCGTTCGATAAAATTAACCATTCCATTCTGTTTAGAAAACTAAAACTTGCGGGTATCCATGGAGATCTACTAAGATGGCTAGACTCATATATCAGAAACCGTTCGCAAGCTGTTGTGCTAAGTGGTTTCAAATCAAATTGGGTCAATATTACATCAGGAGTTCCACAAGGATCAATTTTGGGTCCTCTCCTGTTTAATATCTATATTAATGACATTACGAGTTGTTTTAAACACTGCAAGGCAATTTTATATGCAGATAATATGAAACTATACCTTCCAATCGATGATATCGCGTGCTGCTTAAAAATACAGGAGGACCTTAATAATCTCAGCGAATATTGCAAAATTAACTGCTTGTTCCTAAACATAGATAAATGTTACTCAATATCATTTACGAGAAATAGGACCAAAATAATATTTAAATATTCAATAAACAATGTCGATATTAAAAGAAAAGAATCAGTTCGGGATCTGGGTGTTACCTTAGATTCCAAACTTACATTCCAATTACATATTAATAACATTGTCACTAAAGCCACCCAAATGTTAGGATTTATACTACGAACATCAAAACTATTTTATTTTCTCGATACATTTATTTTGCTTTATTATACCTATGTTCGTCCGCACCTAGAACACGCCTCACAAATTTGGAATCCAAGATATATAACATATGTTCATAGAATCGAACGTGTTCAGGAAAAATTTCTCTCTTACATAAATTTTCGGTCGTTTTATGCATTCCAATCAAATGAAGATATTCGTCAATTCTTTAAAATCCCGAAATTCAATTGTAGGAGAATTATTTCTGATCAATTGTTTTTGTACAGAATCCTAAATAATACGATATCTTCCCCGTATCTTTTACAAAAAATAGATATTAGAGTTCCTGGTCGCAATGGCAGAAACGTATCCCTTTTTTATAACAGCCGCTCCAACACCAACTACTTACAAAATGAATTCATACATCGAGCCTGTCACTATCATAACACACACCTCACATATACAGACATCTTCAATATAACTTTCAACAAATTCAAAGCAACACTATCAGATAAATGTAATGCATCACAACACACCACTTAACATCCATATTTATATTTATTTATTATATTATTAATCAGATTCCTTTTCCTAATTTGCAATATATTTTCATATTCCCTAATTACATAAAAATCATCCATATACTCCTATAAGATCATAAGCTTACCCTTTATTGTGTTTTTCTATATTTTATCATGCATTATTTAAGTATTTAGCTTCTCCTTACTATTTTTTTTTTCTTAGTTTTTCTTTATGTTTTTCTTGTCAGCGAAAAAAAAAAACAAATTTTATCAGCGAAAACATGTTTTTAGGCTTACTGTTTTATTTTAGCACTCTTTATTTTTATGCATCTTTGTAAAGCTGTTTGTTTTCCAAATAAAGATTATTATTATTATTATTAAAACCAACATAACCTAACCTAACTTTATTTTATATTTTACTATTTTTTAACAATAATTTATTGTCTTAAAAATAATACATGATGTTTGTATTATTTTTGTCCCATTTTACTATTTCCCAAAATAATTTGTTGTCTTTACGTGGTGTTTGTATTATTTTTGACCCATTTTACTATTTTTAAACAATAAAGACAGTCTTTAAAGAATGTCTTTATTATTTTTGTAACATTTTTTGCTAGGTTAGGTTAGGTTTTTGTTAGTGGATATTTTGTTGGGGGATGTTTAGTCCGTAAGATATTTTGTCGGAAGATATTTTGTCGGGGATATTTTGACGCGGGATGCAAAGCCGTGGAACCAAATAAAATTATTTTTTGTGAGAATAAATTTCTTAACGGCCCTCTTTATATATTAACAAATAATCGTAAAAACGTTACAAATATTAGATTATATCCAAGAACTGATCTATAAACTGATCTATAAATTGAATTTATTACCTAATATTTTTTACGAGTTACGTTTTTGTTTTGTTGCGAATCTTGGGTTTTTGATTTAATCTCTGAATTCATAATTATTTTACAAGAATTTAGTCCCCTATGTCAGTCGCCGTTAAGTTAAAAAAAAAAACAATGGAACGATGGTAATAAATCACATCGTCATCAATTATTAAAATACTAGTACAGACTCGTATAAATCACGGAATATTATAGTTGTAGGATTTGTTTTGTATTATAAAAAAAAAAACAATATTTGGCTCAGGTTTATTACCTTCCAAAAAAAGAAATTGATCTAACTTAAAAAATTACGACATTTATCAGCATCTGCCAAACAAAAATATCTACTATATAGTATTTACTTTATCGTTCGTCTCATATGATTTAATGATGTGAGAAGCAATATATTAATTTATACATGTCACTCACAATTTCGAAAATTAAAAGTTCGGTGATCTTGAACAATTTTACGCACTACGTTCAGCAATACCATTTCAAATCACGTGCACCAACAAGCAAATCAGTATTTATATTAGACTAGCTGCTACCCGGCATCCATTGCTATGTCATTTAATAAAGAAATTGTTTCTCCCTGTGTGTTCTTTCCGCCTTCCGCGTCCCCTTCCTCTTCCGCGTCCCCTTCCCCCGTCCCGCGAACCTCCCTCCCGAGTTCACCCCCTCCCAGGTTCCCCTCCGCCCACCCTGGTTTCCCTCTCTCCTCCCCCCTCCCGCATTCCATACATTCAGTTTTCAAACAGCTCGCGTGCCACCTATTGAAAATTTTTATACAAATTTCATAATGCCAGAGCTCACCAGAAGTTTTATACAAACCTTGTCCTGTCAGTAACGAACACAAAAAAAGAATTATACAATTTGGTGTAGTCGTTCGGAAGTTATGAGGCGATTCATTTTTATTTATATATGGATATTTTTGTAGGATTTAACGGAATTTCAGTAGTATTAGAATGTTAGAAACTGCATTATGAAAGTTGTTTTTACTTTTCAGCAATACTTTTAATACTATTTCTACTTCTCAGTAAATAAAAAAATCGTAATAGAGATTTACATTAAAAAACGAATGTGCTTTAGACCACACGACTGAAGTAAAACTTCACTAACTTATGCCGTCCATTAACAATATAACAATAACAGGAATAAAAATATCCCTATCCCCTCAACATCCCCATCAACTCAACTCAACTCTCAGCTCTCAACTCTCAACTCAACTCAACTCAATTCAACTCAACTCAACTCATGTCATTGATTAGCGTTTCACATTGATAAGCGTTTAATATTGATTAGCGTTTCACATTTTTTCGTAACGTGTCACATTTTTTCGTAATGTTTCATATTTTTTCGTAACGTTTCATAACGTATTCATCATTTTACCCCCAAGTGCGTAAAGGAGTTTTACTTCAATAACACAATATTCCATACATTTCTAAATATCTGTTACTAGCTGGTCCACCCTGTCTTTTGGTCTAAACATAACTTGAAAAGCATCAAATGGAGTGCGGGCTGACGGCGCATAATTTAATTATAACTTAACGCGAATTACTCCCTCTTCCCGTCTCCCATACACTCGTGTAATTTCTGCCATTAACTTTCTTGTGGCTACACCTTACTTTCCCCGTACTTAGGTTGAAATAAACTCTTTTATAGTAACTTCCCAATTTTTACAGTGGTGTTTTAAAAAAATAAATTGGTTCATTAAGTATGCACGAATTTTGTCATTTATTTTCTGCATTTTATTATTAATTTTCCTGTAGTATTGTAAAATAACATAACGATGATAGTTTATCTTTTTTCTGTGTATGCTGTGTGGAGATTTTTTTAAAGGAAAATAAGAGGAGGATGATCTGTAGGTAAAGGATATCAGGGGTGGGTGGGAATCTGGGGGTCAGTGTGTCCAGTAGTGACGGACGTTTGAATTCATCCGTATTACTGCGATGCAAGTCAAGAGTCGAAAGAGTCTTGCTGGAGAGGTAAAAAGGTCTCCTCAATCAGTCTCTCCAAATTCGGCCCGCCACACAGTAGGCAAACGCACCCGCCACCGATACCCAGATAATCCTTACCTCAATGAACACGTGCTAAGTCATCAAACGTAGCAAACCACTTGGAGTGACCTATGGGCTACCCCAAAGGTGGCTTTTTACTAGCTAAATATAGTTGTTATACGTCTTCGGTCTTATAATGAAAAGTAGAACGTGGAAATGTGTGGATACGTACGTATTATTATATTATAGGTCCGGTTTGTGGGGTGAAATGCATTTCCTGGGTAGTTTAATGCCTTCGGAACAATGTTTTGAACTATGGAGCCGCCTTTACGAGCGTGTCAGCCCGGTTTTTGAGCAGTTTTACGCTTTTATGACCGCTACGTCGGACGGGAGCGTAAATCATAATCCTTAACGTTAACTATAGAGGAGGATACTTGCTACTTCACGGGCGGTTGACGCTAGACCTGTCCTGTCTTCTGCTCCCCTGGTCTCTTGGTACTGCTGATATCCCGGTGCGTCCAGTCGACTGGTCTTCGCTGAGCAAATTCTCTTACTTAACAAGGTACCTACCTACTTTGGTGAACACAGTGGCACTCAACTAGAAAGTATGATTCGCATAATCAGAGGTGGATTTTCCATACAATGAGTGTTGGGCTAACCCGAATTTGATAGCAAACAGCGAATTTGATTGGAACTAGCGAATTTGATTGGAATCAGCGAATTTGATTGAAATCAACGGAATTTGCTTGGAACCAGCGAATTTGGTAGGAACCAGCGAATTTGATTGGAACCAGCGAATTTGATTGTAACCAGCGAATTTAATAGGAACCAGCGAATTTGATTGGAACCATCGCATTTGATCGGAACCAGCGAATTTGTTAAATCTTGGATCAGGTTCTCTCGCCCTAACAATTATTTACCTACCTACTGCAGAAGTCTATTGGGAAAATAAATAATATTTAAAAACGGTCCTCGAAATTAGACTTTTTACATTGATATTATTTGTAATTTTTTGTATAAATATGACTTTGAGTATAAATATAATATTCCTGTGTTTTATATGTCTATCTGTGTATTTTATGCCTTTGTATTTTAGTTGGTTAAAAGTTATATGTGCTTTAATGTTATATTAATATTGTCAAATTGGGTTCCATGCCAACTCAGAATCACACCTCTTTGAAAAGTCATTAAAAGCTATGAAAAAACATCTGAAAAATAGCCCATGACCTAACCTAACGTAAATTATCCAATATTTAAAATATTTTTTTAATAACTTTTCAAATGAGGAGTTGAGTTGATTTCATTCTGAGTTGTCCAGTCACGGTTAAATTGACCTGCTGACTAACTGCTTAGGCAGTTTAGCGGGTGTGTAAGATGAAACATAAAAAAAAAGTTTACACGTTATTGGTGTCGCTTTGGATTAGTTCATAAAAACGTTAAAATTCATTCAAAAACCCACTTCAGTGAATTAGTGAATTCTTGTCCACCGAGAAACCCTCGATCACGGTGACCGAACAGTGGATTTCCCGATAGTTGACTCCTGATATTATGCTTATATTAAACTTTTATTTTTTTTTGCATTATTTACCAACGTCAAACTTAAAATCGACTTTAAAAATACTTTTAATAATAAGTTGGTATGGATATCAAACAAATTTAATAACAGTCGTTTTTTTGTACGTTAACGCTAGTATACACAGTATAATAATAATAATATTTGGACGATTTATATAGCGCCGTTTTTGTGAAAAATCACCTCAAGGGCGCTGTACAAACTTACCATGCATGCCTAAAATCTAGAAAGACTACAAGCTAGACAAACAATTAAAAACAACTTATGGCTAAAAATTGCATACACCGGTTCATTGATCACCGATACGAAAATATATGTACAATATTTTGACCAATGAACGCGATGCTGCCTAAAAATGAATTAATACAGGACCATACTTACCTGGGAGGTCGCTTGAAATTAACACTGTTTATTGTCTATTTAAAGAAATTTAGACAGGACATAATTGTGAACACGTGTTGTTTAATCCTGAAAATATTTTAATATTAATATGTATTATATTCTTTAATGAGTGTATTTTGGAAAGTAAAAGCAACATTTAATGGTGGGCGGTGCAGTAGTACAAAGATTTGATCTTCCGAGAGACAGATTGATGTGTAAGGATTCGAGTAATTTTAATTCAGTAAGAAAAGTGTGATTAAGACATATCATAGGCAATACAAGTGTGATACTCTCAGATAGGTATATTTAAATTAAGTTAAGGGTATGAGAGCCCGAAAAGGTAGGTTTTTAGTTTGGACCTAAACTATGTTGGGCTTTTTATGCATCTTAATTCCGGAGGGAGTCTATTCCAAGCCTTAGGCCCAGATACTCCGAAAGCACGATCTCTGAACTTAGTATTTGGCTTTTGTTTGGTAGTATTTTCCTTGATGAATTTGAATGAAAACATGTTTTATACTTTTGTTATTCAGCGGTACATCCTCTCTGCACACCCATTTAAGGGATACTTAGTTTTATTTGGGGTAGGTAGGTATACCGTATTTTACCTAAACTGATTGCATATCGACCCTTTGAAATAACACTAGAAAGTCAGGATTTATTTCAGTTCAGAAATTCTGGGACTAACAACCATATGTATTCCTGTTTGCCTAGAATATTAATGGAGGGAAACAATTATACCAAGTCAGTGGACATCTTCAATTTATGTTTAAACAAGTATAAGATATTGTTACTGAGGCAGTTCAGTTATATACAATAAATACTGTATTTCTTTTTTTTTTAACATTAACTCCACACAGGAGGCCTTGAGGAAAATAATTTCCCCCAGGGCCTATGTCATCTTTGAGGATGCTGTATGGAGGGTCTTTTTGAGGAAAGGAAAGAGTGAACATGGGTCTTGAAGAGACCCATGTTATAGGAGGGAGGAAACACAGATGCTGGTAAATCGTTCCACATCCGAGCTGTTAAACTCAAGAACGAATCGTAAAAACGACCCGTTCTCATGTGACTAATGTCAACCGTGTACAAATGTTGGGCGCGTGTTTGGCGTGTTTCCCGACTATGCACCGGTGCCGAGGGGATCAACGACGCTAGTTCCTCGGAGCATTTTCCATTGTAATACCGGTAGAACAAGGACAGCATTCCCACCTGACGCCTGTGCTCTAAAGATTGCAATCCGTTATAATTTCCGTATATTTCTTACTATTCATTTGTAATGTAAAAGCCCCGAAAAAGGGCGTTAATAAATAAATAAATAACAAGGTTCCATAATAATAATAATAATAATAATATTTGGCTAATTTATATAGCGCCGTTTTCGTGAAAAATCACCTCAAGGGCGCTGGAGTCCATCTGTTGAAGTAACGTCATGCGATACAATGAAGTAGCTAACGATGTTACCGCGATAGATGGAACCTTGTAATTCCGAAGGGTCGATATTGTATATAAACTGTAGGGGACCCTTGATCACATTGTGGATTTTCTTTTCATCATCATTTTCGGACATCAAAAAAGCACAAGTGTCGAAGCAGTTACGCCTTAAAAAAATCTAACACAGGTAAAATATTTTTGCAGAATACCATTATAAAAACTTACGTAGGTTCATGATTTACTAACTGTACTTGATGTTTAATGGCCAAGCTCACCATTGAAATGATTTAAGTACCTATTTGCGGAGATTTTTACTAACCGGAGCTAATCTTCAAGTAAACGTAAAAACCTTGTTGTAAAAATTTAAACCCATAAAGTTAGCATCTAACGTGGTATAAAAACCCATTTAAATAACAAGCACGCATTGTTAACGCGGTGAAAATAAAGATTATTTAATAATGGCTCAATTTATTACACACAGATGCCGCCCATACAATGGAATATTATTCTTTGGTAAGGAAGATCGTAAATAATAGTAAATATGTACCTTAACGTTAATGGTATTAACTATTTTAATGGTAACACTTATAACCCACTTCATTCAAGATTGGTGACGAAAGATTTGGAATTGGATTCGAAGAAACCCAAAGGAATTAATATCTTGGAATAATAATAATTAATGTCCCTTCAAGTTTAGTATCCACTGACATCTGGTTTAGACAGGGTGCCGTATTAATATGTAAGCACATTGGATGCGTTGCACGCGGGCTTCCGAATCGGGGCGACTTATTTCAGCTATGCTTCTTTGTCTTTCTACTAGCCGCTACTTGATTCGGCTGTCTTCATGACTTATTATCGTATAAATCAGATACTTATTTTATTAGATACAAGCAGGTACGCACACAAAATTGAAAGCGAAGTATGTTTGAAAAAATATTTCGTTTGATGGTTATCAAATTAACCCATAATCAATTTTTTTTAACTAAAAAACATCTAATTAAAATTTTTGACCATCTCATAGGCCGGCTATTTCAGAGAAATGCGTGTGTGTGTGTGTGTGAAAGAAATGCGCGATGATGAGCCTATCTGCCGAGTTTCAGCTCGATCGAATGTCGGGAAGTGGTTTAATTCCTATTTCCAAGATTTAATGCATTCATTAGTTCACGAAAACAAAATCGAAAATCAAATGGATGTATTCTAAAATAAGAGCAAGAAAGCAAGAGCAACATTGAAAAGAATATGGACCGAGAGTCAGATGTTCGATGTTGAACACACTATGGGGTAATTTGCTGGATCTAGATCAGTTACGTAAGTAGGAACCAACTTAAAATGTTTTGCTTACTGAAAAAGATCTGTAGGCAGTGGCGGACTAACGGGAGGGGGGGGGGGGGGGCGAAAGGGGCGGCCCGCCGCGGGTCTCTGGTCCTGGAGGGCCTCCAGACGCCTCCATGTTCCTTCGATCAAATCCTAAACAAGGCTTTAGACACCGTGACACTGTCGAAACGACTTTGGCTTGGGCCGTATTGTTTGAAGAATTCGCCGTTCAAGTCTGAGCTAAGTTTTAAATTGAAGATTAGTTTCATAAATTTGTACTCAAATATAAAAGCAAGTATGAAAGAAACATAAATAATTTTGGAAGGCGGGTATTGGTACCGCCCGCGCCGCCCCAGGAACAATTTACTGGCTAACAAACACGTCTACCATTGGTCACTCCAAACGGTTCGCTACGTTTGGTGACTGGCAGCGGTGCCCAGGTTCAACGGGTGAGATGTGCTCAGGTAATGCACAGATACCAGGACAATGCGCATTTTACGAGTATTTTTTTTGTAACTCATCGTTTATTAATTTTTCCTGCAGCCCCTCCCGGCGGACCTGCTTTAAATTTTATGAAACAAGTTTGAATTTTTCACAAAGTAAAGCCGCTGTGACAAATCGTTGCGGTTATTAAAATATTTTTTTTTGTTCTTTTTTGTGAATTTATCAAAGATTAGACCTCCGCGTAGACCATAAACTAGGCTTTATTACCAGAACTGCATTAAAAAGTGAAGTCGGAATGAGAAATGGTTTTGTTTGGTAATTTTGTATTTACGAGTATGTTAATGTAAAACAATCGTAAAGTTAAGAATCTATATCGGTAGTTCGTTCATAATTTTGTTAATTAACTCTCTGAATCGATGAAAAACGTATTAAATTATTTTTTTTACTACGTGATGGATCGTAAAACTTATTGGAATCGCAATATTAAATTATCTGAGTTTTACAGATTTTTCTCAATTAATTTAAATTAACACATCGTTATACGACTACATTATTTTACAGACGACCTCAAGATGTTTAAATGTATAAATAGCAGAAACATTTAAAATATTTATATGCAATTTTAGAATAATTGGAAGTTTCAACAGAAAATTAATTTCATTAGCCTGTTTGGGGCCCAGGAGTCAGAAAGATCTTATATAAATAAACACTACTATTCAATTATACTCACACAACAACAACATACGTAAACAAAAAACAACACATGTCCTATTTTCCTTATTGAAAATACCCGATCACAAAGTTGATATTATAATTTGTACAGTATTTTTGTACAGTTAAATCTTCTTCTGAAATCGGTGTGATTCTCGGTGTGATCATTGATCAAAACCTGAAGTGGAGAGTCACATTGCAGAGCTAATAAAGAGAATAAGAAAAATATTATTTGTTAGCTTAGGAAATATTTTAAATGTAAAAATATTTAAAAATATGTTATGTACTATGCCCTTGTTCACTCTTTGCTTATCTACGGAATTATAGGTTGGAGGGGATTTTACAAAAAAAATCTAAACTCAGTAATAGTTTCGCCAAGAATCATCATTCAAGTAATACTTAAAAAAATTACCCTTTCAAAAGAATCAATTTTTAAATTGTTTCCAGAACCAAAAGTTGATGATATAAATAAGCAAGCTTCCATTATAAAATGTGTAAAGAAAAAAACAACAAAGAATATAATATCAAGAATTTTGCAAAATAATTAGAGATGGAAATCAATTTATTACATCTAATTTTAAAACCACTCAAATGCAAAATCTTTATGTTTAAGCCATAAAACTATAAAAACCTCCCTTCTGAATTGCGCTGTATCATCGACCAAAAGAACAAATAAATAAAATTAAATAATTTAAAACATAGATTTATATTAAAAAGTAAAATATTTTATACAAAACGTATTATACAACCTAAGTAGGAATTGTGGCTGCCTTATCAGGCACAAGAGCTCCTCTTTTCTGACAAGGATGACAAATGATGTCCCTTAATATAATATTTTGTAAAATATATATTTGTAAATGTAACTCATATTCTTTATATTACAAAAAATAAAATAAATAGGTAGGCGACGTAAGATTTTTTTGAAATCGGTGTAGATCACACTAGCTGAGATTATTTGTTAATTGGAAACGCCATAATCCCACTGACTCCGAGCAATTGGTTCTCTAATGAGGTAAACACATGAAATTAAAAAAAATGTTTATCATTAATTTGATGTTCTTTGGGAGATGTGGAAATCACAACTTGGAACCGAGTGATAAGCTGTTCACATAAAACCGCTACCGCAGAAGCAGCACGAGGTGAAACTGTGAACCTAGATTACCGAATTAGAGTAACCACCCGAAAAGAAAAGGTAGACATAATTGATTGATCATTGATGCTTTGTGTTCAAAACTCTAAATAAAAGACTGATGTTTTGATCTGTGTCAACCTATGAGGTATAATATAATATTATGGTCTCAACATCCGTTGGGACGCGTCCTAGCGACACAAGCAAGAAAGAGAAACTTTATGATTGAAGGGGGCTGGCCAGAAAATATATTTCAACTTAGTCATAACGTCGAATAAAAAGATGTTTGTCCTCGCAATAAAAACCTTTGCACTTCTCACTTACGAGGAGAAAAGGCAAGCATTCATTTCATCTCCCTCTTAATTTATTTATTCATATTTATACTGGGTTTTTACACATGTCCTCACTTGCGCGATATGAAATCGGTATAAATCATTTGTAAAATCTCACTTATTACACGAATATATAATTAAATAATAATAAAATAATAAAAACTACTCAGTCAAGGATATACAGGAAACATCTGCAAAAAATTACAAAGACACCCCCATGACGAATAATGCAAACAGAAGCTAGAGACATGGGAGATGATAACAGGGATGAAAACCAGTATTGAGCAATATCAGCAATAGCATTACATTTCATCTGAATCTGTTTAAATTATCGAGATAATAAAAAACCTAATAAAAAAGATAATGCATATCGGTATAAATAATTAATATGTAGAGGGCCAATGAAAAAATGCCTTTCATACGTATGCATTCCAATTAATATATTTAATATTTTGTAAGCGGTGAGTACCTATGTACTAGCTATAAAAGTTTTTTTTTAAAGAAAGACAAAACATTTTACGGTTACGAATAACCTGACAGTATTTGAAAATCTCCTACTACCACCATAGTAAGCGGAAAATGTAGCTTGTGTCGCGATGGAGGACTTAGCCAGCCGAGGAATCAAACACGCGACGCCTGGGTGGGATCCAAACGCGATACCAACTCAGCCACTGAAAATATCAACTTCAATATTTTTGGCATTTTATGAAAAACGAAAAATGCAAGATTATCCAATTGATAATGAAGGGTGAGATCGATGGATGACGGAGCAGGGAAGAAACCGAACTTCCTGCATTCGAAATCTATGTGACTGGCACGAGCTCCGACCAGAAACACTACCTACACAAAATGCATTTTGCAACCTTTGCATTTTTATGCAATAATTTTTAATAAACTATCAGGCTCATGCACCTGCAAAACAACTGCAAAATTTTGGAAATATACTTGTGAATGTTGTCGACACATTTAGAGATTCCGTAGAATTCTTCATAAATACTTGCTGAAATGGGTTTGCACTCCGTATTCTTAATTCATTTTTCTGTATTTCATTTCGTAATTTATTTTATATTTTACCCTATTGCATATTTAAATTGCCAATCTCGTTTCTTATTTTAGAAGTGTGCTTTCAATACATTTTTACACGTGTTTAACTGTTGACACTCATTAGTTTTGCTTTGTAACTTTACTTATTTTATAAATCAATACCATGAACTTATTCTACCATTGTTACTTGCATAACAAATACTTAAGGCGATCCAATATTCCAGGAAAAAATCGAAATCCGAATTCACGCCCCTTTATGGAAGGAGTTTAAAAATACTTGAGAAAAAGCTTTTGGAAAGGTTGGAAAAGGTATTTAAGATTTTTTTACAGGTTGATTTCGTAAAGGCCTATAAAAAACATTAACTCCTTTTTTTACGCAATGTTTGTTGTAATAAAAACGAAATTAAAAATTGATTTCACGGAACCAAGCGGCGCGGAGTCTGAGGTGTCTATTCCCCGTCGCGGCCGGGGCGGAACTGACACAAAAATGGGGGTGCCAAGTCTGTAGTCCTTCGGTGGACGGCATAGGGTCCACTTTGAAAATTCAAATTCGTCGACGGCCGGCCGTATTGTGAAATAACAATGCGAAAATTGATATTTAATTTTATTTTGCGAAGTTCAAGCGTAAATATAATTTTTATTACGATTATTATAAAAGAAACTGAATTTGCCTCATTATACAATAAAACCACAAACGAAAAGGAGTTTATAAGTAGGAGAGTTTGCACGGGAAAGTGTTTTTTATAGACTTAACACTTTATTTTTTTCTAGGCTTATTAAATGACTTAATAAAAAAATTACCAATTTTTTTAAAGACCAAGATATGTTCTACACGCAGTATTTAATTGAAGCATCTATAATACTTCCAAGAGATCAAATTTTCTAAACAAAAACATATGATTTTGTATGATTTTGCATTATTTAGTATGGTTTCATCTTAACACAACTCTATTACTTAGTAAATAAAAAAATAAATAAAATCTATTAAAAATGTCATCCGCGCATCTAGTCCAGAAGTCTAGACACAAATTGTGACAGTGAGATCACACAAGATCGTAAATCAATCAAGGATTTGAACCAATAAGAAGATAGCTCCCCGGTGAAACGTATCAACGGATTAAGGATCAAGGAACACGAAAGACTTTAACACCGGATACTGTTTTACGATCGGCATGAACCATGAACGTAGAGCGAGAAAACATTTTTGAAAGACGATCATAAAACCATTCATTGATTCATTGAATCGAGTTTCATGGATCGCCTTGTCGCCATATAAAATGTATTGAATATGGATTTAATGTTTTGTAGATTTCCATACAAATGCGTAGTAAAGTTAGTAATGGCCTCACTTTAAAACCAACTCAACGCCTGCCGTGCTGGCATTACAGATAAAATCCGTACAATATAAGTAGGTTGTAGGTACTAATTATATATTTTTTATATTTCCTTTTAGGGATATCAACAGTTTACAAAATAGTTGGTTTATACATGTGCAATTTACTTAATTAAGAAACCAATTATACTCGTAGATTTCTTCATTATACCAAGCATTAGTTTATAATTAAAGGTGTTTATCGGAAGTGACCTGCCAGGAGAGTACGTTTCATGAATCTACTAGGGATGTTCAGAAAGTAAGTGTACTGTGACCATAGCGGGATGCCAGTTTTGTATTTTTTGAGGTTTGACAACCCTGAGTGGTAGCTTCTGAACAGAGAAAGCATCGCAGGAATATAATAATAATAATAATAATAATGATGATTTATTGTTTTCCTTTCTTTACAAACATCTAAAGATAATGATATCCTCACTGGGATTTCCCGTGCTGAGGATTTCATTTACATATTATAATTTAATTATAAGAAATTAATATGAATTTGTTATAAACATATAGGTATCATGTAGTATTTTGTTAAATAATTAAAAATTAAATAAAATTGTGTTTTTTTTATAATTCAGTTCAGTAGATTCGGTTTTAGTCTGTATTTGATATCAGTATATTTTCTATTTCTGTTCTCCCTATATTTAGTATCCAGCTTTTTATTTGAGATTTAAATGTTATACTTATTATTTTTAATTGATAAACCAACGTTTGAACAAGATTTTTATGCATAGCACAAAGGGTAGATAACAAATATTATAATCAATAATTATCAGCCTGAAACACTCATCTACATTGAAAAAATCTTCCGAGAAAAGATACTGGCCGCCAACGGGAATTGAACCCGTGACCATCTGATTGCCGGTCAGCAGCTCTGACCACTGAGCTATGGCGGCTTATCTAATACCCGCCAAATAATTCAATATATACTAGTGTTTCATTCGACAATTACTTATTATTACATTTTTCCAACTGAAAACAACCAACTTTATTTTTGTGAGAGAGGTATTTTTAATACTAAACCTCCCGCTAGGTGGCGTCGAGACTAATTATGTCTGCATTTTTTGCTGAAATACTTTAACTTGTCAAATATTAATTATTATTTTTAATTGATAAACCAACGTTTAAACAAGATTTTTATGGGAGGAGGGGAATGCTGACCAGAGAAGCGTGTTTTTTTCACGAAAATGTCCGTCCTCACACAGCCTTAGCCACCAATACGATCATGGACTTATTTGATTTGGATGTTTTGAACCACTCCCCTATAATAATCCCCTGACTTGGCGTCTTCAGATTTTCATCTTTTCATCTTTCTGAAGGTATGAATGAAAATAAATTTTCAACCGACGTACAGGTGCAGAAAGTGGTCCTGAAGTGGGGGAAGGAGCTGGCGGGAGAATTCTACGAGGAGGGCATAAAGAAACTTGTGCCACGGCTCACCACATGCATTGAACGGATTGGCAATTATTTGGGAAAATAGTCAACAAGTGCATCCTGTAATTTTTTTTCTAATACACTTTTTCAAAATAAAAGTTCAGTACACTTACTTTCTGAACATCCCTCGTATTTTGTAAATTATAAACTAATAATGAGCCTAAGAATTCATAAAAGATTTTTCATAAAAACGACGCTCTACAAATTTTTCAATGATTATTATTATTATTATTAGAGACTATGTTAGGTAGGTATTATGTCGACCCTTTGGAATAAGAAGGTTCCATCTGTGTGCGTAATGGGATCTATGGTAAACTACTTTAGAGTTCAGTTTCAGGTTACGTTACCGCGATTGTATTTCAAAGGGTCGATATTTTGAACACAATCTTATGCCAATCTTAGTACAACGAACGCGTTGGGCTAAGGAATGAAGCAACAGCAAACGGCACCAAACGCCACATGCAGTTACTTCTTACTTTCCCATAATTCGTGGTTCATTTCACGTTTTGTCACATGCGTGCCCAACGTTGGCGCTGTGTATGAACCGCCAACGTTTGAACGCTGTTGGCAGTTGGCGCCAAGATCCTTTGATCTGTTCACGAAAAACTGACAATAATCGCATTGTTGGCCGGATACTGGGCTTAGTGACCAATGACGACGAAATCTTTTTTTATTAAAAAACAAATGTCACGCACTGTGAAGGTAAAAGTGAAAGGTTTTTGACTTTATGAATACGACTGTCTGAAAAGGTCTGATGATATCTTCAATTATAAAACCAATCCACATAAAATGGATATATATATATATATATATTATATATTATGGCGTATATCTTGTTATAATTGTATAGGGTTTATTTATGTACTAATATATTTTTATCAAGGTATTTCGTGCGTTTTCATTTCAAGTGTTTTTTTTTTCTTCTTTATTTTCTGTCGCGTGGCCCGCGTTTTGCATATTGTTATTGAGAATTTTCACTGGCGTGACCGTAATATTAACACTTTAGTTTCCAAATTAAGATAAAATGATTTTAATTAGGGCGCATCCAGTGCATTACATTTTTTTATTACTGGTGCAGTTGATTGGTATTATTAATCTATATTAACAACACCTGCTCTGAATTCCGATGCAGAAGCTTGAAGAAAATAACAAGATTTATAACATGTCCATCACAGATGACAGTTAATTAAGGCTTAATATTTTTCCACCTTTTTAATGGAAAATAATAAATATATTTTTAATTAGGTAAGTAACTTATGTAGTTGCAAAAGCATTATTAGGCTTTTATGATTCTTACGTACAAACGGGAATCGTTTTGAAAGCTGGGAACTCATAAATGGGAAAAATAGTCATTAAGATGAAGTCATACTAAATAATGCAAAATCATACAAAATCATATGTTTTTTTGTTTTGAAAATTTGATCGCTTAGAAGTATTATAGATGCTTCAATTAAATACTGCGTGTAGAACATACCTTGGCCCTTAAAAATATCGGTCATTTTTTTTAATAAATCTTTTAATAAGCTTAGAAAAAAATAACGTCTATATATAACGGTCTATAAAAAACATTTTTAACTGAAAACTCTCCTACTTATAAACACTTTTTCGGATATGATTTTATTGTATAATGTGGCAAATTCAGTTTCTTATATAAATATCGCGAAAAAAATGGTATTTACGCCCGAACCTCACAAAATAAAATATAATATGCATTTTCGCGTTGGTATTTTTGACATCACAGCCTTTACGAAATCAACCTGTAAAAAGAATCTCTCAAATACCTATTCCGAGAGCTTTTTCTCAAGTATTTTTAAACTCCTTCAATAAAAAAAAAAAAAAAAAAAACGGCGTGAAATCCGATTTCGTTTTTTTCCTGGACTATTGGATCGCATATGCTTAATTTTAGTCAACGCTTTTCCCAACGGAACTTTCCGACCAACAGGTGAATCAAGCGTTACTGAACAAATCACTTAGCTGATCGGAGATTGATCGACCGAAAAGTTGGGAACAACGGCCATTACTCTTTAAGGATGTTGAAATTCTACTGTGATTGATGACGGTGAACGGAAGACTTATTATAATCTCCTGAACGCCTGCCACGAGGACGTATAAGTAACATCAATCCAGAAATAATTTACCTATAATCAGTTTTACCAATAATAACGCGCTGTTCTTTCGTACAAGCGTTCCACATTTACTAATCGCAAGGTTGACAAATGACATGCATTTTTAGCTGCCAACTATATATTAAAGAAATGGGACGAAATTTAAACCCGGCGCTCTTGTTGGAACACCCAAATATCCCCCGAGGTGGCAGCGTCCTTTTAATAAATTAATTATCCATATCGAATAATAAAATAATCGTTTTTTAGCATTTGGGGTTCACAGAACACCGATATTCAATCCGAAAGACTGGTAGTTATTTGGCCAGGTAAGTACTTTTAATAATACACGCCGTAGAGGCCAGGTTTATGTTATGGTAATATTATGTAATACGTTATATTTATACTTGATTATGGACACAGAGCGTTGGTGTATGGTTTGAAAAATCTCTAAGCATTAACTCTTTAATAACTGGGTAACAGTAAAGTACGGGGTTGGAAATAGTTGCACCTTTCATATTTCTTACAGACCGGGCAAAATCAAACTGAAACTTAACGGACTTATGCTTAAATTTATGAACAATATTACTTACAAATTACAGGTTTTGACAATATTTATTTATTCCAAAAGGCGGGTGAAATCTCTGTTCATTTCTGGAATTTTTGGTAGTAACAAAAAATATTTAAAAAATGTTATTAATGAAATCCTTATAAGATATTTGATTAGTTGTTGTTTTTAACATTAAACATGATTTAATTTAATTTTAACATGAAAATCCACATTTCGTTGAAAAATGTTCTTACGATCGTACAGGGCGGTTCCAATGAGAAAGATTAATTATTCTCCATACCAGCTTTTAAAAATTATAACTCAATATCATTGACGTATGATTTGATTGATGCTCAATATCGATTTTATTTCATTCCAAAGTTGATTTAATTCATACCTGCATCCAAAAATGCTGAAAGGCGTGACGATAAAACTATTAAAATTATTTACTTTTTGTAATTATTTTTTTATCATAAGTATTTATCGTTTTTCAATAATGTCTAAGCAATATAAGAATGTAAAAAAAATCTGAAATAAATTAGTTTGTAAGTGCGCAAATAAATACACAAACGGAACAATTTTCGTCAGGGAACACATGTACGTATATATTTTTTAATGATTTTATTTAAACTAAAATTCAAATTCCGTTACATACGTTTACCAGATAATGTATTGATTTATTTTAATACATGATTATATGATTTGAAATGGGTGTTGTATAATACATTTACTTTTTTGAAAATTTAACAAATCCGCCAACGATATATGGTATAACCTTATTATACTAGAAATAAACATTTTTTATGAAAATTTAAAACATACGTTTACTAGATAAAATAACAATCTTTCGAAACCAATTTATAAATTTTTGTGGAAAAGAGTCAAACACTGATTTAAAAATGACATATTTCTGGTTTTCTCTGGTTATACGCTCTTAACTCCACAGAGGAGGTCGTGAGGAAAATAATTTCAATCAGGGCCTATGTCATCTGAGATGCTGTGAGAAGGGTCTTTTTTAAGTAAAGGAAGGAGGAAACACAGAGGAAATAAATCGTTCCACAGCCGAGCTGTTGAACTCAAGAACGAGTCGAAGAGGCGACCCGTTTAAATTTTATTGATTAGCTCCACACAGGTGGCCCTGGGGAAAATAATTTAATGCACGGCCTATGTCATCTTTGGGGATGCTGTGTGGGGGCTATTTTTATAAAAGGTGGGAGGGGAAGTTCTGAGAAGGAAAATGGTATTAGGGGTGGGTAGGAATCTGGGGGTCAGTGTGTCCAAGAGTGCCGGAAGTATGAATCCATCCCTCCCACTGCAAGGCGATGTTCCGAGAGAGAACAACTGGAGAAACTAAAGTGACTCCCTCAACCATTCTCTCCGTGGGCAGACGCATCCGCCGCCAAGACCAGGACATACCTCACCCATGAACCCGGGCATCCCTGCCAAGTCACCAAACGTAGTGAAACACTTAGGGTAATCAATGGCAGAGGTGTTGGTTAACCAATGTTGATTCCCGGGGCGACGGTACCCATACCCGCCTCCCAAATTGAATCGCGCGTTTGGCGTGTTTCCCGACTATGCACCGGTGCCGAGGTTATCAATGACGCTATTACCTCGGAGCATCTTCCTTTGAAATACCGGTAGAACAAGGGTAGCATTCCCACCCGACACCTGTGCTCTAAAGATTGCAATCCTTTTAATGTTAAGTTACGAGAATCTAAGGACCGCCTGTTTCTGCACAGAGGCGAGGGTTTTTTCAGATATTTTGGGGCGCCAGACCCGATGTGGCTACTAACTTCAACCGTGGAGCGCACTTGTGATTTGTACAGGGTTAGCATTTATGTACTATTAAAGTATCTGCAGGCCCTACACATCTACGCCCAGTTTTTGAGAGGCTAACTTAACTCTGGCTTCGATGTATGTGTGAGAGACGAGACGTCCCTTACAACTAATATTGATATAATGCGATTAAAAAAGTCTATACACACCTTCGATCAGATTATACTTGGTCGAAGATACACACACAACAATTTAGAATTTGAAAAAGAACCTTTATTAAACCGCATCCATCTTGAAATGGAAACTGAACGTACAAACAAATTTTCAAATAGAAGACATGCAAAACGGTCAAGCTACAACAGGACTTCGCTTTGCGTAGTTAATTAGATGAAGACGGAGGTGAATATCTGACAGTATTAAGGCTCCATTCCCGGCCCCAAAAAGAAGAATACGGAGAGATATGAAATTACGAATGTTAGAAGAGCGCGCTAACATTTACAACGATAAAATCGATGCAAAAATCATGAAAATCTTTAATAAAACACGACTCGTTTAAATTAGAGCAAAAATCTCGCGCTAATTGTCTTAAACAGCATGTAAAGAAACGCTGTGAATTTTTTCATATATATAACTTGTAAAATAACTGAAACAAACGTGTTTATAATAATTTTTGGAGCATACTTAGCATATATGTGTACTATATAGCACATTTAAGAATCCTACTCCGAGTATAACACTGACACCGCGCCATATGGAAACCATCCGTAAACGTGAAGTTTGTGTCTAAGCTTCTATCGTAATAGAACCAAATTAAAGCAAGTAGCTAATAATACCAAAAGATGGTACCATTTACGTTAACAGCTAGCATGAGGAACGTCGGCTGGCAGGCGTAAGTACTCTTGGTATTTTGTGGGGATCTACCCCGCCTTCCCTCTCCCCGCCCCCGATTAAAAATATATTTTATGTATTGAAGTATATATGTAAGAAGGATAGTAATTTTGGGTACTACTTTCGGCTAGGGAATGCAAATCTCGCGAGATTGGGGCTCAAGAGAGATCTCGCGAGTTTATGAATAACAATACTGCGAGATCTCGCCAATTTCGAGATTGGCAGTTTTGTGTGGTTTTTTTTGCAAATAATCACAATATTTTAATAAATTAGAAAAAAAAAAAAAAATTATAGGTATTAGGTATAAGATAAACATTTATTTTCACGAATTTTTCAATAGACTTTTATGCATCAAACATTGTTTGACGTATTTGTCCATAATTTTTTAATAAACTTCTAAGTAGTAAACTTTGACGTACATATCTATCAAATAACAAATGAAAGAAACAACCAGTCTTCTCTTCTAATATCAAACAAAAATCTTTTAGTAATAAAACAGTTCTTTTATAACAAGCAAAACAACGAGAAGTAAAAAAAAATTAAACCTATATTATTATCAATTAAATAAAACTATAAACTAAAACTGAGATATTATTATCAATTAAATAAAACTATATCTCCTCAGTAGATCCATTAGATATTACAGATTAATTAACAAAATATACCAAATAGTCAGACTATTAGAAATTACAGATTGGAACTCCGTCCGTGTCAGTCCGCGTTTCGAATAAGACGTTTTTATGCTCGAGTGCAATCTCGTTAAACTCGCGAGATCTCGCCCTTTTTTCGTCCGAGATCAATCTCGCTAAAAAAGGCCGAGATTGCATTCCCTGCTTTCGGCCCCAGAAGGCTGCGGGAGAGTTAACTGCTAGTTTATATGATTACGAAAATGTTCCAATGATCATCAAATATGAAAAATTAAATGACAATATAATACAGAAATGTAGCAAAATGGTAGGGTCAGAAGAATATTATTTTCTTCTAATTAAATAAACATTCAATAAGTGTTGATTATTTATAATAGTACTAGCTTTTAACCCCGGCTTCGCTCGCATATTCGCCCCCCCCCCCCCCCTCCATAACCCCCCCCTGCCCACCTATTAAAACGTAACAATCAAATTCGAGCTAGCTGGTGGCTAAGGTCAAAATGTAGATTAGTACCTATTTTATACATATTTGAATTTTTGCTATCAAATGTATCTCCAGAGAAACCTAAACAAATAACAAAATGACAGCCCACGTCAAACAATTACTTAGAAACACGCTTTGCTTTTCGTTCGGACAATAAACGTATAAAAAATAATTTCATGACGCCACAGCTTATTCATAACGCCAGAGCTTACCAATATATATATAGCCTATATTACTCGCAAATAATGTAGCTTTCGATTAGTGATTTTTTTTAAAAATTCTATTCAGTATTTATTGCGTGAAAGAGTAACAAACATCCATACAAACATTCGCATTTATAATATTAGTAGTTTATGTAGCTATATCATACAACATTCCAGATGACTGGCTAAAATCCAAATTATTATTACTCTTTCCAAAAAGACAAATGCAATCGAATGTCACGAGTGTCGTATAGGATTAACTTGAGTCACACGTTAAATACTTCGATCTATAAATAATTAGGCAGATCAAATACTTAAAACTAAGATCGAGAATACGAATAGTATAGATTTATTTATTTTTACAAAGATTAATTTGTAAGAGCCCCATTTAAATTTTAAGATTTTTTTGGATTTCAAAATATTATTGTTTGATTGCCTTCGGAACGCAAAACACTTGCCAGGACCAATAATAGTTACACAACAGAACTTGTTTATAAATAGCTCGTTAAAAAAATTATTAGAGTAATATTATTAAATGCTTGCGCAGACGAAGAAAAATCACGGGATGCTATAATTATTGTAGGATTTGCGATGCTTAATTTTTTTTTTAATTAAAAAAAAAAATAATAATAATTTTTCTTTATTCATTACATACAAAATGTTCTATTATTATTAATAAAATATTTACTTTAGGATAATTGCCTATGAAAAAATAAATTAGAGACAATCAGAAATTTACCTTTCGAATAACAACCGTTGGTTAATTTTAAAATCATCGGTCAATCAGATCTGTCAAAAATTTAAAGAAAAAAAAATCATATTCCAAATATAGAAATATGTATTATTAAATAAAAAGATTTTGGCAATAATAATATTTAATTGACTTGTATAGTGCCTTTTTTATAAAAAATCACCTCAAGGGCGCTGTACCTACTTTATCGCTTGCTTCCCACAATCAGTTTCAATTTTGAAAATTATTAAGCATAACGTTACGTTACACAGGAATATTTTACATGAAATTCATCATCGAAATTAATTAGGGTACAAGAACTGACTGGTTTGTAGAAATTGCCACCATGCAATAAAACCCGCTAATAATAAATATTACGTATAATGTATAATGAACAATGTATAATGTGAAGTATAATGTGTAATACATTTCTAATGTGTGATGTGTAATGTATGTTGTATAATGTGTAATGTATAATACATAATGCATGATGTGTTATGTATACTCAATACGGTGTACTGCATAATGTGCAATGTATAATGTGTAATGTATAATGCGTAATGTACGAGAAAAATGTGTAATATATGACGTATAATATAAAATGTATAATGTGTAAGTGGTAATGTATAATGTGTAATGCATAATGTGCAATGTATATTGCATTACGTATAATGTGTAATGTACGAGAATATATGATATGTATTGTGTGACGTATAATAAAAAATGTGTAATATATAATAATATAATGTATAATTAATATGTATAATGCATAATGAGTAATGTATAATGTGTAATGTATATTTCATAATTTATAATGTGTAATGAACGAGAATGTATGATGATGTATGACGTATAATATAAAATTTATAATGTATAGTATCTAATGTATAATGTGTAATGTATATAATTAATAATGTGTAATGTATAATGAATAACTAATTATGTTCGGTGTATAATCTTCCAATAATGTATAATATGTACATAGATATTACAAGTGGTAAATAAAAAAAAAATATTAAAAAAATAACTTGTCTCTTTACGGCTACAGTTGAAGTCGTTTGCTAATAAAATGGTCCATGGATCACCGGGAGAAAGAATACAGAAGAGTCAAAATAATTATTTAGAACACGCCAAGATAAACGTCCCTGTCGAATCTTTAAAAGGAAGTGTATAATTTACTTGTAAATTGCCCTTTTGTGATATTTTTCACAAAACAGTAATTGTCCCGGAAGGGAGCCTTTACGTCAAGAGAATAAATACTGGAATAATCATTGACACTGGCTACTGATGGATTACAGGTAACTGCAGAAAATGATGATCGATCACTTAATCATGAAATTTGTGAAAAACATTTCTTTTAATTCTTCTCATCCGTCTTTGCAAAATAGCGACGATCTCCTTGGAAGAGTGGTTGGTTTCTGAGCTTTGGACAAAACATGTTTTAATAATTAATGGTTTTCATCATCATCTTCTTTTTCCCCTTGTCATATTCCTATTCGGGTCGGGGAGCGTATTTCCTTTTCCGTGTTCAATACGAGGCAACACGGGTTTGTAATGCCATTTTTTCTCCAAACTCGTATCCAGTAGAAGGCAAGCGGCATCCTACTGTGCACGGGTTTGTAATGCCAATCCCTTCCCAAACCCGTGTTCAGTACGATGCACACGTCCTCCAAACGTGATTATAACATAAAAAAGGAAGTGTGTGCATACACGCACAATATAGTGAATGGGCAATAAAACGCAAACAGCCTTACTAATAAAATAAATAAAAAAAACTCTATATAATTTACTAATTACCCTTTATAGTACCAATCTTATAAAATAAATTCTCTAAAACAAACTCCCATGTCATCATAATTTAAAAAAAACATTCCAAACTTTCACAAATGCGTTGTAGGTACATATAGTTTTGTATCAGTGGTCGAAGAACCGGTGGATGCAATATTTTAGCCATAATGATTTATCTGGTCTGTAGTTAGAAGTAAAATTGTAGAAATATATTATAAATTTGTTCAGCATCCTTTAGATTCTTTTTCACAAAAACGGCGCTATCAATAGAATAAATAATGATGATGAATGTGTGTTTGGGGGTGTCTTGTTATGTAAATTATTTGTATTTCAATTCTTCTTCATTTCCTAGTTTTCCTACCTCTACTCCAATTTTATAAATATTTTGAAATACAATGTTATTAATAACTAGCTGAAGTCCCCAGCGATTCCCGGGCTTTACACAGAGTTTTCGAAATCAAATGTAGACAGTGACCTTCCTTTGCATACAAATCAAATCCAAACCACCCGCTTGCCAGCCCGCCCGTCCACCACATTCAAACATTCTCCTTTATATATTATATATTTCAATCACTTTACACAAAACCTTGCCAAAGTATGTACCTAAACTTTCCTCATGAATCAATTGGTGAAACCGCATGAAAATCCGTTCAATAGTTTTTGAGTTTATCGCGAACAGACAGACGCGGCGGAGGACTTTAATTTATAATATGTAGAGATGTTATAACCAATTTGTTAAGAAACCTAAAAATCTAAATATTTAATTTATTTATTTTAAATAGCTAATAATATTTTATTATTTTTTTACGCTTTTTCAGAATTATTTTTTAAAATATTTCATGGAATCAAATTTATTAAAATAGTTATCTAGGTAGGAATCTCCGCTAGTTTTGGCACATTATGTGTAATTTTCACGAAGACTTGACACTAAGATCGTGCATTCGGAGTATCCGGCCCTGAGGCTTGGAATAAACTTCCTATGGAATTAAGATGCATAACCAGCCCAACAGAATTTAGATCCAAACTTAAAACTCACCTATTTAAACACTCATTTCCATAAATTCGCTATTCCATTCAAACATTGCTATGCAATCTGTTGTTGAGCGATGAATTATTTTATTGCGGTTGAGATCGACGATTAAATTCATTCATTCATTTAAGATACCTATGCTTTCCTTTAAAAACAGTTAACCCATTAAAATCATTTTCACAACCATGTTATAAAATTGTAATATTATGTACAAACTTCCTTCTTCTTCTGGGGCGAACAATATTAATATTAAAAAGGGTTTAAAATAATTTGTAAAATGTGTAGAATAAAATATGTATGTATTGTATACATGTATATCATCATTAATCTTGTATGTAACAATTATTTTATGTAGTCGCTAAAATAAAAAAAATATATAAAATCCTCAAACTGCTTCGACATGCAGTAATAACTTTCTTCTCTGTCAGTACCTATATCTGTAGAGTTTTGTTGATCACTTGGTAATAATAGATACCTGGCAAAACTAAAAATATTTTTTTTTAATATGTAAATACCTATTTTAATTGTAAATCTCTAATTTTAGGTCACGGTTGCAAATATATATGTATGTCACTAATTTTAATTCAGTAGTAATAAGTCTTAGTCGTAAGTCACTAGCTACATATAAGTCTTAAATGTAAGTACCTAGTTATAATTTTGAATCTTAGTTGTAAGCCTATCGAATTAATTTTATTTTATTGTATGCTTATATGTACAGGGCTCTTGGGGTGATTTTTCACAAAAACGGCGCTTTATAAATCAGCCAAATATTATTATTATTATTAGAAAACAGGTGCTTAAAGGCTCGATGAAACTGAGCGAGTTTACAAGCTACTATCTACTAGATAAGTTTAAAAGCGGGTGAATCGGCGAGTGAGATTGTCATGATGACACACAAAACTGTCCACTCGCTCAGCTGCGTAGGAAACTGAGGTCTAATAACGAGGTCGGGAATAACGACGCCTGCGTGAACGAATTCTTCAGATGTTTGACAGTCGAAATCAGCTGTTTATTAGCAGCCATATTGGAAACATAAATAAACCAATCACGAGTTAGCGAGTGGCAAGTAAAGTTGACGACCTATCAACTTTTTTCGTAGATTGTCAACAATCTGCTAGTTAGCAAGTGACACGATGACACTGAGCGAGTTTACTAACAGATAGTGAATTTCCCAGATAGTAGCTTGTAAACTCGCTCAGTGTCATCGAGCCTTAAGCGACAAATAGTAAACTCAAACCTTTTAACATACGAAACGATTGTACCATCCCAGCCAGGACCACTCCTGGCCAGGTGCGACCGATACATCAGGGGGTACTGCTTTGTTAGGACTTGGAACAATTGCTATGTGGATGGAATGGAGGTTGGAGTTTATTTGACGCAAGCGACATAAAAAGCCAATATTGGAATTTAGAATCAACAGCAAGAAAGGAATTGATTGAGTTTTTTCCTTCTTCTTGCCTCTTCTTGGTTCTTATCATCGTTTCTTGCCTCTTCTTCGTCCTTTCTGGCCTTTACTTGGCTCTTATCATCTCTTTGAAGAATAAAGGTAAGCAGATGGTATTGATTAAGAATGGCATATATTGTAAATGAATTCGGTTTAAAGCTTCAAAATTATGTAGTCTGGACACTCTGGACCCTACTCCAATTTTATGAAGAACATAAACCCCTGTAATATCATTACAAATGCGATCTCTTTCGTTTCAGCGATTAGCGAATTCTGAAAACCAATTTTTATTGCTTTAGAATGGGTTATGAAAACTGATTTATCGTACATATTTTTTAATTAATAATCTCAAATAAAATCAAATAAAGCAAAGCATTTCAACTTAAGTACAATCAACACGATGTTGATAGGACCATATTGATGATTTGAACCTTATATCAGAAAGGACAGTCTCAAAAAAATAAGTAAAACTATGTGTGACTGTGTTACCGAAATTCTCAGCATCGCCACTCTATTCAGCCTCACAATAACAACATATTACTATCGGGGATTATAATCCCACACAAAAATTATTATTAGTCCCACACAACTTATTATGATGAGAATAGACGATGTTAAGCGAATGGTAGAAAAAATTCAGAACGCCTCGCTATCAAGTTTAATTTGCAGAAATGCAGTAAATACTGACGTCTGACATAGTTTGCTAAACATCTGCCAGATAAAAATTACTCACTTAGTAAAAATAATCAACCAAATCCATAGGTTAGTCATACAAAATAAAGGCAGTAAAGCCAATCTTTTAGAGCAGTTGGAAATTTCAAAAATTCTAATAATCCGAAAGCTAGTTTGATAAATGAACAAAAATGTATAATTCGGTCGCCACTTTTAGATGTGTTTGAGCCAAGTTCAAATATTAGAGATCATAAAAAATGGTAATACGTGTCATTAACAAGCGACCGACTAGATACCCCTCCAAACGACTCCTCATCGAGTATAACGTCTTAAACGTACGGCAACTCCATCTAAAATTTATGCTAATACATTTCCTGTTCAAATACAAAAACAAAACTCTCTTACAACACAACTACACAACCAGAACAATAACCAGCGGACACTACAATGTACCTAAACTACACACCACGACAGCTCAAAGACAATTTTTCTTCCTAGCTCCTAAAACCTTTAACCTTATCCCTGAAAACTTAAAAACGTTGAGCCAACCCCATTCCTTTAAAAAAACAAATAACGAAATGGATCCTTACACATGGAATACATTACAATTTTAATACCCATTCGCTTTACACTCCATCAATTTAATCACCTTTCAGACAAAACATAATATATCTCCATTTTCTAAATTAGCGGCATTGTATGTACAAGATTATTTAATAACTTAACTTAATTAATAAATAAATTAGTGTGATATATATCTAACAACTCCTCAAATTTTTCATTTTCTAAGAATTCTCTAACTTCCTCATCTTCTTGTAACTGTAAACTTCACCCGCCATAACACAGGGTCTTCCCTAGCATGGAGGGTGAAATATCATAAAAAAAACTATATGTACTTTCGATTTTCCATGTATTAAATAAATAAATAAATAAAAATACTAAATTATGCTGGAAAAAGAAACCCTTGAGTCAGCGTTTTGGAATAGTTCACATAACGGCGCTCTACAAATTGTCCAATTATTATTATTATTAACGATCTTTAGTCAAATGCACTGGAGAAACTTTAAAAAGTAATAAGCTTTAATAAATTTCGACATTTTACCCGGAAATCAATAGTGGCATATATAATAAAAAGAACTAAGATTTTTATTAATATTTTGTACTTAGAAATAATATAAATACATCGTCAGTAAGTGACTATAACCACAGTTTGATAATGCCCACAGAAGGCGAACCAGCTGTCATGCGTGACAAATATTTATAAATGAACTGATTTTACAAATTAAATAATAATTTAAAATGAATATATTTCTTTATTTTCACCACGTATATTGTTTATAAAAAACCGACATGTTTACTTCCTCAGGGTTCACTTAAAACCATCGCTTAAACTAGGTAAACCCTGAGAAAGTGAGTATCGCTCCCGAAACATAACAAAAGAAAATAAACGTGGTAAAAACAAAGAAATCTATTAATTTTGAAATAAAATGATAACACAAAATAAATATGCTCTGTTTGAAGAAGTAAATTATAATATTATTGAACATATAAAAGAAATAAAAACTCAAATCAACAAAGATTCCCCTCAATTCACCTTTGTACATAGTAGACCAACTCGACTCAAATCACCTTATTATTGCAACAATGCGGCACTAATGCAGAACAAAGTTCAACAACATATGAGTTACACCGATTAGGTAATGAATATTCTATTGTCGATTATGCAGGAAATATATTCTCATACTTTAAAAGAATAGGAAACAAAATTTGTCTGCAAGTATCAATACATAAGTAAACGTACATTGAATAACCATATTGTATGTTAGTGTTGGTTAAATTACCATGTCAATGACCTTTATAACAATATTATTAATTAATCCCTTTTGTGCTAGTTTTATTACATAACAGCGACCAGCTGTAAATGTCACCTTTAAAATATAGAACTAGTACTTCATAGATAACACGCTAATACCAATACATTAGGAATACATACATCCATCGCATTGTCGTTCATCCATTATATTGGTATTATATACGATTTTCCCGATAGTTCACCTTTATTAGTTAACTAGCTGGGGTACCCGGCTTCGCTCAGGATAACATTCAAGAGTGTTCTGGAATGTTTCACGATGATGTTCCCGATTCCCTATTCCTGAACATTCTACGACATACTCCGCCACTTCTTCTAGTTCTTTCTAGGGCTCTATGGAACCTTCTAGAACTTTCCGGAAGACTGTTCTAGAAATTTCAAGAGCGAAACTTCCAGCCCTTATATCTTCAAAAGCAAGCCCTTTAGGTAAAAAAGGGGAACCCTTATTCCCTAGGGGGGATAGAGATCTACCACACCATATAACTCGCTTGTTCGTACTGGGACTCGTTTTTGAGTTTTTGCGGTCCGCACGTTTTTTTGGACTTTCTTTTATAATATATATTGATTATTTAAAGCACGCCCTTTAGGTAAAAAAGGGGAACCCTTATTCCCTAGGGGGGATAGAGATCTACCACACCATATAACTCGCTTGTTCGTACTGGGACTCGTTTTTGAGTTTTTGCGGTCCGCACGTTTTTTTGGACTTTCTTTTATAATATATATTGATTATTTAAGGGACAAAAACATGTCCAACAAGTAACTAAGATACAACATTTGAACAAAAACATATCCAATAAGCAAATAGGAATATAAATTTTTTACAAAAAAGCTTATTTTTCTTTAGTCCTAAACTCTACAACCAAATTCCACTCTCCTTCAAAAACCAAGCCTTAAACAAAACATAGGGCAATCAGAAATAGAAAATATAGTGACACCAAATACAGATCGAAACCGAAATCACTCAACTGTTCTAAAAACACTAAGTACATAAAGTGTTTATTCTTTTAGAAAAAAAACTACATAATAATAATAATTGGATAATTTGTAAAGGGCTGCTTTGGGAAAAATTACCTCAAGGGCGCTTTACAATGTATTATGAATTCTTAGGCCCTATCTAATATTATTATTTACAAATAGATAAAGAAACATACTTACCTGGCAGGTCACTTCCGATAAACACACTTTATTAGGAAGTTTATGCTTGGGAAAGATATGACTTAATTTTTAAAAACACTGGAAATTGCAAGATTTTGCCTTTGCTACCCTCATCACTGTCGGTTTTACATTTATAAGAAGATTAATGCCAAAGTTGAGTTAATATTTATTTTGAGAGACTAGAGAATTTAGGACTCTTTAGGACTGGAGATTTTCATGAAATGCTTTTACAAAATCTTAAAATAAGAATTTGCTTATATTTTTACAAAATTAATTATTTACAATGTCACGGGCCGCGAAGTCGAAGGTGAGAGGTTTTATAACTTATGGATACGACTGTCTGAAAATATGAGTTTTGATATAATTATTTTGATGAATGAAAACAAATCACTTTGCATAGGTAAACCCCTTATTTAATCAAAATTACTAATAATACCAATGGTGTCTTTGTCGATACGATACGATTGTACCACCCCAGCTAGGAGCACTCCTGTCCAGGTGAGACAGATACACCAGGGGGCACTGATTTGTTAGGACTTGGAACACACGCTCTGAGGATAGGAAGAAGGTTGGAGTGTAATCGACCGGTATACATACCAACCTAATAAGCCAATATTGGAAATTAGGATGGGCAGAAATAAAGGAATGGATTGAGCGTTATAATTTCGTTTTTGTTTTTGTATTCCTCTTCTCGGCTCTTCTTGGATATACTTGAATCTTTTTGCTTCTACTTGGATCTTCTCGCCTCTCCTGGCCTCTTCTTCCCTTCTCTTCTCGGCTCTTCTCAGCTCTTCATGGCTTTTCTTGTATCTTCATATTTCTTCTTGTCTCTTCTGGGATCTTATCGTCTCTTTTCGGCTCTTCTTAACCCTTCTTGCCTCTTCCCAGGTCTACCTCTTCTTGGCTATTCTAGGATCTTCTTGTCTTTAATACCAATGGTGTTTTATTCTCGAAGTTTTCTCTTTCTCAAAATTTAGATAAAGAAACCATTGGTTTCGAAACATCTTGATAATTTTGATTAAATATGTGGTGTTTACAAAGCTATTTGTTTTCATTTAGCAATATAATTACCATCCTTCTAATCATCCTATCCCTAAAGTGCTTATTTTCATTTCTCTGAATGTCCTTTCACCTTCACCTTCACAGCCCGTGCCATTGTAAATAAGTAATTGCGTAAAAATGAATGCAAATACGAGCTTGTAAGCTTTTAAAGGTTATTTCATAAAAATTCTCCAGCCTTTCAAATTAAATATCAGCTCTACTTTTGCTACTAATTTTCTCATAATTGTAATATCAACAGTAATGGAGGATGACAAGTATAAAATCTTGCCATTTCCAGTGTCTTAGATAAAGTGAACTCTGCGTGTAGGTCGTATCTTCTCTAAGCATAAGCTTTGTAATAAAAGTATATTTGCTACGTTTGGTGACTTTGCAGGGCTGCCCGAGTTCATGAGGTGAGGTTTGTAAAGATCTTGGCGGCATATGCGTATGCCCACCTACCGTGTGGTAGGCAGGATCGAACGACTGGTTGAGGAAGGTCTTTTATCCTCTCCAGCCGGAATCTCTTGACCTTTCATCTTGCACCGCGGTTGGAGGGATGGTTCATACGTCCGTCACTCCTTGCCACACTTACCTCCAGATTCCTATCCACCCCTGATACTTATTTCCTTGCCAGAACTTTCTCTCCTTCCTTTCCTTAAAAAGACCTCCACACAGCATCCTCTAAGATGACATAGGCCCCAAGGGAATTATTTTCTTCATTATTTCTCCCGTGTGGAACTAATGTAAAAAAAATAAGTATTTTTTCTGTAGACCTAAAAACTCACAATAAATTGTACCCTTGAGGTGATTTTTTAGAAAAACTGCCCTCCAAAAAATTTCCTATTTTTTTTACCTGCTTCCGATTTTATGTCCGGGTTAAATCTTCCCCACAGGAAAAACTAAACCCTTCCACAAACTTTTCCACAAATCATCATCTAGTCAATCCACGCTATATAACTGCATTATATAAGTATAATAAATACAAAACAATACAAGAACAACATGTCAATCTACCAGAGACCAAATGGGAAAATAATTCATCTACTCCAGATATTTTCATATCAGAGGGCACGGCTCGGTAGAACTCCTAACTGGACCGATAAATCCTACTGATCCCTTAATATAAATATTAAAAAAAAATCTTTCGTAATCCTACATGTATTTAAAATGACTGATTTTTGAATTTTTATGTATAAATTCTTTGACAAATCTAATAATTTATTATTTATTATTATTTGGTGTGGACTGACTGCTATCTGGATAACCACACTCGGTTTCAATTGCACCAAGCAAAGTAAGCGAGACATTGTGAAACGCGGAATTCTCACTCAATACCAACCCGGAGTGGGTAAACAAACATGTGAATATACAAAACGCCATTAAATAACCGAAACACGACGAATCGCTGAAAAAAACTTAAACGAAGTTTTTATAACTCGGTAATGGCCTCCTGCGCGTGTAGCAAAATGCACCCATAAACTGCAACTCGTTCCTGTATTTTTAACGACCGCGGCCGGCTGTACTTAAATCCGCGAGATCGCATTTCCACGACAATATGCGCTTGGGGAAAAGGCGGAAACACTGTCAAATGAGGACTATTCAAATGTTTTCTTACACACAAATTTTGCTTTATATTGAGATCATTTTACGCAACTCAAACTCATCTTCTTACGAGGCAGAATACATAAAGATCATTATAATCAAGTGGCATCAATTTGGGTGGCAGATGTGGGAACTATTCATCGGGGTGACCCGACAATTCGTCCGGCGACAATTCATCCGGCGACAGTTCATCCGGCGACAGTTCATCCTGCCGACATTTCATCCTGCCGACAGTTCATCCGGCCGACAATTCATCCGGCGACAATTCATCCGGCCTGAAATGGAAATCCGCTGTAACCTAACCTAACCTAACAAATTAGTCAATTCACCCTACAAATATATTTACACTCAAGATGCCTTCAGATATAAGTATATCGATTTTGGTTGTACGGCCGTATATCCTCTTTGCATGCTTACTTGAAGAAAAAATCTTCTAAATGATCAGGCCGGATGAATTGTCGGCCGGATGAACTGTCGGCAGGATGAACTGTCGGCCGGATGAACTGTCGCCGGATGAACTGTCGCCGGATGAATTGTCGCAGGATGAACTGTCATGGAACCATTCATCGGATAACCAACACCGCTGCCATAGATGACTAAATATCGTCGAAGGTATTTCGGCCTGAAATTTCGATATTCTCATTTATTGGGCAGTGGCGGTCCGTGAGTTTTCAGTGTTCTGGAGTTCTAATGAGCTAGAGTGCTAAGATTGAAAAATACGACGTTATTAATGTCGTTGTAGCTGAAAATCTAATAAGTCTTATCCAATTAGTCCAAATCGAGGCGTAAATTTGTTGAGAAGGAGTGAGAGAGAGAGAGAGTGTGAGAGAGAGTGTGAGAGAGAGTGTGAGAGAAGTGTGTTTAGCACGCGCCCTGTCTCCCTTACACTCGCCTGACATCGTCGATTTCCATCACTTTTGAATTTCGTTATCACGGTAAAACACAGTGTTAAATTAGAAATTTAAGGCCCGATTGACCAAATCTGGATCAATTTGATCAATGTGGATCAAGAAACACGTCAACTAAAATTTAATTTTGTGAAAATTATGTAAAGGTATATAGACAGCAACTATGCAGGTACATATATCAATTTTAAAATAGTTTAATTGCTTTGTTTCGTATTCATTTTATTAATTTCATATGTCTTTTTACGGATTTGAGAGAATGAACATGTACTTATTGATTTTTTTATTTAAATTTACAAATGATATTAAGGGTTTTTAGGTAAAGCGTTTTATAATGTTTTGAAAAATAACTACATACCTACTACGTAATAAGTTTTATTCAATATTCACATCATTCAATAAAATCGACAAGTGAATTTCAAGATTTTTGACAATCCAGAAAAGAAAAATGATTAAAAAATTAAGTGTCCTTTTTAAAATAACCTTTAGGTCGTCCACTTTTTTAGCAGACCGGAAAGCGTCTCAGCTTGAAGGTTGAAACCAAACAAAATTAAGGTTTTGTCAGTTTGTCAGTTGGTTGTTATTTGCCTCTCGAGCGTCCACAATTCAGAATTTATTTTTAAAATAGCTCAAGTCTAGTTTACTGATATGAAAATCCAGGATCTTCGAATTGTCCCAACATTCCTCTGACCCCAGTCCTTCCCCCGCAAAATGGCACAGTAGGTTGTGACTTTTGCGCAGAAAGGCATAAAACGAAGCATTCTTTCCAAGGTCGTAATTTATTTCACAAAAATTCAGAGAGATTTTCAATTTAAAAATACATTAACAAGGTTGTTATTTTTATGGTACGACGTAATAAATTTCAAATTATGGACCATCTACAAAATTGCTTCTGAACAGATAAATGGTTAACCGGCAAATTTAAAGATTTGTTTGCGATTTCGCTCGCAGATAAACTCAAAATATTTACTTCTGTCCATTTATTGAGATGCAGAGGAGGCAGGGGCGGATTTATAGGTATGCATTTCAGCAAATGCCCACATCTGGAGGCCTCTTACTGTTCTGTGTTTATCATATGGGCACGCGGGACATAAGGAGTGGTCCATTAATCACGTGATGTTTTTTAGCAACTTTTTAACACCCCCCCCCCCTGGTGATATGTGGTGAGGTTTTAGATCACCCCCCTACCTAAAATTACGTGTATTTTATTAGTAAAAAGTATATTGAAATTTTCAGAATATTATCTTTAAATAAGGTATAATCTGAATAAATTTTGGAAAAATAAGCATCGTGATAAATATTTCCAGAGACATTAAGGTTGCAGGTTGTTTTTGACTGCATTTGGTTTAGAAATCGTGCGTTCAACGAAACATAAATACACGTGATATCTCATTATACCCCCCCCCCCTCCTTGTGATATTTCTTGATTTTTTTCCGAACCCCCCCCCCCCCCCCCCCCTTCGAGTCTCACGTGATTAATGGACGACCCCTAAGGGGAGGGGGGGATTAGGATCTTCAACCCCCCTCCCCATACACACCAACCTTATTATTGCGACGGAAAAAAGAGAATAATAATACTTAGAAGTAATGGATTACATTCCTTGAAAATAAAACAAAATTAATTGTACTATCTCTTCATCAATGTGATGTACATATAAAATTTGTCAACCAGGACAAGACGCGTGAAAACCCCGGATTTTAGAGCCCAAAACCCGGACATTTCGACAGGTTTTTTCAACATAGTCAGTGTAATAAAAAACCCCGCCCGGACGCTCCCCGGACGCCCTCTAAACTAGGACAAATCCGGGGAAACCCGGACGGATGGCAACCCTATGTACATAATCAAATATAGAAAGAGTCCAGAAAAAGATTTTGAAATATGTTTCGTTTCGCATGCGAAATGATGTAAATTATGTCTCTATGAACCTCAAAACCCTTGGTCAACGCAGAGATATCAGAGACCTAGTAATGCTTTATAAGATAATCCACAATTTTATTGAAAGCCCTTACCTATTACAAAATATTAATTTCAGATGTCCAATAAGAGTTACTCGATCTCCAGACATATTTTATATTCCTAAGAGCAATGCTAATTATCTTCAAAATGTGTTTATAAGAAGAAGCTGTAGCACCTTCAACTGTGAACGAACATTGCTAACTTCATAAAATTCATAAGAAGTAATATTCAACGGAAAACTTAATGTTCATTAATTCATTATCTTTCTTTTTAATTTTTTTTCATTTTCATTAAATTTTCTTTTTTGATTTCAGCAGTTTGCATTAAATAACCTCTTCAAAAATGTTCCAGTATATATTACCCTTGAAAATACATTTTTTGTAGATTTAAGTGAGTAGATGCACTTTTTCAACAACTGTTTATATTACATACGTATATTGTTTTGTTTGTTTTTCTTTTTATTATGGTCTCAAATTTTTATGTCGTTATTTTATTGGTCAATGATATGATTATCTCTAACACTGTTATATATGAACTTGTAATGAATAAAAATAATAAGTTGTGGTAAGTAGAGGTTCATAAAACTTTCTAGTAAATCCCCCCCCCCCATTCTCTCCCCCCCAGGATTAAAGTCCCCCCTAGGGTCAACCCCCTCCCCCCCATGTGAATGCTATAGCTACGCAATTTTAAATGGTTTTCGTAGTAAAATTATTTATTTACGCCGGTTTAAGGCAATAAAATCCAGACAGAAAAAACCGGACAATTTCGCGTTGTACTCGTAATATTGCAAATATCTACCCATGAAGATGTCAATAAGAGAAAATTATACTTAATTGTAAAAAATTATATTAAATAGTAGAAAATTATACTAAATAGTAGAAAATTATATTTAATAGTGTATTTATATTTAATAGTGTAAGTGAGATGGATAGCCATCTCACTTACACCTTACACTTGCCTGACATCGTAGAATAACACAAGGCACTTCTTGTGTTATTCTTTATTCTATGGTTGTATAGTTTCAATATGTACGAAACATTACAGTATTACATAATAATGTTATGCATTCCTTCATAAAAAGAAACGAAAGTAAAAAAAGCATTGTTTTTCAAAGCTTCTCCATAATAAACATTAGACAGAATTTTTCCAGAAGATTTTTCTTCCACATTTTTAGGAATTGTAGCTGAAGTCGTCAGAATGGTAAATCCTTAAAAAATTGCAATATGTTTCTTTACAACTTTCAAGATAAACTTCAAGACACGTGGAAGAACAACAGGGCATTAAAAATAATGAACCCCAAACGACTCTGATAAACTTTTATGTTCAAACTATTCTTCCTTGTTTTCATGTTAAAAATTTAGTACATTTTTATTTGAGAAGTTGCGCGAAATATATATCTACAGAAGGCATAACTATTTTTTTTATAGCGACAGACATTTGTGCGATATTTTATAATAACACGACGATGTTTAAAAAACGTTCTACCATTTTATCTTTTGAAAAATAACTGACAAATATTATTTTTTAGATAATAAAAATTTACCTATCGTCCCTGATATTGAGTTCACGGAGATGATTTTAGAATAATTTCAAAAATACATAATTTAAAAATTGAAAAATATTTTTTTTAGAAGTCTCCACAAATTCCTTCAAAAGTCTTCCCAACTATAGCATGGGATTATAGCATCCCCAATTGGGGCATGTTGTGAGGCTGAAGGTAGTGGTGAAGGTAGATAGGGAATAACAATAATAAATAAGTTTGGGTAGTACCTGGCTTTTCAGAATTTCAAACATCGAAATTATTTCATGAGAAGATAGTCAGATTCATTAGCCTGTCTGGATCCTGGGAGACGAAACGTGGTAAACAAGTTTTGGTCGTAATGTAAGTTTTGGTAGTGATGTAAATTTTGGTTGTGAAGTAAATTTTGGTGGTGATGTAAGTTTTAGTCGTGACGCAAGTTTTGGTCGTAACTTATGTTTTGGTCGTGACGTAACATAAGGTAAGTTTTATTCATAACGTAAATTGTAATTGATGTAACGTAAGCTTTAATCAGAACGTTAGTTTGTGTCGTGATGGAAGTTTCGATGGTCACGTAAGTTTTGGTCGTCACGTGTTGGAGCAACTATGTATATCTACCTTCCTCCATCCAACCTACTTTCCATACCTATCCTACCAGATAATAAGTGCCAATATTACCTACATGTGAAATTTTAGAACAATAACTCCAGGTAACAATCACTCAGTCTATTGATGTAACCCTTGGCAATGATCTTATTAATCTCTCAGTTCTTTGATATCGACTATGCTAATGAAACCTCTGTGCAATGACCACCTCCATAGTGATCTTTCAGTTTAATTGGAGTCTACTGAAGTATTCCGTGCAAATATCATCTCTTATTGCGATATCTCGGTGACTTTAATATCGATTCTTACGGAAACTTGTGCAGTGGTCAAGATTAAGATAAGTCAGATTTCTTCCCGACGTCCATTGCTCGCCAAGCTCTTCCCATAGTCGTGTCGATTTATTGATATTTATAATATTATTGATTACAGTCCAATTGATTCGTAGTCAATATATCTGCGAGAATAGATGTAAGTTTTGGCCGTCACGTAAGTTTTGATCGTCATGTAAGTTTTGGTCAACAGGTGAGTTTTTGTCGTGAAGTAAGTTTTCTAACAAATCGGTATAGGTCGTACTCCTAGGGGTTTTCTGTTTGTTCCTAACTGTCATATCACTTAATTGTCACCACGAAATACTAGCTAAGTATTATGGATGCATTATGCATACCAGACAAATATTTCATGCCACACAAACGACAGACGGTGACTTAAAGTCACTTTATTGCTACATACTGGCAATTGATGCCAACATGTAAAAGTGACAGCAACGAACATTAGAAATTCTTGTTGCAAGCCCCGACAGCTCTGGTGTTCACAAGTTTAACAGACAGGTTAGGTTACGACAGCGGCACGACCATACGCTTAAACTGACAATATATCAAACTTTGGTAAATAATCCACAAGCCGCCGCATGCCGCTACACTTTTAATAGGCATAGATTTTAAAAAGTAAACTTTTTAAAATTACTTTTAAACTTAATTAAGAAAAGAAACACCGGTTTCAGTCGAGATAGACGGAAAAATATGCATTAAAACTCGATTTTCATTCAAGTCAAACATTTCCATTGCCGGCAATTTTTTTTGTATGGATTTGATATATGCGAAGTTTAGTTTCAAACTAAATACGCTTGAATTACTTAGTTTACCTAAACTAAGAACTTAATAACCTATTTTTTGTACGAAAATAGTCGTTTCTTGTAGTAATTGTTGAAAAGAAGTGTGACTACTTACTGATGATTGGGCTTACTAATTCTTACAAGACCCCGCATTCCAAATATTTACCGATTTATATCATAATTCCCCTAAACGCTTTATATGTTATTTTTTAAGATAATATCTATAGATACATTTGCCGGGCCGAAACAGAATTATATGAAATTCCCTTGATAGAAAAAATCGCAAAGTATAGGTAGGTACCTACGCTCCGAAAATTATTCAAAAATATTTGGTTCTGTTATTTAACAAAAATCGCAGTGTATCTTTAAATGCTACTTTTGTTCTATTTTAAACGAGCCGTGTTTAATTAGATATTTTTGCTTTATTATAATAGTTTTTTTACATTAACCCTCTGCCATTCGTGTTTTCTGAACGCTGATTACGGGGCCTTAACTAACAATCAGGCTGTTCCTCCACAGGTAACGACAGAGCGTGGACCACCTGACTTGTGAAACACTTCTTGCTTTATTCACATTCATAAACCGTCTGGGCACCGTGATGAAAGCTTAATTTCCGTAAACAATAAATTACACTTGGCCGCAGTCTTACCCTATTAACCCATTAATCCGCTTCCCATCTGAGGTCATCGCATTGGTTTAAGGCGGAATGTAATGATAAATTATTTCGAAATAACGAAAATTTTATTTCGTAATACGATAAGTATAATGTTTTTATTGGGAAAAAAAAATATTTCGTATTTTTAAAATTTACAGGGGGTTAGCATTTATCAAAAATAAATCAGAAATCAGACCCTTTTCTGACCGCTCTTCCATATGTTTTACAAAATATTTTCAAATGATGAAGACCCTTAAAAATACTCTGGAGGTTTTTCTTTAAACCGACATACGTAAATTTAAAAAAAAATCAAGAATAGGGTTTTGGTTTAATTTTTTCATAAACCCTAAATTCAATGTCTTTTAAAATTCAAATTACAAAACGTAGGTTAAGTTTATTAGAAAAAACGAAATGACAACAACATATTAAAATCTTTCTCCATTTTTTAAAGATAATTTTATAATTTTAAACTACAATTTAACAATGACATAGGGGATTTTAAATTACTAGCAAATGCCCACTGTCGTGTGGCGCCGTTTTATCTTTCGGCTTACGGGAAAATTTTAAACTAAAAGCTTTGTTCAGATTATTTCAAAAGATGGCAGTAATCAAACGCGGTGAGAATCTAAGATATTATTATGGGAGGTAAAAAAATCATAAAATTCGTGTGACGTAATTTAGGATAGCCCCTTATGAGGTATTCACAAAAAAAAATAAAAACTACTTTATTTATTTTTGTTATGTAGACCTATCACTAGGTATTTATGGGGTCTACATACATTACAATCTGAATTCTGAAATGTGGTATTTCAACAGGGTCATTTAGGTACCTTACCGTACACAATTCTTGCCATTGCCACGTGGTGTGTTTGTGTTGTAAAAAAATGTTATTTTATGTATTTCTAGTACCTACGTCAAATGCGTTGAGTACCAATACCATATTTACGGCATATTCCAGAGTGGAAGATACCAGTATCGCCCTGGTGTAAGACCACCGAACAGAATTGAAACGTTACTTGAAATGGCTTTAGCCGTGTTTGGTGACCAGATCTGAATAGTCAGGTACTTCAGCCTCACAACAAACCCCAATTTGGGGATTATAATTGACAACATATCACAATCTCACTGGCTCCAGACGGGATCAGTTGGCACTCTTGTGCAGTATTCACATAAATGTTTTTTTTTAAATCTTCAAAACGGTCAAGGTATAATTTGGGAGGCGGGTAGGAAAGGAAAGGAGGAGGTTCTGGGAAGATAAAGGTATGTGGGTTGGGTAGGAATCTGGGGGTAGTATGTCCAGGAGTTAGGACGTTTGAATCCATCCCTCCCGCTGCGGTCCAAGGCGATGTTCCAAGAGATTCTGGCTGGAGAGGATAAAAGGCCTCCTTCAACCATTCTCTCCTGATCTGGCCTGCCATGCAGCTGGTAGGCAGACGCATCCGTCGCCAAGACCCGGACAAACTACACCCAGACAAACCATGAACCCGGGAACCTCTGCTAAATCACCAAACGTAGCGAACCACTTGGGGTGACTTATGGCATAAGTGTTGGTTATCCAATAAATGGTTCCCGGGGCAGCGGCACCCATACCCACCTCCCAAATTTATTGGATAACCAACAAGAGGTTCGCTACGTTTGGTGACTTTGCAGGGGTGCCCGGGTTCTTGGGGTAAAGTTTGTTTAAGTGACGGATGCTTTTGCCCACCTACTACGTGGCGGGCCGGATCGGGACAGAAAGGTTGAGGGAGACCTTTTGACCCATCGCCTTGCAGCGCAGTGGAAGGGACGGATTCACACGTTCGTCACACCTGACTCCCAGATTCCTACCCGCCCCACATACCTTTTTCCTTCCCAGTCTGACAGTCTTGACAAATCGTGCAGTCCTAGTCGTGACAAATTTTAAACAACAATTGTATTTAAAAAAAAAAACGCAAATGCTTTATTTTATTGGCTCCATGACAGTTGATATCTTTGACAGTTGGTCCCCGACAGTTGATCCCCCAACAGTCAATCCCAACAGTTGATCCCCTAAAAGATTATTTCTTCAAATAAGTATGCCATATGTCTCGCCAAGTGATTCTCTACGTTTGGTGAATTATCAGGGGTACCCGAGTTTTTAGAATGAGGTTTGTCTAGGTGTTGGTGGTGATTGCGTTTCCTCACCTATATTTGCATGTGTGTGTGAGTGTGTGTGTGAATCAACGATGACAACGTCTGCGGTTGAATATAAACATAACAAATGATACCACCAACGATAATTAAAACACATTTTTAATGGTTCCCGGGGCAGCGGCACCCACACTCGTTTCCCAAATTTATTGGATAACCAACAATAAGAGGTAATCTAAACGATATTATTTAAAAATAATATATTGTGGAATAACACAAATTAATCAGATAAAATGTAGATAGGTACTTGCGCACGCCGAAATTTGAACTCGTGACTTCCGGATTCGTAGCCAAGGATCGTAACAAGATTAGAAATAACTTCAACCACCAAGGTTTGGAATATCGATACGCTTTCAAATGTTCTAGGTAGTAGGAATGTATTATTATTATTTCGACCCTTAGTCGAAAGACTGACATGTGGTTATAGATATATACAATGCGTGTCTCAATGAATACATCAAATGTTTTTATGGTCCGTTTTTATTTTTAGTAATCGGCTAGTAGAAGTGTTGACTGGCGAGAGGATTTTGCACATGTATATCAATTAATAATAATTAAAAAATATATATATTTTATTACAATATAATATTATTACGCGAACCTTACATGTGAATATTTTCGTGATTTAAATTAAACACTTCTTGTTTACGTTTTCTTCTACTTTTATTTCAATAAATAAATAATATACATATGTGGGTAGGAATCTGGGGGCAGTGTGCCACATACCCCAATTACCAAACACACAACATACCAAAATATATAACGATTATAATGACTTCAGACGGAAATATAAAATGTTATCGTTATCCGTTGTTAGTTTTTTACGAGTTTTTTTGTCTTGAAAGCGGTTGATTTTGTCCACCTACTACGTGGCGGGCCGGATCGGGACAGAAAGGTTGAGGGAGACCTTTTGACCCATCGCCCTGCAGCGCAGTGGAGGGGATGGATTCCCACGTTCATCACACCTGACCCCCAGATTCCTTCCCGCCCCACATACCTTTGACCTTCCCATAACTTCCCCTTTCCCTAAAAAGACCCTCTGCACGGCATCCGCAAGGATTACATAGGCCCTAAGGGTTTTTTTTTCTCAGGGCCTCCTGTGCGGAGATAATTTAAAGAAAGGTCCCACGTCCTTCAGCCTCACAACATATCCCATCTGGAATATCGATAGGTACCTACGCTTTCATATGTTCTAGAATTATTACCCTCGGTCGGAATTTTGCCATGTGTAGGTAGACATGCGGGTACATGCAATTCGGGTTTCGATGGAGCCATAAAATGTTTTTATGCTCCCTTTTTTCCTTGTTTTTTAGCGACATCTTTCGAAAACAACTCAAACTTTTTGAAACCAAAAATATTCCAAATTTATCGAAAGGACCATAACGTCCGCTAGAGGCTCTCGATGTAGTTTTGTGTGAAATATAGTACCGATTATAATCCAACTTAAATAATTAAATAATTGAACTCGGCACATGCCGACACACAGAATGAGAAAGATGTCTGTAGTCTGCACGGGCTTGGTCACGAGCCAAATGACGCGACAAGAGGAACTCGCAATTTGTCAAGGTCAGACCTGGATAGGTATACGATCACAAACAGATGCGTCGAGGGTCGGATTAGCCCTCCTCTTTTAGGGGCCCGCGAGAACGGATCACCAGCAAATAATTACCAATCTTTTATTTATTTATTAGCGGAATTATAAAAGAATATCGAGCAATTTACAAGAACATAACACGAATTTTAAAAAAGTGTTCATTAAAAGATTAAAGGATGACAAATGAAAGCAAAGATAAATTCAGAGATAAACATAAGAAAATAGAAATGACAAGACATGTCAAGTCTTAGCAAGAAATCAAAACACATAATTATAAAATATCGTCAATTGTTTAGCGACCGTCTAAAATCATTTAGATTTATACCAAAAAAGCCAAGGTCTTGACTTGAGTTGATCATTCTACAAATTCTGGAGAGAGGTGAATAATATCCATAAATAGTCAAGTGTTGATTGAGGGAAAGCAGTTCATTATGTCTGAGTCTACGGAGAGGAATATTGAAAGGGATGAGTTGTAATAGTAAGTAGGTGAATCAATAACACAATTGATAATTTTGAAGAAATAAATTATACCAATTTATGTGTGTATTTCCGACGTTCTTCTAAAGGAGAAAGGTATAGAGTTAGTTCAATTTCACCACATGAGTAATTGCACCTTTCTAATCATAGCCTCCTAGCAATCCCTGATGTTGAACGGATCTTACGAGTATAGTTGCTATTTTCTAAATACAAACACCTCAAATAATCATAAAAATGCGACGAGACAAGCCGAATACACATTAGAGAATTTCTACATTTGGACAAAGAAGATCTGACTTTTTAATTTGTGTAAATTGTATGACTCCAAAACTTAACAGAGTTTTTCTTGCTACAAACATCTGAGTTAAGGTTTGTGTCAAATGACATATCTTCACACGTATTTAATAATGAATAACCAAAGATGTCGATTGTCCAGTTGATAAATCAAACATCTCCAAATACCGATGGAGTTTATTTATACGAGGCGATGATAAAATCAATAGTCCAATCTGTCATTCAATGCAGCTTGCAGATTTAGTATTATTTTAGATTATATCTTACTAATATTATAAACGCGAAAGTTTGTATGGATGTATGTGTGTTTGTTACTCTTTCACGCAAAAGCTACTGAATGGATTTTTATGAAACTTTACAATAATATAGCTCACACATCAGAATAACGAATAGGCTATATATAATGGTAAACTCTGGCGTTATGAAATTTGTATAAATGAAAATGCGTGTATTTCATATATTTTATATACGGTGACGCACGGGAAAGGATATGAAGGGAGAATCAATTTATTTATTTGCATTGCAACACATGCCGAGGACCTGCTAGTATGTATATAATATTATTTACATCAACAATAATATAAATTTTAGTAATAATATTATGGTATGTAATTGAACACAAACATCCTATTGACAAACTACTTAATTTTTTTAAGTGAAAATTTCTTCAGCACCGTTGTGATTTGAAACCCGATGAAACGAAAAACAGCGACACTAAAAAGTGACAAACATATACATCTATTAATCTATAGGATTAAGTCTGCGAAATAATGAGATAGCATTAAAATATTTATTTAATTCAAGGGTCCACTCAAGTCTCTTTTGGTGTAGTGGTATAAAGCGCCTGACGAACCCCAGCGGCCAGACATTTAGCAGACCAAATCCTACAAATGCAATAAATTTTTTTTTTTTATATAAATTTATTATTTGTTATTTTAATGATTTTTTCCCCATATAATATAATAATCATAATAAGATACAGTTAGGGAAGGGCCCCCAAAATTATGACTGCATTTTAAAATTGACACATATACAATATACCTACATGGCTTAATCGGGCACTGCCTGAAATGTCGCAGATATTGCATTTTCTAACATCTAGACAGGTCAAATGCTATCAACACTACTTATTTAATTATTTCTGGTATTAAATACCAATATGTGTGAATATTTTAAGTGGTTATCGGTCAGAGGGTATAACATCAACGGCGTCTGTAATCAGAAGATCTGTGATTTAATTAATTATCTGTCCGTTTAACGAAGAAACATCGATTAATACTGGTGGTCGTTTGATAGGGTTTTATTACATGTTCGTATTTATGGAGAAGAAATTTTTTACTTGTGATTTTTTTTAACAAGGTGTAATTAAATTATTCAATTTAATCGCCCATCAAAAGTTTATTGTATTATTATATTCAGTTGTTTATAATTAATAATTATAATATATCATTAAATAATACTCATTATACAATAGGTACTCATTAAAGAACTTTCTTGGAATTGGTATTACTTTACTTGATATATTTTAAGTGAGCTTAGATAATGTGTAGGTCTCAGATAATGTGCATTATTAAAAAAAAATTATATATATATATAAGTATATATATATTTTGTCAAAAAAAAACTGCAGTTAAGAAAAAAGTTCTGTATAAAAGACTTCACATTTCAAAAAAAAAACTGTTTGATAATGTCTTCGGAAGGCCAAAGCTGTCAATTATTACAAAGTAAAATTCGTTTATAAATAAACTGATTTTATAAGAAAACCAGCTGGACTGCCCGGCGTGACTCGGGCTTTGCATTTTTTTTTTAATCAGACGCGGAAAGTGTAGTTCCTTTTATTCTCTTTTTTTAACATTTTTAACATTAAAACATACCTTTTTTTCTTTTTTTTTAACAGTAAAAGCCTTGAGGAAATTCTAATATAATATAATATCTTTATTTGGAAAACAAACCGCTTTACAAAAATACATAAAAAAGAAAGTGTGCTAAAATAAAACAGTAAGCCTAAAAACATGTTTTCGCTGATAATTTTTATTTTTTTAGTAGCTAGACAAGAAAAACATAAAGAAAAACTTAGAAAAAAAATAGTTAAGAGAAGTTAAAATAAAACATAAAGAAAAAAACTAAGAAAAAAAATAGTTAGGAGAAGCTAAATACTTAAATATGCATGATAAGAATATAGAAAAACACCATAAAGGGTAAGCTTATGATCTTGTTGGGAGTATAAGGATGATAATATGTATGTAATTAGGGAATATGTAAATATATTGCAAATTAGGAAAAGAAATCTGATTAATAATATAATAAATATAAATATGGATGTTAAGGGGTGTGTTGTATTTATCTAATAGTATTGCTTTTAATTTGTTAAAAGTTATATTGAAGATGTCTGTATACATACATGAGGTGTGTGTTATGATAATGGCAGGCTCGATGTATGAATTCATTTTGTAAGTAGTTGGTATTGGAGCGGCTGTTATAAAAAAGGGATAAGTTTCTACTATTACGACCAGGAACTCTAATATTTATTTTTTGTAAAAGATACCGTATTATTTAGGATTTTGTACAATAACAATCGATCAGAAATAATTCTTCTACAATTTAATTTCGGGATTTTAAAGAATTGACGTATATGTTCATTTGATTGGAATGCATAAAACGACCGAAAATTTATGTAGGAATTTTTTTTTTCCTGAACACGTTCTATTCTATGAACATATGTTATATATCTTGGATTCCAAATTTGTGAGGCGTGTTCTAGGTGCGGACGAACATAGGTTTAATATAGCAAAATAAATGTATCGAGATAATAAAAGAGTTTTGATGTTCGTTGTATAAATCCTAACATTTGGGTGGCTTTAGTGACAATGTTTTTTTATATGTAATTGGAATGTAAGTTTGGAATCTAAGGTAACACCCAGGTCCCGAACTGATTCTTTTCTTTTAATATCGACATTGTTTATTGAATATTTAAATATTATTTTGGTCCTATTTCTTGTAAACGATATTGAGTAACATTTATCTATATTTAGGAACAAGCAGTTAATTTTGCAATATTCGCTGAGATTATTAAGTTCCTCCTGTATTTTTAAGCAGCACGCGATATCATCGATTGGAAGGTATAGTTTCATATCGTCTGCATATAAGATTGCCTTGCAGTGTATAAAACAACTTGTAATGTCATTAATATAGATATTAAACAGGAGAGGACCCAAAATTGATCCTTGTGGAACTCCTGATGTAATATTAACCCAGTTTGATTTGAAACCACTTAGCACAACAGCTTGCGAACGGTTTCTGATATATGAGTCTAGCCATCTTAGTAGATCTCCATGGATGCCCGCGAGTTTTAGTTTTCTAAACAGAATGGAATGGTTAACTTTATCGAACGCCTTGCTGTAATCTGTATAAATGGTGTCAGTTTGAATACGCTTATCCATATTATGAAGTATAAAGTTCGTAAAACAAGCTAAGTTAGTAGTGACGGATTTACCGCTTCTGAAGCTATGTTGGTGTTCACTAAGAATGTTCTTTAATGCGTTGGAAATTTGGTCTGCTGCAAGTTTTTCGAATAATTTTGAGAATAATTAAATTCTGTCAAGTTGTGTGATAGAATTGTGTTATTTTACAATATCATAATAATATAAGGTATATTTGCGGCACATTCCAGAGTAGAAGAAACTCTCAGTATCGCCCTAGTGTAAGACTGCCATTTAGAATTGAAACGTTTCTCCCCTAAGAAGACCCTCCCCGAGGTCTCCTCCTCCTCCTCCAGCCCTCGAGGGAAATTGTTTTACTCAGAGCCTACTGAATGGAGCTAATGTATAAAAAATGGCTTTATCCATGTTTGGTAACCAAATCTGAATAGCTAAGTACCTCTCCACCTTCTTCTTCCCCTCTCTTTCTCCTCCCCATTACATTCATCCTCACAATATGGGTAAAACATAGTGTCCGAAAAATCATCCGAGAACTCATGTGAGAAATTTTGACCGAGGTACAAAACTGTTGCGATTAGCGTATGATGTAAACTCAATTGCATTAAAATTTTCAAACCAGTCAACCAAAGAAGAATTTTGAGCTGCACTTATCGTGTTTACGAATCAATTTTAGGGGTGTGTAGACTGTGTAGGTATCCACCGGATAAATTCATTATAAGATCACAGCGCTATATCGCCGTGATAATCACTTATGAAACACGTGTAATCAACACAAATCATCTCATTTCAAACAACAGTCAAGTTTTAATATAGTATTATCTTGGGATATTAATATTTTAATGTCTTTTTGATTTGAATCGTTGTTGGTGGTGTCGAAGGTACGGCAGATACACGGACGTACAAATTATATGGACATGCCCTTACGTGTTAAAAAACGTGTTATTTCCCCCTCCCATTGGAACCATTTTTCGGAACCGGCTGGGCGTGTCCGGACCAATGTCGTGTTCTCGTCGTACATTTTACGCGCGGACGCTGTATGTCTATGAAACACATACTTAGACAATGAAGAAGGCTTGGCGAATCACAAGTCTCTTTCCTCTCTTCGCCCCGCCATAGTTGGTTTTTACCCCTCATCTGTAAGTTCTCGTCTAGTTATTTGTATGTCTATGGGCAGATATGATTTGCTAAGAGTGCTAAGGACACAACAAGAGAGACAAATAAAGCATATTATACAGAAGGTCGAAGATTGTACAGGAAAGCAAAAAAGTTAAATTGAGTGTCTACAAATTGCGTTATTTTTTAAATTAAAAAAAAAAAACTGTATTAATAATCTAGTTTTTATATACATCGAATTTATTCAAAAAGTCTGAACATAGTTAAGTGTTCACTAAATAAAAATTTAAAAAATAAACAGATTACATAATTAAATTGATTTTACTTGTGATGCACACAAATCGTGGTTTCTTTGTGAAAAAAAAGATAAATAATTGGAAATTAAAATGCTTTCATTTCAAAATAAGTATTATGCACAAGGAGTTTTGAAAACTCCTGTTATTTTAATAATTAATTTGAATGGGAAATAAATGCAATTTCCGTATAAAATCCACTTGGAGATATTTCATCATCCTCTCGATAATTATAATCTGTGGAAACGTATTTTTGATTTCAGATTTACAAATTAACGATTAATTTATTTATAAAGTTCGAGTTTACTGTTCGGTACTCGAACCTACTTATGAATGGTATGGTTATGACAATAAGGCAATTGTACATAATACATGCTCTCTGTAAATTTTTCAACAACATTATCACTGCTAAAAGATCTTAACAAGTACGCAACACTAGATTGGGCTCTTCTTTAATGTATCAGCCAGTATATACCAAAACATCCTTTGGACAAAGAAGTTTTTCATATAAAGCTCCGTTGCTTTATAATATGCTCAATGAAAAAATAAAAACTATTGGTACATTACATTTATTCAAGAAAATGGTCAAAATATGTATACTAACTGAGAGTGATGGTTTTGGTTTACCCATGTTGTCGCTTATATCATAAATCACTATGGAATTAAGCTATATTTGATACAATCCATATTTAATTACTCTGTATGTACTTAACTTATTTATTGTTATGTACTTTTAATTTGCTTATTGTTATAAGTACTTACTTACTATTATCTACTTCTTTCGTATCATAATTTACTTACTATACAATATTATAATTGTTTATTATTGTTTACTCATAATTATATTATATTATATTATTTGTTTAATTTATTTATATCTACATATTTACATAATATATTATATTTATTTCATAAACTATATAAATTTATTACATAATTGTTTATTTTTTGTTAATAATTTAATGCTACTGTGGTATGATCACCCTATTATTGCATCTGGTAAGCAACAACAGGTACCTTGTATTTACATATTTTGTTTACAGTATAATGTTATTTTTGTCAACAATTAGCATACTGCCCAGCTGTAATAATTATTAATTAGTAATGTTTAAATAACTGTACTCAGTGCTTCTTTTGTAGGTTTATTATTATATTTCTTTTAAGTTTAGGTATATGTATGTTTCTTTTTTTTTTAAATTACTTTATTGTAAAACTGCATATCTCGATACAGGAATGCCCTAGTGAGATGTGCAGCTTATGTTTTCATGTATTTCTTATTTTTTTCAATAAATAAATAAATGGTGGCTTTATATACAAGATGTTAAGGGACTTACTTAACTTACTTTAACCAGGGATTCCTGACATTATTTTGAATAAAAACCATAATAATTTTGGTCTCCGGTGACTTTTTTAATGTTTTTTTTTTCCTACAAAAACATACAAAAAATAGTAAATGTTGGATAGTTGGTGGCGGGCTGAGGGGTTGGTCGGTCCCTCGACTGACTGACGATTCACTACACGTGAAAGAAAAATAAATTTTCTTGATTTTAAAGAAAAAAAAAGTCATAAAAAATTTACCGGAGACCAAAATTTAATTTATATTTTTACTCCAAAAAATGTCAAGAATAACTCATTAAAGTAATATCTCCCTTAAAACCCTGTATATAGTTTTCAAAGTATTGCGTTAATTTATTTAACTATTATAATTAATAGTTATAGAAAGGTAAATGAAATGCTCTAAATTAATTAATTAAAAATCTAAATTATGTTCAGTTTATCCGCCTGGATTCAGAAAAATCTCTACTATGAAACGTTGGTATTGCTTTTTTATGCCATCTTAAGTAAAGTCCATGTTTTGAAAATGATATACATGTATTTAATAAAATTAAATTCTAGACAATATCTATGAATGGTCCAGGGTGTCCGCAGCCCTGGCGGTGACGCAGCATCCGAAGAACGCATCAAGTCATAAAATACATCTCGGCAATAAACGAGCGTTTGCTTTACCTGAAGTGCACACCGCATCAATAAAATTTATCACTTCGCTATTCACCGGATTAATGGGAAAATACGATATCGATGCTAATTCTGAACGATATATATTATGTTTATACATATGACTTTACAGTGACAACTGAACACGGGGATTTGGGGAATAAGCAGCAAGATAAGACCAAGAGTGATTGCATGTCACTCTTATTGATCTCTTAAAGCATTTAAGAGCTAATTAAATCCAAGGTAATACAATTTACCTCACAGTTAATACAGTGACATATCACTTGTATTGCCATTTTTGTTACTTTGGTATTGTACACATAACAGCCAGGGAGACACTAGCGATCAAATTTATGTAAAAAGCGTGACGAATTCTAAGATTCAATCGAAGATCTAAGCTATAAATCGTAAAAATAAAATCTAAGTAACTAAGTCAACGATCTCAAGAGACACAGTTACAATAAGCGCCATACTTTAATGCCGACCTGATATATAAATCGACGCAATAGGCGAGTTTAAGGTCCGAAAAGCGGTATGCCTCCTCGCCCACGACTTTTTGTCTGTGGCACGTATGTTTTACCCATCTTTCTCTTTTGATTACGGTCATTGTAAAGTCAGTATAGTGTATTAAGTTTGGCGAGAACCATACATAAATAGACTTTGTTGGTCGGTGCTTAGTGGCAAATTTTTATCACTCTTACGGCCGCTGTTCCCAATTCTACTAAGCCGAAACTAAGGTTTAAAACTGCTTAAGCATCGCTTAATCATTACTTATGGCCGCTGTTCCCAATTCTACTAAAACGAAACTATGGTTCAAAACTGCTTAAGCATCACTTAATTCAGTGATGATTAAGTGATGCTTAAGCAGTTTTTAACCTTAGCGTCGGCTTAGTAGAATTGGGAACAGCGGCTATAAGTGATGATAAAGCGATGCTTAAGCGGTTTTTGACCTTAGTTTCGGCTTAGTAGAATTGGGAACAGCGGCCATAAGTGATGATTAAGTGATGCTTAAGCAGTTTTGAACCTTAGTTTAGACTTAGTAGAATTGGGAACAGCGGCCATAAGTGATGATTAAGTGATGCTTAAGCAGTTTTGAACCTTAGTTTAGTCATAGTAGAACTGAGAACAGCGGCCGTTTATCCAGGTTCTCCCTCTTACCTAATCCATTTCTCTTTACCACTTAAATCTAATAAACTCTAAAACTCTATTAACATTTATTCCCAATTCCATTAATAGTGTTTTTTTAACGCTTAAAAGAGCATCACAGTTTAGGTGAAAAACAAGTCAGTGTTCCCAGTACGGTTGCGAAATAAAATAGCAGAGTTTTCAGTTTGTAATTAACGAGAAGCCTTTCCCGAAGGCTGTTGTGTGGAGGTTTTATTGCCTCAAGTTTTACAGCCGGTCAACTGAACAGAACCCTAGAGGAGAGATGCGCTTATATGACTGGATGAATTGTATAAAAATAGGGGTTGCCATCGATTCGATAAATTTATTATTATATTTTTCTTGTGTGTTGGAAAACAATGTAAATATAACACAATGTGAATATCATGCTGGTACGGAAAAATTACGTCCCATATCAAAAGTCATAATTAACGGTTGCCCGACAAAATTTCTACTAAAACCTAACCTAACCTAACAAAAAATGGGGAAAAATAATACAGACAACCTATAAATACAATCAATTATATTATTGTTAAAAAATAATAAAATCGGACAAAAATAATACACACATCCTGCAAAGACAATGAATTATTGTTAAAAAATAGTAAATGGGATAAAAATAATATGGACACCTGTAAAGTTAGGAAAGTTTAGGTTTTAATAGATATTTTGTTGGAGGATGTTTTATCCATAGGATATTTTGTCGCGGGATGAAAACGCGCATTATCATAATTAACAGGTGACCGATACAATTGCTTTCCTCTGACCATATTTTAAACTAAGATCCGGTATAATCAGTACTTTAAAATTTAAGTTATTTTTGTAAATCCGTTTCGCATAATCTCTTGAGAATTTATTTTGTTGTCTGTCACACAAGAAAATAATCTAATAAGAAAGTAATGATTTATTAATATATTTTATTTTAGTTATTTGCACATTTACTTTCACAAATCACTAATTATAACTTGCGTAATATTTAATATTAAATTTTTTTATCATTTAATGATGTTCTTACAATCTATTTTCAATTTGTTAATCGCACGCATGTTTTTATGACGGCGCATCTTTAGAATAAAAATTTTAATACTTCTACAACAACCACACTTACTTGCTTTACTCTGTAAATAGGTATTTTTTAAAAATATATATTAATTAATATATAGGTACTTAATCTTAATTAATGTGAATACGGCACCAGTGAAACTATGGCAGTGGAGTATAAGTGAAGAAGAAGGTAGTGGGCAAGGGAAGGAGATGGGGAGCACAAGGTCGGGAAGTACCTGGCTATTCAAATATGGTCACCTAACATGGCTATAGCCATTTCAAGCAATGTCTCAATTTTGAATGGCGGTCTTACACCAGGGCGAAGTTGAGGGTTTCTTCCACGCTGGAACGTGCCGCAAATGTACTATTTATTTTTTTAAATGAACAAATTGTGAATTAACACAAATTCGTGAAATAAATTCTATTTTCACACGTCTTGATTTGAACCCGCAACCTTCGGATTGCTAGTCGAGAGCCTTACCATTCGACCACGGTGAAGAAGGTGTCAAAATTAAACGATGTTTTAACGATTTTGTATTATAGATATACTTTACTATCATGCATACCTACGTAACAGGTAAGTATCTTTTCTGCATCTCTTTGTAAATAATCCTATAGATAGAGCCTTAAAAACTCGTAACAATTTGTATACCGCCCTTCAGATAATTTAAAAAAAAAAACGTTTCTCTACAAATTTTCCAATTATTATTTTTACATGTAAAATATTATTTATTGTGTAATGGAGTTTAAGAAAGTCAATTTCTTACTACTTTTTTTAACTTCAAAGAATTTTTACAATTCCTCAAAAAACTCCTAAATATTGGTAATTGTTACTTTTAGTTAATTTTACATAAATTCATAGTTATTTATTAGCATGCTCAACTCTCATACCGAATTGCACCATTTACTGTACTGTTTGGTGATTGTTTCAGGAAGCAGCCAGAAACACTAGCAACAAATGAGCTATTATTTTATAGAAAATAATTATTACATAGATTTGTCTCCCCACAAATTTTCAACGGCGCCAAATGCACGCCCTCCGATAAAAATCCCTGATATCCGTCCGGGAGATTGGATTAAATTTTATTCAAGTGCGGGACAGTTTCCTATAGCAGCGAGTAGAAAAAAGACAACTTGCTTATTCATGAGGTATTATTCTCGTTTTAAATATCGAACCACTTCTAGTGATCGAAAAAATCTGGGTTGTGGCCGCACTTTGGTTATATGTGTTATCATCAATCATCATCAAACAGTATTAATAGCCTCGCGTCTGTCGTACACACTCGATTCACAAATAGATACAAACAGAAGTGCTGCCATCTATATTATTAATACGCTAAAAAAGCTACATTTGTAGTTCGATTTCAAATTCAAGAATTCATCAAAGGATGGCACCACTTACGTTAGCAGGTCGCATGAGGACGCGCCCCCCAAGGTAGAAGTACTACAGATTTGTAGCATTTGAGTATCTCTCCGGATATGGAAAGATTGAGGGTAATATTTAGAGTTGTGAATAATATAATATCACGTGGCTATATTATATCTAGGTATATTACACATGACGTCATTGCTTGTCGCGGTCACTTTGACCCGGTGACTAGCTGTCATTGGATTACAGTGGAACAGAGGAACCAACTATTTTTGGAACCAGTTCCTATCGGATATATAAAATGGTCACCAACACTAAAACTGGGCGTAGCCGAAGCAAAAGGGCCTAGCGGCAAAAACCTGCGAAGCGAGTTTTTAACTGCTAGTAATAAGAACACAGCAAGTTCGTATTACTAGAGTTGGCTCTGGTCTGAACTTTATGGCAATTCATACTAAATCTTCTTTTGGTCAAAGGAATTATTTTTATCGGGCTCCACTCCTATTTAATAGCCTTCCAGATCATATTAAGTCATCTAATTCCTTGAGCATTTTTAAAAAGACCGTCAAATTATTTGTGTTAGCCGAGGATTGTAAATTGTTCACTGCTTTATCCTTTCTAAATTAATATCATTTTATTTTGTCTTAACTATTTTTTTTAATCCTTCTCTTGCTAAATTAATAGCGCTATATATAAATAAATAAATATTTCTCATCTTAATTCTTCGAAAATATTTTTTTTTCTGAAAGTCAAATCTAAACATTATGGTCACCCTACATGCTTTCATTGTAATGTACTATTATTATACTCATAATCTGCATGAAACATACAACAATATTGTTCTTCAATAACTGTATTATTTTGTGTTATTTTATTAAATTGTAGAGTTGTTAACCTCAATACAGGCTTGACCTAGTGAGGTTATAAACTGAATTGTTAACATTAGTCCTAGGTACCATGTAAAGAAACAAATAAATAAAATTAAATAAAATAAAGTATTATAATAAATAATAAATGTAAGAAGTATTGGGGCTACCTTGGAAGCAAGTTGTTGGTGTTTTTCGTATATTGTCGGGGATATTTTGTCGCGGGATGAAAAGTCGCGGAACCGTTAATTATGATTTTTTCCTTCCATACCTTGTCCTTTCCTACACTCAAACTATCACACAATTTCAGTAAAATCGTTTCGTTCAAAGTTTTTAAGTACAAGGGCACGTGAAGCTGTAATTTATAAGCAGTTTCGAAGCTTATAATAAATGCGAAAAAATCTAAATTACTGCATACACAATCTCCACCTTCCAAATATGCCATCACGCCTACGATAAAGTCGCATACATTTGAGTGTATACACAATTGTATTCAGCCCTGTAAATGTTAAACCATTGATTTGGTATATAACATCTGCAAAATTAAATACTTCATGCTATTAAATACGTTAAAAATAATCTATTTGTCACTAGCGGATTCTACCATCAGATACGGAATAACGTCTTGGGAAAACTCGCGCAAGACAAATATAGGTTACATTCAAACAATCCAAAACTCGATGACCAGCAATGGTAAGCAAAAATTATTTACGAGTGAGATAAGTGAGATAAGATTTTACCTATTCTAGGGATTTTATGGTTTAAAATTGTAAGCCAAATTCTATTCCACGTATAAAGAAAAAGTAGATCATACACTCAACACAAATTTTAGTCGAAATGAAGACATATCTATTCCAAAAATTACAAATAAATACGGCCAACGAATGTTCACTTATCTTGTACCTACTGTAATTAAAAGATGCCAACGCATATAAAACGCTTAACAAATTGCACATCTGAATTCAAAAAAGTGCTTAAAAATTGTTTAGGAAATGCATAGATTAAGATTATATTTCTAAGCAAAGATATTGTTCTTAAGCACCTATACATTAGAATCCACTGATTTTATGCATGCAATGTATAAATATGCCGATGAGTGTGTTTGAGTATGTTGTTTTCCTTTGAGTGTGTGTATGCCTGCGAGTGTGTTATATCTGTCTGTCTGTGTATTTTTATGCCTTTGTATTGCAGTCACTTGTAATGTTATTCTTCTATATCTATTATATATATGCATATTGTAGTTTCTCGATATATGTGTGCTTTAGTGTTATAATTATTTTCGAATTTTTAAAATTGACTTGCTGAAAAACTGCTTTGGCAGTTTAGCAGGTGCGTATAATGAAGAGTAAATAAAAAAATAGGAGTTAACCGACTACCATAACATGGGTATTTGCCAGTCTGGTGGTTGTAAATTTCAAGTACACTTGTGACAAACTCTGTTTACTGAATAAACATTTACATATTATTTTAAAAAACTACTAATAATCCAGTAACAACTCTAGAATGGTGAGCTATTAAGCTTTTACATCATGAAATCTGAACAAATTTGTCCATTTAGAATATCAATCTCGGAACGATTTCACATAGCTCATATATTACAATTAAATTAAAATTACAATGTAGTAACTATTTAATAACGTCCAGCTGGTCAAATTGGAAATCTAAGAAATTTTAAAGAGCGTAAATCCGAATTTAAATATTATAAATAATCAGAAAATATATTTAAATGGCCCATTATTCAACTTGTTCACTTTCAAAATTATGGTACATTACCCCCCTTCCCACTCCCACCATTCCATTGAGACCGTAAAGTTTATTTTTGTAATTACCTATAGTTTTAAGTAAACCCTGAGGAAGTAAGCATCGCTCACGAAACATGTCGGTTTTTATAAATAATAAACGTGGTTAAAACAAAAAAAAACAATAATTTAGAATTAAAATGGTGCCACAAAAAAGTGTTTGAAGAAATAATATTTCTTGTGTATTAAATTTAAAAGTAGAAAAAGATAGGTTCTTCTTTAGAAAATCTGCTTGCAAGGTATAATATTCATAGAGCAGTGTTATAACATCTCATCAGCTGTAAAACACCGTCAAGGGCGATGTAGCTTGCATGCATTATGTGCAATATGTTCTATGTGATAAAATGTGAGACGTGTACGCTTCCTAGTTCACCTATACACCATCTTCATGTAATTTTATCGCAATAGGTGAGCAGATCATACCTTACTCTTCAATTAAACGGATTTAGTGTGGGAATACAAATTATATTTTTACGATTTTGAACGTTTTTCTTTACCCTTAATAAAAAAATAAAGAACTCTGTAAACCCTTGCATGTCATTACTGGCGTGTTATACTTGAATTTGGCATAACATATGACGTCCTCTTCGCTTTTGGTTTGCAATCCGAAGGTTGCGGGATCGATTCGAATTTTATTTGAATAATTTGTGTTTTTTCACAATTAATGCATTTAAAATAATATATAGTATATTGTCGTATCAGATCAAAGGTGACTATCAAATTCAACAGACATACCGACAAATCGCAAATTTTATTTATTTTTGTCCATGAGTCATTGACCTTGACCATATTCGATCAAGTCACTAGCCCACGGGTCATCGCGTGACACATTACCTACCCCTTCCCACCCTTTGAATAATCCCACCCACCGGCCTCCCACCGCCCCCCGCATGCATTAGTTTTATAGATTGAAAGATTTTATTACCGGATCAAAACTTCCGAAGACCGAGCTTCCGAATTGAATTTTCGAAATTGACTACCGGCGCTTTTTTACTCGTCGAGAGCGAGCCATAAAACGACATTTAGTACAGGGGCTAATGTTGGCTATACAGAAGAGTAAAATAGATGTGTTGAATATGGAATAATAAAATCCAGAGACTGGCCAAGTAGTAAGTAGCCAGCATTCAGCGTTGGGTACTTTGTATAGTATGGACACTCTAGTGCTAGAAGGTTGAGAGGCATTTGGCCATAGTTTATACACAAAGATTGTCGCTTGAGCAACGCTTTTAATGGAGTAATGCATCGGTACCTTTGCGAAGAAGCTATGTTAGGGGTGTGTACCTCAGCGGTTACTGGTCCGCCGAGCATGTAAACAGTATCGTTCATACTAAACATTACGTTTTCTTTAATAATGCTTATTAAAAATAATTAGGCAACAAAATACCAAAGCCACTGCATCTGAGATGCAGATCCTAGTCCAGTTTCCGGTTTTTTTATATTTCAAGTTCAGAGTCCCGTTTTTGTCAGGAGAATATATCTCAGTTTTTATCAAAAAAGTATGTAAGGAAATAACTAACGTGTTGGATCAAAAAAGAAATATTACCCATCATCAGGAAATAACTAAAAACGAATTTGAGATATTTATTTATTAATTAACGCCCTGTTTTGGGGCATTTACAACAATAACAATAAATATGACAACGATAATCATGCATCAGATTGCCAGGAAAGAGCTAATCAACGTAATGAAATAAATATTATGACATCGAAAATCTTCTCTCAGATTGTCAGGAAAGAAGCATTGATACAAGTATTATGACAACTATGTAAAATCATCTCCCAGACTGTTAGGAAAGATAAACGTATTGACATAAATATTATGAAAACGAAAATCATCCCCCATCTGAGAACTAATAAAGTATTGACATACATATTATGACATCAAAAATCATCTACCAGAGTGTCATAAAATAACTAACAACGAACAACGTATTAGATATGACAACGAAAATCATGTCTCAGAGTCCTAGAAAAAAAATTATGACGTATTGAGATATGACAAAGAAAATCATGTCTAAGACAGCTAGAAATGATCTAATGACGTATTGAGAAATGACAAAGAAAATCATGTCTAAGACTGCTAGAAAATAACTAATATAGAAAAGAATTAATGACGTATTGAGGTATGAAAAAGAAAATCATGTCTCACACTCCTAGAAAAGAATTCATGACGTATTGAGATATGACAAAGAAAATCATGTCTAAGACTGCTAGAAATGATCTAATGACGTATTGAGAAATGACAAAGAAAATCATGTCTAAGACTGCTAAAAAATAACAATTGACGTGTTGATATGTGACAACAAAAGTCATGACTTAGATGTCCGGAAAACAGGAAACAATAAAAAATGTTTTTTTACAATTTTTTAAAAGAAAAAAAACCATACACGGGTTACGAATAACCTGATATTTGAAAAACGAAAAGTGGACAATGTTGCTTGTGCAATGATGGAGGACCTAACTGGTGGAAGCGTTGAAATTAACTCACTTGCTAACAAGAATTGACAAGGAAATAGCACGACACAATAAGGGAAGACATGACTAGTAACGCTTTGAGATATGACAAGGAAATACATAACCCAGATAGCCAGAAAATAATTAATAACTGTTTTACATAGTTCAGATTGACCAAAAGGAGATAAGCAATTCACGATATTAGTAATAACTTTGAAAAAATGACGTACATTCTAGCAAGTATTTTAGAAAATATAACTTTATGACGGTCTAAAATAAAAACTAATATATTAATAGAAAAGAGACAGTCACGGAAAACAATCAATACGACATATTCCCAACATATAAACATACTATATTATCTGACGACTCAATTGAAGAGTTAACCCTCAATTCTTACTTTTATGTGGAAGTTTGAATGTGTTAGATAAATACAACTGGCACTGAATACCCGCAGACAAAAACTCTTTTACGATCAAAGACAACATAATAACAATATAGATAATCCCATGTCAGCAACTTTTCACCTATGACTGATGAAATGAAGTATGAAACATAAGAAAACGTGAAACACTCGTATAAATATATAGCATTTACACACCGATGAAAAATGTGCAATAAATGTTAAGTGTTCAACTAAATCTATTATTGGAGACAATAAAGATTGTTTCAGTCGTGTTCTTATAATGAAATGATAAAGGTGAAGGCGGGATAGATAATAATCGTACTGGTGAGATATGTGAATAATTTAATTAACGTTCCTGGGAGAGCATAAGATCCAGACGTTATTGTTTTATCTCCTATTAATTTCCAAAAGCCTGGATAAACTTCATGTAAATCTACGACCCCATAAATGTACAGCTTTTACCAGTAATTTATTTATTTGTTAATTAACGCCTTTTTATAAGCCTTTACATGAGGATAGTAAAAATTAAACAGTAATAATTGAATATAACTGAACTGCTTCAGTAGCAATATTTTGTATTTGTTTTTTTGACAAATCGAATATGTCCACTAAATTGATATAATTATTTCCCTCCATTAGTATTCTGAGCAAATCGGAATTCATATGGTAGTTAGTAACAGAATTTCTACCAGAAATAGATCCTGACTTCTAGTATTACCTAGAGAAATCCGAAAGCTAATCGATGCAAGCAATTCTGGACTCTAAATTACATCATTTAATATTTTATATAAAATAAACCAAACAAGCGAAAATCCTTCCGTCCAACAATTTAAGCATATTCACATCATGCAAAAGAGTGTTGTAGTTCAACATAATTGCTTAAATACCCATTTTAATATTTATAAAACGTAAGAATTTATTTTTTACTCTTTCAATAGTATGAACATGAGAATTATCATGTGGGTTCCAGACGGGAGAATTGTATTCAAGTTGACTTCTAACAAAGGCAAAATATAACTTTTTAAATAAAGATAATTGTGGTAAAAACAAAGTGTTTTTAATTATTTGATTAATAAAATGGTGCCACAAAGTGAATTTGCAAAATTTGAAGAAGCAAAATATAACTGTTTAATACTTAAGTTTGTTGAAATTTCTAGTTAGCCTAGCTATAAATCCCAAAATTTGTAAGTTGCAGTTTGGTGAAGTGCGTGATAATACCCAACATCAGTTGGACAACGTTCAAATTTCTGTAACAAAAGAACCATATGTGTTGTGTTTCCATAGATATTTGTGTGACGAGGTTTTATTGTTTATCCAATAAATGGTATCAGCGGAGGCGGTACCCATACCCGCCTCCCAAATGTACGCAAATCGAGGGAATACAGATGGAAAGCAATTAATATTAGTCGTTGAACTCCCGTTGTAACTCTCATTTAGAAAAATATAGAATTAGCATTCTAGACAAAATAGTGAGTATTATACGCTTTTAAGTATTAGGTATTATTTATTATAGGATACTACCAAAACTATTTTAGTAATTTTTAATCCATATTTAATAAAGCTTATTTTCTGAGTGTTCAATTTTGCATGAAGCTTATTTGAAACAAGTAGGGTGGATATCAGTGATTAAAAAAGCATTACGGACGAGCTTAAAGAAAGTGCAATGCAAACATAATTTGAATGCAACATAAAAGCTTGCTAAAGCCTGCCGTGTGCGCCGTGCGGCCATTTTATTAATTTCCAGCCAAAGCATGCGTTTTCACAGCTTGTATGTGCAATCTACCGCACCGGTTAGCCGAGTAATATCATATTGTTTTCAGGTATTTATGTTTCTTTAACTGTTGCGCTGGGAGCGAGTTGTATTAAATAATAAACTTTAATGCTAAGCTTCACTCAGGGATTTAGGAAAAACATGGACCAAAAGGTGATGTAATAATCGTGTATCATGATTTTACGCATGATAATATTTAATCTATTGGCTGACCATGATTCTTAGTGCCAATAAAACGATGAAAATTTAGTATGAAGAAAATTAAAATTCTTTTTTTGGCTGATTTTGTGATTGATTCGTTTAGAGACCATGATTCTTAGTAAGAATCCAAAATTTCAGTCAAATTTGGTGCCATAGTGCCAAAGTTGTGGCCGAACCTAAGTTTGACAAAGTGCCTATAAACGATGAAAATTTAGTATGAAGAAAATTAAAATTCTTCTTTTGGCTGATTTTGTGATTGATCCGTGTGGAGACCGTGATTCTTAGTAAGAATCCAAAATTTCAGTCGATTTGGTGCCATAGTGCCAAAGTTATGGCCGAACCTAAGTTTGACAAAGTGCCTATAAAACGATGAAAATTTAGTATGAAGAAAATTAAAATTCTTCTTTTGGCTGATTTTGTGATTGATCCGTGTAGAGACCGTGATTCTTAGTAAGAATCCAAAATTTCAGTCAATTTGGTACACTATGGCCTTCGTACTTTTAAAATAGCCGGTAACCCTAACCTAACTTAACCTATTTAACCAATTTTTTAAATATTTATTTATCATAACTCTTAATGACCTTTCTGAGGTTGTTCTGAGTTTGTTTCATTCTGAGTTGGCCGGTCACCCGTAATAATATACCCAATATATGAATAGTATTAAAATCCCAAATATTAACACTTTTTTTAAGTGAAACTTTTTTAGCCCCGCTATGATTTGAAATTAGTATGAAACGGAAATGACCCATTACAGTACCCACGAAGCGTCAAACTGCATTTATGGGCCGCTTTGATTATGATATCACTATTGGTTGAGATTGTTTTCGTGAAGTTTCGCTTCTACCGCGTGTGAACTGAACTAGATTTTTTTTAACATCAACATTTTTTAAATAAGCTCCACACTGAAGGCCCCGAGGAAAATAATTTCCCTCCGGGTAAATGACATCTGAGATGCTGTGTGGAGGGTCTTTTTCAAGAGAGAAAGGAATGAACATTGGTCTTAAAGAGAGCCATGTTGTAGGAAGGAGGAAACATAGGGGCCGGCAAATCGTTCCACAACCAACCTGTTGAAAGAACTAACCTCTATCTAGGAATAACTTATATTAACAACCTCCCATTAAATTTAAAATTATCAAAAAAATTCATGAATTTCAACTTAAATTGAAAAAATGACCCAATACTACTATAAGAGTCCATATCTGTTATTGATAAATCTTGAGTTTTTTTTACTTACGTTTTTATTATAATTATTAAAACAAGTTTATTATTACTGTATGATTTTATATAATTGAGTTAGAACTGATTCAGCAAACATAGGAGTCTTGTCTTTTTATGAAGAGGAAAGGCTATTAGTATTTTCCTTCAAAACATGTTAATTTTTTTTTTAAATTTCGAAAATTTTTTGCAAATATTAAAAAAACTTTTTTTCTATTAGTCTTTTTCGAATATTAAGGCTGAGAAATACTCAACCAAACTAAATAATCTTTTTTTAAATGAAAAGGAATGGCAAATATCAGATATGGCAATTATTTGCTTGAACTATTAACGGAAATATGATTAACCTGCCCAACGTAATTTTTCAATTTCATTTCAAGCATTTATTGGATTAGCAACACCTCTGCCATAGGTGGCTTGTTGCGTTTGGTAACTTAGCATGGGGTGAGGTTTGTCCAGTCTTAGCGGCGGATGCGTCTGCCCACCTGTTGCGGGGCAGGGGAGAGAGACTGGTTTTGACCTTTCCAGCCGGGCTCACTCAACCCATCGCCTTGCACCGCAGTTGGTATTAGTCTATGATAATAAAATAATTAAAATGATACACCTAGCGCCATCTAGGATAAGTTATGGGCAACATAGCGTTCATACTTTTGTTTTAAGAAAATAAATTACGTCTTTTCAAAACTTGCAACCGTGTTTCATTATTTGGAGGGATGGATTCATACTTCCGTCGCTTCTGGACACACTGACCCCCAAATTCCTACCCACCCCTCATACCTTTTTCCTTCCCAGAACTTCCTACCCTTCCCTTCCTTAAAAAGATCCTCCACAAAGCATCCCATGAGATGAGGCCCTGAGGAGAATTATTTACTTTAAATGACGCAAATGTGAATGGTAGAAGAAGTCGGGGACGCCCGAGAAAGACATGGCACGACCAAGTGAATCAGATACTTGAGTCGGGCCATGTCAAGAGTCAGAATATTAGAAGAGCATGTATGAGACGATGTATGAATGTGAACGAGGCAAGGAGTGTGTGCCAAGACCGAGTTGTTTGGCGGTCCGTCCTCTCTGCCTACCCCTGCGGGGAAACGGCGTGATGGTTAGTTAAAATAATAATAATATTTTATTTGGAAAAAAAACAGCTTTAAAAAAAAACATAAAAAAGAAAGAATGCTAAAATAAAACAGTAAGCCTAAAAACATGTTTTCACTGATAATTTTTTTTTTTTATAACTAGACAAGAAAAACATAATGAAAAACTAAGAAAAAAAATAGTTAAGAGAAGTTAAAATAAAACATAAAGAAAAAAGTAAGAAAAAAAAAGTTAGAAGAAGCTAAATACTTAAATATGCATGATAAGAATATTAAGGATGATATGTATGTAATTAGGAATATGTAAATATATTGCAAAATTAGGAAAAGAAATTTGATTAATAATATAATAAATATAAATATAAATAAAAATTAATTAAATTAAAAAATTAGTTAATTTAATTACTGAGGAAATTAATCCCTCGGGGTCTCCTGTGAGTAGGTAATTTAAAAAAAATCGAGGCTTGTATTTTTTTAGTTATGTTTTAATGTATTTATTTTATATTACATTAGGCTGCGCGAGGAGAGATTGGGCCTGCAATTTATTAACAGCACACAACAGGGTTACATGGAAAGAAAAATATGATATTCTATTTACGCAATGAAGACAACTAGAGGAACTTAAGAGTTAAAGATCCGCTAAATATTGTTGTTGATAATAATTAATTATAATATAATTTTTTATTTGGTTCATTTAATAAATTCATTAATCTAAGGCCTAAAACTTTTCCCAACCAACTTTATCTTACTAATATTATAAATGCGAATGTTTGTATGGATTTATGTTTGTTACTCTTTCACACAATAAATACCGAATGGAATTCAAAAATTCTTTCACTTGTCGAAAGCTACATTATTTGCGAGTTATATAGGCTATATACATTGGTAAGCTCTGGCGTTATGAATAAGCTGTGGCGTTATGAAATTATTTATTATACGTTTATGGCAAAGCGTGTTGCTAAGTAAATGTTTGACGTGGGCTGTCATTTTGTTATTTGTTTAGGTTACTATGGAGATTTCTTTGATAGCTAAAATTCAAATATGAGTAATCTAATATGAATATTCAGTGTACAAATATAAAATAGGTACTAATCTACATTTTGACCTAAGCCAACAGCTATACTAATATTATGAAAGCGAAACGGAGCGTATTTGATTGTTGATTGATTGGGGGAAGGGGAGGGGGAGTGGGGGGGGGAGTTCGGGAGGGTTTGGGGGGGGGGGGTGAATATGCGAGCGAAGCCGGGGGCAAAAGCTAGTATGTCATATATTTCCACTATTAGTGACTTCCTCTGCATTCTGAACTCCACGCGTTTGACTTGTATTTATTTAAAGCAAACAATGCAGCCTGCGGTCACGATCCCGTGTATGCCATCGACTTAGCCAAGTAGGCACCCAGTAGTACTGGCAGAAGATGTCCACCCTGACCAGTGGCCAGTGGTCATAGGGGTCACCCTATGGTACATTATAGATTAAATCAATGCTACCATTTCATACATTCCATACGGGATATCCCTAGAGAGTTATACTCACGAGACGAAGTTGCCAATGTCACTTTCATTGGAATAGTAGATACAAGTTGAAGCTATAGATCGCATTGAATTTTTCGTTCTTCACACTTCAGAATTTAAAATCATTGCTGTTATAAGTAAAACACTTAAAAAATGGATTTTCAAAAAAACAATTTTAAATAAAGTTTTTTTTTAAATCGTAATATGCTTTCACAAAGAAAATACTCGAAACCTAAACGAGTTTATAATTATTGTTCTGAATTCTAAACGAGTTTATAATTAATGTCCACGTAATAAATGCATCGTGGTAGTAGTTATAGTACCTACCCTCAAACAAGTGGAAAGTTTTGGGAAAGAAAGTGGATGGTATGAGGAAGGAAGGTTGGAAAAATGCCGAAATTTTTAGAACTAGTTACAATTTTTTTACATTAAGGCGATCCAATAGTACAGGAAAAAATCGAAATCGGAGTTTAAAAATACTTGAGAAAAAGCTTTTGGAAAGGTTGGAAAAGATATATGAGAATTTTTTTTACATGTTGATTTCGTAAATGCCTGTAAAAAACATTTATTCCTTTTTACGCATTGTTTATTGTAATAAAACGGAATTTTAAAATTGATTTCATGAAAACAAGCGACGCGGAGCCTAACACGTCTGTTCTCCGCTCCGGCCGGAGGAGTAGGGACAGAAAATAGGAGCGGCTGCCAGTTGTTCTTCAAGGTTCACTTTAATATTCCAAATTCGTGGACTGCCGTATTGTCGCCGTGATGTCAAAAATAACAACGCGAAAATGCATATTATATTTTATGTTGTGAGGTTCGGGCGTAAATTTAATTTTTTTGCGATTATCATAAAAGAAACTAAATTTGCCACATTAAACAATAAAATCATATCCGAAAAGATCTTTATAAATAGAAGAGTTTGGACTTCAATGTGTTTTTATAGACCTTATAATTTTTTTTTTGGCTTATTAAAAGACTTGACATGACCGATATTTTTAAGGGCCAAGATATGTTCTACACGCAGTATTTAATTGAAGCATCTATAATACTTCTAAGCGATCAAATTTTCATCAAAAAAACGTATGATTTTGCATTATTTAGTATGGCTTCATCTTAACTCCACACAAGAGACCCTGAGTGATTCGTGTTATGTCATCTTTAGGGTAGCTTGTGGAGGGTTTTTTTGTGGAAAGGACGGAGTGAACAGATGTTGTAGGAGGGAGGAAATACGGAGGCCGAGAAGACACAGTTTTAAGACTTAAGCAATGTCAACAATGGGTCTATTCTGACCTGCCCTCTGTGACTAGATCATTGAAGGCAAAAATATGTTCATGTCTAATTACAAAAAATGCAGTTAATTAATAAGAGCAGTTGAGGGATCACTTCGGACACAATGCTGCAGAGATCACGCATTCAAGTAATAGTTAACTTAGAGAAATGTTATTTTGTCTTCGTGCAAGCGATCAAGGGTCAAGTACAAATGTATTCACAATGTACGCGAATACATTTGTACGAGGGCCAGTCAATAAGTAATGCCTCCTATTTTTTACTACTTAAATAAAGGTAGTTAAGTGAAAATTTTGAATTTGGTACTATTCGTCAAAACCTTCTTCTACAACCTGTTGCAATAGTAACAGGTGGCAGCACTGCAGTCGCTTGCAAAATGGCCGACATCGATGTTCGTAATAGATAGCGTTCTGTGATTGATTCTTGACTGTAGGAGGTAAAACGCAAAAATTCACATTCGTGAAAAATGTGTACCATAATGCAACAGTGGACGTCAGCACTGCTAGACGATTGGTTCGTTACTATAACCAAGCTGAAGGACAAACACCGCTGGCTGAGGAAAAACGGAGCGGCGCAGGCCATTGATTGCAGCGACTGTACTCATTCGTGGTGACCCCAGATAAGTACAGATGTCGCATTCTCTCCCCCAGTAAAGGCAGTGTGATGAAGATTATTAGACAATTCATTTTTCAACAAAAGTTTTGACCAAGAAACTTAACTGGCCAGAATAAGGAAACAGGAAAAACAATGGCCTCACAACACGTACAGCTCTTAGTTTCTGGAAAAAAATGTGTCCGGACACGTAAAATGGGTTCATTTTTTTATCCTAAATCAAAGATGCAGTCAATAAAATGGCATCGCACAAACTCACCAAAGCCAAAACAAAATTTTGGGGAAAGTTATGGCGATGATGTTTTACAACACTGTGATACGTACCCTTGTTAAAAGATGGACCAAAGCCGTGGAAATGGACGAAGATAATATTTAAAAATAACAAATTAATCGTCAATAGTATAATTTTCGACCCCTGTAATTGCATTTTTTATTACTTGACAATTAAAGGAATTGACTGTCCCTAGTACTTGAACTTACCAACCTTTTGCGATCACTTATTTAAAATAATTTTCAAGATTGGGAAATATTATTAATATTTAATTAATTTTAAATTAAAATGATATTAAATTGTTTTTAAATTAAAATAATATTAAATCCACTGATATAAGATCTGTTTATGACGACGACTGTTTATCTTGTCAATTTTTCGACAATGAACAGGTGAATTAAACGAAAGTTCCTGAATACATACAGAATGAAATAAAAAAGCTACAACATCACAAAAAACATCCCGCTTGTTATTTCTGAAAAACTGTTGTGATTTTAACGAAATTGGACCATTCTATAAATTAAAACAACAAAAAGCAACTCAGTAGGTATACGTACAACGTTGAATGTCTCTTGTGAGCGATAAGATCTTCATGTGTCATTTGAATCAAATCCAAAGCTTCAAACGAAGTCTTCTGACATCCAATGATCCTTGATTTCAAAATAATGATCCAGCGAAGTGGCGTTGCACGCGTATTGTTGGTAGCATAGATGGCATAGATAAAAGAAACACTATGTGCTAAGATTGGCTGGTAAATAGACGTAGTGCAGCACAATGGTGCATTCATACATTGAGATAAATAGTTGGCACAATGACAATGCAACGGAAGCGTTTTATGAGTAAATCGTAGTTAGATATATATGCAGTTCACGAACATGATCCAATTCGTTATACCTACCTGAAAGGCGCATTCAAACGATTATTAAAAATTGTCGTAGTAAATTGGCATAGTACCTACTAAAATTGCAAAATACCTTAATGCCACTCAAATTCTTTTAAAAAAATAAAAAAAAATATTAAAAAAAAAAAAAATTTTACAAATTTACGATAGACATATTAAAAAAAATTATAACATTGATTCTATTCTATTCTATGGGTGACCATTCTGCTATATGTTCATTATTTCTCCCAAAATGCAGTTGGTTTTCAGCATTGCCTCTTGCCTTCTTCTCTTATACTATCATAATAGTAAATAGTGCCATTAGGGAGCCCATTTCTTTTAAGACTTTGGTACTTACAGCATGCTAAAAGTAATATTAGTATACCTAATTATTTTAATCTCCGTTATATACCTACTATGACATGCAGTAATCAGTGGTTTAAAACTCGGTGTCACACAAAAACATAGTTAGGTATTTTTAACAGCTTGCTTGATAGTGTTTTATGAATAGATTTGAATAGTAAGTTACTTCCTAACGTTCCTCTTCCCCGTAAAATTAAACCCCTATCTACTCTTCTGTGGAAATTACACAAAAATACACGAAATAAGCTGTAGTGACTTTAACAGTTTAATTATATTAAAAAAGATCGCCCAACAATTGAATTTGAAACCTAATTCATGTTGTGTATTTTATTCTCGTAGTATATATATTAGCTACATTTGTATTTATATTTTGATGTATCTACGAGTTCATGGGGAGTTGCATCAGAGCTTTTCGGTGTGAAGACATTTTTGAAGTCTGGTATTGTCTAAGCTGTTATAGAGAATCAAGACATTGACTTCGTATCTAATAATAAGGATGTGGTATAAATAGTGCAGTACTGGTGACTTAACTTACGTGTAGAGTTACCGACTTGATGTCACTATTTCTGACATTCTGATTTTATTTGCACGTTTTGTTTTCAAATGAGTAGCTAAGTAACGGGAAATCTTACCTAATCAATAAAATCTGTTTATCTGCTTATTTGAAAACACAAAACTGTGAATCGATAAGTTATAGCGTTACGTAATTTGCATTTCATTTACTCTCTGAAATGTATAGGTTAGAACGACTTGAAATCTTTGAAATATTCTTAAAAATTTCGTAACATTCCTTTATTATTAATCAATGAAATGAAAATAGGACGTCTTTTCTTAATTATTGACAGTTTGGATGGTGAAAACTCCAAAGCCCATGATGGAAATAAAAATGTGAGTTGAAAACAGCAACTAAATTATAACCATTCAATGTCAACATTCACAAATAAATGATGTAGCAAGTAGTGACCTCTCGCCTATGGAGTTTAACAATAAATCAATCATTATCATACATCTCCCTCACACGTATAAAAAAAACGCAATTCCCGTCGCCGTAAGATAAATATTTATTTATTATGAAAACATTACATATTACACCTTTATAATGATCTTTGGCTGTCGAACTAGGCAATTTGCCCATTTTAGAACAGTCAAAATGAACATATTTTTTACATGTAATTAGTGTTTTGACTATAATATTGCCTTTTACTTAAATATAACACTTGATAAATAATATTAAGGTTTTGATGGTAGATAGAAGAAGTTACTTATTAGTGTAAATTATATATTTCAAAATAAAAAAAAAATGTAGAGAAGAGAAATAAAAAGAACATTCCAAAACAATTTTTTTTAAGCATGTATGCTTTTCAACCATTCCAAGAAATTTTAATATTGATTTTGAAGAATTAATCAACTTTTTTTGTTTATAAAAAAAATATAATGGATTAAAAAAAAAGCAAGTAGAGAAAAGAAAATGCAAAGAAAAAAATTAAGCAGTTTTTGTACTTAAATTGTATAAAATAATAATATTAAGGTATTAATTAACCAATATAATACCAGTATATATGAAATGTGAACAAAAAAGAAAGAAAATTTAATGACTGTTATTTAGCATATTTTCGCATTCAGCTCTCCTCCATACCAGAAGCCAATTATTTACCAGATTACGCAAAATGCTATTACTTTTTGATTTCCAAGCATCGGGTATAAGATTAAGCAATTTAGGGCCTAAGTACGAAAATTGTCTTTGAGCGAAGGATGAATAAGTGGTGGGAGGAACTACTGGGTTCCTCTTTGCATGTCTGGTGTCGAGATAATGGTCCGAAACTCTTCTAACAATGAATCGCTGGGATATCTGAACGGTTTTTTAGGTGTGAATCTTTTCCTCTAAATGAAAAAGGTAGTAAGTATGACTCTTAGAAGTGATGTTTCCCACAAAGGAAAAAGGTAGTACTTTGGAGGAAACAGACACCAGTAGGTATATTGTGGGTCTCATCTTTGTTTCACCATTATTTAATGTGTAAGAAAGAGTTGCAGCATTATTAGGGTAAAGAACGTTTATCCACTGGAGCGACGGCGCATTTTTTATTTTTTTCCTCGGATTGCTCGTCATATTGTAATGACCGTTTTGAATATTTTCCGCAAATCGTACCTCCGAATTTTAATATGGAGGCAAACAAACTGATCATAGTTCTATATAGTCAATTAATTCACCTATCTTTGGTTGTTTATCATTGATTTATGTTTATTATTGATTCATAAAAATAATATTATAAAATTGAAACATTCAAAACGGAACTATTCTCGGTACTGCCTCCCTTTAAACTCGCCTAGTAAGTTCAAATTTCCCTCCACATTGAATATGTTCTATTAGGTTAAATGATCTAATTTATAATCACAATCTACATATGTATATAAGAAAACTGAATTTTGATATGTTGTGAACTGTTTAATGTTCCTTTCAGCAAAATTTTGACACAAATTTATTCGAAAAATAGCGACACTTTTAATAAAAATAAAATGAAATTCATAAGACTCACCATAAATAGCTGTTGTATATCAAACAGATACATCAATTATCTTTTGAAACCATTGTTTATTTTAATTTTTTACATTATCTCCACACAGGATACGATACGATACGATACGATACGATTGTACCACCCCAGCCAGGAGCACTCCTGTCCCGGTGAGACCGGTACACCAGGGGGCACTGTTTGTTAGGACTGGAACACGTGCTCTGAGGATAGGAAGGAGGTTGGAGTTTAATCGACCGGTATACATGGCAACCTGGAGCCAATATTGGAATATAGGATGGGCATGAATAAAGGAAATGATTGAGCTATATATACAAGGTGTCCGGAAACTCGTAGTACAAGCGGGAAACTGGGGATTCCCAATCACATTTGGAGTCGATTTTGTGGTATAACTTTTTTTGATTTGAGCTTTCGTTTTCGAGAAAATCGAGTCAGAAGTTGATTTTTTTTTTGATCAAATTCTTGTAAATTATTACCGACGATCATAGTACCTAACTAATAAAAACATTTTAAAAGAAAACCAAACAAAGAAATCGGTATTTAAAGCATAATTTTGAAATTGCCCATCAATTGATTCAACATAAAAATAAAATATTCGCTCGTTCCACGGTTAAACACAGCTGTTACTACATATTCGCAGCTTCTGTTAAAATAACAATGCAAAATTAGCTCTTTCTCTTTCTACGCTAGGTACAATCAACACGTGAAAGAAGAGACGAGATAGCGTTTTCGATATTTCGTAAACAGATACCATCCGGACGAACTAATAATTAAAGGGCTCTCCACACGGCGCTGCATGCAGGGAATCTGCCGCAGAGTCCCTGCAAATTGGGTGGGTAGTAATCAGAACCGCCTGCCGTATTATTATTTACCCTCTTCGAATTCTCTGTCGGGTCAGCCGCAGAGGGTCCGCCTCCAACTTGCGACCAATCTGCTGGAATGGACATGTTACTACACGTCATTGACAGCGACTTGTACCCGTACAGCGATTAGGATATAAATATTATTATTTTACTGATCATGCTTGAAAAGGAAAAAGAAGTTTGGGTAGAAATTTTTGATTTATTCAAGGACCTTCGATGCTTGTGTGATATTTCCGACAAAAATTATTTGCGGCGAGATCTAAACCATAGATTTTCAACGTGGGCGATAAGGGGGCGACAATTCAGGGGGGCGGTACAATTAAAGGAGAAAATTGAGGGCGTTTCAGACTTTCAGGGGGGCGGTAGGAGACCCAGAGAAACCCATCCCACCCTATCCCATTAGAGGCTATCCATTCACAAAAATAATTTCCCTATCCCATTACGCCCCCTCCGTTGCGGCAAATGTAGCCCCATCGTGATATCCCGTTAAGCCCCCTTCGTCGTGGTGATGGTGGTGTACCGTTACGCCCCCTCCGTTGTGGCAAATGTAACCCTATCGTGGTATCCCATTATGCCCCCTATTGCTGTTTCGGATAGGGTGCGCTAGGATAAAATTATTCTTAAAGTGGGCGGTAGGCAAAAAAAGGTTGAGAATCTACGAAATAGGTTCTCAACGTGGGCGAAAACGCCCCCTTGGGGGCTTTTCAGACCTTCAGTTGGGCGGTAGAATACATGGAGAGAATTGGGGGGCGTTTCAGACTTTCAGGGGGGGGGGGGGGGGGGGGTGGTAGGAGACCCAGAGAAACCCATCCCACGCTATCCCATTAGTTGTCATCCATTCACAAAAATAATTTCCCTATCCCATTAGGCCTCCTCCGTTGCGGCAAATGTAGCCCCATCGTAATATCCCGTTACGCCCCCTTCGTCGTGGTGATGGTGGTGTACTGTTACGCCCCCTCCGTTGTGGCAAATGTAACCCTGTCGTGGTATCCCATTACGCCCCGTATTGCTGTTTCGGATAGGGGCGCGAGGATAAAATTATTCTCAAAGTGGGCGGTGGGCAAAAAAGGTTTAGAATCTATGATATAGGTTCTCAACGCGATAACGCCCCCTTGGGGGTTTTTCAGACCTTCAGTTGGGCGGTAGAATACAAGGAGAGAATTGAAGGGCGTTTCAGACTTTCAGGGGGGGTGGTAGGAGACCCAGAGAAACCCATCCCACCCTATCCCATTAGGGGCCATCCATTCACAAAAATAATTTCCCTATCCCATTACGCCCCCTCCGTTGCGGCAAATGTAGCTACATCGTGATATCCCGTTACGCCCCCTTTGTCGTGGTGGTGGTGGTGTACCGTTACGCCTCCTTCGTTGTGGCAAATTTAACCCTGTCATGGTATCCCATTACGCCCCCTATCGCTGTTTCGGATAGGGGGCGCCAGAAATAAAAATATTCTCAAAGTGGGCGGTGGGAAAAAGAGGTTGAGAATCTGTGATCTAAACGGTGCGGTGTTAGAATTCAACGCCACTTTCTAAATTCGAACCTAAAAGTTAACCTCAAAATAATAAAAAAATGTACACCTTTAAGAAACTTAAGTTTCCGGCCACAATCTGAAAAAAAAAGTGAAATTGTGGGATTTTTTTTATTAATTTTATGCAAGAAACAACATAAAATAAGTGGTTAATAATGTTTATAATAAATTTGCCTAATAAAATATGCGTGTGTTTTTATTTTTTTTCGTTATCGGTAATTTTAGTTAGAAAAATACGTAAGGTGGGACATTTTTAAAACTTTTTTCAATGAAATTGTTCCATATTGTACCAACCTTTTCTCATTTTTTCCATTGTTACCGTTGTCTATGTTTATTATTAGTCCTATGTCTGTTATTTTTCCTTGACACCATGTTCTATGTCTATTATTGGAGTTAAAAAAATTAAAGTCATTTTGAAATTTAAAGTCATTAAAGTCAACTAACAAAACCTAAGAACTCTCTGCAAATTGGGTTGCTGCCCTGCATGCTGCAGTGTCTGCTTGAAGAGACTACAAATCGGGTCGTGTGAAAGGCCCTTAAAACATGGCCGCTTCCTTGCATTGTTTTGGCAGGTTCGGGCAAGTTCAAAGTTATTTCCCGCTGTCACGCGTTTGATTGATGTCGTTGACATCTTTTTACCGTTTTGTTAATTTAACTTTAAAACAAAGTGTGTTTGTGAATTATTTTGTGCCATTTTCATATTAATAACGTGATTAATTATTGTGTATTACAATGGAATAATACCAACGCAGAATATTATTACATGTTAATGTATTTTTTTATGATGTGCATAGTGTTTTAAGTTTTTGGATTACCTTTCCTCGGAACATTTCTTCGTAATGTAAGTAGGTTAACACCTATGCTTATAATTTCTCTCACAAGGGTTGTTCGAATTGGTCCAGTACTAAGTCAAGTAGCGTGTATACTTTATTTGCTGAAAATCTTTCGTTGCTTTTAAGTAGAGTACATTTTTGCCCGCCGCCCGTTTCGAATTTAAAATTTATAAACCCTAAAGTAGCCGAAAAAATTCATTTTTTATTTTTTTTTTAAATTTTAAATGTAAAAATGCTTAAATAGAAAATTTGTATGTTTATTTGGGTTCTCTATGTGATGTAGGTTCACCAGTTTTCCGCTTGTACTACGAGTTTCCGGACACCGTGTTATACATATATAGATATCGTTTCTCGCCTTTCGCTTATTTTGCTTCCGGTTTCTTCTCGCTTCCAGCTTATTGCTTTCCGTTTTCATCTTCCCACTTCCCGCTTCCCGCGTATATATCTATGTATTTTTTGGTTGTTGCCTCCTGCTGCTTCTAGCTTCTCGTTTCCGGCTTCCCGTTATTTATGTTTTCCACCATACGCTTGCCATAGCAGGGTTTTTGTTGTCTCTTCTTGGCTGTTCTTCCTTCTTCTCTTCTGGGTTCTTATTGTAACTTTATGGCTCCTTTCGCCTCTTCTTGGATCTTCTCGACTCTTCCTCAGCTCGACTCGGCTCTTCTTGCCTCTTCTTGAATCTTCTCATTTCTTCTGGGCTCTGTTTGGCTCTTCTTGCTACTTCCTGTCTCTCATTGTCTGTTCTTGGCTCTCCTTGCATCTTCTTGGATCCTCTCGTTCTTGGCTCTCCTTGCATCTTCTTGGATCCTCTCGTTCTTGGCTCTACTTGCATTTTCTTGACTCTAATTGGATCTTCTCGCCTCTTCTCGGCTCTTCTGGAACTGGTATATTCTTGGATCCTCTTGCCTCTCCTTAGCTCGTCTTGTCTCTTCTCGAATCTTCTCGTCTCTTATTTAATCTACTTGTTTCTTCTCCTCTCTTCTTGCTTTTTCTCGTCTTCATTTGGCTCGTCGTGGATCTTCTCTTCATGGTTATTCGTGGCCCTTCGCGGCTTTTCTTGTCACTTCTTGCCTCTTCCTGGATCCCTTTGCCTCTTCTTGCCATTTATTGTATCTTTCATCTTTTCGCCCCTTCTTGACTCTACTTGTCTCCTCTTGTCTGTTCTTGAATCTTCCAACTGCCCACCCACCCTTCTTGTCCATTCTTGTCTCCTCCAGTCAAAAATGGTATTCAATTCAATTTATCTTTTCAAAATTTAACATTTCAATGTGTTTTTAAAATACAATTGTACCAGTATTACTTTAAACATAAATGATAGGCTACAAACTATACAAGCATTAATAGAGTTTGCCTCCTAAAAACAGCTTCACTAACGCTAAACATGTCGATATCCGAATTAATTCTGTTCAACAGCAATATGTATCTTCTTGGCTCGTCTTGTTTCGAACTTTCCTATCACAATTCAAACTCCCATATAATCACATCTCATTCGTATGAATACATCTGTATACGAATAACGAATTACCTTCTGAAATGCACTAAAATTACCGATTTCAAACTGAATAGAAAAAAAACAAAACCGGGGAAAATAAACATGAGCAATTACATAAATCAAATGAACATAAATAAATTGTTAACTTCACTTCGCTAAGTTCGTCTAGTAAAGCGTATTCATCAGTAAATAAATACTCAAGTATGATCGTGCTCTCCGTGAACTCAGTTATTTATAGAACAGTCCTTAATGTTTACCAGTAAATGACAATCTGAGATGCGAGGTACAAATGTGAAACCTTTATGGACCCCAAATTAGACTGGAAATTCTAATAATGTGACCCATGTCAATTGACGCAGCGTTGAAATTTATTCAAGTTCAGTGCTCCGAAACCTTTTCTTGCCTTACGCGCATACGTAGTCTTGCATATTGAAAGAAATCTTTGAGAAATTGAAAAAATACAACAATATTTGGTCTCGCGGTCCAATGGTTGCACACCGGTTGGACAGCAGACCTAGGATTCAAGTGCGACATAATAACATAAACATAAACAAATTAATATATGACTTATCTTGTTGATGTGATCCAGTTCTTTGTCTTCTCACACCAAACACTTAGCTTTATCTCTTCAAATTGTCGGAGACTGTCTGTTTATGAATTTACACAAAGAACATTGATAACTTTTGAAAATATATTGTTTAAATCTAGCGTAATTTCTTTCCCAAAAGAGATAAAATTATTTCGCGAACTCTAATAGATATCAGGAGGAAATTAATTTCCATCGTGGCCCATATCATCTTTGGTGATGTTGTGTGGAGGGTATTTTTAAGTAAACTAAAGAAAGGAAGTTCTGCGAAGGAAAAGGTATGAGGGGTGGGTATTGCAGGTTCAGTTTACCAGGTCATTCACCGCCAAGACCTAGACAAACCTCACCTCCCATTAATCCGGTAACTCCTGCTAAGTCACCAAACGTAGCGAACCACTTGGGATGACCTATGGCAGACAGCCGCTCGTAAGGCCTCGCATTCAGAAGGTCGCGGGATCGAATCCCGGCGTGGAAAATATATTTTATTTGAGTAATTTGTGTTATTTCACAATTTATTCAAATAAAATAATATATAATATATTTGCGGCACGTTCCAGAGTGGAAGATACTCTCAGTATCGCCCTGGTGTAAGACCACCATTCGGAATTAAAACGCTGCTTGAAATGGCTTTAGCCGTGTTTAGTGACCAGATCTGAATAGCCAGGTACTTTCCCGCCTTCCTCTTCCCTATTTTCTTCCCCTCCCCACTACCTTCAGCCTCACAACATACCCCAATTGGGGATGCCATATTCCACTGGCTCCAGACGGGAGCAATTGGGACTCTTGTGCGGTGTTCATATAATTTTTTTTTTAAATGTGTTGGTTATTGTAGTGTATCTAAAAGCTTCCGGCTTTTAGACATAGATGGTAGTGCTAAGAGGTGTCCTTAGATTCCGCTAGATGGCAGGTAGCTTAGTACCAGTGGGGACCAACAGAGGGTCGGGCAGCTCAGGGAGAGTATTCGTATTCACTGGAACCCTCTCTTCAGAATCCATTTAGCCAGCTCCTAGTTAGGTCGATTAACGAGGTCAATATTGTAATACGCGAAGTATATAATAAATCCAGATAAACATCAAGAATTTATTATTCCAAAGAAGTTATCTCCATCCAAGGTGTTATTGGGGAATCTGTTAATGTGTCTAAAACTGCAGAACACTACAGTTATCCAATAATTGGTTCCCGAGGTGGCGGTAAACAATCCTCCCTCCCAAATTAAATTATTACTATCCCTTGTGTAAATATTTCCCATGGGCGTATAAAACTGTAAATAAATAAAATAGACAAACTGATGGTTAAAGTTCATTTTTCACGACGTTGGAGCTCATCGGAGTTGTTTTTTGTGAGACATATTTATCGGAAAACGTTTTCTTTTTAGTTATATTTTTACTCCTTCATTATTCATTAATGTTAGCCCGATGTCATTATGCACTAGACCCGTAATTTTATAGCACAAATTAAATGTCGGCTTTCCCTTGAGAGAGATCTGGTTAAGAGTTTAAGAGCAGCAATGAGATTGAATTATCGGTTTGCAAGTTATAGATCCTGTTTTATAAAAAGTGTTTATAAACCGTGAACAATAAAATACTTGAATTACACTTCAACATCATAGAATATTACCTTGGTCTTCCTTGATAACATTGTACTAAGCAAAAGTATAAAAAAAAATTATTTATTTTTTTAAATTATTCTTTACTAGCTTTTACCCACGGCTTCGCTCGCATCCTAGTGGGAATATTAGCATATTAGTGGGAAATTACTGGCATAATTATTGGAAAAATTGTTATTATTCTTGCTTTTTTGACTAATAAAAAATAATTATTGTTCAATAGAAAATTTCAAAATTTGAGAATGACATATCGCAAATAAAAATTCTATTTTAGAAAATATTTAAATTTATTTTAAGTACCTACTTTATTAGTATTTTATTAATATTTAAATCCAGAGTAACCTAAAAAAATAAGAAAATGACAGTCCATTTTAAACGCTATGCTTTATAGCAACGTTATGCTTTTTGTTCGGAGAATAAACATTTTTAGAGATATGTAGATATTAACTACGACGCCAAAAAAGTACTCTTTTTAATCACAACAAAGCACTCTTTTTAAGCCTAAAATTAAAAAAAAAAAAACATTGTTTCCAAGGTAACAATTTGTTTGACGTTTCCAATAACTCGATTTTGTTAGGGACAGAAAACGTATGATACATAATTTCATAATGCCACAGCTCTTTCATAACGCCAGAGCTTTCCACATATAAAGCCGTTGTTACTCGCAAATAATATAGCTTTCGATTAGTGAAAGATTTTTAAATTCAATTCGGTATTTATTGCGTGAAAGAGTAAGGACCATCCAACCAACCATCCAACCAACCAGCCAACCAACCATCCAACCAACCAACCAACCATCCATACAAACTTTCGCATTTATAATATTATTATAGTAAGAATATTAGTAAGATAGTAAGATATTAGTAAGATTCATTAAAATAGGTAGGTATACAGTTTTGACAAGTTTTAGACTACAACACTAGGCGAATTTCTGTATTATGGTGGTAGAACGTCTATAAATGTAACATTGAGCGTTTTTATTATTTATTATTTATTATTACATTAGATACATTTATATAACAAAAGTAACATAGTAATAATATTTCAAAATAACTATAGACATTAAAATGTGTACAAGTTTTAATACGTCTTGTGGGTGGATATTAGTTCCTAGCAAGGCAGATTGCCCGTTCTAAGGAACCAGATGCTGGTGAAAATGCCAAAAATTTATTCTTTAACAAAATTGTCGAATGAAACACTAGTATATATTGAATTATTTGGCGGGTATTAGATAAGCCGCCATAGCTCAGTGGTCAGAGCTCCTGACCGGCAATCAGAGGGACACGGGTTCAATTCCCGTTGGCGGCCAGTATCTTTTCTCGGAAGATTTTTTCAATGTTGATGAGTGTTTCAGGTTGATAATTATTGATTATAAATTATAATATTTGTAACAAAATGTTGTTTTATTTTATTATTATTTTTTTAACCACCACCATCCACGATTACGGTACCGTGACGGCACAAAAAACATAATAAACAATATGTTCCTTATAACAATGATGCTGCAGTTCTTTCAAAAGATGAGATACATAATGTACGTAGGTCTGTTTCCTCAAAAGGAAAAAGTAATCTTTTTCTTGCATCTCTCTCACATGCCTAGTCTCCGCATACCCCTATAATAGCTGTGACTAGCCGTGACGATAATTTGGAAAGTATGGAATATAGTTACAAGGATAATGTTTGAGTGTGAGTGAATTCCAAAAATTCAAAAACCTCGAATGTCAATGCGCTGATGGTTTTGCTTTTGTTCGATGTTCTTTCATAAACACTAAATAAAAACAGTCATAAATGAGACAAAAGGAGAACGTATGTCTATCCCCCCTTCCCCCCCTCAAAGGAAACATACAATCATTATCATTCACCTCCCTCACACGTATAAAGAAAATTAAACGTAATTCCCGTCTCCGTAGCTGAGCCGTAATAAGATATAGGTATCTGTTTCTTCCAAAGGAAAAAAAATACGTATATTGTGTCATCTTTTTGTCTTACCATTATTATGTTAGATGAGAGATCCTGGGTCCAAGTCCCAGTTGTGACCGTTACCTTTTTATTTTTCAGTGTCTTTGTTTTGCATGTTTTCGTTTAGATTTATTAGTATTACCTACATCTTCAATGAAATTAATAGTATTTAAAAGTTTCACAGTAAATAATGCATTCGACTTTAAAAGCTGAAAATAAGTACTATTGTTGAAATTTAAAATTCTATTTAAACGATTTGAAACATTTGCAAGTAACATTACAAACCAATTATAATTCTGGTTGGCCACAAATTACACCTTATAAAAATAACATATTTAAAAAATGCATATTAAAATACAGTTTATCGATTTCATAAAGTTTTCGTCCATATTAGGACTGCGTAATGCGCATGACAAGGATCCGTGTTGGTATGTAGTTATTATTATTCATTAAATATATGGGTACAAGATAAACTAAATAAGTACCATGAAAAGGTATCCGTTAAATACATAGGTGTCCGGAAATTAGACCACTCTTTAAAATAATGCGTTTTACTCCTCCCAAATTATGTTTGAAAATATTGTAAATTTTACGCGATGTCCGTTTTTAAAAATTACACGCATTTAAAATGCAGAACATAAAATAATGATTATACACCTTTTGAAATATGATATTACAAGCACGTGAAAACTTCATGAAAATTCAGAATTAATTATTGTTGGCGCCAATATTGAGCCGACGCGCGAAGCGACGCTGATTAATGGGTACATTTATGTAGGGTGTCCTTCGACCAAGTATACCCTAGACAAGCCCTCTCATAGTAATAATTAGAATAAAATAACGCCAGTAACAGTAATTTCGCAACAAAACTCTCTTTCCAACTCCGCCGTCTTGCATACAGAGTTCCCGGCAATATGCAACTGACCGCCAAGTTATCCTTTTGTGTAATTCTGTCAAACTAATACATCAATAGTTGTTCACGGATTGGCCGCATGAAAAATATCCACAAGCCGTGCTGTATACAGTGGTTTTCAAAGTGGGGGTCACGAGACATTCATAAATTTAATTGGAAAAAAAAAATTTACTTTATTTTGACAAGCGATTCAATTTCGGAGGCCAGTATGGGTACCGCCGCCTCGGGAACCATTTATTGGATAACCAACGCCTCTTCCATAGGTCACCCCAAGTGATTCGCTACGTTTGGTGACTAAGCAGGGGTGCCCGGGTTAATGGAGTGATGTTTGTCCAGGTCTTGGCGGCAGATGCGTCTGCATTTTTTTTCTGTTGGTTCGTAAGCTTAATGAGTTTATTAAAAAAACCAATCATCATTTGCTTGAAAACATTTACGAAAAAATCATATTTTTACCGCCCATGCACCGTGGGCTTCCCAAGTTGGTTGCTCATCATTAACACAGTGATGAGCAACCAGCAGTCCGCAAGCCCATTTACTGCTTTTCGGACTGACTACAAAAAAAATCAAAAAATTGCGCTAAAAATATTCAAAGGCTTCTGTTCCGTTTTGCAAAAGGTATTAGCCAAAAACTTTAATTTCTTTTTAAAGTTTTGAATAACTACTCAAAACATTAAGTTTTTTGCGTATAATAAATAAAAAAAATTACTGAAATTAGTGGATACTTAAAGCCCAGTAGTAAGCGCTCAAAAAGAAGAGGAAGGGGAGATACGTAAATACGAGTGTTAGAGGGAGCGCGCTATTCTTAAAAACATGACTCGTTTGAAATAGGACAAAAATCTCACGGAAAATGTCACAAAAAGGATTTGAAAAAAACAATGAATTACGAAATTTTTCGTTTACCTATATATCTTGTAATACGTGTTAATAATATTTTTTGGAGTATATCTTACGATTTTTATCTATCGGGGGAAATTTCATACAATTAAATTATAAGTGTTAATTGTAATTGTTAATTGTTTAACTTGCGACCTTAATTAAAGAATTTTGCAACGATTTTTTGTTAAAATCTGTGTTTTAGGTATTTTAAAGGTTTCCGTTTTACAAAAAAACAAAAATTATCTTGACGAAATATTGTACTTATGAATATTGTAATTACAAACGAAAATAAACTAACACCATTTACTGGTTTGACCTTGAACGAAGTAAAAATTTTGTCTGGCAATTTTTGCCCTTTTTGAATCAACCGCCAAAATTTAACATTTCCAAATGAAAAAAATCGATATCATTCATTGTTTTGGCATTGCGGATATAAAATTTTCAGCTGCGGCTTTTTTTTACCCTCTTTGATAGTATAATTAAACAAATATTGTTTTATAATATGTAAAGCAGGTTTGCGACTCCACCGACAAAAAAGTTAACCAGGTTATGTTGTACATACCCTCCCACCAAGGTCCGCATAAGTACATAATAATAATGGATACATTAATAATACTTCGACTAAAAAGGTTGATCATTCCTAAAAAACAGCTGGTGGTGAATTTATGTAATTATTATTGTAATTTATGGAAATAATATAATTTATTTTATTACTAAAAGCGGGTCGCGCTTTAAAAAAGTTTGAAAACTCTTCCAAATTGTGATACTAGCGCTCCTTGTATGTATTAGTAGTCGAACACAGGCAGTGCGGTGATTTGATGACGTAGGAAACTTTGATGGCAACAAAAGTAATTCTGTAACATTATTACGTTTATGAAAACGCTGTCTAAAAGACATATGTAAGGTCTATTTTTTTGTTGTAGTCAGATAGCTGACTACATTTTCAAAAATAAAGTCCGCGGTGTGTACTTTGTACAACATTCGGAAGTTAGATATTTTTGTGTTTGAAAAAATTAACTCCGGTGCGGACGGCTGGAACACAAATTGGTTTCGGTGTAGACCTTGTAGACCGATAAAAGGTACAACACAAAGCACTATGCGATCTAAACGGTGCAAAACAATGCAGGCACTTTTTCATAAATGGGCCGTGAGCCTGCTTTTGCTGGCTTCTGGGGTCATTTTGCATTTCACAGGGCGCGTCTAGATATCATACGTCAATGAGGGTGTCGCAAGAGTTAACGTTATCCTTGGGAGGGTTACCGGACAACTCAGAATGATATCAACTCAGAACGTCATTTGAAAAGACATTAAAAGTGATGAAAAAAATGGTTAAATAGGTTATATTAGGTTAGGGTTATGGGCTATTTTAAAATATTGTTTTTCATAGCTTTAATGACTTTTTAAAGAGGTGTTGGGTTGACTTGATTCTGAGTTGGCATGGAACCCCTTTGGAGGGTTGATGGGCAAACTCACGACGGACCAGAACATTTTAATAAGACTTCAGTAAAAAGTTGATTGTTTTCGAGAAATTGGCATTTTCGCGAAAATCCTTACTCAGTTTTTCGAGTGCCATAGTTACAAAATTCCATATTTTAAGATTCTATTTTTATTACGTAATCCTGAATAGCCTTGCCATTGATCGCAGTCCAAAATAAAACTGATAGTGTTTTTACCTACGGAGAATAAAAACATTTTGCCCCATTCAAGAGTATTTTATTTATTTATTAGCACACTTTGACCCCTCGTACTGTAAAATAATGAACCACGCTAACCAAACAAGTTATTTTTTTTTAATTTCTTATTTTGTGCAGTTTTGAAAATGTAAATACATGTGCAACGTTTTTTGTTTTTTTTTTCACCACAAAAAGGGCTCATTATGAAATTATTTCAATAATTAGTCATTCAAATTTATTTATTTATTTTTGTGTGTTACATTACGTTGGATACATTTATAAAACCAATATAATATTATAATAGTATTGCAACTTAACTGAAAAAATTAAAATTTGTACAAGTGTTATTATGTCGATATTAGTTCCTAGCTAGGCAGGTTGCCCGTTCTAAGGAACCAAATGCTCGTGAAAATGCCAAAAGAAATATGTTGTAAAAAATGTTGTTACTTTTTAAAAAAATTCTTGGAGTAGGGTGGAGCAGCTTTCAACTTTTATGGACTGCACGCTACTGGTGAATGTAAACAACATCTTTGAAGCTTTTTTGAGTGGGGTTGAACTATGTTTTATGCTAATTTCATGTAAAAATTGATCCTATATTCGAGAGTAGGGTATAAGAGCATATGGCCTAAATATCAGAAGATTCAACAAACAACCCGTCTGGAAATATTTAATTTAATAAGAGTTAAAAATATGGCTTAACATTGCAGATGCAGATGTGGATGTTTTTATAATTTATGTAAATTTTATTTTTTCACATAAACTTTGCACTTATATTACTGTTTCAATATTGTGTCACTTTTTGTACAAACTAGTTAGATAAAGTTAAATTATGTTTTTTGCTTAACATACACTGTTCTATTTTTCCTAGGTACCTACAACAACATATATTTAACTATATTACCCACGCACAGGCTGCGCCTTAGTAAGTCCCATAACTCTTATGATTTTCTAAATATGTATATTTAAGGCGATCCACTGGTACAGGAAAAAATCGAAATCGGAAGTCACGCCCTTTTATGGGAGGAGTTCAAAAATACTTGAGAAAAAGCTTTTGGAAAGTTTGGAAAAGATATTTAAGAATTTTTTTTTACATGTTGATTTCGTAAAGGCCTGTAAAAAACAATAATTCCTTTTTTATGCATTGTTTATTGCAATAAAACGGAATTTTTAAATTGATTTCACGAAAATAAGCGGCGCGGAGCATAACACAACTGCTCTCCGCTCCGTTCGGAGGAGTAATGACGAAAGACAGGGGGGCGGCTGCCAGTCGTTCTTCGGTGGAAGGTATAAGGTTCACTTTGATATAACAAATTCGTCGACTGCCGTATTGTCGCCGTGATGTCAAAAATGCCAACGCGAAAATGCATATTATATTTTATTTTGTGAGGTTCGGGCGTAAATATAATTTTTTTTCGCGATAATTATATAAGAAACTGAATTTTCCACATTATGCAATAAAACCATATCCGAAAAAGTGTTTATAAGTAGGAGAGTTTTCAGTTAAAAATGTTTTTTATAGACCTAATACTTTATTTTTTTCTAAGCTTATTAAAAGACTTATTAAAAAAAATTACCGATATTTTTAAGGGCCAAAGTATGTTCTACACGCAGTATTTAATTAAAGCATCTATAATACTTCTAAGCGGTCAAATTTTCAAAACTAAAACATACGATTTTGTATGATTTTGCATTATTTAGTATGGCTTTATCTTAAAATGTAAAATTTGGGAAAAATAAAGGATTTTAAAGAATAATAAAAAATACTTTATTAAATCAATTCGATTACAGTGGACCTGCCTCAACAGTGAGAAAAATCCAAGGGGAATTAAATTTGACAACCGCACTCACTCGTGAAGATTAACCTTCCTCAATAAATTTCGCAAAGCCCGGACCGCACCAGCAAAGATTTATATTTATAGATATTTTATTGAGGCCTTTAAAATGTTATATTTAGCACCTGCAGTTTTTATAGTTCCACTCAACTGACATCATAAAATATATAAAGTAGGTTTTTAAAAATACATGTTTTATTTTGATTTTTACGAGTGAAGAGTCTAAAAATCCATCAAGTGTTTTTTATTTATAAAATAATATTGTACATACAAAATATAATGGTGGAATTAAGTATAAAATATTGTATTTCTTAGTCCTCACTAGGGGGTCCTGTACCGAGGCGGACTAAAGTTATTTAAATATAGTTTATTTGTCTTCTATGTCGTTTTTAGTGTCTTCATTGGGGTTTTTTCATTGACCTCTTTCGGCCATACTTTTATTCTTGATTTGTATTCATTAGGATTTTTTATTAGTTGTATGTCTTGGAGAAGGATGTTATGGAGTTTTGTTGCAAAGTAGGTATGTATAGTTTCTTTGTCCGAGTGTGGTTTTATAAGTTGGAATATTTTTTATATAATTTCTAGTGTTATATTTACATAAATAATAATTATCTGATATTCAGAAGAGTTTTTCTACTTTCCTTCAACTAATTTGGGAGCCGGGTACGTGTACCACCGCATCGGGCACCTATTATTGATTAACCAACTGCAATGCTAAGTTTGGCGAGGTTTGTCTAAATCTTGGCGGTGGGTGCGTTTGCCGGACTCTCTCGACCCGTGTTTTGCAGTGGGGGGGAAGGATTCACGCGTCCGTCACTCCTGGACACATTGACCCCCTGATTCCTGCGCCTTGATTCCTGCGCCCTGATTCCTGCCTTTTCCTAGTATATTTTTCCTTCCAAGACCAACCTCTTCTTCCTTTCCCTAAAAATACCCTGCGCACAGAATCCTCGAAGATGACGCAGGCCCCGAGTGAAATTATTACTGACGTAGGCCCCGATGGCTCTCAGGGCCTGCTGTGTGGAGCTAATGTAAAAAAAAACAAACATTGTTTATTTATTTATTTTATTTCTATTCTGGAACATTACAGATTATTACAGTGATTTAAATAGATACTAAGTTTCAGTAATAAAAAAATGTTATTGATCAGTAACTGTTTGTAAATAGGTTATTAGTAGTGTTTTGTCAACACCTCACTAGGAGAATCTGTGCTGAGGTGTTCCCATGTTTAGGTTTAATCGCTATTCTGTCAACACATGTAAAAAAACCGTATCCTCCTTGATATTGTCAAGAAGGGCACCCACGTGGGTCGACCCATGGCGGTAGTATCGTATACATAAATTTAAAATTCGTAGCAGTTAGGGTTAGATAAATAATTTTCCATTATAATGTTATTGATCGATCCGATTGAAAATTTTTGGAGCCAATATCTTTCTCCGACGTGCTTCGATACTCGAATGTGAACTCTGACTGAATTTCACGATGAAGACATTTCTGAAGTTGGTGATCCTTTCCGTTGTTATTCCTGTCACTATGTTTTTTTTTTATCAGGGCTACAAATCCGAAATAATATGTAAGCTATTTATTTATTAAACTGTTATAGTTGGTTCCGTGACTTTTCACCCCTCGTCAAAATATCCCCGCGAAAATATCCTACAGACAAAAATTCCCCCACAAAATACCTATCTACAAAAAAAAAGAATTCAGCATCGTGGAGATGCGTTTTGTCTTTGGAATATTGTGTCGAGGGATATTTTGTCGGAGGATGAAAACGCGCGGTACCGTTTTAGGACGTTTTTGCTGAATCATTGATTCGAAGCCCTGGCATTGTTTTTAGTAAGGGAATAAACATTTCTTTGACTTTTTAACAACAACAAAAAATACAAAAATGGCATGATCGAATCAGAGTCACTTTTTCCTAGATATTAGCTTAGATTGTCAATTAGATTGAACATAAATAAATAAAACAGCATTTCTTAAAGTACCATAACAAAAGGTTGATCGAAAGATACTTTACCAGTATATCCGTGAAGGTAAACACATTTTATGCGTTTTGCTTGAGATTTAATTCTCCAGCCAGGGTCAATTCAATTAATTGCACGAAGGTACCTACTTCTCAGAAGGCTATCTTAAATAGCAACTTTAAAGGTTAAAAGCGCTAATAAACTACTTTACTATTTTAATACATCTGTGCGTAGGTATCTATTTTAATATATCTGTGCGTAAGCTATATTCTTTCACGATAAACGAATGCACTGTGAAAACGAATATTTGGCTTTATAACTTACACCCATCAGAAGATGAAAAGGATTTTGTCACTATTTTGTGTTCTAAAATTATACTAATTATATTGTTCACTTATATCTTACGCAGGTATAAAAAATATGTGATGCATTCTTGCTTTTAGAAAAATATATAGAGCGTAATTTATAACAAAAAAACTTACTTTTCAGGGGTGGAAGTGTTGCGAGGCGAACATATTGTGAATATAATTCCAGCATTATTACTTTATTTGTGAATTTATCTGCTTATGTTTTACTAGCTTTTGCCCCCGGCTTCGCTCGCCTATATTCGCCTCCCCCCCCCCCCGTTCCCCCCCCCCCATCCCACTCCCCCCCCTCCCCCTCCCCTTCCACCAATCAATCAACAATCAAATACGCGCCGTTTCGAATTCATAATATTAGTATAGCTGTTGGCTTATGTCAAAATGCAGATTAGTACCTATTTTATATTTGTACACTAAATTTTCATATAAGAATACTCATATTTGAATTTTTGCTATCAAAGAAATCTCCATAGTAACCTAAACAAATAACAAAATGACAGCCCACGTCAAAAATTTACTTAGCAACACGCTTTGCCAATAAACTTATAATAAATAATTTCATAACGCCACAGCTTATTCATAACGCCAGAGCTTACCAATATAATATATAGCCTATATTACTCGTAAATAATATAGCTTTCGATTAGTGAAAGAATTTTACATTCCATTCGGTATTTATTGCGTGAAAGAGTAACAAACATCCATGCATACAAACATTCGCATTTATAATATTAGTAAGATGTGAATCAATTTTATATCTTTTCAATAACTATCCAAACCCTTCTGTTTTTTTAACGGGTGCAATGGTTTTTTAAATGAATAAATACGAACATAAAGCCAAATAAATATGAAATAGTGTGGGATTATATGGACTACTTCAAAAAAAAAATTATGAAAAATAAAATTCTAAATTTAAAAAAAAAATCAATTTAAGAGGAATATAAACGCTAGAAATATTTCGATTCTCGTGCCTGCAAAATTTGCAATCGAGCGTCTTATTTGCGCGCGGCAAGTAAGCGAAAAAGTGGTTTTTATTTATTTTGTCCTAAATTTTATAAGAGTGAAAAAAAGTTAGAACATAGAAAACCCTCAAAAATGGTCTTAGCCATAAACGGGTATTTTTATAAAAATGTTTCTTGTATTACTTTACAGTTAAGTCATGAAAATACATTTTTTTTAAGTGGTTTACGCTTATTTTTTTTGTTATGTAAATAATAATTATAATGTATTTCCGTTACATAGAAAACCTAGTAAAAGCTTCAATTTATCAGTAACATATTTTTTGATGTTGATACTGTAAGCCAATTCGTCATAAAGATTAATCTAAATAGTATCTAAATAGGAGTTCACGTATAACTTCACCTTAATGAAGGGTAAGACCATCTTAGTACAATTTTATTTTAAATATTTTTTTTTTATAAAATAAGCTCCCGGAATTACAATAACCTTGACAAGTTCTTTTCCATCCCCGGCTCGACGGTAGGTACCTAAAGTGTTCCGCTAAAAAAAACTGTTTTACGAGCAAGCTCCAATATACTGAAATTAGGTACCTAATTACAATTACCCCCCTGATTTATATTGCTAATACCTATAAAACCGCACATAAACATATGCGGTGCAATAAGCTCGTAAATAAAATAAATTACTGAAAATAAGTTGTTCAAAGTTCTTTGTTGCTGCAAAGGTGCTCGGAATCAAAATGTTTACAGCCGACTTCTTAATTTCTTTCTGATGGAGGCATCCGTCTTCATTTTGACAAGGGGAGACGTATTATAATTGGTAAAGCTGTGGATCAGGGTTCTGGTCCTAGTGGCAGCAGAAATCTTTTTTTTTAGTTTTCGTAGTGCGGGTTGTTTCACAGGATTTCACAGTTAAAATTCAAGTTTTGTGAAAGTCTTCATTAAAGTTTTGTTATTTTAAAAGTACTTGCGGTGAAACAACCAGCCCATGATGGAATAATAACAGAACATGAATTTGATGAATAGTTCAAATTATGTGAAACACTGTGTTTTTCTGTTTCTTTGTTTGAATTTTGTTTCAATAACGAATCTTTCCATTGGGTCACTTTAGCTTTCCATTAGGTCATCTTAGCTTTCCATTAGGTCATCTTAGTTTTCCATTAGGTCATCTTTGCTTTCCATTACGTCGTCTTAGCTTTCCATTATGTCATCTTTGCTTTCCATTAGGTCATCTTTGCTTTCCATTACGTCATCTTAGCTTTATTAGGTCATCTTTGCTTTCCATTATGTCGTCTTAGCTTTCCATTAGGTCATCTTTGCTTTCCATTAGATCATCTTTGCTTTCCATTAGATCATCTTTGCTTTCCATTACGTCATCTTAGCTTTCCATTAGGTCATCTTAGCTTTCCATTAGGTCATCTTAGTTTTCCATTAGGTTACCTTTGCTTTCCATTACGTCGTCTTAGCTTTCCATTAGGTCATCTTTGCTTTCCATTAGATCATCTTTGTTTTCCATTAGGTCATATTTGCTTTCCATTCGGTCATCTTAGCTTTCCATTAGATCATAATACCGACGTTAAATGAAGTGCGGTGTAAAGTTTTGTACGTATATTACCAAAACCAAACTGTTTTAATTCTGTGAAATCTTTTTGCTAGCAACAAATGCAATAAAAACTGTGCTTATCGTAAGATTTTATTAAACTACTTAGGAGGGATTGTTACAAAGAATTGGATCAATAATCGCATTTCAAAGCTAATTTTCAGGTACTGTGAAAGTTCCATTCAAGTTCTGTTATTATTTCATTACGGTCCAGTTGTTTCAGAGGACTAAATATTAGCCTCCGTGGTCGAGGGGTAAGGCGTTCGACCAGCGATCAGCGAGGTCAATACCGGCGCGCGCAAGTGAATTTTATTAAATGGGTTTGTGTTATTTCACAATTTAAAAATAATATAACGAATATTTGCATTTAAAAATAACGTTACGTATATTTGCGGCACGTTCCAGAGTGCATGATACCCAGAGTATCGCCCTGGTGTTAGAATACCATTCAGAATTGAATCGTTGCGTGATGCGACTTTAGCCGTGTTTGGTGACTAGATATAGGTATCTAATAGCACCAGGCAGTTGGGAGCATTTGAGACTCTAGTGCGGTACTCACATTATGAATTGTTCCAATTCTGTGAAATAACCCACATTTACAGGCAAACGAAATGCAAAGTGGTCGAGTAAAAACTGGACTTCGCATCACTCTGTCATATATTTGTAAAAATTATAAGTAAAATTTTCAAAATTTTAAGCAACCCCCGTCTCGAACACGTCTTTTAATGAATTTGTGAACCGAAGCACGATCCGAACCACGAAATATGGGAAAAAAATTCAGCGAAACACCGCTTACGGTCGCTTATTTCTTTTCCTCGTAATTAATGGTTTGGATCGCGTGTGTATATACGTAGCTTTACGTGGGGAAAGGAAACTGAACGCGGTTTTACTATATCATTTTGACATCACGTTTGAAAAGGTGCGCAACTCTCACATAATACATACAATTAGTTTCATTATTAACTGTGTTACCTGCTTTAACGATACCCTTTGTCAATCTTAAATCTGTTTCCCAGCGAACAACATTGATTCTTAGGATAATAAATAATGATATTTATGTTAGTATTGATCATGCTGCAAATCGTCTTATGTCATTAAATGCCACTCCAGCTGGGACTAAAGTCAGTAAACCATTAAATGGCTTTTCTTATTAGCGAACACTGAGAATAGGAATTGCAAATACCTTAAAAATTGTGAACAAGTGAGGAGATTGATCAATAATGATGAAGTTGGTTTTGAAGACTGAAATAGTGTAAAGATGACCTTCCTCAAATACAAAAACAAAACTAAAATAATGGTTTTTATTTCCACACTGTTTAAAAGGCAATATGCTTGAAAACTAATTACCATTGCCCTCTGCAATAATAAAAACTCAAATGCATTAGGTTCGGAGCTTGACTAAAACCTACTGTCATTTATGTTAATTACTTACTATATGATCAAGCAAATCTCTCTCTCCCTCTGTCAGAAATGAAGAGTGGACAGTTGGTTTGTTGTAATTTTTTAAAACTATTATTTATAAATACAATAGGATTCCTTTAATCCTATTTTTTTTTTTAATTCACAAGCTGGACAAGCAGTTCCCTCAGAAAAGCAGTTTGTTTCACTAAGTAGAAATGAAAAGTGTAAATCATCATGTAATCGTGTTATTGTAAAATAAATTGGGACGTGAAAACCATAACATGAAGCGAGTAATGAATTTTCAACGATTTTAATTATGCTAATTTTGATTTGGGGTCAAGACGATAGGTTCGTGCGGAAGGCGTCTGTGACGTCACACCGACCAATGTTTGAAGGCAGTCCCAGGTACCGATGATGTTGTGTTAGCAACTATAGTCGAACAGATACCAAATGCACTCCCAAAATTTCACCCGGAGATTAACGTACAGTAAAAACTTCGAAAACCCAAACTCGAAAGGCACTCTACCATTATATTATTAATATATGATATAAATATTAATGGTAGAGTGCCTTTAAAGTTTGGGTTTTATTTATTATTTAATTAGTACAATTTATGAATTATCGATTTTGGAGCTTAAAAGAAATAAATAAAATTGTTTATGAAAACATTAAAAAATTGCACTTTTTGTGAGACGATCAGAAAGACAAAAATATGTTTTAAATAGTTCACACGTTCTTAGAGAAACCCTCACATGTGAAAATATCGACTCAATAAAAGAAATCTAAATAGGGTTTGCTGACGCCATCACTGGCCAATAACATAATAAAAGTAGCATGATAAAAGGCACATAATAATAAATAACACAATAATTATAATAAATATGGAAAACAGATAGGCAATTTATTTAGTGCTTAAATAATGAATTATGACAACGAGGTCGACTCCTAATTTTTTTTAATGATAATGTTTAATATTAAAAAATATATTAACACTAGTTAAATTAGTTTTCTGATATCTCCAAAATTGATAAAGTTGAGATATTTCAAAATGAACGTTGATAAAATGTATGCAAAATTGTTCCGTGAGGTCACAATTTATGATGTACAATATTCATAACCCTATCTCGCCCATTCATCACGTTTGTATGGGTATAATCAAAACAAAAAAATTGCTTCGGGTTTTCCACTTTTACACAAAAATGTGTGCGTCGCTTTTCTATAAATGTATTCATAGTAGAATTTTTATTTTATTGCAATAATAACCTCTCAGACTAATTTGATCGCTTTTGGGAACAACTCCTACAGGTCTAATAGAAATCGTTGTGTCTCCTTTACTATCATAGTGATATATATGATCTAAATAGTGTTAGAAAGAGAAAATACCACGATTTATATTCAAATTTTAAAGATAATCATACAATAATTAGACCTTTATTCAACTAAATTTTCCGACCGAATTTTGGAAATTTTTAATCATTATTTTTATATAAACACAAAAAAGTGAGGTGACGGTAATGTAATACACTTTTCTAATAAAATAAGTGTGTGTTTTTAATTTTTTTTTGGTTTTTGTAATGTCGTTATTTGTAATTTTAGTTAGAAAAAACGTAAAGTGAGCCATCTTGAGAAAAATTTACTTCCGCATTCAAGATTGTTCCATTTAAAATTTTGTATGTTTTTTTTTAAATTATAAAATTTGAAGGAGTATTTTACAACCTTTCAAAAAAATTGTTTTTAGTTTTCAGATACGTTCAGAAATAATCAATTTTTTTGGATTTTATTGAAAAGCGGAAATATTTTGACCTTATGACAATACATCCGCGAAGCCTGAGGTGTTAAGTTACTATTCGATAGTTTGAATATTAAAAAATACATCCTCGGAGTGCTCTAATTAATATGATATAATTGTAAAAAACATTTGATGGAAACGATCTCATTCACCATCTGTTGATGCAACACATTCACTGTAGCTCTTCCTTCATTGGTAGATATTTATTGTGATCCTTCATGCGCACAGGGTAGTTATGGATTTTGCCGAAGAATAGTTAACGGGCGGATTTTACTAGCGGCAATGGCTGCTGTCGATACAAGCTTCGGTTAAGTTTACGATTAAATAAACTTGAAATGAGATACTGCACAATAAAAGCTACTACTAAACCGTTTTATGCGCTTTCTAACAGTGTGGGTTTCAAAATATAAATTACTCTGATGTTTCAGTATAATAAAAATAATAATACCTTGAGCTTGACCAACCCTTCGAATACACGTTCAAAAGTTCAGGTTAAATCATAAAAGATAGAAAGAAATATGGCATGAAAGCGTGCCGGCTGTCGAAGGGTAGTGTACAAACAGAAATGACGCGGGTTTCGGCTTTCAGATTACCGGCGCTCAGTGCCCAAAGTTAGTAATTTGAGGAATCTAGTTTGACTTTATTATTTTAGTATGTTTTTGGAACAATAGAAATTATCATTATATGAAAAAATTGTTAAAAAAATATATTACTCGATTCAACCTGTGGTTTTTACAGTCGTTTTTATACTTACAGTAATCTATAGATATATATAAAAATTATATATAAAAAATAAATCTCGGAAAGTAATCGATAGATTGGCTCAAATTTTATACAGAATATTGCATTTTATCAGAAGAGTGTTTCTATTTATAATGGTAAGCGCTGGCATTATAAAATTAGTAAATATCGATCTGTATATCAAAAATCGCCTTGGTGCTGATAAAATTTTAAGTTGTTAAAGTAAACCCGGAATATATCGAAAAACTAAAGTTAATTTTTTTTTTAATAGTAATATCTACCTCACAAGAGTCTCAGGTGCTCCCACCTGGAGCCAGTGAAACTATGGCATCTCCAATTTAGGTATGTTGTGAGGTTGAAGTTAGTGGGGAGGGAAAGGACATGGGGAGAAGGAAGGTGGGGAAGTACCTTGCTATTCAGATCTGGTCACCAAACACGGCTAAAAGCCATTTCAAGCAACGTTTCAATTCTGAATGATGGTCTTACACCAGGGCGATACTAAAAGAATCTTCCATTATATTATTTTAAATGAATTAATTGTGAAGTAGCACAAATTATTCAATTAAAATTTATTTGCCCACGCCGGGATTCAATCCCGCGACCTTCGGATAGCGAGTCAAAAGCCTTACCGCTAGGCCATGCCGGTCATCAAATCTGACTTCATTGTGTGCGGTTTCGTACGTTTACAAACATTCATGCGCCGACTAATCAAAAAGCTAAAAAACTAAAAAATTATATTTCTGTTTGTACACGTATGTAGAAAGGAAAGCATGCGCCACGGTGCTTAGATGCGATTTGCAGTATTAAGAAACAAAAAACGAAAATACAAGGGTAATGGGATACTGTTATGTAGTACCACGGCCATCGGGTAGTTGGAATCATATGAAAACAAAAAAAAACTATAATATTGTTATAATAACGTTTGTCGTAAACATTCGATCCACGTGCAAGCTAGGAATGAAAGTGCTGCCATCTATAATACTCAAAGAGAACTGTTGAAGTTTTCATATCATGTGTACAAATGCACAGTAAATCTGGTACTAGACTCGGTGATATTGGTAATGATCATTTTATTTATTGCGTATTTCAATCAGTGTAGAGTTGTGCAGTCCGGTTCCATGGCAGTTGATACCCCGAACCTATTTTCATTCAAATGCATCAAGGAAAAAAATGCTTATCTACTACATCTACTATCTACTACACTATATAAAGAGGTAATATTTGTTTGTTTGTGTGTTTGTTTGCATCGAATAGGCTCCGAAACTACTGAACCGAATTGAAAAATTCTTTCGCTGTTGGAAAGCTACACTATCCCTGGGTGACATAGACTATATTATATTTAAAAAAATAGGCATCCTTACTAAAACTTCAATAATGTAACCCAGGGTGTAAAAAAGTTATCTTAAATATTATTTAAATCGCGCGCGCTGCGAAAACTATTGATAATAGAATAAAATAATGTACTACGACTTTATAGAACAAATCATTATTTACAAAAAAGGTTGCGACTGCATATGTCTAACTATTATGGTTATGCCACAATAAGTATTCTTTTATTTTTAAAATTTTATTAAAATGTCGCCGCTTGAAAAGGCTCTTTATTTGTATCTTGGTTTTAATCCTTATCAAAATAAATTACTTCATATTCAAGACAGCTTCAATACCATTATTTAAATTTTTCAATTTTTCAATTCGGATATTTAATTAGAAAGATATCACGAGTTTAAAAATGTTAGTATTAGAAAAAAGTTTCGGCTACGGGCCGGGCGGGAAAAGCCAAGAAATGAAGTGCAGGGGGGTTGGCGGGACGGGGGAGCGGGAGAGCGGTGGCGGGGAAGGTGGAAGTGGAACGCTGGAGGGGAACGCACGGGAAAGGACATGCAAGGAGTAACATTTTATTTATTTGAATATGGTATTGCAACGCATGCCGGGAAACAGCAATATATTATAAAAGAAAGTCCAAAAAAACATGCGGACCGCAAAAACTCAGAAACGAGTCCCGGTACGATCAAGGAAGTTATATGGTGAGGTAGATCTCTATCCCCACTAGGGAATAAGGGTATCCGTTTTTACCTAAAGGGCGTGCTTTTGAAGATATAAGGGCTGGAAGTTTCGCCCTCTTGAAATTTCTAGAATAGTCTTCCGGAAAGTTCTGTAAGGTTCTACAGAGCTCTAGAAAATTCTGGAAGATGTGGCGGAGTATGTCGTGAAATTTTCGGGGGAATTGGGAACATCATTGAGGAACATGCCATAACACTCTCGAATTTTGTCCTGAGCGAAGCCGGGTAACCCAGCTAGTCTAAATATATACTAACAGTACCTACATACCACCGCACAAGTACAAAATATCGACATTGTAAATGAATTCGCTTGATATCCACACCGACTTATTATTAAAGTTATTTTTCATGTCGATTTTAGATTCGAAATTGGTTAACAATGTACTAAAAATTATACTTTTATAATAATAATAATTTCGGTGGCTAACTGCCAGAGGATCAACTGCCGGAGGATCAACTGCCAGAGGATCAACTGCTACTAACTGTACCTACATATATACCACCGTACAAGTAGAAAATATCGACATTGTAAATAAATTCGCTTGATATCCATACCGACTTATTATTAAAGTTATTTTTTATGTCGATTTTAGATTCGAAACTGGTAAATAATGCACAAAAAATATACTTTTATAATAATAATAATTTCGGTGACTAACTGCCGGAGGATCAACTGGTACTACATACATACCACCGTACAAGTATAAAACATAGACAGTGTAAATAAATTCGCTTGATATCCATACCAACTTATTATTAAAATGTCGATTTTAGATTTGAAGTTGGTAAATAATGCACAAAAAATTATACTTTTATAATAATAATAATTTCGGTGGCCAACTGCCGGAGGATTAACTGCCGGAGGATCAACTGCTACTAACTGTACCTACATACATACCATCGTACAAATACAAAATATAGAAAGTGTAAATAAATTCGCGTGATATCCATACCAACTTATTATTAAAATTTCGATTTTAGATTTGAAGTTGGTAAATAATGCACAAAAAATTATACTTTTATAATAATAATAATTTCGGTGGCCAACTGCCGGAGGATCAACTGCCGAGAGATCAACTTCTGAGGGACCAACTGCCGGGTCACCGTGTAGTCCATCACCGGAATTGTAATAAGAAAAAGGATCGAACAAAAGAAATTTTGTAGTAAAGTGTAGTGGGTACATTTTTTTCATACATTGTCCTCATTATCTACTTGAGGTTTACATGGTTGGGTATGGTAATATTAACGGATATGTTGTTATTGCAACCGTCATTCAAATTATAGAATATTTAAAGATATTTTTCAATTTAAAAACACATTAACAAGCTTGTTTTCGAAAGCTTTTTACGTTACGACCGACGCAATAAAATAAAGTCATTTTCAAAAATTGCTTCCGAACAGATAAACGCGAAACAATAAAAGGCTAACCATAAGTAGGTGCGTATTTTGGAAGTTGTTTGAGGTTTCGCCCGCAGAACCAGATTTATGTTATGGAACTATAAAAAAGTTCATTCTTAAACGGCCTCTTCACGTTACGATTTAAAGCACTGCTTGCAGGTCTGCAAGCAGAGTCTCAGCCAGCAGCCAAATTATTTTTATTATTCTTTTGCCGGGCCGTCGCACAGTGGTTGCAAATGCTCATTTTCGTCTCATAAATCTGTAACTTCTTTGTTTCTTAACATAAAATAAAAAATTTGGTGTGCTGATTAATTTAGTTAATTATTATTATTGTTATTTATGCCATTTAAAAAATATATATATCCTTTGCAGGAACTGCGACAAGCTAATTTTCTGATAAAAAGGAGCAACGGAAAAACCGATTTTTGAGGCTATTGGGCAAAAAATCCGTGGACTTTTTTTAATGAACACATTAAAAAATATATGTTTGTATTATAAAATGTTTTAATATCCACAGGGGCCAACCCTGCGACCAGTTGAAAGTTTATCTGAACTTTGTCAAAATCTGGTTTAGGTATCATTTGCTTAATATTGTATGTAATATTGGATATTATAAAACAACATTATTTAAAACTATATTAAAAATACAAATTATTAAAGCCCCAAAAAAGTCTTTGCGGTGATATATAATAAACTATACATAAACTAGCTGAAATGCTTTAAATTTGTACCACGAAAGATTCCACATTTTGATTCAATTAAATATCTCAGCCGGAACCCTTACTTTGACATCATTATAAATATGTATACCAAAAACAAAAAAAAATATATTTCAATTATTCGGATTATCAATCAATATCAAGAATTATCGATCAATTATCTTATTAAAATAGCCATATCTGAAAAAAAGCACAGTTTTTCGATTTAGTCGCGTCGTGTCGCTCCAATTTCCTATCAATCTGCAATGAGACCGGTCGTGTGTGTACGCAAGACTCCGACCAAACCCCCAATTTCTTGACATTTTTCGACGGGAGCGTTTCGCGCGGTTCTTTATCGACTCGTATGCTATTAATAATAATAATAATAATAATAATAAAAGTTTATTCCAGAATGTATGCAGGGGTAGTGCAATGCAATACATTCCATATTTTGAAACAAAAAATGGGTTAATGTTAAAAATAAAGTAAATAACAACATATAAATAAATTTAAAAAAAAAAAACGAATAAGCATGAACAACATGAGAAAAATAATAATAAACAGTAAAATTAATTCATGCAGCTGTTTACGGAGGGTATTTTATCGTCTCCCGTCTCCAGAGGGCCATCAGGGGGGACTCCAACCAGGTAGTCATGGCGGTGATGATTGCATTCTTCGATTGGCGTAGTCTGCGCCATAAACTTCCCATGCGGTGGCGAAGAAGTGCTCGGAAAGTGTGCACTCGTCCCTCCAGGAACATTTCCGTAGCACTGCAGTATCTCGGTAGGCGGAAAAGTTGACGGTATGCGTTGTTGTAAGCAACCTTTAACTTGTTCCATTGGGATGCAGTGTAGTCAACCCACAGTTCTGATGTATACAGCGAGGTACAGAAAGCGTTGAACAATATTCTTTTTACTTTTGGGCTGCATAGGTAAAAACGTCTTGACAGCATACCCGCTCTAACAGATATCGCTCTTCTCTGCCTTTCCATATCCTCGATATCCTTAAGGTCGTCTGTGATGATGTGTCCCAGGTACTTAACGCTGTGATAAACATTCATTTTCCTGTCATCTAACCATACTGAGGGTGTTTGAATGGTTTCGTTTTTGTTTTTAAAAACCATAACTACTGACTTGGTAGTATTATATAGATATTGAAATTATTAAAATTAAAAAAAAAAGGAATTAGGTATTCTTAATAAAATAGCGAGGCATACATTATTTAATAATTTAATGTATTGTACTTACTACTTACTAACAAAATATTATATAGGTACAGCGTACAGCTACCAAAATATGTAGATAAGTTTATAGTTTATACTGTCGTGCTTGAAGAGTAAGGCTCTCGACGACTAATCCGCAGATCGCGGGTTAATTAATTTGTTTTTTTTTTCACAATTAATTCATTAAAAATAATATTTAAATATAATATAAAACAATTTTCTGGAAAAATAATGATCTTTTTTGTTTATCGGAACCTAACCCTATCATTCAATTCTAAATGCCCATTTGGTATTACCTTTTTTATTTCCGGAAAAAATAGTACATTTTTAGTATTATTTTACCTGCTATATTACAGATGTCCCTGTGTTATGGCAGGTAAAGTTAACAGAATGGAATTATACATAGATACTAATGATTGACAATAATAGTAACTCGATAATACAATTCAGATGAAGTTACAAATATTTTACAGATTTTGGGAAAATATGAAGGTAGGATTAGATTATAGAGTGTAAAATCTCTTATTTAATAACTCAAAACCAAAATTTCAGTTCCAGAGATTAACATTAAAAAATGGTTACCAAAAAATATTATTCTGCGAACTTCTTAGTTTTTAAAATCGGGATATGATATATGTATAAGAAATGTGCTCAGTTGGGCATACTTATTTCCTGCTTTTGCCCCTTTATTGAAGGGCGGACGGTGAGGATTAGCAATTGTAATATCACGCTGATTTTTGAAAGCATACTCGTAGATTGATTTCTTGCAGTAATATTATATTTTGAAAATATTAATTATATTGTTATGGTGAGTGACGGTTAGTTAGTTTAATAAAAAGAAATCGGTTCATACCTGTCTTGCTAGGAGGGCGCTCTGGGCGGGGAGGGCGGAGGCGGGCGGTGCGCGGCCAGTAGGTCTGCGGGCGCGCACAGCCCCAGCGTGGGCACGTACGTGTAGCTGTAGCACCGCGAGTAGCACAGAAGGTCCTGCCGCTGAGCCTCCAGCTCTAAGGCGCGAAGTCGGGCGCGGTACGCAAGGTCCTTAACTTGGTCGCTGAACTGCCGCCCTGGGGAAAACACACAATTTAATGATGTATGGAAACTTAAAATAAACTATTTACCTACTGCAGGGTATATTTTCATTAAGAAATTTCTACGATTTTTCAATTGTCGTAAAAAATGACGATTCCTGGGAATGGTTTTTATTTCATACAACCTGACCAGTCCACGCGTTGCTGAGGCTCAGTAGTTGACTAAGTGTTTTTGACCTAAGTGTTTTAAATATAATGTCTGCCGCGTGCAAATCCTTATCTTCTCCAAGCATAAACTTTCTAATGTGTCTGTATCCATTTGTATACAGAAGAATTAGATAGAACCTAAGAATTCTTAATAAATTGTACAGCGCCCTTGATATCATTTTACACAAAAACGGCGCTCTACAATTTATCCAATTATTATTATTGACAGATTGACGTGAAATCGAAATACAATGCCATCTACTGGATGGTTACCCAACCTAGATAACCAAGTGTTGTGTCGATAAATTAACTCACACCACCATATGTTAGAAACTGGAACTTACAAATAATTACAAAGCATTGTCCTGTAACAAACTTTTAATGAACTTTTTTTTTCTCTTTAAAAGAAAGACAAACGTTCCCGGGCTACGAATAACCCCACAATATTTGAAAATCTCCTACTACCACCACAGTAAGCCGAAAATGTTGCTTGAGTCGTGATGGAGGACTTAGCCAGCCGAGGAATCGAACACGGAATGCCTGGGTGGGACCCAAACGCGATGTCCACTCAACCACTGACCGGTCAATGATTAATCCCCAATGATAAATATTGAGGTCAATAATCGAGATAAAAACTATCCTATATTTTAAGTTGGGTCAAATTACACACAGTAAACTAAATTTCATCAAAATCGGGTAAGTAGTTTCGGAGTTTATCGCGAACAAACATCGTGACGCGGATTTTTATATATAGAGATTGAAATGTTTTGTACAAAGATATTTTGAAAGGCTCAAATGTATTTGGTTTTGTATAATGTTCGAAAAATAATTTTTTTGAATTAGACAACAAAATAATGTTTGATTTTGTTGTGAACAAACGTTCGTAAGGTGTCCCGACAATTGGCCCAACGAAATTATAATTTTTGAAGTAAAACTTACGAGAGCGTTACGAAAAGCAAGGCGAACGCTTCGTATATTATATATACTGTAGGAGCAAGAGAGAGTAAATTGACTGCGCATTGTATATAAGTACGCAAGGGGGCCGGCCAACTGTCGAGGGATCAACTCTAATGGAATCGTTATTACAATCTTGTTGTCAGCTGACTGGTCACATAGTGCGATTCTATTTTTTTAATGGTAACGTTGAAATTACTTTATGTGACCAATCCTTCATACTAGTCCCAGCGAGATGTTGTACGAGACGTCATCCTTCTAGCACATTCTAGTATAGCAACCAATATTGTTGTCTGCGTCAAAACTATATTTTTGCCAATTCAAACCGTTTAGAAACTTGCGATTTTTTAAATCAAATTATAGCATTTTTATTTTATTTTTATGTTGACGAATAAATTTTCTACAGCGAGTTAAAGTTTCCCTTTTTAGAATTACCGCTAACACGATATTTTGGGGCGGGGCTATCGTGTGACGTCATGAGCGAGGACGCTCACTGACAGTGTTTATTTATACTGGCCCAGCTGAGCGACGCTTGTGACGTCACAATCCGATTTGCCAACCGCGGGCCGTTTTGATATTGTCAGTTTTAGATCGTTTTTAAAATCAATAATATTAATTGAAAACATAAAAAACAAACATTTTTAGTAGGATGATTAAAACCAGAAAAATAATCTTTAAATATTCCGTACATTTTCAACAGAATCCCTCGTTTGTGGAAATACCCCATTGTTTTCAAACTCCATATGTAAACGTATATAAACCGTGTACAAAACAATCCCAAAGTGTTTGTGTCAAAAGTTGTGACCTAAACACGAAGATCATAACTCTGATAGAGTAACGTGATAGTTCTGATAGAAACACGTGTATTGTATCGTTTCGTGATATGAAATAATATAATACACGTGCCAAACTGGCTAACCCCAAGTGCACATACTGTCCTGTTTCCCGGAGACACATTTGACCAACAAATAAGCAAATAAGCAGTCGACCACACGACAAGACAGTTGTGTGGAGGACCACAGCGTCCGGTCCGCCACTGACCGCTGGTCACTGTCCAGTTGCCCAGTTGCAGGGGGGAACAGGAATAAAGTCCTAGTTTTGTGTTTTGTAGTTGTTAACAGACACGTCATGTACGCGACTGACCGCACATAGTAATCATTCACGGTAAACCGCCTTGTTAAACTTTATTTGATTATTTGAAAGTGCTACTGTGGAGGATATGTTGTTGGTATTAGTTAGTTTATTGAATAAATTCAATTTTTAATACATATTCTCGTCGGAAAATTTAGTTTTTTTTTGTCGTTTTACAATTTTTACAAGGTTTGGCAATTTGAGAAATTAATAAGAAATAAGAAATTTGAGTAAGGCAATTTGGCTGATTCAAAAGAAATTAAGTAACTAAATTTGACGGCCTCCGTGGTCGAGGGGTAAGGCTCTCGACTAGCAATCCTAAGGTGGCGGGTTCAACTCCTGAAATTAGTGTTATTTCACAATTAATTAATTGAAAATTAATAATATATTTGCGGCACATTTCAACGTAAAAAGATACTCTCAGTATCGCCCTGGTGTAAGGTATTCACCCTGGCATTCGTATAAATTAGAAAAAAGATACGAAATATTACGAAAAAAAAAAAACCACATAAGTTTTTTAATAATTATTTTGGAATAATGTTGTACTTCCCTCGGACTAAGCGTGGAACTAACTAACTAACCATCACGCCGTTTCACCACAGGGGTAGGCATAGAGGATGGACCGCCAAATAACTCGGTCTTGGCACACACTACTTGTCTCGTTCACATTCATACATCGTCTCATAAATGCTCTTCTATTATTATGACTCTTGATGTAGCCCGACTCAAGTATCTGATTCACTTGGTCGTACCATGTTTTACTCGAGCATCCCCGATTTCTGCTGCCATTCACATTTGCGTCATATATTCTTGTAACACTCCTTTCCTCGTTCATTCGCTCTACATGCCCAAACCATCTGAGCGTATTACTCTTACATCACCTTGCATTCTTTGCGGATCTCCACGTTTCTGTATCAGTGTGTACAATCTATAATAAAAATAAACTTAAATTATGTAAGTCTAAACCATTATACCGAAACCAATAACTATTAGATGGAAGCAATAACAAAATTAGAAATATAATTTTGTTATTTGGAAGCGCAAACAAAATTATATTACTAATTTTGGCTAAAGTTCGGTTTAGTGGCGAAATTCCTAAAAATACAAACTAGTTATTTTTATACTAACTATGGGCCGGGGAATACGAATCTGAAAGAATTAGGCGGCGGCAAGCAATATTAACTGAATTATACGACTTTAAAAACTTTTTTTACACACATAGGAAAATGGCCATTTTGGAAGCATTCTGATTCCTAGAAAATCAAACTAGTTATTTTTATACTAACTTTGGGCCGGGGAATCCGAATCTGAGAGAATTAGGCGGCGGCAAGCAATATTAAATGAATTATACGACTTTTAAATTTTCAATACACACATACGAAAACAGCCATTTTAAAAGCATTTTGACACATGAAAACCATAGAAACCATAAAATTAAGTGTTGCCATTAAGCAGTAATATCAATAACGTAAAATAACATGTTTATAATTTAAGTACTTACTTTTTATAAATTTTACTCACTTTTGTATCACAAACCATGCTACCTAAACCTAGCGTAGCCGCTAAACTACTTGAAAACTGGGATGTTTTTTTAAATTGACGCGAGCAGGCGGTATAAAGGGGCACAAACCATGTGACACAAACCTTGCGTAGCCGCTAAACTACTTGAAAACTGGGATGTTTTTTTAAATTGACGCGAGCAGGCGGTATAAAGGGGCACAAACCATGTGACACAAACCTTGCGTAGCCGCTAAACTACTTGAAAACTGGGATGTTTTTTTAAATTGACGCGAGCAGGCGGTATAAAGGGCACAAGCCATGCGACACAAACCTTGCGTAGCCGCTAAACTACTTGAAAACTGGGATGTTTTTTTTAAATTGACGCGAGCAGGCGGTATAAAGGGGCACAAACCATGTTACACAAACCTAGCGTAGCCGCTAAACTACTTGAAAACTGGGATGTTTTTTTTAAATTGACGCGAGCAGGCGGTATAAAGGGGCACAAACCATGTTACACAAACCTAGCGTAGCCGCTAAACTACTTGAAAACTGGGATGTTTTTTTTAAATTGACGCGAGCAGGCGGTATAAAGGGGCACAAACCATGTTGGGTTAGGTTAGGTTAGGTTATGTTAGGTTAGGTTAGGTTAGATTAGATTAGGTTATTTGATTTATAAGGTATGTTCGATGATATTATTGTTTAATGGCCACACTTAAATTGTTGTTTTTCTATGGTTTCTATGGTTTTCATGTGTCAAAATGCTTTTAAAATGGCTGTTTTCGTATGTGTGTATTGAAAATTTAAAAGTCGTGTAATTCAGTTAATATTGCTTGCCGCCGCCTAATTCTTTCAGATTCGGATTCCCTGGCCCATAGTTAGTATAAAAATAATTAGTTTGATTTTTTAGGAATTTCGCCACTAAACCGAATTTTTTCCCTAATTTTGTTATTGATTCCATCTACTTATTATTGGTTTCGTTATTATTGTTTACCAACTATCTTCTGTTCCTTAGAGTCTAAGGAATAGAAGATAGTTGGTAAGGTAGTAAGGCTTAGACAATGTGCAACAGCAAAAATGTTAATTGAATTGTAAATTATTTGTCCTAATTACTCATTAGCGCAATCATCAAAACGCATTTCCAAGTTTAGCATGGTATACTCGGGCGAACATATCCAGTTGCCCACCACGTAACAGACCAAGCGACGACCATTTCAACATGAAATATGAAATACTAGGCTTTTGTTAACGTCTCGATACACTAATACATAGTTTCTGTTCCTACCTTTTACCTAAAATCTCACCATAAAATCAAATCGAACTCTTGCAACTCATAAGCTTATGAATACCCACAGTAACAACACGACAAAATACACTATTCTACTGCAGCATTCATAAGCGTAACTACATTGCCCACTCTCCGATACAACGATTTCACACCAATACTTAGGTGATATTGACATATTTAATACTAACTTGGCGAGTTTTGTGGATTATTAAATATTTATTCCATCACTATTCCTAAACACATCTCGTATATTTGTAAATCTAACTATTCGCTGTATTTTTCAGTGTTTGTTTCTGTGTTTTTATGACTTGTGTGAATTTTTTATGTAATGTAATTTTATTTTTATTATTTCTTTCTTAAGTTTCAAAATTATCTGCAATGTTAAAATTGTACTAGTATCTAACATGTAAAATCCCCCGTGGCGTTAAAAATACGAATGTGCTTTAGACCACACAACTGAAGTAAAACTTCTGCTCCATCCATATAATAGGAAGAGAGAAAGAAAATGTGCGCGCGCACTGCTCTCTCTTGCTTCGCAATGTTCGCCTCGCTTTTCGTAACGCTCTCGTCACGCATTCGCTGACTTAGGTACTGCCCAAGTCAAGCGTTCGTAAAGAAGTTTTACTTCAATAAATAAACAATAAAACACAATCAACTGCATTTATCGATGACTTCTTCAGAGAATGTACAACAAGAATTGGATTAAAGATGCAATAAGTTCCCCTATATTTTGTTACATAATATTATGTAGGTGTAAAATAATTTTATTTAATCTGTACTATTTTTATAAGCAGTATTTTCTAATTGATAACTATATTTCGATCGCTGGCTTATATGACAGCCGTCTTCAACAGCGATGTATTTTTTTTGTAAATTATGCTGCCTTCTCGAACGCTCTACAATCCAAGTTGGTCAGTTGTTGCAGTAGTAGGATTGGAATTTGTTAATAAAAATAAAATCAGTTACTACTGGAAACCGCAGGTGATAAAAGGTTCGCATTCAACAAAGAAATTCACGTTCAAAACCATTGGTAAAATATGTCTAACACAAGCACTCTTGGATTAATTATTATCGATAAACTTTAGCTTGAAAATAAGATGTAAGTGCCTATTGTAACGATATCTCAATTAATCTAACTATTAGGCCAAAACAGGTTGAAGTACGGGTCTGAATATATCCTGTTCTTCTTCTTGCGCCCTGTCCATTCAACGGACCATAAAATCTTCATTCGTAACTCTGTCCATCCAGCATATTTTGAGTATTCTTCTCTAGATCCACATCTCGAATACCTCAAGTCACCTAATCAGTCCTTCAGTAAGCACCCATGCTTCTATTCCATAAAATAATATAGAAAACACGTAGCATCTGAAAATTTGCATTCATAATCCAAGATTGAGATCATGACTGCAGAACATCTATTTCATGCTGATAAAGGTTGCACGAGTTTACTCAATGCGGCATTTGATTTCAACCGAAGGATCCCAGTGGTAAATATTAATGTCCAGTGGCAGTTTTTTTCTAAGTGCGTTTATGCGTGAACTCTCATAAAAATATAAGAAAATGAGACTTACTTGTATTATAATTTCGCTCAGACATTAAAAAAATTCACATGTCGTGTGGCGCGCGTCCGGCGAGCTGAGTTCTAAATGAATTCCATACGTGCGTTTTAAAATCAGCAACTATGACTAATAGTTCATACAAACGTACATCTCGTGACGTTTCATCGATAAACTGTGCTAGTATGCAATCCTTATGAATCTATTATTATAAAACAAATATAAAACTGATTTCCACTTTAATTTTATTGACCGTAACCTGTTACAGCTCGTTAAAGCCATCTTCAGGCTGGTACAAATTATTCTTAGCCCACGGTTTGCATATGTAACACATGGTGGAGGGGGCAGAGGGGTGGTCTAAAAGGATTTTAATCAATTACTTACATTTTCAAAACGCTACAGATACCAATACTGGAATTTTAAAGTACAGTTTAAAGTTTAAACATTCGCGGAAAAAGTCAATCGTTTTCCAGTTTTAAGTATTCCAAAATGGTTATCTGTTTGCACCGGAACCATAAAACCGATGCATTTCCTCGCCCAGCGATTGCACGGCGATCAGATTGCGTTAGAATGCAGCTTGCTTATACACGTGCAGATATTTATGCACCGAGTGCAAACTAATATTTCGTCCATATACATAACTACTGCTGTACGTTTCATGACAATCGAAGAGTGATCACAAAAAAAAATCCTCCACACGAAGAAAACTTTTATTTTTGTCTTATAATCAGGAATTATTTACTTATTATTTTAACAGGGTTATTCTAAATTTGGGAGGCGGTGAGGGTACCGCAGCCCCGGGAACCGTTTACAGGATTATCAACAACTCTGCCGTAGGGGTGCCGGGTTCATGGGGTGAGGTTTTTCCGGATCTTGTCGTTGTCTTGTTTATATTTAACCAAAATTGTCTTGTCTATATTTTTTCATACTAACACATATTGTATCTTGTATTTCCCGCTAAGTACTAAGCTACTGCTTACTAACAACGTACATTTGAGGTCTAAATTCGTTCTAAACTAAATGTAGTTTCGTTGTTTCAAAAAACTTCCTTGCGAGAGCCTTGAAGTTGTAACCATCTGTTACTTATACCAGAGAGGGTAAGTGGTAGATAATAACCTCCAATGTATCTTGGCGGCGTATGCATCAGTTCACGAAGACCGAATTTAAGAAGATCTTTTGACCTCTACGGCAGTACTCTCTCGGAACATGGCCTTGCACAGCAGTGGGAGGGATGAATTCTTAAGTCCGTCACTCTTGAACTGACTGATTCCTACCTACGCCCCATACCTTTTTCCTTTCCAAAATTTCCTCTCTATCCTTTCCTAAAAATACCCTCTACGCAGCATCCCCAAAGATGACATAGGCCCTGAGGGGAATAATTTTCCTCGGAGCCTTCTGTGTAGATAAAAAAGTCGAAATTAAATAAAAATTTATAGAATTCTAAGTTCTAACCACGTTTATTATTAAAAACTCACATGTTTTGTAAGCAATACTTACTTCATCAGGGTTAACTAATTACAACAATAGACATAGACTTAGGTGTCAATGGATAGGCGGGTATGGGAAAGAGGAGATAGTTTAAGATTATTATTTACAAAGGGAACAATTTTAATAATGGGTCATCTAAAAATATTTATTGTTTTTTTTTTAAATATTTAAATTCATCTTTACACTCTTTCTAATTTCTAAGATTTCTACTTTGTCCAAATGAATACCCTTAACATAACAATGTAGTAACACTATTTCATTATTAAAATCAAACGTATAATTCGTCTCCAATAAACGACTGGAATAAAAGTTAAATAAAATACACCTATTTTACATTGCTTACTGTAATGTCCTTGATAGACTTATGAACAAGACAAACAAATGAATTTGTAATAAGGAGAATAAGATCGTAATAGGTGAGTTTATTGACGTTATAAAGTTTACAGTGTAATAGTATCTCCTATGCTAAGGTCTACGAGAGAATGAGCGCAGAGCGGCCGATGTACCGCGCGCTGCCTGCCTCCGACTACCGACTTCGGGTGCCATCGGAAGCGTTCGGCTATTTCCGTAAATGTTGCCATGCTGAAGCAAGCTTGCGGATACTACACTTACGTAACCAACTTTAAACATCATAAAACACAAAACGGCCAGCGGTTTAGGGGGGTAGTCTGTATAAATGCCTCGCAGAAAATGTTAAAAATATAAATATCTTAAAAGAGCAGGAATCATCGATCAATATCATACGTCAATGGCAGGAACTAATATTTACTAGCAGTAAATTATGATACTTGTATTGTTATTATGATGTTAATATAATTTTCGTTTATCCAGAATTAAAATAATATATTTTTTTAATTTATTTCTAGATTTCTTTATTTTGATCATTTTTTATATCTGTCCTTTCTTTCGTCCGGACGGTTAAGTAATAAAATCGCAATAAGGTGTTGTAAAATTGAACTTCACATACGTGCTAATTATTGCTCTATCTTTATTGGTCAAACCGGAAGGTAGACAGGAAATGTAACATTGAATAGAATATTCCTTCACTTAATGCACACGTAAATTTTCAGAAATTTCCTCCCTATATACTCTATGCAGAATGAACAAAAAAATTTTGCAACCCAATTTAGTTTGCGCGCTATTTTTCGTTTTATTCTAGTTACTCATTCAGAAGATCTAGCACGGAAGATCGACAAAATTTTATATCAATACGATATTGACTAAATCAGTGATCAATTCCGATCGAAGTTTGACAAATTTCCGATAAGCTGTCAATACTCAAAACACTTTGAATTATGTCGTTAGTTATGCATCATAACTTGCTTATTATTGAATAGCGGTGAACTACCGAAGCTCTTAGATTTCAAAGAAATAGTATAAGCGATTCATAAATGAATTCATAAATCTGACAGCCGGCGTAGTCCAGCGGTAAGGATCTTGACCAGTACTCCGGAGGTTGCGGGATCAAATCGCAGCGTGACAAATAAATTTTATTTGACTATTTTGTGTTATTTCGCAATTTATTCATTTAAAATAATATACATTATATACATACAGAGTGGAAGATACTCTTAGCGCCCTGGTGTAAGACCACCATTCAGAATTGAAACGTTGCTTAAAATGACTTTAGCCGTGTTTGGTGACCATATCTGAAAAGCCAAGTATTTCCCCATCTTCCTCTTTTCTATCTCCTTCCCCTCCCCACTACCTTCAGCCTCACAACATACCCCTATTAGGGATGCCATATGATATCCCACTGGCTCCAGACGGGAGCAGTTGGGACTCTTGTGCGGTATTCAGGTAGAAAAAAAACGTCAATAATTTAGCTAAAACGCGATCAATTTATTCCGTTCGATCTAAGAGAAATGAAAATGTTTGAATATGACTAAAGACCTCGTTAACTAATTATCTCCCATTTAGTCTCAAAAAGTACATGCAAAGTGTCAATATGTGGAAGTTTGTATTTTTATTAGTATTTTTAATTTTTTCCAAGCGGTATGACATTTACGTATGTAAATCAATGGACAGATCGGCCAGTGTTGCCATCGTATATCGATTTCTTATTTATTCCCTGTCGAAGGGTTAAAATTAATACAATTACCTTTATCTTTGAAAAGTAAATAATCATTAAAATGTTTTATGATAGGAAATTGTTCAACACCGGTTTATGCCAACCGTGTTTCTTGCAGTGCTGCCTAATCGAGATATTTCCAGTTTATTACTTTGTCACAGCATAGTAGGAACTAGTTTTTGAGATTAATAAGATGTTATGTACCTATATTAATTTTACAAGTCGCGATAAAGATAACGATTACTAATTATCTGTAAGTCCTTGAGTTGTACATTTTATTAAATTTGTCTGATTCATACACCGGTAATCAAGAAATTAAATAATAAGGGTAATTTTTCAGAATCGCTGCTGGAAACGTTTAAGGTTCGGTAGTAAACGTTAAAAAAGAAGAAGAAAGGGAGACATGTAAACACGAATGTAAGAGAAAGCGAACTAATATTAAAAAAAACGATTATAATGAATCGAAAATAGTGAAAGTATTTAATAAAACGCGAATCGTTTAAAATGGAGTAAAAATATCTATACAAATGCTTAAGTTGCATTTAATGATACATAATGATGAATTTTTTCATAGCTATAACATATTAAATAACAGAAGAAAACGTGTTTTTTATAATTTTCGGAGAATACTTCGAAATTTTTTCTATCGAATGAATTTCACATAATTATCGTTTCGGCTCGACGATGGACAATATTAACTTAAAAAATAACATATATTTTTAAAAACTGAAAAAATTCAAGAGGAATATGTTGTAAATCGGTAGAAATGCGGAACGCGCCGCCGCGGCTTAGGGCGAAAAAGAAGAAGATATACGATACGATACGATTGTACCGCCCCAGCCAGGAGCACTCCTGTCCCGGTGAGACCGGTACACCAGGGGGCACTGTTTGTTAGGACTGGAACACGTGCTTTGAGGATAGGAAGGAGGTTGGAGTTTAATCGACCGGTATACATGGCAACCTGGATCCAATAATGGAATATAGGATGGGCAGGAATAAAGGAAATGATTGAGCTATATATATACATATATATAAATATCGTTTCTCGCCTATCGCTTATTTTGATTCCAGTTTCTTCTCGCTTCCAGCTTATTACTTTCCGTTTTCATCTTCCCACTTCCCGCTTCCCGAGTATATATGTATTTTTTGGTTGTTGCCTCCTGCTGCTTCTAGCTTCTCGTTTCCGGCTTCCCGTTATATATGTTTTCCGCCATAAGCTTGCCATAGCAGGGTTTTTGTTGTCTCATATTGGCTGTTCTTCCTTCTTCTCTTCTGGATTCTTATTGTCACTTCATGGCTCCTTTCGCCTCTTCTTGGATCTTCTCGACTCTTCCTTAGCTCGACTCGGCTCGACTCAGCTCTTCTTGCCTCTTTTTGAATCTTCTCATCTCTTCTGGGCTCTGTTTGGCTCTTCTTGCTACTTCCTGTCACTTGTTGTCTCTTCTGGGCTCTCCTTGCCTCTTCTTGGATCATCTTGCCTCTTCTTGCATCTTCTTGACTCTGATTGGACCGTCCCGTCTTTTCTCAGCTCTTCTTGTCTCTTCTGGAACATTATCGTCTCTTCTTGGCACTTCCTGTATATTCTTGGATCCTCTTGACTTTCCTTGGCTCGTCTTGTCTCTTCTTGCCTCTTCTTGAAACTTCTCATCTCTTGTTTAATCTTCTTGTCTCTTCTCTTCTCTTTTTGCTTTATCTCGTCTTAACTTGGCTCGTCGTGGATCTTCTCTTCATGGTTATTCGTGACCCTTCGCGGCTTTTCTTATCACTTCTTGCCTCTTCTTGGATCATCTTGCCTCTTCTTGCATCTTCTTGCCATTTATGGTATCTTTCATCTTTTCGCCCCTTCTTGACTCTACTTGTCTCCTCTTGTCTGTTCATAAATCTTCCAACTGCTTACCCACCCTTCTTGATCATTCTTGTGGTGGAGAGAAATGTAATTATGAATGTTGGAGAGAGTGCGCTAATATTTAAAACAGTAAAATTGAAGCGAAAATTGTGAAAATGTTTAATAAAACACGACTCTTTTAAAAAGGAACAAAAATCTGGCGGGGCTGTCTAAAACAGCATTTAAAGAAACCGTGTGAATTTTTTCATACTTGTAAAATAACTGAATCAGAAGTGAAAAATAATAATTTTCAGAGCATACTTCGCGATTTTTTTCTATCGAGGGAATTTCATACAATTTGCGTTTCGGCGTGGGGGATGTATAGATATTATCTTCGGAAATAACATATATTTTTAAGAGCTTAAAAACTTCAAATGTTTAAGGAGAAATGTAAGAAATCGGAAGAAATTTGGGTAGTGGCGGCTTAATACGAGATTTAAAAAAATAACACTTGGTTTCAGTTTAGTTATTACAATAGACGACTATTTATTATCAAAAAATGTTATTAGGTTCTTAGATTGGGTTATTTACGTCATATATAGTCCTACTCATATTCGTCAGAACTTTTATTCCAAAAATTTAAAGTCAGAAAATTAAGTGCAGTATATTTTTATCATGCAACATTACAAATTTATAAAGATAATATTCAAAATAAAGTTGCATTATTTAAAAACAACAGAAATCTTAGACAAACATCAATACTTCCTACTCCAAAATGTAAAAAAACACAAGGACAGTTAAGTCATAAATATCTCGGAATAAATTTTTTTAATTCACTTCCTGAAAAAATCAGAAACATGAACAGTAATATCAAAAAATTTAAAACTCACCTTAAAAATTATACCGAAAATTTGAACTGAATATAAAAAATAAAACAATTAAACTAATATAATAACACCCCCATACACACAAGCCCTGCTTTTTTATGGGGATAAATCAAATAAGTACACATATTATGTAATTAATTATTATATTGAATGTATTGTAATTTTTGTATCTTTCTCTGAATAAAAAAAAATAAAAAAATTTATGCGATTTTTCCTAACCTAACTTAACCTACGGCAAACGTCTGATAAAAAACATGTTGGTCAAAAGTGTCAAAACACGAGAAATTTTGAATCTTATATGAAAAAAAGGAACTATTTTTCCAACGACAATACGATAATCAGACGTAAACGACGGACATCGCGACGTATTGTTGTATTTTTAGTGGTACCACGGAATCCGATATTTTGCATTATTATGAAAACGTAAAGTGGAATAAATTGTGTTAATTAATTAACTTCAGCTTATCGTGACGAAGAAACCTTTTGTAGCTAATTTAGATATAATGAGTGGTGTTTTACGAAGTGATTTGTTTTCATTTAAATAAATTGTGTTTTCAACAACACGGATATTAGCCTAGTGTGGTAGTCGTATAAAGACACTAAAAGTGTAATGGATTATGGAATAATTGAAAAAATACATAAATTAATTAATGAATGCCCGACGTATTTTTAAAATGTGAATATCGCACAAGAGTCGTATTCAGTAGCCAGTAGGTCTACAGTCTATAGCAGTGGTTTTCAACCTTTGGTAGGCGTACCCATTGGGGTACGCAAAGCAAAAATGAAGGTACGCAGTACCGTGGCAAGAATGAAGGTTTTAAAACTCAGCTCTACCTTTGTGAAATTGAGCCAAACTTTCAAGCTCAAGAGTCACATTGACTGTATGTTAACATTGCTCAAAAGTCACTGTTTCTATGTTAACATTATAAGTGGAAATTGGGCTTTTATTTTAACCACTGATACATTAAAAAAATTTCTTCTAAAAAGTTTTTTGAGGTTAAAATAATATCCTCTCAATATATATTGTGAGTTTGGAGTTGCGTATGGAGAGCTCGATTTTGGTTAAAAAAAGTCTTGTTATACCCTGTATAAAATTGCATTCATTGTTTTTGTGTGACTTGATTTTTTTTTACATAACTCCACACTTACATGTCATATGAGAAGCTGCGTGGATGGTCTTTTTGAGGAGAAGAAGGAATGAACATTGATCTTGAAATCATTCCACAGCAGAGTCGAAGAAGCGACCCGTACTCACGTGACAAATGTCAATCGTGTACACATGTTGGGCACGCGTTTGGCGTGTTTCCCGACTATGCACCGGTGCCGAAGGGATCAATGACGCTAGTTCCTCGGATTGAAATACCGGTAGAACAAGGATAGCATTCCCACCCGACGCCTGTGCTCTAAAGATTGCAATCCGTTTGTTAAGTTAGGAGAATTTATAAAACGGACCGCCCGTTTTTGCACAGAGTGATTATTAAATTCATGTAATAATGAAATGAACTCTTTTTCATTACATGTAGGTATACACAAGATAGATAAAGGGTACGGGGTACAACAAATTTGTAGTAAGATACAAGGGGTACGCAGGATCAAAAAGGTGGAAAACCGCTGGTCTGTAGCATCAATATAGGCATGTGTTATGAGACTGAAGGAAGTGGTTAAAGGAAGGACATAAGAAATAGGAGGGTTGGGAAGTAACTGGCTAATCTGATCTGGTCACCAAACACGGCTAAAGCCATTTTAAACAACTACGATACGATACGATTGTACCATCCCAGCCAGGAGCACTCCTGTCCCGGTGAGACCGGTACACCAAGGGGCACTGTTTGTTAGGACTGGAACACGTGCTCTGAGGATAGGAAGGAGGTTGGAGTTTAATCGACCGGTATACATGGCAACCTGGAGCCAATATTGGAATATAGGATGGGCAGGAATAAAGGAAATGATTGAGCTATATTTATATATCTAAATATCGTTTCTCGCCTTTCGCTTATTTTGCTTACGGTTTTTTCTCGCTTTCAGCTTATTGCTTTCCGTTTTCATCTTCCTACTTCCCGCTTCCCGCGTATATATGTATTTTTTGGTTGTTGCCTCCTGCTGCTTCTAGCTTCTCGTTTCCGGCTTCCCGTTATTTGTTTTCCGCCATACGCTTGCCATAGCAGGGTTTTTGTTGTCTCTTCTTGGCTGTTCTTCCTTCTTCTCTTCTGGGTTCTTATTGTCACTTCATGGCTCCTTTCGCCTCTTCTTATATCTTCTCGACTCTTCTTCAGCTCAACTCGGCTCGACTCGGCTCTTCTTGCCTTTTCTTGAATCTTCTCATCTCTTCTGGGCTCTGTTTGGCTCTTCTTGCTACTTCCTGTCTCTCATTGTCTCTTCTTGGCTCTCCTTGCATCTTCTTGGATCCTCTCGTTCTTGGCTCTACTTGCATCTTCTTGACTCTAATTGGATCTTCTCGTCTCTTCTCGGCTTTTTTTGTCTCTTCTGGAACATTATCGTCTCTTCTTGGCACTTCCTGTATATTCTTGGATCCTCTTGCCTCTCCTTGGCTCGTCTTGTCTCTTCTTGCCTCTTCTTGAATCTTCTCGTCTCTTATTTAATCTTCTTGTCTCTCCTCCTCTCTTCTTGCTTTTTCGCGTCTTCACTTGGCTCGTCGTGGATCTTCTCTTCATGGTTATTCGTGGCCCTTCGCGGCTTTTCTTGTCACTTCTTGCCTCTTCTTGGATCCTCTTGCCTCTTCTTGCCATCTATTATATCTTTCGTCTTTTCGCCCCTTCTTGACTCTACTTGTCTCCTCTTGTCTGTTCTTGAATCTGTGTTTTTTTTTCCAACTTATCACAACAACTATAGCTATCGCCATTAGCTATCGCGGGCCTGATTGATGACATTGGTCATTAGCTGTCGCGGGCCGGATTGATGACACTGGCGTGCCGGATGTGGCCCGCGGGCCGTAGTTTGGAGACCCCTGGTTTAGACAATAAATCAACTCACACTTAGAACAGTTATGAAGGTACGGTTCAACCATAACACTTAAAGCTTTGTGTGATTTTACTTGAACTATATTTTGAATGCCATTTGAAATATCTTTTCAACAATCAAACATAACTCTATAACGGAACGAGGTAAAATTAAATCGCAAAGTAAAACAAATTGCACTGACATCATCTGAAATGTGATGAGTGATGACCAAAGACCCACTTGAGATTAGACCGAAAGGGCTCTCGACATAATATTCTCGTGAACAACTCAAAAGACCTCATGTGGAAACCAATAGCGCCAACAAGCTACTAATAAACATAAATATTGAAAATCAAGATTGACAAAGTCCCTTCTCCAAACTTTAGGGTAAAATAAACAGATCATAGAAAGCCATAAATAAAATTGTATGTGAGTGAATCTTATCTTAATAGATGTCTTCGTGTAATGAACTCCTTTGTGTCATATGGAAACACTTGCAAACCAAGTTCCATTTTTTAGTCCGTTTACGGTAAATCAATTAACACCATTCTTAATTAACACTTGAACTGTTTACGTCGCGCTGAGCCAAACACGCTGAGATTTGTGTGACTTTATCAACAACGGACAATATTCTGAATACATTTTGAAACAAAATTAATGGAATAATAGTCAATTATTATGGTAAAACCATTCATTTCCTGTAAAATAATATTTTTACATAATTATACAATAACCCACAAATTAATAGGAAATATCTCTTGCCCAAATAAACCTTGACTTCCTTCAGAAATAAAAATCCTGTTTTATTAGAATATTCCATCAATAACACAGCTTTAGAGTCACGGAAATGAGAGATCTTGGAATTATTTTGGATGAAAAACTAAGTTTCGCCAATCATATCCACCAAATTATGAACAAAGGTATGAAAACACTAACTAAAAACTAAAACTTAAATTCCATAGAAGCCATTAAACTATTATATGTATCTATAGATAGAAGCCAAATTGAATATAACTCGGTAGTTTGGTCTACATCTTACAAAATTCACTTTTTAAATTAAATATCCCACTAAAAGACTTAAAATATAATCTTTTACTAAATATTCTAAAAATACACACACTAGAAGACAGACTTAACATAAACGACTTAACATTTTTATTAAAAATACTTAACTCTAAATTCGACTGTTGCGAACTCCTACAACTCATAAACTTACGAATACCGACAGTAACCAAACGACAAAATACACTATTCTACTGTAGCATTCATAAGCGGAACTATATTGCACACTCTCCGATACAACGATTTCACACTTTGGGAAATCAGTACTTAGAAGATGTTGACATATTCAACATCAACTTGGCGAATTTTGTGGATCTTGTAAAAAAATATTCCAAATTTATTCCGAAACATATAGGTATGTATTTTTGTAAACTTATCAAATCGCTGTATTTTCATATTTTTTGTATTTTTGTGACTTGTGTGCATTTTTATCTAATTTTATTTTTATTATTTCTTTATCTGTTTAAAAATCATCTGTCATGAATTAATTGTACTACCAAACATGTAAAAGCACACTGGGCGTTGAATAAATAAATAAACTAATTAAAATTTAAAAAAAAAAATCATGAATTTAACCTTAAATTGGAAAATTACCTAAAATTACTATAAGAGTCAATATCTGTTATTGATAAAAATTAAGTGTGCCTAAAAAAAATATTTTATAAAAAATATTTTATTATTAAAAAATATTTTATTATTGCTTGCATGATTTTATATAGTTGAGCTGGAATTCCCTTATAACTTTTTCGGTCTTAGATTAAAGAGATATTACTATAATATTTAGATACTACGGTCTTTCACCAGTACGATACTAATAATATCCACCATCCTGAACAATATCTATCAGTGAGCGTTAAATTTAAAAGTAATTTAAAATACATACAGGCATTTTAAGAAAATGTTACTTGTGTATTGGCCAATGCAAAGTGTGTTTCATGTAATTTATAAATTTAAAAAAAATGTATTTTTCAGTGCATGGTATTTCACTATTCAAGACAAAGAACTTTTATTTTTCAAAATTGGACCTGATAAGTATTAATCATTTCAGACAAGCGATAAAGACGTTACCAAAATTTTTTTTTTAAATAATAAATATTTATTTGAAATGTTTATTTTTTGTTTAAATGTTTAACTGATGTTGGTATATGTTACGGGTTACACGGGTTACGGGTTAGCGCTAGTACACAATAATAAAAATAATAAAAAATAATTTTCCATATATGACAAATTTAATACGTCAAGAAATAAATTAGATTTGATATTTGTAATAGAACCAATGTTAAAGAATCGTTATTGCATCACAAATGTACTAGTACCTACCTAAAGTAAAAAAAAATATTATTTATTATTTTTATACTGTTGCCATTGTAGGTTCTTGTGGATATTTAATGGATTAAAAAAAACAGTTCGTTGGTTAGTTCTCCTTTTGCCTACAAAGTTACGTCTCGAACTTTAACTGGAAAAATGACAACAAAAACGTTATAACGACAATTTTAACATGGAGTTTGTTTGGCAGTACGACTTGCTTATTGCGTAATTATTATTTTTAATTCATAAACTAACGTTTAAGACAAGATTTTTATGCATAGTACAAAGGGTAACAATTATTATAAGCAATAATTATCAGCCTGAAACACTCATCTATATTGAAAAAAAGGTAGAGCTCCTGACCGGCAAAGAGGGACACGGGTTCGAGTACCGTTGGCGGCCAGTATCTTTTCTCGGAAGATTTTTTCAATGTAGATGAGTGTTTCAGGCTGATAATTATTGCTTATAATAATTGTTGCTTATTTCGCGTGGGTTGTTTAAATAAATGCTGAAAGTACTAACATGCAAACTTATTCGTAATTTTGTGTGGTCCTCTCGATGAAAATGTTATTTTTTGCCTGTTAGAGTTGTCGATATAGGGATCATTTATCTTGGAACCAGAGAGTTCAGCGATATTGAAGTCGGTGGTAGCATTCATGACAATCTGGGAGGTATGGTTAACACTTTTTTTTAATAAACTAAACTTCGTACACAAACTGTATATACATGATATGTATTTAAAGTGACCATAACGTATGTATTTCTGTAAGCAGAAGGAAGAATATACTTCTAGGTGTCTTAAAATGGATCAGACGAAGCCGGTTAAGAAGGAAATACATTTCATTAGAGAAGATGATAACATCTAAATGAAACAGAACAATACACAGAAAAACAAAAAGGTAACGGTCGCAATCGAACCCAAAACAATCTTACCGGCACACAGCGCCCTAAATAACTCAGCCTGTGGACACATTGTCACTTTTATAAATTTAAAGAGAAGCCAATGGTTCACATCTGTGATCAGTTGAAAGACTACATTAATGTTCAATTTAATTAATCATTTCAATACCTAATATGTTTATTAGAACAAATCTTTGGAAAATAAAAATTATCGCTTTGCGAACCTTGCTTTAGGGCATCTGATACGTGCGACTGGCCATTTTAAATAGCAATTAAAGTCAGTCTTGATGTTTTTTCCAGATTGGACAAATCGACCTACAGGTTATCTTAGTCTAAATGAGTGCGAATTCCAGATTGCTCGTAAACCAGTTTTTTTTAATGTGGGAAACAAGTTTATTACCATTTTGAATGTAGAAAATATAAAAAAAATTATAATAATTTATAAAAAAATGCAATTATAAGAATATAAGATAATCACATGGCCTTTAGAGTTTCAAAACTGATTACATTTTTGAGTTACGTGGGAATCGAACCATCAACTTCTCGACTCAAAGCGATAAACAGGAACTACTTAGCTATGGATGTAGATAAAGAGGTGAAGAACAAGTAAAATACATCACTTTTAATTTACATTTGGCCCCAAATGAGATCCATGGGGAACGCCACTCAAATTAGTATAATTGTTTACAGCCAGTATTTATTTAACCTAGAAACTATCAAAATATACATTTTGTTATGTTTTTAAAGTTTGTACAGTTTTATATGATCACAAAAAATAATGATTCTGTTTTCATTGACAGATTGCCAAGCGATTCTGAATACGCCAGCCTCACACAAAGGGAATTATACTAACTACCGATCAATATTTTAGTTTTGTTTACGACACCTTTACGGCCGAAAGTGCCCGGCTATGGTCGTAATTTCTGAGATGCAAACAATTTACATAATCGATACTCCTTGATCCAAATATCCTTTAAAATTATTCAGCGAGAGAGTAATATATTATTAACATCACTAGCCTAAAGGGCGTATCTGCCTCTGGCGGACTGCCCGTGTGGTTTATTCAATATTCATGGATTTATTGTAGGTACGAGTCACACATTTTAATTTGTACAGAAAATGATGGGCTTTCATCTTTAACGGGTATTTTTTGTCTGCTCTTGATCATATTACTTGGTCTTAGTATAATATCCGTAACTTTCTCTTCATAGTAAAAAAATATTGTAAAAGTATGTGAATAATTCCCATATACTAAACTTTTTAAAATTCTTCTTTGATGACCCAATATACAAATCAACAATAGTGGTAAAACTTTGTGAAAATAACTTTGTCGAATATTTAATTTTTAGAGAATTATGCCAAAACAACGTCTTGAATCCGACACGCTCTGATATCGAGCTGTTGACCAGGATGTATTTTGATTCCCGATTTCGCCCCACTTCTCAATATATCATAGAAAATACTATCATTGTTGCTGTTGCCAATTTTGATGCTGAGTATTTAAACTTTGAAAGAAGGTTATAAAATATGTTATCCAATTTTGTGAGGGACAACTTCATCATACTTGAGATTTATGCAAGCTTTAAAAGAATTTTGCAAAACATATTTGACTCACCGCACTATATCCAATTTCACCCTTTCCCTGGAACTAGGCTTTGAACTCTGCTGCTGAGCAATAATTTGGAACAAACATTTTAATGCAATTAAAAATACTAATTTCGGTTGTGACTCTGTCTGTAACTCCAGTTCAATGAATCCGGTTCATTTTAATATTTTCATAATTGGAAGTGTTTGTTTGGAGAATTCAATTAATTATTTAGCAATAGTATAATATTTTTTACAGAAAGTTATTTGGGGTAGGTAATTGCCTTTTTAAAAATTGGAAATGAATTGTAGAGAATTCAGACCATCACATTCAGATGAGAAACGAATTGAAAAAAAAAATTATTCAACTTTTTTCATCAGGTATACCTATTTGACCTCCAACGTTATTATGCCGAACGACTGGAAACTATCGAATCCGGTCACCGCGCACTGCTTTGCTGTTAGTACACAATCTTTATGGGTATCCCGTGATACGTGATTTTTTCTGCGTTAGATAATAATAAAAATAATTTGATAGTCCTTCATCTTAACATCTCATTAGCCTATAACTGACTCGCATTGACCCTTTTTTTTCTTCTCATAGTTTCTCCTGAATAACCAAAACCACTCTCCTGGACCTTAAGACCAGGAAATCACTCACTTTGTGAATCAGTGCATTAGATTCAACAGATCATACAGAGTTTTCTCTTCCTCTCGATCTAACGCCACGATACGATTATTTTGAGAAGCATCACAATGCACAAGTGACCTCATATTTCACTGTGTGCCAGCGCAGTGGATCAGTGGGGTAGGTCCCGTATATTTAACACCCCTAAACACTGCCTGCACTGTCTGGTTCGCGTCGCTTCTGGGCAATAAAATGTTTACGGCGTGGGGAGGCTACGCCGCTACTGTCTGCGAACCTTCACCACTCCCCCCCCTCCCCCTATCGACACCCGCACTACCCACATTCTATTTTCTCAAACTACGTCCTTTCTTACGCTACTGCTTCATTTTCGTCAATTCTTTCAGGACTGGTAAATGCAGCATTTTCTTTACAACATTTTTGTAAATACACCTTGTTGTACACTAAGTTGTAGAACTCTGTGCGAGTATTTTTAAGGTGTGGACAAACTTATTTAAAAAAAAAAAAATTGCATACTAAAATATAAATATGTATATAAATATATAACTGTAAAAAATAAGACATACGTAATCATTTGCATCATTTCAAATAAATTGTGGTATAAAACAGATCACTGTAATGCTGACTGCGACACTGCATTTATAGACAAATTTCTACGACAATCGTAGATTGTCATATTAACTACATAAACAAATCAGTGTCTTATTCGAAATAAATCTACAGTTACAAAATATTTTACTACGAAAGTATGGACTTTTTAAAACTTTTGTTGAAAAATATCCGACTGTTAAATGCAAATCAAAATAAAAAAATTAATCATAATCTAGAGGAATTTTTAACTCATTAAATACCTAATTTTAAAATAGAATATTTGGAAGAAGATTAGAAGGTATTGACTTTTTTTAAATTTTGTTAAAATATTCAACGATAGAAGAAAGCACAATTCCGCGTATTTCTGCACATAAAAATTAATAATTTAAAACCATTGAAATTAATCTAAGAAAAAGGAATTTTTTGTCGATAAATAATTTTGCTTTTTTTATTTATTATTTATATATTTTAGTACATGTTTAATTATTCCAATAATAATAACGTGTATTTATTCGTCAATCATTTTTTTACAGTATTATACATTTTGTTCTTTTATCATTGAGTATATTTAGGAAAAGGTCACTGCTCAGCTACAATTTAGGATTTGACCTGGAATGCAGCTGGTTTTCAGCAGTGCCTCCAACTCTACTCTTCCGTGGAAGCATTAGCTTTTGGAGTAGTGTACATGGTTTTTTTTATAGATAAATATAGATTTTTTTAAAATAGAAGTTAAAACATAGTATGTATTCTAAGGTTCTGATGTATTCTATTCCCTGTTGTATTAGCTCGTATTCCCAAAGTTTTCTAAAAGGTCTGTTCGAATTGTGAACCAAATATCATGTTTTTCTTTAATTGACCCGATGAATAAAGTTATAAATCCACGTAACAAATTAATTATAAATTACTGCCTCAACACAGGCTAGCCTATCGAGTCGGGTTATGAGATAACTTAACTTAAAAAAAAAAACTCTAACGGCAGGTGTTCCTAACTTTTCGATAGGCCAATCTGGGTCTACCATCAGCTAAGCAATTTGTAAGTATTTTAAAGGTAACGCTCGATTCTTGTTGTTCCCAAATATGTATATATTTTATCGTTGAATATATTAAGGTACCCCGCCCAAAATGGCATCAAAGTAAAAACTTTCGATGTTAAATTAATATTATAGATTTAAGTAGTGCATTTATTATTAATACATATATTTTTTTAAATACTGTTATGTTAAATGTATAAAATATATTAAAAATAAAGTGTTAGCTTGACCTCTGTCGCTGGCGCGTTGGTACCTCTGTTGACACTTTTTATAACTTTGCTTTGTTCAGTCGAACTTAATCCACGTGTCCGGCTTCCTTATATTGAGCGATGCTTAAGCGATGTTTGTGTGTTGGAAAGAGCGTAGTTGTGCATTTGATCAGCGTTGAACCTTAGTTTCGGCTTAGTAATTGATTAGTATGATTGGGAACAGCGGCCGTTAATCTCTGTTCTTTAAATATAACTTACTATTAATTTATTTATTTTTCTATTGAAGTGAAACTTCTTTAGCACAGTTGTTATTTGAAACTCGATAAAATGAAAAATAGCGACACTAAAAAGAGCCTGCGAGATAATGAGTGCTTTATTCCTACCCACACTTGTCTATTTTAGTCTTCTGAAGGTGCCGCGTGTGAAATGCGCAATTTTAATTTTTTTCTACTTTTCTATTTATTTAATTTATAAAAAAGTGTATGTATACTATTAACACTGAACATTTAAAAATAGACAATAACCCTAAAAATAGATAAATACATACATCTATAGGTTTAAGAGATAGAATAACCGTTATCCTCTTTGTGCGGTGTTTCGTAGCCTCCCCACTCTTGTCTACTTTAGTCTTCCGCAGGTATCACTTCTACATGTGTGTTAGAACTGCACGCATGTTGTTATTTTTAGTTATAAATGTTACCACCTTTTTCAATAAAAAAATATTATTATTTACATGATTTTCCAAGTTTTTCTCTGAAAAATCATACACTTATAGTTCATTAAACACGTTGTATCTGTGACTTAAGTTAAATTTGACTTAATAGTGACTTATTCCCTATCGTTTCTACATCGAAAATGGCCGAACCCCTGCCTCATTAAACCCTATGATTTAATACGACGAAGGTGTTTACTGGAGCGGAGGCATCAGGTAAAATTGCATCCGTCGTAAACGGGCTCCGCTTCCGAGCTCCGTTCGGGAGATCGATTCCTCCGAAGACTCAGAGTGTTCAGTTTTACTTACGCTTTAGTGAGACAATAAAAGAAACAGCTGCATTTACAGGTTTTCTCACGCTAAATAAAATAAGTCTTGAGTGTTTGGCCGGGTCCTAAAATGGGGAGTGCTTTTAAATCATTGACAAATTCTAACATTGTGGTACCAAGAGTAACCCAATTTACAAAATTTCTCATATTTTTTCACATACTTTGTATTATAACTTATCACATCAGTATAGTGGAATCCTTACGAAGACCTTACTTATAAAGGAGATGAAGACTAACAAGAAGTAAGTCGAAGAACATTAAGTACATGTTTAACAGCAGGATAGATAGCAGATATCAGCACGTATATAGGTAACAGACATAGAAATCGCTTGGCGAACTGATTTTAAAAGAAATAAAATAAGTTAATCAAGGTAAACCGTTATTGATAAACTTTGCCGTAATTCTGTATTTTAAAAAAGTTGTTTCTTAAATTAATGCGCTTATACATGTATCTATTGAAAAAAGAAAATTTTGTAGTTTAAGCCGATGTTTTCTTTTTATAAAGTAATTGAAAATTTTATTTTAATTCTACTCAGGCAAAACGATAGAAAAAAAGCTTCAATTTATCAACAAAAAAATTGGTATTCCTAATGTAATCCAATTCGTAGTAAGGGTTAATCATAAATGGTGATTTCACGTTATGTTTAAATTGCAAAATACGTAATTATCGATCAACTGTAATATTTTAAACTCCACAAAGCAGGGCCTTCTAAGGAACGATAAAAACTGTCGAAGAGATTTTTAATCGTTCTTTAGGAGTCAAGGATGTCCGCAGAAAGATGTAAGCATAAAAACTATTCGTAAAAAATACCCATGCCCAATAGTAAATTTTAAAATCAACCGTCTTCAAATTATTGGAACGCATTTTGTGTGGGAGCAACAAGAAAGCGCCCTCTATTGTTTCATAGTGCTTTCACAAAAATGAAGTATTGAATTGCATAAGTCAATTTAAACCACTGATGTACAGCATTTAAGTCAAATGATGATAAAAAATATGATCACAGATCACTCACTGTAAATAAATTACGAAAATTTATAATCAGGATTTCAGGAAATGTTCAGAATAATGCAATAATCTTTTCAGCGCATGAAAAGCCACGAACTCTAATCCCAAGGAGTTGTGTTCTAGCATTCTAAATTGCATTTCCTGGTCCACCTTGCGTTTAAATGTCTTGATTTCGCCTTCCTCTCCCAATGCTGGTTCTACGTCCCACTATAAAAACACAATAAAAGCACGGCCAAACTAAAACTGCATGTCTCGTAGATCTTTTATATTTCTGCATTAAATCCAGACTGAAATTTCGGACACGAACAGAATTCACTCAAAAAGAGAAACGTCTTTGAAACAAGGTGGGACTGATGAGACAAGTTAACAGTATAGAATGTACTACAAACAGTGCTTTTACAACTAAAGGGAACATTAAAACACACTTTTTCTTATCGACGAGCTACGGTTTTCCTCCTGTTTTCAACATAATTCCCATTTAAATTCAAGCACTGGTCATAGCGTTTCATCAATTCGCAAAGGCCTTTGGCCTAAAACTCAGCTGATTGGGAATACAGCCAATCCGTTACAGTATTTTGAAGATCTTCAACATTATAGAAGTGCTGGGTCACTGGATCACTTCTTCATGTGAGTGAACCCCATGGAAAATATCCCCCGTCCTCCGTTCAGCCCTACGACAAGTGACGTAACGCTTAAAGTGACCTAACGTAATTTAAAGTGCTTAAATTAAAATGGTGGATAGTAAGACAAGTCGAAAAACAAAAAGTAAGAAAAGTAATATACATACATTAGTAACAAGTTAATGAAAGTAATTAAGTTAATGAAAGTAGTAATCTTCAAATTTGGGAAACGGGAATGGGTACCGCCGCCCCGGAAACATTTATTGGATAACCAACACCTTAGCCATAGGCCACCTCAAGTGGTTCGCTACGTTTGGTGATTTAGCAGGGGTATCCGGGTTCATGGGGTGAGGTTTGTCCAGGTCTTGGAGGCGGATGACCAGGACATACTGAACCCCAGATTCCAACCCACCCCTTAAACCATTTTACTTCCCAGAACTCTCCTCTCCTTAATTTTATTAAAAAAAAACCTCCACTCAGCATCCCCAAAGATGGCCTCCTGTGTACAGCTCATTTAAAAAAAAAAAGTTTAAAAGAAACAGAATAAAAAAATCTGCTTCCTTTTTAAAATGTGTATTGTTAAATATTTAATTAGTACAGCTTTGTACTTCACTAGAGGCATATTTAGTATATCAGCAACGTTTAATTGTCATGATAATACATACTAGGGAATCTTGATTTAATGATAGGTACCTACATTAAAGTCAAACAACATTTATATATCAAGGTTATTAAAAATTTATCATGCTTGTTTTATAACCAAATGATGGATAATTTTGCGAACATCTCTAGTATTTGCGCAATCTTTTTCATTTGCAAGTTATTTATATTGCTTAAAAACTAATATGAAAATAATATTAATTAATATTTAAATGCTTGAATCATATATATAACGTAACTCTACTATTAAAACATTAGTTTAACGTCGAGAAAAGCGAGTATTTAGTAAAAAAAAAAACAGTTTTAGAAGAATTAGAAGAAAAAGGACTTGAACGGAATAGATGAATGATTCGAAAACAAACATGTTATTTCATTAGCGTGTCTGATCATCAATTTCCGCAGCTAATTTTTAAATTAGTCAGAAAATTTCAATCATTTTACAAAATGGCAAAACTTAAATGGAAATGAGCAGACTACTCCATTGAAAAAATCTCGTATAATTGTTACAGCACCACTACTATGTATATACAAGGAAGATAAAATTGGTTAGGAATTTGCAGAAAAACTGATATCACTATTTACTACCCAATTATTGCTCCACATTTTAACTACTGCTAAACTATTATTTTCCTGTGTAAAAAACGAGAATATTTTTTTTAAATATTTTATTTATTTATATATCTATAAAAAATATATTTATTTTGTGTTTTTTTATGCCTGTCTCACTAGGATATACCTGTGTCAAAAGGCAGGAGTAAAATAAGTCTCGAATTCTACAAAATAGAACAAATAGATTTTTAAAAATAAATAAAATTTCAAAAAAACTAAATCGGTTAACCGCGAAACAGATGCTGATCTTGAACATGATGATAATAGTCAACGACCTGTTACCAAAATACTTATCAAATGAAACTATACCCAACAAGGGCATTCACAGACATAACACAAGGACGTCAAGGAAATCAGGCTACAAAAAATGACAAAGTGAATACGCCGAATAGTTTACTGTACAAGGGAATTAAGCTTATATAACACGCTACCAGAAACTTCAAAGTCTGCACCAATAAAATTGGAAGGTTCAAAATTTATTTTAGGAGTATCAAACTGGAAAAAATATAGTATGCAATACTTAATATTATAATTATTTAGGAATTTGTAAAATTTAATGTACAAATAACTAAAATAAAATTAATAAATAAAATAAGATAACGAGCTTTTTTCACTGCCAATATGAACACGGCGTTAGTATACTCGTACTTTACGATTGACGATGTCAGAAAACCTCTAAAATTATTAGACTGTGAACATTTAACAACGAAAACTGTGCGGATATCGTTCCTTGCAGAAAGATTTTAGTGTTAAACATTTCAAAATTGTTTAAAAATTTCCGCGACCATCCGATTTGGATAACTGTGAAAACGGATTTTGTACTTTTTATGGCCCTATTAAATTGATACTGGATGGTTCATTCGATGGAGCGCAACTTCCTTCTGCGCTTCGTGCAGTACTCAAATATCTCTGAAAAATTATTTGTTAATTGTGCCTAAAATTATTTTATTTTTAATTATTTTTTCACTTGTATGTGCGTTAAATTCTGAGACGTGTTTGTATGTGTAATAATGAGATTTCAAAAAACATGATTCTTATTTTTTTTAATTGCTAAATCATGCTTAGTGGTGTGATTAATTTAAGGATTTGTTGCGGTTGTAGGTCCTACTCGGTCCTAGTAGTAAATAAATAGCACTACCTGAGCTACCTCGTCTTTCTCACTGTGTCCAGCAGCGTCGCTAGTTGGTCAACCTTTTTCTTTACAACATCCATTTAAAATCCACCAACCTACAAGTAGAACGACTATTGGACAAATAAATGTGGAATATTTCTATATAAAATAATTATTGAGTATACTCCCTCTTGCAAATTAAAGAATATAGATACAATTTTGCAACATAACAAAGATTAATGTTTGTATTGTGCTTTCTTTTGGATATAAATTTATAATTTTCCTCTTGTAATATTTTAACGTAGGTACTTACTTATAATTCAAACATGTAAAATGTAACCGTAGAAAGGGGTACCCCAGTAAGGACACAATGTTTTCTAAAAAAATTGTAAAAAAATAAATGAATATATCGCATGGGAGGATTTCGCAATTTAAAAAACGTGGATAATAGATTGGTAACGTGCCACGCGCCGAATAAACCGAAAGAAGTCGATTTTTTCTGTTTCTTGGGAAATGAGATAAAATTGGTTTTTCAATATCTCAAAAAATTATAAAGTTATGAGCTTTCTAAATGTATTTTCGTAAAACGTATGCAATTGTATCTCGTAAAGTCAGACGGCACACGATTTTCAGCCGCCCGCAAACATCAACATTTTGATGGCTTACATATCTTTGGTACTATTCGGTTAATTCCTAAATTCTAACGGCCTTACTAAAAAAAAACCACAGCACGACCGATTACCTGTGTTTTTGTAGCATCATGGATAAAACACATTTACACTAAAACACGAACGGCCTTACTAAAAAACCCCGTGAAAAATTTATTCAATTGACAAACGCCTTACTAAAAAAAACCACAGCACGACCGATTACCTGTGTTTTTGTAGCATCATGGATAAAACACATTTACACTAAAACACGAAATATTACTAAAAAAGAATTTCACTCTAAAACACGTTTAAATTTGGCAACACTGCAATTTTTCAAATTTTACATATAATTTTTTTTTGTTTTCATTCATAGCCGCCAGATGGTGATAGCGTCGCGCCTGCACATTTCTACTGTCTTGCCCGCGCAAAGAATAGCAGTTTAGTTTTTATGTGGCGGGAATATTTCTAGTAAATATTGAGATTTTACTGAATGATTTCTATTATAGCGACCGATTCACTCTTCTATTCATGTAATTAATATATTTGCCGTGTTATTTATGTGGTTTTACATTAGTTTTATCAAGTTATTGCACAACAAACAGTACTTTAAAAGTTGAACTGTCAAAATATTGTTTTGGGTTACATAAAAGTTCAAATTTACGTTTTTAAATCTTTATTTTATGAGAATTTCTTAAAAGTGGTGTTTTTTTAAAATATTAATATCAAATTCACGTGTTGGTATACTTATCAAAGAAATTAACGTCTTTAGTGGTGCAAAAAATTTGTTGAAATGTCAGAGATATTTTTAGAGTTATTTTTTTGGCATTAAAAAAAAACTTTGAAATTTTTTATCATTTTTTTATTGTATGCACGAGGAAAAAGTGAGGTGACAGTTTCATTTCAAATTCATTATATAAAAGGTCTGTATTTTTAAAATTTTAATTTTTTTAATATTTCTGTACACTTTCATCAAAAATGTTTTGGTAAGAAATTATTTTACATTTTTCTCCGTGTTTAAATCTTAAAATATGGCAGTTTCTTAAAACTAAAGTGTATTTCAAATACACAAATCTAAAAGGTAATTTTATCTAGTTTTTAAAAATGGTATTTGTTTTTACGGCACTTTCAAAAATAAGAAATATATAGAACATTCAAAATACTTTGGAAAATTCTAAATTTCGTTCAGACATCATCCCTAAAACAGAGATAAACTATCCCCCCAGGCTGTGTAAACGGCGTGTATTTTTTTCCAAGAACAATTTTTTAATTAGTAATGTTTTCACATACGCGGCCGTTTGTCAATTGAATAAATTTTTCACGGGGTTTTTTAGTAAGGCCGTAAAAGTTTACTCTAATCTACGAGGGCGAGTTAATAAGACCGTGACTTTTTGAATTTCCCACCCCTTAACTGAAAGGGCAACAGGCATCTGTCAGTTGACTCTTGTGAAAATTTTAGTTGTGTTTGATAGGCATTGATAGCAAACTACCGCGTAATTTGAAGAGCATTATTTTTTGCGGAAAAAAACCATCACTCAAAGCAAGACTAAGCTTGATAAATACTATGGGAACTCTGCACCATCAATTTCAATGGTAAAAATGTGGTTTACTGAATTTAGTTGTGGCCGCGCAAGCACGAAAGATGCCGAACCATGCCGAACGTTCTGGACGCCTATTGAGCTCTCTACACCCGAAACAATTTTAAAAATTCACGTTATGGTCTTTTGATTGAAAGTGCGAGAGATTGTGGAAGCCACAGGCATATCACATGGTTCACTGGTTTCAATTTTGAATAATCACTTGATTATGAGAAATCTTTCCGCAAGATGGGTGCCGCGTTTGATCGACCACAAACGCAATCGTGTGATAACTTCGCAGGAGTGTTTGGCGTTGTTTAACCGCAATCGTTTCGTAATCATGGACGAAACGTGGATCCACCACAACACGCCAGAGACTAAACAGCAGTCAAAACAATGGTCTTGTCGGGGTGTATCGGTACCAAAGAAGGCCAAGGTGGGTTTGTCAGCCGATAAAGTCATAGCGACCGTTTTTGGGATGCACGCAGTATAATCCACATTGACAACTTTCAAAAGGGTAAAACAATTAATGGCAAATATTATGCAAACTTATTGGGTCGATTAAGAAAGAATATAAACGCTAGAAATATTTCGATTCTCGTGCCTGCAAAATTTATAATCGAGCGTCTTATTTGCGCGAGGCAAGTAAGCGAAAAAGTGGTTCTTATTTATTTTTTCCATAATTTTATAAGAGTGAAAAAAAGTTAGAACATAGAAAACCTCAAAAATGGTCTTAGCCATTGAGGGGTATTTTTATAAAAATGTTTATTATATTACTTATTAGTTAAGTCATGAAAAAACTTATTTTTAGTGGTTTACGCTTTTTTTTTGTTATGTAAATAATAATTTTATTGTAATTCCGTTATAAAGAAAACCTAGTAAAAATTTCAATTTATCCGTAGCAAATTTTTTGATCTTCATACTGTAAGCCAATTCGTCGCAAATATTAATCTAAATAGTATCTAAATAGGATTACACGTATAACTTCACCTTAATGAAGATTTGAAAAAAAAACGACCGCAATTGGCCAAGAAAAAAGTTCTTCTCCACCAGAACAAAGTAAGGGCGCACACATGAGCAGTTTCCATGGCAAAAACCCATGAATTGAGCTATGAATTGCTCCCTCATCCTCCCTATTCTCCGGATTTAGCCCTGAGTAAACTATCTCTTGTTTCCAAACCTGAAAAAATGGCTCGGCGAAAAGAGATTCGACTCCAACGATGAAGTCATCTCACAAACAATTACCAATTTTGATGACCTTGAAAAATCTTGTTTTTCGGAAGGGATACAAAATTGGAGAAACGTTGGACAAAGTGTAGATATGATTTTTTATCCAAAAACCTGTGTTTTAAAATGTCACTGACTTCTTGTCATGTTCTAATCAATATTGAGATTATATAATATAGAGATTGTGCGTTCGGTGCACGTGCATTAATAAGTGAAATAAAATTATTGTTTGTGAAAATTTTCCTCTTTTGAATTTGTTTCTTTGAGTGACTGCCGAGTTTCATCGAGAGCCCGCCTCGCCAGTAGATTTAGTTAGAAACTGCAGTGTTGAAGTTTTATGAGTCATTTCGGTTCAGACGCTTTGTTATATTACCTATGTATGTCCCATGGTTTTAAGGCGGGAGATTACATTAAAGGCTTCACGGGGACGGAAGCGTCAACCCAGATGGCGGTTTCCAGTTTTCACTATACGGAAGGAATTTAAGGGATTAAACAGATTATAGTGTAATCGTACGATATTGGTATAGAAATTGATGATCCAAAACGTTGATTACAATTACAGCAATAGTTTATTCTAATTTTGTATTAAGATGAAGCCATACTAAATAATGCAAAATCATACAGAATCGCGTGTTTTTGTTTTGAAAATTTGATCGCTTAGAAGTATTATAGATGCTCCAATTAAATATTGCGTGTAGAAAATAACTTGGCCCTTAAAAATATCGGTCATTTGTCAGTCTTTTAATAAGCCTATAAAAAAAAAAAAATTTCAAGTCCAAACTCTCCTATTTACAAACCCCTTTTCGGATATGGTTTTATTGTTTAATGTGGCAAATTCAGTTTATTTTATAATAATCGCAATAAAAATTTATATTTAAGCCCAAACTTCACAAAATTAAATAAAACATAAATTTTGTCGATGTTTTTTCCCAGTGCATTAAAAGAGGCGTTACCCAACTGCGAATATAATCCCTACGCCATCTGCAGAAGGGCCCAAAATTGTACTTGCGAACCGTTGTTGGCTACTGATTATGGTTTTTATTGATCAACAGCGTCAATGCCCTAAAGTCCTTAACTCTCCCTGATTCCGAATGGGTCCAGTATTAGGGGATCGCCTTAAATTACGAATTCGGGAACCTATGTTTGCAAATAAACTCTTGTTATAAATATTTTTGAACTTTTATTTTACATTAACTCAACACAGGAGGCCACGAGGAAAATAATTTTCCTCAGGGCCTACGTCATCTTGCTGTGTGGAGGGTCTTTTTGTGGAAAGCAAGGAGTGAACCAGGGTCATGAAGAGACCCAGGTCGTAGGAGGGAGGAAACACAGAGCCTAGCCTAGCTGTTGAACTCAAGAACGAGTCGTAGAAACGACACGTTCTCATGTGACAAATATCAACTGTATACATTTTTTTTACAATTTCTGCTGAAAATAATTTCACTCATGGCGCGTAAAACTATAGTTTGGCGAAAACTTTTGTCCCTAAATGCTGAAAAAACGCATTTCCCACTTTAGGTATAGCCTAACAGGAAATATCTCAAATATAAAAAATGTGAACATAAAAATTCACCAAGGACATTCTTCTTCTTAGAGTCCCACCCTGTAACTCAAATTGTTTAATATTAGCAGTAAAGAAAAAATAAAATATCTTTGAATAATTATCGACAATAAAATCAAATGGAAAAGTCAATTAAACTCAACAGTGGATAGAATGAGAAAACTCATCTATATATTTTTTTGACTTAGAAATACTGTATCATTAAAATACTTAAAGATATTTATTTTGTACTTCAGCATTCTGTAATTCAATATGGAATCGTGGCTTGCGGGGGGGGGGGGGTACATTTGAATTTTTAAGAACAAAGTCGGGTTAGTTGCACCATTTATAACTCAAGAACGGCAAAACCGATTTTTAGGATCTTTGATTTGTTGGATTTTTCTCCGCCCCGAATAGAAGAATAGCTATTAATAATTCGAAAAAAATTACGAAAAAAAAGGAAGAAAAATCTTTTCCTCATACATATTGTATGGAATGAATTCTCATTTTTTGAAAGAGCTGCAGCAATATTGTGATACGTTTAATATTGAATAGTGAGTGAATTCCAAAAATTCAAAAACGTCAAATTACAATGCGCTGATTGTTTTGCTTTTGTTCTTAAGCATAATATAATATAATGCTGCACCTATTTCCTAAACACTAAATGTCATCAGTTGAAAATGAGACAATCTGTGAACGTATGTCTGCACCCCTCCAAAGGAAAAAATACAATAATTATAATAAATATCCCTCACACGTATAAATAAAATGAAACGCAATTCCCGTAAGCAAGTGGAAACGTAAAAAAAAAAACAAAATATATAAATCCGTACACAAAGCCGTCTCTGATACTGACAAAAACAAAACACGGATAGTTGGGCATCAATTAGTTGATTCATCATATAATTTTTAACTTAATAAAAAAACTGAATTTAACAACGTTAACACAACAGTTATTGATTCTGAGGCGGTACAAAGTTCGCCGGGTCAGCTAGTTTATGATAAATTGAGGTGTAGATAAGTTTAAGTTGCCATTACGTTTGCCTGGCCGATATTAATTCCTCGCTAAACATATAATTGCCTGTTCTGAAATTAATTAAATATATGATTAGTATCAAAACATTAAGTCATACCTAAATACCTAACCCTAAATACCCATACCTAAAAAAATAAAAAAATAAATATATATATTATTTTCGAAATGTGGTGTGCGTTTTAATTCCGTGATGGAGTTTTTCTTTCAGAAAGAAATTTCCGACAAAATGTTAGATTTAAAAAAAAAAATTTTTGCTGTTTTGTTGGTGTGCTTTTTTGTTGTGCATTTTCTGGTTTTGTCGCGTTTTCGAGTTGTAGCGTTATTGCGTTCCGTTGTTTTTCGGACCGGCAAAAAACTAAAGTGTTTCAAATTTTTAAAAAATATGACCGGTATGTGGTTGAGTGGGCATCGCGTTTGGGTCCCACCCAGGCGTTTCCGTATTCGATTCCTCGGCTGGCTAAGTCCTCCATCACGACTCAAGCAAAATTTTCGGCTTACTGTGGTGGTAGTAGGAGATTTTCAAATATTGTCGGGTTATTCGTACCCCGGGAATGTGTCTTTCCTTTTTTTTTAATAATAATAAAAAAAAAACAATTTTTCCAAATGCTACCGTTTTTAGACTTTATTCACCGATGATATGCTCCCATCGCTTATATGTTCCGGTATGAATTTATATCAACGAAACTTATTATTATAGATATAATTTAAATTTATTATCATTTTCATTTATTTATAATAAATATAAACCTTTTTGATTTTTTAAAGTGTCTATAAAGAGATTTTTAACGTTCGCTCCATTGAAACGAATTTTGGTATTTTACGATCACTTAGCCATGTTGAATAAACAGCAATGAAAATACGAAATAATTAATTCACTTAATGAGAATTTCTTTTTAATAAATATTTTGATACTGGTTTTACTTAAGACCCCGACCAGGTGTGCTGTCCAAATTTGTGCGAGAAGTGATAGTATGCAGCGTATTCAACAGATCATTTTTTTTAAAAGAAAGACAAACTTTCCCGGGTTAAAAAAATTCTGACAATATTTAAAAACCTTCTACTTCCACCCAGAGAGCATCTTCTACTCTGGAACGTGCCAAAAATAAACCTTTAAACTATCTTAACTGATTGAAATGTGAAAACACAAATCAACGAAATAAAATTTGAACCCGCGACCTACGAATCGCTAATTGAGAGCCTTGCCCCTCGACGACGGAAGCCTTCATGTGCTCCTTTATCCTAATTTCAAAGTTCCTCGAAGTTTTACCTACACACATAAATAAATCCACAATATTTACAATTTATTTTATAGGCTCGAAAATTTTTCATTTTTAAACCTACATCCTTTTTATTTAATAAGTTATTTTTAGAGTTTATTATTTACGGAGAATGCTGGGAGAATGGTGTTTGGTATATTCTTTGTTATAGAATTGGAAATTTTATTGTTTAGAAACATTATTTTCCTCCATTTTTCTCCCCCTGTCTTTTCGGTACAAGATACATATATCACTTTTGATAACATATCACATTCCAAATTCACTGAGAAACTAATGGAAATTGGATCAGACGGAAAAGTGCTATCATGGTTCCAAAATTATCTAAAAGAGAGATTTCAATATGTTAAAATAAATAATACCCTAAAGTAACCTCATCATTTGGCGTACTACAAGAAACTGTCATCGGTCCAATCCTTTTCATTATATATGTAGATCAAATGTTAGCTCTTCCCATAGTTGGACATATTATATTATTACGAAGACGATACTGTAGTTATCATTAAGGGAAATCATGGGAGGAAACAATGAGGAGAGCAAATATCAATATAAACATAGGACTCAAAACATTGTTCGACCTAAATTGTCTCTCACTAAATACTGGGAAAATATATTTCATCTCATTCTCTTTAAAATAAAAAAAATCGAACATAATATTACTATTCAAATTCACTCATCGCAGTGTGAAAATAAAAAGGAATGCGAAAATGCAAATTGTTTACCAATAACACGCAATAATAGTATAATATATCTGGGTATCATAGTAGATAGACATGTAAAATGGAACGAACAAGTCCAAAATACAGTAACCAGAGAAAGAAAACATTTTTTATATATTCATTAGATTGAGGAACATCCTGTCTTATCATTCTATATCAAATTTATTCCTTGCATTTTACAGAATAGGTACAGTGAGACATATTGCTTACGAAACATATAGGTTTTTTAAACAATAAAACTAAGTATTTTAAGCATTTTAAATTAAAATGGTGCCACAAAATAAATTTGCTGTGTTGGAAGACATAATATTTTTCATTGGAATTCCATATTGTGGATTCCATTGTCTCGCAGGCTCCAAAAGATTGTGAGCAGCTGGGAATCTTGTGCGGTATTCACATTAAAGAAAAACATCAATTGGACCAGCAGAATCGTTGAATCTGATGCCACAATGTAACCCTTTACATCGCAGAGAGGTATATTTCTTTTTATATTTAATTATAATCATTACCCATGCGATTTAGCAATCACCTGCGGCGCGAAGGGCGTACAAAAACTGTAAGTTGCAGGTATACTCGTTTAATTAAGACGTTTAATTAGGACGTTTAAACGGATGTTTCATTTTCCCTAGAATTCCTTGCATTAATTCCCATCACATACACAAATCTTTATTAAGTCATACAACATGCACTAATGTCCGGTACAATGTAGTAATGAGGCGCGCAATGTAGATGAAGAGTTTGTTTACAGAAAATAAAAAAAAATTATGCAAATGATGTCAGGAACATGAAGAATCTTTAATTCGAATCATAAGTTAAAAGGAAATCGAATTCTTATGCAGATATAATATTACCGACTAAATTATAGCACATCGACTCCTCAACAAAGTGCGATAAGCTGTAAAAAGTAACTTCACTTGTTAAAAATATAGAAATATTTTACCAAAATAATTATTTATTTTGGACGTAAGCGACAGTTGTGAAAATATTGAATAAAACGCGAGTTATTAAAAATAGAGAAAAATTAGCTCATCAGCTGAATCTTTTATAAGATATGGAATTACAATTTGGGGACTGTACTGTAAAACCAATATAATTCATGTTCAATCAGTGCAAAATTCATTAGTTAAATTATTAGCTCATGAAAGTTTATACGAACAATGACATCATTTTTTTCATTAATAATAATAATATATCTTTATTAAACAAAATTTGAAAGATTTATAACTAAAAAAGTACATATTCAGTGTTAATATTTACAAAAGATTAACAAAAAAAAAAAAAAATATATTAACAGTAGGTAAGTACCTACTTAAAGAATAGAAGATAGTACTATATATTGCACACAGGAGGCCCTGAGGAAAATAATTCCCCTTAAGGCCTATGTCATCTTTGGGGATGATGTGTGGAGGGTCTTTTAATGAAAGGAAGGAGAGGAAGTTCAGGGAAGGAAAGGGGTATGAGCGGGGGGGTAGAAATCTGGGGGTCAGTGTGTCCAGGAGTGGTGGACGTGTGAATCCATCCCTCTCACTGCGGTGCAAGGCGATAATCCGAGAGCACGGCTGGAGAAGTCAAAGAGACTCAGTCAATCACTCTCTCTTGATCCGGCCTGCCATGCAGCTGATGGGTAGGCGCATCCGCCGCCAATACCCGGACAAACCTCACCCCATAATGTCTCATAACTGTCAGAATCTCAAAATTCTCTCAGTAAGAGCAATTCTGTGGTATAAAATCATACTTCTTGAATAGAACTATATACATAAACAGACTGGACCACACTTACAATACTCGTTTTACGTTAAATGAAGGACTAATCGTAGGTACCTAAGCATTTAAACAAATATGGGAAAATGACGCTGGACTACATGATACCTAAGTGCTTAAATATGTTACCTGCCGAAATTTAAATAAATGCACAAATGTAAAAGCAAATATTGAGGAGTTGGATCGCTGAAAGAAACAGTTTATATTAGACAGTTTCTAACGGCTTACATATTTTTATAGTTCATATATTACGTTACATCTATTTAGGCATTTTTTATGCTATGCATGAATACATAGTTATATTGTTTTTAGATATTATCACTGTTAACCTCCTCATGGTTGATATTTAAAAATGTCTTCATTTTGTTATCTGTATTAATATTATTATTATTTTATGATGTGCTTGTGTGTGTACGTCATTATGTAAATTGCATAATATGTTTGTGTTCATTTACATGTAAGTTAAATATACATATACGACCTGTCAGTGGCTGAGTTGGCAACGCGTTTGGGTCCCACCCATTCCTCTAAGTTCCATTGGCTAAGTCCTCCCTCCATCACAACACAACTCTGATGCCGCGCCTTTTGCACAACCATTTTTTCATACGAGGAGTTTGTTACAAATCTACTTTCGTAAAAGAACCAAATTAAGGCGGCGCAACCGGGCTCAAAAAGAAGAAAATGGAGAGATATGAAAAATTACAAATGTTAGAGGAGCGCCCTAATATTTGGAGCGACAAAATCGATGTGAAAATGTTTAATAAAACACGACTCGTTTAAAATAGAGCAAAAATCGCGCGGGGTTGTCTTAAACAGCATTTAAAGAAACACTGAGTTTTTCATACATATAACTTGTAAAATAACTGAGACAAACGTATATATATTTGTTTATTTGTTGGAGCATACTTTGCGATTTTTTTCTATTGAGGGAATTTTATATAATTTGCATTTAGGAGCGGGGAATGTCCAGATATTATCGTCAAGAATAACATATATTTTTTTAAGAGTTTTAAAACTTAACGTGTTTAAGGGAAATATGTAAGAAATAGGCAGAAATTCGGGTAGCGACATCTCCAATGCCACCTACAGAGAGTTCAGTAACTGTCTTTTGACATACGTCACAACATGGTAAAACTGCCCCCATGCACTTTTTTAAAAATTTTGTAATCTTCTCCATATTTCAGTGTATAACTGTTTTATGGAGAACCTGAAAAAATAAATATTATATGTAAAGGCAATATATTCCATTTAAATTTGAATCCTGTAGTGTCAGTTGGAATACTTCGAATGTAATTATCACTTGTTTTATTTTCTATTATTTTATTATAAATAAACATAAATGTCGTTTCTTTGTTAAACTTTGCAACACAAGTGTTTTATTTATAAATCAATAGAAAAGAATTAAATCATATTATATGACGCCATTGCCTGTCGCGGTTACTTTGTCCATGTGACTGTCACTGGATCGCCTGAGATTATTTTTCCGGCAAATTTTGGAAGCTGTTTCTATCGGATTTATAAGATTGTCACCAATACATCAAATTGGGTGAAACTGAACCAGAAGTCGCCCGTTTTTGTTAATCTGTTGCATGTATTGCTTATGTATTATTCTTTTATAGACTTTGAGGTCTTCTGTTTTTTGGATATGGAAAAAAATGTTTCTGTTTTGATGTACTTGAACCTCTAAAACCTTTTATGCAGGTTGAATAGTGCACTTTACACGAGACAAACATGCATTGTTTGCTTTTATTAGGTAATTTTACATCATAATTAATTTTATGTAGCAGGAAGTATTTTTTCGTGTAAGTATCAAGTAGCACGAACCCCATGTGTAAATGTAATGTCATTAGCAACACTGCCTATTATTATCATGCTACACGAAACTGAAAAATAGCTTTTTTGATTTTAATGTCATAATTTCGATAAAATTATTATCAAGTATTAATGTAAAAATATCATGCAAATATAGATATTTCGATTAAAATCACGCAAAAAACAAATCAATATAGGCCTGTTATTTGACAATTCATAAAATCGTATTTTTAAAATTTTTATTTATTTATTATTGTAAGAATAGTTATTACAAATCACAAACAAGTCCTGCTAAGCCAATTGAATTGCCTTGTCAGCAGGTGCTTATAATTAAGTAACATATAAATTTTTAATGTTATAAGTGATGCGTAGAAAAGAACCGTGCATCATTGTTTTAATTTTTGCAGCACAAACTCAAGAGTATACTATTTAACGCATTTTTCACATGGCTGTATAAGTCAGAATAATATCTATCGCCAACTATTCCCCAAGTGGTTCGCTACGTTTGGTGATTTAACAGGGGTGCCTGGGTTCATGGGGTGAGGTTTGTCTAGGTCTTGGAGGCAGATGACCAGGACACACTGAACCCCAGATTCCTACACACGCCTTAAACCCTTTTCCTTCCCAGAACTCTCTTCTACTTCCTTTCCTTAAAAAACCCCTCCACACAGCATCCCGAAAGATGACATAGGCCCTGAGGGAAATTATTTTCCAAAGGGCCTCCTGTGTGGAGCTCATCTAAAAAAAAAAAATCCACCTACCGAGATACTGCAGCGCTACGGAAATGTTACTGGAGGTACGAGTGCACTATTTCAAAGCTGATGGCCTTCTGCAGACTGAAGACGGTCAAACGGGGAGATATCTCATCTATAATAATAATAATTTATTTCTGTCTCGGTATGGAGAAATAGTGCAATGTAAAACATTCTGTAATGGGAAATAATAATAAAAAAAATACAAAAAAAATTCAAAATGACAATACAAATACAGGGTATTAAGGGACGTGGTTGACTTAATAAGGAAGTTGAGTGAAAAATATTTTGACTTATAAAAAATATGTTCATGTAGATCAAAAAATATCGATTCTAAATATATTCGTGTTCGCGCTTAGGAGCTGCAGACACGTATCTACATAAGCTCCCGGATTTTAATTCTCTTAACGGGGTAGTTTTTATACTAGTTTTCTGAAAGTGCGTCCTTATAAGTGAAATAACAAAATTGTTGTGTTTTTTATGTTAAAATAGTTGTATAGTGTAAATTCTAATAGATATGATAGTTTTAAATATCGAAAGTTATAGTTTCATTCAAAAACATTTTAACAGACTTAACTTTCTGTAACAGTGCAGTGTGCAGTCTGGTTTGACAGATGTATGCCACATGTTTTGCTGCCGGGGTGGACCGATGACCGAAGGTTACCTCTTGTTTTTTTTTTTTTTTTGTGAGAACTGTTTCGAGATGGGTCGTAAGGTCGTAAATCATGATAAGGTATACTTTGGACGAACTGTACGCTTTACGACCCTTGCCGTTAACAAACAATAATATTAGAGACAATGGTATTAATAATGAAAATAACAATAGAGTGCTTCTTCCTCAACGGAAAGGAAGAAAAAGAGGCTGTAGAGCCGGGAGAAAGGTTAGATTGGTTAAAAATCTGCGGTTAGCACAAACCAGGAACTTGCGCCTGCCAAAGTCTCTAACTGTTGCTGCTTGGAATGCGAGATCGATTGCCAAGAAACACGAAGATATTTTGGATTTGATAAGAGACAAAGGTATTCACATTTTGGCGCTATCGGAGACTTGGCATGAGAATGCTGACTCCTACTCCATCAAAACCCTTCGGTCAAGTGGGTTCTCGGTGTATGAAGCTGCAAGGCCGATCAAAACCGACTCAACTAATATTAATTTTACAAATCACGGGGGAGTTGCAATTGTAGCGCAAAGTGGTATTCGCTTAGACAGTATAGGGATACGTCAGGTTTATACCACTTTTGAGTTTGTCGGCTGCAAGGCTTCTGCTAATGGCGCTTCCCTCGTGATAATTTCCATCTACCGTCCCGGGTCAGTTACAGCCACTGCAACTTTTTTCAATGAATTTCGATCTCTCCTAGAGTGCACCTCCAACTATAATTGCGACGTTATCATTCTGGGAGATATAAATATTCACTTGGAAAAGAAAACCAATCCCTTGACAATAAAATTTAACAAAATTCTACGTGACTTCGGCTGCGACCAGTGGGTGAACTCACCTACTCATGACGCGGGAGGTACACTGGACGTTATAATTTCTCGGGTCGGGTTTCCCCCGAATAGCGTGGATGTTACTGACATTGGACTCTCGGATCATCGTCTCGTGACATCCGTGTTTGCCTTCGATCCTCCAAAATTGGAGTTCAAATCCGTAATCTCAAGAAATTGGAGAGAATTCGATTTCGAGGCTTTTTGCAACGAATTAAAAGCGTCGCCTCTCTGTGATAAGAAAAAGTATAGCGAGAGCCAAGTTGAAGAGTTAGTAACACTATATAATTCTACGCTAAGGGCATTACTCGATAAAAATGCTCCTTTCACAGAGAAGGTCTGCCGCATTAGGAATTGCAGCAAATGGTTCGATGCTGAATGTCTTCAAAAGAAGAGGGAAATGCGGAAACTTGAGCGGATGTATAGACGAAATCCGACTCTCAGCAATCGGCAGCTCTGGATTGCCCAGCAAAATGTGTACAAAGAAGAAATCACACAGAAAAAATCGAACTTTTGGTGTGACCAAATTGAATCAGAAAAGGACCCTCGAAAACTCTGGCAGAATATAAAGACTTTGTCTGGAGAGAACAACATCAAGGTCGATTCCTCCCTTGAAGCGAACAGCTTTGCAACACACTTTCGAAGTAAGGTTGAGAAAATTCGGGACCTCAGTGTGGAAGGATCGCCTTCTGTCACATCACCAAGTCCGCTCTCTGGAGACTTCACTACTTTCGCAGCAATAACAGAAGAAGATGTGACGCGTGCTGTGAAGTCTTGTCCAAACAAACAATGCACACAAGACCCCATACCTACCTGGCTTTTAAAACAATGTCTCCCGGATATAGCGCCTGTAATTACCGCAATTATCCAGAAGTCACTAGTAAATTCACTTGTACCGGGAATACTTAAAAAATCAATTATAACTCCGATTCTAAAAAAACCAAACCTTGATACTGACAATTCGGATAATTACAGGCCTATATCCAACCTACCATTTCTATCAAAATTGCTTGAGAAAATCGTTGCCAAACAATTGGTGGGGTACTTGAACTCCGCTGGTCTATTTGCCAAAAATCAATCCGCTTATCGACAGTTTCATTCAACAGAAACTGTTCTTTTGCGGGTAATTTCAGATCTGATCATCGGGATGGAAGCAGGTAAGTTGGGTTTGGTATCTGTTCTGGACATGAGTGCGGCTTTTGACACGGTAGATCATAGTATTTTATTAAATGTGCTTGAAACCGAATTTGGCGTTCGAGGTGATGTTCTCCAATGGATGACATCGTACCTGTCTGGACGAGTAGCTTCAGTAACTTTCAATAAATGTACATCACCTGAAACTCCCATTGAATTCGGAGTTCCCCAGGGTTCTGTCCTGGGTCCCATTCTTTTCATTCTATATACGAATTGTCTCGAACGACTCATTCACTCAGCTGGCTTTGAATCACAAGGGTACGCGGATGATTTTTTTATTTTCAAGTTTTGCTCCCCGGACGAAAAAGACGTCCTTAAAAACGAGGTGGTTAGTTTCATTAACACAGTCTCAAGTTGGATGTCTGTCAATAAACTCAAACTTAACCCGACAAAGACGGAATTTATTTGGATAGCTTCTCCTGGAAGGCAAGCCCTCATAGATTTCAGTCCAATCCGTATTCAGGACACAGATATAATTCCTTCTACAGAAATAAAATTTCTTGGTTTCACTCTAGACAATAGTCTTTCTCTTGAGTCGCAAATTTCAAAAGCTGTGAGTTCTGGCTTTTTCCATCTACGGCAGATAAAGTCAATCAGGAGATGCCTTCCTTCTGATGGAGCAAAGTCCCTCATAAATTCGTTCGTTGTCTCACGTATGGACTATTGTAATAGTGCATATGCTGGCCTACCTAAAACACAATTAAATAGAATACAGTCCGTCTTCAATGCTGCGGCGAGAATGATTTTTGGTGAATCTAAGTACTGTCATATAACCCCGCTTCTAAGGGATCGTCTTCATTGGCTTAGATGTCCTGAAAGAATAGAGTTCAAGATCTGCTTAATGACCTTCAAAGCATTGCAAGGAATGGCGCCTGCCTACATATCGGAACTATGTGTCCGACAAAACTTAAGCGAGAGACAGCTTACTCTAAGGTCAGCAGATCTGGATGTTACTAATCGTTTAATCGAACTTTCTCGGTCAAATCGAGCCGTTTACTATGATCGCTCTTTTCGTGTAACTGGCCCTCTCATTTGGAATAAACTTCCCTCAGCTCTTACTAATATCCAGAATTTGGCAGAATTTAAACGGGCTTTAAAAACAAAATTATTTAAAAAATCGTACCATTCATGAATCCTAACATCTTTTCAATACAAGTAATAAGTCATGTTCTCAAGTATCCGGTAATCGTTTGGTTTCGGTTTCCTCCTAATTGTACTTTTATGTTTAATATCTGAATTTTTTGTAAGAAGTTAGTGTATTATATTTTAGTTTAAAAGTTCTTGTTTTGTCCTGTGATACAATAACACTGTTTTTGTATATTATTATTTTCCTCTGTGCTATAACAGCACTGTTTTGTTAATCTTTGTTCTCTTGTCATTGTTTTGTAAATACTGTATATTCTTTATTTCATAGGTATTATTTTATAAATATTTTGTAATGATCTCGTAAGGAACACTGTAGGATTATTTTTAAATTTATTATAGTTAAGCGCACTTGAAGTGAAATGACACAAAACTGCGCTATACAAATATTACGTTATTATTATTATTATAAATATATTTCTATATTGTTATTCTTAGAATTAATTAAACCTTCTTAAAAATCCATCAAAAAGCTACGAACTAAAAACGCTTCATGAATGGTCAAAAGAATTCTGACGTCATTGGAACCTCAGTTTGTATAAAGAGCGGATCACCGAAATGTCTACGGTGCATCTCTTTCTATTACACGAGAGATGCTTTGTGTATGATGAGAGAGGTGTATAGGCCAAACGTCGTTTACTTATGGGCCAAACGGTTTTGCATTCTATCCCCTAAAAGTCTTTTTAAGTTTAGTAATGGGGGGTTTGGTATATTTAATGGTTTAGTAAACAAAGTTTATGTAATGCAAAATCTGTTTAAAAAACCACATACCATGTCAGAAATCGGATATATTCAAGGCCAGTCCGACTACCTACAAATCGTTGATTCTGACATGTTGATTTTATATTTAAAATAGATAATACTGACCACATAAGTGCTGAAATTTGTGGAGTTAAAGCTTCCAAGTAAATACATCAAATTATTAATTGTGTTCATTTGTATGTTACAATAAGTATAATACATTTTTTCAGTATAAATAATAATCATTACGTATTCTCTACTCATCTGACATCTGATGTTTCGCCGTAAACCTCACTAGTTTTGTGCAAGTATATTAAATTTATTGATTGCGCAGAAAAGTCTCACAGTGAACTGGGCTGTAAACCGTTATCTTACTTTCGGTCTTTACTATTTTGCGCGGCGGCCAGAATTGGCGGGTGATACTTCAACCAACGGCGATCGGCCAGCGATGGTAATACCGTGTTTGTGAAGAGTTTTGGCGCAAGAAACAAAAATTCTACCTTTAAATATTAATTTAACCATGAAAACTTGATCAATTTTCTTTTTTTAAAATAACATCAATTCTGATAGACGGTTAACATTGATAAAAAAAATTACTGGAATTCCTTATTGAAGAATTTAAAAAATCTCCATACAAAATGCCCAAGCGACGGAGTTTTCTCAGTTCAAATGACGTCACACCCACACCCCGCTTCTTACCGCTCGGATCCGCTCGTTTTGGCGGGCTTAATAAAATTTAAACTTTGAGAATTAATTTTACTATGAAAACGAACTTTAAAAAAAAAAAAAAAAATACCAGTATTTAAGTTTGAATGCGAACATTGATAAAAAAAAATAAAAAAAATGGACTCAACTTCCTTATTTAACTGTCAACCTTTAGTCGTCAATTTTTATTATTATTTCCAAATATGGAATGTATTGCATTGCACAATACGTTCAAACATTCAGGATATTATTATTGTGTAAGACATGAATTATTTGTTTATTATTTGCTGTCGTATTTATTTATTTATTTATTTAAGGAACATAAACAGTCATAGTAATAAAATATACATAAGAGGATGGCAAAAAACAGATCAATTATTAATGTTCACAGATAGGTATTTAGAAACATAAAAGTAACTGAATTTAAACTAGAAAATTTAAGAAAAACAGAAAAAATAAAAACAGAACTAAGCAGCAATTTAAAAAAATTATAATAATACAGAAATCGTGAAATAATTAAAAGGGTGGCAAAAATGAGTGAAAAGATTTTTAAAACTCTATAAATGTCATGATGAAATCCCTACCGAGTTGAGGTTCGAATATCGAGAAAGCTATTGGCCCCAACAATCTGACTGATAGACCAATATAACAAGAAATTGTTCAATCGATGACGTTTTCTTACTTATATTCATGTTAGGAATTTGGTATATTATACGAACTTACGTTTTTCTTTTTCCATTTTTATTCTTCTTCAAGTTATTATGCGTATGTATATATATTGTGTTCATATAAACAGTTCTCCAACTCGTCTTCGGAGGAGATTAGGTACTTCTTGGGAAAGAATAGAGATCTTTTATGTTAATATATGTACCATTATGTACCATTATTGTTATTTATTATTGAATCCACTAATGTGAAATTATGTACACGCAACCTGCCAAGTTGACTGTCCTAAAACGGGAAACCTTCCTAGTTGGGCAGTCAAAGCTTCCTTTTATATTGTTTTCTTGTATGTAATAAATGTAATAATAAATAAATAAAATAAATAAATAAATAAATCTGGGATTTATTTAATACTTCGCGTATTAAAAGTAATGACTACTAATTGGAAGCTGGCTAAATGATATCTCAATTGAGTGAGCTCCTGCAGACGGCCCCCCGGACCTTGGCCCCCCCTGGTGCCCAAACTCCGAACTAAACTAACTGCCATCTAGCGGACTTTAGAGACAGCTCTTAGCACTGCCCTCTATGTGACAAGCTCGGAAGATTTTAGATAAATCACAATACATTTAATATTATCTACGGGATTTGTGAGATTGAACTTCACCGGATTAAGGAAAACATGGTGCGTGTAAAGAACTCTTTCAGACGTGTAAAGAACTCTTTCAGTAGTAGAATATTTTAATATTTGATAATAATTGGTAGAGTTATTTCATCAGTTGTTGTTTTTTTCTATCAATAGTTTAAAAGTCATCGCCACTTTCATTTGAAAGGACATTAGGTCTCAGAGGGGGTGTTTAATAAAAAATGACAAATGTTACATTGTTCACCAAAAGAATTACTATTTATTTAAATAAATAAAACATTAAAATTAAACAATCGGGGAAAAAAATTGGTCGATATCAAAGATAAATGAAACCCGTCGACACAAAAAATTCATTTAACAAAATATACAAATGGCTAACGCTTGAACAAGCAGTTCAATTTCAGTAAAAAAAGAGCGCGCAAAGCCAGTTACACAAGCAATTGTAAATTGATAACCGCCAATGTTAATTCGCTCTAGACAGTGAGAAAAAAAACGAGTGTGCTCTAGACCACACGACTGAAGTAAAACTTTACTAACTTATAAAAGAACATACGACATTGGGAGGACATATGACCATGGGATGACCTACGACCGTGGGATGTCCTACGACCTTGGGGTGACCTACGACCTTGGGGTGACCTACGACCTTGGGGTGACCTATGACCTTGAGTTAGTATGTACGCCTTACCTTAGTTGTGCAGTATGTACGCCTCGCCCGATCACCGTTCGCATCGATCACTGTTCGCATCGATTACCGTTCGCATAAAACTTTTCGTAATGCATTCACCAGCTTACCCCCCAAGTCGAGCGTGCGTAAAGAAGTTTTACTTCAAAAATTCTACCTTCGTATTTTCAAATATATACACACGGTTTGAAAATATTAAAAAAAGTTTATCGCCAATTACATCTTCCACGCAAAATGATAAAACGTGGCACTGTTGCTCGAAATTTTTAAAAACAAAAATTTTGTCGGTAATTGTTGCTGATTAGAGTGATTAGTTCTTATAGTTAAAAAGTAATTCAAACATCTTAACAATATCGCTGACTTTGCAGATTTCCTACCTCTCTCTCTCTGGTTTCAATCCTGGGATTGGTTTGCAGCAATTTCCTCTAATTTTCTTTTCCATTCTTCCCTGTCTTGTGCGGCTCTTTTGAGTTCTGCATATGATGAGCAGCGCACGTCCACCAGCAGGTCGTCCAGGTACTCTCGGCGTGGGCGTCCCCTAGAGTTTGTCCCCTCGGTCATACCCTCCATTATGGTATGCAAGAGGCCTTCTTGTCGTATAACATGTCCGATCCATCTTGCACGCCTTTCGGACAAGGTCCTGAGCAGGTGCCTTCCTCCTTCGATACTTTGGAGAACCTCCTCATTTGTAATGCGGTCTCTCCAGGAAATTCCTAATAATCTTCTAAAAGACCACATCTCAAAAGCCTCTAGTCTCCGTTTATCTCTTTCGGATAGGCACCATGTTTCGCAGCCGTACATCAAGATACTCCACACATAGGTCTTGATGAGGAGTATTCGCAGTTTTAGGTCTATATTATTTGATTCAATTACTTTATAAGCCAATTATTTCTCGATTGAGGAAAAAGAGTGTGCCAAAAGGAACACGCTTTATAAATAATGTTAGAGGGACGAGACATGAGGGTGAGGGGGGTTAAGGAAAGCTGCAGGGAGATTTCAGGTTACGAGAGGTTTAACAAGGCTGATGGTCAGCTATTCCTGGTCTGGTCTCCGTCGGCGCCACGACATGTTACTCTCAGCTGTTTAACAACGTGCGACTCTTACCAACGATTAACAATATTGACCCATCAGTTAAGCCTGGCAAAGGAAGCAGTTGTGATTTCAGTACAGATAAAAGCACTAAGGGCAAAAACACTGTTAGAAAGAGTAATAGCTACATTTCTTGTAAAAATTCTCAATCTAACCAATAAATTTTACCGATGTTAGAAGAGTCTTCTGAATGACATCGTGGGAAGTTAAAGGTGAAAGAAGCTTTTATTATTCCTACGGTAACGATACGTTCTTTATCACAATAATGCTGCACCACTTCTTACACACTAAATAATAATGAGACAAACGATGTGCGTGTGTCCGCTTACCGTAGGAAAAATGCAATCATTATCGTACATCTTCCTTGCTAATTTTAAAGAAATGAGACACCGCGTGCCGTTGCCGTCGCCGCGCCGTGCCTATCTACATATCCATCAAACGGACCGCCCGTTTCTGCACAGAGTCTAGGGTTTTTTTTGCAGGTAGGTATTTTGGGGCTCCAGACCAGAGGTGGCTGGCAAATTGAACCGTGGGGCGCACTTGCGATTTGTACAGGGTTAACAGTTGTGCACGATTAAGGTATCTGCGGGCCCTGTATAGTACGCCCAGTTTCTAAGTGCCTTCGATGGAGCCCCCATTCCTGAGCTGGAGCCAAGTACTAGAGCTACACCAAGCGTATCAGACCTGTTCGGAAGACTTCCATTGAAGGAGACTAGATTTTCATTCCGTTCTCTTTTAGACGTAATCAGACATACTTGGGTCTTTGAAATTCTTACCCTAAAAAAAAACACTCTTGAGGGAACCGTCCATTCTTCGCCTCAAAATCCTCCGAGCCATTGAAGTTCGTCTCAAGTCCGTGATAGCTTCTTGCCAAACAAAAGGCTTTCGTGGACTTTACTGTCATCCGCGTAACAATGAATCGGTGAACACGACAAGAGGAAAAGTGGGAGACAGAACCGATTCCTGTGGGACACTAGCATTTATCAATTCCGAGGGAGAGGTGAAAACACCAGCCACCGCCTGAATCGACCTCTCACTCAAAAAGTCGGCAATCTACGTACACAAGGATGCGGGAGTTTGTTGACAAGCCCTCGGTGCCAAACCCGGTACAAGGCCTTGGAAATGTCCAGTGCAAAGTTTGTTTGTTTGGATCTCACCGAAAAGTTCCAGGGACCGCCCACAAACATGCGTCACATACGCGAAAAGATCACAGCACGAGCGGTTCCACCGGAATCCGTATTGACGGTCGTTGATAATTTTGTTCTTTTCGAGGAATCTGAAAAGTTTGTCGTTGATCATTCGTTCCATCACTTTGAATAAAACAGATATGATCGCTATGGGCGGTAGTTGGCCGGGTTGGAGCAAATTTAATAATTTGAAGCTGTGGGTACCTTACCCCTGCGGCCAACAAACAAATTGGAAGTTGATAATAATCCGGATAAAAAGGTTGATTATCAATGTGGTGTTTCATGTCAAAATATATTTTTTTAAATGTGTAGTTATATAAGCCTACCCGATCACACTGTTGTAGATCGATGATAACAGATAAAAATACATTTGTTCTAAGTTATAATCTAAAGGCATCATCTCGCCGTTTATGTTAAGCAATAGTATCGTGTTTCACTCTTTGCACTGATCTTATTATAATATCGACCCTATGGAATAACAATGTTCCAACTGATGATTACAGCTGATTTGAGTAATTGATTGAATATTATTCCAACTGCACTATTCTTTATTTCTCCTATAGACACAAACATCATATAGTGCATACTAAAGAAAATAGAATGTTTTAAAAGTTCCAAGTTCATAAATTATTTACTGTAATTTGTGGAACAAGGTTTCAACTGCATATGAAACTTTGTTACTCCAACTTTAAAATTTATTTTGAAACATCGCTATAGAACGTTACATCTGAAGAACAGTCAATTTTCTGATTTTGAAGTCTTAAATAGACTGATTAAACCTGATTCCTGATTAAAATATTTGAATACGAAGATTAGAGTGATTCTGGAATATCTGGCAGTATTTGGAGTCAAATCTAAGTTTTACGGAGGAGGCCCTGAGAAAAATAATTTCCATCAGGACATAGGGTCTTTTGGGGAGAGATAAAAGTGAACATGGATCCTAAAGAGACCTACGTTTCATGAGGGAGGAAACACAGAGGCCGGCCGGCGAGAGAACTTACATGATTCATTAATTTATAATGATTTTTTAATTTATATTATGATTTTTTAATTTATATTATGATTTTTTAAACTTATCATGATTTTTATTTTTAAATTTATATATGATTTTCTAACCTTACTTATTACTCACAATAGCCGTTATTACTAACTTACACGATCTTTTTAATTTACTAACTGAGCTAGAATTCCCTCACCAAACACAAGGGCATTGTCTCTTTATAGTGAGGAAAGGCAATTTTATGTTTCTTTGTTAAAAACTTATGTAACTATGTAACCGATGTAACTTTATGTGTATTTTTAATTAGTATTGCGAAATAAAAAAAAATTTAAAATAATAATATATTCTTTAATGAGTGTATTTTGGAAAGCAAAACCACATTTAATGGTGGGCGGTACAGTAGTACAAGGATTTGATATTCCTAAAAGTGATTAGTCAAGAGACAGAATGTTGTGTAAGGATTCGAGTAATTTTAATTCAGTCTGAAAAGTTTGATTAAGACATATCATATACATATATTAAAATTAAGGGTAGGTATGAAAGCCCAAAAAGGTAGGTTTTTAGTTTGGACCTAGATTCTGTTGGACTTGTTATGTATCTTAATTCCGGAGGGAGTCTATTCTAAGCCTTAGGCCCAGATACTCCGAAAGCACGATCTCCATACTTAGTATTTGGCTTTCGTTTAGATTCTATAAGTCTGCTTATAGCCGATGAAGTTGCTGATCTAAGGGTCAATTGCCTCGAACCGGTATTTTCCTGGACGCATAATTCATAGACGTAAGGTGGGGCCATTTCATGGATTGATTTAAACACCATTACAATTTGTACTGGATTCTTTCAGGGTACGTGAGCCAGTGAAGGTTACTACCTACGTAAGTACTTAATTCATTACAGTCTACAAATCTGCCCTAATGATGGACACTGCAACGATATGCGAAAGGTTATAGAAGAAGGAGGCGCCACGTGACAAAAACTCATTTTTTAACATTATTTCCATAAGAAGGCCCTGAGGAAAATATTGTCCAGTGTTTCAACTGCGGTGCAATATGACGTTTCGAGAGAGTCTGGCTGGAGAGGTTGAAAGTTTTCCGCTAACCAATCTCCCCCGATCCGGCCTGCCACGCAGATTTCAACTGATTAAATTAATTTTCTAGATTTCACAATTGTTATATTATCATTTGTTAATTTATCTGTACATATTTTTCTCTATAGATTTCAGAAGAATTATTCCTCGGGCTGCCACATTTATTATTCTTTGTATTGTGTTAATGTAAGTACTTGCATACTGCTTTCTAACCCCGTATGCATGGATATTGGAGGGCCTAGAGTCGTTTAAATAAATGTAGCTTCGTTCAATAAAGTCTTGACGTGTGCGGAGAAGGAGGAAAGAGGAAACCATATGTTTCCTTATAACGCCATTGGGAAAGTGGTAAAGTCCCCTCCAATTTCACATTTGTAGCTTTGATTAATTGTTAATGAAACTAAAAATAGATTAATAACCAAAAAATTAACCGTGTTTGCATACTCAACAATATAAAGTTGATTACGTAGCGAAATATACCTAGTCATTCAAATCTTTGAAACCTGTTTTTTCAGGATAGGGTCAGCGTCAGATGGAACCTTGATATTCCACGGGGTCGATATGCAAAGAAGATTACTGCCTGCTTTATCATTCTGTCATGTAAACATCGAACACCGACTAGAAGTGAAATTATTAACATAGTTGACTGGAATTATGGATAATTCTGAATAAGTTGAATAATTTGATAGAAGTTTGGGGTTATAAGTTATAAGCTGTGTTTTGCTTCCTGATAATTCTTGAACCAACGTTGCGGTCAGTCTTGCAGTGTCCATCATCAGACCGAATGTGTAGAATGTAGGGAACAAAATGTATGTTTGTGTTTAAGTTAGACGACCGGCGTGGTCTAGGGATAAGGCTCTTAACTCGCGATCCGGAGATTGCGGGATCGAATCGCTGCGTGGGCAAATAAATTTTATTTTATTAATTTGTGTTATTTCACATTAAATAATTCATTTTAAATAACATATATACCTAGTGTATTTGCGGCAGGTTCCAGAGTAGAAGATACTCCCAGTATCGCCCTGTTATAAGACCATAATTTTAGAATTGCAACGTTGCTTGAAATGGCTTTAGACGTGTTTGGTGACAAGATCTGAAAAGCCAGGTACTTCCCAATCTTCCTCTTCCCGATCTCTTTTCTCTTCTCACTACCTTAAGCCTCACAACCTTCTCCGATTGGGGATGACATAGTCTTACTAGCTACAGACGGGAGCAGTTAAGACTCTTGTGAGGTAGGTAGTTTATTATTAGTAGGTACCTAATACCTACCTACACATCTTTCCTAAAATAGGGACACTAAAGAAACGTTGTCCCAAGAAGTTGAAGGAAACGCAACTTGACGTGTTTTAGAAGTGAAAACATCCTTAGCACCGTTGTGATTTGAAACTCGATGAAACGGAAATGAGCCACACTAAAAAAAACGAGTGTTCTTTAGACCACACGAATGAAGTAAAACTTCACTTCAACTTATAAAAGAGAAAGAAAATGTGCGCGCGCACTACTCTCTCTTGCTCCTACAGTGTGATACAGACAATAGGCCTGTACTGTGTCTTAGATATACGAAACTTAACTGGCTATGAGAGAAAGAGAGAAAGAAAATGTGTGCTCGCACCTCTCTTTCTTGCCCCTACAGTAATATATACGAATCGTAACTCTCTCTCTCTTTCTATCTTCACTAACTTATATCTCCCTCTCAACTTCCGTTCGCCTCGCCCGATCACACTTTTTGTAATGCTCTCGTCACGCATTCACCACCTTACTCTCCGAGTCAAGCGTCCGTAAAGAAGTTTTACTTCAAAAAGAGACAAACACATACATCTATAGGATTTAGCCTGACAGAAAACGAGATAGTATAATCGGTCTCCACTTTGTGCGGTTCTTCGTAGCCTCCCCACTCTTGTCTTACTTAGTTTTATTAAGTTTTCACTTCTAATTTGCTGTGTGGAGGGTGTTTTTAGGAAAGGAAGGAGAAGAAATTGAGGAAAGGGAAAAGGTATGACGGGTTGGTAGAATCTGGGAGCCCGTGTGTTCTAAAGTTGACAAGAGTGGGGAGGCTACGAAGCACCGCAGGAAACCGATCATTTACGAAGCCCCGCACAAAGAGGCGACCGATTATTCTATCTCATTCTCTCGCTGGCTAAATTCTATGGATGTATGTGTTTATCTCTGTTTAGGGTCGATTTTTCGTTTCATCTAGTTTCGAATCACAATGTTGCTAAAGATTTTTTAATTTCAAAAATGATCACATTTGTACTTGAGAATCGAAAAATTGCAAAGCTTATCTTAAAATTACTGTTTCCAAGATCAGTATCTACTTCCAATAACCATGTACGTCCAAACCCTTCCTTTACCATCTGCTTCTCCTTCACAATTCCACGCTTACTTTAACAATCGACCCGTCACGTGGGGTCGTTAAAAGCCCAGGTTTTAAAGGAATGCTAATTATATACATTTTAAATATTCCCACTGATTCCTTACTTCAGGTAGCTTCCTAGAAGGGACTATACTTGACGCTAGCACCGCCAACATTCAGTCTGCGTATGTGCGATGTGAGATACAGACTTGTGTTTCGGCGTGAGGCTCAAAAAATCAACAAAATACAATGAAATACCAAGTTTATATGTTTTTTCATTGTATTTTGTTGATTTTTTTTGTAATAATAATAAGTCTGTATCAATCTCAAACAGTTATAAGTTAGATAGAAATTGGTTAGATTTTTTTAAAAGTTTTCTATTAAAAAAGTATGATACAAAATTATAAAAAATCTTCCTTGTTGATTTTTAGGCTTTTACATTGAAAATAAATATCTAATGTTTAATATATCTTTTTATTTCAATGCAGTCATTATCACCTGACAAAAATCATTTAAAATAACACATAAAATGTAAGATATAACAACAATTAAATCACATTAATTTTTGGGGTCCTCAGCGACCCTGCGCGACCTCTCGCATTAAAAAAAAGACGCAACGGGCGGAGGGCTAACCTCCTTAATGTTTACTAATATGGAGTATGTTAAATTACCACCGGTTCCAATCAATTAGAACATCTGCGACATCACATCCAAACCTTGTACAAATTGCATTTCAAGTTTCCACCATATCTTAAATCAATCGATTAATTAACTTAAATCAATTAAATGATTTATTCATACACGTGTAAAAAAAGCATGTTCGAATAAATCCTCTAAAGATACAAAAAAATGCTCCAAATAAAAGATGCTTATTAGCAAAAATCGTCATTATTTTAAGTCATCCTACGGTATATTTTTGCTTGCTCATTTCTCAGAGATACTGTGTTTAGTAAACTGACTCATGCTACCCACGTGGACGTGTGTACGGTGACCGTGACCTTGTTAAACCATCTCATATAAACTGCAGCAGTTTGTATGGCGAGAGTGCAGTGTTATACTGGTGTGGGTGGTTGCATGCAGTGCAGATAGCAGCACTACTGAGTCTTCCGTGTGTATATGGCAGTGTCTGTGTGTGGGTAACTTCGTGTCAGAAGTTCATACTTTCCATGTTGTACGGCGTTGTGAGGTCCGTATTAAACTGAAGACAAGTAGTATTAAAGAGAAAGAATATATATTATGTATATAAACGGAAGTATACAATTGTCCAACGATTCCCGTGAACGTATTTTATAAAGCAAGTAAAAAGAGATTTATATTGTATTTTTAAAGCGATAACAGCAAAAAACTCCCAACTGCTCGAAGTCAATGGGACTATGTTATCTCTAAATGGGGTAAGATTTGCAGTTGAAAAATTGGTAAGTAAGTAGGTAGAAATACGAGGATTGGGAACTTGGGAAGTATCTTGCCATTCACTAGTGCCCTTACAAGCAACAATTTAATTCTAAATAGTGGTCTTTCCTAGGGCTTTAGCCGTGTTTGGTGACTAGATCTGAATAGCCTAACTTCCGAAATAACCTCTTTCCTATCTCCTAACCCCCCCCCCCCCCCCCCCCCCCCCCCTACCTTTAGCTTTAAAACATACCCTACTTGGAGAAGCTGTAGTGTCACTGGCTCCATCATTTTTGGACAGCTGTGCGGTATTAACATTAAAACTAATTTAAAAATGGCCGCATTGCGAGAATTTGTTTTGAATTTTCGACATTTAAACGGGGGAAAAATTCACAATGGCATTAATCGTCTATTTTTTACAATGCCAATTGTGACGGAAGGAACACCGAGGCCTAAATAAAACTAATAGAATCTCATACGATACGATACGATACGATTGTACCACCCCAGCCAGGAGCACTCCTGTCCCGGTGAGACCGGTATACCAGGGGGGCACTGATTTGTTAGGACTTGGAACACATGCTCTGGGGATAGGAAGGAGGTTGGAGTTTAATCGACCGGTATACATGGCAACCTAATAAGCCAATATTGGAATTAAGGATGGTCAGGAATAAAGGAATTGATCGAGCGTTATATTTTTATTTTGAATATATCTTTCTTCCACTTGCCTCTTCGCGGCTCTTCTTGGATCTTCTTGTCTATTTCTGGCTGCTTTACTTCTTCCTTGATCTTGTCTCTTCTTCCTTCTTCTTGGATCTTCAAGTCTTTTCTTGTCTCTTGTTGTATCTTCTTGGGTCTTCTCGACTCTTCTTGGCTCTGCTTGGCTCTTGTTGTGTCTTCTTGATTTTTCTTGTTTCTTCTTGTCTCTTTTGGAATCTACTCGTCTCTTCTCGGCTCTCCTTGCCTCTAATTATTTTCTTCTTGTCTCTTCTTGCCTCTTCTTGCCTCTACTCATCTCTTCTTGACTCTTCTGGCCTCTGCTTGTCTTATCTTGTCTCTACTTATATCTTCTTAAATGTTCTCGTCTTTTCTTGCTCCTTCTTGGATGGATTGCTTCTTCTTGGATCTTCTCATCTCTTTTCTCTTGTCTCTTGGATATTCTAGGCACTGCTATCTATTTGTTTTCGTCTCATATTTGCTTCTTCTTAAATAAAACTAATAGAATTTCTTGGAAAAAAAATCAACACGTGAAATGAAAATGCTCAAGTTACGAATGACCTGAAATTCACAGAAATATGTATATATAATAACCAACCATTATACCACTTTCTTACAGGGGTAGGTAGATTTAACTGATTGCCACAGAAATCTTGGCTCGTACTCCTTTGATCATCCATTTAGAAATCGTCGCGTCGCGTTGTCTCATAGGTAAATAATTTCTCTTTTTCCGACTCAACACGGCCAGATTCAAGTAATTGATTGCTTTTATCGTGTTCGACCAGGTTCATGGGGTGAGATTTGTCCGGATTCGGGCGGCGGATTCGTCTGCCCACTAACTGCGTGGCAGGCCCAATCGGAAGAGAGTGGTTGAAGAATATCTTCTGACCTCCCCAGCAGGTCTCTCGGAACAAAGCCTTGCCCGCAAGTCTTGGAAGGATAGATTAATACATCCATCACTCATGGTCACACTAAAGACCCTAAGATTCCTACCCACTAGGGTGTCCCAAAAAAATGAAAGTTGTTATTTTTCAACGCATACCCTCTAATTTTGTTTCAATAATGATAAAACACTTATAAAAAAATTTTCGTTTACTTGGGACCACGGCAACCCGTGCCGACTTGCATCGAAAGTTATTAGTACTTTTATATTAAGACGCCCGCGAGCAAATGTGTTAATGCGCTTGTAGTAACTTGCTTTTTTGTTAATAAACGCATATTACTCATTCAGGCAAGATGTCGTTAGATATACGCAATTCTAAAAAGGGTATATTTTCAAGAGGAGTCGTAAAATACCAAATATCGGATTCTTAACTACCCTCTAATGAACAAGTTCTTGAAGTTTTGTTCTACAATATCCGAGAAGTGAATTTAACTGACAATGAAAGTGCTAATCTCACTATTCGCGAGTGTGTTATCTATTGGGAAAAGGCGCGTATGCCAACCAAATATTACCTGATTGTGTGAAGAAATTTGTATCTTGAAACTTGCATCAAGTTTGGAGGGATTTGCAAAAAAATGCGCAGAAAATGCAAGACATATTTGAACAACGTCGTCAAAAGTTTGTCAAAAACTAATTTATTATTTATTTGACATTGCACACGACGATGCCCTTAAATTAATAAAAAATAAATGAAGATGGAATCTTCTTGCAGCGGCAAAGAGAGCCAGGTCGTCCTGGCTACTTAGCGGGGGTGGACAAAAAACTGACAGATAAAGAGGAGAGAGCGCGACTTAGAACAATCGAGTAAGAAAAGCGGCGAACCAAATATTTATCTGCGCCAACTCCTTCAACAAACTCTTACGAACCGTCAAAAAACTACTCATCTTCTGATTCACATATTCAGAAGATTTGCCAAAACCGCTACAGAACATTCAACCTGAAACCAGTAAATTCGAAAGGAAAAAAGAAAGGCGCGCGAGAAGGCCATAAAAGTTATTTTTTAAAACGAGGTACCAGATGCTGTGACTCTTCACTGAGACAACAAACTGTTGCCTGCTTTAGATCCTCGAAAATCAAAAGAAGAACATCTTCCAACTGTTATATCATATGGGAATAACGAACAACTTATTGCTGTGCCACGATTGGAAAGTTGCTGTGCCACGAAGGAACAAGCGCAGGCTGTATGAAATGCGATTGTAGAGTGGAATCTGGAAGATAAAGGGCAAATTCTGTGTTGTGATACAACAGCTTCAAATACAGGTCAGTTTAATGGTGCTTGTGTGCATCTGGAACAAAAGCTTAACAGAGAAATGCTTATTTTTGCTTTCCGCCATCACGTGTATGAGTTGGTATTAAAAGCTGTGTTTGAATTAAAAATCAATCAAGCCCTGACATCCCACTCTTCAAAAAGTTTACTGGAAAACTGGAAAAATGCTAATCCCGATAAAATTCGGTGCTACAGAGAAAATCTCACATTCCACCTAACCGCTTCCGAAATCCATGATTTGCTTGACTTTTACCGTACTGCACCGACAAAAAAAAACCTACTTCGAGATGATTATCTAGAGTTGTTAGAGCTCTCTGTGATGTTTTTAGGAGGAGATATAGAGAGAAAATTTACGATTCGGCCTACAGGTGCTATGCACCATGCTCAATGGATGGCAAGGGCGCTTTATTCGTTTAAAATATTATTATATTACCGGTAAGGATAAGGCGGCAATTTTAGACGTTTGCTTGTTCATAGTAACATCCTATGTCAAGCCATGGCTTCAATGTTATATAGCAGTTAAAGCACCTTACCAGGACTTGTGCTTTTTGAAATCGATGAAGGCTTACGAAAAAAAAATTGTTACGATGCGTTCAGGAACACCGGAAGACTCTAAAAAACAAACATTGAAGCGAAAATTTAATCAATAAACCATTTTTTAATATAAAATACTACATAATGGAACATTTGTGCAGTTTTTAGTTTTATTTATCCGAGAAAAATTAAAGTTTAAAATCCTTCCGTATTAACTCGGTACAAATTTTTGTACCATATGTTTGGCATCAAGTCGGCACGGGTTGCCGGTGTTTGATCAAAATAATATTTATTATATGAGTTATTGGGATCAAATGGAAAAAAATAAGAGGGTATGCGTATTTAAATTCATGAAAAAAAAATTCTCCCTTATGTCTTGGGACACCCTACTACCCACCTGTCGTAACTTTTTGAAGTAAAATTTCTTTACGCACGCTTGACTTGGGGAGTAAGCTGGTGAATGAGTGACGAGAGCATTACGAAAGGTATGATCGGGCGAGGCGAACGGAAGTTGAGAGAGAGATTTAAGTGAGTGAAGATAGTAAGAGAGAAAGTTACTTTTCGTATATTACTGTAGGGGCAAGAGAGAGAGGTGCGAGCACACATTTTCATTCTCTCTTTCTCTCATAACCAGTTACGTTTCGTATATCTAAGACACAGTGCAGGCATTTTCTTTCTCTTTTCTTTTATAAGTTAGTGAAGTTTTACTTCAGTCGTGTGGTCTTAAAGCACACTCGTTTTTCCCTTCCCAGAACTTCCTCTCCTTCCTTTCCTAAAAAATCCCTTCACTCAGAGCCTCTTGTGTGGAGCTAATGCAAAAAAAAATCTGCACACGCGCCTACTCACGGCTCATATATTCTTCCTACTTTTCTCAAAACAAACAAAAATAACATATTTGAAAGTACTTATTCAATAATTAAGTCTTTCTTTATTTTTATCGCCATCCTGCGACCTTCATTATGAGTAGTAATTATTGTTGCGTGTGTGACAATGCTGGACTAATGGACTGTACTCTGTAAGAATTATGTATATTTAATTGCCTTTAGATTATTGAACCCACGATGCCTACGTGCTAATTCGATACTTTGGATCACAAACAAGTGTTAACCCTTACTTACCGTGCGTAGTATATTTGAAAATATTTCTGCGGATTTCAGAATTTTTCCTGTTTATCTAGTTAATAAAGTATGCGGTTTTGGTTTTCCAATTGTGCGCTTTTTGAAGTAAAACTTCTTTACGCACGTTTGATTTGGGGAGTAAGCTGGTGAATGCGTGACGAGAGCGTTACGAAAAGTGTGATCGGGCGAAGCGAACGGAAGTTGAGAGGAAGATATAAGTTGGTGAAGAGAGAAAGTTACGTTTCGTATATTACTGTACGGCCAAGAGAGAGAGGTGCGAGCACAAGGAATAATTTATTGAAAAACCATGCCATAGGTCACCCCAATGTTCATAGGTCACTACAAGGTCATAGGTCACCCCAAGGTCATTGGTCACCCCAAGGTCATAGGTCACACCAAAGTCATAGGTCACCCCAATGTCATAGGTCACCCCAAGATCATAGGTCACCCCAAATTCGTAGGTCACCCCCACAGTCATAGGTAACCCCAGGGTCATAGAGCACCCCATGGTTATATGTCACCCCAATGTCATATGTTATTTTATAAGTTAGTAAAGTTTTACTTCAGTCGTGTGGTCTAAAGCCACTCGTTTTTTTAATATTGTTTTCGCTAATCGTCCGTGTTATGGCAATATGCCGCATCTACAGATACAGCATTTTAGCTTTACAGCGCTCAATCAATTCCATTCGTCGACCTACACTATATGAATTTTCTTTTATTTGTGTGTTGTGCTTACTTCCCAAGGAATTTACGATGGCACAATGCTGTTTCTGCAAAAAATAATACTTGCGTAATGGCAGAACTTTGCAACTTAAAATTCAGCATTCAGCCAGGACAATCTTCACAAATATAATTATATTATGTATATAAATGTCGCCATAATGGCAAGAAACAGCTTTATTGTGCATTGTGCAGCGTTCCCAATAGTAATGTGGCAAGAGGAAAAAATGATTAAATTATTCGTTACGGCTACAGTACACAGTACCTACCATGTTTATATTGTATTTTTATGTAGGTAATTTGTTTTAATTACTAAAATTTTGTATTGTTTTAATACAGTGTACAATTTTTCTTTTTAAGTGAAATACGTTGTCAACAATGTTGTCTCGAATGAAAGTAACAGGTTATTTTTAAGTAAGAAAAAATGCTACACCATAAATTATCTAAAATTTATTCTAGATGTTGTTATCAACCGTCAAATATTATGTTTTATCACTGCCAGTTTTATTTCTGGCCTGAAAGAGTTATGTGTGTATAAAAATATATAATATACCTATTACCTATGTGACTAGGAATTACAGAAGATTCATTGCGCTAGGCACGAAGAGGTTGAAATTGCCTCATCACACCCTTAGCACTTCAATACTATAACTACACGTAAGAGGGAATAACCAGACAAAACCATAAATATGTCATTTTTAATCAAATTTTTGACGTATTGTCTCTTTTCCACAAAAAAATATAAATTGATTTCGAAAGACTGTTCTTTTATCTAGTAAAACTATGTTTTAAATTATGAGAAAATATGTTTATTTTTAGTACAGTAAGGTTTAACCGTAGATCGTTGGCAGATTTTCTAAATTTTAATTTTAGTTTAAATAAAATCATTTTAAAAAAGATCCGGAGACGGTTTTTTGACGAAATTACTTCAGTTTGAATATTTATTTACGGTCTTACAAACTAATATATTTAAGATTTTTTTACATTCTTATTTTGCTTGGAAATTATTGAAAAATTATATATACTTATGATTAAAAAATAATTACAAAAAGTACATTACTGTACAGACTGAATGCTGTAGAAATGAGATCCCTGCGGCGAATGTGTGGTAAAACCATGTACGATCGTGAGAGAAACGTGGAGATCCGCAAAGAATGCAGGGCTGATGTAAGCGTGATGTGTAAGATTAAGAAAGGGACTCTCCGATGGTTTGGGCATGTAGAGCGAATGAACGAGGAAAGGAGTGTAAGGAGAATATATGATGCAAATGTGAATGACAGAAGAAGTCGGGGACGCCCGAGGAAGACATGGCACGACCAAGTGAATCAGATACTTGAGTCGGGCCATGTGAAGAGTCGGAATAATGGAAGAGCATGTATGAGACGATGTATGAATGTGAACGAGGCAAAGAGTGTGTGCCAAGATCGAGTTGTGTGGCGGTCCGTCCTCTCTGTCTACCCCTGCGGGGAAACGGCGTGATGGTTAATTAGTTAGTTACAAAAAGTACATAATTTTAATAGTTTTATCATCCCGCCTTTGAGAATTTGTTAATGTAGGTATAAATTAAAGCAAATTTTGATTGAAATAAAATCGATATTGTGTTATTATTTAAACAGCTGGTACGGAGATTAATTCTTCTTTCTCATTGGAACCGCCCTGTACGATCGTAAGAACATCTTTCGACGAAATATGAATTCTGGCTGGTTAATGGCCCTTAAAAGCATTAACAGGCTAATAAAAACATTTGCTCGATCAGAAATTAGGATATGTCCCACAAGCAGTATTTTTTTTATTGTAATCAAATGTGGCGAAATTTTTATTTCAATTTTCTATTGTAATATTTATTTATTTATTTATTAACGTTCTATTGGGCTTTTACATAACGATTTTATCAATAACGATAAAACAACACTTTAGCACAAATAAAAATGATTTTTAAATTGCAAAAAAGAAAGCATAAAATTCAATATAATTATTAAGTTATTAGTTATTATCAAAGTAAGTACAAAGACCCCGCAAAATGTATATTAAAAAAATATATATATTATGAATACTTAACCCATTCATGACGAACTATATTTTTTTCGAATTTCGCGCAGAAAATTCACAGAGTGGTTGGTTTTGAAAGTAGAATAAGAACGTTTTTTTCGGAATTTGAAAAAATCGTCTCCTCATCCCCCAGGAGCCTCGAGAAGGATGAGGTCCATATGGATCTTTCGGCAAATAACTAGTCAGAAATTTCATTTTTTCATCTTTATTGTTCAAAAAGTGTAATTTTCAACAACATTATTTATGTAGTGTGATAGCCCTCGAAGCATTTAACGCATAGTCCGACCTTTTACAAGATGCACAAGACAGTTTTCCTCCCTTATTAGTCTCAGTTATCGGTATTGGCCCAGGATAATGGGGGACGGAGGTATCATACTGCATCGCCGTTTGACCTATTTTGGTGAGTTTGTCGGGTGCCTTGAAGTATTTCTTGATAGAATACTTCTCGCAGTAATGCTTTGATATTTCTTCACGGAATTCTAACTGCCCCAATTTAAAATTGCCCGTGGCTTTGCGCTTCAGAAGCCAGCAATTCTGAATGGTTACATCAATGGCCCAGGTAAAAATGGACCACCACCATTTCTGTTGGCGAACAGTAATGCGATAACATGCAACGTTTTGGTCCATTCTGTCAGTTCCGCCCATATTCGTGTTATATTGATGAATTGCATATGGCCTCTGTATACTGATCTTTTTTTGCTCCTTCCGTGAGTAACGGCTTGCTAGATCCAATGGATTCTTTCCGTATTTTGTTGAAGCTACAGAACAAACAGCGTTATCAACCCATTGAGTAACGTAGATGGGGGTCTTGCCAAATGATGTCTGCGCACTTTCAGTATGTCCTCGAGAAAGCACACCTTTGTTGTATTTTGACATTGTTGCCTTCTTCTTGGGGATAGGAGATGAACTGGGAATCCGATTGTCTCAAATTGTACCTGTGCCATTGTATCCATAAAAATGCAAATTGTACAGCAATGGCATACCCGTAAAAAAATTATCAAAGTAGAAGTGATATGGCAATTCGCGCTTTTCCACTGGCAATTGATCGACCAACATAAGTAGTGGTGAAACATTCAAGCCTACAACACCATACTCCTTTGGAATCCGGGGATTGCTGCCTTGGTAGATCTCAAAATTGATCAAGTAACCGGAGGGTGTATTTAGGCTCCACACTTTATATCCGAATCGAATGGGTTTGCCTTTTATGTATTGCTTACATCCATGGCGGCCATAGTATGGAATCATCGATTCATCATAACTTAAATTTTCTTCTGGGTGGAAGTTTCGCATAAACTGTTCAATAAGCCTATCTGTAAATGGACGTAACTTCCACATCCGGTCTGCACTATTGAACTGATTTGGTGAAGCAAAATGTATCATTTTGTGTATCTGTTCAAATCTATCACGAGAAATGGTGGACGCAATTTGCTTATTGTAGAAAGGGCGAGAGCTGCTCCAGTACAATCGAGTTGATAGCATCGGGCATAATCCCGATGTTATAAGTATACCCATGTACGCTTTGATATCCCCGACAGTTAAAGGTGATACTTTATGACTATTTTCAGGATCTTGCTTGGTCTGATATTTGTTGGATTCTGTAACGATGAATTCGTACATTTCGTTGTCAAAATTTAGTTCAAATAATTCCACCGGTGATAAAGCAGCTACGTCGGTATAATTTCCTTCGGGAAATATGCTAGAAACAATTGGCGTCACATCGTTAGACTTCCATTGAAACATAGTTTTCGGACCAGGCATACGTTTTGGAATGCGATAAGGTGGTTCAGCGGGATCATTCGCTCTGTCTCCAGTACTAACATGGCATCGTTTCAAAGGAGGCTCGAAAGAAGTGCTTGCAGACGCTTGACCGTGTGATGCTGAAGCGTCGAATAAATTTATGTCGAAGTCACTGAAAGTTGAATCCAAACGCTCGTCTCCGAAATGCTCTAGATTAGGGTTCTCTTGATCTGAATCATAATCGGGCGTATCTTGTCCCTTTTTGTGTCGACGGCGATTTACGATTTGGCAATTAGAAAACAATTGCGCTCGAGAAATATTGGCAATTATTCCACCGTCATCTTCATCAGCTGAATCTGCTCCGGACAAATCACTCTCATTTGGCGGCTCCACATACACATCCACTACCTCATCATCCTCCAAATTCGTATCCGATTGTTCTTCAAGCAGTAACATCACTTCTTCAACAGTTAGACCCCTAAAAAATACGAAAAAACAATGAAATCTGCGAAAAATTACAATTTATGTATAGTGAGATCTGCCGAAAGGTCCATATGGAGCCAAAAATCAAAACCTTCAATTCAAAGTACTCTCTTTGATACAATAAGGATTATTTTTGTAACAATATGTCTATAAATAGTTAGTAAATTTCATTCTTTACGGATCATTAACGGTTTTGGAAAAAAAAAATCAAATCTACACATAAGTTTAATGGATTACTTACTTCACTCGCTTTGACATTTTGAAAAATTTGCACTTTTTTTCAAACTCCGTTTATACACGTCTGTCCACGCCGGCACATGCAAACGAACTGAGCGCCTCTAAGACAAACGTGTTTGTACATGCTTGTAGACTACATAAAACTGAATTTTGCATCGCCATTTTAATATATCGGCATGATGTGACTAATTGAGGTCCAACGCTTTTTCGAGGTCCATATGGCACCTTCGTCATGAATGGGTTAAGCATACATTATGATTGCTCATCATTTACATTAACTAAAAAGTGTTGAACCAGGCTTTGAATGTATCAAAATTCAAATCGAAAATATGATCAATATTTAGATATTAGTTTATTGCCCAGTCTGAGTATTCTCTTCACAACAGAACTGAACAAGAAGTATTTTAATAATATGAAGAACTGACATAAAAACTTTATTCCACTTATTGATTTGAGACCCGACCGGTTTTATCTTGCTGTGGGAATAATATACGAAACGATAAGATCGTACCCCCGTAACTTTCAAACCAATTTCAAATTAGTATAAAACTTTTAAATAATTTGAAAATTTCGGCCAAGCGATAAAAACTACATACATTTTGCGACATTTTGAGAGGGTATGCACCATGTAAAATATGTGTATTTAACACTTTTCAGGAATCTATTAGCAAGGAAAACCACTGGAAAGGAGTACAATACAAATAGGAGTATTTAAAAAGCGTCGGCTGCGCCTGCCTCACCCGTACCCGTGGTGTGATGTAGGTATAAATGAAAGCGTATGAGCGCAAATGAGATAGCATGCTTGCGAGATGCTATTTAAAGGAATGCATGCGTAATTTGTCCTGTTTTGCTTACGAGCAGCTCCCTAATAAATACCAGTACCAATGTACGTATACTCTCTTCACATTACACGACACTTTACATTGGCGCAGCCGGTAGGACAGTCATCTGAATGGAGAAAGTCGCCAAGATTCTATAAAACTGATAATTTGAGAAGGTGTTATGTTCAAAGTTGGAACTCTCAAGGCTTTTATACCAGTACCAATATACGTATACTCTCTTCATTTGCCGTGTACTACCCGACAAACTACAATAAAGGCACATTACATGACACTATACATTGGCGCAGCCGTTAGGACAGTCACCTGAATGGAGAAAGTCGCCAAGGTTCTATGAAACTGATCATTTGAGAAGGTTTTATGTTAAAAGTCAGAACTCACAAGGCTTTTATACCAGTACCAATATACGTATACTCTCTTCATTTGCCGTGTACTAGCCGACACACCACAATAAAGGCACATTACACGACACTATACATTGGCGCAGCCGTTAGGACAGTCATCTGAATGGAGAAAGTCGCCAAGATTCTATGAAACTGATCATTTGAGAAGGTTTCATGTTCGGAACTCTCAAGGCTTTTATACCAGTACCAATATATGTATACTCTCTTCATTTGCCGTGTACTACCCGACACACTACAATAAAGGCACATTAGATGACACTTTACATTGGCGCAGCCGGTAGGACAGTCATCTGAATGGAGAAAGTCACCAAGATTCTATGAAACTGATCATTTGAGAAGGTGTTATGTTCAAAGTTGGAAATCTCGAGGCTTTTGATCGAGAACAATAAAACATTTCTTCCGCTTGACACCGTTTTTGCTTATCTATCACAAGTACCCAGGAATATATATTTTTAATGTGTCTCTTCCGCCTTCCAACAGTTTTACGTAAAAGTTATAAAACTTTGTCATCGGAAGTCGGAAGAAGAAATTGTTATCACCCGTAATAATAATTAATTTAACGACCATAATATTTTTGAATATAATTTATAATATTATACCAGGCAATATAACTATCTAGGAATTAATGTCGACCAGGCAAATATAAAGATAATTTCGATGTAAATGTACCACAAATTAAAACAAATTATTGTTTTGCAAAATACAGCTATCATGTAAATCGATCGTCTAGTTGATTTGTCAAACATCTCTAAATACTAAGCTTTTAATACAATGAGGAAGAAATATTCGAGTGCTTATCATAAAACATATATTATTTACGAATATCTGTGTTTTACATATTAAATGTGCTATAAAATAACAACGGGAAGCACAATGGTCCGGTACATTAGTTTGGTATTTTGAAATTTTCTACTTGTAATCCAGAAAACAATTTTTTGTTTGTTTCACTACAAGTTATTCTGCAATATAATTATTTGGTGGTATTTATGGGTAATCTGAGTATTTTACCAGATAGAGGGTTAACTTTTTATATATATTTGGCTCCTTAGAACGGGCATTCTGCCTAGTTAAGAACTTGTGGTGGTACCTACATTCGGCATAAACTGAACAGTCATAAAAGATATTTTCTGAGAGTGCAACACCGAATATTAGAAACGCCGGTGACTTGCGTTTTACCGCGAGCTCGTTTTTCATTCCCGCTGGAGACCCGCCTTCTCGTGGTTGTTCCGTGTAGCTCTTAATTATTGTGAATTCATCTTTAAATATTGTCGCAAGTGAAAATAAATATATTATTAATTTTATACAGCACGATAATAAGTACTTTTATTACCTCCTGTGATTGAGAGTCAAATATCGAAATCCCTGGATGGCTAGGTAAGTATTACGGAAACTGCCGTCCAGCATAACCGATATAAACTAATATCGACATACAAGACATAATAACACTTGTATGCATTTTTGATATTTACAGTTATTTTTAAATATTATTATTATGTTATTTTTTTCGTACAAATGTCTCTAATGAATGTTATAAATAAAAATATATAACTGCATACTTAACTCAAATTTCGATTTTCGGAGATGTATGACTAATTCAATTCAATTCAATTCAATTCAATTCAATTTTATTATTTCAAAAACATTACAAAATTTTACATTTCAATGCGTTTTTAAAATACATTTGTATATTTGTACTACATTGAACACAAACTATATAAGCATTAATAGAGCTTGCCTTTTAAAGGCAGCTTCACCAATGCTAAATGTCGATATCCGAATTAATTCTGTTTAACAGCAAGATTGCTCTCCCGACCGGCATGACCATTGGCAAATTAGTCCTGCAGGCCGGAAGATAGAACAGTCTATGCTGTCGGTGGCGAAGATACCCATCGGGTACATAGAAATGAATGCTCTCCATGATAGCTGAGTTTTCAAGCCATCCGCGAATCAATCTGAAGAAATGCGTAGCAATGTGCACATCTCTTCTGACCCGTAGATTGTTCATTCCATGCATACCCAAAAGAAAGTCTGTAGGATAGAGCCACGGGTAATAGCCATACTCCCTCATGTACAGAAATCTCCGAATCAATTGGATGATCGAAATTTTCGTGTAAATAAAAAAATAATAAAAAAATAGATAAGTAAATATAAAACTCCAACCGGTTTCGGTTCAGCCGGAACCTGTCCCAGGACTGTACACACACCGATAAATAAATACAAAAATGAATAATGAACAAAAATTTTAACAAAACAAAAAACGACTTAAAAAATGCGCTAAAAAGAAAAAAAATAACTTCGTATGATTGTTATTTTTGGAGTCGGTGTCAGCCAAGGTAACTACATACATAGGTTGTTATAGGTGAGATGTGGAGATCTTGGCTGACACCGACTCCAAAAATAATAATCGTACGAAATTATTTTTTTTACTTTTTAGTGCATTTTTTTAAGTAGTTTTTTGTTTTGTTAAAATTTTTGTTTATTTTTTGGCTTTTAGTGACGAGCGTGCGTAAAGAAGTTTTATTTCAAAAAAAGAATCATCGAAATCTGTTGGCGTAATATTGAGTTATTCGTCCATTTGTCGCGCACAAACTTATTTTCTCATGGATCCCATTATCAGAACTGAACCAAATTAAATTGGGACCACACGGGAAGCACCAGCTTTCCAATAAAAAAAGAATCATCAATATCGGTTCACCTAATCGAAAGTTCTGAGGTAAAAACATAAAATAAATTTAAAAAAATACCGTCGAATTGATAAGCTCCTCCTTTTCGAAGTCGTTTAAAAATGAATACAAATGGCTTTTAATTTTAAAAAAGTACCTACACCCAATGATTTGTTTTTTTTTTCAATTAGAATGAAGGGTAACATTTTTTATTTTCATATCTTATATCAGTGTTTCTTAACCGTATTGAAATAATCCCCCCCCCCCCCCCCCCCTCGGACGGTAGAAAACTTTCACTCATAGGTGATATTTTGAACCTTTTTGAATGGGCCTTTATTTTATATGAATCACCTTGACATTGAGTATTAAATTTAAATTTTTGTACGTGAAAGTGTAGTTATTTAAAAGAAATTTTAAAAAAATCTTTGTGCCTAAAGAAAGTGTGTCAGTATGCATAGTTCGTGACCGAGCTTATTTTCTATGTTGACAAAATGCCCACTACAACTTCTGCAGCGCCCCCTAAATGCTCAAAATTTAAAAACACCCCACTAGATCTAGATTTATCATTTTTCAATAATTGCAAATCTGGCCCGCCATGCAGCTGGTGGACAGATGCATCCACCGCCAAGACCCGGAAAACCTCACCCCATAAACCCGCGCTCCAAGACACCAAATATAGCGAAACACTTGGGGTGACCTATTATACCTTTTTATTTTAATTTCTTATATCTATTGACTTTTCTGCAAGGTTAGAGCAATTCCTAGATGCAAACATATCTATTTTTTATTTTTTTAATTCTTACTTTCGTTTGAGAGTCGCTAATATTGTCTTAAATTATTAAATAGGACTTATCGTTATTCGTTAAGGGGCCGCAACTCGAATTTCTACCGATTTCTTACATATCTCCCTTAAACATTTGAAGTTTTTAAGCTCTTAAATTTAGCCGAAACGCAAATTATATGAAATTCCCTCGATAGAAAAAAATCGCAAAGTATGCTCCAAAAATTATTCAAAACAAGTCTGTTTCTATTATATTATAAATCATATTTGTGAAAATATTCACAATGTTTCTTTAAATGATACTTAAGATGCACCCCAAGAGATTTTTGCTCTATTTTAAGCGAGTCGTGTTTTATTAAACATTTTCGCAATTTTCGCATCGATTTTGGCGCTGTAAATGTAAACGCTCTCCTCTTACATTCGTAATTTTGTATCTCTCCATCCTCTTCTTTTCGAGCCCGGTTGCGGAGCCTTAAATGAGAAAGCTTAATTTGTAATGCAGTTAAAAAAAACTTAATAGCTCATTTAAAAGTGATGCGAAAATTACGACACAATCATGCAAAACTCCAAGAGAATTGAACTTGATAAAAAAAAACAAGTAGTTTTTCTTCTACACGCACTCAAGTGTTAAGCATTTAATAAAACTAGTTTGGCATAATTGCAGCGTGCATTCAAATATGCACTTGTCACAGCGCAAATAGACGCATGTGTTAGTATGCAATACGCTTCACACTGATACAACTGTGTCATGAATGCACACAACTGCATCTCATACTATGATAACATCAACACTTACATAGTTGCTTTTTATGTTAATGAAAATTCTTGTTTGTGTTGGTAAACCCGTGTAAGGAGGGTGCAACGCGCGAGCTACTGAACGCTGGAAAATGCAAATATGCAAAAAGGGAAAACCAATTACATCTCAATTGGTTTACTTTTTTATTTCTATTAAAATTGTTTGTTCCCTATTTGGAAAGTGTCCGGAAAATTGGTTTGAACGGTGGGGTTCATCGAGGTCGCGGAAAAGAGCGGGAAGCATGGCACAGCGATAGCTTTTACTGTGTTTTTTCTTCTACACAAAACGTAAACATCCTGGATTTGGTTCTCGTGTAATCTATAAAGCGGTAAAGGTATCATCCTGTTGTTTTGACGAAATTTAAAGGAAATTTATTAATTTGCAATGAAAATTATTAATTTTCACTTTCTTTACTTAGTTCTCTTTCTTTACTTAGGCCCTCGACACTAGCGACAAATTCTTTAAAAATGCATACCAAGTGGTATCTATGATTCAGTTGAAGATATAAGCTACAGAACGCAACAAATCCGAAAGTACCGCCTAAATGATAATTAATTTTGTACCGATTTCCACATTTTATTAGATAACTAGCTCGTACCCGGCATGCGTTGCTATGCCTTTTAATAAATAAATTGTTTCTCCCTGCGTGTCCTTTCCCATTCCTCCCGTTCCCCTTCTGTCCCCCCCATTCCTCTCCCGCGTCCTCTTCCCCTCTCGCGTTTCCACTCTGCCTCCTCCACCTTCCCTCTCCCCACTCCACTCTCCCCATTCCCCCGCCTCGTAAACTCCCCTCCCGAGTTCCTCTCCCCCCTCCCGAGTTCCCCTCCCCCCTCCCTGGTTCCCCTCCCCCCTCCTTGGTTCCCCTCCCCCTACCTGGTTCCCCCCCTCCTCCCGTGTTCCATAAATTAATTCCCGGTACATTTAGTTTTCAAACAGCTCGCGTATCACCTATTGCAATTTTTATACAAATTTCATAATGCCAGAGCTCATCAGACAATAACGAACACAACAAAAAAAGAATTTTCCAGTTTGGTGCAGTCGTTCGGAAGTTATGCGCGTACAATACATTTCGGCGATTCATTTTTATACAAATTTCATTTTGCCAGAGCTCACCAGTAGTTTTATACAAACCTCGTCCTGACAATAACGAACACAACAAAAAAGAATTATCCTATTTGGTGCAGTCGACGATTAATTTTTATTAAGATAGATAAGATATAAATAGATAATCTTTTTCACTAAATGCATTATAATGGAAGAATCAATGTGTAGATGTCTGTTTTAAGGTATTAGAAATATATTTATGTCAATCGACAGTAAAATGTTGTAAGGAATGTGTAGCAGAGATTCCTCGATGTAATCTTGGAATCCGCAAACTTTTACTAGGCTAGCTATTACGGTGAGCTGTAATACATTATGCAAGTTATCGCTGTCACTTGCGAAGGTCGATAACAAAGGTAAATAAGAGCTGCGATTATTAGAGGTTTGTGAATTTAATGTGATAATTTCCTAATTCAATTTTTGTCTTCCTACCCAACTTTTTTCATGCGAAATTTGATGTTATATTATTTTAATTAATTTAACCCATCAGATCTCCAGCATATTCTGTCGGAAAGTTTTTTCCGATAA